>CM072545.1:52519327-54919327 GCA_036898215.1 Platycarya strobilacea | reverse complement strand
ATACACATTCGTTTTCTAACATTCAAATTATTTGTAACATATAAAAATTTATAAAGAGAATATTTTTTAACAATCATATTTTTTAACAATTATATTTCTCCAATGATAATATTATGTTGAACCAGAATGATGCTTTGTGAAAATTCATCTGAATGCGAATTGAAAACAAAAATAAAGAATGTTTATTCTAGTACGAGAGAATAAATAAATGAGAATGATAAATATTTTAATCTCAAAAAATAATTTGACTAGCACTCACTCACTAGTTATATTTGTTGAGTTAAAAAAGATAAAGTTATTTTGCCTAGCTACTTGTTGAGAATATTGCAGCCCTGTTTCAATACTTCATAGCTATTATTTGACTAAACAATATAATATATTTGTTGAATCCATTGTGAATACTCTAATAGTTTGATTGATAATTTGACCAATTGTTTTTTTTAATTTTTTGAGTTAATAAATTTCTATATATTTTCTCTTTTAACAAATATTTAAAATATGTTTAAAAATATTTAAAAGAAAATAAAAAAAAAGTACTTATTGATCTTGCTATCGGTACCAGTAACGAGATTCTAGCCTAAATCCAATCCGGTACTATAGCCTACTCTGGTTTCGTTGGTCTGTGATTCTCAATCATATTCAACCACACAATGAGGATTAGGATTAGGGTTGAGCACCGAAAATATCAAAAGTTAGAGTGCCCAACTTATGACTCCAATTTCAATTTGCATAATCTTGAATCCGACTCAAATTCCTACTTGTTGTAGCAATCCTATTTGGAATTTGGACGTTTTTCTTAGTTCATTTAAAACTTCAATTTGACACTTTTAAACTCTCACTAATCGAATAAAACTTTTACGTTTTAGTTTTTTTCAAATATCTTTAAATTTTCAATTTTATTAAAATATAATCCCAATTGAAAAAATAAATTATTGTACAAATTAATGTTATTATATGTTAATATTGTGTTATTTTATATTAATGTTTATGCATTAATATTATATGTCATTATACATTAATTATTATACATTACCAATACATGTTATTACTCTTTAGTTATTATACATTAGTATTACATGTTATTATATATAAGTGTTTATATATTAGTTGTTATTATACATTATGTTATATCGTAGTAATAAATAATAGTATAGTGTTTACATATACGAAACTATTATAATTAATTTAATCTATTTACAATAGTTTATGTATTATTTTATAATAATTTTCTAATATAAGTATATTATTAAGTTTAATTGATTATATAAGTTATAGTTATATAATATATAAAATATATAAAAAATACAGATTTTTTTTTATAAAATATGTATAATATCAGAGTAAGAATTAGCATCAGAGTTGGACATCGAAGTCAGAAGCCAAGCCAAAGTCAATACATCGCTACTCGAAACTGTGTCTAACTTTTCGGAGTCGAGACAGAGCAAAATCGGTGTGGAGTCAAAATTGAAGTTGTTATGAAATTTAAAGAAAGGAACTACTATTGCAAAAGAGAAATAAGAAATTCTCCTGAAACTCTTAAGAACTGAAACTTTCTTTCTCTCTCTATTTTTTCTTATGAATTTCATTACAACTGAAGCCCATATTTATAGGCGTTGAAATTACTATGCAAGTTACTATGCAAGTCACTATGCAGATTTAAAATAATAGTGGTGGGGTCATTCACATAATTTAGTGGTGGGCCAGCAGGGGGCGGCTGCCGACTTCGTTTATAATCGTTTATAACACTCCTCCTTGAATGACCACCCATAAAGAATCTGCCTCGTTAAAACCTTGCCAAGTAAAAACCCAGTGGGAAGAAAAACCAATGGCGAAGGAAAAAGAGTACAGTCTTCTTATGTATCCACAAGTGTTTTAGGATTGCCTCATTAAAACCTTGCAGAGGAAAACCCAGTGGGACAAAACCTCAGCGAAGGAAAAAGAGTACAATCAGCACATTTACTCCCCCTGAAAAGTGCATGACAAAAGATCTTTGAGTCTTCGCATTCCAATGTTATGCACAATCTTCTTGAATGTGGAAGTTGGTAACGCCTTTGTGAATAAATCTGCCAGATTATCACTAGATCGTATCTGCTTGACATCAATTTCACCTTTTTCTTGAAGTTCATGAGTATAAAAGAATTTTGGTGAAATATGTTTGGTTCTGTCGCCTTTGATATATCCTCCTCTGATTTGAGTGATACAAGCAGTATTATCTTCATATAAGATTGTTGGGCTATTATTGATCATGAGAAGTCCACACTTTTCCTGGATATGTTGAATAACTGATCTCAACCAAATACACTTTCGACTTGCTTCATGAATAGCAATGATTTCTGATTGATTTGAAGAAGTAGCAGATAGTGTCTGCTTAATAGATCTCCATGATATGGCAGTATCTCCATAAGTAAATAAATATCCAGTTTGAGATCTACCTCTATGTGGGTCTGAAAGATAACCTGCATCTGCATACCCAATCAATTCTGGACTTGAACCACGTTGATAAAATAATCCCATATCAACCGTACCATGAAGGTAACGAAGGACATGTTTAATGCCATTCCAATGCCTTCGAGTTGGTGCAGAACTATATCTTGCAAGCAGATTAACTGAGAATGTAATATCTGGTCGAGTGCAATTTGCAAGATACATCAAAGCTCTAATTGCACTGAGATATGGTACTTCAAGACCAAGAATTTCTTCATCGTCATCACAAGGACGGAATGGATCTTTTTTCACATCAAGTGTTCGAACAATCATTGGAGTACTCAGGGGATGAGATTTGTCCATATAGAAATGCTTTAGGACTTTCTCAGTATACATGGACTGATGAATAAAAATTCCATTTGGCAAGTGCTCAAGCTGCAGGCCGAGACAAAGTTTTGTTTTGCCAAGATCTTTCATTTCAAATTCATTCTTTAAATATATAGCGGTTTTTGAGATCTCTTCAGGAGTTCCCACAATATTTAAATCATCAACATAAACCGCAATAATGACAAATCCGGATTCTGATTTCTTAATAAAAACACATGGGCATATAAGATTATTCTCAAATCCTTCTTTCAATAGATATTCGCTTAAGCGATTATACCACATGCGTCCGGATTGCTTCAACCCATATAAAGATCTTTGTAGTCTGATTGAGTACATATTTCTAGATGTACTTGTAGATGCTTCAGGCATCTTATATCCTTCAGGGATTTTCATATATATGTCATGGTCTAAGGATCCATATAAATATGCAGTGACCATATCCATCAACTGCATTTCTAATCCTTTTGTAACAACCAGACTAATCAAAAATCTAAATGTGATTGCATCCATAACGGGAGAGTATGTTTCTTCATAATCAATCCAGGATTTCTGCAGGAAACCTTGTGCAACAAGCCGTGCTTTGTATCGCACAATTTCATTTTTCTCATTACGTTTTCGTACAAATACCCACTTATATCCAACAGGCATTACACCCTTTGGTGTTTGGACAACAGGTCCAAATACTTCTTGTTTCGCTAGCGAATTTAATTCAGCTTCAATAGCTGTTTTCCATTTTGGCCAATCATTTCTACGTCGACATTCTTCGACGCTTTTTGGCTCACTTTCTTCATTACTTCTGGTAATGTCAAGGGCCATTTTATATGAAAATATGTTGTCGACAACATTTTTATTTCTATCCAGAATTTCTCCAGTTTTCATGAAATGTATTGAGATCTCATTATTTTCAGGTACCTGTTCCTCTTCAGGGGAAAACATTTCATGACACACCTCTTCAGGAGGTCCCTTTTTAGGAGATTTATACTCTTCAAGATTTTCCTCTTCAGGAGGTTATGGAATAGAAGATTTAAGCTCTTTAGGAGCATCAATTATATTTGTGGATACGTGTTCTTCAGGAACACCAAATTCATTTTGTATTCTTTTCCTTCTGGGAATTTTATCTTTTGCACCAATAGGTCTTCCACGCTTCAGGCGTATTTTAGATTCACCTATTGCTGCTTTGACAATTTGTCCTTCAGGGACTTCAATCCTTGCTGGAGTATTAACAGCAGGAATATAAGATTTTACTACACCTTTAGTGTCAGTAAATACATCCGGTAACTGATTTGCAACATTTTGCAAATGAATAATCCTTTGAACTTCCCGTTTACATTCATTTGTAGGAGGATCAAAATGAGACAGGGTCTTATTATCCCAAGTAATATCTTGTCGTGCTTCAGGCACCGACTTTTCTTTACCCATTAACGGAAAATTTGATTCGTCAAAATGACAATTCTCAAAACGTGCTTTAAACATATCCCCTGTAAGGGGTTCAAGGTATCTAATAATGGATGGAGAATCAAAACCAACATATATCCCAAGTCTACGTTGAGGGCCCATTTTTGTACGTTGTGGAGGTGCAATTGGAACATATATAGCACATCCAAAAGTACGAAGATGAGAAATATTTGGTTGTTGACCATATGCAAGCTGTAATGGAGAATATTTATGATATGCAGATGGTCTAATGCGAATTAGAGATGCTGCATGAAGTATAGCATGTCCCCAAACAGAAATAGGTAGTCTTGATTTCATAAGTAAAGGTCTAGCGATTAGTTGAAGTCTTTTGATCAAAGACTCAGCTAAACCGTTTTGTGTGTGTGTATGGGCAACAGGATGTTCAACATCTATTCCTATTGACATGCAATAATCATCAAAAACTTGAGATGAAAATTCACCTGCATTATCCAATCGAATGGTCTTAATTGGATACTCAGGAAATTGTGCTCGTAGTTTAATTATCTGAGCAAGAAGTCTAGCAAATGCAACATTTCTAGTGGAAAGAAGACAAACATGTGACCATCGACTAGATGCATCAATTAGAACCATAAAATATCTAAATGGTTCACTTGATGGATGAATAGGCCCACATATATCTCCGTGAATCCTTTGTAAAAAGGATGGAGATTCAACAATGATTTTTGAGGGAGATGATCTAATAATTAACTTACCTTGAGAACATGCAGAGCACGGAGATTCATTGGGTAGAAATATCTTTTGATTCTTTAAGGGATGCCCATGCGAATTTTCAATAATTCGTCTCATCATTATAGAACCCGGATGTCCAAGGCGATCATGCCAAGTCATAAATACTTTAGGGTCAATGCACTTCTGGTGCATTACCACATATGATTCAATTGTTCTCATTTTTGTATAATACAATCCAGAACATAGAGCAGGCAGTTTTTCTAATACGAGCTTCTGGCCCGATACTGTTTTAGTAATAAGAAGATGCTCTTTACTGCCTTCATTGGTCGTTTCAATATGGTAATTATTACGACGTATATCTTTGAAACTCAATAAATTTCTTCTGGATTGTGAAGAGAATAGAGCATCATCAATACAAAATTTGGTGCCATTAGGCAACACAATATAAGCTCTTCCGGAGCCCTCAATTAAATCCGATGAACCTGATATGGTATGGACATAGGCTTTACTTAGTGTTAAATTTTGAAAATATTTCTTTTCTTTGAGAATTGTGTGAGTTGTAGCACTGTCAGCCAGACATATATCTTTATCATTCAACTCAGAGATAAAAAGCTCATCAATGTGATCCATGATTCTACAAAATATACAAAACTTTTATTACTGATAGAAAGAAAATACATTAATTGAGTGGAACACTTCCATCTCCAATTAAGTGTTCAATACTACCATCAGGATGATTAAAGAAATCAGATACATCAAGATGAGTAACGTCTACATCTACTGAATTTAATAAATCATCTGATGGTTCTACTAAATTTGTTTCATGCACTTTATTCTTTCCTTTAATAGAAGCTTGATATAAATCAGCTAAGTGCCTGGCCGTACGACAGGTACGTGACCAATGTCCAGTCATTCCACATCTATGGCACACCTCTTCACTTTTCTTTGAAGAATTATTCTGAAGATTTTTACCCCTCTCTGAATTGTACCACTTCTGGTGATATGGTATATTATAATCCCTTTTAATGTTGTCACTCCTAGGACCAACATTTCTATAATTTCTCCTACCACGTCCACGCCTCCGATTTCTTCTAAAGGATGCACCATTCACTTCTGGGAATGATGCAAACCTATTACCATTCACTTCAGGGAATGATATTGAGCTAGTAGGGCGTGTATGGTGGCTTTCTAATAAGAGCTCATTATTCTGCTCAGCTACTAGAAAACATGATATAAGTTCAGAATATTTCTTGAACTTTCTCTCTCGATACTGCTGCTGCAGGAGCACATTCGAGGCATGAAATGTAGTAAAAGTCTTCTCTAGCATATCTTCATCGGTGATTTTCTCACCGCATAATTTTAATACTGAGCTTATTTTAAAAAGTGCGGAATTATATTCACTAACACTTTGATAATCTTGCAACCTCAGGTGCATCCATTGAGAACGAGCTATTCGGAGGATGACAGTCTTCTGGTGTTCATACCTCTCCCTTAAATTATTCCACAAAATATAGGGATCTTTTACAGTGAGATATTCAGTTTTCAATTCTTCATGAAGATGGTGGCGAAAGAAAATCATTGTTTTAGCACGTTCCTGCAGGGATGCTTGATTTCCTTCTTTAATAGTTTCTCCCAGGTTCATTGCATCAAAATGTATTTCAGCATCAAGTATCCAGGATAAATAATTTTTCCCAGATATATCAAGAGCAACAAATTCCAATTTTGTAAGATTTGCCATTTTCTACGCATATAAATAATAAATATGCGTATCTCAGAAAATATATTTATAAATTTACACAGATAATCATCAATAAAATATATCAAAGATTTCAAATAATATATTGAAAAACTTACAGAGGAATAAGGCCACTAGCTTCAGAATTGGCAGAACCGTCGTGCTGATAACGTGTTATGAAACTTAAAAAAAGGAACTACTATTGCAAAAGAGAAATAAGAAATTCTCTTGAAACTCTTAAGAACTGAAACTTTCTTTCTCTCTCTATTTTTTCTTATGAATTTCATTACAACTGAAGCCCATATTTATAGGCGTTGAAATTACTATGTAAGTTACTATGCAAGTCACTATGCAGATTTAAAATAATAGTGGTGGGGTCATTCACATAATTTAGTGGTGGGTCAGGGGGGCGGCTGCCGACTTCGTTTATAATCGTTTATAAGAGAAGTCAAATTTTTGAATTTTTAGGATTATCTTGCAACAGCTAAGCTTATCTAGTCCAGTTTTTTTTGTTTTTTATCCGTTATATTGCATGAAATATCTTAGTATCAAAATCTATTCGGAGTCCAAACTTCAAACACCTAGGGGAGTGGAAAGACAAAAATGTTGGATGTCATTAGGAAAGACATCCATGTATGATGTCTTTAGGAAAGACAAAAATGTTGGATATTAAACTCTTGTGCTCTGGACGGTGAAATTTCAGCTGAATTTGCGTCAGATTCTATAAAGTAATTAAAATTTGGTATTTGGATATAACAAACCTTTCACATAAAATACAATAAATAAAATCATATTAAAAATTAATATTTTATTTTATTTTTATTATGTCATCCCTCATCTCAACAGCTCATTCTCTGCATGCTTCTGAACCTGTGGGCGATTTGGCAAATACAAACTGAACCAAACCGGAAGCTGCACTGTGGCCTATTGTCCCTCCCTGTGTGCGTACTCCTAAACGACAAGAGTCCTGCTTGTAACATATGCTCCACAAAAAACAATATTTAAAATCAAGAAAATGATAGTATGTAGTCTAGGTTTATTTCTGCAATTTGATCGTTGATATATCATATTTTTTTTAAAAGTTTACTTAATAGTTAAGAAAATAACTGTTAGTATATTGATTGTTTTTGTTTTTTAAAAATATCTAAATATGTTTAAAAATATTTAAGAAAAAAATATAATTTATACTAAGGTCACACCGAGTAGAGAGATTTAGGACTTATTTAGAAATAGATCTCATCCTAAAATGATCATCATATCTCATTTTATATTTTTTTGAAATATAATTTAAATACAAATACTTTTAATATCATCTTAATACTACAATTTTTTAAATTTTTACATAAAATATAATAATTTATTTATTTATTAAAATATTAAAATAGTAATAATATTAAAAAAATAATATTTTATTATAACATTATCGTTAAAATTAAATTATGAGGTATGAGAAAGATAAATAACAATAACAATTCTAGCCAGCTTTACTTTAAAAGCCACTGGAGCGGTGGAGCCCAGCGACTCCAAAAGGTCAAAAATAATCAGGGCCCACATATTTGACATTTTCTACGTGGCTAAGCCCAATTGACCAAAAATTATTGAAACTGGAAGATATTTCTGTTATTATTTTATTATTTCTGTGTGCTTGCCGCTCCTACCAGATCAAATCCCAATCCTAATCCTAATCCTAATCCTAAAGAAGCCGAAAAGTAGGTCCTCCAATGGTTATGGGACAACCCACACTCCTCACTCCTGTCATCACTACTTCCTCCGCTGCCTTTATTGTCCTGCCCCCCCACCCCCAATCACTGACGTTTTCTCATCAAAACTCACCCAATTCATTACCACCGACCTCGTAATCATCGGCCTTCAGTCCCCTAATTACTTCTCTCCCACAGAAAAAGAAAAAGAATATATTTACTTTTTCCTATATGCGGCATGACTACCTTTAGCCTCCCAACATGCTTCTCAGCTGTTTGATACAAATTTCCGAGAAAATCCCCCTTTCCCAATCGGGGTCGTTAATAATTTATTTTACCAGATAAAAAAGTCTCGCGGCCTAATTCGATCCAATTTCTCAATAATTCGCAACTGTTCCCTCTGTTTTGAGTGAGATGGAAGAGGAACCGAGTTTGCAACAAAACTGCAAGCAGGTGCTCGGTCCGCAAAGGAACATTCTCTTCGGAAAGTACGAGATGGGGAGGGTGTTAGGCCAAGGCACTTTTGCCAAAGTCTACCATGGCAAGAACCTCATCACGAACGAGAGCGTTGCCATCAAGGTCATCAACAAAGACCACGTCAAGAAAGAAGACCTGATGGAGCAAATCAAGCGCGAGATCTCGGTCATGCGCTTGGTTCGCCATCCAAATATTGTTGAGCTGAAGGAAGTCATGGCCACCAAAGGGAAGATTTTCTTCGTGATGGAGTACGTTAAAGGCGGCGAGTTGTTTGCAAAAGTAGCAAAAGGAAAGCTGAAGGAGGATTTAGCACGAAAGTATTTCCAACAGTTGGTGAGCGCCGTCGATTTCTGTCACAGCCGGGGAGTTTCGCATCGAGACTTGAAACCCGAAAATCTCCTTCTGGATGATAACGAGGACTTGAAAGTTTCCGATTTCGGCTTGTCCGCTCTGCCGGAGCAGCTCTGGAATGACGGATTGCTCCACACCCAGTGTGGCACGCCGGCATACGTGGCGCCGGAGGTGTTGAGAAAGAAAGGGTACGATGGAGCCAAGGCTGACATCTGGTCTTGTGGGGTAGTCCTCTTTGTTTTGCTTGCTGGGTATTTGCCATTTCGAGCCGACAACGTCATGAAAATGTATAGGAAGGTTTTCAAGGCCGAGTATGAGTTTCCTCCATGGTTTTCCACCGATGCAAAGCTGTTGATATCCAAGCTCCTTGTTCCTGACCCGGGAAAGAGAATTTCAATCCCGGAGATAATGCAGAGTCCTTGGTTTCAAACGGGATTTACAAAGCCAATTGCGTTCTCAATCCAAGAACCGGTGACCGGAGACCAGAAAGATGAGAAGGGCGATAATAATGGAGAGGCGTTCACGGAATTGGTAAAAACCAAATCTTTGTCACCGCCTTTTTATAACGCTTTTGAATTCATTTCATCGATGTCTTCCGGGTTCGACTTGTCGAGCTTATTTGAGAGCAAGAGGAAATCCGGGTCCATGTTTACTTCCAAGTGCTCGGCAGAGGGGATCCTGGCGAAACTGGCGGCTGTTGCGAAGAGGCTGAATTTCGGTGTGACGAATTTGAAGGAATACAAGATGAAAATACAGAGTGAAATGGATGGTAGGAAAGGGAAGTTGGCTGTGACGGCGGAGTTGTTCGAGGTGGCGCCGGAGTTGGCGGTGGTAGAGTTGTCCAAGTCTGCCGGAGACACGCTAGAGTACAAGAAATTTTGTGAAGAGGATGTGAGGCCTGCACTCAAAGACATTGTTTGGAGTTGGCAGGGGGAGGGTCCCTGTAACTAATTACGACTCACGAGTTTTAATCAAATTCGATTATTTAGAGTTTGTAATCCCATTGTTTTTTGGGCTTGGAGATTGTAATGCAGTTTTTTATAATCTGTGTTGCAAATTATCTGTGATACAGCAGTTGCATATGTATATAATCTGAATATATGATGTGTGTTTAGTGAAGAATAGTAGGTGAGGGGGATGATAATTTCTCTGTAAATTATATATAGCTTTGAGATGCAAAAAAATCATGATGACTGGTTGTTTGGTTTCTGTTTGAGAAAATATATTCATCTATCTCATCATTTCTTGTTATTTCATAACATAACATTAAATAATAAGATCATAAGGGAAATCTAATAAATAGTTTGTAATTATTTAATATTATATTTAATTATAAAATGATAAGAGAATGATTAAAAGAAAGGGATGATGAGTATTATATTATTATTATTATTTTATGAAGCTTTATCATGTCTAATTTGTGTGGAGGTTGGATTTCTGGTACCATGTCTTAATTGGTGTGGTTGCAAGATGGAGCCTCCACTGTTTGACATGAATGCCAGTGATAGAGACAAGAATGCGATCCAAAATTTTTTAATTCTACTTTTTAAAGAAAATATATCCTCAACCTAAGTTTCATAGTGAATGAAGGTGGGTTGTTCCAATCAAAAGCTTACAAGTCAAAGCTGAAGGAATGTAAAATTGTCCGAGAGTTAAATTGACAACCAAAAGATAAGGAAAAGGTGAGCTGTAAAGGTGTCAACGGCGTTACAGTATATCCCAACGCGCAAATTTTACGTTATCGCAATCACTTGTCTCCAAAATACTGTATCGGTAACACTAGAAAGATCTTCCATAATTATTCAAACTTCTCATTTGTCAACTATGCATTTTCGAGTACATTACTTTTTCTCTTTCTACATCATTATTATTGTTATAATTCGAACGCTCTTATCCAAAAAAAAAATAATAATAATACATATACATATATATGGATAAGGAACGCTATATTTCTTAAATTCTTCTCAGGATTCTTAAATTCCCACGTCTATTTTCTTGACTGATTGCTCGACAAGTTTAGTGGGTTTGAGACTTCTAGATCCTCCTTGGATCATCATCTTTGCCCTTTGGGATCTTGCCGTCGTGGGCCTTTATTTTTGTTATCTTTCTAAAGAAGGATCTGGCCCAATCAAACGGACCAAAATAAAATTGAAAGGCCTCAGACAAAACTAACTTAGCCCATCCAAAATGATATTAGGTGATCTAAGTCCGTGTAGATGTGACCCATGATCCAAAACTGGCCGCAAAGGAGAGCATATAGTTTGTTGAAAACCTAATATTATTCATTTTATTAAGTTATTAACAATTCAATACAACGGCGAATAATATTATTCATTTTATTAATCTCTATTATTTTCATATGGTATTAAGACTCTATTTAGATATTATGGCTGCCTTTAGATATTGATATGAGTTATATAAATGATAGTATTTTGCTGAAAATAATGATAAAGAAACTAACGGTTGAGTCTCACTTTGAGTCTCGTTTCTATATTTTTTGACTTGATGAATGATTAAAAAAAATATTATTTAATTATATTAAAAAAATTTCCTTTTAAAAAAAATGTTTAATAGCATTAAAAATGATGTAAAAAAAATGCCTAACGGACCCATAACTAAGGGTGTTCATCCGGATTTCAAAATTTTTTTAAACATTTAAATACGATTTAAAATATTAATAAATTAATAAAATTTTAAATTAGACCAGGTAGAACCCAACCGGAATAAACGGGCTTATCCATAACAGGTCCAGATAATGGAGGCTGTAGCAGCCCTCATTTTCTTGGTTTCATTGAGTTAGTTTAGCTTTTGAGTTTAAAATTTTAAATTAAAGGGTATGAAGTAGATTGGTATGGATCTAACTTTTTTTTTATCAAAAATAAAAAAGTAGTAAATCTTATTAATAATTAGTTTAAGATGAACTAAAGTGAATTGAGTTTAATGTAAAAAATTAACACAATAAAAATATTTCAGATGATCTATGAATAATAATAAAAATTAATTTTTTTTTATAACAAATAATAGTAATTAATAGTTCGTGAATAGAGTAATTCTAGGAGGTGTGTAAATGTCGCGAATTCATAATCACAAGTATATTTTCATAGTGAATGGTTTAATATGTATAAATGATTGTATCTAATAACAAAACCTAAATAATCAAAATATCATTTATTGTTATAAAACAAAAAAAAAAAACTACTATTGCAAGAGAAATATAAAAGAAACTCTTAAAACTGAAACTTTCTTTCTCTCTCTATATTTTCTTATGAATTTCATTACAACTGAAGCCCCTATTTATAGGTTTTGAAATTACTATGCAAGTTACTATGCAAGTCACTATACAAATTTTAAAATAATAGTGGTAGGATCATTTACATAATTTAGTGGTGGGACAGGGGCGACTGCTGACTCCTAATAATTCATAACACTCCCCCTTAAATGACCACCCATAAAGAATCTGCCTCGTTAAAACCTTGGCAAGGAAAAATCCAGTGGGAAGAAAAACCAATGGCGAAGGAAAAAGAGTACAGTCTTCTTATGTATCCACAAGTGTTTTAAGATTGCCTCATTAAAATCTTGCAAAGGAAAACCTAGTGGGATAAAACCTTAGCGAAGAAAAAAGAGTATAATCAGCACAAGTCTTCAAGACTTTTACTCTCCCTGGAAAGTGTATGACGATAGTTTTTGAGTCTTCACATTTTAATATTCTGCACAAATTTCTTGAATATCACAGTTGGTGATGCTTTCGTGAATAAATCTACCAAATTATTACTTGATCGTATTTTTGATATATCCTCTTTTGATTTGAGTGATACAAGCAGCATTATCTTCGTATAAAATTGTTGAGCTATCAAAATACCACACTTTTCTTGGATATGTTGAGTCATTGATCTCAGCCAAATATACTCTCGACTTGTTTCATGAATTGCAATAATCTCTGAGTGATTTGAAGATGAAAAATAATATCTGGTTGACAAACTTAATAGAAATCTGATACCTGTAGTAATACTTAAACTCCCCCTGATAATATGCGTTAGTATTTCAAGTAATAAGCAAATATGATTTCGGTATATATAACAAGTTAAGAATTTAAACACGATCTCCAACTAAATAATGCATTAGAGAGAGTATGATAATATTTTCATCTAAATTTTTCTCCCCCTCATTCGGCGTTATTAGGAAGAACTTGTTTATATAAGGCGAAAATAACATTGGAAACCATCTATGTATGATAAAAGCTGTAAAAGTTTTAAGATTTAATATTATCAGTTTGGCGGAAAATCAAATCCGCTTGACATTGTGGACAAACGAGATCTTGAAGAAATTTGAAGGTTTCGGGTTGTTGTTTAAATATAACCAATTTTACCATTGGTTTACTCCAGCAAAAAGATCTCGCATTCCTCATAGATTCAATTGTTATTCATCCAGAACGATATTATGTCTGATAGAAATTCTAATGTTCAAGATTTAAACCACGAACCTTTTATACCTCAACCACTTATATTTTCTCCTGAGACTGTAAACACCATGATAGGAGCAGAGATATATCTTTCTAGTAAATCTGATTCTGAAATTGTTACAGCATCAAGAACCCTCAGTGCTCAATATGCTGCCTCTTTTACAACCATGTCTTAGAGGCTATTGGCGAGAACGAGTGAGATTGATCATCTTAAAAATCAAATATCTGAGTTGCATCAAACGCTTGCAACTAAAGATAGAAAAAATATAGATTTAAAACAAGAAAACAAGGAGCTGAAGAAACTTGTAGACTGGTATTCTCGTGATCTGAAAATACGAGTAGAAGAGCTGGAACGAAAAAGAGCACAGATACAAAGTCAACAACAGCAGCTAACGGCAGAAGTTCAGCGTTTACAAGAAAATAGAGATAGCTGTAATTAATCTCACTGGCTTTTGAAATTATGCATCCAGCATATCTTGTAAAGTGAGATTTGAAGAGATGATGGTTTGTCTTATTCTTATTTCCATTTCTATAAGAACCGTTTTTAGTTTCATTTAGTACGCATAAAATCTTCTTCTCATATCTATAATTCATCTGTATTTGTATTCTTATTATACAAATTTTCAATGGTTCATCAATTTCCTTTTATTATTTCTCACGATCAACATATGAGGTATCTTTCACCTCAATTACAAGTTGATCCTGTATCTTCCGCAGGTGCCATGTTGCAACAAACAAATGATCTGGCTAATAAGTTAGATTGTGAAGCCGTTTATGAGCTGGTGACTCTAGGTACCCGATACTCCTCCTCTATTGTTGGATTTTTCAACCGATTACAATCCAAAAATCGTGAGATTGAGGAGCTTAAATAGAAGGTTTATGTACTTCAACAACTCGTTCAAGAGCCTGACAGAAAAATTGCAGACTTAAAGCAAGAGAATAAGGATTTAAAATCCTTACTTGCCTCTTCATTTCGAGTGCCTAATCCTTTAGATAATGATGGTATGTTGTTTTATGAAGAGCAAATGCATTTGAGAGATGAGGCTAGAAGTCTCAAATTCTTGTAACTCATCTATTAATTGAATAATATGATCTTTTCTTTTCAAATGCATTCCTTGAATTTATAGCAACTTTTGTGATCTTTTTAAGAGTTGTAATAAGGTAAATCATCAACGTAAACTGCAATAATGACAAATCCGAATTTTGATAAAACACATGAACATATAGGATTATTCTTAAATCCTTCTTTCAATAGATACTTGTTGATTCAATTATACCACATGCGTCTGGATTGCTTTAACCCATATAAAGATCTTTGAAACTTTATAAAGTACATACTCCTAAATGTACTTGGATTAGATGCTTCAAGTATCATAAATCTTTATATATGTAATAATCTAATGATCCTTATAAATATGCAGTGACCACATTCATTATCTACATATCTAATCCTTCTGTATTAACCAAATCAATTAAAAATATGAATGTGATTGCATTCATACCAAGGAAATATGTTTCCTCATAATTGCTCTCGAGTTTCTATAGGAAATCTTGTGCGACAAATTATACCGCACAATTTTATTTCGCATTACGCTTTCGTATAAATACTCACTTATATTTGACAGATATTACACTTTTTGGTGTTTGGACAATCGGTCCAAATGCATCTCGCTTCACTAACGAGTTTAATTCAGTTTTAATAACTGCTTTCCATTTTGGCCAATCATTTCTACGTCAACATTTTTCGACGATTTTTTGCTCACTTTCTTCATTACTTCTGGTAATATCAAGTGTTATCATATATGTTGTCGACAACAGTTTTATTTCTATCCATAAATTTTCCGGTACTCATGAAATGTATTGAGATTTCATTGTTCCTCTCTAGGGAAAAATATTTCATGAAACACCTCTACAAGAGGTTTATATTCTTCAGGAGTTATACTCTTCAGGAGTTACACTCTTCAGGAGTTACATTTTCAAGAGGATTAAAAAATACAGTCTCTTTATGAGCACTAATTTTTTTTTTCTTGTGCACTAATAGGTCTTCAACGTTTCAGGTGTATCTTATACTTATTTATTACTGTTTTAATAACTCGTCCTTCAGAGATTTCAATTATTGCTTAAGCATTAACAGCAGTAATATATGATTTTACAACACATTTAGTGTCAGTAAATATATCATGTAATTGATTTGCAACACTTTGCAGATAGATAATCCTCTGAACTTATGGTTCACATATATTTGTAAGAGGATCAAATTTAAACAGGGTTTTATTATCCCAAGTAATTTCTTGTCGTGCTTCGGGCACCGATATTTTATTATTTCAAAACATGATGAAATATTAATAAACTTATATATAAAAACTTAGTATAAGTAAATTAAGTGCTTGGCCGTACAACAGGTACGTGACTACTGTTTAGTCATATTACATCTATGACAAACATCTTCATCTTTTTATGAATAATTATTCTGATGGCCTTTACCCTTCTCTGAGTTGGATCACTTGTGGTGATATGATATATTTTTATCATCTTTAGTGTTGTCGCTTTTGGGACCAACACTTCTATAATTTTTCTACCACGTCTACGCCCTTAATTCCTTTGAAAGGATACAACGTTCACTTCTAGGAATTGTGTAAATTCGATATTATTAATAGGACGTAACTGGTGTAACAAAAACTCATTATTTAGCTCAATCACTGGAAAACAAAACAAAAGTTCAGAATATTTGTTGAACTTTCACTCTCGATATTACTACTGCAGGAGCACATTCGAGGTATGAAAAATAATGTTTTCTTTTATATATCATCATCAGTGACATTTTCACTACATAATTTTAATACTGAACTGATTTTAAAGAGTACAGAATATTCAATACCACTCTTAAAATCTTCCAACTTCAGGTTTAATAAATCATAATGATCTTTTGAGAGGATTACATATTCTGATGCTTATATCACTCTCTTAATTCATTTCACACAATAAGATAATTTTTCATCATGAGATACACAGTACAGTCCTTCAGGGACGCATGGTTTTCTTCTATGATTATATCTTTCAAGTTCATCATCATATCCAAATAGATCTCATCAAGGATCCTGGATAAATAACATTTTTCAGAAATATCAATAGTAATAAATCTCAATATTTGACATTATATTACAAAAATAAATTTGTGAATTTAAGAAATATATTCACATTATCATGAGAATAAAAATAAAATTTAATCAAGTAATATTCAGCAATATTACCTTTAATATTTATCTCAAAGACTGCAAATAATATATTGAAAAACTTACTTGAAGTAGAAGACCACTAGATTCACTATCGGTAGAACCTCGTGCTGATAACGTGTTATAAAACTAAAAAGAAAACTACTACTATTGCAAGAGAAATATAAAAGAAACTCTTAAGAACTGAAACTTTTTTTTCTCTCTATATTTTCTTATGAATTTCATTACAACTGAAACTCCTATTTATAGGTTTTGAAATTACTATGCAAATTACTATGCAAATCACTATACAGATTTTAAAATAATAGTAGTAGAGTCATTCACATAATTTAGTGGTGGGATAGGAACAGCTACCGACTCCTAATAATTCATAACATTTATTATATTAACCTTATTTATTTATTATTATATATCAACTAAAACAGACAAAAGAATCGAATGGCTATTAATAATTACTGAAGAATCTAAATGAGTGATTTAGGTCCATTTAAATAATGATAATATTTGATTATCTTATCTTATTTTATTATTATAAATTTTTATATAAAATATAATAAATAATTTTAATTTTTAAAATTTTTAAATAAATTAATATTAAAAAATAATATTCTAATAATAATTTATTTAATTTTTAAATAAAAATTAAAACCATACTATTTCATTTCAATACGTAGATCGAACTTATCCTTAAATAAAATATTAGGAGGAAAATAATACACAATTTGAAGAAATGGGTCCTACAGTCTACTGCTACATAAAGAAGGAAAAAAGAATATTTTCATTCCACTGACACACTCTACTCTAATGAAACTGCTAAGGCGAATTCTTAGCCATCCAGTCAGCTCCCAGTCCCCGAGCAGCCACATGGCAGATGCTCAACCGCCCGAACTAAGTACAGATGCCCAGACCCCACACCTGGTCAAAGGTTCCTCTGTAGAGTCCGTATTTGTCGTCATTTTCTCCGTTGAAATCTCAGACTCACACAAGTAGTACCCGCCCACTTGTCTTTTCTGCGCTACTTTTACTATTAGGGTCCCACAATAATATTTTTTCTGATGTGGCGCACAACTTGCGTTTTATTCACGCCCGCCACTTATCGGGACATATACTTCTGTTGAAATGAGCGGCCACGATTCAATCGTTTTCTAATCATACAGAGTTTACAATTTGATAAAATAAGATTTGAAAATGTTTTATGCATCCGCCGATGGATTATGGCGAATCGAGCCAACTCACAAGTTTTTTTTTTTTTGGGAAAAATGAAAGATGTAAATGTAAATTTACAAACAATATATAATCATTTAAAATATATATATAAAAATCACTTAAAAAAATTAAATTTTTTAATAATAAAACCTATTTTTTACTAAAATGATTATGTGTTACTTGTAACTTTACGACTATATATAATAATATTATTATTCTTTATATGAAAGCAAGTATTTTATAGATAAATTATAAGGATATAACGATACAATAGTCAGTGTGATGGAAGTTCGAAACAGTCATCTTAAAGTAAACAAAAATAGCACTAAAATATAAAGAAAAAAAAAAACAAAAAGGCTATCTCGCCAATAAATTAACTCCATGCTAATTTTCATAAAGGGAAGTCGTTCAAAAACAGTTTTGATATAGTTTGAAAGACAGACTATAAATCTACGACTAAAAGTCGCAATTGGGAAAGGTGTATTGCAGTTTGTTAATTTGTTTCGATTAAAAAGGACTATTACATCCAGATCGTCTTGATCGCTGGTTATTGAAAGTAGTAAACGAGGAAAATCAATATACCAGATGACCGTCGGCGGTGGCGACGCATGAGGAGCACCAAAAGCACTGGAAGGATAATCGAGTTGACAAACTAGAAGATTTGGGGTTGCTGATTCCAAAGATGCCGCGTATAGCGATGAAAGAGCTCTGTAGATGCGGTTGCGCGCGGTGAGGTCGAAATTTCCGTCAGGCACGTGAGAGCAACGCGCCACTTTTCTGGTCGCGTTCTTCCTCCCCTCCCATAGATCATTGGCTGTAGAGTCTAATTGTCCGGCGCATGATGGTCATAGAAGTCCAACAAGTAGTAGATCGATTTCTCCATAAGATAAAATAAAATAAAATAATTTATGAAAATAAACTAAGTCTTAAAAGCCTTTGTTTATGTTATACCAATGACAACTAAGCTATAAGACTCGTTCTTGTAGCTCGTAGGTTGTTGCACCTGCTCTTTCACCTACTACAATTCTAATGCCTACACTTGCGGATCTAATTTTTTTCGTTGAGTTGCTTCATGGAGATTTTTCATATCTACTTATTCGCTTGAAATGATTGGTATACACAATTTTTCTCCTTTTTTTAATTAATAATTAAATAAATAGCCTTTAATAATAATATTTTTTTAATATTTAAAAATATTAAAAAAATATTTGTTACGATACGATAGGGCGGTCACTACAACAATGACTGTAGCACCGCCCAAAAAGATTAGACTTCGTAATATGTTTTATGATTTTGTAACATTTAATATTATGAAGTTTATAAATTATTTTTTATCTTTTCCGAAGCATACATATGTTTAGATATGTATAAATATCAATTTCAGGTAGTACTCTATGTATAAATATTTCAGATGGTATTTTATTTTATTTTTAATTAGGATATGCTCTGCATATAGTTATCGGATTTTAATTAGGATTGTTATGTTGTATTATATTATTGACCCAAGGGACCCAATCATTCTGTTTGAAAATAGACTAATGAATATTTTTACGTATCAACATAACAATCTTTCTTTCATAAACTCATAAACAAACGGACGTTTAGATTAACAACATATAATGATGGAATTATTATTTTGATCGGTAAAACATATGGGAACAAATTATTGACACTACAAAAACAGGGGCCTTTTTGGGCGAGTTGTTGAACGCTGGAAAAAAAAAAAAAAAAACTCGCCGCGAAATGTTGATATTTTCATCAATTTTTTTTTTTTAATCGTCGAGGAGATTTCAACTAGATTTGAAAATATAGGATTTCTGGCAATTTAATTTACAAGAGCAGCGAATATTTTCACTGCTAATAAACTAAAACTACATCAGACTTAGTTTCACGTTTTTTTCTTATAAGTAATTTATTGCGACGATTTGAAATTGCTGTAATAAATCGCATAGCTTATAACAACACAAATAGTCATCGTAATAAAACATTTTGGATTAAGTGACTATATAGTCAGTTAATCAATTACAGCGGTTCAAGAATAATAGTGGCGAATAATATCGTTGGAAAAACTTTTACAAATACGCAACAACTACTTAAGTCATTCCCCCCTCTTTCGATCCCCCCTTCAAATCTCTCAACGTTTCTCTGTGCTTGAAACCCCCGACACCCAAACCAGGCGAGAAACCCACAACCCACGATTTTTGAACCGCCTGGCCGCCATTGATTATCTTGGTTCCTTCACCTGTGCGTTAATGGTATCCTCAAATTCGTAGGCCGCTATTAGCTTGAGATCACTCCCTCGATGCAGCGAACGGTAAATCTCATTTCTCATATTAGTTTGTAGGTTAGGTATTTTTAATCTCTTTGTGTCTCTTACAAGTCAGATTCTGTTTTATAGGGGTCTACATTTGTTGTTTGTTCTATTGTGGGTGAGGGTTTCATTTCTTAGCATTTTTTCAAGTAGAAAACCACTTGCAAATTAATTAATAAGACCCTTGGTATTGCTCAAGTCTTTTTAACAAAGTTTTTAGGGTTTAAAAATCACTACATTGTAGAGACATTGGTATGTTACTAATCTAGCAGTTTGCATGTTTTTGTGGCATTTATGTCGTTGTCTACACTTTGCACGTTTCCAACTGCTTTATAAATTTTCAAGACTTCGAGATAAAAAGACACCCACAAATTAAATGTTCCTATTTTCTATTGTGGATTACATCATTCAATGTTCAACTCTTTGTATATCAATTATGAAGAATTTATGGCGGGTAAATATTAGTTGTTTGCAATTTGGTGATGGTATGTTAAATGTATTTTTTTTAATCTATTTTTTTTAGTTCTGCGATTCGTCTAATAATCTTGTTATGACAAGAAACTTTATGGTAATGTTATAAATGGAATTATTCATGAGGAGTTTGAGAATTTGACAAACTTGGTGACCTTGGATCTTTACTTGAACAACTTAAGGCTCTGTTTTGTTCATAGATTCTACTCAGTATACTTTAATTTAAACTCATTTTATCATCCAAACTGTAACACTTTAATGAAAGGCCAAAACCACATGGTCTATACTCCAAAAGGACTAGTCAATGATACAATTGAAACCCTATTAGAACCTTATAAAGAGTAAGAACTTCTCATTTCAAAGCAATGTGGGATCCCATACACCACATATCATTCCTTTTCATATGAGATATCACAATTTACCCCCCTTAAATGTCCGACGTTCTCGTCTAGCCTGTCCATTATAGGTGGTATGGCTCAAGTATCATATTTTTAGTTGTGATAGGTTTTGATACCATTTGTAACGTTTCAATGAAATACCCAAATCACATGGCCTATACTCCAAAATGACTAGTCAATGATACAATTGGAGCCCCATTGGAAACTTATAAAGAGCAAGAACTTCTCATTTCCAAACAATGTAAAATTTTATATATCACCTACCATTTATTTTCATATGAGATATCACACAAACACACAAATTTAACACATTTCAAACTAAAACCAGTTTAAAGTCAAATTTACTGTAGTGATATTGTAGCTACAATGGACATTGTCGGCTCCTTTACGTCGTTGTTAGAAGCTTTAGGTCACTGCATCGATACTGTTCATAAATGTAGCGATACTGTTCAATACTGTAGCACCGTCTGTCTCCTGCACCCAACAGCTTTCACCTGACAACATCATTTCTTTTTGCGTGTAACTTTAGCGCGTAGGAGACAATATTTCAACTATGGGTCCCACAATTTACATTTTTTTTAATAAAAAATTATCTAAACTCATCTAACCATCCAAACACACTTTAAACTCATTTGAATAGATCTCACAAAATTCACTCAATTATCTTAACTAACTACTATTTAAAAACAAATCAACACACTTTGACATCCAAACGGAACCTTAGATTGGGCAATCTCAACTCAATCTCAAAATTGCTTGTCTGCATATCAAGAGCTTTCATAAAGTCACAATGTTTTCCTTTAATTTCTTCATAAAGTAGTAGGGTTAGTAATGATATTGTTATAGTGTGTATATACATGGTCAATATGTGTGCTGGTGCTGGTGCTGGTGCTGGTGCTAGTGCATGTCTTTGTTTTTCAACCTCAAAGTAAGATTTCTGGTTTGAGGTTGAAAAACATTTTTTGAACAAATTGAAAATATAAATTGAGAACTTAATCATTCCTAAGTTGCCTACCGTTGGTAACCAAAAAAAAAAAAACTATGATTGGATTATGAGATCCATATTTTCCATATCTTAAAATCATTAAAATCCGATAGTTTTATCACCTAGAGATATTTGGTGTTGTTTTCTTGAGTCCCAAAATTGAAAAGAAAGTAAAAGAAAAGGGAAAAGAAAAGAGAGAACAACAGTGCATAACATGGATGAAAGTGTCCATTTAAATTAAATTTAAATTCTCTGGAATACAAATAGGAATCTCAATTTCTAGTTCAAGCATTTGAAACTCTTTGTTCTGATCATTTACTTTTTTTTTTTTTTTAACTTTTTCGATTGAAGATGAGGCTATAAAGGGAACGAGATTCGTTGGCAATGACAGGCAAAGAAACTAGGCCGTGATTTGGCAAAGGTGAGGAAGGTCTTATTATGCTTACTCTTAACTTGCTTACTTAGGAATGGACAAAAGACTTTCTAACGATACCAAGCAAGATAGTATGCACAAAGGAACTAAATGCTAATATTAAATTTACATTGACTGAAAGTTATATATGATATATTTCTTAACAGCACAAAGAAAGTTCTTACTTCAAGGAGGCAGTCTAAGTGATCAAAACTATGGTGTAGGCAATCTGACACCGTTAGTTTGCACTAAAATAACATACATGCATCCAGATTTTTGGACCAAAATATGGTCTTTTGATTTCCTTACAAACGTTTGGTAAAACTAGAGTATTATATAAACAAACAAACATTTGTGCTACCATTCAATCTTGTTGTTTTATGATGCATTCGCTTTGGATCAATTTTTTTTTTTTTTTTTTTGTGATCATGCTCAACAGTTTGATTGTGTGTATATATATTTTAATCTTTTGAGTAAATTTTATTCTCATGGCAGGAAATTTTCACTGGAATTTGGAGGATAATTTCAAATGAATTGTTTGCATGATGATGTCTGGCTCATGTCTAATTGGCTATACACAGGTATATTTCTTATTGATATAATATTTTCTATTGTGGATATTTGGCCACTAGATGAAATTTTGGTGTTAAAAGAATTTTTTATTATGAAACTTGTTAAATGGGTTGGGTGTGGACATAGGACACTGAGGAGAAATATAGGACATTTTAAGTCTTTGGCCAATTAATATACGCACGCTGTGCAGGGCAAAAATAAAAATAAAAATAAAAATTCACTATTCCAGCGATTTGTTACCGCCACAAAAGATAATTTAGGCGATGCAAACACACATTGCTGACAATTTATTATCACTATAATGAAATTCTCGGCGACCATAAAATCACTGAAAATTGTCAATCTCAATTGCAGCGAATTGTTAATCGCTAAAATAATAATCCTTCTGGCGATTGATGATTGCTGCAATTGACAACTTGGGAATTACGCTTTGACTGTTATCGACAATTATTTATGGTATCACGGTGACTCATTATCGCCGTAAATAAATATACCGGCGATTTTGCTCATGTATTTTGGACGCTTCACGACATTTTTTTTTCTTATTTTAGTGGTGAACGATTTTGCTGGAATTGGACTTTTTTCTATCAATTTTTGGTGTTCGCTGGAGTAACTTATAATAAGCACTTTAATATCGTTGAACGTGTGACACTCATGTACAGGGGCGGAAGCAGAATTTTATGTTTGGGGGGCGATCAATAAAATGTATGGTGCATGTAAATTTTAGAAGGATGGTCATCAGTGATAGAAGTATTATACTTTGTTGTTATCGAGCTCTCTAAACATATATTAGTCTTCGAATTGTCTACGTCTTTAAAAAAAAAATCAATTGTACTTAAGTACTTGCTTATATTTTTCTATGATTTAAAAAAAATTTATAGATCAAGAATAAATTTGAAAACTTTCTAATAAATAATAATATAACGCTATTAAATTTTTAACAAACTATATCTCATAATCTTACAAGTTAGAGTAAAATTAAATAAATCAGTATAATCAATTAATTTTATAATCATATAAATTTATAATCATTTTTTTTTGCTAGAATTAGACTATTAGAATAATTACGAGATTACATGAGTTAAAATTTAAATTTAAATGAAAATAAAAGTTAAAATATAAATAGATGTATATGAAGATTTAGAGAAATAATTTTAGTAAAAAATTGAGGGGGGTAATTTTTTTTTTAAAAAAAATTAAAGAGAATTTTAATTATATATATATAAATTATATATATTTATATTAAAATTACTATTTTTGAAAAAGTTTGGGGGGGCGGTAGCCCCCCAAGAATGAACATGGGTCCGCCCCTGCTCATGTAGTCGTTGGGAATCATTTTTTGCAGCAATTAATGGGACTTTTAGTAGTGAAATTGGGTGTCGAAAAATATCTATTTTCTTGTAGCGTGAGATGTTAGATGATATGTATTGATTGGATCACATTATGAGTCACAAAGTCAGCAAGTAAAAATCAACATATAGCAGCTACTAATCCAAGGTCCGCCAGGATAATTTCAATAGTGAATAACTACACGCATGCACGTTTAATCTTGCACAACATTTTCAAAACACGTCAAGAATAATGATAAATGCGACATTTTCTAATGCTAATATGAGAAATTTGATCACCATTTTATCTATATGCTTAAACATTCTCATTATTGGCTGAAAATGTTATGTTTGGTTGTTTTTTAAAATATTTTTAAAAAATCCGTACCAAACACAATAAAAATTTAGTATATTAGAACAGTGCAAAATTTATATATATACAATAAATTCTACTGATGTCATTGTATTAGAATTTATTGTTGGTTGTCTTAGTTAATGAGTTTTAGATTAATTATGCAGGTAAGATAAGATGAGATGTTTGGTTAAAAATTAAATAAATTATTATAATAAAATAATATTAATTTTATGTAAAATTTAAAATAAATTATAATTATTAAATTGGATAAGAAAAAATAAATTTGATTTTATATAACGTATTTTTTTTCTGTGTAAATGATTTCATATAACGAAATTAGCCCTTAATAATCTGACCTTTAAAACGGCCACTAGGGCTGAGGGACAGCGAGAGGAAAGAGACGAGCTCTCTCTCTCTCTCTCTCTCTCTCTCTGTGTACGGGTCGTTACTGGTACAGAAAATCTTAGTTCTTTTTGGCAAAAAGCAATGGGGTTGGGTAGAGGCTATAAAAGGACGACTTGGAAACAGATTCTTATTGAGATTAGCTTTAACAGAAAGGCCGAGAGAGAGAGAGAGAGAGAGAGAGAGAGAGAGAAGGGACTTTGTAGTTTGTTCTCCTTCGTGAACCGTTCTCTTCTGTAAGCACGTCTGTAATTTCAAGCATATCGATTTCTATTTGCCTGTTCTCGATTTCTGTCCCATCCTGTTAACTTCTCCTCCAAAACCTCTGTTTGCTTCCCCCATAAGACCTAGAAAACAGACAAAAATTAGAAATACTTTTTGACTCAATGTGCAGATGTGGGCTTTCCGTTATCGTTTTCACGTTTGTTTTCTCATTGTTTTCTCTGTAAAAACTAGAAAGTGTTTTAGGATTTTGTTTTATCGGTATCCATGCGATTTTTGTTTCACTTTTTGCCAATCAAATCAAACAGTAACTGGACCTGTTTTTTCTGCTTTTCTCGTTTGTTTTTCTTTTGTTATTTTGAATAGAAATTTTAAAAACCTGTTTTCACTACCAATGATGTGCACTGGTTGAACTGTTATTGTGAACATGATCAACTAATTGAAGCTTTCTTTCTTGCCCTGACAGTGTTATATACAGGGAGAGATGGCTGCGACAGGTACGACATCCGGACTGCCGCAGTTCATTGCGAGCACTGGAAGCCGGAGTTTTTCAAATGCGCCGCTGATTGAGAACTCGGATTATGATCAGATTGTTGTTCCTGATGTGAGTTTAATTATATTATTTGTCAAATAATCATCGAGACGTTGGACTTAACAATACTTTTATTCCATAACTGGAAGAAGTATAGCTTTTGACAAATTGGTGCCTGAGACTTCCAAGGATATTATGTATCCTTGGGAAGTCTCGGGATGAGGCAAGGTCTTGATATAAAGTTATAAACACGTTAAACCAGAAGCATAAATCTATGGATTTGGACTCAGATACATGATATCTACCATTCACACAATCTTTCCTGAGACCAACCGTTTGGCTCGTAGGCAACTTGCATACTCCAATTGATAGAACATTGATTGATATTCGAGAAAGCTAACGGTTGACTGTATTAGGCCGTGACGAATTAATCTTACAAGTTATTTTCACTTTTTATTCTGTCGATTTTTTTATCGTAAGATTGAGTAAACCGAAGCAAATCCTTAGAAAGATCTGGATGGTGAAACTGAAATACGGTCAGATTGGGTTTCTTCGATAACTCTATCTGAAATACAGAAAAGTGATTGAAATGCTCCATAGATTGGTGAAATCAGTGGGAATTTACAAATTCCTGATGATGATAATTCCGAGAAAAATGAAACCTATCTGGCCAAACAATGAATATAATTTAATGTCTAGATAATGAGAAAAAAGAGGATAAAATGATGGAAAATTTGAGAAACCTCTGGAAAGATTCCTGCAATGCTTTATGTTATATGTCAGGCATGGTACAGCTATCTATGTTTATCATGCAGCATCTTGGGCGGATTATTCAAGGATTGCAACGATTGTTCCTTTTATGTCAAACAACATACTGTAATGAATATATACAGATCATCACTATATGATTGGTGCTTGGAGTCCGATTTGGTCGGTGGCTCATCTAAACTAGGAGCTGGCCGATGTACTGCACAGATTGATTATTTTACACGCTGTGATGTGACTGAATCACTGAGTGTTCAGACCTTTAAACCTGATACATTTCTCCTATATAGCTGCTTGTGAATGTTTCTTGCGAGAAAATCTTTGATAGCTTCAAGCAAAATGTGCCTTGAATTCCAGCTGGTGTTCTTTTCAGCAGCGCATTTAAATTGTTCCAGCTTGTGTTCATGTTTTTCTTTCCTTGTCGAAGGCTGTTTATGTGTGTGCCTAATGATTAGATTGTGGGCTTTACAGTAGAAGATACCGTGGATGTTAGCATATCTAATGAGGAAATTTATGGATTTGTGCCTATTTATATCTCTTTTTGGCAGAGGACAAGCTGGAAAAACTTATTTGCATACATGGGTCCCGGGTTTCTTGTTTCTATTGCATATATTGATCCTGGAAATTGTAAGATTTTAATATCTCATTCCCTTAGTTGCCACCATAAATCACGTGCTTACTAACACATATACCATTCTATATTTGTTTTTTCCCACAGTTGAAACAGATCTTCAGGCAGGAGCACAATTCAAGTACGGGGTGCGTATGTCATCTTCTAATGCAGTTTTTTCCCATTGAAGTTCAGTAGAACTTGGTACTTTTTAACATTGTGTGCCAATTACCATTAGCAGCTCAGTCATTTAGGTTTGCCTCCTTATAGATGCCATCCACAAAAAACAATGGGACTTTTTGTCCAAATCTTTTTTTGTGAAGTATTATAAGTCATGTCATGGAGTTGGTGATGATACATTTAATTAAATGACTTATGCATGGCATGAAGAATAGTCACTCTTATAGCCTTATGCACTTTTGAGTATAAGATCACAGCATATACTCTTTTCGAGGGAATCCCCCCCCCCTCCCCCCTTCCCTCCCTCCCTCCCTCCCTCCCTCCCTCCCTCCTCTGCATGTGTATGTGTGCACGTGTTTTTTTAGTGGTTTGGTTTTTCTATTCTTTCATTATCATTTGTTTATCATTCTTATTTTTCTACTCAGCTACTTTGGATCATATTAGTGGCTTCTTGTGCTGCTCTCATTATTCAGTCCCTAGCAGCCAATCTTGGGGTTGTCACAGGCGAGTGATTTGTTGGCATACTTAGATGTGTCCCCCCTGCTTTTCTATACTCCCCTGCTATCTGATTTTTTCTTTTCTCCTTCTAAAAGCTGCTTTGTAATTTTAGGAAAGCATTTAGCAGAGCACTGTAGAGCTGAATACCCTAGGGTCCCAAACTTCATCCTCTGGGGTCTTGCTGAAATTGCTATTGTTGCGTGTGACATTCCTGAAGGTACGAGTGCTTGTTACTATGAAATTGAATACAGGCTGCAGATAGTGGCGTTGCTATTGAACCATACAAATTAAAAGCAGCTATAGTAGAAGACACTAACTAAGCTGTATGCGTATCAAATAACTAAGGGCAAGATATATTTCTATAGCATCATGAATGCTGTTCGTGACCTCTAACCAGGTCTCTTAGAAGTTTTTTTCTTTTATTTTTCATTTTATCTATATCATGAGCCCTGGCACTTGAATGGCTTTGACTTTCACCACCAAATTTGTTTTCTACTATTGGAAGAGTGTTCAGCCTTGCATGCTAAACTTTTAATGACCTATCCTCTGCCATCTGAATATTAGCTTCCCTTTTCTATTATTATTTTTTAATTCTTATGTCAATATTATGAAAATATTATTGTATTGTTAAGTTTCCCTCCACCCCGTTTCTACAAGGGGAGTTGCTTACATAATTTTGGCTTTGAAGTACTTAGGGATGAGGTGACTAGCATAAATGACAAGCTCCATATATTCTTTCCTGTTTTTTGATCAATTTAAGCTCTACTGAGATTAATGTGCTTCCTACTTTGGTGAAAAATAGAAGATTGAACTCGAATTAAGGGATCATGTGGATATTCTAAGATTTTTTTAGTATTGAACAACTTTTAGTTGAAGCATTCATGAACAAGAGGAATTAGAAGTTTGGAATGAAAGCATCTGGAAAATGTATATGTTAGATGCAAAATTGTCATGAGGACCGTTTGCTGGCTAAGTTGGGTGCATATATTGTCAAATTGGAAATTTGTCAAAGTTGATGACTTTAAAGGGCAAGGGATGGGCAAAAGGAATGTAGCTTGAACCAGTAAAATTGAAAAGCTGTCATACACCTTTTGTGTTTTTTAATAAAATATTTGAGTATTAGTTAAGAAAAAGGATGACATTGTTTACAACTTATAGTAAAGACCCAAAAACAGTAAGATGTTCCTAAGGAGTTAATCATTATCGATGATTATTAAGAGTTTTGGGGAATTTCAACTTGGATTAACTGTTATTAAATATTCACAATCCGTATATACACTCTTCGTATATGATAATTCTTTTTTGGGTTTCTTTCTTAGGGATATTGTAATAGTAATTGATAATAGAAAAATCTGGCTTAGTAACAATTCTGAGACGGTAAATTTCTTACTGGTGATTTATTTGGTTTATAGAGCTGTAGGATTTTTAGAAGAAAGAAAATTCGCTCTTTTGATTATTTTTCTTAGTTGGTTTCCATGCTGTGCAGTGTTCATATTAGTTTTTTTGATAAGTAAATGATTTTATTAATAGAATGAATGGCATCTTAGCCAGTTACAAAGCAAAATGCCTGTGCCCTCTTATAGAGGGATGTTAGAGACAAGGAATTCCTGAAGGTCTATGCCGTTGAAATCTACGGCGATAGACCATGTACAAAGAGTTCTAAAAAATAAAGTTTTAAGCTCCTCTACAGTTCTTTTATTGTCTTCGAAAGTCCGCTCATTCCGCTCTTGCCATAAACACCATATTATACAGATAGGAATCATCTTCCAGATGGCCTTGATATGTCTTGTGCTCCGAATCGAAGGCCAACCCTCCATCATTTCCAAAACGGTCTTCGACATAACCCATGCCAAATTAAGTCTGCCAAAGACCTCATCCCAGAGAACCCTGGCAATCTCGCAATGTAAAAGGAGATGGTTCACCGACTCGCCCGCCCTTCGACACAGACAGCACCAGTCAGCAACGATAACCCTCCGTTTCCTCAAATTGTCCGTGGTTAGGATGTGCCCCAAAGCTGCTGTCCAGGCGAAAAAAGCCGCTTTGAGCGGTGCTTTGTGACGCCAAATCCGTCTCCAAGGGAACTGCAAAACAGAAACATGAGTAAGAATTTTGTAAAAAGAGCGGACCTTAAAACTCCCTCTCCTATCGGGTATCCACCAAATCCTATCCTGGCGGTGTCTGTTTGGTCTTTGCGAATAAATAAGGCCAAAGAACTCGGCGAAAATCCCCACTTCCCAGTCTTGTGCTGCCCTGAGAAATGCTATGTTCCAATTAATATGTCCACCCCCCAATTCCATATTCTCGGCCACTGTTGCGTCTTTGGCACTAGCTATTTGATAAAGAGAAGGGAAAATCCCACATAAAGCTCTATCCCCACACCAGTTATCCTTCCAGAATTTAATTCTCGTCCCATCCCCAAGTTGAAACCTGATGTTCCTCCTAAACAAGCCCCACCCTTTTCGGATATTTTTCCATATTCCCACCCTCCCTGTTCTGTTGACCTCATTTGAATTCCAGCCCCCCCACATACTACCATATTTACGGTCAATTACTATTTTCCACAGAGCCTCTGGTTCCTTGTGGTATCTCCATAGCCATTTGCCCAGCAGCGCTTGATTGAAGTGTCTCAAGTTGTGGATACCCAAGCCACCATTCGAGATAGGCCGACACACCATCTTCCAGTTGACTAGATGATATTTAAACTCCTCCCCCAATCCACCCCATAGAAAGTCCCTTTGGAGCTTTTCTAGTCGGCCTGCCACAGTTGCTGGTATTGGAAAAAGGGATAAAAAATATGTGGGAAGGTTTGACAAGGTACTTTTGATCAGAGTAATACGCCCCCCTTTAGACAGATACAGTCTCTTCCATCCTGCTAATTTCCTTTCCACTTTCTCAATTACCGTGTCCCATATCCTGACAGACCTGGAAGCCGCTCCCAGAGGAAGCCTCAAATAGGTCATAGGTAGTGCAGAAATTTTACACCCGAGATTACTAGCCAACGTACGTATATTTCGGACGTCTCCTATTGGAACCATCTCAGATTTATCGTAATTCACTTTTAACCCAGAGGCCGCTTCGAAACAGAGGAACAACGCTTTTAACACTCGTACCTGGTTCTGATCTGCCTCACAAAGGACAAGTGTATCGTCTGCAAATAGTAAATGAGATATATTAGTAATGCCCCTAACCGGAGTACCAACTGGGAATCCATTTACCAGGCCATTAACTACCAAGGCCGATAGCATCCTGCTGAGAGCCTCCATAACTATGACAAAAAGCAATGGCGATAGGGGGTCCCCTTGTCTTAAACCTCGGGAGCTCGGGAAAAATCCTTTTGGGCTTCCATTAATCAAAACAGAGAATCTTGCGGTGGTAATACACCACCATATCCAAGCCTTCCACCTTTCCCCGAAACCACACCTACCGAGCAAGTACTGTAGAAAATTCCAATTGACATGATCATAGGCCTTTTCCATATCCAGCTTGCATAAAATTCCATTGGTACCGGCTTTCCTTCTACTCTCGATGCATTCGTTAGCTATAAGAACCGCATCGAGGATCTGTCTACCTTTGATAAATGCATTTTGTGGAGTAGAGATTATTTTCCCAATAACCCTGCTGAGACGATTAGCTAAGACCTTTGAAATGATCTTATATACCCCCCCCCCCCACAAGGCTAATAGGTCGAAAATCCTTGATTTCTATAGCTCCCGGCTTTTTTGGAATAATGGCTAAAAAAGTGTTATTAAGACTTTTCTCCAATCTTCCATTTGAGAACAGCTCTTTAAATACATTCATAAGATCCTCCCTTATTACTTCCCAACACTCTTGGAAAAAACCCATGGAGAAACCGTCTGGTCCCGGTGCTTTATCTTTGACCATTTTTCGAATAACTTCAAGCACCTCCTCCTCTTCGAAAGCTTTCTCCAAATTAATAGCATCTTCCAACCCAAGTGTCTCGAAAACAAGGCCATCTAGGTTAGGTCTCTAGGCCTCTTGTTCAGTCAAAAGCTTCTCGTAGAAATCTACTATATGGCCATGTATGGTTCCTTCATCTTTAATCTCTTCCCCATCGATTCTAAGAACCTCAATGTTGTTATTTCTTCTATGCGAGTTTGCGGTTCTATGAAAAAATTTTGTACAACGATCTCCTTCCCGTAACCACAAAGCTCTTGACTTTTGCCTCTAAGAAATCTCTTCTAACAATAGCAGTCTCTCGAGTTCCGAAACCAAAGAAGTCTTTCGCATCTGTTCATCTTGAGTAAGGCCACGCCCAGCTTGAACCCTATCTAAATCCTCAATGTCTCTCTTTAATCGATTTTTGTTTTCCCCCACATTTCCAAAAGTGTTCGAGTTCCATGCCTTCAAATCCCCTTTAAGGGCTTTTAGCTTCTTACTAAAAATGAAACTAGCTGTGCCCTGATAGTGATACGATGCCCACCACTGTCTGACCCTATCGATAAAACCCTCCGACTTCAACCACATATTCTCAAACTTGAAATGCCGATACCCACTCCGAAGCCCTCCACAATCCAATAAGATGGGCCAGTGGTCCGAGCATACTCGACCCAAACGCTTCTGCAAAACGTCTGGAAAATGGCTTTCCCACTCGGGAGAGGTAAGGAATTGATTCAACCTAGACCACGACTGGTTGTTAGACCAAGTAGCCGGACCCCCTATCAAAGGTAAATCCAAAAGATTCAAATCAGAGATGCTTTCGGTAAATTCTAGGCTTGCTGAGCTCACACTTCTATTGCCGCTTGTCTCACTAGGAAAACGAACAATGTTGAAATCACCTCCGATACACCACGGGAGCTCCCACCAACTATGTAACCCGGCTAGTTCTTCCCATAGAGATCTGCGGTCCGCGTCCACATTTGGCCCGTATACACCTGCGAAAGCCCAAGTAAAGTCATCAGAAACACATTTAAAGGTGCAGGCTATTAAGTGCCTCCCAATATACTCATCCATTTTTTCTACCACCCTCCTATCCCACGTCACCAAAATGCCTCCTGATGCCCCTGTAGACGCCAAATATATCCAATCCACGTGTACACCACTCCAAAGGCTACTCACAACTCTCCTAGTAATGAGCTTCAATTTAGTCTCTTGTAGGCATACAATTTCCACTTTCCATTCACGTAGCAAATTCCGAATCCGAAGACGTTTATTAACGTTATTTAGTCCTCGAACATTCCATGATAAAATTTTTGGCTTCATTGGCGGATAGAAATCCCCTTGCCCTTAGCTCTCCCTTTTCCCTCTGTGTTCAACGACCAAGTAAGGCGTCTAAGTTCTCGACATTGTTTAGACTTCCCCTTGTTATTCAGGTTATGATTGGCCTCCATAGCAGTGAATAAAGCCATCATTTGCTCTTCATATCCCTCACACCGGATACCCACTATCTGTTGTATTGCTAAGATAGTTCTCATAACCCAACTAGAGGATTGATTTGGAACAAAAGAGTTTAATGGGACCGGTTGAAATTCATCTCCCCCAGGAATATCCTCTATACCCGGTAGAAAAAATGAATCTGGGACGATGCATTCCTCAGAATCCTCATCTGAATCCGTCAACATATCCTCTTGGAATAAAATCTGATTTGCCTCTGCACAAAAGGTCTGTTCCCCTGGTTGGGCCTGCTGCTCCTTGCTCTTCATCGTGACTGCATGTGTACCCCCTAGTCGTTGCTCCTCCTGCGCCTTCGTATCAACCATGCTGGTCGTCGAACGCTGCTGTGGCATTCTTGGGGTCTCCGGGTTCTCGTCTGAGCTACTCCCAGAAACCATCGGCGCCTTCTGTTGCATCTGAGCCACTTTCGTGTGTTGCATAGGCGGGCTATGTCTCGCCGGAGTTACGTCGGAGCTGCTGGTCGCCAGCTTCTCGTCGGAGTCACCCCCTGATACCGTCGGCGTTTTCTGTTTCGCCGACGTATGACTTCCCCCCGCTGGGCCACTATCCGGCATAAACCCGATTGTCTCCATGTTGCTTACTGTGAGTCTCGGGCTAGCGGGTTGATGAAAACCCGACTCATGTTCAACTCCAACAGCTGATAGCTGCTTTAACTGGCCCGTTGACTCGTGGGCCACAGGTTTGGGTCGAGGCCCAGCCACTTTACGCCAAACAACCCTGCCTTTCCCCCTCCTATTAGTCTTCCGAACCTTCTTATTGACCATCGTTTCTTTGTTTAGTCTCGTGTCTACGTGCTCCAGAGCCTTCGGCTCTTTCCTTTCTCCCTCAACTACCTTTTCCTGAAGTGAAGCGACCATACGAACCACGGTGATCATATCGCGTTGCAGGGACCGTAGCTGGCCTTGTACTTCCAGCAGCATTCTTCTGGTATCCCAACCCATTTGGCTTGATGCGTACGTGTTGTGGGAGTGGCTCGATGCTGCCGGCTGCCTGTCAGACTTCCCCTGTTGTCTCGGACCACTGGGCAAAGACCGCCCGCCCTCCCTTCCCTGTAACGGCTTTGGCGAAGCAAGCACCTCCTTGTAAGATCTTTGGACTGCCCTTTGTTCGCCCTTCTCCGATACCTGATGGTTCATCACGTTTCCTTCCATCGATGAGCTGCCGTATTCCCAATCCGACAATCTCTCCCTGATTTTCCACCATCCCCAGCCTTCTTCCCCTTCAGGAAAGCATACCGATGTCCTCCTTCCCCCTTGGTCGTACTCGGAGACCTCAATGAATCGACCACGAATGTTCGAACACAGTTGCGCAACAAAACTTCGATAACCTTCCCTTGTAGACGAGTAAACCTCCTTCTTTCCCCCTCGCAAGCCTTCTGCTAGGACCTTAATAATCCAAGCCACTGTATTGTGACCCAGTGCTAAAGAGCGTTCTCCCTTCCAATTTTTCTCGATGATTCTTATTAGCCTTCCTTCCTTAGTAATAATGAATCTCTTTGACTCGATTACAACTTCAGTAGGACGACCCATTAACGCCACCATTAAGCTACCAACTAACAGGAGCTAAAACTGAAACATCACCGACAAGAAACGGCAAGAGATGCATGTGTATTAGTCTCATGCCATATGTTTTTACCCTAGTGTAACCTATCAATATCAGAATAATTCATGGCACAACACCAACATCGATGCATCTACCTATCCTGAAATTTGTTGGATAATATTTTCATTAGAGATTGACTTTGTGGCAGCAGGCTTCCAATTTATAATTTAATGATCTATGCAAATCTTTATGTATGCTTCTTTAGTCATTCACACTTGATTTTTTCTACTTGTCAATAAACAAAAGTACTTTATTTTAAACTTTTTAGAAAGCAGAAATGTTTAATTTTGTTGATTTTATAGATGTGCAGTTATTCTGACTCTGCTTCATGCTATTTCCAGTTATTGGTACAGCCTTTGCATTGAATATGCTCTTCAGTATTCCTCTATGGTGCGGTGTTCTTTTGACAGGGCTTAGTACATTGGTTCTTCTAGCCTTGCAGCAATATGGGGTATCCAGATATATTTTCAATGCTCTTTGATTCCTGCTTGATGGCCTTTTTTTTTTATGCTTTGGGTTATATTTGGAAGACTATTTCTTATCTCTTTGATAAAAATAGATTTAGGGTAGTGAGTAGTTTTTGATGTAGATAACCTTTAGATAAAAGCTAGTAATGCTTCAAGATTATTACCTCCTTTTTTTCTTTTGTTTACAGGTCAGGAAACTTGAATTCTTGATTGCCTTTCTTGTACTTACAATTGCTGCATGTTTTTTTGCGGAGCTTGGCTACGCAAAGCCTGCTGCTACAGAGGTTTTAAATGGTCTTTTTGTTCCCCAACTCAAAGGAAATGGTGCTACTGGCCTTGCGATTTCACTTCTTGGTGCTATGGTTATGCCGTGAGTTTTTCATGTCTTCCAAAGATTAGCTTCCATTGAGTATTTTGCTTATTTTCGTGGAATTTTGTTTACTTGCTGCAGACACAATCTCTTCCTCCATTCAGCATTGGTGCTCTCTAGGAAGATACCACGATCCGTTCGAGGCATCCAAGTAAATATTTTACTTTTGGCGGACAAGTTTTGAGCTTTAAACCATGTTCAAATATCACTGTTCTGCACATCCATTGCAAATTTTAAACCGAGCATTTAGCCAAATAATTAGGAGTTCTTTATTTCCTTACCATCTAGTCTCTGTATAAAGAGATTTTATTTTTCTGTTCTATTGTGCATGTTCTTATTGTAGTGACTGGAATGATACAGTGGCCACCTGGGTAATATCTTCAAAAAATTCTGTATTGAATAATAAATGTGTAATGCTGAAACTGCTCTTCCTTCTTTCAAGCTTCCTATCATTTTACTTTATCCGGATAGAAATGTGTTTCCAACCTAGGGGTCAGGTCAGCTTAAGTGGTAGCAGCCTTTGTCTTTGGGGGATGCTGCCTCCAAATTTTACGTTCGAACCTTGGGCGCAAATGATTGAGGCCACATCTCTCATCAGTGCCAATGATTTACTTGATCTGTGTGGTGTGCACGTTACACGCACCTGGGGTATAACTGGTTAGATATACTGCGTTTATACAGTCGCTGGGAGTCATCATCATTAAAAGTAAATGTGTTTCGATCACATGATACTCTGCTATAACTTTTTTTTTCCCTTCTCTCTGCCTCTTTTGGTTAGAAGCCATACAGCTTCAATTAGTAAATCATACTTGAATGAAACCAGATCCTTTATGTCTTGTTTAAAGAACAATCATTTAGTTGATGGTGTTGTTTGCAACAATAGATAATCATGGTTCCTGTAGATTCTGGAAATATTGTAAGTACAACATCTGATGGCATACTATCTCACAGGAGGCCTGCAGATTCTATCTAATAGAGAGCGCTTTTGCACTGATGGTGGCTTTCCTCATTAATGTGTCCGTTATTTCCGTAAGTGGTGCAGTTTGTAATTCCACAAAATTGAATGCGGAAGATCAGAAGAGCTGCGAGGATTTGGATTTGAATAAGGCCTCATTTTTATTAAGAGTATGCTATTCATCCAAACTTGTTAATGTTCCCATTTTTTTTGGCACTGGCACTTGTTTTTTCACAGAAAATGGCAGTGGTTATTAATCTAGATGCTGTATAATCTTGGTTTTAATTTACTGTTTACAGAATGTCTTAGGTAGTTGGAGTTCAAAACTTTTTGCAATTGCTTTGCTGGCATCAGGTCAGAGTTCTACCATAACAGGAACGTATGCAGGACAATATGTTATGCAGGTACTTTGCTAAATGACCATATATATTTTCAGGTCTTAAATTCTACCTTATATATATATATATATTTCCCAATTCTTCTGTTTATCCAAAGGGCAGTATTAAATTCTACCTTAGAAAGCTTTTAGATTTGAAATTTAAAGTTAAGAATGGTCCATTTTATCTAGCTTTGTCTCTTAATCTCAAAGGATACAGTTAAGTTACAAGATCATCACACTAATTATTTTGACCTGACTCATCTTATATTTTTGTTTTGGTAGGGATTTCTTGATTTACGACTGAAGCCATGGCTTCGAAATTTTTTAACTCGTTGCTTGGCTATAGTCCCTAGTTTAATTGTTTCACTTATCGGTGGCTCTGCTGGGGCTGGAAAGCTGATCATCATTGCATCAGTAAGATAAAGATATTCTTGCCTTTCAATTTACCTTTTTCTTTCAGAATATGGGATCACTATTCCAAAATTGAATATACTAAGAGACGCCGAGTTTTGTATAGATCTGAACCCTATGTTAGTACTAAAATGCATGTTTATATTCACAAATCAATGTAGATGAATTAGATTTATCTTCAAGTTAGTTTCAAAGGAATAATTTATGATTGCTAGTAAAATAGCCTGGTATGTTATGACTTTATTTCTGCTTTTTAATGGAATGTAAAATGTTATGGAGATAATTTAGGGATAGCTGATAATTAAGTGTAAATAATTGACTAAACTAAGTAAACAATTGAGGTACCGAAAGTATTAGTTGAGGTGGCGGAAATATTTGAGTATGAGATATATAGATTTTCTATATAATTGAAAGGAAATACAAGGAAAGATTATTCAGACCAAAATTGACATGGTATCAAAGCTTCTCTAATTTCCGTCGGCTTAAGTCTGAATCACTCGTGCGATTTTTTTAGGAGAATTCTCTTTGGTGTTTAGCAAGTTATTTCTTGCTGTTAGTGCCTTCTGTGTGTCAAATCGTGTGGGTTTGAGCTTCTTGAAACTGGGTTTTCAGAGTTACGTACTCTGTTTCTTGAAAATTTCTTATTCTAGTGTATCGGTGGTTGTTGGTGCACTTTGGGATGGTTGTGTGCCGATCGGTATCTTCCGTGGACATGGGTAACTTTAGTTATCTGATTGATCGACTATCTCTATGGTTGCGGAGCTCTCATCTGTGGTCATCGGCGATTTCTGTGGTGGAGCTCAACTGTTTGGGTTAATTGGTGAACTCTGTGCAACTTCCGACGTGTGTTCTGCATTTGACATTTCTGACGATTTATTGTGTTCTGTCGGTGGTTTTTGTGGTAGAAATCTCAACTCGTGTTGATCTCAGGAGACTCGAAATTAAATAAAGAGGTTAGTAGTCAATTGCCATTATTTGGATGGAATTATTTTGTGCTTGTCGATGGTGTTGACTTCCTAAGTGGATCATCAAGAATTATTTTTTATTCTAAGACACATCAATATATTTAATTTTCTCTAAGCTGTCGACACATTTAAAAAAATATAAAATAAAATAAAATAAATAGTGGGTTTAGTCAAAAGGATGGGTTCAGTCATATCTATTGAAAATTTCATTATTCGATTTAATGGAAAGAATTTTCCGACATGGGAATTTCAATTTAAAATGTTCTTAAAAAAAAAAATTAGTGGATCATATTGATAGTTCTGATAAAATTTTCACTACTAAAAATGAATTTGCGCAATGGAAAATCAACGATGCTAAGGTGGTTTCTTGGTTGTTGGGAACACTTGAGTTACATCTTGTCACAAATCTTCGATGCTTTATTACGGTACAATCTATGTGGAACTACTTGCATTGTATTCATCATCAAGATAACAACGTTCGGAAGTTCTAATTGAAGGCATCATAAATGCACATGTAACATGTGCATTTATGGGTTATAATCCTACTCAAAAAGGATTTATTTGTTATGATGCCTATACAAACAAAATCTGGATATCTCGAAATGTGATTTTCTTTGAAAATCAATATTTCTTTTAGTCTCAAGTTATTTCTGAATCTCCAATTGCTCCTCTTCCAGCTTTTGATGTTGTATCTTCTTCTATTGAGCAGTTTAAACCAGGACTGGTGTATCATCGACGTCATCCAACTTTCCAACGCTACTTCTAGACATTGATTTACCACCTGATTCTATGGCTCCTCTACCTTGGCACTCCATTCGGGATTGACATATATTTGATAGGTATGGTTTTTCTCATACATTGTTTACTGTAATTCTCGATACTATTCATATTCCTCACTTTTATGTTCAGGCAGCTTCTCAAGCTTGTTGGCAGTAGGCCATGAAAGAAGATATTCAAACTCTTCAAGACAATCACACTTGGGATCTTGTGACTTGTCCATCTGATATGAAATCAATTGGATGTAAATGGGTGTACTCGGTTAAGTTTCGATTTGATGGCTCACTTGATAGATATAAGGCTCGACTTGTGGCTCTTGGGAATCACCAAGAGTATGGCATTAATTACGAAGAAACATTTGCCCCTGTTGCCAATATGACTACTGCTCGGACTATCTTGGCACTTGTTACCTCACAAGGATGGTCTCTCAGGCAAATGGATATAAAGAATGTTTTTTTACATGGAGACCTCAAGGAAGAAGTCTATATGTCTCTACCTCCTAGCACGTTTACTACACCTTCCTCAGAGGTTTGTCAGCTACGCCGATCCTTGTATGGATTGAAACAGACTCCACGTGCATGGCTTGATAAATTTAACTCTACTTTGCTTACCTTTCAATTTACTTAGAGCCAGTTTGATTCATCTCTTTTCCTTCGCAAGACCTCTATAGGAATTGTGTTGCTTTTAGTATATGTTGATGACATTGTGATTATTGGCTCTGATATTTAATTAATTCGGCAATTATAAATGCATCTCAAGGGATATTTTCATATGAAAGATCTTGGTCTTTTGCAGTATTTTCTTGGTCTTGAGATTCAAATTACTCCATCTGGTACATTATTACATCAGCACAAATACACATAGGAAGTGATCTCATTGGCTAGTCTCCAATTGGGTAACTTTGTTCTCACTCCTTTTGAGGTAAATCTCAAACTTTTTCAGGAGAAAGGCGAGCTTCTTTTAGATCTATCATTATATCGGCAACTAGTTGGAAACTTAAACTACTTAACAATTACTCGACCTAACATTTCTTTTGTCGTGCAGCAAGTCAGTCAATTTATGCAGACCCCTCGACATCTTCATCTAGCTGCTGTCCGCCGTATTATCTGATATCTCGAAGGCACTTCTAAACGCGGATTGTTCTTTCCTAAGGAATCTTCCTTATAGTTAGTGGGATATAGTGATGCTGATTGGACAGGTTGTGTAGATACTTGTCGTTCTATTACTGGTTGGTGCATGTTTTTAGAAAATGCACTCATTTTTTGGAAGAGTAAGAAACAAGACAGAGTTTCCAAATCTTCTACTGAGTCTGAATATCGTATTATATCTTCCGTTTGTTCAGAAATCACGTGGCTTCGTGGGTTATTGGGCGAATTTGATTTTTCTCAACTTCATTCCACTCCTCTTCATGAAGACAATACTAGTACTATTCAGATCGCTGCTAATCCTGTTTTCCATGAACGTATAAAACATATTGAAGTCAACTGTCATTCCATACGAGAAGTCTTTGACAAACATATCATTACTCTTCCTCACATTTTCACCGAGCATCAAACTGCAGACATATTCACTAAAGCGCTTTCTCGACAATGGCATCAGTTCTTAATTGACAAATTGATGCTTATTGATCTACCAGCATCAATTTGAGGGGAGATGTTACGGAGATAATTTAGGGATAGCTAATAATTAAGTGTAAATTAAGTGTAAATAATTGACTAAACTAAAAAACAATCGAGGCACCGAAAGTATTAGTTGTAGGTACCGAAAGTATTAGTTGAGGTGGCAGAAATATTTGACTATGAGATATATAGATTTTCTATATAATTAAAAGGAAATACAAGAAAAGATTATTCAGACCAAAATTGACATAAAAGACATTGGATCCTCCACAGCAATAAAACTTCCAAATGTTCCCTAGGTTTTCACATTTTCCCAAATGTTTTCAATGATCTTAGTATTGGAAAATTACATTTTGGAACGGAAAGCAGTGTCTTTCTGCTTGAACAAAACTCTCAAAAATAAATTGATTTTATCAAATACCGCACACCATATAGAAATTCCTCACTGTATGCTAAATGCTTAGTTTGTGGTTTAAAATGACATTCGTGATCCCATATTGCAACATGCGATGTTTCGCAAAATTGGTTGTTCTTTTCTGTCTCGTCTTTGCTGCAGCTTAACTTTGATTTGTGTTGTCAGATGATTTTATCATTTGAGCTTCCTTTTGCTCTCATTCCACTCCTCAAATTCACCAGCAGTAAGAATAAGATGGGGATTTATGCAAACTCCAGAGCGGTAAGGTTTATTATGAGTAGCAACTCATCTCCTATTCTATGCCCTTACATATTTGATTCCAGGTTTAGGCTGGGTATATTTGAGTTGTTTAAGAAAATACATGGCTGCCAAAACATTCTCATTAGATTAGCCATTGCTAAAATACAGTTTTAGTCAATGTAACTCCCATCCTGACTTTTGGCCATTTCATTCACATAAGTTACTACATTGGAATAGTTATTTTTTCAAAGTATAACAATAAAATAATATAACTAATTTTTGGTTTGAATATGATACACTTACTACCCATCTACCACTCTTTTACCACTTTCTGTTTTTTAATCTTCTTTTTACTTAATAGTTAAGAAAGTGATTATTAGTGAAATTATAATTTTTTAAATTTTTTCTTAATGATTAAGGATGTTAAAATAATATTTAAAAGAAAATAATGAAAAATGAATGTACTAAGAGTGGCAAACCAATAGTAAGTGTATCATTACTCTTTTGGTTTTGGCTATTCACATCAAATCTCTATATTGGATTATGTATTTATGAAGATACATAATAATGAGTAATTAATAATTAATTTTTTAATTATTTACAATTATTAAATTAATTAATTTGATTATATTTGACTATTCTATCTATTATATGTTAATTAATAATTATATATAATTAAATTATGAATTAAAAAAATAATTAGTAATCATATTATATTTAAATTAAATTACTAATAGATATTTAAAAAATATATAAAATTCCTATTTATTCCTCATCCAATTATATTTTTATACCAATTTAATTTTCTTTACCCAAAAACTATAGGAAGAGAGCGTCAAGTAAGAAAGCAAAATAAAAAAATAAAAATTTGACTATTGTATTTGATTGGCTATATTTGACTTTTCTTTTGACTTTATTGTTTATTTTAGCCAATATATTTGAGTTTTTGGCCAATTCAATGTGGACTGAAAATAAGATTTATTATCCAAATTCTCATTAGATTTAGCTTTTAGCCAATCTAATGATAATGCTCCATGCATATTCATATTAATGAATTTTTTGCTTGCTATATATATCTATATATGAAAATTCTATATAATACACCATTATCTCATTATATAAGATATGGCACATTTATCACTATTAGATAATTTTTTATTAAATAATTATTTATTATTTGATAGTTATAAATATAATACATCTTACATAATGAGGTTTAAATAGTAGTGTAGTGTATAGCATTACTCAAATTAAAATGACATATTGAACATGAATCTGCACTACCCCTTCATATTTATTCTGCAACTATTTCTTTAAATTTTTTGGTCAATAAAAGTACCATATTTGCTGGTCTGGAAGTCATGAAATGCGATGTGTCTACCAGAAATATGAAATTATTGGAACATTTGGGTTTGTGAGGTTGCTAACACTTGTGGGCTTTATTTGTGGGGCATAAAGATTTTTATACAGCACTACTTCAAAAGCTTGAGTTAGTGGGGTTAGAATTTTTAATGATATCATATAAAAAACTGTGTGATTGATATGATATTTTTTTTTACTTAATATTAATCGCTCATTTTTTTTTCCCACTGTAATCTAAATGGGATTCAACCACTTGACCAAGAAATTGAACTATTCATTAGTGAACATTCTAGCAGAAATCTTTTGAGGATCTATCCTCTTCCCAAATTAGACAAATGGAAGTATACTTCACCAGATATAATGCATTGGAATCCGCTAGAGCCATCGAGGAAAGGATTTCTACTGAGGGTATAAATATTTTTTCCTTTTTTTTTAAATACTTTTAAAAAATAAAATAAAAAGGAAAAAATACAAATACAATACAATACAAATAATCCTTTAAAAAAAAAAAGAGAATCGGAAGACTTTCTCGGTAGAGGTAGAAATTGTAGGTGGGCTGAGGATTTTCATTTGATTTGATGAAAAAAGGATAGAGATTTCTGAGCAATCAGACTCTGACGTGTATCTAGAAAGTATTATTATTATTATTATTATTATTTAGCGTACCTTGGAAGTAATTAGTCCTACGTTGGTTATGTGTCTTATCAGAGTTTAATTTGGCGTGGGTCATTCATCATTGACTTGTGTAATTTTCTAATAATAATGCCAGATAGCAGCTGTCACTTGGATAATTGGTTCCCTTATTATGGCAATAAACATATACTATCTCCTGACGGGCTTCATCAAGTTGCTCTTCCATAACCACATGAAACTTGCAGATGCTGTGTTTCTTGGAATATTTGGATTTTCAGGTATGGCAGTTTATTTAGCTGGAATTGCATATCTGGTTTTCCGCAGCAACAAGAAAGTGGCTACGCACCTTCAGGCATTAATGGCACCTGAAATTGGACAAACGAGCAATGAGACGGGTAATAATGGATCAATCATGTATTCTCTACCAAGAGAAGATATAGTCAGCATGCAGTTGCCTCAAAGGAGGTCAGATGCAGATCAGGGTCTTGACTGATGGTAGTTGGTAATTAGCTAGAGTAGTACTAAAAGATACCAAACTCTAGGACTTGTACTTTTTAAGCTAATGTCTAGTGATGGCAGGAGACACGTTAGCTAGAATAACTTTTGTAATAAATCTGACATCTTTTTCATATATTCCTAATTAGCTGCAGCGCCTAATATTCCTGTTACACGTGGATGAATATGGATTATTTAATGTTTAATGATAATTTAAAGTCACATGAGTTAGGGTTACTCGAATATATTTTGTACGAATTTTTGGGAAGCAATAAGAAACAAAAAAAAAAAAAAATTAGAATGAGGGAGGTCTTGATCTGAGAGAGAGATCAGAGCCTAACAGCAAGGTAAATAAGGCACATCTAGATGGCGCGCAAGATGATAAAATAATTTTAATTGAAAGTTAAATAAATTTTATTAAAATTTTATATTTTTAATAATAATAATATTTTAAAATTTGAAAATGATAATTGTTTATTATATCTTATTTAAAATAATTTAAAATAATAAATTTTTTATTTTACTTTATTTTATTTAAAAATTTATATTAATAAAATAAACAATGAAAATCATCATCTTATTTTTTATCATCATCTTATCATTTTATGATATAGCATTAAATGATTAAAGATTATTTATTATATTTTACTTATTAGCATATCATCTAAATATCATGTGATCATGATAAGAGAATGATGAGAAAGATAGTGATAAATAGATTTATTCTAATAAAATAAGATGTGACGAAATAAAACTATGTCGATATATAAATGGAACCTAACTTATATACTAATTGAAACCTAAAGACCACGAGAAGAAGATAAGTTTCTAAAGAAAGGCATGACCACTTTCGGTCGAAAACATGGAAGGTGGGCAATTAAGGACCTAAGGTGCTTGCAAATGACGTCGATAACTTAGTACTTTCTAGGTGAGGAAATATGGTTGGGAAATGGACATTGTAACATTTATCTAGAAACAACAAGAATATGTAATAAGAATCATGTGCTGTTTTTTCTGTAGCTTTGGAGTACTGATCTCCGATACGAAAAGCACCAACTATAGATATATGATTTCTTTTAACAGGCATATTTTTAACCCAAATCATCAGTAAGCATCAAAATAAATATTATACGTAAGAGTCTTCAACATATATGCCAACACTTAATATTTGGACCAGTAATTAACACCCAAAACAAAAGACAATCAGCAAGACTGGATTCGAAGTACTGAATCTTGATCTTGCCGTGTGCGGATTGGAAGGACACCCTTCTCCTGCAAGCTCTTGACAGACTCGTAAAGGCATTGCTTCACCGGCGTAAACTCCAAGCCCAAGTCCTTTAGCTTCTGGTTCGAGAACTTGTAGGGTTTTGCCCTTGGGTTCTTTTCATCCGAGCACCTACATCACAATTCAATTTTGGCACACTTCCTTAGCTTTGAAAACAAGAAAATTGGTATTTTCAAACATATATATATAACTAAATTCGTCAGTGAGTCTATTTGATTTTCTCCAAAAGGAAAAGAAAACGTCAAGAAATATATAAATTTACAAGCCCTATTGAGCACCGTCACAGATTTGTCCATGTCTAATTCCACATTTTCAATCCATCTTCAATTTGTTTTAAAAATCACACGTACGTGCACCAAAAAAGCATCTTAACTAAATAATTAATTTGACAAGTACCCTCCTAAAAATGCAGGCCATGTATTCCAAAAACTTATCCAAACTCAAAGCACATGCAACAAGCAAAAGGATGTCATCCACTTCGAGGTCCATATCTGACGAAGATATAAGTTGTAGTTACGTAAAGAGAATGTCCAGTTCCACAAAGTTTTTAATTATTTAATATATATATTTTTTTTTAATACGAGGGGACAGTACCCCATCATATATAATATACAATGAGTAGGGTTCAATCAATCTAACAGGGGTCGTCCTAGTCCGACTCCGACAGTGACATTGGGTTAGGTAACGTCTCTTCTGCTCCACATGCGTTTTTTTATCATTTGAAATTTAGTATTCGATTAGTGGATTCAATCATTCTTGCACTCTTTTTCAGCAGTTTTCGTAAAAAAATCAAGTTGGCCCACCGGCTACTACCCCACCAGCACGATCGAATGATAAAAGGAGTTTTTTTTTTTTTCATTCCTCATGGTTTGGCCATGCTATTTCCCCACGTCCACAATTGTTTTTTATTTTTTAGTAGTATTTTCTCACTCCTTCCATTTCAACATAAACATAAGAAAATTTCTAACTCTTCTTTCAATTGTTTGGATTGAAAGATAAAATAAATTGAGTTAATATGAGTTTAATTATTTTTTAATATTAGTATTATTTTAAAATTTTAAAAAATTAAATTAAAATTTAAAAAATATGTATTAAAACTTAAAAAAATTATATTAAAATTGATATTTTGTATGAGAATTTAAAATAATATAATAATAAATTTAAAATAAATTGAAATATGCTCGTTTTATCTATGAATTCAAACTGGCCCCTAATTTTTTTATTTTTTTTTTCTCTTTTTAAATGTATATTATATGAAAAATAAGTAAAAAAAAAAAAATTAGTGGTACTGTATAAAAATAATGAATAGTATAAGATTAAACATAAACTTGATAGTAATTAGTAGCAATACTTGTGTCATGTTTCCCTCAGCAATACGTCAGATCCAGCTCTCAGGTTTTTCTTGTTTACTTTTCTGTTTCGTTACTTCCAGGGACCATGTTTTGGACGGTGATTTTGACAAATTTTCTAAAGCAGGTATTTATCTAAGACCTGAGATGAGATAAAAAAGTATTTTAGATGAAATGGATGGTGATGAGATAAGATTATTTTATATAAAAATTAAAAGTTAAATAAAATATTATTTTTAATCTTTATTAATTTAAAAAATAAGTTATTTATTATACTTATACAAAAATTTAAAAAAATTATAATAACAAGTATATCTAAATAGGAACTAAAGGTAATGATATAATACAATTCCTTTATAATTATTTTACAATTTTTTTTAAATTATTTAATGTAATTATAACTCTTCATTAAAAGAAAATAATTCAATTATATTTTAAATAAAGTGGTAAAGTAATTGTATGATTAACAAATAATTAAAATAAAAATAATTTCAAAATATTTATAATATATAGTGAGAAATGATAAGTAACATTCTATCATTTTCTTTATATATAATCTAATCAACGTGTCTCGAGAATAAAAATTTAAAAAGAAAACAGCAAGAAGCAAAAGTCCAAGAAACGCTACAAAATTTTGATAGCAAATGAACTTGTAATAGGGGTCCAAGAGCCCTCACAATGGAGCATTTTTTTTCTTTAAATATGCTATTAAAATATATTTTTTCTTTATATCATTTAAATATTATACTTTTTATTTATTTTTTATTCATTTCAATTAATTTTTTTAACTATTAATGATATCCTTAAATCTTTTAATATTTATAATATCTTTACATATACAATGTCATATAATTTTCTTTTTTTTCTATTTTACACGTGAATACATGAAAACTACACTGCATGTTAAAAAAAAAAAGTAATAAAACAAAGAAAACTGACGCAAAGAGACATGAAAACTATATTAAATAAAAATTTCACACAATAGGAAAAAAGAAGAAGCAAAATGACTAAAATCTGAGAAATGATTGATGCAAGGAAAGAGAAAATAATAAAATATTTTTAGAGAATGAACAGTATCCCATTACATATAGCAAGATCTATATTTATTCCTTTAAAAATGTTTTATTTTACAATTTCTATTGGAGCTAGTTTTTCGACTATTTTATTTATTTTTTAAATAAATAAGTGAAATAATTAATCCATTAGGACTCTGTTAAGAATATTAGTATTGAACTCATTAATTTTGTTTAAAAAAAATTAATGAAAAATATAATTTTAATATAAATGTAATATCTAAAAAAATTCTAAATTGAATTTATTAAAAAAAATTGCAAATTTGATAAAAAGTGAAGGAAAAAAATAATATAATATAAATACTTTTAGTTTAATTTTTAAATAATAATCTTTAATTTTTTTATCATTTTTTTTTTTAAATTATTGACTTCAATACTATTACTTTAAAGATTCCTGTAAAAGTTTTGCAGGCTGCAGAACTTGTTATTTCTAGAAGATGTCAACGTCAGAAATTAATTTAATCCTAAGGACCTAATCAATCCCAAAGCTGCGGGCCAATATATGTCTGGAGACTAATACGAATGCAACGAAAACATGATAAGATAAGACCGGATGACATTTGATTGACTCAATTTTTATTTATTTATTTATTTTCTTTTGATACATTGGAAAAGGGGTCGAACTCATGATTAGAAGATTTAGAATATTAATAATGGATTAGCTTTTTTTTTTTTTTTTAAGTTTATATTTATATATATTTTAAAAAAAATAATTATATTTGATTAATAATAAAAAGAAAAAAAGTAGATAGAATGAAATATTTTTTTTATTTGTAAATAGTAATTTTTTAAAATTCTTCAAATTTAGAAGATTACTATTTACAAATTAAAATATATATATTTATTTTATTTTCTTCTTCTTACTTTTTTTACTTTACAAATAATCAAATATGACAAATTTTTTTTAGAAAATGTGTAAACTTATACTTTAAAAAAAAAATTAATTGGTCCATTATCAGTGCTCTTATACCATAAGCATTGGCCATTAATTATAAAACCGTAATTTTATAGAGGAGTATATAATAGAAATCGAATAGATACCTAATAAAGAAATTTTATGAAATATTTTTTCATAAATTAATAATTTTAATATCACTTTAAATTACATTAATTTATAATTTGTTTTATAATTAAAATATTTCACATATATAATATATTCATTAATTATGAAACAGGCAAACTGATTTTGTTCGCAGGTGAAGAGGGAGGAACAACAAAAACAATATTAATAACCATATAAATATTTAACGATGAGTTGTTGGAAAAACTAACTTGGTCGGAATCGGGTACTCCGGGAAGAATTTGGCAAGAATGTCGACCACATCTCCACGGTGAAGCACACTCTCGGCACAAAGGTAGCGGCCTGACGCAGAGGGGGCCTCGAAAACGAGGATGTGGGCGAGTGCCACGTCCCTGACATGGACATAAGCTTGGACAGAGTTGGCATATGTTTTAGCAGAGCCGGTTAGGTATTTGAGGATATGAACGATGCTGGCATTCACAGAGGGTTGCAACAATGGTCCAAGCACCAGAACTGGGTTTACCACCACTAGATCTACCTCTTTCTCTTTCGACACCTCCCATGCCGCCTGCTCAGCAACAGCCTTTCCATAGCAGTACCAATTCTGCAATTCAAATTCATATTTTCCATTATATGTATGTTTATATATTCACCATGATATTCCTCGGTTATAAGTAGACATTAGATCTAGCCAATTAGTTCTTTGATCATAAGGCAAATTTTCTCTTTTGAAGTCATTGTATCAATAAAGATAATCTCTATGCAGTGACGGAGTGAGAGATTTGTACTAGGAAGGTTATGCAAAATTAAAATAAAATATATAAAATAGTTTTTATTCTATTTATATATAATTTTTTTATGCAGTACAAAATAATTTGATAGTAAAATATATAATAAAAATAAAATATATTTAATATAATTTATATATTAAAAAATTATATAATATAATAAGAACATGTCGTCATAATAAAAATATATTATAAATACATTATAAATCATCCAACTTTTTTTTATCTATAGTAAAAACATATCATTATATTATTTTATTATTTTATTTTATATGTGATGAATTTTATTTTTAAATTAGATTAATTTTATAAAGAGAAACTAAAATAATTTTTAGAAAGAAGACCAATATAAAATAAAATTAATATTATCTTCTAAAATTATAAAAAAAATAAATAGATATTTTAATTTTTTTAATTTTTTAATTTATTTTAAAATATATTATATATTTTTTAATTTTTTTAAAGTAGGAGCGGGGCCGAGGGGAGGCCACGGCCCCCTGCCCCCAACGTGGTATGTTGCCTGACCGAATTGAAATTATTCGATTGCAGCATTTTTTTTTTTTTTTTAATTCCAACTGCAACGCATGTATTAGTCTATTAGAGCAGTTATTTTAATTTTCTTTAAAATAGTTCGTAATTGTTAGGACTTTTGGTTGAAATTTCTAGCACTCACTTTTTTTAATTTCCTAATCTCAAATGTCAACATAGTCGCTCTCCTAAATTTGTTTCACTGTAGTGAAGGGGAAACTTGTCCTGTTCGGTAAACTACTGTTGTGTCTTTGAATATTCAGATATTTTAAAAGAGTGTTAAACCAATCAGAAGAAATAAAAAAGCGAGTCTATTTATGAAATTAAATGCATATACAAACCTTAGTATTCTTGCAAAAGTCGAGGTCACTCCAACAAGACTCGTCAACCACAACATCTGGACTCCTGTTGGGGTCCATGTATACCGCACCGATTGATGATGTGAATACCACTCGCCGAACTTTGGCCTCTGCCGCTGCAATAATTACGTTCTTCGTTCCATCTACAGCCGGCTTCACCATTTGTTCCTTTATAAATCACAGCCACAAACCGTTGATAATTTAATTTCCCTTTTCCTTATTACAAGCCGTGTTAATTCATTTGCTCCACAAAAACCAACAACAGATCAAATAAAAGGGGTTTCTAAATTTCCAATAGAATATTGAAAAACTAATTTCGAGCAATAAATTGCTAAAAAGTAGTAGATCGGGAATATATCAAACTTTATAATGTTATTATTAAATCACAAAGTACTCTAAAAAGTTAAAAAGTTCTCATCTAATTAATATCAGTATCCTAAAAATATATATTGTCCAGCGATCATGTAAAGAAAAATCAAGAAATATGATCTCATAAATCAGAAATGGTGATAGACTTCGAAGAGATCCATTTCACTCTACTTATTAATTAGTCTTAGTTACGTTATCCACTGTTAACATATGATGGGCGTAAGAGTTAAGATTTAGGCCGTTTGAATTCAGATTTAAGATGAGTGGAGATAAGTTTAATTTATTTTTAGTATTATTATTATTTTAAAATTAAAAATATATATATTAGAATTTAAAAAAAAATTATACAAAATTATATTTTATATACAAAATTAAAAAAATATAATAATAAAAAGAGATAAACTATCAATTCAAACCGGGCCTGAAAATAAAGTAAAACATATATACGAACCCACAAATAAATAAATAAAACTCGACCAATCATGACGCGATACATATTTCTTCCAATCAAGGGGCCCCCATTAATTCAATCATTTTACCAAATTCACTGCAAAATTGACGAGGACTTGCCACCACAAAATGTTTTGATGGAGTAGTGTCACATTCCATGAGAATGTATGGTGCAGTTGAATCGACCTAGCAAATCCATATTTAATTTTCATTTTTTTTTTTTTGTCTTTTCTATTTCTCGCGCGTTCGTTCCAGGCACTTAATTTGTAGCCTAGGTATATGTTTTTTTTTTTTTTAAATGTAGATATATAGAAACGAATTAACAGGAAATAATTAATATTGAAAAAGGGGGTGAATATTTTAGGAACTCACGGGATCGTCAGTCACCGGTGAAGCGGTGTGAAAAACTCCATCGCAACCATTAATGGCTGCCTTAAGGCTCTCAAAATCAAGAAGATCAGCTTTCCATAGAGTTAACCTCTCCTTCGCTCCTTCCAGCTCTCTCAGATGAGCATTCTTTGGGTCGTCTGTGTACGTACAGCCAGATCGAGCCAGTCGCATACACAATTATAATCAATATGGATCAATATTAAAAAAAAAAAAAAATTTACACGCTATTTAATGAAAGAATAATTACGTTAACCAAGAAGATTATCCGGACTTCATATTGCAATTAACTTTATCTCAACGGGCAGATATCGAGGAGATATCATTCGTTTTGATAGAAAAGCATTGGCGGAAATCCTTTTCCTAACTCAATTAATTACCTGGATTTCTCACTGTCCCTTTGACGTTGTAGCCTCTGTCCAGAAGAAGCTTTACGATCCACGAGGCAATAAAGCCGCCGGCGCCGGTGACGCATATGGTTTGGCTGGAAGCTGATGATGAATCAGCTGGCATCTTGGGGCTTATCTGGAGAGAGATTCTTGTATTGTCCGTTTCGTGTTCAGTACTGTTTGAGTTGGTTGGAAAAGGGTGAGTGCGAAAAACAACTTGCGTTTACAATAATGGAAGAGATCACGAGAGCTCAGCACGAGGAAGCTATGTACTAGTGTGCATGCTTTTTATAAGCCAAAAAAAAAAACCTGTTAATTAATTACCGCATTCACCTACTCCGGATAAACAGTCTAGAGCCTAGAGGGGTTAAAAGTTAAAACAGAAGGAAAAAAAACAAAAACCTCCTAAACTTCAACTAACTTTAAGCTGATAGTGTGCGGCATTTCATATATTATTTTTTTTATTAGAGTAATGCTGGATGGAAATGTCAAAATACATTAATATTGTATATTTATTTTTAAAAATAAAAATAAATTTTTATTTTTTCTTTATCTAATTCTTTTTAAAAAGACTACTAGTAAAATTTACATATTTTAAAATTATAAATATCATTTATCTTTATCATAAAACCTGAAAATTAAAGTTGCGGATTGATTTTTATTTTTATGAATTATGAATTATGAATTATGAAGTGACCTATCATTTCCAAGAATACAAGGGATTGTGAACTTTATTGGATTGTAAACTTCAATTGTTGCATTGTATCCCTAGCTAAGAATTTTTTTTTTTTTTAACAAAAATTATCATATAATTTTCTCAAAAAATGAATCATGCCTTTGGAAAATTTTCAAAAGCATACCAAAAAAGAAAAAATGTTTGAAAACTTTGAAGGACAAATCTTTACATTAAAGCGACCTATGCCTAAGCCTAATCCCCTAATCTCGGGGTCATAATTACACTAATAAACAGAAGTACCATATATAAACTCACACCTGGCAAGTTAATAGCCCGTCAACAAAAATGATTAGAGAAATGCTATTTCTCACACCGAGCATCCATATACACATGTCAGAGAGTGCCACGTCATCACACGTGTCACGTCCGTTATATTACGTCAATACCTCCCAAAAGTGCACATGGGAAGCTCCGAAGCTGCCGACTGCGAGTGCCGATTCGCTGATTGTGTATATATACCTAATTGAAAAAAATATTGGGAGAAGTATTGATTGTATTACATATATATATATATAAATAATAATATATGTATGTAGTATAATGAATGTAGTTTTACTCTAATATTATTCTTTAAAATAAAAATAAAAATAATTCTTTTTTATAAGGTCTATATATTTAAAAAAATAAAACGTTTGTACATTTGGAACTCATGTCTTATTCTTCGTACTTACTAAATCCGAAGATCGAGCTTAAGTTATGTTTGGGGCTCGTGTATTAATCTTCGTACTTAATTAAATTACTGTACGTTGGTGACGGGCAGGTGTTAGTTGTAGGTTGCAAAAGACAAATTAAGCAATTTTTATAAAAGAATTGATAGGGAAGAAAATTAAATAAATATTATAAAAAAAATATTTATTCATGATTACTTATTTTCTATCAAACTGATTATTTTTTATTAAAATAAGTTTATTTTTTTATAAATAATTATTTTTATTACAAATAATTCGTTATAAATATTCATTTTTTTTATATAATGAAACAAACAAAATTAATATAAAATATTGATCCATCAATTTATAATACTTACTCCTGATCCATCTCTAGAGTTTCCTGCTTGCAGCCTACCTCTTAATTTTCTAGATAATCCGACACATGGGGAAGAAAACTTAATACAACATCCGATATAATTTCTTTCAACATTTACAATTGAAACCCGACTTATAGACGTTATAGTATGATCATCAGGAGATAAATTCAAAGTTGACAAGGAGTAGTACTCGAAAATAGATTGAAGATTGGTGTTATATATGTATTTAATTAAGGGATGATTTGTTTTTAGAGATGAGATTGAAATAATATGAGATAAATTAAGATTTGTTAAATAAAATATTATTATAAAATATTTTTTTAATATATATATTTTTGTATTGAGATTGAAAAAAATTAAATTATTTATATTATTTTGTATTAAAATTAAAAATATATATAATAATTAAATGAGATTAAATTAAATAAAAATATATGTGTCTTGAAAATAAACGAGGTCTAAATATATCAGTACTCATTAATACTAATTTGGCGTAATTAAGGATAATGATGCATGTATGCATGCCACCTAACCCACCATCACATCACAGATCAATCATGATCAGATATGGAAGGTTGTGATCACAAGCAAAGAAGTTGGCAGAAGGGAATAGGTCCCCAACGAACTCCAACACCTGCATATACTGACCAATTCCCGTAATTTATTAGCCCGTTCTTGCACGTTATGTACAAGGTACTAATCTATATATATATTTTTTCTAATCAAGTTAATAATATAAAGGAAAGAGTAGTATTATAAAAGAATTAAGGAGGATTTTTTCTACCATCTAGAAAAATAAAACACTTAATTTTTACGAAATTCCAACGATGTTGAGTTAAAGCCTTAGATTGAATATCTTTCTATAATCTATATATACACGTAACTGACTAATCCTTTCTCTTCATTTAATTTCATGGAAGTTGGGCATGATATCATGTTGATTCCAGTTTGACTTTTGCTTTACCCTTTTATTCTCCAAACTAATTTAATTGTATATTAACATAAACTTTAATTTCCATAAATCTTACACTCCAAAATATGTCAATTAATAAGTTAAGCATTGATCAACATTTGTCCTGAATTGATGGCTCAGATCGACGTGGTCGGAGCATTCATGCACATTAGGGAGGTAAGCAAATTATTAACCAATCTTGAATCAATCACGAGTTCAATTTTGAATCAAAACTTAAAATGCAGGTAGGAAATTAAGGTTAATATGTGTCCGGTGCAGCGCCTATTTAATTCGATAATTAATGCCTAATGGGATAACCTTACATATATCCGCGCACGGTATATATATTAATATTACACGATCGATAGCGATAGATATATAAAGGTCGGTATAAGAAATTACAACTTTGAAATTAAACAACATATTATATTGTTTAAGAGACTATTAATCTGCAGAGATTAACAACACTTATATGTATGCATGCGCCTGCGCCTGCGCACGCGCACGCGCACGCGCATGCATAATATATATATATATATATATATATATATATATAATTTATAGAACTATGATCTGCTGCATGTTGCAAACTTCCAAAATTTTGGGTAGGTGAGTGATCAGTATATATGTGACAAAATTTACCAACTTTTCTTTCTAATTAATGAAGAAATATTCTTCCATCATGTGGAGATCGAAGTCCCAGGCCGGAAACTTCCAGTACTATACATTGGGACCATATACCAGCTAGCTCTTAGTGCATGCAGTAATTAAGGTATATAGTCGATCGACCAGCTAGCTAGCTAAAAGATCATCACGAGAATTTCTCTCCACCATATATATATATGATAACGCCAATTAGATTAATATCTCGTGGGATCCACTAAATTAACCTTAGACCGAAAAATTAAAAGAAAACAGCTTACTTATAAAACAGAAATTGTTTTGATTTAACTGACAATGATTAGATAATAATATTATTCATTTTTTTTTTCACGTCATCCTTCCATCATCTCATAATCGATATGATATTAAATAATTAAAAATTATTTATTAGATTTCTTTTATGAACATATCATTTTAATGCCACATCATATAAGAATGATGAGAGAATTATCATATAAAAGAGGATCTTGAATCATTTTTTTTATTAGACCCCAATAAAAAATAAGCTTAAAATTTCGATGATATTGTGTTATTTTCGAAAATTCAAATATTATCCCTTAACCACTAGGCACTAGTGTCCATGGAAAATGTATTAATAATAAACAATAAAATCAGGTATTAGCGAATATAAGATGGTTTGTCATAAGTTATGTTAAATACAAGAGTAATACTATATAGAAGCAGATTTATGTATTAATTTGTGTACCAATACATGTCTATCTTCTGTCTTTATAAAATTTATTTTTTTTAAGCCAATCATGTTGGATGGTTCCACGTATTAGTATGTAAAATTGCTTGCAATCAGATTTTTCCTAAATATAATATTAACGTCGAAAAACAAGACCTAGACTCCTATACAAATATTCTCAAGCAATTAATTGAAGACACAAGACCAGATCATAACTAGTCTATCTTAAACTACACCGTTCTGATTCAGGCATGCATGCACGCGTACTACACTACTAGAAACACATAAAATTCTTGGAGTCTTGGAGTTTATTGTCTAAGCCGAATCCTTTTAACATGTCGTGGTGTGTGATTTGAGACTTTAATCAGCTTGTATCAAATGAGAAAATAGAAGGGGGTAGATTGAGAGAGGAAGCTCATATGGATGATTTTAGACAAGCACTAGTAGACAATGGTTTGTTAGATATGGGTTGGAGAAGATGCAAATTCACTTGGATCAATAAACACTCAGATCACACCTTCACAAAAGAAAGATTAGATTGGGTAGCGACTAATGATAGATGGTCAGATATCTTTAAATATAGAACAGTTGAGATTGTTCATGCCTCCCAGTTTGATTACAAGGCGTTACTAATGCACTTGACAACACCCTAGAATGAGAGAAGAAGGAATAAAAGGCTGTTTAGATTTGAAGCAAGCTGAGCACTTGATGAAGAAGGTAGAGAAATTGTGGAAAGAGCTTAGAATGGCTGGTTGGGTAATGAGAGAAACCTGAAGAGCATTGAAATAAAGCTTGAGATATGTAAAATGAGGTTGTCTAGGTGGAGCAAATAAAAGAAATTAGAAGCAGACCAAGTGGTGAGATATTACCACAAGTTGATACAAGAAGAACAGGAGAATGAAAGTATGCATAATGTGGAACTGATTAGAGAGGTGGAAGCAAAAGTTGGATGCCTAATGGAGCAAGAAGACATGAGATAGAGACAAAGAGCTAAACGGAATTGGTACAATCAGGGTGACAAAAACACCAAGTTTTTTCAATCATGTGCTAATCAAAGGATGTAGAAAAATCAAATCAAAGCTTTGATAGATTCTAGCGGCTGTAATGTGACCAATGAGGGCGAGTTTGATGATGTCTTCTTGAATTACTTCTCCACCATTTTCAGCTCTACCAATCCTTCAACTCAAAACATTGAGGTATGTCTTCAAAACTTGAATTGTTGTGTAAATTATGACATGAATGCTGACCTGGAACAAGCCTTTTACTAGAGGGGAGATTTAAATGGCCTTGAGCCAAATAGGGTCCCTTAAATCTCCTAGCCCCAATGGTTACGGGGCAGGATTTTATAAGGCTTACTGGAGTTATGTTGGTCAGGATGTCTATTAGGCTATTTTGAACTTTCTAAATAGGGAAGATGAGATGGATGAGTGTGTGAATAGGGCATTTATTGTCCTAATCCCTAAGGTTTCTAATCCTACTCGGGCTAATGGATTTAGGCCTATAAGCTTGTGCAATGTCCTCTACAAGTTTGTCTCTAAAATTTTTGCCAATAAATTTAAACAAATCCTCTCTGTTATTATTTCACCCAACCAAAGTGCCTTTATCTCGAATAGGCTCATCACAGATAATGTAATGATAGTTTATAAAACTCTCCACACAAAGAAGACAGGGATGAGAGATAAGTCTAGTAGTATGGCCTTAAAATTAGATATGTCAAAAACCTATGATAGAATTGAATGGGCTTATCTAAGGGTGGTTATGAGGAAAATGAGTTTTGATCAGAAATGGATAAGGTGGATTATAAAGTGTGTAACGTTAGTATCCTACTCTGTTTTGGTTAATGGGGCTGCTGGAAAATGGTTTAAACCAAGCCGAAGTCTAAGGCAAAGGGACCCCATTTCCTTTTATCTTTTTATCGTATATGTGAAGGTCTGACTTCTCTATTAAATGGGGCCGAAATAGCTGGTTCTCTGCAAGGTGTTGTTGTTGCTAAGGGGGATTAAGGGTGAATCATTTGTTGTTTGCTAATTATTGTTTGATCTTTGATAGAGCCAGAGTATATGAGTGGAATAGCATTAAAAAGCTGCTGAATGTTTATGAAAATGCTTCAGGTCAGTGCCTTAACCTCCAGAAAACTTCCATATGTTTTTGTTCAAACACTAATGAAGTTGTCAAACATAGTATTAAAGGGGTATTAGGGGTTAATGTTTGTAGTAATTATGAGAAGTACTTTGGCCTACCTGCTATGCTAAGGAGATAAAAAAATTAACACTTTCAAGGTGCTCAAAGAGAGGGTTTGGGCTAAGGTCAATAGTTGGAAAAATGCATTCCTCTATCAAGCTAGGAAAAAGACCCTTCTAAACGTTATGGCTCAAGCAATCCCAACTTATGCTATGAGTGTTTTTTGGCTTCCAGGCAGATTATGTGCAGAGATCAATTCTATTATAGCTTACTTCTGGTGGGGACATAGCAAAAATGAAAAGGAAATTCATTGGAGAAGTTGGGTGAAAATTAATGAGAGAAAAGCCAAGAGTGAACTTGGATTCCGATATTTAGAATACTTTAACATTGTCATGCTTGCAAAGCAATACTGGAACTTTCTGATAAAACCTTCCTCTCTAGTAGCAACGATAATGAGGCAAAAATACTTCAAAAATGGGAGTATACTGCAAACCAAGTTGGGGAGAAGGCCATCTTATGTGTGGAGAAGCTTATGGTATTCATTAGACCTAATTAAAGAAGGAATGGCATGAAGGGTGGGTAATGGTCAGGATATGTGTATTTGGGGGGATAAATGGCTTCCAAGCCTCTTATCCAAGTATTGTCTCCTGCAAAAGATATGAACAGAAACCTAAGAGTGAGCAGCTTGATTGATGTCGAGGAAAAGGTATGGAAACTGGACCTGGTATATGAACTTTTCTCTAAGGAGGAAGTGGAGCTAATTAGAGGTATTCAGTTAGAAAATGATCTAAGGTCTTATAAAAGAGTTTGAGGAGCTTTAAGGGATGGAAAATTCAATGTTAAAAATGCCTACCACCTTGAATTCTCAAGGGGTACAAAGCTGGGAGGTGAGACTTCTTGTGGAATGAATGATTTGTTTTGGCAATCCATATGGAAGATGAAGGTTCAACCTTGTGTAAAGCAATTTGTGTGGAAAGCTTGCTTAAATATACTGCCTATCCGAGACAACCTGTGGAAGAAACACATTATTAAAGATAAATTGTATCCTATCTGAAAGAGAGAGCTTGAGACACCTATTCGTGCACTTTGGAGGTGTCTAGCCACCTCAGATGTTTGGTCTAAGCCCTTAGTCCAGTGTGTTGTTCAGGGTTTTCTTTCATAGAATTGTGGAATGAGCTTGCTGGAAAATTAAAAGAGGATGATGTGGAATTAACAGCTTGTATAATGAGAAGAATTTGGTTGAGAAGAAATCCCTGGATCTTTGAAGACAGATTCTTAAGGCCTAAGAGGGTGATGCAACTAGCTTATGATGGGTGCTAAGGCTATGTCGAAACACAAGAGAGGAGAGGAGTACTACTGAACCAACCTGTTGTGTGGCAGGAAAAGACCATGGAGCAAGACGGCCAGCCAATGGGTGAAAGCCAACCAGGATGAGTTGATCAACATGACTAAAAAACAAGCTGGAATAGGGATGGTTGTAAGGGATGAGGAAGGGTAAATCATGGCACCACTGTGCACAACTATAGAATGTATCCAAAACTTAGCAATGTGAGAGGCTCTTGCTATGAGGAAGTCCATGAGACTTTGTGATGAGCTAGGTTTCTCCAAGGTGATTTTAGAAGGAGATACCCAAACCATAGTCAAAGATGTCAACAATAATGAGAAACTCTTCACAACCTATGCTAATGTGGTGGAGGAGGTCCGGTCCTGGAGGAAAGCTAGAGCTTTTAGGAAGATTAATTTTGTTAATAGGGAGGCTAACTCAGTAGCTCATTTGTTAGCTAATTTAGCTTTTAAGTTCTCTATTGAAAGACTTTGGATAAAAGAGGGTCCGGTTGAGATTATATTTATTGTACAGGCTGAAAGACTATGTAATTGTGAACTTGGTTGATGATTGGAAATAGAATTGAGGTATCCATTTCAAAAATAAAATTAAGAAACGCAGAAAATTATAACTAGGGTTTACTTGTCAAAATGCTGGCATGCAAGAATGGGGCCGGGTTAAATATTCATCTAATTAATACGGACATTGAATTATTGAAGTAGTCGGCTGCTATGGGTTCAGAAAATCCAAGTATTTATTGTTGGGATCGGCGGAAGCTCACCAATAATATGGAGACCGGAATTTAACGTGGTTCAGCCAATTTAGCCTACGTCCACACACACAGAGAGGAGTTTTTTCTATTAAATAACAAACCAACGATTTACAATAGTTTCCCTCAACTCTCACAGCACAGAGTGCTTCTAATCTCTCCAACGGACCTTACCTCAGACTCTCATTCTCATTACAATCTTACATATATTTATAGGGGAAATAAATGGTGTGAATATGTGAAATGACGGTGGAGGATTCAGGAATTCCGGCGCCTACATTCTTGAATGTTCAGCCGGCGCCTACCTTCCAGCTGCTACCGTCGGTGACTAATTTCAATCTTCCAGAAGCCTCCAGCTTCTTCCTTTGCGTGTTGATTTCCAACAATCTCTCCCTCAACACCAAACGGAGGATATCCTGACACATTTTGGTTCAAGGTACTTAATCTAACTATGTTTCTACATAACTCAAGTTTTTCGTATATGATTACCTTCGTTAGCATGTCCGCTGGATTCTCTTTTGTATAGATCTTTACAAGCTTATAGCTGTTGCTCTATTACTTCACGTATCTAGTGATAACGAATATTGATGTGGTTTTTCTGAAAGTGATACATCGAGTTTCTACTCAGATTAAGAGCACTTTGACTATCACAATAGATTTTGTACTCTTTTTGACTGACTCTCATTTCTTGGAGGAACCGCTTTAGCCACAACATTTCATTTTCTACTTCTACTATAGCAATATACTCTGCTTCTGTTGTAGATAAAACTACACATTTCTACAGTTTGGACTGCCATGATACAGCTCCACCTGCAAATATGTAAATATATCTTGATGTAGACTTTTTCCCATCAAGATCACCTGCCATATCAACATTTGTATAGGCATCCAAGATTAGATCAGCTCCCCCGTAGCACAAGCATAACTTTGATGTACCTTTAAAGTACATGAGAATCTACTGAACTGCTTTCCAGTGTTCTTTCCCTGGATTTGAAAGAAAACGGCTCACAACTCCAACAGCGTGAGCGATGTCAAGTCTGGTACAAACCATGGCGTACATTAAACTTCCTACTGCTGAGGAGTAAGGTATTGTAGCCATTTCCGGTGATGAGGGATACGAACTCTTACTCAATTTGAAGTGATTAGCCAGTGGAGTACTTACTGGGTTTGCTTTCTCCATGTTGAACCTTCGTAGTATTTATTCAACATATTTTTCCTATGACAGTCATAACTTCTTTTTCTTCCTGTCACGAGTGATCCTCATGCCTAAGATCTGTTGGGCAGGTCCTAAGTCTTTCATATCAAAGACTTTAGAGAGATCTACCTTTAGCTTCCTGATGATAGATGGATCTTTTCCAATAATCAGCATGACGTCAACATAGAGCAGTAACATCACAAAGTCACCTCTTGAAAGTCTCCGGATGTCAACACACTGATCTGCAGCAGTTTTCTTGTAGTCATGGCTCAAATCGTAAAGGCTCTTTTCCAACTTGCAGACCAAATGTTCCTTTCCAAGAACTCGAAAACCTTCTGGCTGCTCCATGTAAATCTCCTCATCAAGGTTGCCGTGAAAGAATATTGTCTTCACATCCATCTATTCAAACTCCAAGTTAAGACTTGCCACCAATCCGAGTACCACTCGAATTGAAGTCATCTTCACAACAGGTGAGAATACCTCATCAAAGTCGATTCCTTTCTTCTGCTAGAATCCTTTGACAACCAAGCGAGTTTTGTGCTTCACCTACTTGCTATCATTTTTCAGCTTGAACATCCATTTATTTCTCAGTGCTCTCTTATCTTTTGGAAGTTCCATCAGCTCATAAGTCTGATTCTTCTGTAACGAGTTCATCTCATCTTGCATAGCCTGCATCCATTTGTCGCTATCTGGATGACATATTACCTCTGGGAAGTTTTCTGGCTCCCCCTCATTTGTAAGAAGAATATAATCTGATTTCGGATATCTTCGAGACGGAATCAACAATCGCCTTCTAGAGGATGTCCTGCTGAGGTTGATCACCTGACAACTGTGAAAACTCTACAGTTTCTGATGGAGAAGGCAATTGCTCCCCCTGCTCAGTACTGGTTTTTTTGTTGTCAGCATCCTCTTCTTCTTCTTCTTCTGGGGAAACTTAATGTCTATCTTCAGTGTTTAAGGCAAACTGAAGTGGTAGTGACCTAGGAGTTGGTTCTAGAGCACTTGGAGTTGTTTGTTCTGATCCAAACATCTGGTCTTCATGGAACACAACGTCCCTACTTCTGATGACCTTCTTCGCTTTTAGATCCCATAATCTGTATCCAAATTCTTCATCTCCATAGCCGATGAAGATACACAGAGTAGACTTTTCATCAAGTTTCTATCTTTTCTCCTTGGATACATGTACAAATGTTTTGTACCCAAATACTCTTAGATGAGAGTATGAAATCTTGTGGTCTGACCACACCATCTCTGGGATTTTGAACTGCAGTGAACTGACGGTGTTCTATTGATCAGATAATAGGCTACTCTTACTGCTTCACCCCAGAACGGCTTAGGCAACTTTGCCATACTCAGCATGCATCTAGTTTGCTCAACAATGGTTCGGTTCATCCTTTCTGCTACACCATTGTGTTGTGGGGTGTAGAGAATAGTCTTCTCGTGTCTGATGCCATGTCTAGAGCAGTATTCTCTAAACTCTTGAGAAGTGCATTCTCCTCCATTATCTGTCCGGAAGCATTTCAACTTCTTGCCTGTTTCTCTTTCTACCATGGCATGGAAGTTTTTGAATTGCTCAGAAACTTGATCTTTCTTTTTTAAGAAATACACCTACACTTTACGTGAAGCATCATCAATAAAAATAACAAAATATCTGTTACCTCCAAGTGATTCAATTTCAAAAGGACCGCAAACATCAAAGTGTACCAAACTCAATAACTCTGATCCTTTTCCAGCAGATGTCTGGAATGAAACTCTATGTTGTTTACCAAATAAACAGTATTCACAAGGGTTGAGGGCAATACCTTTGTTTACTGTAATCAATGTTTTTTTTTGCAAGCATAAACAACCATTTTTCTCCCATGTGGCCAAGTCTCTGATATCACAAGTTTGGTGACATATCATTTTCAGCTATGTTGAGACTGTTTGTACATATTTTAGCACTTGATTTGTACAAAGTGCCGCAGATATGTCCCTGTGCAACAACCATTGTTCCTTTCTTCAATTTCCAAGCATTATTACTGAAAATGCTTTCATAACCCTGTTGATCAAGGGTTCTTATAGAAATTAGGTTGATTCGGAGTCGGGTACGTGCCGAATGTCATTTAGCACCATAGTACAGCCAACACTGATTTTTATTCTGACATCTCTAATGCCCACGATTTTTAAAAAACTTGAATTTCTCATCCTGACTGTACCGAAGTCTTCTGCCTTGTAAGTACTGAAGAAATCCTTACAAGGAGTGACATGATAGGATGCTGTTGTATCTATCACCTACTCTGTTTCCTGGCTTGAAACGTGTAAGTAAGATTCTTCACTAGCAGAAAAGAGTACATAATCTCCAGGAAGTGTCACTACGGTTTTGCCTTCTTCGTGCTTTGACTGACTGTTAGGCTAATTCTGCTCATTCTGCAGCTTTCGGCATTCTCTTTTAAAGTGGCATTTAATATCATAGTAAAAACATTTTCCCTTCTTTTCACTGTTTATCGCGACTTTAGGATCTTCATTTGCTTTGACTTCTGTTCCTTTCTCAACTTCTACTTCTACTATTTCTCTGATGCCTTCCTTATGTTACAAAAGCATCTATCTGGTCTCTTCCAACCTCCTTTCATCTAGCCTCTTCATTAAACAATGCGTCTATCACCATTGACATGGCAAGCTTTCCATCTGGAGCTAAATTACTAAGTGAGACCACTAACGTTTCTCAGTTATCTGGTAGGGAACTGAGAAGTAGTAGAGATTGCACTTCGTCTCCGAGTTTAAAGTCTACGGATGCAAGTTGATTTACAAGATTCTGAGACTCGTTGGTGTGTGTGGCCACTGAGATGTCGCTTTTGAGTTTCAAGTTGACAAAGCGTCTCATTAATAATGCCTTGTTCCGAGCAGTTTTTACCTGGTACATGTTTTCCAGCTTTTTCCACAACTGATAGGCATCTGTTTCCTGTATAACATGATGAAATACACTATGATCAATCCACTGCCGGATCTGACCAATAGTTTTCTTATTCAACTTATGCCAATCTTTTTCCGCTACATCAGCTGGTTTTACGCTTTTTTATTCAATTGGATCAAAGAGATCTTTACAATTCAGGAGATCTTCCATTCGAGGTCTCCATAGTGCGTAGTTTGTAGATGTTAGCTTGATCATCGCACCTGCTTCTGAGTCCTCTCATCATCGCACTTGCTTCTGAGTCCCCACCAGTTCGGCCTTAATCTGTGATTTGAGTGACATTTTCTCAACGTTTGGGGTTGAATTTCAACAAACGAAACTCACCATTGCGTCTGGAATGATGGAAAACCTTGGAAACAACTTTGATCTTGTTCCAAAATGATCAAAAATTGCTCCAAAAACCTGAAAAATAAGAAAACATGGAATATTCCTTCTGAAACGGAATATTCTTTGATGTTAATGGAATATTCTCTAACGTTAACGGAATATCCTCTAAAATTAATAGAATATTCCCTCTGTCCACAGGAATATTTTTTCTCCAGAATATTCATATTGTTATCGGAATATTCTCGTCGGTGACGGAATATACCAACGAAATATTCCTTCTCCGATGGGTCGCTGGAGCGGGTCACGGACCAGGTCGGTTGTGGGTCGGATCACCCGGATTTAATGGGTCGGATCTCGTCTTCTTCCTGCATCTGGCATGTGTGGTAGGGGCATCGGTCTAGCCCTTAACCAATGCGGGTCCTTCTCCACGCACGTCTCCTCCTGTGACTGAATAGTCTTAAAGGTTTGGTCGGTTTAGACACTTTCTCTTGCTTTCTTGAATTCTTGTGACAATGGGATTAGGGTGTTTAAGGGATAGGTTTGGCTTGGATAGAGAGATGTGATGGTCTAAGTGGTAGATTATGTTAGAAAATGTTTAAAGGAATGTCTTTTGGGTTGGACTATGTATTGGGGTCCTTTTGGTAAAGAATATGGGTCATATGGTATAGTAGGGTTAGGGTTTTGGTGGAGGTTAAGGGAAATTTCGAGATTGAGGATTAGGGTTAGGTTTTTTATCATTTGGATAAGATAATAGATGAATGAGGTTAGGCTACAATTGCTAGAGGTGAATGAGATAAAGTAGGAATTTTGGTTTGATTTGAATTTGAATTATTTTGAATTCAAATTGAATTGAGTGGCCGGTCATGTAAGGGCTAGGGGGCACGAAATTGGCTAGATTTGGATGAGGGATGAAGTAGATTTAAGTGAGAAAATATAGAAGTGGGAGATGATAGGTGGCTGGCTAGGTTAAAGGGCAACATGGGTAAGTGTTTTGGCTAAGGTTGTATGGTCTATGGTCGAATGCCTCTAAGATTTTTGTTTGAATTTTGATTTGAATTTTTGAAATTGTAGAATGTAGGTGGCCAGATATGGTATGGAGGGATATGAGATTGGAATTTGATTGATTCAATTATGTATTAATTGATCAATTAAAAGGATATTTAGGAGATAGGATTGGTGAGTGTGTAAGGGAATTCTCAGCAAAAGCAAGTGGTGCCTTAGCCGAGCATGGTGGTTATGGCAAGTAGCTAAAATTGTGGAATTTGAATTATTTTAAAGTGGAGGGAATTAGTGGCTGACTATGTGGGGTTTATGTTGGGCGAGATTGACTAAGTTTAGAAAGGAAATAGTTGATTGGATTTGAGAGAAAATAGGAAGAGATATAGTAAGGATGGATAAGATTGACAAGATGGTTAATGGGGTTCGGCTATCTCTAATGGATGAGTTGGCCGAGTAGGTGTTTGTGTAGGATTGTGGTTGATTTGAATTTGAATTGATTTGAATTTAAATTGGTTTGAATTTGAGTTGGTTTGAATTGGTGGGAGGATAAGGATGAGGTGATGTGTCAACTAGGATTTTATGGCTTATGGGATAAGTTGTTATGGAAATGAGTGGGCGGCTAGTTAAGGGATGGCTTGGCTGAGTGGCCTAATCATGGTAAGTAAGGGTTAGTTTGATTGTAGAAATTATGGGAAGGGTTTTGGTGATGGATGGCCGAGTATGGTAAATAGGATTTTGGGGAAATTTGACTAGGGTGTTTGGGAGATGGGAATCTTCAAGACTTCTTCAAGAAAACTCAAGCAAATCTCAAGCACGTGCGAGAAAGTGCATGAACAAGAGAAGAGTTTGAGCAACTCAAAAATACACAAGAGCACCTCTTGTGTTTCGGCTTCAATACTTCAACAAGCATTTGACAATGCTTCCAACAATGTAACTACGCCAATATTCACTCAACAAGATGGTGATTTCGAAATTTCCAAGTGGTGAGGATTTCGAAAATCACAAAGGAACTCACATACACAATTCTCAAATTCACAAGTGGTGTGAATTTGGCACTCAAAACAAGACAAAAACACTCAATCACTCTGTTTTTGTAATTTTTCAATAATCAAACAAATAGAACGAACTCCTAATCACTTCAAGAACAAAAGAACACTAAAATAAGCAAGAACATTAAAATAGACAAGACACCAAATGAAAGAAATACCTCAACAACTTGATTGATAAATAAGGAATAGATGTGGATCACCGATTCACGAATTGCACGAATAATCATCTTTCAAAGGGATTCACGAATTGCACCCTTAGGAAGCCCAAATGCAAAACACTAAAAATCCAAACCACATTAGGTGGCCGGCCTAAACTCCTAAAGAAGCCACTCAACACACAAGATTTCTTCAAAATGTCAAATGATCAAAAATGTGAAAAAAAACACCTAGGGTTGTATTTATAGAGCTTACAAAGTGGAAACTCTCAAAAGGTCTCTGGCAATTATTTAATTAAATAAAAGCAACTAATAAGCAAATAAAATAGTTTTGGAGGCCCATATGGCCGTGGCCTTCAAAGGTGGATGGTGGGCTTGGCCGCCCATGACATGGGCTATGAGTGTGAACGGCATGCTAATTGGTCCGCACCTCAGGTGGCCTTGGTTGGTCCATGGCAAAGACCCTAACTATGGTCAGGTGTTGGCCATGGCTTGCAACTAGTATGCACATGACTTGATGGTGACTCGGATGGGCCCGTGCATGTCTTGGTCTGTAGGGCATTGGGCATGGCCCGGGTTGGCTGGCACGCTGGCATGCTAATGGGGCGCATTGACATGTCAGTGGCTGTGTCATGGTGCGGTCAAGGCCTAGTCGTGGCACGGTCAAGGAGAAATAAGTGAGTCACGTCCCAATTGACTCGTGTGTCTCCTCTGAACTTCCTAGGATACACTCAGGATTCTCAAGGGAGTCCTCCAATGTTGGGTTTGGCACCATAAGTTGTGCCAACTCAGGTGTCAATGCGTGTCTAGGGCTTTGATCGTGGGCAGTTTTTTATGGGGTATTATCAACGTGTTGCGCGTAGCCAGCGCTTGGCGTTCCTTGCCGGAGCTGACTCGGCGCGTGGGGCGCGTGCGGTGGCTGGTGGTGTTTGTTCGAGACGAAATTTTCAGCAGAATTTTCGTCTTGAGCTGAGGAATCTGATGGTATCCTCCAAACTTGATTTTGATCAAGTTTGAAAATGGGTCTCTCACGAAAATTCACAATACCGGCTTCCTGCCGACTCTGATACCACTTGTTGGGATCGGCGGAAGCTCACCAATAATATGAATATCAGAATTTAACGTGATTTGGCTAATTTAGCCTACGTCCACACACACAGAAATGAGTTTTTTCTATTAAATAACAAACCAACGATTTACAGTGATTTCCCTCAACTCTCAGCACAGAGTGCTTCTAATCTCTCCAACGGATTTTACCTCAGACTCTCATTCTCATTACAATCTTACATGTATTTATAGGGGATATAAATGGTGTGAATATGTGAAATGATGGTAGAAGATTCAGGAATTCTGGCGCCTACATTCTTAAATGTTCAGTCGGCACCTACCTTCCAGCTGCTACCATCAATGCCTAACTTCAATTTTCTAGAAGCCTCCAACTTCTATTGCGTATTGATTTCCAACATTTATCATATAAAAAAAAAGTATTTATAGACTTTGGATCAATCTCATGCATGAACCATTTCTCCTGAATAATATTAATATTATAGGAAAAATAAATTCGGAGTGCAAATTAATCGCCTATGCAGTCTTGCTAACAAATTGAATATTCCATTGGATGTTATGTAAAGTTTGTGATTTTATGAGCATTATTTTGACTAATTAATCAACTCAGCGGTACTTTCGGATTGTGACTTGTGAGCAGTACTTGGTGAAAACTACTCGGTACTCATTAATCAACTCAGCCTCCCTCTCTCGTCCTGTCAATTGTGAGCAGTAGTGGTAGATACCGCTCATTAATCAACTCAGCGGTACTTTGAGAAAAAATTAACGCTCGATTGTAGCTTGTGGGAAAAGCTGGGAAAGATGAAGGGTAATGTTGTTATGTTTCTTTTATTTGGTATATATATATATATATATATTTTTGTAATTTGATTTTGAGTAATGTTATTTATTATTTTATTTATTATTATTTTTTCATCATCTTAAAATATGATATTAAATAATTAAAAATTATTTATTATATTTTATTTATTAACTTATTAACTAATACCATATGATAAGAAGATAATAAAAAAAAAGATGATGAATAGATTTATTTTTTATTTTTTAATTTTTTAATTTTATTTAATGATTAAGAAAATGATTATTAGTATATTGAATTTTTTTTTTATTTTTTAAAATATATATAAATACATTAAAAAATATAAAAATAAAGAAAAATAATTGTTTTCTATTTTTTTATCATCATTTATTTTATCATTTCAAAATATTTTTAAAAAATATATAAAAATATCAATACATTAATAATCACTTTTTTAAATATTAAGTAAAATTAAAAATTAAAAATATAAAATATAAAAGATATAAAAGAAAAATGTCTAATAGAAAGAGCAATATAATAACATCATCCAAAGATCAAAGTCCGTGCACGTGGATTTTGGGAAAGAGTCGGATGCAAGCACGAGGGTTGTTACTGACAAGGTAAAATGTCTTTTTCTTTTTCATAATTTTTGCATTTTTTTTAACTTTTAATATTTTTTTTAATTCACACGCATAATGAAAAACAATTTCTTAATCATATGGTAAAAAGCAAAATCTGTGACGGCCATTCTCGGACAATTCATCGGTAGGTTTGGTATTTACCGATTTGAAGAAAAGAAAAAAATAATTAATGATATACACACGATATATTTGAGATAATATATATTATAAAATATGAATATTTTTATAACATAATATTACTTTTATAAAATATTTTATAATTGATAATACATAACATATATATATGTTACTTTTACTATATCTTATAATATCTTATAAAAATAACATCATTTTATAAAAATATTATTTATTTTAAAATATTATTGTGTAAAATGTGATAAAAAGTCATTTGCATATGCATTTTCTTATAATTGAATAAGTCTATTATGTCTACTTAATTTGATACGTATTTTTTATATTTTTATTTTTTTTAAAGTATTTTTTTATTTAATGATTAAGAAAATCATTTTTAATGTATTGATATTTTAAAAAATATTTTAAAATGAGAAAAAAAAAATAATAATAAAAATTTAAAAAAATTATATATTTTTTTAATTAGGCGATAGGCTCCAGTGGTCAATTGTGGGCAGCAAAATAGTCAGGGCCGACTTAATGATAATGTTATTTAGATCATTGTCTAAGGTCTTCCACCTTATACAAACCCCAAAAAAAAGTGAGTTTTTTTTTTAAATTTTTTTAAATTAATAAAAATCATTTCATTAAATAAAAATTTAATATTTTTTATATTTTCAATATGTACAAGGTCTCATAATATTAAATTTAATATTTAATATAATAAATTATTTATATTTTTAAACCATATTTTAATATTTTACTAAATAAAGGTATAAAATTTGTATTAATATTTTACTAAATAAAGATATAAAATTTGTATTAAGACCTCATTTTAAGTTATTTTATTAAATATAAACTCAAAAAATTAATTCAAATATTTTAAATAAAATCTTCTTCGATTAAAATTTTTTAAAATATTCTATATAATAATTTATAAATTATTATATTATAAATATAAAAAATTTATTTAAATTTCACCTAATACTTCAATAAATATTGAGCCGCCCCTGATAATAGCACGCCCCATCAGAAAAAGTATCCATTTCTAAGCGATATAGAGTATGGACTCATATACGTATCATGTGTGTAGGAATCTAGGATAGCCATTAATTTAGGGCGGGCCCATCGATGAGGCGAGTGTGACATGTTATTGTCGTCAGGCATCCAGAAGATCATCGGATCGGTGCAGGAACCAGGCAACCAAAACCAAAACCTTAACCTTGTTACATCAGAATCCACCTGGCAATGTCGCCAACGTTGAAGGAAAATAATGTACCGTTTAGATAAGATCGGGCCTTTTTTTACACGAGTTTCTTGTTCGTGGTTTTTCATTTGCGTTTTTGTCATTGATTCCGAAAATCTCGTTTTTTCAGAGTCCTTTCCCAAGTCAACGACGGTCAAACTTCATATTCTCATTTTTTACACGCGTCTTTTACTTTTTCTAATATAATTTGGATGTTTTTTTTTTTTTTTTGAGAAATTCTTCGGACACATGTTGAAGTCAAACTAAAGAGCCGTTGACTCGCCACCCCCCAAAAAAAGAAGTAAAAACATAACGGAAACAATTGGGCTTAAATCTTGAACACATGTTTTGTCAAATTCGTTATGATACCATCATCAATTAGTTTCGGAAACTTTCCATAAAGAAATCATCTCAAAAGCCCATTTATTTATTCAGCACTAGGCTATTTCTTGGAAGGGCAACTTTTGTGACTTGGGGTTTTCTTTTGTTTGGTAAATACTAAATAATAATCTTCTAAAAAAGAAATTTAGAAGCTGAAAATGTTAGTTTTATCTGAAATTAAAACTTCTGAATTATTTGTTAAACCAAGTCTTGACATTATCATTGCACTGGACTTGAACTGTGTGGCTTTCAACGAACACTTTTCAGTCGTGGAAGCAATAGACAGGCAGGCTTCTATGGTGTGTAGATCCAACCGCAGGATATGGTCTAAGACGTGTTATTAATATTTGAAGAGTAGTGTTATATGTACTTATATTTTTACTTACAAGACTTATTTAATTAATTTTCTTATGAAACTTAAATTTTGAGTTTCAAATTTCATGATTTTTAACTGACATGTGGAAACACACGTGTTTTTTTTTTTTTTAAATACATTTAGCATTTTTCATCACAAATATTAATCGTTAAACTAACAAAAGTCCGACATGTCAGGTTTGACGAGACTAATTTGGAGCAAACTTGAGAATTTCTAACTGGAGATGAGCCGAACCCAGATCGGGGCAATGACTTGAACAAGTTGTAGTCAGAGTTCAAATGCATAACCCAACATTTGAATGCAAAAACCATCCCCATGCTTGATTCTGCAATTACATGAGAAACATAACAAAAAACAGACTATAACTTATTCTTACCCTCTGCTAAACTCAAAAAAGTACAAAAAGCCTTCGAGCTTGTGTCACTACTCACTCTATACATAACTTTGTCCAAAACAGGTCAAATAAACTACCACCATTTCTTTGGCCACTTTCTAATATTTACCTGTAACTTTAGAGGAATCCCTTGGGCAACGTTATGGTCTTAGGCATGTTCTGTTTGAATCTGGTACTGGCCTTTAGCTTCTCAATCCTCAACTTGCCGGTAAATTTTTTATGACCATCTGCCTTTGAAGGGTCATCCACAGATTTTGTAGGTTTGACGACTTTGAATCTGGCACCGGCCTTTAGCTTCTCAATCCTCAACTTGCCAGTAAATTTTTTATGACCATCATCTGCCTTTGAAGGGTCATCCACAGATTTTGTAGGTTTGACGACTTTAAATACACCACCCGAAGCTTGAATCCTGTAAAGCCATCAGAATTCAGTCTAGGGACAAATAAACCAAAGGAAACATCCATATGTTTTCGATAGAATGTGTATCAACCTTTTTGAAGAAGCATCAAACTTTTGTCGTTTGGCTGACTGTGACTTTACTTTCTTCCCTTTACTCTTTTCGGGTCTGCTCAAGATGCACACCCCAGAGAGAGATACATATGAGATCTTACAAGTATAATGAAACGACGTACAGCTCAATCACCACATCAACTCTTTTGGATCAAGGAAAATGATTAATGTGAAATCTTTACACAGCATGCAAATTATGTTTGTCTTTGCATTTTATTTTAACTATTTTCATTTCCATGGCATTAAGGAATGGACTGCATAAGTTTAATAAAGTAAATTAACGGTAAACTATTAACCTGCTTCACATTACCATTAAATAATGGCCAAAGGGTGTCAATTTTGCATGACAGTATAGTTACAACTTAGAAGCACAACTAACAGATTTGGTGCCATGTATACTGATGCAAAATAGAGACTATTTTGAACGAAAAACTCCGTAAGATATTAATACTTACAGATCACAAGAAGCATATAGTTCTGGAAGACCAGTCGCTTGGTCCTGTTAATAATATCGGCATAATAACGAGAATTACTTCACTTTTGTTTTTGTAAATTAAGGTAAGAGTGGGAAACAAAAGTAAATACAACAAAATAAAATAACCCACCCCTGGCAAAACATTGTCCCCAACTAGTTCCCAGCGTTCCTTTTTGAGGTTTAAGATTTCTTCATCTCCATCAGCATATAACACCTATGCAGTAGAAAAAAAATTTAAAAATTATATCAAGCAGAAAGGAAATGACATGCAGAGAAATACACATTAAAAATTCTCTAAAATTCAAAATAGCCTCCTAAATATTTTAAAATTCAAAAAAAAAAAAAACCCTAAACTTTACTCATAATTCCATATATATAGAAATTCCCCCCCCCCCCAAAAAAAAAAAAAGATTTATAATTTCCTTATTCTCATATGCTTTCTAAAATGTTATAAAATTTCAATATACATAAAAATATTTTTTTCTAATTTTTTTCCCTATAACCTTTAGATTTTGTATAATTTTCATATATTATCTATTTTCTAAGATGTGGCCATACTAAAATAAAATTAAACAATAAACTATGAACATTTACCCCATTTTATATTATATACTATTAAGTTTTTTAATATAGATTTCAAAATGAAAATATCAAAAAAATCATTTAGAATTGATAATTTATATGAAAAATAGTAGAGATGACTTATCCTCTAAACTTCATTGAGTAATGAAAAGTTTATTTAAGGTCTCATTTGTAGTATTTTAGACTTAATATGATACCATAAAAAAAATTATGATACCAAAATAGATAGATTTTATATTAAATTTGATCAACTAATTTATATATTAGAATGAAAAATGACATTTTAAAAGTTCATTTGATAATTCTATGAAGAAAACAATTTTTAAATATTTCATATTTACAAAAATAATAATAGATAAATACTACAGTCTGAAATAAACATTAAGTGTGTTTTTACATTATTTGGCAAATTATTGAAAATTAATTTTAAATATGTTTTATGATTTTACAATAGTTTTTATATTTTATATAAACATCTCATGTAATAGAAAAGTTGGCCTCCCCTAAAAAAAAATAGCTGGTTCTGCCATTGCTCTTATCCTTGATCTGGCAGCAAGGACAAGAGGAGCATGAAACAGAGCATGGTCACCCAAGGCTGAGAGAACACAAAAATGGACTGTGATTGCATGAGAGAAGCCAAACACGTAGGCTTGAATACACAGAGAGCGAAGCCCAAGTAATTGGAAGACATCATGCAATGCGGAGAGAGAGAGAGAGAGAGAGAGAGAGAGAGAGAGAGAATTGCATGTCAGGATTAGTGAGAGATATCCCACCTGGTGCTTCTTTTTAACAGGGTCATAAAAATTTACAACACCTTCATAGAACCTGCAAAATAAGAACCATCTTGTAAGAAAAAAAAAGAAGACCTTTTAATTAAGTGCCAGGAATGTCACTGGTGCATTTTTTTTAAGGTATAAAGGCTCGATGACTACAAAAAAATCATGCGGAAAAGATAATCATAAATTCAACAATCACATATTTAGGGTCCTTGGGACAACACAGAAAATCTCTCAGAGAGAATGATCTGAAATGTAAAGATTATATTAAGTCAGCCCAACAACTTATGGCCTTTACACTGCTACTACTGTGAGTACTTCAAATAGATATGATCTTGCTCAATTACTTGGGAATCCAAACAGGCCCATAAATGCTTCCTATCTGATAGCCTCCACCCATAGGCAGAAACACACTCAAAAGTAGCATTAACTTTGATGTCAACCTCATTTTAACAACTCTACAAGGAAACACCAGACTCCAAAGTTCTTCCAGACTACCACATCCCCTACAAATGTTTCAGCAATGTAAAAGTACAAGAGGATCTCTTGACTGCCGGTCTCACCAGTCTCAAAATGTCACCATATCATCATCATATTCCCTTTCTTTCCACGTGCCCAAATACATTTCTTAAGTCAACTGCTGAATAGTAAGTTACTAGCTCCTCCATATCTCAGTCAAAATCATTCTCCCAATCAATCATTCCTCCATGTACGTCTTAACCAAATTCCAATAATGTGCAATAGTTTCTCTTCTTTATATTCCTTCCCTCGATTAGTCATCATCTGATGAATGGCCGATGGTTTCATCTCGCTCTTAGGTCCTTTTTGTTGCTTATAGCTTTGGTTTTGACTTCTTCAACAACTAATCCCCTCTTGTAGTTGAGTTTTATAGTTGAGAGCCGCAACAAGGTTCAACAAATACCAGATCACCACCATTTGGAGAACTATTAACCGAAGAGGGCATTATCAGAGTTGAACTAACTAACCAAAGATTAGAATTTTAGTAAGAAATATAAAGCATTGCAACCTGCAGTCTTATTTATCAAAATACACAGAACTTATATTTTTTTCTTATAAGTATCTTACAATTTATTGAGCCTGAACTTTTATGAAGGTCTAAAAGGACCAGTAATAATTGGAATCCAGTAACCACAAAAAGCTTGGAAAGATGGAATGATAAAATTAAGGATTAACAACAATATTACAAAGCGGAATGTTCTATTAGCAGTCCTTACGTACTTACATCTTGTCCAACGGCCACCAAACTTTTATGCTGCTACCAACCAATTGCTCACCAAGATCAGACTTTTTAGAAGACTGCATTAGAAAAATTAACCACAAATAAGTTAAAAAGGCCAGAAGTTGTAATATATAACATATAACTTAAACGACAAAGTGGAGGAGGGGGCCGGAGGAGCATATTAACCTAATGTGTTGCATATCCGTATAACTCCAGAACTTTGACATATGAATAATGCCTTATTTGGTTATACATGAGATGAGATGAGATATAAGTCGAATAAAATATTGTTTGAAAATTATTTTTGTTTTGGGATTTGAAAAGGTTAAATTATTTATTATATTTTGTGTACTAGTTTGGAAAAGTTGTAATGATTAGATAAGATGAGATGAAATAGTTTGTGAAAACAATCGAGGCCTAAGACTTCGCAAAAGCTTTCCAATACCAATTACAGAAAACAGGCAAAACCTGAATGAATGTTTTTCCTTATCATGTCCTATGAGAGAGAGAGAGAGAGAGATTTGAATCAAATAATCAGAACTTACATTGTGAACATTAAGTTGCAATATTAATAAATAGTTTTTTCTTATACCTATCTCGCTTACAGGGACATCACAATGAGGCAAATGAAGGGCTAGGTCTGTCTAGGGTCACTCAACCGAAGTTGGCCTTAGGTGTAATAGGACTCCCAACCTTTGCAAAGGCCGACGTCACATCAGGCAATCTCCTCTTGTTTGATTCATTTTCAAGGGCATATTCAGTTCAAATAACAAAAATTATTCAAATAAATAGCACACAGGCACTTATATTCACACAATGTATTACAAGTTGCAAAACTGACCATAAACTAAGACCATGATTGAACATTTTCAACCACTCACAGAAAACCAAGGGCCCAAACAAACCTAAGTTTCCCAAGATTTCTTCTTAGTTAATGATTACAAAAATAAAGTACTAGATTAATTCTATTAAGAGTAATAGTTCCAAATTAAAACTGGAATATGTCAACATTTCACTAACCAGACACAAGTTATATCATAAAGCTGGTCACATATTTACACCTTTTCCTTTGTGGCAGTATGCTTCCTCGTAAGTTTTGTTTTTGAGGTTTCTTCCAAGTAACTGACATCATTATTGGTTGACTTCCTTGCAGACTTAGAAATCGTCTATAAAGTGGTGACAAGAGGCAGGTAAACCAATCAGCAAAAAGCTAAAAGAAAAAGGAGACAAATAAAGTGTGTGTTTGGGAAAGAGAGAGCTAATAGGGGAGTTGAACATACATCTCAATTGGTAGAATTAGAAAGGAGTAGCAGTACCTTTCTATTGGATGCTTCGGTAATATCTTTTTCACAGTTAGCATTATCCCTCTTTCTTTTCTTGATAGACATTCGGATTGATGACCTATTCATAGCTGATGGCCGTGATGGTTTCTCCTCAGGAACATAAGGGACAGCAGCTTCCTTCTCTGACACTGCATATCCAAGAGCTAGAGTTGTCTCTTCTTTGGTCTTTGTAGCAATTCTAATCTTTCTCATGTGTCCCTGTGGCTTTGTGTTAGAGTCATCCAAATCTTCAGATTCCTTTTTTAAACTGAGATCTGCAGATTGTGGTGCTTTCTCCACAACCCGAGAATTCAAGTACCTTCCCTTTGACCTTGATAGCGAATTAGGGTTGGCATCTTGATTAACCGTGTTCCCTTTTTTCTTCGGCCGGCCCTTTTTAGGATGGCTGGCATCAGGAAGTGAATGATCTGTGAATGGTGCAGCAGCAATTACTATCTTGTTAATTTTAGGTTGAAAATCAGAAAGTTCAGTCACATCTTCAAGTGATGAAGTGACCTTCCCTGGATCTAGGTTTTCAGAAGGTGAATCATCAACTTCCTCATCATGAGACTTTCTGCGATGCACATTTGTAGTTTTTCTTCCTGCAGAAATCAAAATATGGTCGTAGCCTTCCTCAGGATTCATTACAAAATTAGGTTTCCTAACCCTTTTCTTTGGAAGAGAGACTCGCTGAAGTTCTGACTTGGTTGCCTTCTTAGAGTCTACGCTGCCAGGTTCAGCATTGCTTCTTGCACTGATGCTTTTGGAATGTCTATTAAGAAGACGCTGTAATGATTTTGAAATTTTTTCTTTTTTGAAAGTATTATCATTCTTAGCGAAATTACTCATCATTAACTTCAAATTACTATCCACAGATTGGCTAATTTTGGTGGAACACACAGTATCTGGAGCAAGACCCTTGATCACCTGGTTGAAAAAAATCTAAATTTTGTAAAGTATTAAGTAATCAAATCAAATAACAGGAAACACAAAACAAAATCAATAGAAAATGAACTGGGAATGAGGAAAATTACGTACCTGGGGTGGCTCACTTGAACCTGGCTGTTTCCCTAACTTATTCTCATGGGCCTGAAGCACATAAATGCAATTAACTACCACTAGATCTTAATAATATTTACAGACAAAAAACTCATTCAGCTTTATCCCAATACCAAATTATATAGACCACATACAATTGGAAGAAGAATGTTGCATGAATATGCATAAAAAAAGGGCTGACAGCATTTCGTCAATACACCCAGGACAAGAAAGAGTGAAAAAAGAAGAAGAATCTGTAACTAGATTGGACATAAATATGGTTGACTAGTCAATCACAATCCAATATAGTTCATTTTCATGCAGAAATTTGAACAGGAGAATAAACACATTGTGATAACCATTTTGATAAATTTAAGAGTGGACAAATGGTATCAGAGCCTATCACAACCAAAAATATAGAACTTGAGCCGTACCACCTATAATGGACAGGCCCAACGAAGACGTCGGGCATTTAAGGGAGGCAGATTGTAATACTCCGTTTTGATAAGGATAAAGGTGGGTGATGTATAGAATTCCACATTGTTTAGGAAGGAGAAATTCTTGCTCTTTATAAGATTCCGATCGGGCTCAATTTGTATCATTGACTAGTCCTTTTGGAGAATAGGCCATATAGTTTGGGCCTTCCATTGGAGCGTTACACACATGGTTACAATGCCAGATAAAAGAAAAATATAATAAAATAATTCACTTTGTTACAGTAATGGTGACGTGGAATGCTACCGGTTGATGTTCTGTCTATATTTTTTTCTAGATTTTGTTAAGCACATTATTGGTTGTGAGATATTTTCCTCTTCCGAGAAATATGACCAACGATTGTTTGCACATTTTTATGCATTAGAGGCATAGAAGATGTTAATCATTAGTACAATAGAGCTGGTATGTGATTTTCTCTTGAATATATTGTTCTTCATACAATTGGGTGTTTTATTTGTTTTGGATCCTCATTTTGGCGGAATCTTTCACTGCTAGCAAATTTCTAACTCCATGCATGGCCATTAAAGACACCTATCCACACCGTTCACAGAATAGTCATGAACTTACTGCAGGTAAGAACTGCAAGGAAAGTGAGTTCTAGCAGTTGAGTCAAAATTCAAAAGGACTACCACTATAGATTAACTAGGTGATGAATTAACAGCCAGCTTGAGATCATTTCATAAATGAGAATTTTGAAACACACCGAATTCTCCCTGTAGTCATTGACTTGTTCATATTCGAGGAGGTTGGGTCCACTTTGGCATATAGAAGTGACAATTTGAGAATAGTCATCCAAAGCAATACCCATAGACTGCACTGTTTCCTTAAGATAATGTTCAAGCTTAACAGCACAATTAGTAATAACTTTCTCTCCCAATTGCCATGCACTAGGCGAATCAGTCTGAAACAAATGAATAAAAGATACATAAGATCCCATTTGATAAGGAAAATGATATGAAGCAAATGTTAAGCAGACGAGATTACCTGATTTTCCTTTTTTACACTAGATAGGAGTGGAACGAGAAGGTCTAAGGAAATTTCTTCACTTTCATCTATGACCATGGTCATAATTGTTTCCATGGCTGAAAATACAGAGAGTGGATGGTTGGACCTTAAGTTGCACGAGAAGAAACCCGCAGTTATTAGTTACTTGCAGAGGGTGAATGAAGTTACACAAAAATGTAAACATTCTAAGGCATCATAGATTCTCTTGCAGCATCAGGAAAAGAAAAAAACAAAAATAAACACTTGCAGGACCCAACCACAATAATATACCAAAACATACAAGAAAAACAATATGATTGTTCATGTAATGCTCGATGGGTAAATATGTTATAAGACAACTTCTATGCAATTAAGTTTACACATCACCGTTATTTGCATGCTAAACTTCTTTCTTTCCATATGCTCATGCAAGTTTTAGTTAGTTATGTGTGAAAAGAAACTCTACACAAATTAAATCACTCTGACATGCTGTGATATTACAAGAGTTTGTGGAAGTTCAAGATACCTTCAAACATTAAGACAACCAAAAATCTTCTATCCACCTAAGTATTAGCAACTGTGGAGGGATAGGAGAATGATAAACACCAATGATATTGCTCTTACCTGGTGAGTTTTAAGAAATTTTGAAACATTTCAACAATCAATGTATCACATTCAAGGTCCAGCATCACCAAGCATGACCTGACCCTTGCAACAGTTTCAAGAATTGAAATCGTCTTTGTATAACAGCGAGTGGACACATGAGACAAATTTTCAAATGCTGCAACAGTCAGCTGAAAGATTTCCTGAGCAGCAATGAATTGGATAAGCAGTCAATTTAAGATCCCATAAAATATAAACCAAATCAATATTGACGAGATTTTATTGCCTTCAACACTGTTTTAATAATAAAAATTTGAGTTTGATTCAAGAATGTTCTGAACTGTTATGAGTACCTTCATTTGCTCATCATTGTAAGGGGCATCCGGTGCTGTTATCCTTGTAATCTCGGTAATGCAAGATGCAACTGAAACCTTCACTTCCATTTCAGGATGCCTCAAAAGCTCAACAGTGATCAGTGCCTTCATCGAGGGTAAAAGTGCATCTTTCATAGATTCTGATGGCGCTTGTTCCACATTTGCTAACAAATTCTCAACTTTCTAAAAGCAATCGAGGGAAAATCAATGACTATTACCAGAAAAATCTTCAGAACCAGAAGGAAATAAAATGTCAAGACAAAGGCTGAACATTTCCAAGTTAACACATTAACAATTTTGCTGCATGGATTAGAAGCTCAAATTGGCGCTCATGACTCAACAGATTTATAAAGTCAACAAAAAGCACTATAAAGAACTAAAGTAAATAATGGGAAAAAAAAAATCCATAAATTCAACAAAGAAAAATGAATCAATATTCCAAAAATTTGTGTTTTTGTATACGTATCATTTGGAACATTACAATAAGCAATTGAGAAAAGAAAACCCGTACCAACGCCAATAGGCACCTAACCGAGAAAACCATAATATTGATTAGACAAGCCATAATTAAGCCATTTCAAGTCATCACTTACTCGATATTGCAATAATAAATCTCTTCCCCCTTCACTACAAATTCGCAAAGAAAGATCTTTATCCAGATTTGTATATGCCCAGTTGAAAGATTAAATAATAAGATGGACACTTGTGAAGGGAAAACCCATCTAACACCACCCACAAATTGACGAAGCAAGTGCTTCTAAACCCATATTACTACTACTCATAATCAGACCAGCATTCCAATAAAGTAATTTACTTATAAGAACCCAAAAGGTAAATGCATTATATACGTATAAGGGAGAGGTTCATTACATCAAGAAGATTGAGGAGTTCATCAATGGAGGAAGGAGGTTTAATGAGCTTATTCCCAGCCTCCTTAAGCTGCTCCTCGAGGTCTTCCTCAAAGGAAGTCATTTTCAGCTCAGAACCCCAGAAAGCTCTTACAGAATTTGACTGAAACTGACACCATATAAAGCCCTAGGAGGGCATTGAATGATCAGAGGAAATGGCAAAGAGTGCTAACAACTCAGCACAGCGAGTTTAGGGGCTTTAAGCTAAGTGTTGATCATGCGAGCAGTCTAGCAGAGCCTTACAAATGGGGCAGTTTCGTATTCCGCCTATCTTATTCAATTTTGGCTGAATTTTGGGTCTCAATTCCGGTACAGAACTTTCCCTTTTTTCGCATTTAGATTTCATTTTGTTGCTCTCTCATTGGCGCTTTATTGCGGTTTTGGAATTGCCCGAGTTGTTATGTCTGGCATGTTTGTGCTCGTCTTCCCTGCGAATTACAGTGCTGCCCTTCCTTTTTCTTTTTTCTTTTTTAAGAAAATGCTATGAGGAGCTGGTGACAATTCTTGAGATTTTTTGTTTTATTTTTTAATTTTACTTTTTATTTAGTAATTAAATATTATTTTTAATAATATTATAGATTTATCTATTTTTTAAAAATATTAAAAAATACATATTAAGAAAATACAAATATATTCACGAGAACTCCAAGTAAGGCTGTAAGATAAGTAAACTACTCAATAGACAGCTCGAATTCGACTCGATAAAATTTAAGATCGGCTCAAATTGTATATTAAATAGGTCAATTGTGAACACAAAATTAGATTCAATAATTAAACGATATAACTCGTATAAAACTCGACCGACTCGTTTAATGTTCGCGAATAAACTTGTATATAACTCGTTCGACTCGATTCGATTAATGTTTATGAACAAACTCATATAAAGCTCAATCAACTCGTATAAACACGTGAACTCGACTCGTATATATTTTTACACATATAATACAATATATAATCCAAATTTATACGTTAATATATAGACATAATTATGTAAATAGATATAATTTATAACATATTATATATAAATTAATAAATTATAATATTATCTTCTAGTACTTTGTGATTGATAAATACATAGAAACAAATTCTGATAAATGTATAATATTATATATTTACAAATTGTACTATATAACAATGTAAATATTATCAGTCTATTAAGTTATTACTATTTACTAATATATGGTGGTGTATACCATAAGTTTGTACTTTATTAGCGTAATATTAACATATATTAATATACTAATATATGGAAAAAAAAATTACAATCTACTAATAGTATTATAATTTAAAGAATTGTATACTAATATTACAGACTATAAAATATAAATTTATAATATAATCATAATATTATAATTAAAATTATAATACTATAGACTATTAATAATTTATCACTAATTTTTAATCTTATTACTTTATATATAATTACTCAATAATAAGCTCATACTATTATACCACTACAATACTAAACTTAGTAGTACATTAGTATTAAAAATAAATTAAAAATTAAAAATAGGACTTTGTATGTATACTAACTTACTAAGTATATTACTATATTGTATACTATTACAATACTAAACTTAGTAGTATATTAGTATTAAAAATAAAATTTAAAAATTTTAAAAATATTTTATGTATTAATATTATAACTTATAACTTATTAGTATAAGTATTAATATTAGTAAAAGTATTAGTATTGCTTATTAGTATCATAACTTATATTAAAAGTCTCAAAAATTTATTATATAACTTGTAAGTATAAATATTATAAGTTATATACATATAACAATTAACATATGTTGGTGTATTAATAAATATATAGACTAATATAGTTTTGTACTACTTAAAAGTTAATATATTATTTACTACCATTATACTGATTTATCATACTATAAAATATTAATTGTTATAATTTATCGCTAGTTATTAATCTTATTGTTTTACATGTAGTTAATCAATAATAACTAAACTCTAATATTATTTTATTCATGAGATTATATAAATTATAGTAAATTAGTAATATACATCATACATGTTTAGTGTTAATATCTACTTTTATTAATAAATAAGTTCATACTATTATACTACTACAATACTAAATTTAGTAGTACACTAATATTAAAAAAAGAAATAGGACTTAGTATGTATTAGCATTATAACTTATAGTTATAGTTAAAAATTTATAAATTATTAGTATAAATATTACTATTAGTAAAAGCATTAGTCTTAATTTGCTTAATTTATATTAAAAATAGGGCTGTAAAAAGATTGAACCAGATCGATTGGACCGATCAGATCCAATTTATATATGGACTGAATAATTCCGGTCCAGTTCTAGTCTAGAAAAATTCTCCTCGTAGACCGAACCGGATCGAACCCCCATCATATATATAAATATATATATTTTATATGTATATATAAATAATAGTACATAAATTATAATATTAATATTAATATATATTAATATAATAAAAGTATATATAAATAATAAAATATATGTATATATAAGAATATATAATATATACTCTTATAATATTAACATATTATAATTTATAATAGTTGACTAATTGTAGTATAAAAATATAAATTATAGTATATCTATATAGAGTATTAGTAGTAATTTATAAGTAATGAGTATATTATTATTATTTAATATATTATTACTAGTTTATCACTATTTACTAGCATATAAATATATAATATATTAATGCAATAATGTTATTAGTTATAATTTATGTTGAACTCAAGATTTCAAGTTTCATTTAAATCTACATATGGATTTTGATGATAACAAATGAATTCAAAGAATAAAGGAGTCTCAAACTCAAGTTGTCCACACAATACAATCAAGCACATCAAGGAAGCAAACATGAGCAAGAAGAGAACAAGTTCACATTAAAATCATAGAGAAATTTTGTAAATCTCTTAAAAATTCAAAATTAGGATTAAGACTCAAAATTAATATTTTATCATAAAGCATTAAAATATATTTTTCACATGTGTATGAATATTTTGAAAATTAAATTTGAAAGATGATTGATTGTCATCTTTCATATGTGCATGACATGATTAAATGTTTGAATTTTGAAAATATTAAGATGATTGATTGTCATATTTCACATGTGCATGTTTTATTTGAATATTTTCAAAAGTGGTGCATGATTTTTTTGATTTATGCAAAAGGTAAATATATTTGTTTGAAAATTTTGAAAAGTAAAGTGTGCTTTTTTTGTCATATGCAAAAAATAAAAGATTAGATTTGAAATTTTTGAAAAGTAAAGTGTGCTTCTTTTATCACATGCAAAAAGTAAAAAGATTTGATTTGAAATTTTTGAAAAATGAATAATGATGTCTTTGACATGTGAATCTTTTTAAATTTGAATATGAAGTCTCATATGCCTATAAATAGATCATTTGAGAGCTTCACATTCACAACACCAAGAGCATACAACATTCATTCAAAGTTTTCATTCTCTCTTCTCTAAGCATTGAGCCTTAACCCTTGTTTATTTTGAGAGATATAGTTTGTGCTGTATTGTTTTTATTTCACTCATTGATGAGTGTTTTCTGATAGCCTACCCACTATCAATTCTTGTACCAGTAAAAGGGTGTGTATAACCCTTGTGTGTGTAGAAGGTGTTCTACACGGGGAATAGTCAAATCACCAAGTGTGAGGTGATTGAAAGTGTAGAGAGTGTTCTACATGGATTCTTTGAAGCGGTGCTGCTCAAAGCTGTAATAGGTTTCTATCTCCACCTAAAGGAGATTGAATAGTGGATTTGGAAATTTTCAAGGGGTAGCTTGAGGCGAGGACGTAAACAGTGGGGCCGAACCTCGTTAACATACTGAGTTTGCTTCTCTCATACCTTTACTCTTTAAATTTATTACTGTTTCATATTTTATTTTATATTGTATACTTGATTTATAATTGTTAATTTTTTAATACAACTCAATTCACCCCCCCTCTTGTGTTAGTCATCTGGGCAACAATTGGTATCAGAGTTAGAGCTCTATTATAAGATTAACTATCTTTTGAGTTAAGATCTTATGGCTAACATTGCAGTTTCATTTGGTGAAGGTCAATCCAGCAGTCGGCCTCCACTCTTTTGCGGAGAAAATTACTCATTCTGGAAAGTTCAAATGAGAATATTCCTTCAGGCTCAAGGTCAATGTTACCCAGATGACTAACACAAGAGGGGGGTGAATTGAGTTGTATTTAAGAAATTAACAATTATAAATCAAATATATAATATAAAATATAAACAAAATATGAAACAATAATAAATATAAAGAGTAAGGGTAAGAGAGAAGCAAACTCAGTATGTTAATGAGGTTCGGCCCCACTGCCTACGTCCTCGCCCCAAGCTACCTCTTGAGGATCCCCAAATTCACTATTCAATCTCCTTTAGGTGGAGATAGAAACCTATTACACATTTGAGCAGCACCGCTCCAAAGAATCCGTGTAGAACACCCTCTACACTTCCAATCACCTTACACTTGGTGATTTAACTTTTCCCCGTGTAGAACACCTTCTACACTTCCAATCACCTCACACTTGGTGATTTAACTATTTCTCGTGTAGAACATCTTCTACACACACAAGGGTTATACACACCCTTTTACAAATACAAGAGTTGATAGTAGGTAGACTATCAAAGTACACTCCTCAATGAGTGAGATAGAAACAATACAGCGCAACCTATATCTCTCTCAACAAGAACAAGAATTAAGGCTCAAAATTTTAGAAAAGAGAGAATGAGAGCTTTGAAGAAATGATGCAAAACTTAGCAATAGATGTGTAAGCTCTTGTTGTGAATTTTACAAAACTCAAGTGAGCTATTTATAGGCAAATGATTTTTCAATTTCAAATTTGAAAAGATTCCCATATCAAAAACATCATCATTTACTTTTCAAAAATTTCAAATCTAATATTTTTACTTTTTGCATGTGACAAAAGGAGCACACTTTACTTTTCAAAAATTTCAAACATAATCTTTTATTTTTTACATATGACAAAAGGAGCACACTTTACTTTTCAAAATTTTCAAATAAAGACATCTACCTTTTGCATAAGTCAAGAAAAGCATCCACCACTTTTGAAAATATTCAAATAAAACATGCACATGTGAAAGATGACAATCAATCATCTTAATATTTTCAAAGTTCAAACATTTAATCATGTCATGCACATGTGAAAGAAGACAATCAATCATCTTAATATTTTCAAAATTCAAACCTTTAATCATGTCATGCAAATGTGAAAGATGACAATCAATCATCTTTCAAAATTTTCAAATTTAATTTTCAAAATATCATGCACATGTGGAAAATGTATTTTAATACTTTATGATAAAATATTAATTTTGAGCCTTAATCCTAATTTTGAATTTTTAAGAGATTTACAACATTACTCTATGATTTTAATGTGAACTTGTTCCCTTCTTGCTCATGCTTGCTTCCTTGATGTACTTGATTATATTGTGTGGACAACTTGAGCTTGAGACTCCTTTATTCTTTGGATTCATTTGTTATCATCAAAATCCATTTGTAGATTTACATGAAACTTGAAACCTTGGGTTCAACAATCTCCCCCTTTTTGATGATGACAAATGCTTGATAGAACTTGAATCCTGTATTAATACTTAAGCTCCCCCTGAGAATATGTGTTAGTTTTTCAAGCAAAAATATAAATATAATTCCAAGCATATATAACAAGTTTAGCAATTTAAATAATGTTAATGTTCTAATCTAAAACTTCTCCCCCTTTTGGCATCATTAAAAAGGAATCATAATTAGATCAATAAGATATATTCCTGCCATAACCAATAGATAAATAAAACGCTGCGTTAGTAGAGACTGTAGAGAATTCGGTGCGTAGCCACACGTGTTCGACAAAACTTGCAAAGGCTGGAGGCCTAGTTCCGGTAATTCGGTGCGGAAGGAGATTTTGTAAAGAGCTAAATAATTGAAACCACCCGTGCCCGACAAAACCTGCAAAGGCTGGAGGCGTAGCTCTGGCAATTCGGTGCAGAGATTTGATCCGCTTGATGTTGCTGAAAATGAGATATTATCATGATTTGTAAGTTTGTCTTGTTCTTATTTCCGTTTCTATAAGAGCAATCCTTAGCTTTATCTATTTCGTATCAAGCTTTCTTCTCATCTTTGCAATTTGCTTGCATTCTCATTCTACAATTTTTCAATGGCTCGTAAAATTCCCTTCAGTGCTTCTCTTGATCAAGATTTGAGGTATCCTTCACCTCAGTCTCAATCTATTTCTGCATCTGTCGTGGGTGCCATGAAGCAACAAGAGACTGATTTAGCTAATAAATCAGATCATGATGCCATTTACGAGCTTGTGGGTCTCGGAACTCGATACTCATCATCTATCGTTGCGTTTTCTGCTCGGTTGCAGTCCAAAACTCGCGAAATTGAGAAACTTAACGAGACTGTATCTGTACTTCAACGACTTGTTTATGAGTCAAACAAAAAAATAGTAGAATAAAAGCAACAGAATAAGGATTTGAAATCCTTGCTTACCTCTTCATTTCGATTGCCTAATCCTTTAGACAAGGATGGCATGATGATTTATGAGGAGCAAATGCATTTGAATGATGAGGCTAAACGTCTCAAGTTTCTGTAGGTCATTTAAGATAATGAAATAAAAGTATCTAGCAGATATCCATGGCATGCATCATTCCTATTTCTCTTCTAATCATGCATAGTCTATCTTCTGGTAGGGGTTTTGTGAAAATGTCTGCCAATTGATCATGTGTACTAGTGAATTCTAATACAATATCGCCCTTTTGCACATGATCTCTAAGAAAATGATATCTAATTTCAATATGTTTGGTCCGAGAATGTTGTATTGGATTTTTTGAAAGATTTATAGCACTTGTATTATCACATTTGATTGGAATGTGATTGTACATAAGTTTAAAATCCTCAAGTTGTTGCTTCATGTAAAGAACTTGAGCACAACAACTACCCGCAGCAACATATTCTACCTCAGCAGTAGATAGTGCAACAGAATTTTGTTTTTTACTAAACCAAGAAACTAGTGCACGACCTAAGAAGTGACATGCTCCACTAGTGCTTTTTCGATCTATTTTACAGCCAGCATAATCTGCATCTGTGTAGCTGATTAGATCGAAAGATGTGTGCTTAGGGTACCATAACCCTAAGTTAATTGTACCACTAAGATATCTAAGAATGCGCTTAACTGAAATTAAATGTGATTCTTTTGGAGATGATTGAAAGCGTGCACATAAGCACATACTAAACATAATATCTAGTCTACTGGCTGTCAAATATAACAAGCTACCAATCATACCTCGATATACCTTCGAGTCAACTAGTTTACCGGTTACATCTTTATCAAGTTTAGTGGATGGACTCATTGGTGTTCCAGTTTCCTTAGCACCTTCCATCCCAAATTTCTTCAGCAATTCCTTAATATATTTCGATTGATTGATGAATGTCCCACTTTTTGCTTACTTAATTTGCAATCCGAGAAAGAATGTAAGCTCTCCCATCATGCTCATTTCAAATTCTTCCTGCATAGTCTTAGCAAAAGCTTGGCACATATTTTCATTAGTAGCACCGAATATTATATCATCAACATAAATCTGAATCAAAAGAATATCATCATTTTCGTATTTAATGAAAAGAGTTGTATCAATTTTTCCTCTTAAAAAGCCTTTTTTAATCAAGAAACCACTAAGTCTCTCGTACCACGCTCTAGGAGCTTGTTTGAGTCCATATAGTGCTTTTGTGAGTTTGAAAACATGATTTGGAGAAATATGATTTTCAAAACCTGGAGGTTGCTCAACATATACCTCTTCATTTATAAAACCGTTTAAAAAAGCACTTTTAACATCCATTTGAAAAAGTTTGAAATCTTTATAACAAGCATATGCAAGTAGCATTCGAATAGCTTCTAATCTTGCGACTGGTGCATATGTCTCATCATAATCGATTCCTTCTTCTTGATTGAAACCTTGGGCTACAAGTCGAGCCTTATTTCTAGTAATGACTCCGGACTCATCTTTCTTGTTTCTAAAAACCCATTTTGTTCCAATAATAGTATGATTTTTTGGTCTAGGAACAAGTGTCCAAACATCATTTCTTTCAAATTGATTAAGCTCTTCTTGCATAGCTAGAATCCAATATTCATCAAGAAGTGTTTCATCAATATTTTTAGGTTCAATCTGAGATAGAAAAGCAGTATGATTACAAATATTTCTAAGAGATGATCGAGTGCTTACACCTCGTGAAAGTTCCCCCAGAATTTGTTCCACTAGATGATCTTTCACAAATTCCCACTGTTTGGTTGCATCTTGTATTAAATTTTGATGATCTTTCCTGATATCTCCATGTTGGACTTCCTCTATTGTGTTCTCTTTGTTGAGATTGAGACTTTTCGTATTATTTATACCTCATGTTTCTTCATCAATAGATTTCTTGGAGAGTAGAGAATTAGATTCATCAAATACTACATGCATAGATTCTTGTACAGTCAAAGTCTTTTTATTGAATACTCTATAAGCTTTACTATTAGTAGAATACCCGAGAAAGATACATTCATCAGATTTTGCATCAAACTTGCCTAAATTATCTCTGTCATTTAAAATAAAACATTTGCATCCAAATACATGAAAGTAACAAATGTTGGGTTTTTTCTCATTCCAAAGCTCATAGGGGGTTTTATCTAATTTAGACCTTAGCATAACTCTATTTATAACATAACATGCAGTACTTACCGCTTCAGCCCAAAAATAACTAGGCAAGTTGTTCTCATTGAGCATTGTTCTTGCCATCTCTTGAAGAGATCTATTTTTCCTTTCTACTACCCTATTTTGTTGAGGAGTTCGAGGAGCAGAAAAATTATGCACAAAACCATTTTCATCACAAAATGTTTCAATATTTTTATTAACAAACTCTTTTCCCCTATCACTTCGGATACTTGAAATAGTATAACCCTTTTCATTTTGAATTCTCTTGCATAACTTGGTAAAAGCATTATGTGCCTCATCTTTATGAGTAAGAAAGATGACCCAAGTATATCTAGAGAAGTCATCAACAACAACAAATGCATAATATTTTCCTCCTAAACTTGCAACTCTATTTGGTCCAAAAAGATCCATGTGTATCAGTTGCAGTGGTCTAGTAGTGGAAATATGTTTCTTGATTTTAAAAGAAGTTTTTGTTTGTTTACCAAATTGGCATGCATCACAAATTTTGTCTTTAAGAAAATTTAGCTTTGGTAAACCTCTCACAAGATCATTTTTTGAAAGTTTGGAAATAAGTTCCATATTGGCATGACCTAGTCTTCTATGCCATAACCAATTAGTTTCATTTTGAGCTGAAAAACAAATCGCATCTTGTGAGGTAATTTTTTCAAAATCAATTGTATAAACATTGTTACTTCTAAAAGCAATAAAACAAATATTACAATCATAATCATTCAATATAATGCACTTATCCATTTTGAAAGTAACTGTAAATCCTTTATCACATAATTGACTTATGCTTAAAAGATTATGTTTTAAACCTTCAACAAGTAGAACATCTTCAATTATAAGAGAAGACTCATTACCAATTTTACTTATTCCCACGATCTTCCCTTTCGAGTTATCTCCAAATGTCACATGTCCTTCTTCTTTAGATCTAAGATCAAAGAACTTAGTCTTGTCTCCCGTCATGTGTCTTGAACATCCACTATCTAAAAACCATTTATTTTTGTTCGTGGAAGACATCATGCACACCTATAAAAACAATTAAAATGATTTTTCTTGATACCCAAGTTATTTGGGTCCTTTCTTTATTAGTATTAGAAGAAATAAGATTTTTAGGTACCCATATGGTCCTAATAGTCATTGTATGTTTTCTTCTAATAGGACAAGCAAAATAATTATGACCATTTCTATTACAAAAATTGCAAATAGCATGTGACATATATGAAGAACTTGAGTGATTATAATAGTATCCTTTTTTAACAAAATTATTTTTATGAAAAGAATTTTGAATATTGGATTTTGATTTAGAAGGATTATCAAAGAAGTTTTTATAAGGTTTGTATTTTTGTTTTGGCATATATCCCAAGTCTGCCTTATCAAAAACACATATTTGACTACCAAGAAGTTTTTCAAAATTTCTTTTTCCATTCGTAAATTTTCCAATAATATTTTCTAAATCAGTTTTCTTTTTCTTCAACTCAAAATTTTCATATTTCAAAACAATACTTTCTTTTCTTAAAATATCAATTTCGTTTGTTAAAGAAGAATTTTTCTTTTTCAAAACAGTATACTTGATACCCAATTTTTCAAATTCCTCATATACCTCTTCTAAAACATTTTGCAATTCTTCATATGAAGGATCTTCAATATTATCAAGATTTGTTACCTCAATGCCATCTTTAGCCATAAGACAAAGATTTGCTGATTCTCCATTGCTTACTTCACTATCTGAGCTACTTGAATCATCATCCCATGTAGCTTTCATTACTTTTTTGATTTTGTTTCGATCTTTCTTTAGCAGAGGACAATGTGACTTGATATGACCAGGTTTATTGCATTTATAACAAATTAAAGTGTCATTTTTACCTGAATCTTTCTTGGAAAACTTTTTGAAAGATTTCCTTGGAGGAGTTTTATTTTTCTTTAAGAACCTCTGAATTCTTCTTGTTATCATCGCAACTTCTTCATCTTTGTCGTCATTTTCCTCATCTTCATCACTTTCACTTTCATGTGGAACAGCTTTAAGTGTCAAGCTCTTCTTTAACTTTCCTTCTTCTTCTCCTCTTTTCAATGTGTACTCATGGGTGATAAGTGACCCGATGAGTTCATTTACTTCGAGTTTCTTGAGGTCTCTAGCTTCAAGAATCGCTGTCACTTTTGATTCCCAACGTTTTGGTAGAGAGTTAAGAATTTTTCTTACTATCTCCACTTTGGAATAAATTTTGCCAAGAGCTGTCAAGCTGTTTATGATGTTAGTAAAACGAGTGTACATACTAGAAATAGATTCATCATCATTCATCTTAAATATTTCATATTCATGAGTAAGAATATAAATTTTTGATTCCTTGACTTGAGAAGTTCCTTCATAAGTAACTTCCAAGTTATCCCAAATTTCCTTTGCTGTAGCACAAGTCATTACTCTATTAAATTCATTACCATTGAGAGCATTATATAATAAATTCATAGCAGTTAAATTCAAAGTATAAAGTCTATCGTCTTCACGATCAAACTCTTCTTCTTCCTTTTTGACCTTTACTCCATCAATCACTTTTGTTGGAATATAAGGTCCATTTACAATGCATTTCCAGATTTCTCGACCTTGAGCCTGAAGGAATATTCTCATTCTAACTTTCCAGAATGAGTAATTGTCTCCACAAAAGAGTGGAGGCCGACTGCTGGATTGACTTTCACCAAATGAAGCTGCAATGTTAGCCATAAGATCTTAACTCAAAAGATAGTTAATCTTATAATAGAGCTCTAGCTCTGATACCAATTGTTACCCAGATGACTAACACAAGAGGGGGGGTGAATTGAGTTGTATTTAAGAAATTAACAATTATAAATCAAATATATAATATAAAATATAAACAAAATATGAAACAATAATAAATATAAAGAGTAAGGGTAAGAGAGAAGCAAACTCAGTATGTTAACGAGGTTCGGACCCACTGCCTACGTCCTCGCCTCAAGCTACCTCTTGAGGATCCCCAAATCCACTATTCAATCTCCTTTAGGTGGAGATAGAAACCTATTACACCTTTGAGCAGCACCGCTCCAAAGAATCCGTGTAGAACACCCTCTACACTTCCAATCACCTTACACTTGGTGATTTAACTTTTCCCCGTGTAGAACACCTTCTACACTTCCAATCACCTCACACTTGGTGATTTAACTATTTCCCGTGTAGAACACCTTCTACACACACAAGGGTTATACACACCCTTTTACAAATACAAGAGTTGATAGTAGGTAGACTATCAAAGTACACTCATCAATGAGTGAGATAGAAACAATACAGCGCAACCTATATCTCTCTCAACAAGAACAAGAATTAAGGCTCAAAACTTTAGAAAAGAGAGAATGAGAGTTTTGAAGAAATGATGCAAAACTTAGCAATAGATGTGTAAGCTCTTGTTGTGAATTTTGTAAAACTCAAATGAGCTATTTATAGGCAAATGATTTTTCAATTTCAAATTTGAAAAGATTCCCATATCAAAAATATCATCATTTACTTTTCAAAAATTTCAAATCTAATATTTTTACTTTTTGCATGTGATAAAAGGAGCACACTTTACTTTTCAAAAATTTCAAACATAATCTTTTACTTTTTACATATGACAAAAGGAGCACACTTTACTTTTCAAAATTTTCAAATAAAGACATCTACATTTTGCATAAGTCAAGAAAAGTATCCACCACTTTTGAAAATATTCAAATAAAACATGCACATGTGAAAGATGACAATCAATCATCTTAATATTTTCAAAATTCAAACATTTAATCATGTCATGCACATGTGAAAGATGACAATCAATTATCTTAATATTTTCAAAATTCAAACCTTTAATCATGTCATGCACATGTGAAAGATGACAATCAATCATCTTTCAAAATTTTCAAATTTAATTTTCAAAATATCATGCACATGTGGAAAATGTATTTTAATACTTTATGATAAAATATTAATTTTGAGCCTTAATCTTAATTTTGAATTTTTAAGAGATTTACAACATTACTCTATGATTTTAATGTGAACTTGTTCCCTTCTTGCTCATGCTTGCTTCCTTGATGTGCTTGATTATATTGTGTGGACAACTTGAGTTTGAGACTCCTTTATTCTTTGGATTCATTTGTTATCATCAAAATCCATTTGTAGATTTACATGAAACTTGAAACCTTGGGTTCAACAGTCGAGAAATCTGGAAATGCATTGTAAATGGACCTTATATTCCAACAAAAGTGATTGATGGAGTAAAGGTCAAAAAGGAAGAAGAAGAATTTGATCGTGAAGACGATAGATTTTATACTTTGAATTTAACTGCTATGAATTTATTATATAATGCTCTCAATGGTAATAAATTTAATAGAGTAATGACTTGTGCTACAGTAAAGGAAATCTGGGATAACTTGAAAGTCACTTATGAAGGAACTTCTCAAGTCAAGGAATCAAAAATTTATATTCTTACTCATGAATATGAAATGTTTAAGCTGAATGATGATGAATTTATTTCTAGTATGTACACTCATTTTACTAACATCATAAACAGTTTGACAGCTCTTGCCAAAATTTATTCCAAAGTGGAGATAGTAAGAAAAATTCTCAACTCTCTACCAAAATGTTGGGAATCAAAAGTGACAGCGATTCTTAAAACTAGAGACCTCAAGAAGCTCGAAGTGAATGAACTCATCGGGTCACTTATCACCCATGAGTACACATTGAAAAGAGGAGAAGAAAAAGGAAAGTCAAAGAAGAGCTTGGCACTTAAAACTGTTCCACATGAAAGTGAAAGTGATGAAGATGAGAAAAATGACGACAAAGATGAAGAAGTTGTGATGATAACAAGAAGAATTCAGAGGTTCTTAAAGAAAAATAAAACTCCTCCAAAGAAATCTTTTAAAAAGTTTTTCAAGAAAAATTCAGGTAAAAATGATACTTTAATTTGTTATAAATGCAATAAACCTGGTCATATCAAGTCAGATTGTCCTTTGCTAAAGAAAGATCAAAACAAAGGCAAAAAAGCAATGAAAACTATATGGGATGATGATTCAAGTAGCTCAGATAGTGAAGCAAGCAATGGAGAATCAGCAAATTTTTGTCTTATGGCTAAAGATGACATTAAGGTAACAAATCTTGATAATATTGAAAATCCTTCATATGAAGAATTGCAAAATGCTTTAGAAGAGGTATATGAGGAATTTGAAAAATTAGATATCAAGTATACTGTTTTAAAAAAGAAAAATTATTCTTTAACAAACGAAATTGATATTTTAAGAAACGAAAGTATTGTTTTGAAAGATGAAAATTTTGAGTTAAAGAAAAAGAAAACTTATTTAGAAAATATTATTGAAAACTTTACAAATGGAAAAAGAAATTTTGAAAAACTTCTTGGTAGTCAAATATGTGTTTTTGACAAGGCATGCTTGGGATATATGCCAAAACAAAAATACAAACCTTATAAAAACTTCTTTGATAATCCTTCTACATCAAAATCCAATATTCAAAATTCTTTTCATAAAAATAATTTTGTTAAAAAAGGATACTATTATAATCACTCAAGTTCTTCATATATGTCACATGCTATTTGCAATTTTTGTAATAGAAATGGTCATAATTATTTTGCTTGTCCTATTAGAAGAAAACATACAATGACTATTAGGGTCATATAGGTACCTAAAAATCTTATTTCTTCTAATACTAATAAATAAAGGATCCAAAGAACTTGGGTACCAAGAAAAATCATTTTAATTGTTTTTATAGGTGTGCATGAAGTCTTCCACGAACAAAAATAAATGGTTTTTAGATAGCGGATGTTCAAAACACATGACGGGAAACAAGACTAAGTTCTTTGATTTTAGATCTAAAGAAGAAGGACACGTGACATTTGGAGACAACTCGAAAGGGAAGATCGTGAGAATATGTAAAATTGGTAATGAGACTTCTTTCATAATTGAAGATATTCTATTTGTTGAAAGTTTAAAACATAATCTTTTAAGCATAAGTCAATTATGTGATAAAGGATTTACAGTTACTTTCAAAATGGATAAGTGCATTATTTTGAATGATTATGATTGTAATATTTGTTTTATTGCTTTTAGAAGTAACAATGTTTATACAATTGATTTTGAAGAAATTACCTCACAATATGCGATATATTTTTCAGTTCAAAATGAAACTAATTGGTTAAGGCATAGAAGACTAGGTCATGCCAACATGGAATTTATTTCTAAATTTTCAAAAAATGATCTTGTGAGAGGTTTACCAAAGGCAAATTTTCTTAAAGACAAAATTTGTGATGCACACCAATTTGGTAAACAAACAAAAACTTCTTTTAAAACCAAGAAACATATTTCCACTACTAGACCACTGCAACTGATACACATGGATCTTTTTGGACCAAATAGAGTTGCAAGTTTAGGGGAAAAATATTATGCATTTGTTATTGTTGATGATTTCTCTAGATATACTTGGGTCATCTTTCTTGCTAATAAAGATGAAGCACATAATGCTTTTACCAAGTTATGCAAGAGAATTCAAAATGAAAAGGGTTATACTGTTTCAAGTATCCGAAGTGATAGGGGAAAAGAGTTTGTTAATAAAAATATTGAAACATTTTGTGATAAAAATAGTTTTGTGCATAATTTTTCTGCTGCTCGAACTCCTCAACAAAATGGGATAGTAGAAAGGAAAAATAGATCTCTTCAAGAGATGGCAAGAACAATGCTCAGTGAGAACAACTTGCCTAGTTATTTTTGGGTCGAAGCGGTAAGTACTGCATGTTATGTTATAAATAAAGTTATGCTAAGGTCTAAATTAGATAAAACCCCCTACGAGCTTTAGAATGAGAAAAAGTCCAACATTGGTTACTTTCATGTATTTGGATGCAAATGTTTTATTTTAAATGACAGGGATAATTTAGGCAAGTTTGATACAAAATCTGATGAAGGTATCTTTCTCGGGTATTCTACTAATAGTAAAACTTATAGAGTATTCAATAAAAAAACTTTGACTGTACAAGAATCTATGCATGTAGTATTTGATGAATTTAATTCTCTACTCTCCAAGAAATCTATTGATGAAGAAACAGGAGGTATAAATAATACGAAAAGTCTCAATCTCAACAAAGAGAACACAATAGAGGAAATCCAACATGGAGATATCAGGAAAGATCATCAAAATTTAATACAAGATGCAACCAAACAGTGGAAATTTGTGAAAGATCATCTAGTGGAACAAATTCTGGAGGAACCTTCACGAGGTGTAAGCACTCGATCATCTCTTAAAAATATTTGCAATCATACTTCTTTTCTATCTCAGATTGAACCTAAAAATATTGATGAAACATTTCTTGATGAATCTTGGATTCTAGCTATGCAAGAAGAGTTTAATCAATTTGAAAGAAATGATATTTGGACACTTGTTCCTAGACCCAAAAATCATACTATTATTGGAACAAAATGAGTTTTTAGAAACAAGAAAGATGAGTCTGGAATCATTACTATAAATAAGGCTTGACTTGTAGCCCAATGTTTCAATCAAGAAGAATGAATCGATTATGATGAGACATATGCACCAGTCGCAAGATTAGAAACTATTCGAATGCTACTTGCATATACTTGTTATAAAAATTTCAAAATTTTTCAAATGGATGTTAAAAATGCTTTCTTAAACGGTTTTATAAATGAAGAGGTATATGTTGAGCAACCTCCAGGTTTTGAAAATCATATTTCTCCAAATCATGTTTTCAAACTCACAAAAGCACTATATGGACTCAAACAAGTTCCTAGAGCGTGGTACGAGAGACTTAGTGGTTTCTTGATTGAAAAAGACTTTTCAAGAGAAAAAATTAATACAACTCTTTTCATTAAATACGAAAATGATGATATATATTTTAATTCAGATTTATGTTGATGATATAATATTCGGTGCTACTAATGAAAATATGTGCCAAGTTTTTGCTAAGACTATGCAGGAAGAATTTGAAATGAGCATGATGGGAGAGCTTACATTTTTTCTCGGATTGCAAATTAAGCAAGCAAAAAGTGGGACATTCATCAATTAATCGAAATATATTAAGGAATTGCTAAAGAAGTTTGGGATGGAAGGTGCTAAGGAAACTGGAACACCAATGAGCCCATCCACTAAACTTGATAAAGATGAAACCGGTAAACTAGTTGACTCGAAGGTATATCGAGCTATGATTGGTAGCTTATTATATTTGATAGCCAGTAGACCAGATATTATGTTTAGTGTGTGCTTATATGCACGTTTTCAATCATCTCCAAAAGAATCACATTTAATTACAGTTAAGCGCAATCTTAGATATCTTAGTGGTACAATTAACTTAGAGTTATGGTACCCTAAGCACACATATTTCGATCTAATTAGCTACATAGATGCAGGTTATGCTGGCTGTAAAATAGATCGAAAAAGTACTAGTGGAGCATGTCATTTCTTAGGTTTTGCACTAGTTTCCTGGTTTAGTAAAAAAATAAAATTCTGTTGCACTATCTACTGCTGAAGCAGAATATGTTGCTGCGGGTAGTTGTTGTGCTCAAGTTCTTTACATGAAGTAACAACTTGAGGATTTTAAACTTATGTACAATCATATTCCAATCAAATGTGATAATACAAGTGTTATAAATCTTTCAAAGAATCCAATACAACATTCTCGGACCAAACATATTGAAATTATATATCATTTTCTTAGATATCATGTGCAGAAGGGCGATATTGTATTAGAATTCACTAGTACACATGATCAATTGGCAGACATTTTCACAAAATCCCTACCAGAAGATAGACTATACATGATTAGAAGAGAAATAGGAATGATGCATGCCATGGATATCTGCTATATACTTTTATTTCATTATCTTAAATGACCTACAGAAACTTGAGACGTTTAGCCTCATCATTCAAATGCATTTGCTCCTCGTAAATCATCATGCCATCCTTGTCTAAAGGATTAGGCAATCGAAATGAAGAGGTAAGCAAGGATTTCAAATCCTTATTCTGTTGCTTTAACTCTACTATTTTTTTGTTTGACTCATAAACAAGTCGTTGAAGTACAGAAACAGTCTCGCTAAGCTTCTTAATTTCGCGAGTTTTGGACTGTAACCGAGCAGAAAATGCGACGATAGATGATGAGTATCAAGTTTCGAGACCCACAAGCTCGTAAAATGGCGTCATGATCTGATTTATTAGCTAAATCAGTCTCTTGTTGCTTCATGGCACCCACGACAGATGTAGAAATAGATTGAGACTGAGGTAAGGATATCTCAAATCTTGATCAAGAGAAGCACTGAAGGGAAATCTACGAGCCATTGAAAAATTGTAGAATGAGAATGCAAGCAAATTGCAAAGATGAGAAGAAAGCTTGATGCGAAATAGATAAAACTAAAGATTGCTCTTATAGAAACGGAAATAAGAACAAGACAAAATTATAAATTATGATAATATCTCATTTTTCAGCAACATCAAACGGATCAAATCTCTGCACCGAATTGCCAGAGTTACGCCTCCAGCCTTTGCAGGTTTTGTCGGGCACGGGTGGTTTCAATTATTTTGCTCTTTACAAAATCTCCTTCCGCATCGAATTACCAGAACTAGGCCTCCAATCTTTGCAAGTTTTTTCAAACACGTGTGGCTACGCACCGAATTCTCTACAGTCTTTACTAATGCATCGTTTTATTTATTGGTTATTGTAGGAATATATTTTATTGAACTAATTATGATTCCTTTTTAATGATGCCAAAAGGGGGAGAAGTTTTAGACTAGAACATTAACATTGTTTAAATTGCTAAACTTGTTATATATGCTTGGAATTATATTTATATTTTTGCTTGAAAAACTAACGCACATTCTCAGGGGGAGCTTAAGTATTAATACAGGTTTCAGGTTCTATCAAGTATTTGTCATCATCAAAAAGGGGGAGATTGTTGAACTCAAGGTTTCAAGTTTCATGTAAATCTACACATGAATTTTGATGATAATAAATAAATTAAAAAAATAAAGGAGTCTCAAGCTCAAGTTGTCCACACAATACAATCAAGCATATCAAGGAAGCAAGTATGAGCAAGAAGAGAACAAGTTCACATTAAAATCATAGAGTAATTTTGTAAATCTTTTAAAAATTCGAAATGAGGATTAAGACTCAAAATTAATATTTTATCATAAAACATTAAAATATATTTTCCACATGTGCATGAATATTTTGAAAATTAAATTTGAAAGATGATTGATTGTCATCTTTCACATGTGCATGACATGATTAAAAGTTTGAATTTTGAAAATATTAAGATACTTGATTGTCATCTTTCACATATGCATGACATGATTAAAGGTTTGAACTTTGAAAATATTAAAATGATTAATTGTCATCTTTCACATGTGCATGTTTTATTTGAATATTTTCAAAAGTGATGCATGCTTTTCTTGATTTATGCAAAAGGTAGATACTTTTGTTTGAAAATTTTGAAAAGTAAAGTATGCTCCTTTTGTCATATGTAAAAAATAAAAGATTAGATTTGAAATTTTTGAAAAGTAAAGTGTGCTCCTTTTGTCACATGCAAAAAGTAAAAAGATTTGATTTGAAATTTTTGAAAAGTGAATGATGATGTCTTTGACATGTGAATCTTTTTAAATTTGAATATGAAATCTCATATGCTTATAAATAGATCATTTGAGAGCTTCACATTCACAACACAAAGAGCATACAACATTTATTCAAAGTTTTCATTCTCTCTTCTCTAAGCATTGAGTCTTAACCCTTGTTTATTTTGAAAGATATAGTTTGTGCTGTATTGTTTTTATTTCACTCATTGAGGAGTGTTTTCTGATAGCCTACTCACTATCAATTCTTGTATCAGTAAAAGAGTGTGTATAACTCTTGTGTGTGTAGAAGGTGTTCTACACGGGAAATAGTTAAATCACCAAGTGTGAGGTGATTGGAAGTGTAGAGGGTGTTCTACACAGATTCTTTGAAGCGGTGCTGTTCAAAGCTGTAATAGGTTTCTATCTCCACCTAAAGAAGACTGAATAGTAGATTTGGGGATCCTCAAGGGGTAGCTTGAGGCGAGGACGTAGGCAGTGGGGCCGAACCTCGTTAATATACTGAGTTTGCTTCTCTCTTACCTTTACTCTTTATATTTATTACTGTTTCATATTTTGTTTATATTTTATAATGTATACTTGATTTATAATTGTTAATTTTTTAATACAACTCAATTCACCTCCCTCTTGTGTTAGTCATTTGGGCAACAATTTATTAACATACTTAATATATAATATATATTTATATATTATATATTAATATATATTATGTACTCTTATAATATTAACATAATATATTTTGTTTATTAGGACTCTTAACTCTTAAGGATTCTTAAGTCTTAAGAGTTGGTTTTATTTTATTTTATTTGGATTTCTAATGATTGATTTTTTTTTCCTATTTTTTTATTTAGATTATTTTTCTTTTACCATTTTTTTAAGAGTAAGTTTTTTAAATATTTTTTTGGCTTAAATCTATGATAAACACATAAATTGGGCTGAAAATAATTAAATTTGAGGAAAAAAAATTGGTCATTGCAGAATTTTAGATTAAATTTAACTCATTAAATCATATGGGGTACTCCTGGACCAAACCGGATTGCTCCTGGACTGAATTGGACCGGACCGGTATGGACCGAATAAGAGTTCGGTCCGATCTAGAAAAGATAATTATTGGACCGAATGAAATTGGTCCATAAATTTTTCAAAGTGGAATGAATCATTTACACCCCTAATTAAAAATATCAAAAACATGTAATATAAGTATAACTTATAGTTATTAGACTGTTAATAAGGTAATTTATATTACATACATATGTTAGTGTATTAAAAATATTATAGAATAATACAATATTATAAATTAATATTTTACTAGTATTGACTTATTAAGCATTAAGTAATATCGATTATAGTCTTGAGACTTTTAACTTATTAGTATATTATATATATAATTTAATAGTATTGAAAATATACATAATTTAAATATATATAGTATTATAAATTTCTAATTTATAAATATATAATATTAATAGTATTAGTATATAATATAAATAGTAATATAGTATATAATATATATAGTAACATAGTATAAATTTATAAATATATAATAAGTTAAGTATAATAAATTAATTTGTAGTTATTGGATCCTCATCAAATTAATCTCATCCGTTAATTCATAAAATAGCAACTCAAATTGTAGCCATTGGATCATTCCCAAGTTAATCTTGGTCGTTGATTATCCATACCGCAACCTTCATTTTACAACCGTTAGATTTGTTAGTTTGATCTCATCCATTGTTTAAAAAAAAAAAAATAGGACTTTGTATGTATTAGTATTATAACTTATAGTTATAGTTATAAGTTTATAAATTATTAGTATGAATATTACTATTAGTAAAAGCATTAGTTTTAATATCCTCAAATTATATTAAAAATCTCGAAAACATGCCATATAGGTATAACTCATAGTTATTAGAGTATTAATAAGGTAATCTATATTACATACATATGTTAGTGTATTAAAAGTATTATAGAATAATACAGTATTATAAATTAATATTTTATTAGTATTGACTTATTAAGCATTAAGTAGTATAGACTATAGTTTTAAGACTCTTAACTTATTAGTATACTATATAAATAATTTAATAGTATTGAAAATATACATAATTTAGATATATATATATATAGTATTATGAATTTCTAAATATATAATATTAATAGTATTAGTATACAATATAAATAGTAATATAGTATATAATATATATAGTAACATAGTATAAATTTACAAATATATAATAAGTTAAGTGTAATATATTAATTTGTAACCATTGGATCTTCATCGAATTAATCTCATCCGTTAATTCATAAAATAGTAGCTTCAAATTGTAGTCATTGGATCATTCCCACATTACTCTTGGCCATTGATTATCTATACCGCAACCTCCATTTTACAACCGTTAAATTTGTATAGTTTGATCTATCCATTGATTCAAAAAATTGAAGCCCTAAATATAAGCCATTGGATTCATTACTAATTAATCTCAGTCGTTCATTCAAGTCATATAAGTTACTTCTTCAGTTGAAATCCTAATTTATTCTTTCCCTTCACGCTGGCATGCCTCAGTTCTTCAGTCGGAAACCTAGGGTTTAGTCTTCACCTTCCCAAAATCCCAGTTGCCTTCCACCGTTCCACGGTTCCACCCCTCCCCAATCCCCCCATCGACGTCTCGACTAGAATCGAAAATGGAAAGAAGGAATGGTCCATTTGAAAGAGGGATTTGGTTTGGATTGGACAAAGAGATACGAAAATGAACGCAACATTCACGATTCAACACCTCACATCATCGCCACCGTCATTGGCGAGTTCTCTTCTCTCTCTTATCAAAACTCTTCTCGCCGTCTCACTCTCTTGCATCTTGATAGCGACAATACCTATTATGCTTTTTTCTTTTTTTTTTTCTTTTTTGCTTTGTTTGGAGCTTTGGAAATTTTCCATACTTTTTGTAGTACATTTTGGAGTATCCTTGATCTCCATTGTCCTAAGCTTAGACTTGACTCGTAATAGAACCGAGTTTGAGTTTGCATTATATCTAAACGAGTCGAGCTCAGACGTCCTCCTATACTTGACTATAAACAAGCCGAATCCAAGCACGACTCGAGTTTTGAACAAGCCGAGTTCGCACTCTCCATGCTCATTCGAACTTGGCTCTTTTATAGCCCTAATTTCAAGCGGCTATAGGGTCACCCTTTTTTTAATGTGTTATCCAACTTTTAAATCCTATTTTACTAATTGAATAAATTTTAGTAATTCCCTTTAAAATCCTATTTTCCTACATTAAATAAGTTTTCGTAATAATAATGATTCAGATTTTTTTTATTTAATAATTTTTGGGGAATAAAGGGACGTACTTAACGATAAATTTGTTTAAAGTTTGGATTTTGGCATTCTGAACTTTAAGATAAAAGCGTTTTTACAATTTGTTTTTTCTTTTTTAACATTTCTATTTCAAACGGCTACATTTTTACTAATAATAATAATAATTTATAATTATGTAATAAAACAGATAGCTTGTTTAAAATAAATTTATAAAAAAAAATCTCTCTTTTATTTTCTTTTAAGCTATTATGATACTCCTATAAAATTGTGGTCTAATTGGACCATCAACTGATAACTAAATAGTGAAACCATGGTCCATAAAAACCAATTTCCTTGGAAACAATTTTGAAGCAACAATTACTAGTTCAACAACAAGTTTGCAAACCCATCCCATAAAAAGTAACGTGCCTACCCCATAAATAGAGAGGGACTGAAGGGGAAGGATTCAATTCTCAACCTATTAAAGTGAATATTGTGAATGCAAGAGAATAGTGAGGTTGTGTTTTTGGCCCAAAGTCACGTTTAGAAGATGTTAATGCACGGTTATTGATGGAGTCTTTGTGTAAAGAGATTTTTCCTTACTTGAAAGCCCATCACCATTTGCAAAGTGATCCATTTTCAATTTTTTTTTTCAACTAGACATATCCACAGATCAGAGGGAGATGTTAGAACATATTTGGGATCTGTTCTCCTTTTTTTGGTTGGAGCGTTCATTCATCGTTTTAGAGAGATAGATAAATATTTGAGTCGTCTAATCGTCGATTCAGAAAAAGAGAAAGAACGAGAAAGAAAAAAAGAATGTGAGGATGACCACCTGTATATAGGTGTAGCTCCAAATTCAATGAGATGTCTACATGGCTATTTCTGATCCGTTGGTGTGAAAATAAAAATGTCACCTGTTCGGCTGGGAGCGTGACTCCTATTTAAAACGTGAAGATTACAAATTGAGCTCTTAAAGTCCTCTACAATAGAGTTACTCTCAAATTTGACAAAAGCTTTATCTTTCAAACAACAACAAGAATGATGATAATATCACTTTCTATAATGCATTTTTCTTTACAATATAAAGAAATGCTTGTAAAGTTGCCTATCATTGAATATTCCCTTATAAAGAGATTTTAGAGCACTCCAAATGGCTTTTTTATTTTACATTTTTCCTTTAAAATGCAAAGTTATCCGCTCAAAAACAAGCTCAATTGGATCATCTATTTTACAAAAGATTTGCATCTTGCTACAGTATTCTCGTTACATGTAGTGAGATACTATTCATCCTTGTAAAATTATTATATTTGTTTCTCTTTCTTCTATACTATGCTCGTCGTTCTCAGTGAGTAAGCATAAGAACCGAGCTTTGCTTGGCGTAGAACACTCTGATTTATCATGGTCAACAACGAATTTGACCTCGAAAGACAACGTCAACTCCTTTAAGGTTTGTTGTGCAAGTTTGCAAGAGTTTTTACCATCGTCTAATTGTTGTTGGAGCTTTCGTTTGCAAGAGTTATGGCTTTTGTTTGTAGGAGCTTTCATCGTTGCTTTAGTCACGGTTGGAGCTAGGATTTGGCGAAAGCTAGGATTGGGTAAGGGAGAAGACGAAAATGGAGCCACACATTCATTTTTGATTTTCTAAGGTTTGGCGGGCTACAAGAGAGAAGTAGAACGGAAAGACGAAGCAGTGGTAATAATTTTTAATGAATATTTGAATGAATAAAAAAGAATAAAATAAGAATATTTAAATGATATAGAAAACAAAGTATTAATTGATAGATGACATATTGTAAAAATCAATATATAAAATAGAAAACATGAATTGTGATAATATAATTTAAAGGATGGAGTAGATTAACCATTGAAAGAGCTCTTACATTTTACTACGTCAAAGCCTCTACATCTAGATGAAACTATTTATGTATGTAAAAATATTTATTTAATTTCTCACATATCTCGAAGAACTTAGATGCAAGTGTTGACATATTATAATGAATAAAAATATTAAAAAGTATTATATTTAAATAATATAAAGAAAAAAATAAATAAACTGATATATTATATATTGTAAATAGGCATGTTCATTCGGGCCGGATTGTACCCAGCCCGGTTTGAAAATTTAATATATTTCTTAATATTCTAATTTTTTTTTTTTAAAAGATTGAAGAAAATTTTAAATCCGGATTTCGGATTTAGGAATCCGGAACCCGGATGAATACCCCTAATTGTAAAAATCAATATATAAAATAGAAAAAGTAAATTTTGCTAATATATTTTAAAAGATAAATGAAGAATCCATTTGAGAGTACTTTTATGTATGCAATATATTCCCAATACGTGCCAACTAAACAAGTGTGTTAATTGGCAGGGCATTGATCTCGAGCATAGTGAAAGCAATGACGTATATGTAAGGGGCAAAAAATCTTTCCCGAGAGGAAGCCTCCTTCTCAACACCCCGTATCATCTTTCTCACGCGCAACCTTAAGAGTTCTCCAATATAAAATGCACTCGACGACACAATTTAGCCTATACTTGAACAGGTTAATTCAGTATTGCGATATAAAATGACACTCAAAAGTCAAAATACAAATATTTTGTCATTTTAAATGGCGTGACGAATTTTCACATCAAACATTTCCTCTATGCTCTGATTAAAAAGAAAGAGAACAGAAATGATGCCAAAAGCTGAAAAAAAAAAAAATCCTCTAGCAAAGATCATTATTTTGAATTTTCGATTGTCTATCGCCATCCCTCTTTGATGCTTAATTTGAATTCTGGCATCATATACGAAAATATTTATTGGGTATCATGAATTGAAACAAAACGAGAGTAAAATCCGGTTAAAGAGGCATGCATTAAAATACTATTTCAAAAGAACAAACAAGGGGAGAACCATAGAGATTGTTATGGTAAAGTACTAAATACTCAATTCCGCCAAAAGAACAAAAAGGTCGGTCTCCGGGGGCAAAACATCACATTGGATCAGATCCCATTAAATCTATATCCATTACCACTCAGTTAGACTTGACATGCTCCCTAACAATATGAAGAGCTTCATGATCCTCGCCAAAATCCTGTAAGGCAGTAGTAGGAAAAATTAATTGACGCCATTTGATAGACAGCTGAGCTAGTGTGATACAAATAAATGTAAAACTACTCGGATTCTTACCTTCACAACAACACAGGAGCAACCAACCACCTTTCTGGCTTTCCCCTCAGAATCAATCTTGCACAACTACATGAGAAACCAATCCACAATAGGGACCACATAGAACCACAATAGAGTTAGCTGATCAATGAACCAAACAGATTTAATGATCACTTCAAGTGAAGTACAATAATTTAAAATAAAAGCCGAAAGCCAAAGCGATGAGCATTTCTTACAAGTAAAAACAAAAGCGAGCACTAAGGGTTGTTTGAATACTAAGAATATCTCAGACTATCTGCGAATGACAGTGCAGTAGTTTGTGAATAGTAGTAAAATAATGAAAATATGTGAGAACAGTTTTGATCTCAAGCGTAGCCTTAAATATTAGCATCTTGGTGTTAACCAAAAGAGAGTTGGTTGACGTTAAACAGTGAAAAGTAGAAACCAAGTGCATGAACAGCTATTGCTACTTCACTAGCTATTAATTATTACTTATACACCTAGTGGGACCATTACCTGGTGCAATCTAATGTTCAAAAAATGAGCCTGAGATGAACTGTAGGTTCCAAGCATTTTAGGTTCGACTCCACACTAGGAGTTCCCTGGGATTACCATGGTTCTAGTGGGCGAGGTTGCATATCCAGGGCTTACTTCCTCAGGGGTGGGTCTGAAGGGTCCAACTTAATGAGGTTCCATGTTAGAAAAAAAAAATGATATGGAAGTTTCTTTATTCAATCGGACAAGATGTAAAAAATTTCATGATAATCATTTGTTTTCTTGTTTTATCCCTTGGATACGTACTCTTACAAAACTGGAGTATTTCAATTACAGGTGTATGTCAGGAAACAGTCGGAACATGCTGCAACAACACATTCAGCTTTGCTACCCGTGGTGATTTAATGCTTAAAGAAGGAAGTACATCTGTGTTAAATTCTGCAAGAACATTTAGCAGAACATATTCTTTGTTTTCCCATGTCCAGCTGAGATAAACTTTGATCATAGCTATAAATTTCTTGGAAAATCTTAAATAAGGAAAAAAATAAACAATCATTTAACTTTCTAAATGGAGTATAAAGTATCTAAAGAAAGCAAATAAATAAATAAAGGCAATTTTTTTTTTTTTTTGAAATGGAGAATACTTACACCAGCCCACTCCCCTAGTGACTTTGCATTCGGAACTGTCATCAAATTTACACTGTGGTCAGCACAGAGAGCTTTAACCAGTTTAACATAATCGGGCTGGTCACAGTCCTCTGCCAGAACGCAAAGCTGGGCGGCGTGCTTCTCAATTACTTTCGCACCTTCGTGAAGGCCACGGGCAAGCCCACCATGAGCAAGCGATTTTCTCAGCACGAGCTGCAAGGCTGTCATGATGTCCATGGCCTCTCCTAGAAGAGGGGCAGGTGTCTCCACCACAACAGCAGCCTCTTCACTGTACAAGATATAAATTGATACCAGTGCGTAAGCCACAGAGCATATAACCCGGTACTACCCATCTCAAACATGCGTTCATTCCAAACCAGACAACTATAAACAAAATTAATAGCAAGTTATTTGATGTGGATCTCTGGGTATAAATAAATTGAATCCACAACCATCTGTAGCAAAAAATCCAGAATTCTAACACTGAAATCACTCGGAAATTATAAGTTATTATCAAACAGTAGTCTAATGAAAATCTTAACTCCTCCCCAACACTTCAGTTGTCTGTTACCCCTTTTCAATTTCTGATGCCCTGATGTCCAAAGATTGAACCGCCCCGAAATTACTCATCACTGGCCAAATTTACTAAGAAACAAATTTTTTTAAACTCTTTTCGGATGTATGATGCAAGCAAATCTCAATAGAGTACCAGCTCAAAATTATAACGGAACAAAAATACAATATCATTAACCACTACGTATCTGAAACTATTATTTTTACAAAAATCACATTCAAAGCGAATTTGCTTTCTTATCATACAAGCATGTTAAAAAACCAGGTAAAGGAAAATCTGTCTTAGTAATCATTCTTAACAGAAAATGATTACTTACCCCGACATTCTTGATGCTTGAAATTTATTTCCTTTCTCGTGCCTGAATAAGATAAAGGTATAAATTGATTAAAGAAAAACAGACTCCAAATAATAAAAGCTAATGTTTTGGTACATCTTTTGATAATGATCCAAAAATATAGAAGAACAAACTATAATGCCAAATATAAAGAAGACCTGGAAGATGAGCGGCCGAATCACACAAAGGTGTCTGCGTTAGGCGAAGCTAAACGAAATGACGAACGAAACGACGGATTTTATGATGCAAACCCTAAAACCCTACTCATTGAGCCTAATTTACGGATCTGTCCCTAGTTTTAGAATATGAAGAGTACGTTGGGTCGTGTTATGATCCAGCCCAGATAAATTATAATGGGCTGCTCTTGGGCTCGCCACATTTTATATTCTGGACACAAACTCAATATTTAGCGGTTCTTTAGATTTTGCCAAAACCAAGACCAAATAATAATAATAATAATAATAATAATAATAATAATAATCCATAGCTCGTTAGTTTTATTTTTACTTGAAGAAGTGCACAAGTCTACTAAGAAATTTTAAAAAAACAATAATTTGAAGATTTAAATTTTATAATTTAAATTCATATATGAAGCTAAAGATATAATAGGATATAATTTATGCCAAGAAAAATAGGATATAATTCTAACGGATAATTTCCAACTTCCAATAAACTATAATATGCCAAGAAAAAAAGTTATTATTTATTAATTTGCAGTGATTTTTGTTTGTCTACCAGAACAGAAATGAACTTCTGACCATGACTGTCATGCTCAACGATATCTATTAAGAAAAAGATGTTGATACGAAGATGTTTTGTTACGGCCTTAATATAGTTAATAACCGTCATTTTCTGATATTTAGAACAACGATCTGTTTCTATGGGCCAGTCGATTTTGCTATGATATCCTTTTCGGGCTTTGAAGTCCGGCCAGTTTGTTAGATCCGTCTCTTTCTTGTATTATATTTTTCTGATATTTATTTTCTTTCAAATACATAATAAAAGCCGGAAAAGAAGGAACTACCATCTGTGTGACCAAATTATGTTAGAAAAAAAAGCCCCTCATTCACTCGATGACACATTTGCAAAAATATAATAAACACGTTAAATTTCATCACACCGAATCACCACATCACAAACAAAGTAATATTCGTGTCACCCGAATATTTTCTACAACATAAAAAAACACGAGATTCAACCTCAAGATCTCACTTAGAAACTCGTATTCACAAATGGCAAACACACATTCTCTCTAGACACACAAATGCCGGAAACTTGTGTTCACAAATGACAAACACACAAATGGCAGAGATTCATCTTCAAGATTCAAAAATCCGAATCTTTCTAAACAGACATGGCAACAATAACAATTTTAGAGAAAGAGAGAGATAACAAGCAACTTAAATTGACAAAAACCCATTCTCCCAAAGAAGAACTAAAAGAGAATTAAATTATATCGCTCAAGCCGAAAGCCCCCATCATTTTCTATCTCTCTATATTTTTTCATACCAAAAAAAAAAAAAAAAAACGTGGGTATCAATGAATTTTCTTTGGACCCAAATAGAAGATATGGCCTACGTATAGGTTTTTTGATGGGCTGAGAACACGTTGGTTGCTATGACCGTGAGAGAGGAGGGCAAATGGATAAACCGTACGTTTTACTGCCATTTTTTAAGATCTCCTATGATCAGCTCCCTTTTATTTTCTTGTCATTGTCAACTCCAAAGCAATTCTCTCTCTCGAAATCCGTTGTCGTTGAACCCAATTTCTCCATCGATTGTAAGAGATCTATCGTTGATTGTCGGGAAAATGGGAGAAGGGTTTACGTCAAGTGCGAGGAGAAAGAATTTGCCGATCGATTTGTTGGAGGTTTGCTTTTTGGGATTAATCATTTGTTATGTGGTAGGGTGCAACGTATAAAAGATGAGGTGGAATTTATACGTGGCATGTTTTTATTTGGGGGCTGTTATAAGAATAATTAGATGTGCCGATGGGTAGGATTTCTCTATTAGTGACGAAGGCGACGAAGAAGAAACGAGACAGAGATGTTCATTACTAGAGAAATCCTCCCCATCGGTACATCTAATTATCCTCAAATAATAGCCCTCAAATAAGAACATGCCACATATAAACTCCATCTTATATCTTTTATATCGCACCCTACCACATAACAAATGATTAATTCCCAAAAGCAAACTCTCAACAAATCAATCCATAAATCATTTCCCCTTGCACCGAAATGGAAAGTGATGGGGCCTCTCGGCTGAGCGATATGATTTAATTATCTTTTAATTTTTCTTTTGGAGAATGAATTTTTGTGAATTTAAGTTGTTTGTTGTATCTCTCTCTAAAATTGTTGTTGTTGTTGTCACGTGTGTCTGTTTAGAGATATTCGAGTTTTTGAACCTTGAGGATGAATATCTACCATTTGTGAAGACGAGTTTTTGAGTAGGATCTTGAGGATGAATCTCGTGTTTTTTATGTTGTAAAAAGTGTTCGGGTTGCACGAAAATCGCTTTGTCTATGACTTGGTGATGAAGTTCAATGTGTTTATTATATTTTTGCAAATGCGTCATCGTGTGAATGGGGGCTGTATTTTTAACATAAACAGTTGGACCGTTCCTGCAGCGGCTCCCAGGGATAATACCAAAACAGGCCCAAAAAAGCCCACTTGGTCTTCATTCTCTCCCTCGGAGCTGCATCTCAATCCCTCTAGTTTCCTTATACGAGGGTCAGATCCAATATATAGCCAGCCATTCCTCTGGATCGTTCGGACAATCTTGCGTAACTTCATTAGTTTTGCGCTTAACTTCATTTTGACCTGTTGAAATTATGAGCTGATTCGATCGTTGTCGTTTGGAGCTGAGAAGTGCATTACTTCTTATCGGGTCTAGCTATTTATCTTATGAAAATTTTGTGGAATCGGGATATTGGCGGTTCCGATCGAAGTTTAGGATTTATTCTGAAAAGGAATGCCGCTGTTACCCAAGAGCGAGACGATACAGATCCACGAGGTGTGGGCCGATAATCTCGAATCGGAGTTTTCCCTTATCCGAGAGATCGTCGACGACTTCCCGTATGTTGCGATGGACACGGAGTTCCCCGGGATCGTTCTACGGCCCGTTGGGAACTTCGGGTCCAGCTACGAGTACCACTACCAGACCCTAAAGGACAACGTGGATGTGCTCAAGCTGATCCAGCTGGGGCTCACCTTCTCCGACGAGCGCGGCAACCTCCCCACCTGCGGGACCGGGCAGCATTTCATCTGGCAGTTCAATTTTCGCGAGTTCGATCCCAACTCTGACGTCTTCGCCAACGAGTCGATCGAGCTCCTGCGCCAGAGCGGCATAGATTTCCGGAAGAACAACGAAAGAGGCGTCGATGCGGTGCGCTTCGGGGAGTTGCTCATGTCCTCTGGTGTCGTTTTGAACAACAGCGTCCACTGGGTGACCTTCCACAGCGGCTACGACTTCGGGTACTTACTCAAGCTTCTAACGTGTCAGAATCTACCGGATACCCAGGTGGAGTTCTTTAATTTGATCAACACGTATTTTCCGACGGTGTATGATATCAAGCATTTGATGAAGTTTTGCAATAGTTTGCACGGTGGGTTGAACAAGTTGGCGGAATTGTTGGAGGTGGAGCGAGTTGGGGTTTCTCACCAGGCTGGGTCAGATAGTTTGCTCACGTCGTGTGCCTTCAGGAAGTTGAGGGAAAATTTCTTTAGTGGCTCGTTGGAGAAGTATGCCGGCGTGCTTTACGGTTTAGGTGTTGACAGTGGACAGAGTATAAATTGAAAAGAGAGAAAGTTTAAATGCAAAAAAAAAAGAAGATAAAGAGATAAGAAATCATGTTGTTTTAACTGTATGTTTGCCTCTCACACCCAGATTTCTATTGTACACTTCTTTGGCAACTAAGTATCTAAATTTTATGGATATGTTTTTGTGGATATTTCTCTTGTACACTGCTTTTCTCGTTGCTTTAAACTATAGCAATTACAGAGTTTTGTGCTTCGGAACATTATAGATGCAGCGCATTCTAGTGGTGTTGTGTTTTTTTTTTTTTTTTGGGGGGGGGGGGTTATCTAACTTTTTTCTGTAATTGGAGGTGGAACTTTTTTGTGAGTGGACCTATTTCAACGTTTTATTTTGGTTTTACTCTCTTGTTAACCATTCTCATTTATGTTTGGTCAACATGGATATGGGTTCTGATTTTACATGAATCATGGGATGCATACCCAACTAACCAGCCGCTGTCGTGCTTTGTTTTTTGTTGTTATTTGGAACAGGGCATGTTTCAGTAAGAGCAACATGATTGTTGGGACATGGGGGATCTCCAATTATTATGTATCATGATATCTATATCTATATGCCTTTTTTAATTTCTTGACGAACTTTTGCTTTTTACTTGACCTCTTGATTCTTTGTAATATCAAGCATGAATTATCTAATGAGGTTGTGCAATTGCTGACGGTGAATTTAACAAGCGTCTGCAATTGTTGGAAGTGGAGAGAGCAGGTATTGCTTATATTGAGCTATGAATAGTTTGCTCATATTCAATTAAAGTACAATTAAAAGGAGAGGACCAGTGAAACTAATGTGCCACTGTTCTCGGAAACTTGGTATTGTGTATGGACAGAACATCCACTCAATTTGATAAATTTAAGAAATAACTCAAGGATTTGACCAATATATATATATATATAAAACTTGAGGAGGTTTTGAAATGAGAGTTGTTTAATTGGCCATATCTATCGGTATCATGTATATTTCTATGTGGGCTGTGTTTAAGAAGTTGTTTTGCAAGATATCCATTTATTCATGTTTCTTCTTGGTTTATTTTATTTGCAGGAAAGCCAGTTCGCTTGTCTTCTCACATCCCGCGACCTGATAGCTGGAGGCTCTGATTGGTTCCCTTGACTAGACAGGACATCCAGGCCAACTCCATTTGGCGGGAACAACATTTTATAGAGGTTAATCATCTTCTGTTTGGTGATTGATCTTTGGTTTTCTTCTTTCATATGATTGAAAGACGTTGAGTGGTTTTGTTGATTGCTTTTAAGTTGAGCTTCTCTCCTCCCTCTATCTCATCAGTTGCCTATGTGAGTTGATGGTAAGATGGAAGTTGCCATGCCTGCAGTCACTTCGATGCATTAGTTGATCATTAAGATGCATATTATGGTTTGTGCCTAGTTTGGTTTTCTTCCTTGTAGCTCTTGCGATTCTTGCATTTTCTAGAATAACAGGCCTGTTTTCTATTTGATCAGAAAGGTTGATCTGCTGAAACATATATCTATTGGGTCTCCCATTTATCACACGATCCTCCTAATGAGTCGCATTTTTCTACGGGTTTCATGCATTTACGGTTTCTAATTGCATCGATTACTGTACTTGATTTAGCTCCAAATATGCAACAGCTTGAATAATTGCTTAAGCTGAAGAACCTATGTGGAGCCATTATCGGGGAGCAAAAACTTATCCATAATTATGTAATCTATATATTTGGTGATCCTGGGTGGTTTCCCTGATACTTTCTGAAAGAGAGCATCCCTAGTTCTTTGCTTTCCATCTAGCTGGCTGCCGTCGACCTTGAAGAGGTGGTTTCCTTTGAGCCCTAGGTATTCCATTCGGAAGCCTCACATTCTTTCTCCAGGGGCTTTGGTTTCCGTTGGAGAAAGAAGGAATCAGAGAGCAAAGGGGATTCAATTTAAATGAGGTCAAAATAAACATGTTATATAAACTGCCGTCGAGGGTGTTCGGGAGTGTGTTAAAAGGAGGTCTTCCAAATACCATTTGAGTAATTCTACTCTTACACTGGGATTTTCGACCGTAAGATTAAAAATATTTTAATTTTTTTTATATAATGATTAAAAATATATATTTTATTAGTGTTGTGATTTTTTAAAACTTTTTAAAAATGTTTAACAGTGATAAAAAATATATATAAACAAAAAAAAAATTACAACTAGGCGGGACCCGCCGTATGTGAACCTAGAATTACTCGTAGCATTATGCCCTAGGGAACTGAGCAGAGGTTGTTGATGGGCCACAAAAGACCCAAGGATCATCTTTGGTTGGCCTCTGGCCCTCTTGGGTTTAGATTTGGGGCAGTGTCCTAAGAGACCACACATGGGCTTTTTGTACGATTTCCTAGACCGTAATGATTGGATTTAAAACTTTAATGATTGTGCACAGAACGGTTGGAAACTTAAAAATTTGACTTCGACGTGGATCCAATCAAATAATACACAGCAGCGCTATGTAAAAGCAGTGCTACATGGTCTTTAAAAGATGTTTGAGTTGAAAATGAAAAAAAAAAAAAAAGGAGAAGGGAAGTGATTTCAAAATTTCAGTTACCCCCTTTCATCCGATTACTAATATTCGGACTTTTTACTTAAGTTACATTAGGCGTGTAAAGTTTTTTCAAATATTTTAAAAATATTTCACTATTATTTATTATTTTTCATTTACTTTTTATTATTATTCATAAGTATTCTCAAATATTCTCAACATCCAAACCTAATTTTAACCACATTCAATAAAAAAAAGTGATGTTATTTATACTATCTCAGCTTGCCCACTTAGTGTAATTTGTATTTTTTTTTACTTTTTATTTCAATTATTGATAAATTAATAGTCATTTTCTTGACTATTAAATAAATATAATAAAAATTAAAAATTAAATAAAGGAGTGATCAAATTGAGTGGACAAGTTAAGACGGCATCATAGCATTTTTCAATAAAAAATTAACAACATTAGAGCATTCATAATAGATTAGTTAAATCTATTACTTAGCCAAATAATAGCTAAGAAATATTAAAAATATGTTGCAATAGCCTCAACAATTTTAGAATTAAAATAACTCTCTCTTTTGACTCTCTAAATATAGCTAGCATTTCGGGCCATCCAAATTATTTTTTGGAGCTAAAATATTCATTCATTATTTACTTTTATTTTCATTTCAAAGTAATACTCATATCCAGAATTGTTGCAACGTCATATCCATGTTATTTATTTATTTTTAATTTTATTTTGTTCTTCCACATGCAGTATTTTTCATTCTTAATAATAGTTAATGTTTATTATTTTGACATTCTCAGCTGCAAACTCTTAGATATATTTAAGTGTTCATTTTTAAAAAATATAACCATTAAAAAATATGACTACTAAAAAATTGTATCTATTAGGAATAATTTGAATGCTAGAAAATTAATGTGTATTTTATAATAACAAATCAATATTCAAATTACAACTGAAATTAAAATAAATGGAAAGTTTGAAAATAATATTTTAATAGAATAATTATTAATTTGTTAAGTCTATTATTTGGTGTATTAAAAAATAACTAGTCAAAATTTGTAAAAATGAAATTTCTAACCAAAATCTTGCTGAACAATAACTAAAATATTGTGAATGCTCTTAGAACTGATAACTTTTAGTTACAAATCCCGAGCCATATACAAAATAATATGAAATTAATAAATTGGAGTTAAAAGACTTGAACTGTCTAATTAAACGAGTCGAGTTAAGTTTAATTCATATACGACACATTGAATTTAAAATTTGAATCCCTCCTAACATCCAATTCTATCATATGCTTACATACACACGGTCAGAATATGCTTGTATATTTCACAATGATACTTGTATAATTCAAGCTGAAATGGTCAAAATTGAAATTAAGTGATTGCAGAGATCTTAACCTCGGATTACTGCGGCGATCAACTTACATATACATGATGGAGCCGAAGAGAGGTTTGTGAAAAAAATTAATGTAAAATATGAAACATGCAATATATAAAGTGTTATACTCATAAATATAATACACAAAAGTAATCTCACAAATTAATATGGTTTCATATAAATCGTTTGATCTGTATTACAATAAAAATAAATTTATAATCTGATAGACTACATCAAAATATATCTATTTATGAAATTATTTTTATATAATTTTATTGTGATTAAAGTGTATACATAAGGCTGTTCATCCGGTTCCCAAACCGGAATTCCGGATCAATCCGGACCGGAACCGGGTGTCCAAAACCGGATTGGACTCCAACCCGGTTTTATCCGGGTTAAAATCCGGTTTGAATTCGGATCAATCCGGTTTTTTAAAAAACCGGAAATCCGGTTTCCGGATTTAAACCGAATCTCAGGGTCTAAATCCGGACTAGTGTCCAGCCCAGCTATATCCGAATCAAGATCCGGGCAGAAAACCGGATTAATCCGGGTTTATTAGCACCCGAAATACGGAAACCGGATTGAAACCGCTTTCTGTATTTTCTCATCAACCAAACATCTCCTTAAGAAAGCCCTCGTCCCAAAATCATCCCGAGAAACCATTCTTACTCTCCATGCAACGGACCCTAATTTTATCCTTAAAGTTCGTATCGTCATCTTCACCTCTTCATCTTCTTCGACATCGCGGGCTGCGTCTCTATATACGGGATCCCTCTCGTCTTCCTCTTTGACCTTGACCTCATCTACATTCAAATCCAACAACGACGACGACCAATATGAGAAAAAAACCTAGTTCCATCGCCTACTCCCAAGAGAGATCCAGTTCTTCTAGATCTACCACATCAATCAAAGCCAAAAAAGGCCCAGTTTACCAAATCACCAGATCTACTCAAATATAAAACCATTATTCACAGATCGTGAGAGAGCCTTATCTAAAGGTCTTTGACGAGAAACACTGCGGCTTTTCGCTTTGGAGACGGTGACGGCAATTCTACAAAGGAGATCGGTGACAGCAATAGATCGAGTCCCCCGCGGTTGTTGAGCATGATCATTTGACGGCTGCTAGGGTCTCGTTTCACCTGCGTGAGAGAAAGAGAGAGAGGGGGTAGAGACGGATGCGAGGAGAGAGAGAGTAGGATCGTAAGTGATTAGGCCTTTGGCCCTCTATTAATACATAAACCGGGTTTCGGATTTAAAATCCGGTAACCGGATTATATAACCGGATCCGGATCACATTAATCCGGATTATTAAAATGCGGATTCCGGATTTGAATTAATCCGGGTTGGATTCCGGAACCAGATTCCGGATATCCGGTTTTTAGATCGGACCGGGAAAATACCCGGTCCAGATGAACAGCCTTATGTATACATACATACATATATATATATATATATATATTATATTGCAAATGCGTCGTGGGAGCATTGCCGGTCCGGGCAACATGGGTAGTGAACAGCCTAATGCCAGAATTTCCCTTTTGGGAATGTGAATGGAAATTAAAGCGCTTCGAACTCAAGTTATGACATGATATATATAACTTATACTTTTATTCCTTTCCATTAATTTAATTTAATGGGACTTTCAGTAATTAATTTGGGAAATAAAATTTAATAATGAGCTAGGTTGCATGTTCAATATATATATATATATATAACATTTATACAACCGTAGATTGGATAATCACCGCGTAATTGTTCTGATCAAAAAATAAATGAAAATGAGATTCACATGAAAACAACTAATTTTTAATAGTAGACTCTCATTCCTTTTTAAAACGGTTATGTGATATTTATACATCTCACGATTATATGTAGAATTACTCATATAAGCATTATTCATGAAAGTTTATGTTTCTGTCACAAAGTATATATTCATGATCAGGGCCGCCAAATTGGTTTTAGTAACTATATATTGTTCTACAGCGCTGTTGGAATCTGAAAAATAGTTTATAATTTTTGTTAAGGACGTATTCTGCAGTTCAATCTTTCGAGTTCCCAATCGACTGAGACCTGCAAATACAAAGAGAATGATGGTTGGGGTCCCAGACTGTTTCGATGTTTAAGTTAGTATGGAGAATATAAATTATGAGGTTTTGTAAAGGATATGACATAATATACATTTTTTTAGATTTTATCAAATCTTATTTATAGGTAGTCACCTGTGCTTTCCTTCGGAGGCGGTTTGAGGAAAAAAATCTACTAGCTGGGACACCATTCGATCGTTATCTCAGGGAAGGAAAATCTGATCTAGTCTGTCCCATCATTTGAATTAGATTTTTTCGATCAATGCTTAGTCAGGTTCTTCTGAAGGGTAACATTAAATGCGGTCTCATTTTTATCCAGTTCGGTAATTAATGTGGCGTGTTCATATTATTTGTGCATTTAAGTGAGGAAATCTGTCAGAACGACGATAGTCCAGTCATTCATAAATGCGAGAGTGACTCTGATGTGAGAGGGATCCATAAATTGCACCGGTAAACACAATTTCGTCTCTGATATTAGCGTATGATTAAAGTTGCCTTGTTCATTTCTTCTTTTATCATGATGGTTTGTGATTCGAGTTTTCTCTGATTTCAGCATCTCTAGTCGGGTCTAGACATGTGCTATTCGGGTTTGGACCATAGGCTTCGAGTCCAATTCCATAGGCTTCGAGTCTAACTCCTTTCAGACTTTGACTTGTTGTCAACTATCTTTTTAGTATAGGGCAACTTAAAACATGGATAACACTTTTTCCTAGGATTAAAAAAGATAGATGAAGATCACCAGAAACATCAAAACTATATAATGCTGCATGAAGTGCAACGTCAGTGCTGGACAAAATGATACAAAAACTCCACCCAAGGTTTGACCCGGATAGCTTTATTATTTATTTGGCAGCTCATGTACTGTTGTCTACAATTTAGCTTTGAAAATCATGTACATCCAAATGCATCGTTGCACGCAGTTCTTTGTGATCTTGATTTGTTCCTTCAACTCTCAATCCATTTTGTCATTTTCTTTACAATAAAGCATGCAGCAAGATTATACAACGTCATCACTCCAACGAAAATGAGTATTTGTAATCCATTATTTATTATCATAATAATTATTTGTGATCAAAATAGATTTATTTGGACAATAAATAATAATTTTAATAAGAAATTACTAGTCGTAAATATGTAATTTTCTTGTATTGCATACAACAACGCTCTAATTCGGATTCCTAGCTTTTTTTATCCCTTCAATTAATTCTGAAGTTGTGAGGCAAAGAACAGTAACTTCGAGCATCTATTTCCTATTCCTAACTTTTTTTTATCCCTTCAATTAATTGTGAAGTTGTGAGGCAAAGAGCAGTAACTTCGAGCATCTATATATTGCAATAACTTAAGACTCTGATCAATTCTTAACTTCCCAAAATAGAAGACGTAGGTCTCAACGAATCTATTCTGATTATAATGTCGGTCATGACCTATCGAAATCAAATGATCAAAATCTGCAGTAGCATCGATCAAGCAAAAGGATCGAAAGAAACGAATATGAAATAGGAGGTTGGCAAAAAGGAGAGGAGGAGGCCAAGGAGAGGACATGATTGGGATATATTAAAAGAAAAAACATTCGTATATATGCCTGCATGCATGCACCTATAGGCTATAATGTTTATTTATTCTTCCTTGACGGAACCTTTAGGGTGTTTGATTTTTTTTGTTATTTTTTCTAAATTATAGTTCCTAGCCACCGTACGTTATTCTGAAATTGTTCAAAGGTATCCAACCAAAAGCAGCAATTCGTTCTTGAATCCAAAAAGCATGCAGTGCAAAGTCATAGAGCCTTATAATTTAACCATATTCGCCCCACCAACATTATTAATAATTCTATCGATCGCTAGTTATGCTATATATATATATAACTTATATTCTTTTGTTCTTTTATTATTCATTAATTAACATTCGTTTCGATTATATATAGTACAAATTACTCATTAATTGTACTTACGTTAATATTTTCATTTATTGGAAGAAAATATTTGAAACGAACCACCATGCACTAAATTTTCGCCACCGATTGACCAAAATATAACCTTTACAGTGAAGAACATATATATTCTAGCTAGGGGAAGGTGATGAGGAGTATTAATTCCCCCACAAGTCCAGAAACAATATACCTTTTAGTTTATTTCAATATCCATGATTTGGTGCATGAAAAGAATATAAGTACCGCCTTTTAATTAGCTCTCATTTATATAAAAGCTGTAACGATCACGTACTAGCTAGCATGGGAATTAAACAGTGCAATATATATGAGGTGGTCATGTATTGTATATTTATATATGATGACAAAGCAAATACAGTACAAGACGACGTTTGTCAATAATAAGTAACCTTTTTTAATGGGAAATTTTTTTACAACTTTTAACGGCCTCCTTCATATGTCATATTTTTAAAAATTTTAATTTTTAATTTTTATTAAATATGTGATATATGAATAAGGAATAAAAATAATATCAATTAATTTAAAAATAATAAATTAAAAAAAATGAAAAAATATATATATATATAATATGTGAAGAAAGTTAGAAATGGTGTAGAACTTCCTTTTTAATATTATGAACAGACAATCACGCTGCCACTTCGAGGTATATGTTTGACGTGTACACGTACGTAGAATTAACATGATTGAAGTACTAGTACTACTGCAGATGGACTGCAGATGGACTGCAAATGGGCATACTGCGTGCACTTCAAAATTTATCCGTATTTTAGTAGTGTCCAACGTCAAAGTTTCCCTGCATGCCATCAATATTATATGATACATATATATATAATTGAGCATATACACTGCAAGAAAATATTCTTTTTGTGAGCCATTTCATCGCAAAAAAGGGTGGATTATCGCAAAAGTTACATTAATGGTAGGAATGTAAATAGTCCGGTCCAGTATGGGAAAAATATAGACCGATTTTATTCGATTTAAAAAATTTCTCATCCTAAATCGGATCGAAAATGATTCGGTCCATACCGATCCAGTCCAACTCAGTCTAGGAGCGGTCTGGTCCACCCATATAATTTAATAGGTTAAATTTGATTCAAAATCTTGCAATAATTAAATAAACTTTTTTGACCTATGTTTATAAATTATTAAATGTATACTAGTATTACTTTCATAAAAAAATAATCATCTCTGCCAATTGTCAATTTTTAATTTCATCTAAATATTATATAAAATATATAGTTATAACTTATAATTTATTGACTTAATATTTATACTATAAGTTATAACTAATATTTTATATTATATATAGTCCATAGGTTAATTAATTAATTTAATCTTCATAAGTTATATCAATTAATCAATAATATTAGTGATTATTGATCATACTTCATATATAGTTAAAAACAACATTAATAATTAATATTTATAATTGCTATATGTAATCATAAGAAGAGTAATTATTAATTAGTTAATAGTGATTTAGTGATATATTATAAGTTGGTTAACTATAACTAATAACACTATTATATAATTTACATTAGTATATTAATTATAAATTTATATATAAGTGAATAGTGATAAATTAGTAATAACATATTAAATAATAATAATACACTTATTACTTATAAGTTATTACTAATACTCTATATAAATATACTATAATTTATACTTTTATACTACAACTATTATAAATTATAAAATATTAATATTATAAGAGTATATATTATGTATTAACATGTTATACTAACACTCTTAATCTGTATTAATATTAATATTAAAATTTATATACTATTACTTATATATACATACATATATATATATATATAAATATATGTGTGTGCATTCGGTTCGGTCAGGTCAATGTTCTCTCTTTGGATTGGATTGGAAATTTCCAGTCCATAAAAAAATTTGACTAGACCCTGGACCGAATTTCATCCAGTCTTGATCTGGTTAAGTCTTTTTACAGTATAATTAACGGAAAAAAAAATGACGAATGATTAAACAATATTGCTTTTGAATAATTCTTTTTGCAGTCCATATTTGATAGACTGCATTACAATCTACATAAAAACGCTCTTGTTTTATGATTAAATGAAATACATTTTTTGAATTTTTAAAATTTATTATTTGTAAATAAGGGTGTTTTAATTAATTTTATTTTAAAATGAAGATTTTTCAATTTATTTATTGCTTGGATTGTAAAGGAGTCTAATTTTTTAGACTATATATAGTATTGCCCATTACTTTTTATGTACAGTTCCAGCAAAATCATAAATGAACGCAATTACATTCTCTTTACTTGCGAATTGTATTCGCTGCAAAAAGGCTTAACATTCGCCACAATTGATTGTACTAATTTAACATCCTAGGAAACGTTGGAAACACCCTTGCTTTATGCTCAACATTCAATTTAAACATTCCATCACAGACATAATCATTGCCCACAAAAACTCTATTTTTCATTATAATATATTGATTAGATTCAATAATTTGTTTGGAGCCCGTTTTGTTTAGTTAAAAACTCGAAATCAAATTATTTGTCACGGCGGTGTATAAAGCACATATTTGAGTGTCAATATACATTCTGAATTTCAATTCAACCTCACCACTCCCAATAATCTTAGTTTTACTTGAATAACGTCCAAGTGTAACTATTTTCTTTAATTTCTTCAAATAGGGTATAATTTTTAAACCACTTTTAATCTTTATCGTAGTAGATATGCCTATTGGCATTGGAATCTACCTCCACCACCCTGCAATAGATTGAAAGGACTTTTTGAGATCTCTAAGCTTTTCGTGTATTTTTTAATTTTAGACTCCATTTGAATTTTTTCTTAAGATTGTTAGTAGAATACACAATAATATATATAGTAAAATTTATAATAAAATTAATATTCAAACAAAATTAGTTTGGACTAAGACACGAAAATCTTACTTTCTTTACAGATATTCAAGCGCTTCCTTGCGATATACAAAATTACAAATTAATCAGTGCAATAGAATTCTTGTTGACTTAACTCCTCCAATATACAATCGCCTAATTGATTGTGGTATATCTCGAACCAACTCTACGTAAATGATTGAGTCCGAAACTTTGCCAAAAAAAATTTATTTATTTTATCTAAAAATACTCTAAAAATATATACTCACAAGTTTGCTTGTCTTATATATCTTTCTCTGAAGTACATGCCTCCATCGTACCGAAGGAGTACCAAACAAATATATAAATTGGACAAAAGAAGACCCTGAACGTAAATGGATGTACACGGAAAAACAATAAAATTAATAATTGAAGGAGCCAACTTAACTACCCTTCAAATTAAGCCAACGTTTTTCCCAAAGATGCCAAACTTTTTATGGCCGTTAAAACCAATCTTAAAGGTATATACTTTGGCACTTGAATGCTACCATTTAAATGGAGGAAAGCAACAATAAAAAAAATACTATTAAAAAATACCAACATGAGAGCTATATATGTATCTGGAGATAGATGGACGAAACTCCTTCAAAGTGGATCGATCGGAACTGGCCGCAAGTGGCGACTTAACGTGCGTTTCCCCCTTCCTTGAGGTATCCCCTCCCCATCTTTGTTAATTTGTAGAGTAATCTTCCTTCCCATACTTGAGTAAGTACCTCAAAAACCTTTAATTATTAGGGCAAGTTATCTTGGAAAAGTTATCTCAGGTTGAAGATCTTAAAAATAAATTTATAAATTAATGTGGTACGTTAAATTTTAATTTTTTTTTATTATAAATTAGATCTAGCATATCATATAAAGTAATGTCAATTTATATAATGTTTTTATAGTTGTAATATTTTTTTTAAGCTATTTAACCGAAAGAAGCAGGTAAAAAAAAAATTATAAAAAAAAGAAAAAAGAAAAAGAAAGACGCATGGAGTGAAAATTTAATACCCCGGAAACTAAGTGAAAGTAAAGCAGATCCATCTATACATCATACATGATCAATATAATATAAATGAGTCACTAAAGTTATGGCCTTTCTTCCTGCTTCAATCACTGTAACAACCACACAATTAACGCTCATCCAAAGATTGCATTTACATTTAGAAGAAAATGTTAAGAATGTTATAACTAATTTACCTACCTACTATGAATATTGCATTCACGCGATCTACCTCGCGCTTTAATTCCCAGTTACGCATAAATTAACCTACTCTTAATGAGCCCGGCCTCTATTATTTGAGTACTGTAGAAATTGAATAGTAGAAAAAACGAAAGGAAAAGTAGAATCCTTCTGTAGCAGATACAGGAAATCCACAGTTCATATGGCGCATGTCCCATGTTAAAAGCGGCCTCTTTTCAAAGTCCCAAATTCATGACTCAATGGCGCAATGTCCCACCATCCACTTCCACAGGTACAGCCATTTCCTTTCCCTCTCCAGCACTTGGACCACTAATTTCTCTTCTCTCTCTCTCTCTTTTTTTTTTCTTAGGATTCCCCAAGTCAACTCCCGTCCCACTATAAGTACCATATACTCGGTGCACTCTTCAAAACCAAGGGTACTGAGAGTCAAACTGAGTCTCGTTTTCCTCGATTCCTTGCTCTGAGATCTCTCTCTCTCTCTCTCTCTCTCTCTCTCTCTCTCCAGCTTTGGTTGTTTGTATTAATTTAAATTTTTGTTTTTGTTTTTTATTTTTTGCTTTGGAGTGATGGATAATGAGGAAGTTCCATCGGCACCTTCAACGCCTGCAACACCAGGGACTCCAGGTGCTCCGCTCTTTGGCGGGTTTAAGTCAGAGAGAAGTGGGAATGGAAGGAGATCGAGCCTTCTCAAGGGCTGCAAGTGCTTCAGCGTTGACCAATGGGGCATGGAAGAAGGCACCTTACCTAAAGTTTCTTGCTCATTGCCACCTTCTTCTATACCACTTGCAAAAAAGGCAAGTAGTATTTGCAGAAAGAAAAATATTTTGACGCAAAAATAAATTTATAAATTTATGTGGTGCGTTAAATTATTCAAGTATTTTTATTACAAAATAAACTTAATAAATCTCATGAAAATACGTGAATTTGTAAATTTATTTTCGTATAAATTCTTTATATACGTAAAAAAAATTGTTCCGTAAGTTCATATCGATCGCTTTTATTTTCATAGGTTAGTGAGAGACAAACTAACCCGTATTTCAAATGGCGTGCTGTTGTTGGTGTGTGAATGATGCCAACACCTGCAGATTGGAGCAGAGTTCATAGGCACTCTGATACTAATCCTTGCATCGACAGCCACGCCCATTGTGAACCAAAAGACAGCAGGCTCAGAAACCCTGCTTGGCTGCGCTATGTCAGCCGGCCTTGCGGTTATGATTGTCATTCTCTCGACGGGACACATCTCAGGAGCTCATCTCAACCCAGCCATCACCATTGCCTTTGCTGCTCTCAAACACTTCCCATGGAAACAAGTAGTCACAACTTAAAATTATTTTTCAATGCGCTTTCGTTAATTGCATCTCTAAAAGGTCTCTAAAAAGTTTTTATTATACCTTGCATGGCAGGTGCCTATTTATATTGGAGCGCAGTTATTGGCATCTATATGTGCTGCATTTGCACTAAAAGGGATTTTCCACCCCACAATGGGAGGCGGAGTCACTGTTCCTTCTGGGACATATGGTCAAGCTTTTGCCTTGGAGTTCGTTATCAGCTTCAACCTCATGTTTGTTATTACAGCAGTAGCCACCGACTCAAGAGCTGTAAGAAACTCCTAATTTCTATATATTATATCATTTTCTTCTGCCTGCATGAAGTTAAAAGTAATGGAATAATCTTTTCTAAATCTTCATTTTAATTTGATAGACCTCTATAAGTTTATATATTTGTGTGCAAGAAAAGCATCTTTTTTACAACACAAAACTGCTTGGATGGATATCAGCTGATGAGGGTGGAAAAAACGCACAAATAGTTTCTATATATGGCGTAATTTCATTGATCATGTGTACATATATTTGGCAATTCTAATTTTATTTTCCTAGAAATAATTTAAAACCATAATTATTTCTATTTCTATTTTTTTTAATTATGTTCAGTTCACTGCATAGACAGATCCTGCTAGCTAGGCTGCTGAGAAAACTTCCAATAGACGCAGGACTCTCCTTTAAAATATATTTGCGTGGGTAGCCCAAGAGACAATAGTCAATATATAATGGTCGGCAGTGGGCACCATGCACGTTCCACATCCCAATAAATATAATATCATAGTACAACTTGTCGATTTCACTAAAATCAAGGTCAAGATAGAACACGTTCCGAGACACAAGATAAGGTATTGCATATATATATATATATATATATAAAATCATATTCACATCTAATATTTCAATTATATATAATAATATATATGTATATGTTTATGTATAAAAGTTCATAATAGCTCATAGCCCTTAATTAATCATATAACTCATCAAATACCTTTGCAAGATCCACCGCACCACTTCACTCGCGAAATTGAGTTGTCACCTTGGCTCCGTTTGGATTCGAAAATGAGATGAATTGAGATGAGTTTGGTTTATTTTTTAATATTATTATTATTTTGAGATTTGAAAAAGGTGTGCTGGGATTTGAAAAATGTGTATTGGAATTTGAAAAATGTGTATAGAAATTTGTGTTTTGTATTAAAAAATTATAAAAATATAATGATGAAATGGAAGTGAGTTGAGATGAGCTCAACCCACTTCCCAATCCAAGCAGCCCCTAAATCATCCAACATGCTTTGTGGATTCAACTATTTCTTTTCGAGAAAAAAAAAACTTAATCAAATGCTTCCAGGATCTGTTCTTTTACGATTTTGCTAGTTTGAATATTGATCAAATATATACTTATTGATCTGCAACATGATTCAACAGGTCGGAGAGTTGGCGGGAATCGCGGCTGGAGCTACTGTCATGCTCAACATACTCGTGGCCGGGTACGTCAGATCTCTAGCTCTTAGAACTACGCGGAACGATTTCCCCGACTGCATGGGATGTGTCTTTTGGACTCATAGGTTTAACAGCTAATCACTTTAATAAAGAATGGGATCTAATATATATAATTTTTTATATGAATCTTATATTTTACTCAATTTTTTTTTTTTAAAAGGATTACTTGGCACTTCCATAATTTATGAGTGAAAATGTCATTTCTCAAAGAGTTGTGCCATTTAGCTTCTACTCAAATGATACTTTCTCCTATGAAAAGGGCATAAAAGACGACACCGTGTGTCCATTCATTTCCCAAAAAAAAAAAAGCCTAAAAGACTTGGTACCTTCACATTAGTTCATGTATATGCATATACAAAATTAACTCTTTTGGAGATTCACTTTGTCATTCAAACAAAACTTAATATATTGACTTATGCATATTTGAGACAAAATAATAATAAAATGTTATTATTGTTAATCTTTTTTAAAATTATTACTTTAAAAATTTTATAATTATCATTCACTTTGTGTCATCAACTTAATACAAATTTTATATATCAAAATCATTTTAATATAAATTTCACAAAATTAATTTTAATGAATAGAAGAGAAAAAATAGTAAAATAATGTTTCAAGAGTGAATGATAAGTCTTCAAATTTAGATAGTCACTATTCATAGGTATCCAAATATTTAAATATGCATAATCCAATATGAAGGATTTTAAGTCTATATTATGCATATATGAATTTGCATATACATATGCATAGATCAATGTCAGTATTCTAAGAAATATTGAAAGGAAAAACACCATCATTATTACTTAAGAGGAAAACATCACATATTTAGCTACCTCAATGTCACAAACACAAGATCCTTTTTTGTTTTTTTTTTCTGAGCTAAAATACAAACAGGATTCAGTAATGCAATTTAAAGGGATGTTGATTGCCTAAAATTTCAAGCACAATACTTCATATGATCTATTGAGATATTTTCTTTTGTGGTATCTTATAGGCCAACAACAGGAGGTTCAATGAATCCGGCAAGAACACTAGGGCCAGCCATTGCGGCAAACAACTACAAAGCCATATGGGTGTACCTCAGTGCTCCCATCCTCGGGGCGCTGTGTGGGGCAGGAACCTACTCTGCTGTCAAGCTGCCAGAAGAAGATGGTGATAATCATGAAAAGCCTTCCACAACAAGGAGCTTCAGAAGGTGACTAATCAACAACATAGTCATCAGACCTGCATTAATAATGTAGAAACTCCAATCAGATACAGATGGGCATATACAAATTATAACACTAAAATTTCATAAATCAGCTTCCAATCAATGATACATATGTATAAATAAATCTCCCTTATAAAGGGAAAGACAATTACAGAGTATGAGAAGATAGAGAACTCACTTTCAAGAACAGGTACATATTGGAACTGGTTAGTGGACATATAGCAGTCTAAAGCAGCGGAAAACAAAGTTCAGGACTTGTAAAGCGCATAAACAATTCTGATCTTATCTATCTTGATGTAATATTTCATCCTCTATGAATCTTGAGTCATCGAGCAAAAGTACGAAAATCCAAAGATGGTTTAGCAATAATATTACAGAAATTTTCCTTGTTGCTTGGTAATTTACAATGCACCCGATAAATCATAAACCTAAGAATTCACAGTCTCATTGCTCATACTTATTGGCAGATGCCAATTGATTTAGGCTTTTGAAATCTCATAATTTGAGGCTTTGGGAAGTCTGACATTGAGTTCCTACATAACAATTTCAAAATCTTAGGGGCATTGGTATCTAATTTAGACTCAGTTAAACCTCTACACGTTAAAAGTTTGATATGCAATTGAAAACTCCTATTCTTTTAACTAGCATCAGTAAACAATAGTTTCCTCTCCCGCTTTACAAGGGTGACATGTGGGTTTAGCCCATAGGAAAGGAGGGATTTGAGACACTGAGGGCTATCCACATTAAGTAGCCCAAGAAACACAAACCAAAAAGGGCTAAATAGAAGATGGTCCTAGAATCCGTATGAGGTGATACATTCACATTATCATTAGGTGACAACTCAATGAAATTGCTCACATAATCACAATGTTCAGACTATGCTGACAAATATTACAAATGTATACCAAATCTATATTGATTTACATCTTCACAAACTATCAAAAGACAAGTTATGTAATTTGCCAATAGCCAAACTTACACTACACAAAAAAGCACCTTTTGCTGCCAGTTTTTGTTGCTGCGGACATTTTTTGGACGTCACAGATGGATTTTAACCGTAGCCGGTTATTTGTTGTGGCGAGCGAAAGAATCGCGGTTACAGGAACTTATTACGGCGACTTTGGCTCGCTGCATAAAATAAAACTGGGAACAGGTCTGATTTGCGCGTTATTATCCTGTTGCCGCGACATTAAACCAAAAAGATTGTAGATTTACGAAATTACCCTCTATGTCTCCCCGCGACAAAGTTTCGGTTCATTTGATGCCTAAAATCATGTCCGTCTTCTCAGCGACCCTCGACCTCGACACCTGGTACCATCCACCTCTTGCACGCTGCACGCTGTCGATCGACGTCTCCTCGCATGGCCGGTAAGTCTCCTCCGTCCCTTTCTTTATATTTCTCCTTCAATCTCCCTCTCACCCGAATCTCTCTTCGTCCGCAAGAACGCTGCCCCTGCATCGTGCCCCACGTTGCGCGCCACTTCCTCCATGCCGTCCCTATTTGAGCAAGCTATTTCTCTCCTTTCAATCTTTGTGGTACTTCTCTCCCTCAATCCGTCTCTCTTTCTCTCTCAAAATTTGGGTATTTTTATTTAGCTATGTTTTTTGCTTATTTGCAAGCAATAGGTAAAATTGCAGTGCTTTATCTACATTGCAAACATATGGTTGCTGATTTATAAGTAATTTTTAGTTTTTGAAGGTTTGGCGAATGATTTTGTGTGATTTTCAGTTCGTGGATGTGAGATGTTGTATGATTGTGTTAGATGGGGTTGAGCAACCATATGTATTTTGGTTTTATTGCTTCATTCAATTCTTAATGTGCATTTTGGTAGTTGCAAGCCTTTGTATATGCTAGGTTGCCAATCTATTGAAACTCTCATGTGTAATTTACCAGTGAGACATAGATCAACTTCACCATGGAGTGGCACACTGCCCCTGCAATAATTTCTGCAACTGACACCAAATTTAGATATCTTGTGTTTTAATGTAGTCACCATCTCCCTAATGGCCTGAATTGGAAAAAAAATATCATCTCCCCGACTGCCAATCCTTTAGAACTTACAGTTAAAAGAGGCTCTCAGTCCCAAAAACATTTGGTTGGTTCTTAGTTGTTGATATTCTTGTGAAGGTGCTAAACAAAGAGGCCATTGATTTGCCACATGACCGACCCTCTTTAATGTTGGAGTCATCCTTTTTCCTTGATAGTTCTAGACTTACCATTATTATTCTCTCAATATTCTTGTACAAAAACCCACCAAAAGATAAGTTAGTTACAATAACTCTGTAACTCTCTTTTTATTGATTTGGAAGAGAGTATCAATAAACTTACCATTCTCATTAAATTAAGATTTGTTTAGATGAGGCCATAAGACTATGATTCAACATTTCTTTAGATTGTCTAAAGTGATGATCCTTTCTAGGGAAGGCCCTCCATAAAAAAATTTTTGCCTCTACTAAATACTCTTCCATAACAATGAATTTGTACCATACATTGTTATGACTTTGTTGAAAAAGCAGACTTGAAACTTCCCTCTCTTAGAAGAGCAATAAAAGATCTTGTCTTCAACTCTCGCCAACAACCGGGTGAAGTAAGGGAAGGGATATGTATATGTATGTGCTCCCTTAATATTAATGCATATGTATATGCAGATAAAAGAGGAGATAAATTAAGGGAAGGAATTATATATGAATATACCAGTGTAAAAAAAGATCTCATATGGCCCCCTTGAATTTCAACCTTAGGTCTCGTGAAAGAATCGAGAACATCTCCAATGACTCTCCCAACAATGAGAGGTCCTGACATCTACAATTTACTTCACTCAACGCCTTATATTGCTTCACTTTAAAATATTTTAGTTCATATATTAAACTTCAATTTTAACATTTGAGTTCCAACATTTCTGTTTGCACGACAGTTTTAACATTAGATATGCCTTTGCATCGATTAGACATAGACCCAATTGAACTTGATGAGATAGTGATGCTAGACCAACAAAATCCAAGAGTTGAGGAGAATGACTTTCTTCGTAACTATTCATCCTCGGATGACTTTCTTAGTGACGCTTCATTCTCGGATGACAACACTTCCGAGTCAAGCGGAGAGGATGGTGGTGGTGATCATGACACTGAATCTAATGAATAGGTAATGTGCTTGTTTACATTTATATTTAGATACTTTCTCCACCCATAAATCTCCACCCATAAATCGGTTTAGTTTTGCCTATAAATCTGTTTAAATGTATGTCTTAATTTTGCATATTGACAGGTTCTCTGCCTTTTCTTGATGTGCAGTTTTTGCAATTGTTGTGCTTGTTTGCATGCTGCCATTTACACCGAATGTATTTAGGTAGTTGTAGGCAACCTCTATGTTTGCAGTCCTTTTAGATGTTATTACAAAATTCTATGAACTATCTAAATTTATTCATGCAGATACTTCGCAAACCTCTGTTCATTACATGTTTACTTGATTGATTTGTTTTGTGCATTGCAAGATATTGGAAAAAGTGATGCTCAGGCAGAAGAGCCGAGGAAGAAAATAAAGTAAACCATTCGGGTTAATTGGCTGGTAAGGCTATTAGACAAGCGCCCAAGAATTTTCTGATGTACTTCTTTGTAATGTTTCTGTTTTTTGTGCTTGTCAACCCCTACCTTATTAAAAATGTTAGATCATAGCCTGGATCTCTATTGCATCAGGAAATTGGAGCTTTTGTTCTATCTGGTTGTGGTACCTATTGCTCAGACAACTGGGGGACTAATATAATTTGATGGTAGCTAGTTAGGAAAGGATATTCCTCTGTTACTGACATCTTCAATAATATGTAGATACGCCCATGTGAATTATATAGCCATGCGGCAATTTTTTCCAATAACCATGCTTTATTTATTTACTCACTTTTTTTCTTTATTTTTCCACAGTGCTTCGAGTTCTTTGATCTATGTTGGAAATCAATTGGTGGGAAAACTAACGTAGTTCCATTGTGCTGCCGAGTATGATTTAATGGACTTGCAGATGCTTGAAGACTAGATTTCAATTGTAACCTTTTTCACCACTTCAGTTTGTATATTTGTAACTTGCTCAATCTGTAAATTTACTGTCATTAATTCATCAAACATGTATGACGAAGGATCATGTAATACCAACTTTGCCTCAGGATTATATAAATGGCATGTATTTGATCTATGTTGTTCAGAGGAGATAAATGGCATATAGGATATGCCCAAATACATGGGAATTTATAATATTAATACACAAAAAACAAGGTCACTACAGGGGACGACGATCGCAGTCAAAAAAATTGTCTCATTCTCAACTGTCATTTTTACTACAGGGACGATACAAGTTAATAATTTAGTTGAGTACAAAAGGCAGGTCACTACATAGACGATTGATTCTGCAAAAATGATATATAAATTGTTGTATATTTATTACGGCAATATAGGGACCATCGACGTGAAAAAATTAAGTCTAGTACAAAAATCAGGGCACTAAAAGGAGTATCTATATTGCAGCAGGATAGATGGTCAGGTAATGTATTGCTATACATCATGGAGAGTGCATAGATTATTAAATAACTGTAAGTCTATCGATTCACATGACTGATCATCTCAATAATAGGTATGTGATGGCAACGACCAATTGCCATGCATGAATTGATAATAAAGAAGTTTGATGTATAATAACGAATTAAATTTTATTTAAAAAAGTTGAGTTGTTTGAAAGATTCAAAACTTTGCATTTATAGTAATGATGTTATTTTTTGATGGATATTACTACTATCAACAATGCAGTTGCCAAATCTGAATTCCTCCGTCATGTATGGATAGCTAAAGCTATAGACGGGACCTACTCCTATTTCAACTGATCTATTACATTTAATTTGCTACTATGGTAGCAGCATGTAATTTACCTCATCTGAAGGCTTATTCCTCTTTTTAATGATTATACTCAATATTATGACCTGTATAATGGCGTTTATAAGTCTAATAATACCTTGATGTTGGTGCTACTTTGGAAAACATTTGGATTATTCTAAAATGTCTGTTTTGGGTTATATATAGGATGTTAGCTTTCTTGTGTTGGATATTGTCGAGTTGCTTTGTTTCATTTGAGTGCTTATGCTTGGAAATAGAATTCATGATGTTTTTAGGGTCGGGATCGACCATTTATTCAATGGAAGCTAGGTATTGGATATTCTCTAGGGATTAGTTAGAATATAGTTCTTATGGGCGGTTTATGAAAAATGTGCCAAATATGTCAATTAATTTAAATCATAATGTAATTAAAGCAAATAATTTTGTTGGGAAAAAAGACATTTCGAAATGGTATTAATATAGGAAAAGATGATCCAATTGCCTCCAATTTTAGTAATTGGCTATTTCATATGCTTGTGCATAATATTCAACAATGAAATTTCATTTCATATTGTTCTTCAAAATTATTAACTCTAGCGCTATAATATATCCCAATCAAATAATTATGTGAATTATTAACTCTAGCTATTATTTCTGGTTAACTCCCACAATTGAGATTTTTATTCATGATATTTGAAATTATTAAGTTGTCGATTTTAATTCTCCACACTGAATCAATTGATCAGTGGGAGTAATTGGAACAAGAAAAATATTAAGTAATGGCCACAAGATACAAGCGGCAAAAAGGCAAAATGAATCCTATTAAATAATAAATCAGTCCCGATGGGTCCCACGAGCCATACAAAAATTGAATAGAATACAAAGTTAAGGATGGAAAACGTGTGCCAGATGAAATTTGCAGACGGCAAATTGAGAGCATTAGCATTAGATTAATCATGTTATAAACGAAATCGGCAGCCGCCCCCTGTCCCACCACTAAATTATGTGAATGACCCCACAACTATTATTTTAAATTTGCATAGTGACTTGCATAGTAACTTGCATAGTAATTTCAACGCCTATAAATATGGGTTTCAGTTGTAATGAAATTCATAAGAAAAAATAGAGAGAGAAAGAAAGCTTCAGTTCTTAAGAGTTTCAAGAGAATTTCTTATTTCTCTTTTGCAATAGTAGTTCCTTTCTTTAAGTTTTATAACACGTTATCAGCACGACGGTTCTGCCAATTTTGAAGCTAGTGGCCTTATTCCTCTGTAAGTTTTTCAATATATTATTTGAAATCTTTGATATATTTTATTGATGATTATCTGTGTGAATTTATAAATATATATTCTGAGATACGCATATTTATTATTTATATGTGTAGAAAATAGCAAATCTTACAAAATTGAAATTTGTTGCTCTTGATATATCTGGGAAAAATTATTTATCCTGGATACTTGATACTGAAATACATCTTGATGCAATGAACCTGGGAGAAACTATTAAAGAAGGAAATCAAGCATCCCTGCAGGAACGTGCTAAAGCAATGATTTTCCTTCGCCACCATCTTCATGAAAAATTGAAAACTGAATATATCACTGTAAAAGATCCCTATATTTTGTGGAACAATTTAAGGGAGAGGTATGAACACCAGAAGACTGTCATCCTCCCAAGAGCTCGTTCTCAATGGATGCACCTGAGGTTGCAAGATTTTAAAAGTGTTAGTGAGTATAATTCCGCACTTTTTAAAATAAGCTCAGTATTAAAATTATGCAGTGAGAAAATCACCGATGAAGATATGCTAGAGAAGACTTTTACTACATTTCATGCCTCGAATGTGCTCCTGCAGCAGCAGTATCGAGAGAGAAAGTTCAAGAAATATTCTGAACTTATATCATGTCTTCTAGTAGCTGAGCAAAATAATGAGCTCTTATTAGAAATCCACCAGTCACGCTCTACTAGCTCAATATCATTCCCTGAAGTGAATGGTAATAGGTTTGCATCATTCCCAGAAGTGAATGGTGCATCCTTTAAAAGAAATCGGAGGCGTGGACGTGGTAGGAGAAATTATAGAAATGTTGGTCCCAGGAGTGACAACATTAAAAGGGATTATAATATACCATATCACCAGAAGTGGTACAATTCAGAGAGGGGTAAAAATCCTCAGAATAATTCTTCAAAAAAAAGTGAAGAGGTGTGCCATAGATGTGGAATGACTGGACATTGGTCACGTACCTGTCGTACGGCCAGGCACTTAGCTGATTTATATCAAGCTTCTATTAAAGGAAAGAATAAAGTGCATGAAACAAATTTAGTAGAACCATCAGATGATTTATTAGATTCAGTAGATGTAGACGTTACTCATCTTGATGTATCTGATTTCTTTAATCATCCTGATGGTAGTATTGAACACTTAATTGGAGATGGAAGTGTTCCACTCAATTAATGTATTTTCTTTCTATCAATAATAAAAGTTTTGTATATTTTGTAGAATCATGGATCACATTGATGAGCTTTTTATCTCTGAGTTGAATGATAAAGATATATGTCTGGCTGACAGTGCTACAACTCACACAATTCTCAAAGAAAAGAAATATTTTCAAAATCTAACACTAAGTAAAGCCTATGTCCATACCATATCAGGTTCATCAGATTTAATTGAGGGCTCCGGAAGAGCTTATATTGTGTTGCCTAATGGCACCAAATTTTGTATTGATGATGCTCTATTCTCTTCACAATCCAGAAGAAATTTATTGAGTTTCAAAGATATACGTCGTAATGATTACCATATTGAAACGACCAATGAAGGCAGTAAAGAGCATCTTCTTATTACTAAAACAGTATCGGGCCAGAAGCTCGTATTAGAAAAACTGCCTGCTCTATGTTCTGGATTGTATTATACAAAAATGAGAACAATTGAATCATATGTGGTAATGCACCAGAAGTGCATTAACCCTAAAGTATTTATGACTTGTCATGATCGCCTTGGACATCCGGGTTCTATAATGATGAGACGAATTATTGAAAATTCGCATGGGCATCCCTTAAAGAATCAAAAGATATTTCTACCCAATGAATCTCCGTGCTCTGCATGTTCTCAAGGTAAGTTAATTATTAGACCATCTCCCTCAAAAAATCATTGTTGAATCTCCATCCTTTTTACAAAGGATTCACGGAGATATATGTGGGCCTATTCATCCATCAAGTGGACCATTTAGATATTTTATGGTTCTAATTGATGCATCTAGTCGATGGTCACATGTTTGTCTTCTTTCCACTAGAAATGTTGCATTTGCTAGACTTCTTGCTCAGATAATTAAACTACGAGCACAATTTCCTGAGTATCCAATTAAGACCATTCGATTGGATAATGCAGGTGAATTTTCATCTCAAGTTTTTGATGATTATTGCATGTCAATAGGAATAGATGTTGAACATCCTGTTGCCCATACACACACACAAAACGGTTTTGCTGAGTCTTTGATCAAAATGCTTCAACTAATCGCTAGACCTTTACTTATGAAATCAAGACTACCTATTTCTGTTTGGGGACATGCTATACTTCATGCAGCATCACTAATTCGCATTAGACCATCTGCATATCATAAATATTCTCCATTACAGCTTGCATATGGTCAACAACTAAATATTTCTCATCTTCGTACTTTTGGATGTGCTGTATATGTTCCAATTGCACCTCCACAACGTACAAAAATGGGCCCTCAACGTAGACTTGGGATATATGTTGGTTTTGATTCTCCATCCATTATTAAATACCTTGAACCCCTTACAGGGGATATGTTTAAAGCACGTTTTGAGAATTGTCATTTTGACGAATCAAATTTTCCGTTAATGGGTAAAGAAAAGTCGGTGCCTGAAGCACGACAAGATATTACTTGGGATAATAAGACCCTGTCTCATTTTGATCCTCCTACAAATGAATGTAAACGGGAAGTTCAAAGGATTATTCATTTGCAAAATGTTGCAAATCAGTTACCGGATGTATTTACTGACACTAAAAGTGTAGTAAAATCTTATATTCCTGCTGTTAATACTCCAGCAAGGATTGAAGTCCCTGAAGGACAAATTGTCAAAGCAGCAATAGGTGAATCTAAAATACGCCTAAAGCGTGGAAGACCTATTGGTGCAAAAGACAAAATTTCCAGAAAGAAAAGAATACAAAATGAATTTGGTGTTCCTGAAGAACACGTACCCACAATACAGGCCACAAATATAATTGGTGCTCCTAAAGAGCTTAAATCTTCTATTCCAGAACCTCCTGAAGAGAAAACTCTTGAAGAGTATAAATCTCCTAAAAAGGGACATCCTGAAGAGGTGTGTCATGAAATGTTTTCTCCTGAAGAGGAACAGGTACCTGAAAATAATGAAATCTCAATACATTTCATGAAAACAGGAGAAATTTTGGATAGAAATAAAACTGTTGTCGACAACATATTTTCATATAAAATGGCCCTTGACATTACCAGAAGTAATGAAGAAAGTGAGCCAAAAAGCGTCGAAGAATGTCGACGTAGAAATGATTGGCCAAAATGGAAAACAGCTATTGAAGCTGAATTAAATTCGCTAGCAAAACGAGAAGTATTTGGACCTGTTGTCCAAACACCAAAGGGTGTAATGCCTGTTGGATATAAGTGGGTATTTGTACGAAAACGTAATGAGAAAAATGAAATTGTGCGATACAAAGTACGGCTTGTTGCACAAGGTTTCCTGCAGAAACCCGTGATTGATTATGAAGAAACATACTCTCCCGTTATGGATGCAATCACATTTAGATTTTTGATTAGTCTAGTTATTACAAAAGGATTAGAAATGCGGTTGATGGATGTGGTCACTGCATATTTATATGGATCCTTAGACCATGACATATATATGAAAATTCCTGAAGGATATAAGATGCCTGAAGCATCTACAAGTACATCTAGAAATATGTACTCAATCAGACTACAAAGATCTTTATATGGGTTGAAGCAATCCGGACGCATGTGGTATAATCGCTTAAGCGAATATCTATTGAAAGAAGGATTTGAGAATAATCTTATATGCCCATGTGTTTTTATTAAGAAATCAGAATCCGGATTTGTCATTATTGCGATTTATGTTGATGATTTAAATATTGTGGGAACTCCTGAAGAGATCTCAAAAACCGCTATATATTTAAAGAATGAATTTGAAATGAAAGATCTTGGCAAAACAAAACTTTGTCTCGGCCTGCAGCTTGAGCACTTGCCAAATGGAATTTTTATTCATCAGTCCATGTATACTGAGAAAGTCCTAAAGCATTTTTATATGGACAAATCTCATCCTCTGAGTACTCCAATGATTGTTCGAACACTTGATGTGAAGAAAGATCCATTCCGTCCTTGTGATGACGATGAAGAAATTCTTAGTCCTGAAGTACCATATCTCAGTGCAATTGGAGCATTGATGTATCTTGCAAATTGCACTCAACCAGATATTACATTCTCAGTTAATCTGCTTGCAAGATATAGTTCTGCACCAACTCGAAGGCATTGGAATGGCATTAAACATGTCCTTCGTTACCTTCATGGTACGGTTGATATGAGATTATTTTATCAACATGGTTCAAGTCCAGAATTGATTGGGTATGCAGATGCAGGTTATCTTTCAGACCCACACAGAGGTAGATCTCAAACTGGATATTTATTTACTTATGGAGATACTGCCATATCATGGAGATCTGTTAAGCAAACACTATCTGCTACCTCTTCAAATCACTCAGAGATCATTGCTATTCATGAAGCAAGTCGAGAGTGTATTTGGTTGAGATCAGTTATTCAACATATCCAAGAAAAGTGTGGACTTCCCATGATCAATAATAGCCCAACAATCTTATATGAAGATAATACTGCTTGTATCACTCAAATCAGAGGAGGATATATCAAAGGTGACAGAACCAAACATATTTCACCGAAATTCTTTTATACTCATGAACTTCAAGAAAAATGTGAAATTGATGTCAAGCAGATACGATCTAGTGATAATCTGGCAGATTTATTCACAAAGGCGTTATCAACTTCCACATTCAAGAAGATTGTGCATAACATTAGAATGCGAAGACTCAAAGATCTTTTGTCATGCAATGTGCTGATTGTACTCTTTTTCCTTCGCTGAGGTTTTGTCCCACTGGGTTTTCCTCTGCAAGGTTTTAATGAGGTAATCTTAAAGCACTTATGGATACATAAGAAGACTGTACTCTTTTTCCTTCACCATTGGTTTTTCTTCCCACTGGGTTTTTACTTGGCAAGATTTTAACGAGGCAGATTCTTTATGGGTGGTCATTCAAGGGGGAGTGTTATAAACGAAGTCGGCAGCTGCCCCCTGTCCCACCACTAAATTATGTGAATGACCCCACCACTATTATTTTAAATCTGCATAGTGACTTGCATAGTAATTTCAACGCCTATAAATATGAGCTTCAGTTGTAATGAAATTCATAAGAAAAAATAGAGGGAGAAAGAAAGTTTCAGTTCTTAAGAGTTTCAAGAGAATTTCTTATTTCTCTTTTGCAATAGTAGTTCCTTTATTTAAGTTTTATAACAAATCAAATATTTTTTTAAAAAGTATAATTTTATATAAATACAAAAAAAAATACCATATTTAATAAAAAATGATACTTTTAAATGTAACAAAAAGTAAAAAATTACTTTTTTTTTTTTGAAAAGTAAAACATCAAAACTCTTTATTTTTTTTTTTTTGATATTTTTACAAAATTATATTTTTTAAAGAAATTTTTTAACTAATCCAATACTAGAGAAATTAACAATTCCGTGCCAAGCTTTCACGCTGTCACTTTTTAACAAAAACCCTTTCTCACTTTCACTCTTTCACTTCTTCACAAGCTGTTCATCGTATGTAGCAAAAAACTCTTTCTTACACTCTGAAATCCACTTGCTTTGTTCACAAACTCAAAATCAAAAACTCATTTTCAGATCACTTGAGGTTTTGGTGCATCTAAAATCCACAACTCTGTGCTACATCTGTGTATTTTGTAATCTGATATTTATGCTGCCGAGTATAACCTGCATCCATGTATTCTTGTTTACACTTAGTTCTCTTCTCCTTGTTAAATATATCCTTTGAGGCAAGTGAAAGTAAATAGATACGAATGTATTTACAGCAGCTGTCTAGTACATTTGAATATGAATGCAAATAGAGATGAATATACACACATGTAATTAGAATAGGGGTTAGAATTAAATTTAGTTTCAGTCACTCGAGGTTGTGCTATATCTAAAATTTTTGTTCATGGATTTACTCAGACATTACTGCTACATATCTTTTCTTGAGTTCAATAGGTATTAGGTGGATTAAAGATGTAACCTAGGAATATTTGTAACCTTTTCTGCTGTTCATCAGTCATTACTGCTGTTCAGATTTACTCAGTAATTACTGTTCATCTAAAATTCCTACATTATTAAAAATGCAACTTAGGAATATTTGTAACCTTTCTTGATTTCCAGGAACATTAAACTAACTTAATGTTGGTCTAATTAGTGGCTTTATTTATATCTTTACTAATCTGTGTAATCAGATTATTTAACCCCAATAATAGTGCAAAACATTTAAATACATAAACTGAGTTCATGGATTTTACTAAACCTATGATAAACATCTAAGAAATAGATGTTTAATTAATTATAAACACAGCAGCATATAAGTCATATCGTTTAATGTGATGATGATTAAACCGATCAGATCCATTTGACATGTTGTTATATGCTTGTATCAATGTCCTTCATGTACTTTCATATTACAGTATTAATTTTCATTAGTTTCATATAGATCCAATTTCAATCAATTGTAAGTACCATTTGCCATGAGAGGAACAAGGAGAAGAGCTGGTGGACATGGCCGAAGGACACAAACTCACGAGCCCCCTACTCAGGGCTGCAGAAGGAGTGGTCCAACTCAGGACTGCACAACAAGTGGTCCAAATCCTCCGGAGCAGCCTAGGTGGACACGAATTCCTAATCAAAGATCATTGATGAATGATGCACCACAGCCAACAGATATGGATATGGGTACTGATCATTTAAATGAGAATATCAATGGTAGTGAACTTACAATGCACGAGGACAATGGTAATAATAATTGTATTTGTTGAATTACAAAAATAGGCGCTTTATTCATTAATGATATACAATTCTGCATTACTTATAATTTTATTTGGTGGTTGTTCTTGTTTCTTACACTTTTTCTATGTGAATTAAAGCAGAAAATTGCTTGTCACTTCTATTAAACCACGTATTCTATTAGTGACAGTTCAACATGTGCCAATATGGAGGTGTCGTGGACCAGCTGGGTGCACTGAATTATGAAGTTCCGTAAACATGATCTCATCCCGTTATAGATTAATGATGGTGAAAGGGCACCATCATGTGAGAATGTAGTGTTCTTTACAACAAGAGTAACATGGATTATCAAACATCATGCATCTATGATTCATAATACTTGGGATGTTGTAGATGCACAAGAAAAAGTGGAGTTGATCAATCGTGTTAGGGTATTGAGCTGTCTTCAATAAATTATTTTATTAAAATATAAGTTTGAAACAAGTTGATTTGTTGGATTATTTCATGCACTTTGCAGGCTGGTTTCATTATAGATTGGGGCAAAAGGAATCATCGCGAGATGGTTGAGAGGAACCTTGGGAAGAAGTTCAATGACTTCCATTACTAGCTTCATATAATGTACAAGGGTTATGCAACACACCAAGAGGCATTAATGAAGTCAACGTCATTAGTATAATTGGATGTATGGAAAAAGTTATGTGAGAGGTGGGGGAGTGATGAATTCAAGGTAACATGTGTGAAGTTCATGTAAATGTGCTGACTTAGATAGTTCAATGACTTCCTTTTTAGACCTATCTCTGTACAAGAAAATTATTTGACCTAGATAGTTAAATGGCTTCCAATTAGATAGTGTTATGTACAAGTAAATGTGCCGACTTAATTATTAAAACATATTTACTTAATGTGCTGACTTATTTGAATTATCTCTTCTTTTATTGTTCTTAATTTATTTATTTCATATGACTTGGATGAGTTGTGGTTATTGTTATCCCCGATTGGTCGGTGCTAGTGTGTGAATCAATAAGCTGTGGGTAATATTTGTGTATGCTATTAAAGGGTCCAAGTGCATCAAACCTGGTTAACTTCTATAAACAAACTCATTGGTCAAAGAAGAAAGGGGCATTTGTTACCCCCGATACAGAAAAAAACTATGTGTGCCCTCTCTAACTTACTCATTTTAAGATATATTCTTTTATTCATAGATAACCATTTTACTTTAATTATTTTTCCTAACATGAAGGATCACTTGTTTTCATCAGAATACAATGTGTGAGCAATTGTGTTGAATATTTGAACTTTCCTGCATGTCTTGGTGTGTACTAATTGCATTAGTTGGACCTACATGTTATCTTCTACCTATTGCAAAAATTCTAAGTTCGGAGGAGTCTAGTTCTAGGAATGTTTTCTGATTTGTAATCATTTACTCATCAAAATATTCAAAGTACACTTTCTCTATGTGAATATTTAGTCACGGTAAAACAATCTCCACTAGTTCAATGTACTCACAGAAATATTAATACTATATGCAGTTTTACACCTCCATATTGCACATTCCTACATTTTCTTACTCTGTTAATGCTTGTATATTATTCTTTTTTCCCATAGTGCTGTGATGCCAAGTACGAGTAGTAAGACAAGGTTTTCAAAATGTATGTGATATTAAAATATTGTTATTGAGAGAATCTAGCTAATTACTACATGGAAATCCAATTCTATCAAGGAGTTTCTGTAATGGAGTATAGGTGAAGGATTTATGTAAACTATGCATGTTGAATGTTGTCATGTAGGCAATACAGTTGTTTTGATTGAACAGAGCCAATGAGCCTACCTGTAGGATGCTATATATAGACTTCACTCCCAGGTTTAAATGTATAGTCATGTTGACAACAATTTCAATGATGAGTGACACTTAATATTTATGTATTTAGTGGCAGTATATATGTAAGAATTTAACCTTGATTTTGCATGACATTTAATCTTTGTACATGCTATAATGTTCTGGCTGTGAAAGTAAATGAGATGCTCATTCAAGTTTGTATGAAAATTGGATGACAATGTACATGAAAATCAGTTTGTGAATTATATGGTGTTCTGTTTTGCCAAACTTGCCATCAATTTTTTACATTACACAGAAAACAAAAAGTCCTCAAAAGTAGAGTCATAGGAAATTCATGATACAAGGTTTTTCAAATGAGAGATGCTGGGACCGGTCCGGCTGTTCCCAGCAATAGTTGGGCTGCTTTTTGATGAAAAACACATTAAAATAAAATAAAATAAAAAATACACAATAAAAAATATAATAAAAAAATAAAATGAAGAAAACATAATAAAAAACACAATAAAAAAATAAAAACACAATAAAAAATGGGATGGGCGGTGTCGCCCACCGCCCACAGGAGACGGCGGGCTGCTTTTTGGCCAGGGATCAGTCCGACTCTTTTCAAATTGCTATTGACAAATGAGTTGCGATCTTTTTACAATTAGGTTCAATTGATATATATTGTAAAAAAGGGTTAATTGGCAAAAGATTCATATCTCATTGCCTGGTGTTGTGTAATCACATTTCTTGAAAATTAATTATCAAGAAATGATGTCCAATTATTTTCTGTTCCGTAGAGGCACGTCCTCTGATCACTTCCAATCATTTCTAAGAGAAGATGTATGGGAAATAAAACAGGTGAATTACGAGAACATTAAAGATTATAGTTTTCGTTCTGCTCTTGGATGCTATTTGGTAGAATTTATTGTATGAAATATGCAAATGAGTAACAATTGAGATTGAGGAACACTTACCTGGGTTCAATTCCAGCTACAATAAGTTGAATTCGATTGAAAAGAGCATAAAAATCCAGTTGCCATAATAACATTGTTAAATTCACCGCAAATACCTACGATTCACCCCTTCCTGCATGGCCCATACACTCAAAATCCAATTTCCGCGTAATCAAACCCACTGCAAATGCCCAAACCCTCCGTTTGTCCACAATAGTGGCGTCCCAATATCTGGCAGTAATTGCCTTCAAATAAAACTGGGAGGATGTACTGTTGCGAGATATGTCAGCGGCAAGATGTTAAGCAATTTCGGTGCCCCAAAACTCGCCGAAGGTTGCAGTTTCGATGCCCCAAAAAATGACTGGAAATAGCCTCGATTTCCGACGATGTCCCAGCCGAAATTGCCCTTTAAACCCTAGTTCTTCATCGACTGTTGCTGCGGGAACGATCGCCGGCAAATGTCCAGCAGCTGCGGCCACCTTCACTTTCCACCGAAATTACTCTGACCAGACGTATTACTCTCGGCCAATTAGCGGTGAAAACAAATCGCAGCCCTTTGCTGCGATAAAACAGGGAAATTGCGGTGAAAACGCACCCCGCAAAAGACCCCCTTTTTTTTTTTTTGGTAGTGAATTACTCGGAGATGCGCCGTTCGGATACAAAAATAGTTTTGTCTCGTTGTATCCTTACATATTTTTTAAATTTTTATATAAAATATAATACATAATTTAATTTTTTTAAATATTAAAATATTAATAATATTATTACAAATAATATTTTAATAATACTTTATTTAACTGTCAACTCTCCTTTAAAACTATCTCACCTCATTATCTAGACGGACCTAAAGTTATTACCATACAGACCTGAATCAGCAACAAAACCCAACATTTCAGTAAGCATCACTAGTTCATCACGTCGGTATCAAAATATCATCACACGTTTATTAGCCCATTAGGCAGTGCTAAGCAGATTTCACAAAATCAAACAAACGGACAGGGAAGGGCAGAAAGAGGCCATCAACATTATTACTCTCAGCTTGGCATATGAGCAGATGTGGAAAGGCTAAAGAAATAATATTGCTGGATTTCGAATATTACAAAAGAATCGGAAGATACTGGAAAAAATACCTCAATTAATCCCAATAGCTGCATTTTTCTCATTGCTCTCTATCATGTCCCAAATTATGCAAAATCCAAAAAATATTCTTTTTTAGTATTCCTGCGTCTCTGAGCCACCAAACATAGCAAAAACAAAACCTTGGAATCTGAATTATGTAAAAAAATCGTAAATCCTTCACTTAAAAATGAAGCCTTATGTTCTATCTGAATTTCAAATATACGGACATCGCGAAAGTCCAAATTCAACTCTCTTTTATTTTCCTCTACTTTTCCCAGACTTACTCGCAACCAAACAAGTCTTCATCTCTTCAATAACCCGAACAACCTCTACAAAATACTCCGACCCTGTGAGCCGTTCGGACCCTATTGCGCATTCAAGCTGTCAACACCTTTCGGACCAGACGCGGGTCGTGATCGGATTGAACGAGAAGCCGAGCAGCAAAAGCACGAACAAAACCAAACTCACCGCTCGAACACATTCGGAAAAAATACTCGACCACACGAACTACTATCTGGATTCTGGACCCAAAAACCCACTCAAACAATCGAAACTTCTCGGACCTTGACTTTATCGTGTTCGGATCTAGCCGGAAACCCGAACACCAATAGCATGAGAATAGCGATCAAAACGCCGATTAGATCAGAGAAGGCGTCCTTGACTGAGGCTCCTGAGGACTGGAAGAAGCCAAGGTGATCAGCGGCCTCCTTGGCAACACCGGCGAGTAGGGAGAGTATAGATCCGACAGAGATGGAGTAGCGGCGGAGGAACGGGTAACGGGAACGGGCCGAAAGGGAGGAGAAGAGGATGGTGAGGGAGAAGCAGAATAGAAGGTGGTAAAGCTTGTCAGGAGCCCACCAGGGGTCTTCGTCGTTGTTCAGCATTTTTGGCGCCCTGGGATATGGGAGAAACTGGAAAGAGGTGGGGGGGGGGGGGGGGGGGGGGAATAAAGAGCCTGCTCTGCGGTTTGGTTTTTGTTTCAATTTTAAATATCAAGCATTTTATAGTTTTATCGCAGTTTTAGAAAGAAAGGGGAAAAGAAGAAAAAATATTAGGAATTTACTGTTTGGAGACAGTTAGAGAAACCTACTCACCTAAATAGTATTTTTATTGTTTATATATTCTCAATCATTTCTTAAAAAAAAATAATAGTCTTATCAATTTTTCTTATTATATATATTTTTATTTAATAATTAAAAAATTGATTATTAATAAAATGGTATTTTTTAATTTATTTTTCAATAATTATGAATGTTAAAAAAAGAATAATTTTACATAGAATCGATTTTAAAGAGTCAATAAAAAGTCGACTTTAATTTAAAGAATAATTCTATATAATTTTTTTCATTTTCAACCTTATTTTAAATTTTTATATAAAAAGCAAACCAACGAATCTTATTAGATTTATGAAAATAAAGTTGAAAATGAGGATTTTTAAAATAAAATCGACTCTCTATCGATTTCCTAAAATTAATTTCATATAAAATTATTCTGATTTAAAAATGATTTCCCTCATTTTCAACATTGTTTTCATGAATCTAGAAAGTTCTATTGATTTGTTTTTGATATAGGAATTGAAATTAAGGTTGAAAATGAGAGAATTTTTTTTTTTAAATCAAAATCAACTCCCCATTCGAGAAACCATAGAGTAAGCTCTTCATTGTTTGGGGATAGTCAGAGAAACCTACTCATATGAACAATATTTTTCCTGTTCGCATATTCTCAATCACTTCTAAAAAAATGATAGTCTTATCAATTTTTTTTATTATATATATTTTTATTTAATAATTAAAAAATTGTTTATTAATAAAATGGTATTTTTTTTATTTATTTTTTAATAATTATGAATGTTAAAAAAAGAATAATTTTACATAGAGTCGATTTTAGAGAGTCAATGGAAAGTCGACTTTGATTTAAAAAATAATTCTATATAATTTTCTTCATTTTCAACCTTATTTTAGATTTTTATATAAAAAGCAAACCAACAAATCTTATTAGATCTAAGAAAACAAAATTGAAAATGAGGATTTTAAAATTAAAGCCGACTCTCTATCGATTTCCTAAAATCAATTCCATATAGAATTATTCTGATTTAGAAATGATTTCCCTCATTTTCAACATTGTTTTCATGAATTTAAAAAGTTTTATTGATTTGTTTTTTTGTATAGGAATTGAAATTAAGGTTGAAAATGAGGGAAATCTTTTTTAAATCAAAGTTGACTTCTCATCGACTCCCTAAAATCGACTTCATGTAGAATTATTCTTAAAAAAAATACTTAAAAATAAATAAATAAGTATATTATAAGTGATAAAATATTGATGAAAAAAGTTGGAAGTCTATATTACCCAAAAAAATAAATCACCTTGTGTTATTACAGAAAATATCGTATTTGTTATAAAATTAAAAATGAACTATGATTACAAGAAAAAAAAAACTCTTTTGAAACTTTCTAAAATTTTATTCTTTCTATATATTTTCTTATAAAATTTATAACAAGTGAAACCCATATTTAGAGGCCTTAAAATTACTATCAAGATACTATACATATCACTATGCAATATTTAAAATAATAGTAGTGGAGTTATTCACATAATTTGGTAGTGGAACAGGCAGTGGTAGCCGCCCTTCTAATGAATTCATTACACTCTCCCTTAAATGACCACCTTTAAAGAATCTGTCTCGTTAAAATTTTGTCAAGGAAAAATCCAGTAGGAAGAAAAAACAATGGCGAAGGAAAAAGAGTACAGTCTTCTTATGTATCCATAAGTGCTTTAAGACTGCCTCATTAAAATCTTGTAAAGGAAAACCAAGTGAGACAAAACCTTAGCGAAGGAAAAAGAGTACAATCACCTTTTTTGGTAAGACCCGCATAGAAATATGCTATTGACGTGAGTAAAGCTAAAGCAACGGTAGTATTTATATCATTTGTAGGTGCGGCTAATTCCCCATGAGGTAACTGTATGATTTTCCAAGGTAAAAGAGCATCTGACCAATTCGAAACAAAAATAAATAGAAACAAAGTTCCAATAAAGGAAACCCATGGACCGTATTCTTCTCCAATCTGAGTTTTGCTCACGTCTCGAATGAATTCAAGGACATATTTGAAGAAATTCTGACTGTCAGTAGGAATGGTTTGTGGATTACGAACAGCTATAATGGCTAGTACAAGTCTTCAAGACATTTACTCATCCTGAAAAGTGCATGACAATAGATTTTTGAGTTTTCGCATTCCAATATTATGCACAATCTTCTTGAATGTCGTAGTTGGTAATACTTTTGTGAATAAATCTGCCAGATTATCACTAGATCGTATTTGCTTGACATCAATTTCACAGTTTTCTTAAAGTTAATGAGTATAAAAGAATTTAGGTGAAATATGCTTAGTTCTGTTACCTTTAATATATCCTTATCTGATTTGAGTGATACAAGCAGTATTATCTTCATATAAAATTGTTAGGCTATCATTAATCATTAGAATACCACACTTTTTTTGAATATGTTTAATCACTGATCTCAGCCAAATATACTATCGACTTGTTTCATGAATTGTAATGATTTCTGAGTGATTTGAAAAAGTAGTAGATAGTGTCTGCTTTACAAATCTCTATGATATGACAATATTTTCATAAGTAAATAAATATCCAGTTTGAGATCTACCTCTTTATGGGTCTGAAAGATAACTTGCATCTGCATACCCAATCAATTGTGGACTTCATCCACGTTGATAAAATAATTTCATATCAATCATAACATAAAGGTAACAAAAGACATGTTTAATGTCATTCCAATGCCTTCGAGTTGGTGCAGAACTATATCTTGTAAACATATTAACTGAGAATGTAATATCTGGTCGAGTACAATTTGTAAAATACATCAAAACTCCAATTGCATTGAGATATGGTACTTCAGGATTAAGAATTTCTTCATCGTCATCACAAGAACGGAATGGATCATTTTTCACATCAAGTATTCGAACAATCATTAGAGTACTCAATTGATGAATTTTGTCCATATAAAAATGTTTAATTACTTTTTCTGTATACATTGACTGATAAATAAAAATTTCATTTGGCAAGTGCTCGAGCTGTAGGCCGAGACAAAGTTTTGTTTTGCCAAAATTTTTCATTTTCAAATTCATTCTTTAAATATGTAGTAGTACTTGAGATCTCTTCAGGAGTTCCCACAATATTTAAATCATCAACATAAACCGCAATAATACCAAATTCGGATTTTGATTTCTTAATAAAAATACATGGACATATAGGATTATTTTCAAATCCTTCTTTCAATAGATATTCGCTTAGGCGATTATACCACATGCGCCTGGATTACTTCAACCCATATAAAATTTTTGTAATCTGATAGAGTACATATTTTTAGATGTACTTGTAGATGCTTCAGGCATTTTATATCCTTCGGGAATTTTCATATATATGTCATGGTCTAATGATCCATATAAATATGCAGTAACCACATCCATTAATCGCATTTCTAATCATTTTGTAACAATCAGACCAATCAAAAATTTAAATGTGATTGCATCCATAACAGGAGAATATGTTTCTTCATAATTAATCTCGAGTTTCTACAGGAAACCTTGTGCGACAAGTCGTGATTTGTACCGCACAATTTCATTTTTCTTATTACGTTTTCGTACAAGTATCCACTTATATTTAACAGGTATTACACCTTTTAGTATTTGGATAACAGGTCCAAATATTTCTCGTTTTGCTAGTAAATTTAATTCAATTTTAATAGCTGCTTTCCATTTTGGCCAATCATTTTTACGTCGACATTCCTCGACGGTTTTTGACTCACTTTCTTTATTACTTCTAGTAATGTCAATAATCATTTTATATTAAAATATGTTGTCGACAATAGTTTTATTTCTATCCAGAATTTCTCCAGTATTCATGAAATATATTGAGATCTATCTCATTATTTTTAGGTACATATTTTTCTTCAAGGGAAAATATTTCATGAAACACATATTCAAAAGGTCCCCTTTTAGGAGATTTTAGAATAGGAGATTTAACCTATTCTGAAGCATCAATTATATTTTTAGCCTATATTGTGAGTATTGGTTTTTCAAGAACACAAAATTTATTTTGTATCTTTTTCTTTTGGGGAGTTTTATCTTTTGTACCGATAAGTCTTCCACGCTTTACGCGTGTCTTAAACTCACCTATTGCTGTTTTGACAATTTGTCATTCAGGGATTTCAATCCTTACTGGAATATTAACAGTAGGACTATAATATTTTATTAAATTTTTAGTGTCGATAGATATATCCAGTAATTGATTTGCAACATTTTGTAAATGAATAATCTTTTGAATTTCTAGTTTACATTCATCTGTAGGAAGATCAAATTGAGACAAGGTTTTATTATCCTAACTAATTACTTGTCGTGTTTCAGGCACTGACTTTTCGTTACCCATTAATGGAAAAATGGATTTATCAAAGTGACAATTATCAAAACGTGCTTTAAACATATCCCCTATAAGGGGTTCAAGATATCTGATAATAGATGGAAAATCAAAACCAACATAAATCCAAACTCTACATTGAGGACCTATTTTTATACGATGTGGAGGTGCAATTGGAACATATACAGCACATTCAAAAGTACGAAAATGAGAAATATTTGGTTGTTGACCAAATGCAAGCTGTAATAGAGAATATTTATGATATCAAGATGATCTAATGTGAATTAATGATGCTGCATGAAGTATAGCATGTCCCCAAGTCGAAACAAGAAGTCATGATTTCATAAGTAAAGGTCTAGCGATTAGCTGAAACATTTTGATCAAAGATTCAGATAAACCGTTTTGAGTATGTGTATGGAAAACATGATGTTCAATATCTATTCCTATTGACATGCAATAATCATCAAAAATTTGAGATGAAAATTCACCTGCATTATCCAATCGAATGGTCTTAATTGGATACTCAGAAAATTGTGCTCGTAGTTTGATTATCTGAGTAAGAAGTCTAGCAAATGTAACATTTCTAGTGGAAAGTAGACAAACATGTGACCATTGACTAGATGCATCAATCAAAACCATAAAATATTTAAATGGTCCACTTGATAGATGGATAGGCCCACATATATCTCTGTGAATCTTTTGTAAAAATGATGAAAATTCAACAATAACTTTTGAAAGAGATGGTCTAATAATCAACTTACCTTAAGAACATACAGAGTACAGAGATTCATTGGGTAGAAATATCTTTTGATTCTTTAAGGGATGCTCATGCGAATTTTCAATAATTCGTCTCATCATTATAGATCCTAGATGTCTAAAGCGATCATGTCAAGTCATAAATATTTTAGGGTTAATGCACTTCTGGTGCATTATCACATATGATTCAATTGTTCTCATTTTTGTATAATATAATCCAAAATATAGAGCAGACAGTTTTTGAAATACGAGTTTCTAGTCTGATATTGTTTTAGTAATAAGAATATACTCTTTACTGCCTTTATTGGTCGTTTCAATATAGTAATCATTACGATGTATATCTTTGAAACTCAATAAATTTCTCCTGGATTGTGAAGAGAATAGAGTATCATTAATACAAAATTTGATGTCATTAAATAACATAATATAAGCTCTTCCAGAACTATCAATTAAATTTGATGAACCTGATATGGTATGGACATAAGTTTTGCTTAGTGTTAGATTTTGAAAATATTTCTTATATTTGATAATTGTATGAGTTGTAGCATTATCAGCCAGACATATATCTTTATCATTCAACTTAAAGATAAAAAAACTCATCAATGTGATCCATGATTCTATAAAATATACAAAATTTTTATTAAAAATAATAGAAAAAAATACATTAATTGAGTGGAACTCTTCTATCTCTAATTAAGTAGTCAATCTACCTTCAGAATGATTAAAAAAATCAGAGACATCAAGATGATTAACATCTACATCTACTAAATCTAATAAATTATCTGATGGTTCTACTAAATTTGTTTCAATTCTTTTATTTTATTTTTAATAGATGCTTGATTTAAATCAGTTAAGTGATTGGCCGTACGACAGATACGTGACTAATGTTCTGTCATTCCACATTTATGGCACACCTCTTCATTTCTCTTTGAATAATGATTATGAGAATTTTTACCCCTTTCTAAATTGTACCACTTCTGATGTATAGTATATTATTATTATCCTTTCTACTGTAGTCACTTCTTGGACCAATATTTCTATAATTTCTCCTATCACGTCTATGCCACCGATTTCTTCTAAAGGATGTACCATTCACTTCTAAGAATGATGTAAATCTATTACCATTCACTTCAGAGAATGATATTGAGCCAGTAGGGCATAACTGGTGGTTTTTTAATAAGAGTTCATTGTTCTGCTCAGCTACTAGAAGACATGATATAAGTTCAGAATATTTCTTGAAATTTTTCTTTCGATACTGCTGTTGCAGGAGCACATTCGATGCATGAAAAGTAGAATAAATCTTCTCTAGCATATCATCATCGGTGATTTTCTCACCGCATAATTTTAATATTGAGCTTATTTTAAAAAGTGCTGAATTATACTCACTAACATTTTTATAATCTTGCAACCTCATGTGCCACCATTCATAACGAGCTCTTGGGAGGATGACAATATTCTGGTGTTTATACTTTTATTTAAACTGTTTCACAGAATATAGAGGTATTTTATTGTAAAATATTCAGTTTTTAATTTTTCGTGAAGATGGTGGCGAAAGAAAATCATTGCTTTAGCACGGTCCTGCAGGAACGTTTGATTTCCTTCTTTAATTGTTTTACCTAGGTTCATCGCATCAAGATGAATTTCAGCATCAAGAATTCATACTTAATAATTTTTTCCAGAAATATCAAGAGCAACGAATTCAAATTTTTTAAAATTTGTCATTTTCTACACATATAAATAATGAAATAAATATGTGTATCTTACAAATTTAAAATAATAATTATCAATAAAATATATCAAAGACTGCAAATAATATATTGAAAAACTTACTGAAAAATAAAACCACTAGTTTCAGAATTGGTAGAATTGTCGTGTTGATAACGTGTTATAAAACTAAAAAAGAACTACTATTGCAAGAGAAAAGAAACTCTTTTGAAACTCTTTGAAATTTTATTCTTTTTATATATTTTTTTATGAAATTTATAATAACTGAAACTCATATTTATAGGTCTTAAAATTACTATACAAGTTATTATGTAAGATTTAAAAAAATAGTAGTATGATCATTTACATAATTTAATAGTAGAATATGGGATAGCAGTTGTCCTCCCAATGAATTCATTACAGTATGAACCCAAATATCAACTTGTTCGATTTATGGCACAATGAAAGTACAAAAGGAAGAAAAAAACACTTCGAGCTATCTTACATGTGTCATAGTCTTTTGTCTATATTATTTTTTTTAAAACAAAGTCTACTTTACTAATAGAAAATCAACAAAAAAAAATTAACATAGGGAGGAGCTATAACTATAAGAAGGTGCAGTCATTTTCTATTATATAGGAGGGGCTTTCTTATTGTAAAATTCTAACAAATAGGGAGGAATAAAAATAAATGCTTTCAAAGATTGATTTAGATGCAGTTTATTGTGCAATAAAATGTGTGCATCAATCTAGATCTCGATGTATTTTTCTTGATTGCTCTTTGATTACTCAACAAGTATATGATGTCTTGCATAATCGATTGAATCATCCAATCTGGGTTGTAGTTTTTTTCCTTTGCTGCCTGGAGTCCAATGATTAATGTAGTGGCTTCTCCTTGATGAGGATGGGTGTTATGGATATAGCTGGGTTGAAGAAAAATTATTTCTCCATCATCTTTCCTGCAAACTGCCGGATTAGTGCTTCCTATTGCCCGCAGTGCTACATCAAATGTTAGGATCTGACGATCCTTTGGAACTGCTTTCCAATTGTGGCTACCATTAATCATCTTTTGTTTAGTTTGTCTTTCCATAATAGTAACTTAAGGGCACGAGAGCAATGCGTCTTTAAAATTTGAAAAAATGTAAACAAAATAATATACAGACTTTTCCAAAAGATAGAAACTTTAAATATGAATTATAGTAAATTTAAGTGTCTTCAAATTTGAAAATGTACTATTTATCTTCACAGGTAATATTTTATTCCAAAAATCATATCCCAACATATATTTATAAATATTAACGTGGGTTTTCTTTTAAGCATGGCATTGAGCCACTGATCCAATAGTGTAATATTATTATTAATTAACATATAATTACTGTAACTGCAAAATATTAAAAAAATACTATTATTAAAAAATACTATTATTTATATATTTTTTTTACTAATCTAATGTGAAATTATAGCTAAGAGGTTTTGGATTTATATATGTACTTTTTATCAAATTTTGAAGATAACTTTCATGAAACGAATGGATTCCTTGATTTCAATATTTTGGAAGGCAGAGCAATGTATATAATCCAAAATTGAGTACCGATCAAAGAAGAATCACCCTTGGGCCTCCTCGGCTGTCCAGATCAGCGAGATCACAACACTTGGACACCAACACATTTCAGCTGGTATCTTAAAGAACATGAAATAAAGTTAATAAGGCGGTGACCCTCCACAATGAATGGCGATTGTCAACGGAGAACAGGAAACAAGCGTACATAGATTGATAATGTTCACCTACGGAACAACTGAAAGTTGCGTAAACGATAAATATCAATCAGCAGACCAAATTAACAGCAGCTTCAAAATTGTTATCAGTCCGACAGCATGTCATTAAAGGGCAGTTGATAAACTACATTCCAGATGCTTTTAGAGTATGTAGTACATGCTTTCTTAGAGCTAATTCATCTTACTGATTAGTTCATTGATGTGATCTTCACGATTCCCAGTGTCTCCCCCTTGCTTGTATAACACTTTGCTTCCTTTCAATCCTTCTGGCTTCTTGAGTTTTAAAGGATATAAAAAGCTAGTAACCTCCTTGAAATGTGGACCAACGTTAGCGATCTCATGCACAATATCTTCGATGCATATGATGCCAAACTTCCCCAATGCCTGCAGCAAAAGACATGCAGAAAAAGGATTAGAAATTTTTAAGGCCGAAAAGATGTTTAAACTCCAGGATTCAGCAACTATATCTACACCTGTTCGATGATATTATTGTCTGTGAGGGGAACCCGCTGCTTGTCTATCATTGCATAACCCTTCTTGTAAATCAGCTCCTTAATGCTCTTTAGATTTGGGTATCTTTACAATCAAGAAATCTCATTAGAATAACAAAACACTATAAGGGGCACAGCAAGCAAGAGCATCATAAGAATAACCTTCGTCAGTTGAATTTCAAAATCCAAGGAAATTCACGTATAAAAGGAGAAAATAAACTTAAAAGAGCCTGATGCTCGGATTTCTGGGGCTTATTAGCATCCTTGATCCAAAAGATGGTCACATAGAGCTTAAATAAACAAAGTAGAAAACCCAAGACAATGTTGATGGTTTGATCCAAAATTATAAATAAAAAGTGTCCACGCTGACTGGAAAATGATTAGTTACTTGGAAGAGTATTGCCGAATAATAGTCTATAAAAAGAAACCAAAATATAGAAAAACAAGGAAACACCAGAACACAAAGCGAAAAGCTAGTTACTCTAGTCCCTTTTATATATATAAATATATATATATATATATAAGTAGTTCCTCCTAGTCCTTAATGTAAGCTAAAAGCTTTATTTGCACTATTGTTCATGTGCCCTCTAGATACTCTACATTTATCCTACAGTTTATTCGCTATATTATGTTTAGAGAAATCCTACTCTTACAAACGTGAATCCCAATCCCGACTGTAAGATTAGATTTTTTTTCTTAATTTTTTTTTATATAATGACTAACAATATGTATTTTATTATTGTTGTGATTTTTCATAATTTTTTAAAAATGTTTAGAAGTGATAAAAAAAATATATTAAAAAAAGCAAAAAGCAAAAAGCAAAAAGAAAAAGAAAAAGATTTTCAACTAGGCGGGATCCCAGTTGGGACCTGCCATTTGTGACCCTAGTATCACTCTTATGTTTATTGCATCGGAAGTAGAAAAGGAAGCTTGTGTATCCTACCCATATGTGACGTATGGCTCCACTCTTTGCAGCTTTTCCATTATCCCTTCATTTGCCTTCACAAATATACCACTGAACGTTGACCTCAATTTCATATTGTACAAGACCTTCCTTGTTTTTTGATGCATTTCTCTTTTCCTGGGAAACAAATGCAGATACATCAGGGGAAAAAAAGGTGAGCTGACCACACAAAACCACCACAAAACAATAGTAATCCCACCCATGTATGCGAATGACAAAAAGCAGTTTTGATTTTGTTGTCACTGATGTCGGTCTTTTCCTCTTTACCCTATGTTTCATCTTAATGAGGTCCAGTTCCTGCATGAAAACAAAGGATAAGACTTATCAACAGTTTTCAATATGAACCGTATTGGAGTTTTGACAGGAAACTAGGCAAGTAAATGTATTATTAAATAGCAGAAAATGCAAGAACAGGCATCTTGTGAAACATTGGCCTAGAAAACATTAACCTTAAAATGAAACTCACACAAGACTACCTTTCCAATCTGATAAACATTCCCGCCTGGATGAGCATACACATTTTGATGAATATTGCATTGCTTCTCACTCAGATACCATAATAAAGTCCATCACATCTACCATCGGGATATTGCACAACATGCATATCTAACATACCAAACTTTGGAAGAAAAGTACAGGGAAAGCGCCTATATAGTATTCAGACATGGTAGATACGTAAACACCTCATTATTCTTAATGGTCTAAGCATCACAATTTCAATAATCAAGACACCTTTCCATTTCCTGATACAACAGAACTAATTTTTTTATTTATCCGTTATAAAACTAAATAAACACGATCTGAGTCCATTTAACATAGTTCTATATACGCCAGTCCTTCCTGACATTTTAGTCAGCTAATAACATAGTCTCTGATACTCCAGTTCATCCTTATATTTTAGCCACGGAGCATTCCCAACTAATCACTAACTCATGTCACATTCTCATTTACCATTTCTCTAAGGTTTTTATATTCTGCCTAACCCAAAACTCATGCCTCAAATAAATGAAACCCTGGTTTTCACTCTGCCAAAGAAGTGAAGAACACTACAAAGAGAACTTCAAATTCCCCTATTCCAACTTTTCTAACATATCAATGTCCCAAGCAGGTAGTCTATGAAGAAAAAGGAGTCCCAACTCTCTCAAACCCCGTGATGATTACATAATAATGCCCCCCCATCAAAATAATGCCCAATTCTAAAAATTCTACATTCTGGCGTATGGAAAAAAAGTTATAGCAACAAACAAGAATCTTAGAAGAACATTCTACCAATTACCACTACTTAGAAGGAAATAAAGAAACATTACATCAGTTTTTTTTTTACTTATAAAAAAGCATAAGTATTTCCCAATAAAAATACAATTTTAAACCTTGTGATAAAGTAAAATAAAGGGCAAGCAAGCAAACGGACATACAGGAACGCAAGCATATACAGATAGAAACAGTTACCCTAGTGCGGTACTGTTTGATGAAATCCTCGGGCATTCTGATGAAGTCGTGCTTGGCTTTCTTCCTGATAGAGTTTCTCTCCTCATATTGGGCTTTCCTCTTAAGTGCCCATTCTTCATTGCTCTTTCTTTTCTTCAATATTATCTCTGGTATGTAAGCCAACGGCTTCGACTCCTCTTCCGTCATCGTGTTCTTTTTTACAGCCCTGTATCCGATTTATTCAAAGTTGTTCAATTCTTCTCTGCTTACTTACCCCGACATTCTCGATGCTTGAAAATTATTTCCTTTCTCGTTCCTGAATAAGATAAAGGTAACAAATTGATTGAAGAAGAATTTATTCCAAATAATAACAGCTAATTGTTTGGTACTAATTCTTTGACAAAGTTAAGAAAAAAAAAAAAGAAGAAAGATCAAACTAATGCCAAATATAAAGAAGACCTGGAAGATGAACGGCCGAAGCGCACAAACGTGTCTGCGTTCGGCGAAGCTAAACGAAATGACGAACGAACGAACGAACAACGGACTTTTTTTATGCAAACCCTAAGGCCTAAACGCTAAAACCCAACTCATTGAGCCTAATTTACGGGTCTGTCCCTGGTTTTATAACAGAATATCAAGAGTACGTTGGGTCGTGTTATGATCCAGCCCAGATAAATTATAATGGGCTGCTCTTGGGCTCTGAGAACAGAACAAGCAGGCTGAGTTAGAATATATTTCTTATACAAATGATAAAATAACGAACGTTCAGGCACCAGTCTTTCTCGTACCACGGTGGAAACTGGCACGTATTTTGCGTAGCTTCTTCCGCTAGAGCCGTGGTTCGAAGGCTGGTAAGAAGAGGAGGAGGTGAAGAAGAAGAAATTAAAATTGAGGTATTTCAAAATACCTCTCTTTTTGGAAGTTGGGAGATAAAATTCATAAAGTTTGGTTTTTACTGAAATGAATGTAATCAATGAATTTAATACTTTGGATATAAATTGCCTATTTTACGGACGGACACAGACATGCATAAATAATTAATAATTAAATCATTTATGTCTAGTTAACATTAATGTAACATTATCACTGGTTTGACAATGTTAGAAGGAACAATGTTTTGAGAATTATTAAAAGGAACAATATTCATTCTAACGCTGTTAGAAGGAACAATATTCCTGGAACATTACCAATATGTGTTAGAATGAATATTGCTTTGAGAATTGAAAGAGCATACAATCATTCCATTAATCAATATTTAAGTGCCAATTTGCAATTAAAATTCAAAATCAAATAAATTTTAAATTATATATATTAAAAAATTATAGGTATGAATTTTAAATATGCAAGACGCGTACTTTCTTTTTATAATTAAAAAATAAATTTATGGACAAAAAAAAAAAACTATTATACTTTTGAATGATACTGTTTGTTTGTTTGTTCGTTGGTTGTCATGAGTAGGAATAATAAATCGGTTTAAAAATGAGAGATCAAAATTTTTGATTCATTATTTTTTTGGATTGGACTAAACCAAACATTTGTAGGGATTAGTTAATGGTTTGATCTGATCTAACCAAACTATTATTATTTTATTTATTTTTATAAATTAATTAATAAAAATTATTTTGAATTAATAAATTAAAATTAAGTGAAATATTAATGTGAATTATGTAACTAACTAAAAAAAATTATATGATCAATACTAATAAATTAGATGAAGATTACATCAATAACTTATATAATTACTATATAAAATAATATATTAAATTATATAAAAATAATACATATAAAAATGTGTTATTTGTTAGTAGTTATTTAATGATAAATTGGTGATAGGTTGGTTAATAACTTAATTGATATTGATATCATATATTTAGTTAATCACTTGCAATAGGTGTTTTACGAAAGGAAATTGCTCTCTCTCCCGTTCCCAACTTCCCATTCATTCCCATCCCATTCCGTTTTATTTTTTTATTTTTTATTTTTCAGTTTTTTTTTACATGATTTTTAAGTAAGTTTTTTTAAAAATATTGTAATTTTTTTATATTTTTAAAAAATATTTCAAGATGTTAAAAAAATCATGTAAAAAAACATATTTTTTTATAAAATTTTTTTAACATCTTAAAATATTTTTTAAAAATATAAAAAGGTCACAACATCATTTAAAAATACTTATTTAAAAATTATGTAAAGAGAAAAAACTGAAAAATAAAAACAAAAAAGTAAAACGGAATACGATCAAGATGGATGGGAACGGGATATGTAGGACTTTCCTTTACAAAAAATGTATCTAATAATATTAGAACTTTTACTATATCGTATATGACATATGTTGATGTTAGTAATTAACTAACAGTAAATTGGTGATAGATTAGTTAATTAATATCATACACTAGTTCATTGCTAGAATATTAATTTAAGATTTTATATTATTGATCGCGATAATTAGATAAAAATTTGATAATTAATTATATATAATATATGTAAAATATATAAAAAGATTTATTCTACTTATTTAACCGGTTTGGTCCAATCCGAAATAGAAAAACATTGCCTTTAAACCGGATTGAAAGCCAAAAATAAAAATAAAACTCTTCAACCCGGTCGATTCTTTTTAGTCCCCGATCGACTTACACCCCTGCTGGCCCCACGCGTCTGTGAAATCAATCGTGTCGTGAGTTTTTTCCTATGTTATATTGCACGAGCTTATAATTCACACAATACGTCAATTGTTATTTATGCTAAATTTTAAAATTAAAAAAAAAACCCAAAAATTTATGTACAATTACTATAGTCAATTTTGACATATAAGAATAAGCAATCCAATTTTGATGTGCACCATGATCCGGATGGATTATGTTGAACAACATGATGTAGTGAAAACTTAAAACATAAAAACGTGGAACAATTCCTTCAAAAATATATTTGAGATTTTAATTTTATCTTGTTTGTTTTTTAAAATTATTCAATCTCATTTCATCTTATTTTAAATTCATCCTTATTTTTTTTAAATATTCATATAAAATAATCTAAACATGCAATTTAAAATTTTTAAATCTCAAAACAAAATTAATATTAAAAAATATTTTATTAAAAGATTTTATTCTTTTTTTAACTTTTATCTCGTTTTATTTTATCTAATTTCTGAAAACAAACCAAGCGTTTATTGCCAACTATCTAAACGTTCCAATATCTTTTTATTAATTTATTTATTTTTAGTTTTTACAATAGTTTATTCTAAACGTAAACGAAACGGGATATGAATAAAGCTTTTAAAATTATATACAAATTAATAAAATAGAAAAAAAAATAGGGAAGTTAAAAAAAAAAAGTGGAAGAGAGAGATAGAAATTAAGAAAATAAACGCAACGATCCTGAGAAAAGGCCATGAATCAAAAGGTTCAACGAAAGAATGATTCACATTATTCCTCCTAAGACCATACAAAATAATTAGAAAAGCATCTGGGAAACCTCTTAAGAGCAAACACGCACCATATGGAACCAAAGCAACCCTAAGGTGGAAATCCAAAGATGCTCAACAAAAAATAAGTTGTTTTGAACACTGTAGGAGTTCAAAACAAAATTATTTTAAGACTCATCAATTATGTGTTCTCTGAAAACTCAAAAAACTAAAATTTACCGTGGACATCAAATAATTTTAAGATTATCCAAATTTCAAAACTAATTTAAACTATAATAATTATAGACTACAGAAATTTACTTATCATCTGTAATGTATATTTAATTACTACAAAGTCATGACATGTAAAGCACGTGCATATCAATTTAGGTAGTTGTCTGCTTCATACTTAGCAAGTTGAACCACGACCTTAGTTGAGAAAACAAAAATATAAAAAAGTCTAGAAATTAGCCTATTCTTGAACTAGTAATAAGAAGCTACTTGAAGAACTTATATTGTCTATAGTGGTGGAAGGGTAGATTAGGAGAGTGACTACAAACCATGACTCTATGCAATTAAAAAATAAAGATGTGAAATTAAAAGAAGGAACATACAAAACTTACCACCCCAGTAAAAACTCGCAGCCCCAATTGTAGAAACGCATTTACTTTTTACAGCTTCAATTAGCAATTACTATCTTTGCCTCCTTGAATCCCTTATCCTATTAAAATGAAATAGTAGCAATTATTAATTGATAGAAATTTACGTAGCAATTTTTAATTGATAGATGGGTGAAGCCTGCAATTAATGATAATCATAGAGTCACCAATTCTATCATATATTCATGCTTTATGCAATGATAATAAAGAAATTATTCAGCAGAATCTAGAAATATTTCAAACACTCTTAGAAATTAATTTATACCATGCACATGGAAATCCAGTAGTGGATTCAAGTTTTAACAAAAGGGCCTTTGCAATAAAGACAATTATAAACAATTATCCACAATGATTATAGTCTAAAACTCATTGTTTCATGATCCTTAATCCAAACTATTGGAGGCCGATCAACATTTTTGAATGAAAAGGGATCTCCATGTAGGAAATCATAAGAGATTACCACATAAAATCCAGCAAGCGTGCTCGAGCAATAATGGGTCAATGCCAAAATATAAATGAAAGAAATGTAAATAAGCAAACAAAGCAAGGATTCGAAAAAAATATTTATGTGAAATGAATATCTCGAACATGATTAACAAAGTTTCGTCTCATGAAAGCCATCTCCTATATACTACTAGTTTTAAGTACTCTTTTTTAGGAACATGACGTCTATCTGACTTGCAAGGACTTTATTTGATAGTTGTCATTTGTAGCTTATCGCTAACTGTTTAACAAAGGAACAAATCAAAGATTGAAAGAGATGTTCAAGAGTATGGATATTGACAACAATGGAACAATAACACTCGAAGAACTGAATGCATTCATTTGTATATTATGCACACTAAATGCATATAGTTGTGCTTTGGTTTGTCTACTTTGAGTTCGTATCATGAGTTTATCTTTCTCCTTCTCCATTTGGAGAGATCAAGAGACGTAAATTTAATAACACTGTGATGTAAAACAATTTAGGCCTAAATGTTATGGTCATTTCTTTTTCATTTGTTCTTTGGATTGCATATATAGTTAAATTTGAAATGTTATGTTCCTTTATATGATCCTCTATTTCATATTTAACTTGATGCTGATAAATTTGATGCCAATTTACTTACCAAAGTAGTAAGTGGGGTACAATTGCAAGATCAGAATAGCTTTCAACTTCAAGAAGACAATTGATTCCTTTCTCATACGAACTTAAGTTTGGGTATTTTTCCTTGAAGTTTTAAAATTTATTTTCTCAACAGTTTTTTCTTGTTCTCATCCCTAGAAGAGAGAGAGAGAGAGAGAGAGAGAGAGAGAGGACAAAAAACGTGATGATACTATCAGTATATGCGATTGCAGTTTAGATCAAAGAAATTACTATTATTGATGATGTTATAAACACACCCTAAGTCCTTAATTACACTCAGACTCAAATAGAAAGATCCGATTTCAAGAATTACAGAAGAATGAAATACAGAAATAAGAACAACAAATAAATCAACAAGAAACATAAGAAAAATAAAAGGATTAGAATAACACACGAGATTACGTGGTTCGGCCTTAATGTCCTACATTCACGGCAGGAATAGGTTAAGAGATCATTTTATTGATGAATCTTCCAAAGCCAATATTTCTCTACAAGATCAAACCAGAATTAATCTAAAACAAATCATGAAAATGGCTTTCTCACTCACTCGATTAAACCCTAGCTCTCAATCTCTCTGTATCTCGAAAGCTCTTAAGTCAACAGAATGTACAAATGACTCTCATCTAACCCTAAACAAACTTAAGTGTGTATATATATATACAACTAACAGATATCAACACGTGTAGACCCAGTGGCTAAGATTAAATCTTCTCAGCATAGCCCATATCACGTGCCCAAACATATGCTTTCCTCACTAAACTTGAATAAAACAACATCGTATCATTTGTTGTGGGATTTATTCACTGCATACACAAATTAGGTTAAAGAGTAAATATAATAAATGTAAATAATTGACACTTAATATTCACAGATGAAAAAAAACTATAGTAGTTTCGTTCTCCTCAATACATACCAAAACATACATTTGCAGCCACTCATTTAGATAAATGAATAAGTAAATAAAGTTATCATAGAAAAAAAACATACAGGAGCACGATGTCTGAATAGAACATTTTGAAGGTAGATATATGGGTTTTTCTGGCATCAGCATAACCGATTGAGAGGAGAAGAATCGAATATCATATATCTATTCTTCCTTCCTAGTTTTCCTTCCCTTTCTTCCAACAACTTATTTATAAAAATAAATAATTGGTGATAGATTAGTTAATTAATATCATACATTAGTTCATTGCTAGAATATTAATTTAAAATTTTATATTATTGATTGTGATAATTAGATAAAAATTATATAATTAATTATACAAATAATATATGTAATATATATAAAATATTTATTTTTTTATTTAACCGATTTGGTCCGATCCGAAATAGAAAAACATCACCTTTAAACTGGATCGAAAGCCAAAAATAAAAATAAAACCCTTCAACCCGGTCGATTTTATTTTATTTTATTTTTCAGTCCACACCGACCGGCTTACACCCCTGCTGGCCCCATGTGTCCGCGAAATCAACCACCCGTGTCGTGAGCCTTTTCCTTCGTCAAATTAGATATCCAATTAAAAGGGAAATAGTATTTATTCTGAAAATTTAGGAACACGCAATCACTTGGTCAGGATCTGAGTGCCAAATTGCCGTTAAGAAAAGCAGAGGATCTGTCCTTGTCGCCAAACAACCCCGCAAGTCCAAATCCCTCCGGAGAAAGAAAGAGGACGAGGAGGAGGAAAAGGAGTACGTTCCAGAATTTTCCACGGATAAGAGAGTTTGGAGGAATGATGGATGTGCCGAGCTCATGGGATGCCCTTCGCAAACAGGTCCGATCGGTTCACATCCTTTCAAGTTTCTTCTTAAAATTATGTTTGCTTGTTGAAAGATTATTGTAGGCGATAAGAAAAATGGGAATTATGTTATAATACATGTTAAAATGTTTGCTTTTGTTTCATTCGGTTTGTCGGCAGCCGGAATGGGGGGTTCTTCTGATCGGCAAATATGCATGTTGTCATACCTTATTTTACGCTTCATTTTTTTTTTTAAAAGTTTGTGAGATGAGGCGTATAATGAAGAAATTATATATATTTTTTTCAAGGGATGATGTAGTTATTGTAATTAAATCGCGAGGCACATAATTTATGAGTCGCTTTAGTTTTAGTTATTGGCTGGGAATGAAGCGTCTAAAGCTATGATTCAAAATTATCTTGATTCATTTCCATGAGGAATTAATCAAAGCCACAAAATGCATTTATTAGGGGGAGACAAATCCTGGACTCGGTTCTTATTGCCAATGAGTACTTGGATCAGAGAATGAGGGAGGGTATCTTGGGTATTTGTACAAATTAGACATGGAAAAAGCTTATGATCGTGTGAATTGAGAGTTCCTATTCTACTTGTTAGGAAGATGTGGTTTTGGTGATAGATGAATATCTTGGATTCGGCACTGTGTTTCTACTGCTCGGTTCTCGTAACTAGTGAACGGTACACCTGCTGGTTTCTTTGATAGCTCCCGAGGCTTGCACCAAGGAGATTCTTTATCTCTTCTATTGTTTATTATTCTGATGGAGGCACTTGGGCCGTTGGGGGCGGATGCTTATCTGGATTTCAGGTGGGTACTATTACTGTATCACATCTTTATTTGCAGATGATACTCTTCTCTTTTGTGACGTTGAAGTTAGTTAGATCCAATCGATGAGAGCATTGTTAATTTGTTTCGACGCAGTGTCAGGGCTCAAGGTGAATCTTGAAAAATCTGAAATGGTGGCAGTGGGTGCGGTACCAAACATCATTCACTTAGCTGGTTTTTTGGATTGTAAAGTGGCTTTGTTACCTATGAATATTTGGAACAAACCGTTGGGAGCCACATTTAAGGCCAGCACTATTTGGGACGGGGTAGTGGAGAAGATAGAGAAAAGATTGGCTGGTTGGAAGCGAATGTACTTATCGAAAGGGGGTCGACTCACCCTTATTAAGAGTACTCTTACTAATCTCTCCACTTATTATTTATCCCTTTTTCCTTTGCCTGTAGAGGTGGAGAACAAGATTGAAAAACTCTTTCGAGGGTTTTTATGGGGGGCATGGGAAAGGAAAAGAAATTCTACCTGGTTAACTGGACCACGGTTTGTTCTCCTATCTCGAATGGGGGTTTGGGAGTGAGCAACCTAAGGACTTTAATCAAGCTCTCTTGGGAAAATGGCTCCGGAGAAATCATATGGAGGGAGAGTCTTTGTGAAGGGAAATTATTGACGCTAGATATGGTAGTGCTTGGGAGGGGATGGTGTTTAATAAGGCGAGGGAGATTTATGGTGTTGGCCTATGGAAGTATATAAGGAGGGGTATTGTTTTGAGGAACACATCCGTTTCGTGGTGGGTAAGGGTTCTAGAGTCAGTTTTTGGAAGGACATGTGGTGTGGAGATTATGCTTTGAATAGGTATTTCCAGCTTTGTATCGCATTGCAATCAATAGAGAGGCTTCTGTAGCAGATGTGAGGGTATATTTTCATGGTTTTCATCAATGTAATATCCTGTTTACTAGGGATTTTCATGATTGAGAACTCTCTACTGTCTTAGATTTCTTCAGCTTACTATATTCATTGGGTAGTCCTACAACTCAGAGGTACAGTATACAGTGGCCGTGTATTGCTAAAAGAAAATGCACAGTTAAGGCTTATTACAAAAGCTTAGTAACACAAGCTAATAGGCCTACTACTTTGCCCTTCCCTTGGAAGAACATATGGAGATCCCGGGTGCCTTCTAAAGTAGCATTCTTTGTTTGGACTGTGGCGCTTGGGAAGATTTTGACCACATACAACTTGAGGAAGAGGGGATGTGTAGTAATAGATTGGTCCTACATGTGCAAGAAGAATGGAGAATCAATGGACCACCTTCTACTGCATTGCAAGGTGGCAAGGATGCTCTGGGATGAGATTTTTCGCAGGATGGATGTTCCTTGGGGATGAGATCTTTCGCAAGATGGATGTTCCTTGCGAGGTGGTGGATCTTTTGGGTTATTGGAAGAAGCTACAAGGTTGTCCTCAAGTGGTGCCAGTGTGGAGGATGATCCCGTTGTGCCTTATATGGTGTATCTGGTCGAAACGAAACCAACGATGCTTTGAAGACAAGGGGAGATCAATGGTGAAGCTTCGGAATTTTTTTGTTCAAACTTTATTGTTGTGATTTTCAGCCATTGTACTTAATGGGAGTGATGTCCATGAGTTCTTGTCCTTCTTTATTGCTAATAGTTTGTAACTAGGTGTTTTCTTGTATACTCCTGGTGTACACGCCTTTGTCTTTTTCATCAATAAATTACATTTTACTTATAAAAAAAAAAGGAATTGCCAAAATCTGACCCTTGACCCGTTCCAATATAAAGGATTGGTCAATTAAATAATACATAGTAATGGGTCAGTTTGAAAATAAATGATTTTAACTTTGTGAGATGAAGCGTATAATGAATAAATTATAGATTTTTTTTTCAAGGGATGATGTAGTTATTGTAATTAAATAGCGAGGCACATAATTTATGAGTCGCATTAGTTTTAGTTTTTAGCTGGGAATGAAGCGTCTAGAGCTCCGGTTCAAAATTATTGATTCATCCCCCCTGAGGAATTGGCAAAACATCTGACCCTTCACCCATTCCAATATAAAGGATTAGTTAATCAAATAATATATAGTAAATGGGTCGGTTTGAAAATAAATGAATTGCTAGTTGCAAATGTATTAGAAATTAATAGGTGATGGTTAGGTTTAGATGGTGCGTAGAAGATTGTCTTTGATGGTTGTATAGGTAGACCATGAGAGATGGTAGCCAACACGAAATGCAATTGATTATAAAAAAAAATGCAGCCACAGAATATCCAAACTTCTGAAGATGCTTTGTTTTGATTGCATAAGCTTATGGAGGGGTTTCTGCGAGCACTTTTCTGTACACTTGTTCCTTCAGCCTGTTCTCCATTTGTCATTGGACATGCCATTTAAAATATTTACAACTATTGAGCAGGGAATGCATTACAGTTTTTTTTGTACATTTTCTGGTCTTGCCTAATTCATGCTAGGTAGTAAATGCAATTTCCTCCACTGAATATTTATTTATATGTGATTGCAGGCTCGGAAGCTTGAAGCTCAGTTGGATGAGCAAATGAATTCATATCGTAAAGCGGTTTCTACAAAGGTCCCTGCGAAAAATGATACTTCAGAGAACGATCTTGAATCTGGGATAGATCGACTGTTAAAACAGCTACAGCAAGTTAATTCACAGATGCAAGCTTGGGTATCATCAGGGGGAACAGAAATGGTTTCTCACACGTTGACTAGGCACCAGGAGATTCTGCAAGATCTCACTCAGGTAGCGTGGCTTCTTATTTGATGTTTAGCTGGATCATTTTTTTTTATAGGTAAATGTTTAGCTGGATCATTTAAAATGAATTGAATCAAACTTTGTAGTAGGGGCTTTTGCCTTTGTGTAAGGGGTCTTGAAGATTTTTTGCATTGCTTCAAAAGGGTTATACTATCTTTTTTTTGTCCTTCTTGTTTTTCATGTGCTTTCTGCTGACTTGAGGGGTAAATCATAGGGCTATAAGCTCCCTCCTCACCAAAATCAACAGCAAGAGGATTAAGAACTCTTAGGGCCTGTTCTTGTGTTGTTGTAACACATGCATGTATTCTGCCCTGGATCTTTGCTTGAAAGGAGAGAGAAGATCAACTTAAACAGTATTTGTTCTGAGTTTACTGAGAAGTGAAGATTGGTGGCTATTTAATTTAACTATTATGGTTGACCAATTGCACCTTCTTAAGCTTCATACAACTGCCCTATACAAGAAGAACTTTGTTTTTGAGCTTGGCCTCATGATGTAGGGGCCACTGAAGCAGCTTATCTCATTCTTAGTTTTACTGTAAATGTTATTGATCAATTGGGAATCCTGTTTGCTATACGTTATAGTGTCTATTTACTTAGATTGAACCAATCAGACACCAACTTTTAGTTAGATTTGGTTGAAGTGCAGGAGTTTTATCGTCTCCGCTCCAGCCTTAGAGCTAAGAAGGAACACGCTTCACTTCTTGAGGATTTTAGAGAGTTTGATCGCACAAGATTAGACTTGGAAGAGGGTGTTGGCTCTGGTGAGCAAGCACTCCTAAAAGAGCATGCATCTATTAGCCGAAATACAGGACAGGTATTGTTAACTTCAAATGGTATCCCTCTCTTATTTGTGTGTGTGCTTGTCCTCTATTGGATGAATTTTAAGTTTTGTATGAAGTGTGATATTAGATCTAATCAATTTTTTAATTTAGTAGTTTTCTGATTATGAGGAATTAACAAGCAATTAATGATTGCATTCATTCCTTTGGTAGATTCATGCTAAAATCTACACATATATTCTTTATTTTACACTTTAGTTTTGTAGCTCATGTGTGTGTGGATCGATTCCTGAACTTGTAATTTTTTTTTTTGATAAGTAATAAGCATTTTATTAATGGGAATATAAAAAGGCATAGCCTAAGTACACGGAGTGTATACAAAGAAATACGCCTAGTTACATTCTAAGAGTTCGAGCTAAAAGACAAGAAATCATGCATATTGCTTCCAGAAGGTATAATGCCTGAGAACCATAGTAAGAAAGTATGCAGAAAATAATCCTGGAGCTCGTCCACTGTTCGCTTTGTCTTCTTGTAATGAAGTGATTTTATATTATTTTTTGCCTATGCTTGTAAGGGAATATGGAAATTATCTGGCAATCTGCTCCCTAGTTTAGGTTTGACACAATCTTTCTCTGGTAAGAAATTTGATGGGACATGTAACGACCCATGGAAATCACATCTGCGTTTATATACTAAAAGGACTATTCAAAATATAATACGAGGCCCTTAGAATTATTATAAAGGGCGACAAACTATATATAATCAATGAGGTATCTCATTCACCACCTCCTATAGTTAGTGTAGAGTATTCATTTTTCTTAAATTTCTAATATCCTCTTCAGGTCATTCTGTTGTAAGTATCATGGCTCAAGTCTCACACTTATGTCTGGGATTAGGGTTTATAATAGTTGTAATGAGTCGAGGAAAGTCTAATCCATACCTGGCCCTATTCTCCTAAAGGACTAGTCATGGTTACAATTCGAGCTCGTCGAAATTATTGTGAAAGGCAAATTTCTGTTTTCACCCTGTTTGTAACAAGTGAATATTTGTAATGTCTAAATGTGATATTTTGGCATATTAAGCATTGTGAACGCATCATAGTCAGTAGTAGGCTTGGTGAAGTACGAATCCCACCAAAAATAATCCATATGTTAAAAAACTGGAACTTCCACACCTGCCTGGATCTTAAACATATGGGAGTGGTTGTGTGAAGAGTTTGACCATCCTGACTGCCATCCTTGTCCCTATGGCATCCATGCTATTAAATAAAGGCACAGTGTATTTCTCCTTTATCTTCTGATGGAATGAGTTTCTTCTTGTTTGAAGTAAAAAAACTTAAAACAAAGAAGTGGAAGGGAGGGGGTGGATTCATTGCTATCACTGTTCTAGCGTGGGAACTGAAAAGTTTCTTTCCTTTTTTTTTTAGCACCGGGTGTCTGGGAACAGAGTCCCGACTAATCCGGGGGGTGAAAAGTTTCTTTCCTATTATCCTGGACAATACTTGCTTAATAAATTTGATGGTCAAGATTTATTGGTCAAGTAGTCGTTCTGAAAATGTTTTGTTGGTGGTGACAATGTTAGTCTGGCTCTCTGACCTTGTCGCCTTGTGGTTTAAGTGGCTGAACAATAAGGAACCCTTGAGTTGGAGAATGTTTGTATTTCAATGGTTTGTGTTGTGTAGATTAATTATTGTGGACACATTTACCCTTGAGTTGAAAACATGTACAAAAAACTGTTAGGTTTCAACTTCTGCTTTTATTGTGGACACATTTTACCCTTGAGTTGAAAACATATACAAGGAACTCTCAGCTCTTGCTATGATTCTGCAGATGGATACTGTGATTTCGCAAGCCCAAGCAACACTTGGTGCACTTGTCATCCAACGTTCCATTTTTGGTGGCATCAATTCAAAGCTGAGCAATGTTGGCAGCCGCCTCCCAACGGTAACTTTGTTGTCCTCATAGATACTTCTACCATGTTCTGTTAATAATAACATAAAATATTGAAAGTCTTCCAGTTGGGTTGTTTTAACTTTTTATGTGTTTGTTTTTTTGTTTTTTTCCTTTCGTTGTCTTGTGTGTGGTGTGTGTGTGTTTTTTTTTTGATAAGGTAAAAATTTATTCATCATAAAGAAATAAGCGTAGTCCATATACACAAGTAGGATTTTTTAATCTTATGCACAATTTGCAACATGTTGGCATCAGAATTCATATTTCATGGGATACTTGAATCTCCAATATTACACCCACACGTGCCATGGAAAAACTGATAAAAAAAAGGGGGGGGGGGGGGATAAGTCCATTCTCTGGGAGTTACAGAAATGTAAATATAAACTGTTTAATGTTTATACTCGTCTGTAGGGGTGTAAATGGTCCGGTCCGGTCTGAGAAATTTGTGGACCGATTTCATTCGGTCCAAGAATTCTCTCACCCTGGACCGGACCGAACAGGAGTTCGATCCATACCGGTCCGGTCCAATTCGGTCCAGGGGCGGTCTGGTCCGGTCCAGGGGTGCCCCATATGATTTAATGGGCTAAATTTAATATATAATTCTACAATAATCAAATATTTTTTTTGTCTAAATTTAATTACTATAAATTATAATATGTTAATATTATAAAAGTATATATTATATATTAATATGTTAGTATATATTATATATTAAGTATGTTAGTAAATTATAATTAATAGTCTAATAGTCTAATAACACTTTCACATTAGTATATGTTAATAAACTATAACTAATAAGTAATAACATTATTATAATTTACATTAGTATATTATATATTTATATGTTAGTAAATAGTGATAAATTATTAATAATATATTAAATAATAATAATACACTTATTATTTATATATTAATATTATAAGAGTATATATTATATATTAATATTAATATTAAAATTTATATATTATTATTTATATATACATATATTTAAAAAAAAAAATTTAAAAAAAAATAGGGATTCGGTCCGGTCCGGTCCGGTCCAGGGGGATGAACTCCCTGGACTGGGACCGGACCGGAATTTTCCGGTCCATATATTTTTTGGACCGGACCGGACCGAACTCCAACCGGTCCGGTCCGGGACAACCGGTCCGGTCCGGTCCGGTCCGCCGATCCGGTTCGGTCTTTTTACACCCCTACTCGTATGGTTGATTGACATTCTACTTTGACATGATGGTGCAGGTTAATAGCATACTCTCCGCAATAAAGAGGAAAAAGTCCATGGATACCATTATACTTTCACTTGTTGCATCCGTGTGCACATTTCTCATTTTTATCTACTGGTTGAGCAAATGAGGTTAATATTTGTTCTTTTTTCCTGCCCGCTACCGCTTGTGGTGAACTTAGTAGTAGTGTATTCTCACGTTGATGCTCTTTTTCTGGTTGAGGTCATCTTCTTCTGTTTTTGAGATGGGGTTTTGTTTTTTGGCGGGCAGTGCGTTATATTCTCTACGCATCTGTAACAAATTGCAATCCGCAGTGAAGTCCATAATTTCGTCATTACTAAATCCTCTTTCTTTTCTTTTTCTTTTTTTCAATTTATTGGTGCCATAAATAAATAAAATGAGAACAACTCTCCCTGAAAAAAAAAAACTGAAGAAAAATTACGGGCAAGCAATATCTCAAGGAAACTTCTATCTCAAGTAACCATTCAATTATGGTATTTATAGGTAACTTTGTCCATTTGGGTGGTAATCATGAATTTTCTGGTTGCTAATGCTTAAATAGAATAAGTTGTTGATGGTCTTCGATGCTTCAGTCCCAATAAATAATATTGAGATTCTCTCCAATTATCATAAACTCAAACAGGGATGGAAGATGAGATGATAAAGTGCGCACAGTATTTGTTAATTCTCACTAGAGAGAAGGGGTGGGGGGTGAAATTAGGGATGAATGAGAGATAATGGTTATAGCCAAAAATTCTCTCTAATTTAAATTAACAAATTATTATTCTTATTAATTGGTTTGGATTTTTTTTATTTTTTTTTATTTTATTTTATTTTTTATATAAAAAAATGGTAATAATGTTATTATTTGTATTTTTGTTATGATTATTATATAAGACTGTACAAGAATGGAGGTTCCGCGCAAGTTTGCTCAACCTATGGATACTTAAAATGAAATAATGATACAACTTTTATATATCCTGATAATATTTCTAGTACTACTGCTAGCAGTAGGAATGCAGTGGAGTTTAGAAAAATGGATTTAAACTAATAGCTGGTAAATAATGCTAGATTTTGGAAAGGTAGGAGTAGCACCTATAGCCTCAGAATATTGTTGAAACCTAATTTGAGATATGATGTATTTAATTAACATTTATATATATATATATATAACCGAGCTCGATCACAAAAAATAAAAATAAAAAACGTGCAGACGGAAATTTGGGTCAGAGAATCTGGCCAGAAATGTTCATACCATGATTATAACTCTACTCATGATATGATGTCTCAATTCCCTTGCTTGCGTAACAATGGAGGGCAGCCAAACCTAGCTACCTGTATATATATATATATATAGAGAGAGAGAGAGAGAGAGAGAGAGAGAGAGAGAGAGAGAGATCAGAAGACTACAATTTGTCCTTTTTGAGTAGTAGTAATCCATATCCTAAGATCTCTAGATTCTTTCTTATGTGGGTGAGACAGTGATGGGAATTAATCCCTAACTTTCTCTCCAAACTACTCGTTCACACCCACATACATATATAGCCAGACAGAAAAAATCTCTCCCTTTGATTTTGGGTCCAGATTGATTGGACAAAGCAAGCAAAAGACAACGTCACAAAGGAATCGTATTTGGTATTCACTGACTAGGACAAGCAAAAATACATTCTTCAAAAGTTACGTGCACTCAAAAGCCAATGACTTTCTATTATTCTAGCCAGATCTTCATCCATCATCACTATCTCCTCCTTTTTGTGTTTCACTAATTTCTTCAAAGAAAAAGAAAAAGAAAAAGAAAAAAAAAAAACTGATGCTCATCTCGCTTGGGGGAGAGAAGGTGTCGTGTGTGCTGGTGGGGGTCTGGCCTCCTTACTGTAACTTTGGTAGTTCTGTTTTATGAAAAAAGATGAATAGTTGTTTTAGCATACAAAAATAATAATTATAATCGTAAATGTACAAGTGTCGTTAGGCACATGTATACCCGACACAATTTTATTTTTTTAGATAAACAAGTCTAAGTATGTGTACTTATTTTTATAAAAAAATAAAAAAATATGAGATTTATATTTAAAAATTAATTTTATAATAATATATATATATTTTTTTAAAAAACGATGATTTATTCAGTCTACAACTTATCTTATAACAGTACTCTTTAGCATATAGCATGGAACAGCACCCATAAGAAAGCAGTTCTAAATAGAGGCTCCATAAATCAACTTGATCTTGAATCCTTACCTCCATCTACTTGTCGGCCATTTGTGGTGTCGCCGTCCCCACGTACGCCTTTTATCAACATGTAACGACAAAACTGCCTCTCCTATTGACATGCATGTGGAAATGTCCCGTTGGCTTCTTGCCTGAGTTTCATTTCTGCACGTGGGATTACACTTGGACTCATCCCTAAATCTGTTCTCTTCTGCACAGGCACATCCACACCTTGTTTGTGGAGAGGGAAACTGTACTTTCTGATCAACTTCCATTTCATTTCTCTGAGAGAATGAAAGAGAAAGTTAGCATGATCAACTCCATACCGTGGAAATTAGAGCAAATTTGAGGAAAGTGCATGCCTGCTATCTCTGTCTTTGTCTATCAGTACATAATACAAAGTGCATTTTGAAACTGGCTAACTAGTTAATTAATTAGTGGTAATTGTTTATTTAATCAGTATTTGCATTAGAAATATTCTTGGCTTACAATTGATTTGGAATTTGTAACCACTACAAAAGAATAAAAAAGTTTTTGTGGTGTTTTAATTATAACGAAAAAATTATTTGTGATTAATTTTTACTGTAAATAATTATTTTGTTGAAATTAATTAACTATACATAAACAATTTTTTTATAATAAATGACAAATAAAATAATACAAGACATGATCAATAAACTCGCTTTGGTTGTGTTTGTCGTGGACTAGGAAAAGATCAAAATGATGTACTACGGTTTATTGCAATCAAATGATCAAGCCAAATGTACTACGGTTTGAAGTCCATTTACTTGTCTAGGTGAATGAATAATATTCCTGGGTCAGTTTGGTAATTCACAAGACACTAACAGAACAAATAATTACTAAAATTATGTTGATTTTTGGACTTTAATTACGTACCATCCTATAATTAATGAAGTATAAAATATAAATATATATAATTTCCATTAAATATTTAGGAAGAAATATAAAATGGTTATTATGATCGTCAAGAGATTCATGTGGCACCAGCTCTTAGAAGTCATTATTTGTATTTCTAAATTAAATACGATCACTATTATATTATATATATTATCTGATCAATTAAAAGCAATATTGCCCCACGTTAACTCTGGGGAGCTCACACATCTAAATCAGAACAAATAGTATTTTCTTCTATGTTTTTTTTTTCTTTTAATACAATATAATATTGCTACCTTCCATCCTAAGACTTTTTAAAATTGTACCATATTACCGACAGAACTTGCTTTTTCCTTGTCATTTTCCTTGCTCATGAAGAAAAAATAACCCTAGATTAAAACATGAACAAAAGAGCCTTGTGTGATCTTGAAAGATGGTTCTCACTTATCCATCAAATGTCAAAGAATTACTTCCTAAGGCACGTGAATATTTAAGAGAGAGAGAGAGAGAGAGAGAGAGAGAGAGAGAGATTAATTAAAAGCAATATATATATATTAGCTCCTGTTGAAACTTTTGTTTTTTTCGACTTCGTGTTATTGATGATTAGATATTGAATATTGACTAAAGTCTATAGTCTATCGCCTATCAGATTCCTAGACTTATGTAAATTAATTAGATGAGTAATAGGTGGCATTGCAAAGTTTGGAGGCTTACCTAACATTTTGCCAAATATTCAACTATATGTCACTTAAATCAACTTGATATGACACTCTCTGAATATAATGTCACTCGATGATCTAGAGAGAGAGAAGAGAGAGAGAGTACTGTGGGTGTTTAAGGAATTGGATAATTATTGAAATGACTGCAAAATTTGACCTGATCAGACAGAATGTAATATTTAAGGATATTTAACATATATATAAATATATATTAATTAGTGCATCACTGATTGATCAATAGAATCCTCACGAGGATAATAAATTTAATCCTCGTCATGCTTTTGACGTTAAAAATGATCTACGTTGCCTTTTGGGATTTCTTTAGATTCGGCCTCATTTATATATTTTTCTGACGTACGTGAGATCATATTAAGACAATACTTGTCTTGAATAAAAAAAAAAAAAAAAAGAGCTAAAAGAGTACGTAGAAGGTGGCCGGAAAAAAGATACTCGAGTCAAAAGACAAACGAGAAGCGTCTCATGTGTTATCTCTCGAAAAAAACAAGGCATACTTATTAAGACATGAATTGGACATTCATGAATACATGGCCTCAAGACTATTAAATATTAGTGCGCACTGATCACATAATTGTCACTCGAACATGATCTTAATTTCTTAGTTTCCAGCTATTAAAAATTAAATAAATATATGTCATGTTGGCATGATTGTAATTTCATTAATTTCTAATCTTCTATTTTAGTATAAATTCTGTACCGTTATTGTGCACTTTACTCAACTCGTGTAATACAAATTATTGAATCAAATGCACAAGTCAAATTGTTTTTTCCTTCTTTCTCAAATGCTCTTTATCGAAGCTTAAATCCTAAGCCAAATTCCATGAATGAATTTAGATTTTATTATGGTATCAAAGAAATTTAATTACTAATTGACGAATTCTTTGTGAATTTTGCTATGGCTTTTCTTCTTTCTCAAAGTCTCTATAAGATGATCCTTCGAATCCTTATTTTCTCCATCATGGAAAAAATCTTGATGTCATGCTCGTCACGAATCGATTAAATGGAGACAACTATCATGCTTGGATTAGATCGATGTCTAAAGCTTTTAGTGCGAAGAATAAGATGGATTTCATCATGCGTGGATTCGATGTAACGATTTGGTAATTTCATGGGTCTTGAACCATGTTGCTAAAAATATTAGCTCTAACATTTTATACATTGATATTGCTGCTGATATGTGGAGAGATCTCAAAAAGAGGTTTTTTCAAGGAAATCGACCTAGAATCTTTCAATTGAAGAAATTGATTAGTTCATTGATGCATGAACAAAAATTAGTGAGTGATTACTATACATAATTGAAGTCTTATTGGGATGAATTGGCGAATTTTAAGAAAAATCTGCCATCCTGTTCAAACGAAACCCTAAGATTTTTTCAAGAGTCACAACATGATGAATATGTGATGCAGTTTCTCATGGGATTAAGTGATTCCTTCAATGGCCTGAGGAGTCAAATCTTACTGATTGAACCTTTTCCATCAATCAACAAAGTTATTGCACTTGTGCTTCAAGAAGAGAAACATAGAGAGGTACTTAGTATCATTGATACTGTACCAAGTCTTGAATTAATGGCTGCATTATTGTTGAAACAAGCACCAATTCTTGAGTCCATTGTTGCCTTGATGACAAAAGCTGGAAAACCTAGCAATTCGAACTCTAAACAATCTCGTCGTCTTGTGCAGTCATTGTGGATCTACGGAACATACATCTGATAAGTGCTACAAGATTCACGATTTTTCACCTGGATTAAATCCAAGAGAGCTTCAACTCATTTAGCCAATCAAACATCATCTTCTCCTGCAGCTCAAGATAGGAATGATGCTTCATAGTTGAATTTTACTCAAGAGCAATGTCAACAGTTGCTGTCTATTCTCAAGCCTCCAAATGTTAATTTCTCTACCTCCACTGCATCTCATACTTCTCTTTCTGCTGGTATACTTTCAACACCACTGTCATCGACTTGTCCAAACTTGTCAGGTAATTCTCTGTCTCAAGTACACACAATTTATTCAAATCATACACCCTGGATAATTGATATAGGAGCCACCGACCACAAGGTCAGTTCTACTCAATCCTTTTCATATGTTGTTTCTGAAATCATATCCTTAGTCAAGTTACCAAATGGTAATCTTGTTCCAGTAACTCACGTAGGAAAAATTTCTCTTTTTGAGAAATTAGTCTTACATAATGTACTCTGCGTTCCTTCTTTTTCATTTAATCTCATTACAGCCAGTAAATTAACTCAAGATTCTACTTGTTATCTCATTTTCATTTTTAAATTCTGTTTTCTTCAGGACCTATCTACACAGATGACAATTGGAATGGGTGAGGAGATAGGTGGCTTATACATCTACTTGTAGCAATCTTCGGTTTGTTCTTCTGTTATCTCTATAGCTCATTCAGACTTTGATTTGTTGCATTATAGATTAGGTCATATTTCACATTTTAGATTGCAATTACTCAATAAATATGTACTAGACATACATATATCCGATGTTTCTCCATGTACTATTTGTTCTTTGGCTAAACAAAAATGTTTGTCCTTTCCTCATAGTGATAATAATTCAACATCTCTTTTTTCTCTTATTTATTGTGACGTATGGGATCTTTTTTCTGTTTCATCACTTGATGGTTCAAAATACTTTCTTATCATTGTTGATGATTATTCTAAATCCATTTGGGTTTATCTAATGAAAAATAAGTCTCAAACACAAACATATCTTCAAGCCTTCTTCAATTTAGTGGAAACTCAATTTCAAACTCACACCAAATAGATTAAGAATAGATAATGGAATTGAGTTTCACTTGCCCGAATACTTTTCTTCTAAAGGTGTCATTCATCAAAGAAGTTGTGTGGGTAAATTTTTAACAAAATAGTATAGTTGAGAGAAAGCACCAACATCTTTTGAATGTTGCTAGATCCTTACGCTTTCAAGCTTCACTTCCTTTAAAATTTTGGGGTGATTATATTTTGATAGCAATACATTTAATAAATTTGACCCCTACTCCTTTGTTGTCAAATAAATTACCTTATGAAATTCTATATTCCACTTCTCCATCTTATAAACATCTCAAAGTGTTTGGTTGTATTTGTTTTGCATTCACATTGACAATAAACCGAAACAAATTTGATCCGAGAGCCAAAAAGAGTTTTTCATTGGATATCCTTTTGCTGTTAAAGGATACAAAGTATTTGATCTTGAAACTCATACCAATTTTTTATCTAGGGATGTTGTTTTTGTTGCCCAGATGACTAACACAAAATGAGGGGTGAATTGAGTTATATTAAAAAATTAACAATTATAAATCAATTACACAATATAAAGTATAAACAAAATACAAAGCAGCAGAAAATATAAAAAGTGAGGGCAAGAAGAAGCAAACTCAGTATTTTAACGAGATTCAGCCCCACTGCCTACGTTCTTGCCTCAAGCTACCCCTTGAAGATCCCAAATTCACTATTCAATCTCCTTCAGATGGAGATAAAAACCTATTACACCTTTGAGCAACATTGCTATAAAGAATCTGTGTAGAACACCCTTTACACTTGCAATCATCTCACACTTGGTGATTCAACTATTCCTGTGTAGAATATCTTCTATACACACAAGGGTTATACGCACCCTCTTATAAATACAAGAGTTGATAGTGGGTAGATTATCAGAGTACACTCCTCAATAAGTGAAATAAGAATAATACAGTGTAAACTATATCTCTCTCAAAATGAACAAGAATTAAGGCACAAAACTTAGAGTAAAGAGAATAAGGGTCTTGAAAGAATGATGCAAAACTTAGCAATTGATGTGTAAGCTCTTTTTGTTATTTTTGCAAAACTCACGTAATTTATTTATAAGCAAATCGATTTTCATATTCAAATTTGAAAAGGTTCACATATCAAATAAGAGTACCATTCACTTTTTAAAAAATTCAAATCAAAATATCTCATTTTTATATTTGTCAAAAATAATTCTATTCATTTTTCAAAAAAATCAAATCAAATTTTTTATTTTTCATACATGATAAAATGAACATGATTTGTTTTTCAAACCAAATCGTCTTCTTTTTGTATATATCAAAAAAAAATATAACCACCTTTCAAGATTTTCAAACAAATCATCTATATTTTGCATTTGTCAAAAAAACATACAACCATCCTTCAAGATTTTTAAACAAAATCATCTATTTTTTGTATTTGTAAAAAAAAAAACATAATCACCCTTCAAGATTTTCAAACAATATATGCACATATTAAAGATGACAATCAATTATCTTACAAATTCAAATCTATATGCATATGTGGAAAAATAATAATAACTTTAGAAATTAAATATTTTAATAAAATTATGCAAATGTAAAAAAGAAATTTGATACTTTATGAGAAAATATTAATTTGAGCCTTAACCCAATTTCAAATTTTAAGAGATGTACAAAATTACTCTATTAGCTTCATTTGTAGACTTGATTTTCTTTTTACTCATGCTTGATTTCTTGATGTGCTTAGCTCTTTTCATGCATAGACAACTTGAGTTTGAGTCTTGAATTTATTTATTATTATCAAAATCTATACGTCGATACGAGACTTGAAACCTTGGGTTCAACAATCTCCTACTTTTTGATGATGATAAATACTTAGAAGAAATCTGCGATCTGCAGTAATACTTAAACTTCCCATGAAAATATGCGTTAATTTTTTAAATAAAATATAGACATGATTCTAGCATATATAACATGGTAGTATAATACTAGTATAAGAGTTCTCTCACTTTTGACATCATTAAAAAGGAACTGCAATTAGTTTTAGTAAGATTTCTTCCCACAATAATCAATAACCATATAAAATGGTGCATTAGTAAAAACTATAGAGAGTTGAATAATTGAAGCCACCCGTTATCGACAAAAGCTGCAAAGGCTGAGGTCGAACTTTATCGTCTCGGTGCGGAAGAAGATTTAAATTCGCTTGATGTTGTTGACGAATTAGATATTGCAGAGATTTAAAGTTGAATAAGTGGAGTCATCCGTGTCCGACAAAGACTGCAAAAACTGCAGGCCTAACTCTAGCAATTCGGTGCAGAAGGAGATTCAAATCCGCTTGACGTTGTTGATAAACGAGATTTTGTAGAGATTTGAAAGTTTTCGATTTCTGTTTAAATGACTATTTTCACCCATCGAATAATCACAAGAAAAATCTCTCATTCCTCATTGATCAAGTATTAGTTTATCCAAAATGACAGAATATCGGAGAAAATTTTTCCTGGTAATTTTTCAGATTTGAACCAAGAATCGTTTCAATTAGTCATCTCTCCCTTCTCATCTAGCATATCTTGTAAATTTGACTAAGTAAGATTTGAAGAGATGATAATGTGTCTTGTTCTTATTTCCATCTCTATAAGAGCAATTCTTAACTTTATCTAATTTGAATCAAATCTTCTTCTCATCTTTGTAATTCGCCTGCATTCTCATTCTACAAATTTTTAATGGCTCGTTAATTTCCCTTCAGTACTTCTCGTGATCAATCTATTTCTACTTCTATCGTAGGTGCCATGAAGTAATAAGAAATTAATTTAGCTAATAAATCAGATCATGATACCATTTATGAGCTTGTGGGTCTCAGGACTCGATACTCATAATCCATTGTTATTTTTTTCGCTCGATTATAGTCCAAAACTCGTGAAATTAAGAAGTTTAGTGAGACTGTCTCTGTGCTTCAACGACTTGTTTATGAGTCAAACAGAAAAATAGTAGAGTTAAAATAACAGAATAAGGATTTAAAATATTTACTTGTCTCTTTATTTTGACTACCTAATCTTTTAGGTGAGAATAACATGTCGATCTATGAAGAGCAAATGCAGTTGAAAGATGAGACTAGAAATCTCAAGTTTTTGTAAGTCATTTGAGATAATGGAATAAAAATGTTTAACAGATATTCATGACATGCATCATTCCTATTTCTCTTCTAATCATGTATAATCTATCTTCTGGTAAGAATTTTGTGAAAATGTCCGTCAATTGATCATGTGAGCTTGTGAATTTTAGTACAATATCCAATTTCTGCACATAATTTCTAAGAAAATGATATATAATTTTAACATGCTTAGTTTTAGAATGTTGTATTGGATTATTTGAAAGACTTATAGCACTAGTATTATCATATTTAATAGGAATATGATTATACATAAGTTTAAAATCCCCAAGTTGTTGTTTCATGTAAAAAACTTGAGCACAACAATTACTTACAGTAACATACTCTGCCTCAACAATAGATAATGTAATATAATTTTACTTTTTACTAAACCATGAAATAAGTGCATGACATAAGAAATGACATGTTTCACTAATGCTTTTTCGATCAACTTTACAACCAGCATAATCTGCATCTGAATAACTAATAACATCGAAAGAAGTTTGTTTAGAATATCATAACCCTAGGTTAATGGTATTGGAAAGATATCTAAAAATACGTTTGACTACAATCAAATGAGATTGCTTTAGAAATGATTGAAAACATGCACATAAATATACACTGAACATAATACCATGTCTACTAGCTGTCAAATATAATAAACTATCAATCATACCTCGATATACCTTTGAGTCAACTGGTTTACCGCTTTCATCTTTATCAAGTTTGGTGGATGGACTCATTGGTGTTCCAATTACTTTCGCATATTCCATCTCAAATTTTTTGAGTAACTTTTTGATATATTTTGATCGATTAATAAATGTTCTACTTTTTACTTGCTTGATTTGCGATCCGAAAAAGAAATTAAATTCTCCCATCATGCTTATTTCTAATTCTTCCTGTATACTCTCAGCAAAATTTTGGCACATATTTTCATTAATAGCATCAAATATTATATAATTCACATAAATTTGAATTAGAAGAATATTATCCTATTCATATTTGATGAAAATAGTTGTATCGATCTTTCTTTTTGAAAAATATTTTTTAATCAAAAAATCACTAAGCCTTTCATACCAAGTTTTAGGAGTTTGTTTGAGTCTATATAATGCTTTTGTGAGCTTAAAAACATGATTAAGAGAAATATGATTTTCAAAATCTGGAAGTTGCCCAACATATACCTCTTCATTTATAAAACCATTTAAGAAAACACTTTTAACATCCATTTGAAAAAGTTTAAAATTTTTATAGCATGCATATACAAGTAACATTTGAATAGCTTCTAATCTTGCGACAGATGTATATGTTTCATCACAATCGATTCCTTCTTCTTGATTGAAACATTGGACTATAAGTCGAGTCTTGTTTTTAGTGATGATTCCAGACTCATATTTTTTATTTTTAAAAATCCATTTTGTTCCAATAACAGCATGATTTTTAGGTCTAGGAACAAGTGTCCATACATTATGTCATTCAAATTGATTTAGCTCTTCTTGCATAGCTAAGATCCATGATTCATCAAGCAGTGCTTCATCAATATTTTTGGATTCAATTTGAGATAAAAAAGCAGAATGATTACAAATATTTCTAAAAGATGATCGAGTACTTACACCTTATGAAGGTTCTCATAAAATTTGTTCCACTAGATGATCTTTCACATGTTCCACTATTTGGTTGCATCTTGTACTAAGTCTTGATGATCTTTCCTGATGTCTTCATATTGGACTTCTTCCTTTGTATTCTTTTTGTTGAGATTGAGACTTTTTTTTTTATTTGTACCTTCTGATTCTTCATCAATAAATTTATTGGAGAGTAGATGGTTAGATTCATCAGATACCACATGCATAGATTCTTGTACAGTCAAAATCTTTTTATTGAATACTCTATAAGTTTTATTATGTGTTGAATACCTAAGAAAGATACCTTTATCAAATTTTGTATCAAACTTTCCTAAATTATCTCTGTTGTCGAGAATAAAACATTTACATCCAAATACATGAAAGTAACTACTGTAACATTTTTCTCATTCCAAAGTTCATAAGGGATTTTATTTAATTTAGACCTTAACATAACTCTATTTGTACCACAACATGCAGTACTTACCGCTTCAGCCCAAAAATAACTAGGTAAATTATTCTTATTAAGTATTGTTCTTGCCATTTCTTGAAAAGATCTATTCTTTTTTTCTACTACCCTATTTTGTTGAAAAGTTCGAGGAGCAGATAAATTATGTAAAAAACTATTTTCATCACAAAAAGATTCAATATCTTTATTGAAAAATTCTTTCCCCCTGTTACTTCGGATGTTTGAAATAGTATAATCATTTTCATTTTGAATTTTTTTGCATAACTTAGTAAAAACATTATGTACTTCATCTTTATGAGTAAGAAAGATGACCCAAATATATCTAGAGAAATCACTAATAATAACAAATGCATAATATTTTACCTCTAGACTCACAACTCTGTTTGGTCCAAAAAAATTCATGTATATTAGTTGTAATGGTCTAATAGTGAAAATATGTTTCTTGGTTTTGAAAGAAGTTTTTGTTTGTTTACCAAACTGGTATGCATAACAGATTTTGTTTTTAAAAAAGTTCGCTTTTAGCAAACCTCTCACAAGATTATTTTTTTAAAAGTTTGGAAATAATTTTCATGTTTGCATGACCTAACCTTCTATGCAATAACCAACTATTTTCATGTTGGGCTGATAAACAAATAGCATCTTCTGAGGCAATTTTTTTAAATTCGATTGTATAAATATTATTTTTTCTAAGAGCAATAAAACAAACATTGCAATCATGATTATTCAAAATAATACACTTATTATTTTTTTAAGTAACTGTAAATCATTTATCACATAATTGATTTATACTCAAAAGATTATATTTTAGACCATCAACAAGTAGAACATTTTCAATTATGAGAGAAAACTTATTACTAACTTTACATATTCCTATGATACTCCCTTTTGAATTATCTCCAAATGTTATGTATCCTTCTTTTTTAGAAGTGAGGTCAATAAATTTAGTTTTATCTCCTGTCATGTGTCTTGAGTATCCCTGTCTAAAAACCATTTACTTTTACCTATGGAGGACTTCATGCATACCTGTAAAAGCAATTAAAATAATTTTTCTTAGTACCCAAGTTCTTTGGGTCTTTTATTTATTAGTATTAGAAGAAATAAGATTTTTTGGTATTTATATAACCCTAATAGTCATTGTATGTCTTCTTCTAATAGGACAAACATGATAATTTTGATAATTTCTATTGCAAAAATTTCAAATAACATATGACATATTTGAAAATCTTGAGTGATTGTAATAATATTTGTTTTTGAAAAATCTGTTTTTATGAAAAGAATTTTGAAAATCTGATTTTGATTTAGTTGGTTTATCAAAATTTTTTTATAGGGTTTTAGTTTTTCTTTTGGCATGTATCCCAAGCCTACCTTATCAAAAACATATATTTGATTACTAAGAAGTTTTTCAAAGTCTTTTTTTCCATTTGTAAAGTTTTCAACAATTTTTTCTAAATCAGCCACTTTCTTTTTCAGCTCATCATTTTCATATTTTGAAATTATATTTTTTTTAAAACATCAATTTTATTTGTTAAAGAAGAATTTTTCTTTTTCAAAATGGTATACTTGATACCCAATTTTTCAAGTTCCTCATATACTTCTTCTAAAATATTTTACAATTCTTCATAAGAAAGATTTTCAATTTTTTTAAAAATTTGTTAACTCAAGATCATCTTTAGGCATAAGACAAAGATTTGCAGATTTTTCATTATTTGCGTCGCTGTCTGAATTACTTGAATCATTATCTCATATAACTTTCATTAATTTCTTGCCCTTGCATCAATCTTTCTTTAGCAGGGAACAATCTGCCTTAAAATGTTTTGACTTTTTACATTTATAATAAGTTAATGAGTTGTTTTTACCTATATTTTTATTGGAAAACTTTTTGAAAGATTTCATTGGATGAGCTTTACTTTTCTTTAAGAATTTCTAAAATCTTCTTGTGATCATTCAAATTTCTTCATTTTTGTCATCGCTTTTCTTATCTTCATCGCTTTCACTTTTATGGGGAACATTTTTGAGTGCCAAGCTCTTTTTTTGCTTTCCTTCTTCTTCTCTTTTCAATGTGTACTCATGAGTAATAAATGACCCAATGAGTTCATTTACTTCTAGTTTTTTAAGATCCTTAATTTCAAGAATCACCGTCACTTTTGATTCCCAACGTTTTGACAGAGAGTTGAGAATTTTCCTTATTATCTCAAAGTTAGAATAAATTTTTTCAAGAGCTGTCAGACTATTTATAATATTAGTAAAACGAGTATACATAGAGGAAATAAATTTATCATCAATCATTTTAAACATTTTATATTCATACGTAAAAATATAAATTTTTGATTATTTGACTTGCAAAATTCTTTCATAAGTTACTTTCAAATTATCTCATATTTCCTTTACTGTCCTGCAAGTCATTCTTCTGTTAAATTTATTGCCATTGAAAGCATTATACAGAAGATTCATAGCCATTATATTCACTGTATAAAGTCTATCATTTTCACGATCAAACTCTTCTTTTTCCTTATTGACCTTTACCCTATCAATAATTTTTGTTGGAATATAATGCTCATTTATAATATATTTCTTGATTTCTTGACCTTGAGACTGAAAAAATATTCTCATTTTGACTTTCCATAAAGAATAATTGTCTCCACAAAATAGTGGAGGATGATTACTGGATTGACTTTCAGCGAATATAGCTGCAATATTAGCCGTATGATCTTAACTCAACAAATAATTAATCTTATAATAGACCCCTTACTCTGATACCAATTGTTACCCAGATGACTAACACAAAAGGAGTGGTGAATTGGGTTATATTAAAAAAATTAATATTTATAAAACAAATACACAATATAAAGTATAAACAAAATACGAAACAGTAGGAAATATAAAGAGTAAAGGCAAAAAAAAAGTAAACTCAGTATTTTAACGAGGTTCAGCCCTACTGCCCACATCATCGCCTCAAGTTACCCCTTGAGAATCCCAAATTCACTATTCAATCTCCTTCAGGTGGAGATAAAAATCTATTACACCTTTGAGTAACACCACTACAAAAAATCTGAGTAGAACACCCTTTATACTTGCAATCACCTCACACTTAGTGATTCAACTATTCCCTGTGTATAACACCTTCTATACACATAGGAGTTATACGTACCCTCTTACAAATACAAGAGCTGATAGTGGGTAGATTATCAGAGTACACTCCTCAATGAGTGAAATAAGAACAATACAGCGCAAACTATATCTCTATCAAAATGAATAAGAATTAAGGCACAAAACTTAGATAAGAGAGAATAAGAATTTTGAAAGAATGATGTAAAATTTAGCAATTAATGTGTAAGCTCTTGTTGTTATTTTTGTAAAACTCAAGTGAGTTATTTATAGGCAAATAAGTATTCATATTCAAATATGAAAATGTTCATATGTCAAATAAGAGTACAATTCACTTTTTAAAATATTTAAATAAAAACATCTCTTTTTTATATTTGTCAAAGACAACTCCATTTATTTTTCAAATAAATCAAATCTAATTTTTTTACTTTTCATACATGACAAAATGAGCATGATTTATTTTTCAAACCAAATTATTTTCTTTTGCATATGTAAAAAAAACACACAACCACATTTCAAGATTTTCAAACAAATCATCTATCTTTTATATTTGTCAAAAAAACACACAACTACCCTTCAAGATTTTCAAACAAAATCATCTATTTTTTGCATTTGTCAAAAAAACACACAATCAATTTTCAAGATTTTCAAACAACACATGTACATATTAAAGATGATAATCAATAATCTTATAAATTTAAATCTTTATGCATATGTAGAAAAATAATACTAATAATTTTTGAAATTAAATATTTTAATAAAGTTATGCAAATGTAAAAAATGCAATTTGATACTTTATGAGAAATTAATTTTGAGTCTTAATCTAATTTTAAATTTTAAGAGATGTATAAAATTACTACTCTATGTGCTTCATTTGTAGACTTGATCTTCTTTTTACTCATGCTTGATTTCTTGATGTGCTTAATTCTTTTCATGGGTAGACAACTTGAGTTTGAGTCTTGAATTTATTTGTTATCATCAAAATCTATAAGTCGATACGAGATTTTAAACTTAGGTTTAACAATTTTTGATGAAACAGTTTCCTTTTTCCTCTTCTAATCTTTATCTTTCTTTCTCTCAAAACTCATCAATTGTGTTGCCAAATTCTATTTCTAAAACTGAAAATGTTCCAGCCACCGCTGATTCCTTCATTAATAATAATTCTCCTTCTCATAGTTCTCGTACTTCTTCTCCCATTAAACAATTCACAAGATCTCGGAGACAACCAGGATACTTGCAAGATTATCATTGTCAATTGGTAGCCAATTCTCACCCATTGCAGTTTAATTCCTTGGCAGATACATCTTTAGGTACAAAGTTTCCTATTTCTGACTTTCTTTCTTATCATAAGCTTTCCACACCTCATAAACATTTTTTTTCTCACCATTTCTTCACAAATAGAACCATCTTCTTTCTCTCAAGCCTCTCAATTACCTGAGTGGCAGACAGCAATGCATGCTGAGATTAAAACTCTTGAGGACAATGAAACTTGGACACTCATTTCTTTACTTGTAGGAAAGAAACCCATAGGCTGTAAATGAGTTTATAAAATCAAATATAAGACTGATGGGAGTATTGAGAGATATAAGACACAGTTGGTTACCAATGGGTATACACAAATTGAAGGTTTAGATTTTTAAGAAACATTTTCTTCAGTGACTAAGATGACAATAATACGCTGTTTGTTAGCACTAGCAGCCATTAAAAACTGGCATTTGCATCAATTAGATGTAAATAATGCATTTTTGCATGTAGACTTCAATGAAGATGTTTATATGAGTGTACCTCCTGGTTATGCAAAAAAAGGGGGACAATCGAGTTTGTAAGCTCAAAAAGTCTATTTATAGGTTAAGACAAGTCTCAAGACAATGGTTCCAAAAGTTATCCAATGCTATACTTGATTATGAGTTTCATCAAACACATTCGGATCACTCCCTTTTTATCAAATCTGATGGGATCAAATTTATTGCTTTGCTGGTTTATGTAGATGATATACTCTTAGCAAGTAATAATATTCAATCAATCACTGATTTGAAGATTTTTTTGGATAACAATTTCAAAATCAAGGATTTGGAAAATGTGAAGTATTTCCTTGATTTAGAGGTTGCAAGGTCATCCAAGAGCATTACTTTGTCTCAAAGAAAGTATGCATTGGATATTTTGCAAGACTCAGGGTTTTTGGTAGCTAAACCCATGAGTTTTTCCATGACACAAAATGTCAAATTTTCTGCTACCAAAGGGGAGTTGTTAGCAGACCCCTCATCCTATCGCAGATTTATTGGAAGGCTGATATATTTGACTATATTCAGACTTGATTTGACATATGCAATCCAAGTTCAAGTCAATTTATGGACAAACCAAGGCAGTCCCATCTTGATGGAGTGCACAAAATACTTAAGTACCTAAAAGGGACACCGGGCTAAGGGATTTTCTTTCCCACAACTTCTAGTTTTCATCTTAAGGCATTTTGTGACTCAGATTTGGCTGGCTGTATAGATACCCAAAAATCTGTGACAAGTTTTTGTGTTTTTCTTGAAAATTCTTTAATTTCTTGAAAGTTAAAGAAGCAACAAACTGTGTCAAAGTCATTAGTTGAAGCAGAATATAGGGTAATGACTTCCACAACATGTGAACTCTCTTGGCTGATCTCACTGCTCAAAGACTTCCAGATTGAGCATCTCCAACCAGCTCTCCTCTTTTGTGATAATAAGGCTGCTCTTCACATTGCAACAAATCTTGTTTTTCATGAAAGAACGAAGTATATTGAGATAGCTGTCATATAGTCAGAGAAAAACTGCAAGCCAAAATTATCAAAACTCTTCATGTCTCTTCAAGATGGAGTGCGTATGTTCACAAAAACACTTGGACGTGAGCAGTTTAATTGTTTACTCAGCAAGATGAGTGTTTTGAACATACACACTCAATCTTGAAGGGGACTATTATAAATTAAATAAATATATGCCATGTTGGCATAAGTGTAATTTCATTTAATTTCTAATATTTTGTTTTAGTATAAATATTGTGCTATTACTGTGCACTTTACTCAACTCGTGTAATACAAACTATTGAATTAGATACACAAGTCAAATTGTTTTTCCCTTCTTTCTCAAATGCTCTTAGTCGAAGCTCAAACCCTAAGCCAAATTCCATGAATGAATTCAGATCTATTTTTATCACCGGCCATAATATTGTTCATGCGAGAAATTAAATAATTGACAGTATACCATATACATATATATATATATAATAATCTTGTTCCTCTTCTCAAATTATGATACTGTTATAAAAATAAATATTTATAACGAGTTATTTGTTATAAAAATAAACTTATTTTAATAAAAAATTATTATTTTTATAAAAAATAACAAACCACATGACATGAACAATTTTCTTATAGCATGATATTCCTCGTCATCAATCCAGGTATCTACTAGGCCTTCAACTACTAGCATTTTACCTAATCTTCTTAGCTAACGTTCGCAGTTTGATCTCACTCATGATCAGTCCCTAAGATGATCTAAAGGATGGTGTGTGAGAGGTTCCCGTCTCCAAACCTATGATATGAAAGCAGTACTGCCTATTAATTATATATATATAGCTAAGCTAACGTGGTAAAGATGTACCAAATTAATCAGTAAAACAGGAATAAAATAGTTACAATAATATTGTAACTTCGGTGTGCAGATGAAAGAAAGTGATTCTAGCTAGATAGTGATCAAGCAGCTCAATGATGTATGTGAGGGGAAAAAAACCAATAAACAAATTGAAAAGAATATTAAACATGCAACGCAAAAAAGTTTTACTAGTCTTAAAGTTTCAAATTCCCCATAATTTGCAACAGCAAGTAGTGCGCTAATCAAGTGAGATCACGCCGACCGCCCGCCAGATTTACTCGATCTTATAATTAAAAGTAAATTATATATATATATATATATATATATATAACTTCAAATTAAAAAATTAAAGTCAAATAAAAAGCAAAGTAGCTGGTTATGTACGTACGTAACTTTATAAATTAACAAACAAATTATCAAAATGGACCAATTCATATATATATATATATATATATATATATATAGCAATATTAAACATGAGTAGTGGTGTAAAAATCCAAAAAGTAAATTAAGCATCATGAAACATATATATATATATATATATTTATATGTATATGGAAAATTCATGATCATGATCATGATGATCATGATCAGTTCTAGTCATCACTAGCTTTTGTTGCCTGCCAACGCAAATTACTATCACTACGAAAACAAAACATTTAAAACGAATTATTTAATATGAGAATTGATTTGTTTTAATAAAAAATATCATTTTTATAGTAAATAGCTAATCATAATAGTGTCTCTACAATAGATCCCGTACGTACTGAATCCCACGATTCACCAGTGCGCCTTTGAAACACATGAAGCTTCGCTTTTTGTTTTTGTTTTTTCATTTTTCAAGTGGTTCCAGGTTCATGCTCGGGCTTGTTGGACTGTACATGCAAAGTCTCTTTCCTTTTATTTTTTGGCCGGTGAACGGCCGGGATATCTGATTGCAAATTCTAATATTAATTGATCAAAGTGTTGAAAAAGCTAGCTGTGTTTTCTATAGATAGAAATAGAGCAAGAAAAGGTAAATATCTCGTCCATACATATAATTAATGTTGATTCCATCCATGCATCAGCAGAAAGTGAAGAAGCTGAACAGAAAGTTATACCCCACTTCAAATAATTCCCATGCGGCCCGGCCAGATATATATTGATGGAAAATGTTTTAACAATAAAGTAATTATACAAAAGTAAATCTAGTAAGTATAAATAGATGTTGTATTATGTGGTAAGTTAGATTATTAAATTATTTTTGTTATAAAATAGATCTATTTTATAAAATTATATCAGTTTATAAATTTTTTTTATTCATATAATCTCTTTGTATTTGTAATAATCTCATATTAATATATTTTTCAAAAGCAGCATTAACTTCAATCATTATTCTCTCATTGTCATATAATTTTAATCATAATATATTAATCAATTCGGAATTAATTTGCAGACAAACATAGATTGATCTTTAAAATTTACACAAAGTTCTCTGATGGAGTTGCATGCATGCAATAATGTGGAGATGATGAAGACTGATCATGATCATGAACGACCTGTACTAGTACTACTTATTTCTCACTAAATATTGTAGGTACGTGCTGAGGTATATATATGCCATTAAGTATATAACAATTAAGTACGACTGCCATATCAAGGGACGATTCATTAGAGATGTCATTGTTTGTTTGATGGATAAGCCATTGTGCAGGATAAGGACAGAATAATCTGTGTGAAGATTTTGAAAATCCTCCAACCTAGCTAGCTGTTGAAAGTACTATACAAAAACCACACCTTTTTTAAAGACACGTCCATTCTACACACGGCCTACATATATAATTCTGGATGGATTTTTAGTCTGTCATGAGTTATATAGTACTACTACCATTTACTATATCCCAAAAAAAAAGGGACCGAAAGGCAAGAAAATGTAAGGAGACAAGAGTGGAAAGACAACATGAGAAGATTAGAAAAACACTGATCAATGGGGTATTATATGGCTAGGAAAGGTGGTCCATGGGTGTTGCTCATCAGTGTCGATCAAAAGGCTTTACGGCACACAAACTCTCTCTCTCTCTCTCTCTCAAATGCGCACGCGCCCACACACTCACGATTAAGTCTTATTCGCCAAGTGTTGGATATATTAAGACCTTGTAACTGTAAAACAGTGATACATCGTCCTTCGTTACATAGTACAGAACATCTATCGATCTCTACAACAATAAATATTTCATCTTTCTTGCTTGAAAACCCAAATTTCATCACCCAGTACAAAGAGGAGGAAGTTCTCACGCACCACTTTGAGTCTTTCTCCATATGGGTCTTCCAATTACAGAACCTCGTTCCCCTGATACTTCAACCATCATCTCATTTTCAGATGCTCAACCATGCCAAAAACACTTTTCGGGAGTCCCAAAGGCCGAGGGAGGACAACAACAAGAAGAACAAGATCAGAAAAGCTGCCCGCCAGGCTCAAATCCTGATCTTGTGCTGCATCTAAGCCTCTTCAGCAAAGATTCCAATCACGGTTCGAAGAAGCCAGAACTCAATCTCATCGATTCAGTCGATGTAAACTCATCGAGAACCTCTTCAGACCCTCCTCCAGATCAAGGTAATGAAACCGAGCCCAGGGTTTTCTCATGCAACTATTGCCAAAGAAAATTCTATAGCTCACAGGCACTCGGAGGACATCAAAATGCGCATAAAAGAGAGCGGACAATGGCAAAAAGAAGTCAGAAAATAGGTGCAGCTTTTGGAAACCGATACCCTATCATGGCTTCTTTACCTTTGCATGGTTCTTTCAATAGGTCTCTTGGGATTCAGGTACACTCCATGATTCATAAGTCCTCCTACCACTCATCTAACTTTGGCTCTCCTTATCTGTACGGACAAAATGGGTGGTCAAGACAGTCTTTTGATCAACAACCAGCCATTGGGCGGCTTGCACCGGAGAATTTTCACACCGGAGTGGCAGTGGCGTCCGCCGGGACTGTTGGAGCTGTAAGATTCGATAGCAGCCGGAAGTTCATGACTCCGGCAACTGACGGTGGATTTTGGTGGGATAGGGTTGGCCGATTGAGGACTAAACAAGATGAGTTGCAGAAGCTCGACTTGTCCCTGAAACTCTAACTACATACATGACGACCACTCTCTCTCTCTCTCTCTCTCTCTCTCTCTCTCTCTCTCTCTCTCACGTTAGAGGTTTTTTTTTTTTTTTTAATGTTTGATTTTTCCCATTTATCTGCTGTCTCCTTTGTTCAACGATTTAGAGGTGATTTTTCAATTTTATGTTCAGTTTCAACTTTTGTAAATACTTTTTGGCTAAAGAGCAAGAGATCATTCGGTAGCTTAATTCGGCTTCGCAATTCATAACTTGGAAATTAAGGATCATCATGCCCACGTCTATGCAGGAACTTTTGTAAATGCTTTTTGTCTGAAGAACAAGTTGATTTGCAGGTTGCCTCGGCTTCGCAATTCATTACTAGGAAATTAATTACCAGGTCTATTTAATATATATGGTTTGGTTTGGAGTAGTCTAGTATACTGTAATTAATCTGGAAGTTGTTGATCTCATGTCGCACTAGTAAATATTTCAACAGCTGTTATAGCTGTAAAATTAAAACTCGATCGACCTTTAAAATCAGCTAACATTCTTTAATTTTTGGGGCAAAAATATTTCCTCAATGCTTTATAGCCATTAATGAATTTAGCTTTTGATTTCTCAACAATATATGCAATAAAATTAAAAGTCTATAATCTGGCCCGAGAGATTCAATTCTATCTTTTCCTCTGAAGAAAAAAGAAATTAAAGTCTCTCTCTTTGAACAGTACTCTTGCCTTTGCTATTTTTTTACAAAGTTTTTAACTTGGTTAATCATATTCATATGGCGGGATTCAAATGTGAATTTGGGCTTTGAAGGAGGCTGGTGGGGTAAGGGGTTGATCCTTAATAAATTTATAATGGCCAGGTATATGGGACCGCGGACTGCGGCGCCTGAATCAGGTGACGTTCTGCGACTCTTTGATCAAATGCTTACTATATAAATTTAATATATCATGTGAGACATGGTCCAAGAGATGTGCTCATGTTTGGAAGCTTATGGTTGTCATTCATTTTTTTCTAAAAATAAATAATTGTGATTTAATAAGATGGCCCACCAAAATAATACTAATCGAAGGGTTGTGGTTTCTCTGTGTGACAACATCTTTGACCCACTTGCAGTTGAATTAATAGACCATCTCTATTGGGATCAAAGAGGTAGGTGTAGCAAGCCATGTGAAAATAAGGCACATTAATGACCCTCAGCTATGCTATCACATCATGATGAAATATATATATATTTTTAATATAAGATATATTATTATTATTATATATATTATATGCGTAAATCTTTATTTTTTCCTAAGCTAGCTTTGGGTAAATCTTGATTGTGTCTTTAATTTCTTACCAAGAAGAATTCTAGGTGGAGCCCACCTAGTGGTGGGTCCAGATCCTTGTGACTTGTACAACCTAATATGATTAATTAGCAATCATAATGCGACATTAATATCTCCTAAAATTAAGATGTAAAGTAACAGAAATCTTGTTATGTGACAGTTAATTATCATAATAATCTCACACTAAGATGGAGTTGTGGAAAGTCGCAGCACAAGTCTTGTCAATGAAACATATGATCAAGAAGTTGTGGGTGCATGCTTTTGCAGTTTGCTTCGCCACTAGTACTTTACTGTGAATCAGTTGGGCTGTCAACTTTTTTCGTGTTATACTGCCTTAGTCCTTACCATATTTCCATTAAAATATTCTTTGCCTTCCATTTTGCCTTTGAATTAAGAAACAACTAAAAAATTTTCCAGTTGGAAAGAGACTCTCCAAATATGCATGTGGAGCTATCACTTTGCTTGGATTAGGTGGGAAATTAAACCAACAAGGGATCTTCTCACTTACCATCTTATGATCATTAAAGACAGCGCTTTAATATATTTTTTATGAAAACAAAACTTTCTTAAAAATATATATATACACTGCTGCATTTGAACTTTGAACACTTCTTTTTGTGTACTGGATTATGCATGATAATAAGAATCCACAACATCGATCGAAACCCCTAATTGAGTTGGAGAGAAAGTATATAGAGAGATTAATTAGACAAATAATTTACTATAAGAAAATTAATTATTTATGATCAGCTATTTCTAGTTAAAATGATAATTTTCTATTAAAATAAATATTTTCGTAAGAAATAGTCATCTTCCGTGTAAATAGTTATCTTTATTGTAAATAATATGTTATAAATATTCATTTTTTTGTAATATAATTCGAGAAATAAATTATTCAAAATACGTCCTCATGATGAGTTTTAGATTTAATAATTAATGATTATAGCATTAGGTTGATCAAAGACCAATATAAAAGTTTAGAAAATGATAGACACATAATTTTTTATACAATTATGTTTTAAACAAGGATAATTTTTGTAAAATAACTTATAATATTAGTTATATAAAGGGTGGTGTATATATGATCATTACTCTATAAATTTTTTAATAATTAAAAATGGAGTAATACTTTGTTTTGAAAATCGCTTGGTACAATAGTATGTATTACATTTTTAATCCACCTAATTAATGTGGCATTCTCCATCAATTTGTGTATATATGAATTTTAAAATATACATTATGAAAACTATCATATATATATATATATATATTAACACAGTATAGATATAATACGATCGAGAATAAGAAATATATACAAGTAGATGACTCAATTAAAATAATCTTTACATTATTACGTGCCTTTCCTTTTCTAATGATCACTAGAACCTCAAACAAAGGTCCATCCAGCCAGTAGTGATAAGCGTGCTCTCAGCTAAAAGATGCAGTTTGTTTAATATATTTCTAGAGCATCATGATAATCCCGATAACAGAAAAGGCTTTATAAGAAACATGACTATTTTGGCACAATCGGTCAATGTCCACTCGTTAATTTCATGGCACAAGTACTTTTATTGCTCGAAGACCCTAGATGATCCATTTATTGTCTCTTTACAGAACTCAATTTGCTTCAAACAAAAGGGGCCCCTACTGCTCAATCAAGGCCCTTTTGAATTCAAATTAATCATCTTAACTTATTTTTTAATTTATTTTATCTGATTATTATAATTTTTTAAAATTTTTATATAAAATATAATAAATAATTTAAAATTTGAAAATTAAAAAAATATTATAATATTAAAAAAATATTTTATTTAATTTTTAATTTATATATATATATATATAAATATTTATCTCTTCTCATCATACTATCTAAATAAGAAAAAAAAAACCCAAATTTACTTTCCTCGTATGTAACTGTTCTTTGCTCAGCCATCAAAAGAAAAAGAAAAAGAAAATGTAGCCTTTGCAAATCCTAGTACTAGCTAGAGGTGGCAGAACCTGATGCAGAACGGACAAAAAAAATGCTCAAAATAAAGAGGACCCCAAGTTTTGACCGATTGACACCATTCACAATAATGATCATATAATATGGTGGAGATTTACTGAGATTTTAAACACCTTTTCACTTACAAAATGCTGGACCACCCTTTGGAAAATCTCTGTATCAGATCAAAAAAAGCCTACTAATTGCTCCAACATGGGCAGCAAACATTGTCCTACATAGATGTTGATTTGATTTAATCGATGACAGATCACTAATTTCATGAACTAAGTTGTCATAATTATTTGGTTTGATGATGAACAACAGAAGCGGTCAAGACTCCAACAGTTTGCTGCATAATAAGACAGTAATAGTGGAGGACCTCACATCACTGACTGTTTTTCTGAAGAAATGGATACAATTTGCGTTGTCATCTCATTTAATAGATTTGCAATATTTCCATGATATTCGAAGGTAAAAACTTGAATGCAATTTATAGCTAATTTGTCATTTTCCTTTTGCGTTTCCTCTCTTTCCAAACACAAAACTTTCTGCCTTTCTTAGCATGGAAATTACCATCACGTATCAAATTCACCAAGATTTAAAAGGCAAGCTTTCGAATATAAAGGAAATCAAGTGAAACCTTGAAGAGTTATTGGTTAAGACAAAATTAATAAAGCAAGAAATGCTTCCATGGAGACAATTGTTACTGAAAAGAATTCATACACAAAGCTTAGCCAAACAAAATGGGCATTGGCGGTCGCCATCATATGATCCTGAGAATCTCATCCACAACACTAAAAAACCAATCACTTCCCATTCTAACAAAAGATTTCACAGTTCCCATACATCCATCCATCCATCCATCCATCAAATAAACTAAGTTATAATATCTTTGTTCTTAATGTATTCATGTAAGAAAGCAGCAAGTTCATCATTCATATCCCTTGCTTCCAAAAATTCATAAATCGAGTCTTGTAACTCATCATCCAATTTGTTGCGCCATACAACAGACCAATCGCAAAAATAGCATTATCATACCAAAGCTCAATAATCCAACCTTTAGATGATGTGAAAACAAAGAATGAAGTATATACTATTTGATGAAAAGCGTGGCAGTGTTCTGGTTATTTTGTTCAATTCAATTGGGTAGGTCATTTAGACGTATGATTCAAAACTTTTTCTTTTACTACCCTCCATTTCATTAATAAATGTTTGGATTACTAGAAGAAATTGAAAGATTCATATACTTGAATTCAGGGTCGACTGAATAAGCTGGCTGAAACGGCATCTTATAATTAACATGACTTGATAAAGCCCGTTAATCTCTAAGCTATCTGGCTAAGCCAAGCACACGATCTCCAATACATACATCACCACCTTCCCATTTAGTGATATTGACAATCAAGGTAATGTGAGGCTGGACCCCCAACCATAGTGCTGCCACCAACACCTTGATTTTGAAGCAGGATTGGCTCCATCAAACATGGTCATCTCGACTTTAATGTCTTCATCTCCAAATTTTCCCTTCAATACAATCCACTGCTCTCCGGGCCGGTCATCAACTGTGAATCAATACAATTTTGCCACAGGCTGTAACATTAGAATATATTTTACTAAAGTCTAGATGATGAAATGACCATTGACTTACGTGAAACTGTTCAGGGATAATTTTTTTGAAAAACAAACACTAGTTACAGTACAGGAGTTAGAAAAGACATATATATATATATTATTTATTAACTCCGCGTATATTGGACGCTGAGAAGATCTAGAAGAGAGAAAAATAGCAGAAAATACGACTATATTCATATTTTGTTGCTTTTGAAGAACATAACTCAACTCGTAGAATTCAGGTAATAAGGGTGTTTCTGGACTCAGTGGGGTAAGAGATTTTGTTAAGTCTCGCTTGAATTTGAAGAAGAGTTGAGTTGAGATTAATTTAGTTTATTTTTTTAATATTATTATTATTTTAAAATTTAAAAAATGTGTATTGAGATTTGAAAAATATGTATTAAAATTTGAAAAAAGTGTATAGAAATTTGTGTTTTATATAAAAAATTATAAAAATATAATGATAAAATAAAGATGAGTTGAGATGAGTTGAGTTCATCTTTAAATACAAACGGGTCTTAATCCCTCCCAGGCTCATTGATCAAAATGTTTTTTTTTTTTTTTTGAAGAAAGACGTTTTTAACCAACCAAAGCACAAGCTTAGTAACGAAATTTCAAACATAAATGGATTCTTATATTCTATTTGATAGCTGAAATTAAGTAAGACCAAATAAATATGAGACTGTTTTGTTAACGAGAGTTTAGATTCTAACAAGCAACAATTCAGCTAAGTCCGTGAGTCTAGAATTTTTCATTGATTACACAGTTTTCAAACTGAAAATAGAAACAAGATTCAATTAAAAAGATTATTCGAGAATATCATTTCAGAGAACCAAACAAAACTATTACAGTTTTTTACTCTCTTTTTAGAACCATTTACATTCTAGAAAGAAGAATAAAGGACAATTAAAAAGAGCAAGTAAAAAGACTTGTGCGGCAGGGGCAACGTTGAAGCTCGCGTTGAATCTCCTTGTGGAGGAGTCTGAGGAGGTGAGATCAGGTCGGCCTCAATATAGGCCTAAGGCAAATTTTAAATAAGTTGTTTATAATTATATATAATATAATAAAATATAATTATTATATGAAAATAAAATGGAATTTTATCTAAATTTATAAATAACTTGTTTGTGAATTTGTATTTAATACAACAATTTGTATAAAATGAGGTCTTGATGCAAATTTTGTACTTCAATTTAACATGATTTTTAAAAAAATTAAAAATATAAATAATTTATTGTATTAAATATTAAAATTATTGACAAATATAAATAATCAATATATTAAATATAAAATTTAGTATTATGGAACCTTACACACATTAAAAAATATATTTATTTAAATTTTATTTAATGAAATGGTTTTTTATTTTATTTTTCAAAAAAAAAAAAACATTTAATCTCTTTTATATGTGGAGGTCTTTAATGGAGTGGGGCCTTAGACAATGATTTAAATGGCCTAAGTATTGAGCCGACCCTAATCGTAACAACCACCATACTCCATAGCCAACGTCTACAGTGGTCTTGACGCTCACACAGGCTGGTTGTACGCTAAATCTTTCTTAACTCTGGACTAAGATTGTCATGCCGACATCACTCTCCGTACCGCGCGATTGCAACCGTCGTAACATAACCTTAGGGTAAGGTGGCTCTGATATCATTTATTATGAACCTATTAGATAAAATTCATCGTTGAAAATAATTTACAAGGAAATGGAGGCTAAAAGCTTATAAACCACCAGAAAGCGAGAGTTTAAACGGGTTCTTCTAGTTGTGGTTGGAGAAGGTGGATAGGGATGATTCTGCATAAGGAAAAAGAAAACAAAGAATAAAGGATATTTATGAAAAGGGGTCGGATTAGCCGCGCCATTGGAGGATTCATTTTGGTGTGACAAAGGGAGCGAAATGGTGGGAGAGGGAGTTGTTGATGTCATAAAAATCGGTCAACAGGCCAGGGCAGGAAAATGAGTCATTCCCGACCCACTGGAGCGAGTTGGGTTTTGTTGGATGTCGTTTGAGGCCTCCGGTACGGCCATACATATGCGGATAGCAGATAAATAAATAAGAAAACACAGTATTTATATGGTTCGGCATAAGGCCTACGTCTACGGGATTTTGGGGAAGGGAATACACTATAATGAATATTTTTACAGTCTCTCAAGGCTCTCGCTGTACATGAATAATATACAGAATTCTACTAGTATGAGTTATTGGGTTCATTTGAGAAAGTGAAGCAGGCGATTTGAGAGAATGAAGGAATTGTTGTCCAGCCAGAAAGATCGATCGAGCGCCCTTTCATCTCATTGTTGCCTTTTTATATAGAAGCTTTGGTCTGGATATTATTTCTTGCCTGTGTCAGTTGCTTGTCATTATGGCATGTCCCCCATGTGATCTGGTCCACTCAACTCCCTTTCACTCTTGTCTTTTAGTGCACTAGATAATAGGCCTGGGCTTTATTTGGGATATTCCACCCTCACAGAATCCCGTAAATTTTTACCAAAGACACTTTGGTGGGAATTTTAAATTATCCGAAAACTAAGAAGGTGGTAGTTCGTCTTCCGAACTTGAGGTAATAAAAACATGCAATATATATTTCATTAAGAAAATCCCGTAAGGTGTGCGAGGGTTCATGACCCCACAATCCACAAGCGGTCATTGGCGAGAAACCAATTGTGCGAAGGTTTACGCATAAGCCTAGACCCGAGATTCAATCCTGAGATTCGCAAGCATCCAAGATGAGACTTGTCGAGTGTGCTTAGGTACTGGACGATTCGTAAGCCTCGAGCCTATCATGGATGGAAGGACTTGACGAGTAAGTTGGGTTCTGGACCTTAAGCCTCGAGCATTTGACGAGCGAATCGTTGGATTGGTCATAGGTGGCTGGACGACCCTACAACTAAACCCAATCTCGTACGACGAGCACGGAGTTGGTGTCACCGTGGAATGGGTGCGTCAACTTTGCGCTACGAAACAATTTTATTAATAGAAATATGACTTTTCATGCCACTGAGTCTGAGTGCTGAATCCGAATTTGCATGTGTACAGTTAGAGTATAAAATTTGTTAAAATCAATTCCGTAGTATTGCAGCATTTTTAATTCCCATAATCTGAGGTGGCGAGTGACCTGTCAAAATAAAATAGAAAATAGGCGAGTCCCACATGGGAGACTTGCTATATGTAAATCTCGAAATTTCTAAACAAATGAGGCGAGTCATATGAGCTAGGAACACAACCTATATGTGTTAGGCGAACATGCATGGTGAGTCCCTACTGTCGCAAGGGAGATGGGCGAGATGAGTTGGCGAGTAACTTGTTTTTAAGCGAGCATGATTGGCGAGCTGACAAGAGTGTGAGCAGGAGAGTTATGGTTCGAGTACAATTTTGGCAAGCTGTGTGAGGCAAGGGCCGAATACATATAATGAGCTGTGGTGAGCGTAGTGATTCCATACGTGAGCTGCAGGCATGCAAGGGGGAGGTCTGAGCCCATGTGGTGACCGAATGGTGGTCACAAGTAAGCAAATGGTATGTTGTTTTCTAAATGAATGTGTATGGGGCGAGCGCTGTGAACTTGGCGAGCCGAGGGAGAGTTCGTTGGCGGGTCATGCATGGTGCCCGTGAGGTGAGGGAGAAAGGGTGAGGAGGCGATCTAGGTTGGCGATCTGTTGGCAAGAAGAAGTTTGGGTGTGAGGCGGCGAGCTGGTGGGAGTAGAATTCCGAGTGTGATGTGAGCTGAGCGAGCCATAAGAGAGGTGGAGAGGTTTGGTAGTCTGGGCAAGCATGATGTCTGCCAATAAACTGGGCGATCATGGTGGTCTGGACAATCGCCCGAGAAGTGGCGAGCCATATGTGTTGGGTGAGCTGAGTTGGCATGCTCGTGGTCTGGGCGAGCGCCACGAGTCTGGGTGTGATGAGGAGGGCTCATTGGCGGGTCGGTTTGGATGACCCATGAGGTGTGGGCGAGTTGGTGAGCGCCCGAGAAGGGAAGGGGCAAGTGTGGTTTATGCATGTCGTGAAGGTGAGGTGAGCTAGTTGAGGCGAGTGCTTGAGAGGATATTGCTCATATGTGGCGAGCATGTTGTTTCGGGCGACTATGATGGTCTAGCAAGAGAAGTGTTCCGAGCATGATATTTCCAACGACATGTGACGAATGGCGAGCGGGCGGGCTACGGATGTGATTCCCTCAACCGAGCACCTTGGTAAGAGGACTGTGGCTCCATCGGGGGCAGAGGATGCCGAAGACCATAATGGCGGCTGCCGGGATTCCATCCACACCGTTTTGAGCACAGTCCCAAACTTGCTGTTGCCGGCAAGGAAACCGGCCGAGGGCAGTCCCGTTAGGGATAAAAGGTGCCGGCCTTGTTTTCCCTATCCAGTGCTGTGATATCCTAAACTGGGCGGGCTGCCCGTGGCTGCTGGTGAGACTGTTTTCGGCGAATTGAGGTGCCGGTTAGTTTCTCGCCGGAAACAGAAATCTCTGGCGGTCCAGGTGGGGACAGCCAGAAGAGCCACGGGACTCACGGCGTGGCACCGTGAGCCACGGCGTGAGCATTGTGCATGCACGCACTGTGCATGGCTGCTGGCGAGACTGTTTTTGGGGGATTGAGGTGCTGGTCAGTCTCTCGCTGGAAATAAAAATCTCTGGCAGTCCCCACCTGGACCGCCGGAAGGGCCACGGGACTTACAGCGTGGCACCGTGAACCACGGCGTGAGCACCGTGCATGCATGTACTGTGCATGGCTGCACTGTACGTGAATGTGTACTGTGCAAACATGGCATTGTGCACTTAAGTGCACAGTGCCTGCCTCATATATTCATGTTAATATTGTGCACTGTGTACGCTGTGTGGACGAGGGCATCATCGGTGTGCACTATGCACTGTGCACTTAAGTGCACAGTGTCGATGAAATGGAAGTGTTATGTTATGTGCCTAGGCGACAATTTCTCTCATTATAGCTATTTTGTGTCATGCATATGAGTGGTGTATATGAGTATATAAGTGTTATGCGCACATTTTAATGGAACAAAGCCATGATTGTGACATAATTTGAGGGATACGATGTTTGGTGAATCTCTGCTAAATAAAGGAAAAATAATAAATAAAAATACTTATCTGAGAGGTGTTCTTTACTTTTTTGATAAGTCGTCAAGTGCTCTAGAAAATCATCATTTTCTCACCTCTGGTCTTTGGATTCTACAGACGGCGCCAACTGTTGATATCATAAAAATCGATCAACAGGTCAGGGTAGTAAAATGAATCATTCCCGGCCCACTGGAGCGAGTTGGGTTTCGATGGGTGTCGTTTGGGGCTCCCGATGAGACTCCGGTGTGGTCATATGTACACAGATAGCAGATAAATAAATAGAGAAACACAATATTTACGTGGTTCAGCATAAGACCTACGTCCACGAGAGTTTGGGGAAGGAAATTCACTATAAAAAATATTTTTATAGTCTCTTAGGGTTATCACTGTACATAAATAATATACATGATTTTACTGGTATGAGCTATTGAGTTCATCTGAGAAGACGAAACAGACAATTCGAGAGAAGAAAGGAATTGTTGTGCAGCTAGCCATCGTTTTATTATTTGATCAAGGTCCTTTTATAGACCATTTGAGTTGCGTTTGTCAGTCTACATTTTTTTATGTATGTCCCCCACATGTTTTTGTCTTTTAGTGTACTAAATAATAGGCGGCCTAGGCTCTCCTTAAAATATTTCACCCTCACAGAAGTGTTCACATGTTAGGATTTATGTTCCTATCATTTCAAGTTCATTATACCCAAATGAATTTTGGACACAAGAAAAATAAAAAGGACATACAACATGTAAAACTTGAGCGGATAGAACAACCGCTTGATCACCATCAAGCAAAGGTATCGTTAATGACTTTCTCTTGATCAATCTGACCGAGTTTTTGGAATTCAAGATGGCCCTAAAATCTGGGAATTAAGAGGTAGTTAGTTTTTAGGGATGGCATTGAGATAATATGAAATAAATTGAGATTTGTTAAATAAAATATTATTATAAAATATTTTTTTAATATGATTTTTGTATTGAATTTTGAAAAGGTTAAATTATTTATATTATTTTGTATTAAAATTTAAAAAATGTGTAATAATTAGATGAGATAAAATGAGAAGAAAACATGTAACTTGAAAGCAAACCAGGAATGTCAAACTAGGATGGAACGAATATAGAATTACACTAATCAGAGAGAGAGAGAGAGAGAGAGATGCGAAACGAATATATAGTTTTCCTCTTTTTACCGCGGATTCCTAAGATCTCGTGTTTCTTCTGTCCCAGGTGTTTCTCTCCATGTCTATGAAAATAGATTGAGTTCTCTATAGTCTTATTCTTAATTTGGTGGCTTGTCGTTTGTCGTGTAAATTACTTGGATTTCCCTCCTCATTGATCTTTCCCCATCTTAGTCTGAACCCCCAGCGGCGACAAAGGAGGTGCTCGGTACCATATGCACATAATCGGATCTCCCACTAGATGGATCAACGGGCTCAAGCCTCAAGATGAGTTATATTTAAAGATGACATTTTTAGAATTGCATGGGGTTTTGTTTTCACCACTAAAGATTTGTTTTTCAATTTTGTGTATGGATTGCATGGACACTCCAATCTGATTGAAAGATGAGTCTTCCGTCCACCTATAATCAGAGAATCACACTTTCTGCGATTGTGCAGCATCACGACCTTTCATTCTAAAATTAAATAATAAATTGCACTTTTAACTATCAAAATTGGACGTGATTCTGTATGCAAATAATTATCACATTGTGCCATTGCCAATTGCCATTTTATCCAGTGATATTGAAGCAGGTGGAATCTGATATCAGTGACCTTCCTGTATAAGAACTAAGAAGTTGGTTAGTGTGTGCCTCTCCTTTTGCAGCTATGTATGAGATATCAGAGCTAATACTTTCGATACCAAATTTAACTTGGCATGGACAACGATGGATTAGAAGATCAGTGGAACAACACTCAGTTTGTCGTATTAGTCACCGAACATAATCACAGTGCAATGAGAAATGCAAACGAACCAAGCCACATTTGTAAACAAGAAGACACATTTGTAGGCAATGTAATGAATCTAAATTGAACTCCCCAAGGCATTCACAAATCAAAAATTTGTTCTATCTTGCCAGCAGAGAAAGCCCCCCCAACAAGAGAAAATTCAGCCGCATACAAATTTCAACTAACCAAAGCAATCGAATTTGTTGATCAACATACCTCTGTGTCACCCACCAGTCCTTATCCCACGGACCCACTCACTTTCATGCCAATAAACTAGCGGCCTTTCAAGAATATATGCATGCTGAGTCGGGTGCATGCTATGTCTAAGACACAACAATACCTCTGCGCTTTTATATCTACACTAGCTGAAGAAGCTTTTTTATTCATGTCCAAGCATCTTGAGAAGGTCCTCCATTAATTTTGGGTCTTGCCCTTCTGATCCTGCAAGGGATCATCAGGAACTGGTGCTGACCCACTCACCCTCTCTCGACCAAACCAAGGTCGATCCTGTTTATTGAGATGATCGCCCTCTACAATCTTGCTTGGTTCTGATCCACTTTTGGAGTCAGTTGGCCCAGTTATCGCAAGATTCCTTTCCTCACTACCGTTTCCCTGGTTTTTGGCTACGCTGCTGATGGACTGTTTCTTTGTTTCAACAGCAATTCCTTTTACTGCCTCCTCAAGTTTAGCCAGTCTCACTTTCATCTCCAAAAGCTCTGGATCAGATGCCGGTTCTTTTCCTTCTATAACACTTAATTCAATTTCCTTTTCCTTTTCTTTCTCATTTTCTTCGTCTTGCTTCTTTTTTTGCTCCAGTTCCTAGAATTTTGGTGGAAAAACCAATCATAACAAGAAAACCAACAAAAAGCCAAGCAAAACATAACTATCCTTTACAAACTTTTCACATTTCTATCAAACTACAGACATGCCATACATCCATGAGATCTCGTACCTTAAATTAGTTATATCATTGCCAATAACAAAGTATGATGCATGCTATGATTTTTAGATTATTCCACATTTCAGGTCAAGTGAATATAGATTCACCATGAGAATGCTTGAGTTATTGAAAGTAAATTCCATCCCTCAAACAAAGTATTGAGGAAATAAAGTGAAGAAAGAAAGAAACATCAACAACCTCTAAGGCCTTATTTGTTTTCATAAACACTATCATCTCATCTCAACTTATCTAATCATTACAAATTTTATAATTTTTCATACAAAATAAATAAACAATTCAATATTTTCAAATCCTAAACCAACAAGAATATTAAAAAATATATATTACAACAATATTTTTTTCAACCTGTAATTTTTATCTCAACTTACCTCATCTCATTTGTGAAAACAAACGAGGCCTAAATGAAGATGGAAAAAATGACAAAACAATCCGACAAACATTAATATCTAATATACTTTATTGCAGGCTTATAAAGAAGAAGGAAATTTACTTACAGCTTCCATTCTTCTCATTTCATAGCGAGCATATTGAGCCACCAAATATACAGCTGTCACAGGAAGCAAGATTTTTAGATAATAGCATCAAACCTAGGAATATCTCAAAAGAAAAAAAATATGATGTGTAAATTAACATACCCAAGGAAGGCATGCATGCAAAGAAGAGTTGTACCAGATGGAAATCAACCCTGACCATGGAAGAGGGACAAGTGAGAATATGAATTGATAATGGAGATGAACATGAAAAGAGGATAACCAGATATAGTCTTATAGATGATGTCAATAGTACATGAGCATGAAAAGAGGATAACCAGATATAGTCTTGTAGATGATGTCAATAGTACATAATTCCTTTGAGAATGGTTCGCAATATACAAAAATTGACACAAATATGACATGAGTAGTGATGGGCTAACAACCTGTTCACAACTTACAAAAAAATTTAAATAAACTAATATATTTTATTAGATTTAATCCCATCAAATCAAAAGTAGAAGTCAGAATAAAATTAAAAAAAATATTACTCTATGACATAGTTGTATACAAGTTGTTATTTAGTATACAAGTTGTTATTTAGTTGGATGGCAATCATTATTCAACATGACATTCCTGTTAGGCATAAATTGGGTAGTTTCCTCAATAAACATTCTCAATTTATTTCTCAGTTGCACGAATACCCCAAAATGAGTAGATTACCCATCATAACCATGTTAGATTTATTTTATTTCACCCTTGATAAAAACTCACATGAATGCTAGGCTGAAATCTGAATGTAACATACATATAACAAAAATTTACTTGTATGAATTAGCTATGAACCATTAGACGCATGAAAATAAAACCTCATATGAAGAGATGTGGACACTAGGATGCAAAGGTGGATTCTATTATACAAGCATGAAGTCAGTTGAAAATATCAAACAAGCATATGAATTTATTCCTCAATTTGATGGTATCCATACTACCCACTCTAATTTCACTATCTTTTCTTCCACTTGTTCAAAATATTATCCCCGTTCCTTCTCAATTGCACAGCGCCAAAAAAAACAAAAAACAAAAAGGAAACCCACATTTCTGCCCAGCTGTACGCTACCTCGTTCTCTTGCATTGTATTAAAGACTATCGTAATGCTCAAATTTATGCAAATAATAACCGCGATCCACTTCATACACGCCGAAGACCAATGAAGCAGACATGTTTGACGAAATACCAACAAGAAGTCACGAAACCAAACGAATCGAATAACAATGCAAAAAGAGCCTGAATCTGCAAGCAGAGTAGTACCCGAATTTCTTTCTCTTGGGAGGATCGGTGAAGAGGATCTTAGAGGCAGTCGCGAAGTCGAGCTTGTCCAGCTGCTTATAGGCCTCGTCATAATTGCCTGGACTCGATTCAACAGCATTGTTTTCACTGACACTCCTGTTATTATTGCTTGGGGGTTTGGTGGTGTTGCTGCCGCTGGTGGTGGGGGTGCAGAATGATCTGGCTGGGACGGGTTTCGATTGCGTAGCGAATCGGACCCAAGAGGCTCTGGCGCGAAACATTGTGTTTTCGCATTGTAAGAAGTAAACGTCTAGGCTCGTGTAATTTTCACGGTTCAGGCGCAATTGAACCCAATTAAAAATTTGAGAAAAATAATTACCATACAGGTCCCTAAAGTTTCAAGATTTTAAAATGGAGATATTGGGATCGACCCGACTGATCTTTTTAAAAAACAGTCTATTAATAAAATATAATAAAAATATAATAAAAAAATTTTAAATCTATAATAAAAAAATAAAATTTAGAAAACACAATATATAAATAAATAAATAAAATACAATAAAAAATACAATAAAAAATAAAATAAGATGATTTAAATGGGTATACGGTCTCAACTTAGACAGCATCGGCTGGTGTGACACCGCTCACTCTATCGTGAACGTCGGCGTCTGGCGACTCCACCCCTATAACGGCGACTCACGACAATTTCCGGTGTGCCCCACGCAGTCTAAGACCCGTTTCAAACCCGTATGTAGTGTCGCCCACTGTTGATGTCCATTTTTCAAGGAAATTGGACGGACCGATCCCCCATATTTCCCTTTTGAAATTAACTTTTTTTTTTATTTTTGTTTTTGTTGAAAATCCTAAAAGAAAAAGAAAAAGAAGAAGAAGAAAGAGTTATCTAACAATTTGCCTTCCGTAGTAAGGACGAAAATCCATTTTTATTTAAGAAGCTCAAATAGCCACTGGCCCACGAGGATGTTGAAAAACATGACTCATATTTATATAATAAGTTTTTTAATAATTAAAAAAAATACATAATCAACATATTATGTAGCTATAAATTATTAAACATACAATGAAACATGAAAAATAATCAATATTTATATTATATTTTAAGGTTATCTTATATAAATTCTAGACAGTACAAATGTTACGAGCACATTTTATTGTTGAAGTAAAAACACACTTGAGATGAATTAAAATTTAAATTAGTGGTTGAAATGAGTTGAAAGTATGAGATGAGATGAGATAAAATGAATTGAACCCACTTTCCAAAACAAACAACCCCTAAGTTAGAATTGAAATAAAAACTTAAAAAAATATGAATCTAGAAACAGAAGGTAGGAACTAATATTATTGAACAAGAATACACACGAAACCACTCTTTTTCATAAGAAAAAATCTGGCGACCAACCAGACTGGTCTCCTGCAATAACTAGCCCTTCAATACTATTTCAACACGTCAACCGCTTAATATAGTCACCACTCACCATGTGCATGCCTACACTTGAGTTTAAATCAACTCAAACTTGTCCGTGCTTCTTCTGCTTCATATTCCAACCCCCCTCTCTCTCTCCTTAAACTAATCGTCATTTGGGAAGCTTTCGCTCTAAAAAAAATTAAATTTGTAGCTCGTTGGAAAATATCCATCCAACTTCCTCCTATTTTTTGAAACTTCCCATGATCAACTTGAACAAATATCTAGTCAAAATCTTGATTTTCCAGGACAAAAGCCCCCCCTCTCTCCCTCCCCCAAAATTCCTTCTTGGATCACCGCTTCAATGAGGAAGTAAATTGGTAACTCAGATATGGAAAAAGTATAATTTAGAAAAACGCAATACCAAAACTCAATGCAAATCGCATCAGAGAGAGTGAAAAATGCAAGTGGTCTATAGAGAGATGTTTAAAGGTTAACAAAAGAATTGCAAATAAATGTGAGAAGTTAGGGGGATAGGGAGAGAATATCTAGGACTGAGGGCGAAAATGTCGGGATGAGGGGTTGAAGAAGAAAATAGAGGGAATGAGATTTCGGGTGAAGGAAGGGAAAGAGAGAGAATTCACGAATTGGAGGACTGGTTGATTTTAAATATTTTTTTAAAGAAATTCACAGCATTATTAAAAAATAATTAATTAATCATTAAATAAAAAATTGGTGTGATTCCCGTCGGGATTTTCCATACGTAAGACTAATATTTTCCTTTAAAATATAATTGTATAAATAATTGTAATCCATTTAGGCCCAATCTGGAATTCAGGCTCAATTAAATTTAATTTAATTAAGTCTAATTTTAACTTGAGTTTATTTTCTAAGTACTCAATTCTAAATTTAATAAACTTATTTTAACTTAAAATCTCTTTACACATAGAATCTACAATATTTTTCAACTCAACATATTTTTACATATAGAAGATATAACCTTTTTTAAATTCTCATAAATATATTTAAACTTATTTTAATATTCAAATGCATCTAAATTTATTTTAAGTAAATCCCGTAAAACTCACTTCATTATTTTAATTCATTATCATCCATAAAAAATTCAACTCATTTCAATTTAATTTAACGTGCAAACAAAACCTAACATGTTTCGAAAGGACTTGGTACCGTCACAATTTTTTCTTCTTTTGAAAAAAAGTATCCAATGACCTATATATTTCAAGCAACATAGACTCTTAAGGCAATAAATTTCAAGGAACCTTTAAGACTTTTGAAAGAACATTCGCGTTTACAGGTATGAATCTAAGGCAATAATTTTAAGATAAATTGCAAATGTCATAAGCATAGCTATCACTGTCACCACCTAAAACAAACGAGGCAGTCTTTACCCCTCAAAACATTGACCAACTTCACTCACTTCTCACCTAAATCTTTTTTTTTTTTTGAGCAAAATAGGAGCTAATATTAATAATAAAAATCAAGTACAGATATCAAAACCTAATAAATTTATAAATAATTATTAAGTAGATTTTTTCATTATGAAAGTTTAAGAGAGATGGAAGAATTTGGATTAAGAAAATATTGTGAAGAACTAGTGTATTTGTGACCCGGCACGTCAAATTGTGCACATATCGATTTAAAAATCTAAAAATCGATGGATTTTTTTCGTTTGTTAAGACTTAATTTTCTTCGGGTGATATTTGATGTCGTTGATGATGGGTTACAAAATCCAATTTTAAACGGGAGAGGACATGGTGATAGCTTGGCACCTAAATCCTTATCAAGTCAAATTTCAGTCTTAACCATGCGATGTTTTGACTTTGGGCAACAGCATTTTATACTTGTTTTAGATTTAGAATTCTGAAGATCCATTATTATAATATAGGAGTTCGATTTATTCCAAAGTTCAATAAAATTGAATTTTCTTCCATCTGAAGTCCCCACATCCCTTTTCCGTGCAGTCTTCACCCTACAATAATGAATCATGATATTCCTTTCCTTTAAAAAATAACATTAAAAAAAAACTAAAAAACACCACTAATCAGAGATCAGAATATAATTATAATTATAAAAGACAGCCCACTTGGCACCATAATGAGTAAACCACTAAACGTTTCTTTCTCCCATGATTTCAAACTTTTTTAAATTGGATGAGACCCAGCTCACTGTTTGTTCAACCCCATCCATTCAGGTAATTTCAAACCAACATCAAGGCCATTTATTTCCGAACTTAGTTTTATATGTCTACCATTTTATAAGATTTAATTCCTGGGGTGCGGCACTATCTGCCGCCGGTGGTACCATTAGCAGAAAGTTCTGATTCCCCTCAAAAGAAAAGATTTGGTATTGTTGATAGAAATTATAGACATGAGGTTGATATGTAATTGAGAGGGGGAAAGAAAGAAAAGTGGGGTGCATCAGAAGAAGAAGATGAATGTAGATGCAGTGAGATCCTGAAAAGTGAAAACCATGTTGTGTAGGAAAGGTTCGAGGAATCGTGAAGCGGGAACCGTGCCGGTATTCCTTAATGTGTACGATCTGACACCCATTAATGGCTATGCCTATTGGTTTGGCCTTGGAGTTTACCACTCTGGCGTACAAGGTTAGTGGTGGTTGTGTTTTTGTTTCCCTCATCCGTTGTTTGGGTCTTTTTTGAGGTTGTTTTTCATAAATTTGAATTTTGGATGAAGTTGGTGCTGTGCATTGTATATTAGATCTATGGGCTCTGGTTAGCTTCCCCAGTTCAGATTGCCGCTCTGATCAAATCTGCAAGGGATTTCTTTACCTTGTGTCTTTGTGCAGTGTTTTGGGTTATTTAGTTCATTATTTGTTACTGATTGGATTTATGGCTTTGAGGATAGAGGGAAGTCTGCTGTGTTTTGTTTGGATGACGAGAAAGTTCAAGAAAATCGACGGTTTTACAAAGTCGAGTTTTGGGTGATTTGTGTTGCGGGACCCCTGGAAACACATTAAAATGTCTACTCAACAAGGATAAACATATGACATGGTTGATGTGAATTCTGTGATTTGCTTAATTTCCAACAACATAACGAATAGTCAATTCTTTTCTACTTTTCGTTGTATAGATCTCTCGGGAAAAAAGAACAGAGAACTTATTTTCTCTTCTCAATGTTTTGCACATTCTTTACATATTTCCTCGGTTTTCTTTTCTGGGTTTTTGCTGGGCTAAAATATATGTATCTCTTATCTATCAATTAAGGCATTTATGTTGGATTTATTTCAGTCCATGGTATTGAGCATGCATTCGGAGCTCATGAGTACCCAACAACTGGAATATTTGAAGGGGAACCAAAACAATGTGAAGGATTTACATTTAGGAAGACAATTTTGATTGGGAAAACGGATATGGGGCAGACGGAAGTGAGGGCAATCATGGAGGAGCTTGCAGGGGAGTACCGAGGGAATGCATATAATTTGATTACCAAAAACTGCAACCATTTTTGCAATGATGCTTGTCTTAGACTCACTGGAAATCCAATCCCGAGTTGGGTTAATCGGCTTGCTAGAATCGGTAAGACCCATTTTTTGTTTTGCGTTTTTGTCTCTGCAATAAAATTTTGGATCTGGATTTGGCTTCTCTTGGATAGCATTCCATATTTTTAGCATTTAAATTTACTAGTAGTGCTACATGCATTTAAACTTTTACTTATATTTACTTACATTTTTACTTACAATAAGTAATTTGTTAGTTTGTTTTCTTTTTTGAAATTCAAATTTTAAATTTCATCATTTTCAACGTATCATTTAACATGTACAGAAATAAGTTTTTTTTTTTTTTTAAATATTTGTTAAATACATTTAGCATTTTCCTAAATTTAATACCATTCCTGCAGAAACAATCTGATTGGAGCAACATGCTTCGAGTTTATTCTTATTTTCAGTCCAGAAATTAATGAGATTTGTTTTTGTAGGATTTCTATGCAATTGTGTCCTTCCGGTGACTCTAAATACAACCAAAGTTGGGCATCATCGAATTGAAGATAAGCCATGTGAAGAAGAAAAGAAGAAAAACACAAGCGACTCAAACAGGCTCACTTGTTCTAATTCATCTTCTTCTTCATCTTCTCCTTCTAGCTCTACAATTCGCAGGGGTAGAAGCAGAAGCAGAAGCAGAAGCAGACGTGCCTTTCCTCCAACTTCTCCTTTGATTATGGGTTCTTCATCCTGATGGTCAATGTTTGAAAATTGATCCTTTTTTTTTTAAATAAAAAAAAAAAAAAACTCAATGAAAGGAGGCAAAATCAAAAGTTTACATTTTTCGTCCATTCTTTCATGAGGTCTTCCCCCGAGAGAAACCTCGGAGGCATGCAGCAAATCACTGTATGAGTGCGTTTTTTTTTTGGGGGGCAATTTATGAAATGTCTCTGCAACATTACAACCTCATTTCGTATGTTTTTTTGTCTGCAACATTACAACCTCATTTTCAATGTTTTTTTTTTAATAGTGTAATGCTACCATTTTTTTTTATTATCTCTCTATCATTTTATGACGTGAGATTAAATAATTAAATATTATTTATTCTGTTTTATTTGTAAATTTATTATTTAATACTACATCATAAAATGATGAGAAATTTTATGAGAAGATGATGAAAAAATAGACGAGGAGTAGAATTTTTCTTTTGGTACCTTGTGGGCATATGCTCCTCTGGTGTAGTCCCAAACTCTGAAAAGTAGGCTAACGAAATGATTTTGAAAGAGTAAACAGGTTCAACATCTAAAGGAATAGTTTTCTATAAAAAGGAATGGAAAAGGGGAAAAGGAAAGGCTGTCTGGTTTTTGTCGACTTGAACTTAATTGAATAAAGAAACAAACCTTCGTTATAACGAGACCAGATTGCAGGAAAACAGATGTTGGACTTGATGAGGTGGTGAAATGTGATGGTCCTGTTAGTGTGTCTGGAAAGAAATATGAATATCCAGGGTTTTTGCCTTTATGAACTTCTTTATGTAATTGGTAAGTAATGTGGGGGTGGCATCATGTGCATTTTTTTGGCAAAAATCCAGAAATCTAGTTGCTAATCATAGTGCCACGATTTAAGGAAAGATGTACCTGTCGTTTTCCATTAAGCCTGTCGATTTTCTCATCTTCTCCAAATCTTTTACTTTTATTCAATGTATTACTCTTTTCTGTCAACATATTTGGAACTACTACCTTGACCTTTGGCAAAGCACGAGGTCCTTAAAAGCATGTTATATAAAAAATAATAATGATAATAATATGGTGGATCCCGCTATTATTCCATTAGGTGATAGGGGTTCCGGGTTCCTTGGGAAGTTTAAGCTGAATCTATTAATTCAAATTTCCCAATGATAACAGGAAGAAGAAAAACAAGAACAAAGAGTTCAAGATGGAATAAATTCATTCGTAACTTATACCAGAAATGAAAATTCTCTTGTAAATAGGGTAGCCGAATTTCAGCCCGAGAGAGAGAGAGAGAGAGAGAGAGAGAGAGAGCTTGCGGAGTCCGCCTGTCACCACAGCTTACATTTAAGGTAGACATTTGGATAGCCATCCAACTGAAACAACTGCCAGGAAACAGCATTAACAATTGCAGAAAGTGCTTAAAAAATGATGTCCATCTGCCAGGAATCACATTCATAATTTGATCACTTCAACATAATAAGAGCGTAATATAAGCAGGCTTAAAAGTAAACAGTGAACAGTACACTTTCTTAAGCATTATACCTAATACAAACAAACAACTTCTAAATGTAAGGACCTTGGGCAAGAATTTCATGTCTAAAAGGAAATGGAGAGACATAAAAGAAGAAGGAAGTCCTGGGGCATTTGACTCGGGAGTCTGAGGGGCCCTGCAAACAGATAAATAACAGTGAACTTGATCAAAAAAATGACACGCTTTGAAATATTAATGAAGAAACCATTATGGAAGGGGATTTCAAGTTTACATACTTCCATAAATAATTGTGGTTTACAGCAGAGAGTCAATCTGGACAGAAATAGATCAATTAGCTCTGCTTTGCTTCCAGCCATTCAACAAAATTGTCCAGGATCAAGGGCCAAGCAAGTTTAGGATCATAATTACTAAGGTATGGAAAACTCATCTGCATGAAATAATCACTGCTAGTCAAAGCAATATGAAACTAAAATAAGACAATAGAAGGCAATACTATGTTCCCAGATTGAGTTGCAAGGCATGCTAAACTAATTGTACCTGTTAAACAATATTGGAATGCATAGGAATAGAACTCCACAAAGGTCGATGGCCTCCTAATCTTCCCGGTGTATATTTAAAAAAAAATGGAGAATTAGTACACTTTGGACCTATTTTCCATCATCGGTAGCATCTTATGCATGTTAAAAACATATCCAATTACCAGCACGTTTCCCGAGAGAGAGAGCCCTATTCAAATATTTTACCTCTTTCTCCAGCTCCGGGAGTGCCTTTTTTTATTTTATGTACAGTGTCTACCACTCTTCCTCTAAGTGTAGTAGCATCATCTCAGCATAGGAATGAGCCTTTAGAGTCAGAGAGACCAAAAACTACAGCCCTTAAATCATTAGGCAACGTGATTTCTTGAGTTTAAGAGTGGGACAAACATGAAGAATTGAACAGGAATAAGAAGAAGAATGCAAAACATTTTTTACTATGTTCATATGACAAAATATAATTAGAAAACAATGATTGAAAAAAAAAACAGAACATAAAGGGAAATAATGTAGATAAAATTTCCTTACCAGGCTAAAATATCCCTGTTTTTCTGATTTCATTCTCCTGGAATGCGTAGCCATCAGATTTAGCCAATAAGCTAGAGAGTGAAATATTTCAATTATATACAAGTAGCACATAGGATGAACATGCTGTATACATCTTCAAGATCAAAACTGAAAATTCAAAAGAACAAGAACAGTGGAATCCAAGAAAGAATCCAGACAAACAATGAATGAAGAAAAATTCTTTTCAGCAACTTCCTAGATGCAATATATACAGCACAAAGTGCAGCCATAAAAAAAATGGACGGAGGAATATGATTTTCAGCAAGTTTCACTTGTTGGCTCTAGTGACTACTAGATCGTTAAATCTATTATATTCTTTTCGACAAATTATTAACAAGAATTCCCCCAATTCAAGCCATGATAACCAAAACTACCTTTCAGCATAGCGTGCCTTTAAATGCAAACATCAGCCTTTGAATGTGAGGGGTAATCAAATCACGGAATAATACTGACTAACAAAAGGAATCGCATCCGCCTCTAATCTCCGAGATGCTTTTAAGAGAAGTCAAGAAAGAATTTTCTACTAAAGAAAGAGTTGGATCCCACTTTTACTCTAACCTAAATATATTTTTCCTATTTTATTCGATAAAAGTAAGCACAGTAAATTCAATTAATGAATTCCTCTCCTTATTCCTATCGTCAGAATAGTAGAATGATCAGACAAAATAGGGACATTTAATGCTTGACAGTTTGATATCCTGCATTAAATGTTATCTAACCTGCTAAACATTAGGAGTGGACATGAGGTATGCTTAGTGGAAGATAAGTCACCCAAGTATGACTGCATTGATGAAGATATTATTTATAAGAAATAAATGCAATAAATGATTCAAGATGATGGAGAAAAGAGACTTTGATTGATTAATATCCTTCTTGATATTCACAAATAAATATACACGTATCAATACGATATTTTCAATCCATACGAAAGGAAAATATCATCAGAAAGGAAATGTATGAAAAACAATCTCAACTAATTATTATTCAAAAAACACGAATTCTTTCTATAATAAAAGTATTGGAGAGTTCAAAGGGCCTTAGAGCCATACTCTTTATTTGACCCTATGCAGATCTATAAGTTTAGAGTTTTCGAGTTACTCAAAATTGTAGAATAAGCATCAACAATGGCACCATTATCCAGACTTTCATTGCAAAGACAACTTTGCATTAAATAGTCCTAGTAAAGGAAATAATGAAAAGGATATAATCCGATAAAAATAGATAGAATATGTCCCCTAGACTAGTAATATAAATTGCATCTCCCAAATATAAGAAAACTCTCTAAACTTTTTCTCAATTATTTATAAGCCTTCAAAAATATATTATTAACTTAGACCTCAGAGATTTACTAACCTTCAATATCACTCTCTCCCAATCTTCTCTTTCGTTTGTGTAGGCCAAAATTCAGAAGACCTAAGTCAAAGAAACTTGGCCTAAAGACATTCGAAATTGAACCTTTTTTATGCTAGAAAAACAGGACTCTTTGACTAATGAGCTTTTGGTTTTGCATGGCCATAATTCAGTACAATACATGACATCACTTAATTATCATATCATCAAAAACTCAGATTCGGCATTACTATGATTTGATGTCTAAATTTGCCACTTGTAGCTTTACTAATCATCATTCTCCAGTGATCTTCAGAAAATAATTGTGAAGTTTCTTTAAAAATTATTTCCAAACAATAAATAATAGTATGCCCTGCTATCTTTTTCACTTTGTGTGACAGATTTATCACTTTTAGTGGTGGTTTCATAGCTTATTTTTATGCGAATACTTTAATTTTCATCTTTATTTAAACGACTTCTTCTTCTAGAATAAGAATAGGAACTAAGTTATTGATTCTAAATAAATTTATTTTTTTTTTCTTTTTTCCACCACATATATATTATAGTTTATTATTTTAAAGCGTTTGTTAGAGAATCTTACTCCCTCCTCATGTATTATATTTTTAAATTTAATGAATTTTATTTGCTTAAAAAAAATCATCATCCCCACATATTACATATATCACTTTTATTTTAATTTATTTTTGTTTTTTTAATGTTTATCTTTCTAAGCTAATTGATTTCTTCTACTTTTTATTAAGAGAAAAAAAATACGTATGATATGTGGTTGAAGATGAAAAGTCAAATTTTCTTTGCAATTTGTAGCCCGAGTACACGGAAAGTTTTTATTTTATATTTACACAATTATTCCACTTGAGCTTTTCTATAGGATATTCATCAAAACTTTAAAATAAAAAACTAAAAAAAAGAGTTGGCCTTAATATTATATAGATAGAATTCATTAGTTTAGTTTATTTAGTTTATCAGAACAAACATAATTTAGTTTATTTAATAAATTAAATTATTCCATAATGCGTAATTCTTGGGAGAGTCGATTTTAAGAAGTTGAGGAAAAGTCGACTTTAATTAAAAAAGATTTCTCGTTTTTAACCTTGTTTTCAATTTTTATAAAAAAAAACAAATCAATAGATTTCATTAGATTTATAAAAATAAAATTGAAAATGAGGAAGAAAAAATTTTAAATTAAAAATGAGATTAAAAATGAAGATGAAGAAAAAAATGTTGGAAATAAGGTTCAAAATGAATATTTTTTTTCCTCTTATTTTTAACTTTATTTTCAATTCCTATATCAAATATAAATCAATATGATTCATTATATCTATAAAAATAAAATTAAAAATAATTTTTTTTAAAATTAAAATTGACTCTTTAAAATTGACTTCCTTACAATTATTCCTACTAGAATATGATTTGGGGACTCTGCTTTTGTCTATCGGAGAAATGGGAAGGAGATGACGTGGTGGGTGCATAGTGTTTCAGCGGGTAGCGTGCGGTATAAACGCATAGATGGCTGTTAGGTTTTGATTGATTGATTGATGGATGGATTCGTTCATTAGATTTGAAGGTTCCAATACATTCATATTTGATAAATGATATATGCACAAGAAATTTATACAATATATTTCATAATAAAATATTAAATAAAGAGTATTTTTTTATGATGGGAAATGAAGAGTAATTATGTAAAATATTATGTATACATAAAATATTTTATAAAATTATCCTTGATTTAATATTTGTTGTGAAATACGTTGTATAAGCATGTTGTGTACGTATCATTGCTCTTCACATTTACATGCGTACTTCATGAAAAAAAATATATATATATACACGCACTTATGTTTTATGAAATATTATAAAATATAAAAATATAAAAATTTATTTTAAAATATTTTGTTAACAATTAAACAAAATAAAATATAAACAAAATAAAACAAATATGAATCGATGACGTTGCGAAACCCCAAATGAAATGTCTTGCTCTAATTACTCCCAACATAAGGTTTGAAAAATAAAATTGTTTGCTCATTTTTAATACTGTTCATACGAGTGAAGTACGTGCAGGCTGTGTTCACCCATATTTTTTCTTTCCATATTGATAAATCAAAATTTGGGTGATAATTTAAAAAAATTAGTATTTTAATAATAAAATTAATTATTTTTTAAAACGATTTCACAACACTTACACACTTCACAATTATATACAATAATACTCAAATCATTTAAGATTCTCAATTATATTTACCTTTTTTGTTTTTGAGATTTTAATTTCATATACGTATATCCTCAGTTTGGCTCCAATAACTTCCTTTTAGTATTTTTAATAGCACTTTTATTTTATTTTATTTTTTTGAAAAACTTAATAGCACTTTTATTAATTAAAAACATCTTGAGCATTAAAAAAACCAAAAAGGAGAGATCTCTTGAGTATGGTTTGAATAGTAGTGTATGAATCTCTCTCTCTCTCTCTCTCTCTCGTCAACCTAAGTTAGGTGGCTACTAGTAACAAAAATCATCGTCACTAGTTTCACCCACACTGAAATCGACAAAATATACGCTATTGCTGATTTAACGGATCATAAGGTCAAAAATTTCCTAGCAAATATGAAACAACTACTGATTCACTGTTGCATTTAACAATGCCCAGAATAACTATTTCTCTCATGCAGTACGTCCAGATAGTTACTGGGGCTTCTCCACCCATTGGTTTGGTAGTTTTCTTCTCATCGAATTTAAAACAAGACTCTGAATCCTCAAATTCAAAAACCTAGAAGACACAAGAATGAAGATAATTGTACAAAATCTTCCGGAATATAACCACCAATGCTACATAATACGACTCTCAAATCATAGATTATAGGGTCAGACAAAAAAAGATATCAACCTTTTTTGTGATGGTGGGGGAGGCGAAGAGAGTCTTGGCCCAATTTTCTTTTCAGAATGTAAAGAGGAGGCAAGTTTACATATACTATGAGGGCGGCACCTCCGAAAGAAAGCATGTAAAAACAGACACCGCACCCTGCAAATAACTCGAGCGAAGGTCTTCAGGGATCGGAGCTCTAAAAACAGTGTGAAAGCAGCTCAACTGACCATCGTATGATGAGCCTTCACCAATGTCAGAAAGAAGCAAGCCGCATATCTCCTCTGCCATTTTTGAATAGGCTACCCTGCAAACCCACATTAAACAACATTCAAACTCAATAGTTCGGATCTACAAGTACAAAGATTGGTAACAAAAAATTAAACGAAAAGAAATATGCAATACACAATTAAAATTGTTTGGACAGGGTAATTGAGTCGAGGATTTTGTTTTTTCTGAGTATTTGAGCAAAAGTATTGGGATTCATACCTTGCATCAACTTGTAATCTATCACCGAAAACTGCTAGAGACTCATTTAACCGACCCAGAAAGTCTCTACAAGCAGCATTTTTGTTCTCAAGAGAATCCTACAAGAGACATTACAACAGTTAGCGTGCATTAGAGAAAGAAAGAAGTCATTATTACAATCCATTTTGAGGATACATAAATTCCGGCCTATAGTTTGTGCTTCCACTCTCCTGTGAATGAATCCACACACCATAACATCGCCATATTTATATAACCATCATTCTCACATTTTCATCATTATTCAGCAGGAGTTTTACAATATATATTTTTTTTATTGGTAAAAAAAATTTTATTGATCAAAAGAGTACACAAGAGCCCAAGTATACGGGACATATACAAGAGCAATGATTAAGCATGCTAGTTTAGTGATACAAGGATAATTTCTTTTTTTTTTTTGATAAATAAACAATTTATTGATAATAGTAGGCAAAGTCCAAGTACACAAGATGGTATACAATAGACAAAACCTATCTATATCATGGGCGGATTGTTCGATACAAGGAAATCATGAAAATTAAGGCCATTAAAATCTATAACTAAAGTTCATAACAATAAATGCGATGAAAGTCCATAACAAGGATAATTTCTGGGAACAGGTTCCCAGAAATATTAATGTTGACCTTATCTTTTTCTTATAGTGATAGGCTTTAAGCTATTCCTTGCCATCATTTATTTCCGTTCTATTGGCCTACTAGCAACAGGTTCTAGGACATGGCTGTTTTGCCCTTTAGGATAAGAATAAGCTCTAATATTAGCCCAGCAATGCCAAAAGCAACAAAATGAAAGAGGACCTGGTCCAACAATACATGTCATGTAACCCGGAATGTCATCAGGCATTCATGGCAACGCCTACACAGGACATATGAATTATGAATATGCACGTCTTTAAACTGCTTTTTGATAATAACCTCACAATTTAAGCAAGGTTACTTTGGCATTTTAGACACAGACTCATGCAAAGAAAGTTATACTATTCAAATTAACCACCTCAGTATTTAGGGTAAGCTCCATACCAGTTCACTCATAGCATTGTTATCTTCTTGCAGTGAACTTCTCAATAGATAAAATGAAATATAAATTCCAGCTCCCAAGTCCCAATTCTCAATTTCTGACTTATGATCCTCCATACAAGTAGCAAGCCTCCATATCTCCGAGTGTTTGGCTGCAACAAATGGGAAAAATGTTCAAAAGGTGACCTCAACTGAAGCACGTTTCTGACTATAGAATGCAAGTTCACCCATTCTCTCTGCTAATTGAACAGTAGTTACAGATATTAATAAAGTTCAGCCAAAAAAAGAAAAAAAAAATCAGCAGTACAAACTCTAAATGCAGGAACCTTTTTGCATATCCATTTGCCAGATCTCAAGCAATTGAACATTACTCAACCAGATATCTTTCTTATATTGACAACTGCAAATACAAGTACGGGCATGAGAATGGAGAGAACTATTAACCACTAATTTTCTGAATACACACTTGTGGTATTCTTTAGTAGATGACCAATGATTTGATTCACGATAGTTATAAATTCATTCTCCATAAGAAAAAAATGCAAAAATACATATGGGTACCATATCAACATCGGGCTGTATCACAAAAGTATAAGCTACTTATGCAAAATGGCCACACCAAATATACTTTTGAGTGTCAACCCTTTGTCCAATTATGTGAACATCAAACAGGAATTACTTATAGAAAAAGAAAAACAAACAAGAACATTTTTTTTTTTGATAAGTGAAAAACAAACAAGAACATTGTCTGCCATTTTCCCTTTTCTTTTAAGTGAGAACATAATGTCTACTGTAGCCATACAATTCTAGTATTAAACAGTTCTGCAAAAACAAAGCATGGCTGTCACAAAGGAATTCTTCAAATGATTGAATACCTTCTGAGCACTCCCAGCAACGGGTATAGACATTAGATAATGAACTAATGTAGCACAATAATATCTCAAACCAAGCAAAGATAATTTACCTGACAAGAACAATTTATGAGCAACTGTCGTTATCAAAATAGTATGAGCCTTTTGCCAATGTGCACATTGAAGAAAGTTCTCAAGTGCCTTTGAGAAATCTCCATAGTAATCAAAGTAAATAGCCTGCAATCAGGAAAGAATAATTCAAGGAGAGATACTAAAAACAAAAAATAACCAGAAACTTTGCTTAATATGATAACATCCAAGCCTTTTGTAGTGGAAGCAATTTCAAACTGGGACAACACAATCTTTCAAAAACCTTTCACAATTGAAATTCCATGGTAGTCTCAAACAGCACCACCAGCTAGGCAAGATTTTCAATCAAGGTGCCAAAATCATTGCTACCTTAGTTTGCAGTATTGGAAACTTGAGTACTTGTTACACAATCAAATAAAGGGCAGGGTGAAATAGTTTGAGAAATGTTAGGTCAACCAAATTTAAAAAAATGGCATACCATAGCCTCATGAAGCCACATGACTGGAACCCCCAAGTTTTCAATAAACTGGCGTTGCGACTCATCTGAACTCCAACATTCACAGTACTGGAACAAGATTTCTCGAATGAGACTTGCATGCAGATATGGAAAATCTTCACGGTAGGGCATATGAAGGATCACATAGATGGCCCAATGACATTTCCCAAGACATAGCAGCTGCGAGACAAGTCCCATGTCAAGAACATGAAGATCATTAGAAGTGATGGCACCAATTGCCTCCAACACTGCACGCTGATGCCAAATCATATGGTAATCAAGTGGATCGTTTGTTGAAGATAATGCAGTGAACATTGCCTTCAAAAGGTCAAACTCTCCCTCTCCACTCGCATGAAGAAGCATAAGATAATACGAGAAGTCATAACGTTCCTCTGTACTCCATTTAACAGCCTCTTCTACTGGTCCTTCATCAATGTATACTGGAACAGGATACGGAGCTTTTCCATCATCAACAAGATGTTGATAAGTGTGGAAAACAATGGGCAAGGAAGTGTCAGGTGGTAGTTGATACCACATCAATAAACCTAGAAATCGCTTCCAATCAACTTTCATACCATGAAAAGAACCATGAATATTACCAGCAAGCAATTCATAAAGCCTTAAGCGGTCCTCCTCAATGAAACTGAAATCCAGCCTATTGATTCTCCAAAGATCAAGTTGCTGTGCAACATCAGCACGATTCACCATCGACCCACCAGCCTGGCTTAGCAAGCAAGCCAGTCTCACATCCCCCGTAGAAGCAGCAAGCTCCACAGCTGCATCAAGCTGCCGCCCTGTCAAGAGTAAGAACACATGTTCCAGATAACTTGATTCATTCAAGGAGCTAATTGTATCCTGTACCCGAGGACAGACGCTCTCTTGCAACCATAGGCTGAACTCTGCCCTTCGAATAAGAGGAAGTGCTTCTATGTCTACATCTGAAGAAGCTTCCTTCATATCCTGCATCATGTCTTCCTCATTGTCAGCAACCAAGGACTTCAACTGTGAACTATTTTCCCTATCAGAAAAAAGAACCTTTATCAATTCCCACACCATTACTTGATGAGACAAAACCACACGACTAGAGGAAGATAGCCCAGGAACTTCCAACCTCCTCTCAATAATATCTCCATAACTCCTACAAATCTCTGAAAGCATTAAGCGATCTAAAACAAGTTTCCGAAGTCTCAGCTTGAAGGAACCAACTTCAACTTCTTTTGTTTCATGATTTATCTCCTTGTGAAGATTTAATGGAGAATCAAATGCAAGGTCAACAAGTTCTTCTCTGACCTTGTTATTTTCATCTCTAACCACTTCATCTGTAGCAACCTTTGCTAAAGTGATGACTGATGATAACACCCTGTGAGAATCGTTACTGCCTACTGGTGTTCCAGAGTGAACAAGAATCCCATTTGGGCCCCACCCAACCCGAAATGACCTACCCATGAACAAGCCTGCATCCACTATGTTGCGAGAATGGCTTCTAGTTACTGGTGTTTCTTTCTTGAGGTCCAGCTTAAAACCTAAACCTTCAGGTTTTAGAGGCCTCAGAGACAGACCCTTATTTTGTTGGGCCATCAGAATGGCTCCAGAAGAGATGGAGTCAAAACTACCATGGTCGTACTCGAGCAATGGTAATGGGGCTTTTCGAGCAACGGGTGGACTAGATCTATGGCTCATCTTTTGAGCAGAGTTGCGGAAGGGAGATCTTACGCTATCGTTTCCAAAGGATGGCTTCTGGTATGTTGGTATTTCACCGGTATCATCAGCCTCCTCTTCCTCATCAGGGAACATTAACATTTTCATCTCTCTCATTCTTACAGGGTCAAGCCCAAGATGGGCAGGAAGAGAGTGAGAGAGCACCACACTTGTGGCTCCCATGTGTGTTTCTTCATCAATATCAGAAGCCTCGCCACCATTCATACCCATGGGATTCTGAACTACAGTTGCATCATCCATTACTATATCTTCCTCATCATCTTCATTCAATCCAAATCTGCTGAAATGTTGAACCAAGAATTTCCATTCACCATTTGCTGGGTCAAACGAAATGAAGCAAGCCCCCTGTCTTTCTGCAATGATTCTTAATTTGTCCACGATCATCTCTAGTTTTCCCTCTTGAAAACCCAGAGATCTCACTTGTAGCACCAAAGTCACCTCAGCAGCCTTGTTAAGTCCCTGTCCAACTCCAGGCTTAGCATTTTCATCTTCATAAACAACTATCTCATGCCTATGGAACTTCAAAATGTCATCTAGATCCAACCATCTAATGTCAGTCTTCCCAAGAAACTTGACCGATCCATAACCCACCCTCCCAATTGTGAAGTCCAAAACTCGGCTACAATAACCAGGGTCCTCAAGTTCCCAGGTAGCCAATTCCTTCAAACAGGGTCTCATGTAATAATCAGCTGACCTTAAAGTAGGTAAGATAGCTTCAACCTCACTCAAAATCCCGCACGAAGAAAAATCATTGTTTTGAGATGTCCTCCTTTTCTTGTATTGAGATACAACTTCTGAACTAGTTCCCACATCAGAGCCCACTTCACAAGAACTACTAAAAGACACTTTTCTTCTACTCTGAAGTTCACTGGAAATCCCTAGTAGCATAAAAATACTGAATTAGTTCACTGAAAACACACCACCAATTTTCATATACTTGGAGTAACAGAATAATAATTTCCAAGCAACTAAACTAGAACAAACAGAATTTCTCCAATTGAAACCATTACGACAGAACACACTTTTTCACTAGCATTTAGAAAAAAAGAAAAAAAATTGGTCTTGAATCATTCAAAAACAATCTTCATCTGCGTTGATTAATTACCTAAATTTCACATTTTAAGAACATCAAGCAACAAACAATAAAAATTAACCCCTAAAAGAAGCTAGATCTCCTCATATCTAACCCGAAAATGACAGCCTTCGACCCTTTGACACCCAGAAAGCTGTGCTTTCACATTGCTCTCTTAGTTGTCGCATCTTAAACTACAGAACGTCGCTGGCTGATTAGCTAGTAATTTTATCGTTCGCAGGTCCCAAATAATGAAGAAAGGCTGAAAATTAAGTAGTAATTTTCTTTTCTTTCTTTATCCTATACTTTTTTCAGAGCAAACAAACAGAATCAAAGAGAACTTGACAGTGGCGACCAGAGACTTGACCACTTACCGGAAACCGGGAGCAGAGTAGGGGACGCCATGGTCGCGGGAGGAGGAGCAATGAGAGTTCGAGTGACTGGGGTTTTTAGGGTTTTGCTAGAACAGGTCCACCGGTTCATCCGGTTGGTCAGACTATATTACATTATTGCCCTTTAAAAAAGGAAATGATACACCCACTTCATGTGCGAAAAGGGCTTGATGTGCAGGTTACCCCCTCCCCCCCCCCCCGGCGGCGCGGAAGCAGAGAGCTCTTCTCCCCCAAAAGTTTTGAAGCCAAATCCGGCCGCCACCATCGTCCACGCCGGCGTCGTAGGTAAGACCCTCTACTTTCATTATTTTTTCTCTCTTTCACAAAACCCCCATTCCATCAACTACGGTCCAGTGAATGATTTTCACATCTATTTTTCTTCTTCCTTAAACAACCAGAAACAAAGACTTTCCGCCATTGTCTTTATAAAAATTTTGCTAAATAAATTCTCAGAATCAATAGGAAAAACACTAGAGAGGGTATGTGATTCTTTCTCAGGAAATGGCAATAAATCATTTTGGTTCCTTTGTGGTGTAAAATAATTATTTTTTTGGTTTGTATAAACGATGGATATGTTATGGAGTTTGGCTGGGACATAGTAGCATGGGGCAGAGAAGGAGAAGTGAGATTGGAGCTCTTCGAAGGTTTTATTCAGATAGAGAATTCTCTACGATGTTGATCTAGAAGATAGTGGTCAGAACAAGTATTTTGTTGAAGAGAGAGAACAATAACAGTAAAGATACTTACCTACGACGCCGGTGCGGGCGGTGGTGGCCATATTTATAATAAGACTTGCCTTGACACCGGCGTAAATGGTGATGGCCGGAGTTTGAACTTCAGAGGAGTAGTGCGACACTGCGGGGGACGTGCGAATGGGTTTGCAGGAAAAATCTATTTTTTTTTTTATTACTTTATCGCCGAGGATCTTACTTCTTAAGCCATTATTTGAGAAATAAATAAAATAAAATGATAAATTAATGACACGTAAGCATTGTTGTGTAAAAAAGCTTTCTCCGTGCAGCGTCGTTCTGACGCCACGCTCAGGTTGCCATGCTTTAACCTACGCCACGCTGCGCCTTTTAGTGTTTTACAGCTTATATCTGGCTCCAACTTTGAAGCAAAATTCCCTCTCTCGAACCGATTAGTAGCTTCTGTAGGCCTCTCTCTCTCTTGCTAAACCTACTCCTAGTTGTAGTTTCTGAGGTAAATTTCATATTCATTCCTAGTGTTGCATATCCTTGTTCTACTTCTAATTTTGTGTTTTTTGCGAACTTTAACTCTTATGGAGATTTGGTCTTCCATTTTGCAGTGTTAGAATCTTGTAGTTCCAATGTCTGCTTTCGGAACCCCTACGGCCCCGAACGTTAATCCGAATAAATCCTTTGAGGTAGGCGTTGTGATTTGAGTGTTTAGTTTTTTGTGTTTGTAACTTTTTGTTTTTTCTTTAGTTTAATTCCATTATTAAAACCCTACTAATGTGGCCAAATGTCCGACCTCTACTATTGCATCTGAGTTCTTGTCTGAATTCCTTTATTTCTACTATTATCGAGCTTGGATTGTTTTGTCAAGGACGATATCAATAGCCACATTATGTTTTTCCCTTTGTTTCTTTAATTGTGTCTCAAAGTATTTTGCAAAAAAAAAATTGAGTTATTCTTGAGTTATTCCCTCGAGTTATCTTGTTCTTGGAAAAGTATCTGTGATTTTTTTCTTTGAATTCGTCATGATTATGCAGAACCCTTACTGGGTTTTGACATATCCAGTTGCCGTACCATTTTGTATCAAATGGCGTTTTTATCATGAACCTGGAGCCTTTATTTTTGAAGCAGAAATCTATGTTTTTTCAATTAAAAATTTGTCCCTGAATTGCTTTGTGGTATCTGCACGTATCTAAGTATAACCGACAACTTCCCGATATTTAGCGGAATATTAGTGAATCAAATATTACCTCTATTCTATCATTCTTGAATTCAGCTTCACTTGATGTGGAACATAGTTATTGCCATTATATATTCAACGTACTGACTATTCTTGCTTTCTGAGCGTGTTTGCTTCCAGAATTTTCTCTGCAGTAATGTGATTTTTTTTTTCAAACGTTCCTTGAGTTGAAATGACTTGGAAATATAATTCTAGGTGGCTCAACCTCCTAGCGATTCAGTTTCAAGCCTTTGTTTTAGCCCCAAGGCCAATTACCTGGTTGCTACTTCGTGGGATAACCAGGTTTGTTCAGTTGTTTTTTATTTTCTTGTTTACTAAAGTAAATATTTTAAACTTGCGGCAACTTGTCTTTGATTCTATCCTTCCCTCAATCCTATTGGTTTTTTATTTTTTGTAGGTAAGATGTTGGGAGATAATGCATAGTGGGGCTGTTGTAGGCAGTACACCCAAGGCTTCAATATCTCATGACCAACCGGTAAAACTGAAGTTCATACTTCTAGAAATTTTCTCACTGTTGCTGAATCTACAATGGAAATAATCACTCCCTTGGTTGACTTTTTTTTTTAAAAAAAAACCTTTTTTTTAGGTGTTGTGCTCGACTTGGAAAGATGATGGAACAACTGTATTTTCCGGAGGTTGTGATAAGCAAGCAAAAATGTGGCCTTTGTCTGGTGGACAGCCAATGACTGTGGCCATGCATGATGCACCTATCAAAGAAATTGCATGGATCCCAGAGATGAACCTCTTGGTTACAGGAAGTTGGGACAAGACCCTCAAGTAAAAACTTAATTCAATCTTCATCTAGTTCCATAGATACCTCCTCATTGTGTAGGTATTTTGTTTTTGTCTACAAGTTCAATTGGAATACTTAACCAGAAGTTATGACCTCATTACTGTGGATTCTGTTCTCATGATTTGTATCTAATGCTAACATTATACTATTTTGAGACTATTATGGAAGCTATCATACTTTTATCTCTGTGGCCTGTGTGTGTACATTGCAAAAGAAACATTGTAGGCTTAGAGTTTGATACTATTGATCCTTTGATTGCTTAATGGTTTGATTGACCCTCTGATGAGAATGAAGTTCTTACTGTGGTAAGAGGGATGGTCAGAGATAGGACTCCTGGTCTGGATGGTCTTCCCATAGCTTTTTTTTCAGGGTTGTTGGGACATTGTGAGAGAGGATGGGATGAAAGTGTTTCTTGAATTATTCTACTAGACAATATTTCTGTTGCGTTGTGGAAGAATTTTTTTAAACACAGTGTTCTCTTATGTTATGGGATATAAGTATGACATTTTTATCCAAAAAAATACAGCATGATGTTTTTATCTGCAATTTTTACAGATTGGATCACTGGTTGAGGCTCTGTAATTTTATATCCTTCTTTCGTGCTTGGGCACTCGCTATTTATAGCATTTTCGCCGATCGGATGGTTAATTGCGTTGTTTTACATGCTCTACCATGTTTTGCAATCTGGTCGTTTGTGCAATTGATTACTAAGATTCTTATATTCGGTTAAATGTTTCTATTGTTTCCTACCAATTCTTAGGTATTGGGATACTAGACAGTCAAATCCAGTGCATACTCAACAACTCCCTGATCGTTGTTATGCGCTGACCGTGAGGCATCCTTTGATGGTTGTTGGCACTGCAGATCGAAATCTGATAGTCTTCAACTTGCAGAACCCCCAGGTAATGTTCTGAAAGAAATGAGTGCAATATGCCTCAGACATGATTTTGTAGTCTTTCAACAATCAGATCATCAATATAAAAAAACAATATTTTGGTAACTGTCTGGTAGTTGGGCTTTGCCTAGTATTATGAGTAAAACTTCTTGATTACCAATAAAAAAACTGTTTGGTAGTGATATTTCATAAAATCGGAGCTACTCATTATTCCATTTTTTTATATTAATTATCTCATCTAGACTTCTATCAATTGAGCATATATTATCTTATCTGGACTTCTAACAATTGAGCATATATTATCTCATCAAGACTTCTAACAATTGAGCATATGAGGCTATCTTCAAATTTAATTTATACAGGAATATGGACCTCTATCTTTAGTTGATTGGGTAAGATTGTCTGGGTATTTGAAAGACTACTATTTCTCTGAAAATTTCCACTTAGGATTTCATGAAAATTTCATTGATTTATTTTTCCACAATATACTTATTGAAGCTTAACAGCTTGAGTGCTTCCTCATTTTTATTATTTTGGAGGGTCCTTATGAGGCCTTCAGATAAAAGATTGTCCCATTGTTTAGGTTAGTGTTTTCTTTGTTTGCTTGTACGAATAAATGTGGGGTCTATTATTTAATCTTTGGATGAGCTTGATTGTGAAAGCTTTAGTATATGCTGTTGCTCTATATACTTTTAATTGATATTAGTTTGTCTTCATTAAGTTTTTTTTTTCTGTATATTTCCCTTTTGGTAATAAAAGTTCGTGTTTTGTGTTTTGGTTTTTTTTGGGTGGGGGGGTTCTTGTGGGGGGTTAAAGGGGGAGGAAAGGAAGTTTCACTTGTTGAGTTGGGATAAGGTATGTCATCCGGTTTTAAGTGGAGGTTTGGGGGTGCGAAATTTGAGGCTCTTTAACAAAGCTCTTATTGGGAAATGGGTATGGAGATATCATATAGAGAGGGATGCATTATGGAAAAATGTGATAGATGTTAAATGTGGGGGAGTTGGTGTTCTAATGAAGTAAAAGGAGCGTATGGGTTGGGATTGTGGAAATTCGAATGTGTTGGGGGGAGTTTGTTAATCATGTCAAATTAAAGGTGGGGGATGGATCAAGGATACATTTTTGGCATGACATTTGGTGTGGTGATTCAGCACTAAAAAATGTCTTCCCTTCACTTTTTAGGATCACAAGGCACCAAGATGCAGCAGTGGCTGATTGCTTTTCTTTTTTGAATTATAGTCCTCAATGGAATGTTGATTTTGTGGAAATGTGCTGACAAGGAAGTGAATGCACTCTGATTTTTTGGTAGATTATATGAGTTGAAGATTGTTCAAGGAAGGGAGGATAGCTTGCTGTGGATTCATTAAGGAAATTTCAGATTTTAGGTTCGTTCCTATTACAAGGTGTTTGTGACTACCCTTGGAAAAGCATTTGGAAAATTAAGGTGCCTAGTATGGTAACCCTAAGGGGTAGCTCAGTTGGTCAGGCCTTGGGTTTGCTCCCCAATGGTCACCAGTTTGAGTCCCCTTAGGGCTACTGGAGGTTTACCTGGCTATTAACTTCAGGGCCCTGTGGGATTAGTCGAGGTGCGTGCAAGCTGGCCCGGACACCCACGGATATCAAAAAAAAAAAAAAAGGTGCCTAGTATGGTGGCTTTCTTCTGTTGGCTCATGTCTCTTGATAAAATCCTGACCACATAAGTTTACGTAAGCGTGGACTTTGCATGGTAGATTGGTGTTCCATTTGCAAGAAAGATGGTGAATCAGTAAACCACCTGTTTCTTCATTGCGAGGTGGCTAAGAGTTTGTGGAACGAGATTTTTGGTAGGATGGGTATAGCTTTGGTGATGCCTAAGCAGGTGGTGGAGCTACTTGCTTGTTGGAGAGGTGTAAAGGGAGAAAATATATTGCTGCCATTTGGAAGATGATTCCTTTGTGCTTGATGTGGTGTTTATGACTGGAGAGGAATGAGAGGTGCTTTTGAAGATAGATAATGTTTGATGGGAGAAAATTTCTGGACATACTTTAGTCTTCTCTGTCATTTTTAGTTAGTATATGTAGGTATTTCCTCTTGTATACCTTTTGTGTAATTGGGCTGTGTCTATTCTTGGTAATAAGTCTCTTATTGATTATGAGAAAGAATTTTTTGTGCTTTCTGAAGCAACAGTATCTGCAGTTGCTGTTATGGAGGAGATAAATTTAAAAATAACCTCTAATGCCTCTTCATGAGAGTTAAGGCTTTTTCTATACATGTATTGTTATTTGCTAGTACATATTTCCACAATAATGAAAAAATGCCTGAGATGCATTGATGTTTCAGTTTCAAATTGAGTGTCAGAATTTTGATATTATTTAGCTTTATTTTCCTTAAAAAAATTTAAGTCTACGCACGTTCCACATGCCAACAGGCCGAGTTCAAGAGAATCACTTCACCTTTAAAGTATCAGACAAGATGTGTCACTGCCTTCCCTGATCAGCAAGGTTTCTTGGTATGAATCTGCTTCTTGATACATTATTTCACATCGTTTATCTATAATTATTCTCTAGATTTTTTTTATTGTTGACTTTTGCCAGTACTGCCCCCTGCCCCCTTTTAAGTTTCCTCCGTTGGCATGCTCCTTACTTTTTCAAATTTCTCCAATGGTTGATAAACAAATATTTTATATATGTTCAGGAGAAAATTTACTTGGGACTTCCATGTATCATCTGTAGACGTTTAGATCTTCATTCCAACTATGTTCTGTCAGCTGGTGGAAAATATTAAGACGACCTTTTAAATAGTGCAGTGCGTCCTATTATTAAACATAATACAAAACAATAATACTCAAATGATAACTGCTTGTCTATTTGCTCTGCACTAAAATAGACATATATCTATTATTAATTTCTGTTGATAAGCTCTAGCAAAAGCTTTCCACAACGTTCAGTATGTTTAGTCTCCAAGGTTACCTAGAAACAGGTCAGGCACCCAAAGCAATGATAAAGCAAGATATAGAAACCACCGACATGGTTTTCATACCTAGTGAGTGATTAGAACAAAATCCACTTTCTTGATGGAAGAAAGTAACCCCTAAGACACAGGTATCTGGTCACGGACTGCACGAGGAAGAAAAGATGGCAAATAATCTTTTCATTTCTCAGATTTTTTATTTATTTATTTTGGTTTTTACCAGTTATATATCTCTTGGTCAACTGTTTTGCTTGAGTTTGCCGTCAATTGTTTTTTACTGTAATGGGTGGTTGTGATAGTTGAATTTGTTTGTTATCCAGGTTGGCTCAATAGAGGGAAGGGTTGGTGTGCACCACCTCGACGATTCACAGCAAAGTAAAAACTTCACTTTTAAATGCCACAGGGACGGCAATGACATATACTCTGTTAACTCTCTAAACTTCCATCCTGTAAGATTCTGTTTTGCTATTCAATCTCTTAGTAAGTTATTTGTTTGATAGCTTACGCTTTTATAGTACTCAAATCTTTCGCTAGTAGCTTTATTTCCTCAAGTTACGTGAAGATACAAGTCTTTGACCTCAGAATGTGAACTGTTCGGTGCTTTATGTTTTTTTATAGGTTACTGCATAAGATCTTATCTGCTTACCTCTGTGTCAGGTGCATCACACTTTTGCAACTGCGGGGTCTGATGGTGCTTTTAACTTCTGGGACAAAGACAGCAAGCAGAGACTCAAGGTGTGCACAGATGTCTTTTTTAAGCTCCAATCATATTCAAATTAACTTCATTGCTTTACGACATTTCAATTAAGTCTAGGTTACTTATTAAAAAAAACACATTTCAATTAAGTCTAGGTTCATTTTTTAATAATTAACTGAATAACTAGTGATTTTATCAATGCATCTTTCCACAATTAAAATGTCTGGGTTGGTATAGACACATGCACACATTCTTGCTGGCTCATAATATCTCAAATCTAATATGCAATATTTGGCCAAACCCCAAAGGGTTCTTAGTATGAGAGATATCTTTTGCCTATTGTCATTAGAACAGTTATATTTTCTAGCTGAAGTACACGTGTAACACCATTTTTTGGTTCAGGCCATGGCTAGGTGCAGTCAACCAATACCATGCAGTACATTCAACAACGATGGTTCACTCTTCGCATATTCAGTATGACTCGTTTCTTCTTTTTTTTTATTTTATTTTACCACCAGGATGATATGTTGTTTTAAGCATAATGCTCTCTTCCTCCTCCTCACTTTACATCCTGGGCATACTCATCTATACATGTGTATGGGGGTCTTCAAGATCAAAATAATGGGTGATTTCTTGAGACCACATCTCCTCTTCTCTCTCTCTCTCTCTCTCTCTCTCTCTCTCTCTCTCTCTCTCTTTCAACTTGATATTTCTTCTGCAAGAAGAGTAAATAAACAAGGTTTTTAGAATAGGAAATCAGTTACTTGGAGTGAACTATTCAGCTAACCCTAGCAGCCAGATCTGATAAATCAATCAGATCTGGCTGCTAGGGTTGCTTCTTGCTCCATGACTTCGTAGCTACAAGATTTATTCAACTAGAGGAGGGAAGCTTAATTTTAGGCTAAATCTGTCTTGTTTATAATTATCTTGGGACATATATTTATGCGGGCACGAAATTTTTACTTTTTAACTGGCTGTAGGCATGCTACGACTGGAGTAAGGGTGCTGAGAATCACAATCCAGCAACTACAAAGTCCTACATTTTCCTGCATCTGCCACAGGTACATTCATTCGTATGCTTTGAAGCATAGATAAAATTATTAAAAAAGAAATGCTAGTCTGTCCTTCATCACGCCCTGGTGAAAAGTGAAACGTGAATTTTAATTTTTCTCTGGGTTCAGGAGTCTGAGGTTAAAAGCAAGCCACGCGTTGCAACTGGTAGAAAGTGAAGGTGCTCATTACTTGAATCACTTCAGCTGATCGGAGATTTGATCGTCTCTCGTTTTACTCCTCCCTTCCCTTCCTCAATTGCTGCAGCTTAATGTCGTAGCTGATAATGAGGTGGTTTTCTGTATCGTTAGAGGGCATTTAGTTTTGCGGTTTTCTGTGTTGTAGGTTGGAACTTTGTTCCTCAGCTGTTGTTTCTCTATCATGAAAGGGTATGTAATCTATGATGCTTTATGCCTAGTTTTGCATTACATGTTTTACAAAATTGTTTGGTTCTGGTCGTGTGGGAAGAATACTTTATCGATTGTCCTTCATAGAGTAGTAGTTTGTCGTCCAAGATCCGCGTGAAATCACTTTCAGATGGTTTCAGATGTATGGTTGCCCGAGCCTAACCTGATTACTTTCTTCATTCTCTTTAGGGATGTATCGGGTTCCAGTATTTTGAATTAAATTAAAATATACATCGGTTTTGAGAATTATAGCACCGACATCGGTTTAGTTTAGTTTTACCAGTTTTTCTATTGTATTAGTAAAGCCTGGCGCTTAGGAACTGAGCTTGGAACAACAGATCGATAAATTAAAAATAGATATAAAAATGATATGTATAATGTAATAAAAAGTAAGAATTGTAGTGAATTGTTATAGTATATGTACAATATTTATAAGAATCATGTTATGGTATATGTTAGTGATAATATGATGGTTATATGTGATAAACTATTTATATTGTAGTATACATTAACACACTAGTATGATATGTAATTTAATTATATTACTAATTTACTATACTCTATATAAGTTATACTATACACTTTTTTTACGAGTGTATATGATCAAATATGTAGAAGTGTATTTATCAAAAAAAGTATATTATAATTTATTATGCCATAAAATTTATTTATACTTGATATAATATATATATATATATATATACACATATACATATCAAAAGTAGGGTTATATTAATAACCTAATACTATTGCTCGTGTTTAACATCAAGATGTTACATTAATTTTATGTTTGTAAATTAAAATTTATATGTTATATCAAATGTTATATTAAGAATTATAAGATTAATTATATGTTATTAGATTATTATACATTAATAATAAGATTTTCAAGTTTCATGTTATATTAATTATACACAATAAATATAATATAGTATAATATAAAAAAAATCATATATAATATAAACAGTAATAAAATATGAATCATCGAACTATTTTTATTTGAACACACCTCTCCAGTCTAATTTATCATTTTTTTTTCAAATATGAACGATTTTTATTCAAAAGTGAAATTAAAAGTATTTTTATTTTATTTTCTTAATTTTTTTTTTATTTTTAATCAAATATGACGAAAGCTTTTTAATGAATATAATGTAATATTTTTTTGGATATTTCCTTTCTATTGAACTTATACTTTTTATCAAATTTTAAAGGAAAATTTTGATGGAACTAATGCTAGTATTCTTATGATTTAATTGAATAATATTTTTTTTTATATGCACAATATATTTTTGATATTCTAATTTTCATTTTTATATTTTCTGATATCTTCTTTATTTATATAAGTCGTGTTTGAAGAAAAGAAAAAGGAAAACAATAAAACTAAAACGCATGTACATTGGATAAAAAGATAAACAACAAAAAAAGAAAGAGAAAAGGAGAAAAAAAGAATGTATGAAGGGGTTAGGAGGGGTTTTGTTTTTTTTATCACAAGGCAAGTGGTTTTATTTTCGGGTAATGAAACTTTATTATCGAAGGCTACTAGTTTATTACTCTCAATTTATTTTTTAAAAATAATTGGAAGTATCATACTCATCCTCACATGAATATTAACGTACACATGAATAGTAATACGTTAATATTCATGTGAGGGTAAGTGTAATGAATGTGAATGCTCCCTAACAATACTTTTTATTTTTACTTTTCCTTCCTATAAATGCTGAACTTTTTTCTCTTTTTTTTTTTTTTTTTTGTCTTTTGAAGCTTTCTATTAGGTGATGTGATTTGCTGTCGGTTCTTTTCTTTGATGTTTGAACTTTTATTTTCATTATTAAAAATTAAGAGTATCAATATTGGTTCATCAAAATAAATTATCAAAATTTATTAAGAAGTACAAATTTGATTAGAAGTCAATACCAAAATAATTCTACATTAAACTCATAAAAAATGTTTTTGTCATATTTGATCAAAAATGAAGAAGTGAAAGTAGAAAGAATAAAATAAAAGTACTTTTGGTTTGACTTTTGAATAGTAATCGTTCAATGACGAAAGTTTTTTTGATGAGTCTAATATGAGATTATTTTGGTATTAACTTTTCATCAAACTTGTATTTTTCATCAATTTTTGATGATTTATTTTGATGAGACTAATGCTAATATTCTAAACATCTATCGAAGACTCAATCAGCTCCTTTTCTTCTCAAACCAACTCCTCTCCATTGCGAACAACAAGAACTTATGTTGGCAATATATGCTGTTGTGACAAGATCCTAATACTCAGTACTCACATAGATTTGAATGGAGCCTTGTTGTTAGAAAGAAACCAAAAAGAATATTGAAGTTGCTTGTGAAAGGTCCTATTCTAAAAGAAGAGAAAGATAGAGGTTGGAATGTACATAACAGGAGGTGTTGATGCCTGAAAAATCGGCCAACAGATCAGAGCAGGAGAAAGAGTCATTTATGATTCACCAGTGCGATTTGGACTTCATTCAGAGTCATTTGAAACTCCCGGCGAGATTCTGGTGTCGTTAGCGCATGCATTAATAACAGATAAAATAATAGATATAGATACCAGATTTACGTTATTCGATGCAAGGCCTATGTTCACGGGCGTTTGGAGAGGAGACTCCACTAAAATGAGTATTTTAACAGTCTCTCGTATCTCACTGTACAAGCAAAAATATAGACATCGATGGAAGAAATTCCTTTGGTCAGGCTCCCAAAAGCTTTTCGAGAAGAGGGAAAAACTAAAGGAGATGTGCCACTGGTGAGAGTCGATCCCTCGCTCTATTCTTCTGTTTGAAGCTTTTATAGGGTTCTGGATTGCCGTGATGTGATATTCCTTTTGTGTGTGTCAGTCACCTTTTCGTTCGACATGCTTCATTTTCCTTGTTTCCATCGTTTCCTTGTTTTCCTACATGTCCTTTGTTCCTTCCTTTATTTTTCTGATAGTCAATCTTAAGTCCAATCTTGCTAGCTTTTGGCCCCTAGTGTAATGATTAGTTGGCTGGGGCTATTTGTACTTTATTTTCCCCCCTCACAATATCTTGCAAATTCTCAACAAAGACACTTTGGTGGGAATTCTTCCGAAACCCTTCTTCTGAGTCCAAGATAAGAAATAAAAACATGCAACAGATAAATAATTAAGAGAATGTTGTAATGCGCAAAAATTTCAAAACTTTTGATGGTGTAGAGTGCGAGCTCGAGTCTAGCTAAGGCAGGAGATAGGCTTGACCAAGAAAGTAAAAAATGCGAAGTGCGAGTGTGGCAGGAAGTGGACTCGATCGCGAGCGTGGTGGAAGCTGGTCTCAATCGCGAGTGTGAGAATGCGAAACGCGAGGGTGGCTGGAGATGGATTTGACCATGAGCGAGAATGTGAAGCTCGAGCGTGGCGAGAGATGAACTCGATCACGAGTGTGAGCATGGCGGGAGGTGGACTCGACCGCAAGCGTAGGAGTGCGGAGTCGCAAGGTGGTACGAGATAGAGACGTGCGAATCGATGTGTGAGGGTTTACAAGCGGGTAAGGACCCTAAACCCGACCCCGCGATTCGCTGGCATCCTGGCAGACGAATCGATGTGTGATTACGAGTGGGCAAGGATCCTAAACTCAACCTCACGATTCGCTAGCATCCTGGCGGACGAATGAACGTGATAGGGTTTACTAGTGGGCAAGGGCCCTATACTCGACCTCACAATTCACTGGCATTTTGCTAATGGAGATGGAGAGGATTTACGAGTATGCTTGGCTGGGGCCCTAGCCTAGAGTCTCAACCTCGCAGCGAATCGGGGTACGATGGTTCAGGAGTAGGTGAGAGACCAGGATTCGACCTCGCAATTCGCTAGCGTCCTGCATGTGTGCCGAGTGTGCGGAGCTCGTCCATCACGGGAGAAATGCCGTCACTTCACGTTGGGGTTGTTGCGTGTGAACCTATGTATGCTAAATCAGAGTTGAGGGTGTTGATAGCCTGAGTTCGTGCATGCATAGTTGGTAAGGGTGGGCAATGGGTACCCACACCCGTTGCCCCGCCCATATTTCGTCCCGCACCATTGTGTGGGGACGGAGTCAACCGTTCGGCAAGCAAGGGTGGGGTCTCCTTGCTCGCTTTCTACACATAAGACAGGGGCGGGAGAGGTATAGGATTGCCTCCCCCCCGCTTTTACCTTGTCTCCGCCCCCACCCCTACCCCCGCCTATCCTTATTATAAATATATAATTATAAAATTATATATATTAATATATATTACATTTAAAAAAATAGATGAATCAAAACGGCGTCATTTTGATATATATATTTTTTTAAATTAGGTCACTTATATAAAACGACGTCGTTTTATATAAGTGACCAAAACTACCGAAACCCCCTTTTGAATTTCTCAATTCTCTTCTCTCACTCTCATTTGCGTCCCCCCCCCCCTTCCTCCCTTCTTATCTCTCGTCTCTCTCACTCTCAATTACGGCTCACTGAATCCCCCAGGCCCCAATTAGTCAGAACCCTGGTAGGCTAGCCCTCACCGCCGATCTTGTCTTCGCAGCCCACAGTTTGTAGGTGATTTAATTGCCAAACGCCCGAACCCTAGCCCCAAATTTCAATCGTCGAAGATAAATACTAAATCGTATATCTCTTTTTTTTTTTCATTTTTAAAATATATGGAAATTGATTAATGGAGAATGAGATGATTAATGGAGATGGAGGATGAGATTGTGAACTGTGTGCTGTGGAGATTAATTGTTTTATGTGTGATTATTTTGTGTGACTGTGACATATATATACGTTCTTGACAGTAGATAATAGATACTAATTTCTTTTATTAATTTAAATTTTAATGTTGTTTTTTGTTTGCTGCAACTGATGATAAATATAAGCTTTCATATATATGAATTATGAGTAAATAATAAAGTAATAAACTGTACCTGTGAAGTTGTGAACCATTTTTGTAAATAGTAGTATTTGGTTTGCTTTTTTTCTAAATAATACTCATTTCTAAATTAAACTGACCATTTTCTCTAAACTGGATAAAATATTAGGGTTTCAAGTAAAAAATTAAAAGTTTCTAAATCGAAGTCAGATTCAAATTATAAGAACTATATTATAGAAAATAATGTTATTTTCTTGTTGAATAGGTCCCCTTTTGTTTCTACTTTCCAGGTTGAATATGCCATCGGGTTGTAGGCCTTTGGCATATATAATCATTTTGATACTTCGAAACATGGAAAGCCACCGCCAGTTTTGAGTAGGGAAATGCTACTCTTTCTATTGGTGGCTACCTCGGGTTGTTATAGCTGGAATTTTTTAGTTTTTTTATTTATTGATTATAAATATATTTTTTTAATTATGTTGTTATTTTTTTATTCAAAAAAAATTTAAATTGTTAAAAAGTATATATATAAAGAATTAATTACACTTGCAAGAACCTCCAACAAGAGCTTCCAATAATAGCAGTTGAGACCCACTTTGAGTATGGTAGTGTTATGCATCCAAGCAAACACGTACGGTAGAAGGCACTATCACCACGATAGAAAATAAAACATAACATAAAAGATAGAGAAGAGATCAAGAGGGTAAGAGATTTTTTACTTACATCTTTAGTTCTCAATTGTTATTGAATACAAGGCATATATCTCTATTTATATTGAAATAAAATAAAATAAATATTATAAAAATTATAAAAATCAAATCAAATCAAAGTAATTTGATAAATATTAAAGATAATATTGATTTGATATTATCTTTAATATTTCCCTCAAATTCAAGGTGGAAAAATTTGAAAATTTTAATTTGAAATTTGATTTTATTAATTGATCATTGATTGATAATGGTGTTGGTGATGAAATGGCACAACTGGAACATCAAATCTAGAGTTATGGCCAACAATAAATTATATATGCCCTTAGTCATCTATTGGACCAAGATCAAAATGTCAAAATTAGTACTGGGATTTCAAACAATACTCGCAACAGATCAAACCCCAAAAAAAAAATGTCTCACAGCTAATAGAGTTACTCCAAATATATTGACTTGAGACGATACGTAATTGAATGATGATGAAAATTTTGTAAGAGATAAAACAAGCAAAAGAAGAAATATTTCACAAGATTGAGCCTAATATAAGCTAAGAACTTTAATACCATGATAGAAAATAAAACATAATATAAAAGAAGATGGAGAAAAGAGAAATAGGACAAGAGACTTTTGAAGGCTACATCTTTACTTCTCAAATGTTATGGAGTACAATGCATAGGTAAATTATATTGAGATAAAATAAGGTAAATATTTTAAATATTATGTAAATCAAATCAAAGTGATTTGATAAATATAAAAATCAAATCAAAATAATATTGGTTTGATATTATTTTCAATAAAGTATAAGGTCTGCCACGTACAAGATATTGTTAGTAGCATTGCATAAGCATCATCATGTTGGAGATGATCCTCTGTCTTCAATTGTCATTTACTTCGGGGTTGCTAAGTTTTCAACTTTGGAGGCGTCTAGTCAAATCTCTATCCTCAAATATAATTCCATTGATTTTACCTATTTTCGATTTCATTGTTAAATTTTGAATATTTTCTACACTATATTACATTATTTTTAAGAGAGTTGTTAGAGACCCAAATGGATTTCACATATTGATGTGGCATATTATTAATGTGTCACGTATCTATTTTTTCCTCCTTTTTCTTCCTCTTCTCCTTGTTCATTTCCCCTCCTCCCCCTTCCCTCTCTCTTTCTCCCCCCTTTCCCCACTCGCCAGCTCAGATCCCAACCATCTAGGCCACCATGCACATGGTGAAGTGTGCACCAATATGCACGACGAGCTATCGTGAGCTCCACGACAGCGATTTTGCTTGGACTGTTGGTGTCTTCTGCCCACTATGGTCAGCGTATGGGGAGGAAATGGGGGCGAGCACGGGGGGTCGGGGAGAAAAACAAATGGCGAGACGACAAGTTGCCATGAGCTCCACGCCGGTGGTGTTGCTTGGATTGCCAGCGTTTTTTGTCCGCCATGAGGTGGTCCCCGACCACCAGGGTTGGTGCAGGGAGAGGGCAAGGACGGGAATAGGGGAGGGGAAGAAAGAAAAAGAAAAAAAAATAGGAAGAAGACGTGGCACACTGATAATATTCCACATTATTGTGTGAAGTCACTTTGTGTCTATAGTATTTTTCTGTTTTTAATATATCAAATTTTTAGTTTTTATTATAAAGATGCCCTAAAATTAAAGTCTTGCACATTAATTGACACAAACAAAAATTATGCCGGATTGAGTTGATCCAAATTATTTTATATCACAAGAGGCTAATTTTGAAAAACACATGTAGCCAATTGCAACTAAGCAAAAGCACACCTAAAGAAAAAACGATATTAAAAGAGTAATTATTGAAACATGCATAATCTAAGGTGTTAATGTTCCTTATACTTAAGCATCCGATAGCCAAGCCAATTTGTAATGTTTACTTGTTCGTCAATCTATAATTAGGTCGAACAATGAGGACTTTTGAGAAAGGTTTTTTTTCTATTTTTTAAGAAAGTGAAATTGAGTAGGCTAAATTGGACTAGATTATATGGCCCAATTGGATCCAGTACAGACAAACTAGAACGTGTTTTTTTTAAAGGACTGAATTTATTCCACTACATGCAGAGCCTACCATACTTTCCAAAGTCTCAAAGCTCAAATGCGAGAGTCGTTGGCTCACAACACAATGAAGAATTTCTCCGTGACAACGCAATAAGAAGTCGCCACATAATCAATCTAAACTCAGGAAGAATAACTATGAAATTTGCGATAATGAAGACGAAGAAGTAGAGTAAGAAAAGCAAAAACCAAACCAATTAAAAATCCTTATGGGGCTGAACAACGAGGACTTCTGAGAAAGATTTTTTTCTTTTTTTTTTTTTGAAGAAAGTGAAGTTGAGTGGGCTAAATTGGCCTAGATTACATGGTCCAACTAAGTCTAATAGAGACGGGCTAGAATGTATTATTTTTATTTTTCTAAAAATGACTGAATCTATTTCACTACATGCTGGGCCCACCACACTTTCCAAGGAGTCAGAGCTCAAACACAGGAGTCATAGACTCACAACACAATGACAAATTTTTCAATAGCAATGCAATAATAACCTGCCGCATAATCAATCTGAACTCGAAAAGAATAACTGCAAAATTTGCAATAATGAAAACGAAGAAGCAGAGTGAGAATAGCAAAACCCAAACCAATTTAAAATCCTTATTGGGCTGAACAACGAGAACTTCTGAGAATGTTTTTTTATTATTTAAGAAAGTGAAATTGAGTAGGCTAAATCGGGCCAGATTACGTGGCCTAGTAGGGATGTGCTAGAATGTATTATTTTTACTTTTTATTAAATGGACTAAATATGTTCCACTACATACCAAGCCTACCATGATTTCCAAGGCCTCAAGGCTAAAACGTGGGAGTTAGAGACTCATACTACAGTAACAAATTTTCTCATGGCAGCGCAATAATAAGCCACCATATAATCAATCTGAACTCGAAAGAAAAACTGTAACATTTGCGATAATGAAGACGAAGAAACAAAGTGAGAATAACAGAAACGAAACCAATTTAAAATTCTTATTGGGCCAAACAATAATGACTTTAGAGATTTTTTTTTTTTTTAAGAAAATGAAGTTGAGTGGGCTAAATTAAGCCAGATTACATGGTTGAGTTCGGACCAGTAGAGACAGGCTACAATGTGTTATTTTTACTTTTTTTTTTAAATGATTGTATCTGTTCCACTACATACCAAGCCCACCATGCTTTCCAAGGCCTTAGAGTTTAAATGCGAGTCATAGATTCACAACACACTGACAAATTTCCCCTTAGCAACGCAATAATAAGCAGCAACATCATCAATCTGAACTCAGAAAGAATAACTGCAAAATTTGGGATAATGAAGACGAAGAAGCAGAGTGAGAATAACGAAAACCAAACCAATTTAAAATTCTTCTTGGGCCGAACAATGAGGACTTCTGAGATTTTTTTTTTAAGTGAAGTTGATTAGGCTAAATTGGGCCAGATTACATGGCCCAGTTGGGTCCAGTAAAGATGGGTTAGAACGTGTTATTTTTAATTTTTTTTAAATGACTGAATCCATTCCACTACATGCCGAGCCCACCATGCTTTCGAAGGCCTCGGAGCTCAAACGCAGACTCACTACACAGTGATAGATTTTCCTGTGGCAATGTAATAATAAGCCGCCACATAATTAATTTGAACTCCAAAAGAATAACAACGAAATTTGCGATAATAAAGATGAAGAAGTAGAGTGAGAGTAGCAAAAACCAAACCAATTTAAAATCCTTATTGGATCGAACAACGAGGAGTTTTAAGAAAGTTTTTTCTTTTTTTTTAAGAAAGTGAAGTTGAGTGGGCTAAATTGCGCCAAATTAGATGGCCCAATTGGGTCCAGTAGAGAAAGCTAGAACGTGTTATTTTTACTTTTTTTTTTTAAATGATTGAATATGTTCCACTAGAGCCCACCATGCTTTCCAAGGCCTCGAAGCTTAAATGTGGGAGTCACAGACTCACAGCACAGTAATGAATTTTCCTATGGCAGCACAATAATAAGTCGTCACATAATCAATTTGAACTTAGAAAGAATAACTGCAAAATTTGTAATAATGAAGATGAAGAAGCAGAGTGAGAATAGTAGAAACTAAACCAAATTAAAATCCTTATTGGGCCAAACAACAAGCACTTTTGAGAATTTTTTTTTTTTAAGAAAGTGAAGTTGAGTCGGCTAAATTGGGCCAGATTACATGGCCTAGTTGGGTCCAATATAGATGGGTTAGAATATGTTATTTTTATTGTTTTTTAAATGAATGAATTCAAAGTTTCAAGTCTCATATCTACGTATAGATTTTGCTGATAACAATTAAATTCAAGACTCAAGTTCAAGTTGTCTATGCATGAAGAGAGCTAAACACATCAAGAAATCAAGTATGAGTAAAAAGAAGATCAAGTCTACACACGAAACTCATAGACTAATTTTGTACATTTTTTAAAATTTGAAATTGGATTAAGGCTCAAAATTAATATTTTCTCATAAAGCATCAAATTGCATTTTATACATTTGCATAACTTTATTAAAATATTTAATTTCTAAAATTATTATTATTATTATTATTCCACATATACATAAAGATTTGAATTTGTAAGATGATTGATTGTCATCTTTAACATGTGCATATGTTGTTTGAAAATCTTGAAGGATGGTTGTGTATTTTTTTGATAAATGTAAAAAATAGATGTTTTTGTTTGAAAATCTTGAAGAGTGATTGTGTGTTTTTTTTTATAAATGTAAAAGATAGATCTTTTTGTTTGAAAATTTTGAAAGGTGGTTGTGTGTTTTTTTGACATATGCAAAAAGAATATGATTTGGTTTGAAAAATAAATCATGCTCATTTTGTCATGTTTGAAAAGTAAAAGATTTGATTTGATTTTTTTGAAAAATGAACGGAATTGTCTTTGACAAATGCAAAAAAGAAATGCTTTTATTTGAAAATTTTGAAAAGTGAATAGTTCTCTTATTTAACATGTGAATCTTTTCAAATTTGAATATGAAGACCCATTTGCCTATAAATAGCTCACTTGAGTTTTGCAAAAATAACAATAAGAGTTTACACGTCAATTTCTAAGTTTTGCATCGTTCTTTCAAAACTCTCATCCTCTCTTTTATAAGTTTTGTGTCTTAATCCTTGTTCATTGTGAGAGAGATATAAATTGCACTGTATTGTATTTATCTCACTTATTAAGAAAAATATTTTGATAACCTACCCACTATCAGTTTTGTATTTGTAAGAGGGTGCGTATAACTCTTATGTGTGTAGAAGGTATTCTACACAGGAAATAATAAAATCACCAAATGTGAGGTGATTACAAGTGTAGAGGGTGTTCTACATGGATTCTTTATAGGGTGTTGCTCAAATGTGTAATAGGTTTTCATCTCCACTTGAAAGTGATTGAATAGTAAATTTGGGATCCTTAATGGGTAGCTTGAGGTGAGGACGTAGGCAGTGGGACTGAACCTCGTTAAAATACTGAGCTTGCTTCTTCTTACCCTTACTCTTTATATTTTCTGCTGTTTTATATCCTGATTATATTTTATATTGTATATTTGGTTTATAAATATTAATTTTTTAATATAACTCAACTCATCCTCCATCTTGTGTTAGTCATCTGGAAAACAGTTCCACTACAAACCGAGCCCACTATGCTTTCGAAGGCCTCGGAGCTCAAATGCGAGAGTCACAAATTCACAGCACAGTGACAAATTTTCTCGTAGCAACGCAATAATAACCCGCTACATAATCAATCTGAACTCAGAAAGAATAATGGTAAAACTTGCGATAATGAAGATGAAGAAGTAGAGTGATAATAACAGAAACTAAACCAATTTAAAATCCTTATTGGGCCGAACAATGAGGACTTCTAAGAATGTTGTTTTTTTAAGAAAGTGAATTTGAGTTGGCTAAATTGGTCCATATCACATGTATCAGTTGGGTACAGTAGAAACGAGATAGAACATGTTATTTGTTTTAATAACTGAATCTATTCCACTACATGTTGAGCCCACCATGCTTTCGAAGGCCTCAGAGCTCAAACACGAGAGTCACAGACTCACAGCACAGTGATGAACTTCCTTGTGGTAGTGCAATAATAAACTGCCACTAATCAATCTTAACTCGAAAAGAATAACTACGAAATTTGCAATAATGTAGACGAAAAAGCAAAGTGGGAATAGCATAAATCAAACAAATTTAAAATTCATATTAGGCCGAACAACGAGGATTTCTGAGAATATATATATATTTTCACAAAGTGAAGTTGAGTGGGCTAAATTGGGCCAAAATATGTGGCCCAGTTGGGTCCACTAGAGATAAGCTATAACGTGCTATTTTTACTTCTCTAAAAATGACTGAATTTATTCCACTACAGGTCGAGCCCACCATGCTTTCCAAGGTCTCGAAGCTCAAACACAGGAGTCATAGACTCACAGCACAGTAACAAATTTTCCTGTGGCAGCGGAATAATAAGCTGCCACATAAACAATTTGAACTCGAAAAGAATAACTTTGAAATTTGCGATAATGAAAATGAAGAAGTAGAGTGAGAATAACATAAACCAAACTAATTTAAAACTCTTATTTGGTGGAACAATGAGGACTTCTAAGAAATTTTTTTTTTTCCAGAAAGTGATGTTGAGTGGACGAAATTGGGCCTGATTACATGGCCCAGTTGGGTCCAATAAAGACAAGCTAGAACGTGCTATTTTTAATTTTTTTTAAATGACTGAATCTATTCCACTACATGTCAAGCCTACCATGCTTTCCAATGCCTCAACACTCAAACGCAAGAGTCACAGACTCACAGCATAGTGACAAATTTTCCCGTGATAGCACAATAATAAGTCACCACATAATCAATCGAAACTCAAAAAGAATAACTACGAAATTTGCGATAATGAAAATGGAGAAGCAAAGAGAGTAATAGAAACAAATCAAATTTAAAATCCTTATTGGGTCGAACAACGAGGGGTTCAGAGAATTTTTTTTTTTTAAGAAAGTGAAGTTAAGTGGGCTAAATTGCGTTGAATTACATGGTCCAAATGGGTCCAGTGGAGATGGGCTAGAACGTGTTAATTTTACTTTTTTTTTAAAAAAAAAAAGTAATTGAATTTGTTCCACTGCAGGCTGAGCCCACCATGCTTTCCAAGGCCTTGGAGCTCAAATGCGGGAGTCGTAGACTCACAGCACAGTGATGAATTTTCCCGTGGCAGTGCAATAATAAACCGCCACATAATCAATCAGAACTCGAAAAAGATAACTGCAAAATTTGCAATAATGAAGACAAAGAAGCAGAGTGAGAATAACATAAATTATATCGATTTAAAATCCTTATTGGGCCGAACAACGAGGACTTCTGAAAATTATTTTATTTTATTTTTAAGAAAGTGAAGTTGAGTCGGCTAAATTAGGCCAGATTACATGGCCCAGTTGGGTCCAGTAGAGACAGGCTAGAACATTAACAATTTTACTTTTTTTTTTAAATGACGGAATCTGTTCCACTACAAGCCGAGCCCACCATGCTTTCCAAGGTCTCGGACTTCAAACGCGAGAGTTGCAGGTGACAAATTTTCTTGTGGCAGCGCAGTAATAAGCCGCCACATAATCAATCTAAACTTTGAAAGAATAACTGCAATATTTGCAATAATGAAGACGAAGAAGCAGAGTGAAAATAGCAGAAACCAAACCATTTTAAAATCCTTATGGGACCAAAGGATGATGCCTTCTGAGAGTTTTTTTTTTGAGTGAGATTGAGTGGGCTAAATTGGGCCAGACCTTGTGGCAATTGATGCATAGAGAAAGAATGCTTCGGTGATTCCGTAGATGACCCCTTTTAGAGCATTGCGAGAGAAAAAATCACGTCGACGACTGTTCGATTCTATCTAGAAAGAACAGAGCCACCAAGATGAGGTGAACCTAATGGCTACCGTTGCGAGTATCTTGTTGTTCGCGAGCCACCAAGATGTAGTTGGATTAGGAGTTTTGGGTCGGTAAATGAAGTGCGATTTTCTATTTGATTGATGCAAAAATAGACAAAAATGAGTGAAAACTCGAAACTTTCTCCCTATAATATTTTGTTAGCTACACATGAATGGATATGTGGTCTGTAAAATATGTGCAATTCTCTGTTCGACTCTGAGGAAGGGGAGGAATAAAATAATCTTTCTGCTCAATACTTCTTTGTTTTTTTTTTTTAGCTACATGGGGTTGGATTCGAAGTTTTGAGCCTGTAAAATAATTGCAACTGTCTCTTGGAAGTTGAGAAAACAGAGGAAAATGGGATATGAAGAAGAAGAAGACGGCGAGGACCCATAATTCGCAGCCAAGGTTGAAGCTCTAAAGCCTCAAATCCATTATTTAGTCAAATAATAGTTATGAGGCATTAAAATAAGGCTGAAACGAAGGACCCATAGCCCATAGCCAAGGTCGAAATTCTAAAGTCTCTTAGAGCATTTACAATTGACTCAACAAATCTATTATCTAGTCAAATAGTTATGAGGCATTAAAATAAGGCTGCAATGCAATAACCTCAACAAGTGGCCAGCCAAAATAATTTTATTTCTTTTGGCTCAACAAATATAGCCACCGGGTGAGTGCTAGCTAAATTATTTTTTGAGACTAAAATATTCGTCTTTCCCGCTTGTTTACTTTCTCGCGCTAAACTTTTTCTTTTCATTTTCATTTACGTTTTCACGTACAGTTGGATTTTCACAAAACATTATTTTGGTTCAACATAATTCCATTAAATCCATTAAAAAATATGACCGTTAAAAAATATCTCTTAAGAAAAATTTGAACGTTAGAGAACTAATGTATATTTTATAATAAAAAATCAATATTCAAATTATAATTAAAATTAAAATAAACAAAAAATTTTAATTTAATATTTTAATAAAATAATTATTGATTTATTCAGTTTATTATTTAATATAATAAAAAGTGGTTAGTCAAATTTTATAAAAGTGATTTTTCTAGCCTAAATTTAGCTAAATAATAATTAGACTATTGTGAATACTCTATTGATGAAAAGTTATAGTCGAAATGGGTTTTGAGATAAATCTATTAATCACGAAATCAATGTTTTTCTTTACTGTTAGATGAAATCTAATAAATGGATTTGTTTTTCTTGGAAAATAACTGCTTTTCGAAAGAGTACTAATTTGTGATTTTTGTAAGTACTGGTTTCTCTTTCCTCTTCTAGCTATAGAAATATTTGCAGGAGAAAGTCTACCTTTTGTCTTTTTATATATTTTTTATTCTGTTTTTCTTCCAAATTCCATGCCACGTCCGCCGTTTACATGCCACTTGTGCAGTGGCCTTTGTAGGTAACAAAATTGAATTATTTTATGACAAGAAGCTAATTCTGAAAAACACATGTAGACAATTGCAAACGAGAAGAAAAAAGCGAAATTAAAAGAGTGTTTATTGAAACATGCATAATCTAGGGGCTGATGTCCCTCATGACAAACCGTGCCTTTCAACAAGCTGTAGCATTTTTAGAACATGGAACTCTCTAATTGTATGATCGAAATCAAATGTTTTAATCTTGTAGAAAAACATATAGATCACATATAAATACTTTATATCTTAGGAACATTTTAATGTTACGCATGGATTGTCAAAATAGTATGAGACCCGTATAAACATTTAGGTCATCTTGCAATGACTAGAGTAGACCGGCCTATATATATTATTCTATGATGGAGAGCTATCATGGCATTAATGTTAATTGATAAATATTTTAGTCATAAATAGATTACATAAAAATAATTTTATAAGTTAATGTGATTTTATATAGTTTGTCAAATTATAAAATTAATTTTATTATAAAATAGATCTAACGAATTATATAAAATTATATTAATTTATAATTTTTTTGTGTTTATAATAATCTTCATGTTGATTATACTTTAGCAATCAACATCGAGGCCCATTTGCAATGTTTATTTATGCGTCATTCTCTTATTAGGCCAAACAATGAGAACTTTTAAGAAAGGTTAAAAAACAATGAGTGATAATATACTAACTATTTTTTTTTTACCACTTCTTTATCCCTATTAGTGCATTTGTTTTTTCATTATTTTCTTTTTAATATTTTTTAACATATATAATTATTAATAAATTTTTTTAAAAATATATAATTTTTTTAATAATTATTTTATTAATTATTAAGTATTAAGTATTGTTTTTTTTTTTTAAAAAAAAGTGGTAAAAAAATGATAGAATAGTAGAAAAGCTATCATTATTTAGACCAGGTTACATGGCCCAGTTGAGCCCAGTAGAAACGGGCTAAAACGTAATATTAATTTATTTTTATTAAAGGACTCAATCAGTTCCACTGCATGCCCAGCTCACCATACTTTACTTGCCAATTGCCAGGGCCTTTGAGCTCAAACGCGGGAGTCACAGCACAATATCAAATTTATTCGTGGAAGTGCAATAATAAGCCGCCGTATAAATTACAATCAATCTGAAATTGGAAATAATAAGTGCGAAAATTGTGATCATAAAGTCGAAGAAACAGAGTTAGAATAGGAGAAACTAAACCAATTTAAATTTGGATTTTAAGAAAAAACCGGAAGACCGGGGCTAAAAAAGGAGCAAGAAATACGCTGCTTCATCCGTATATACCAAGAATAAGAATAGGGCAATTTCCCATAGAAAGACGTAGCAACCCCAAACTCACCAAAAAGTTCGTTAACAGGCCATTCTCTCTTTGACTCTCTCTCACTTCTCACTCTTTCACTCGAACGATACTTCTGTTTTTCGCAAAGACTCAGTGCGCTTCTATTCTTCACACGCAGCTTCCAGTGTGGTTGGACTGTGAGATTGCTTCTTCCGGTTGGTGTGACGGAGAAGCAAAAAGAAAATGGCTGAGAACAAGACCATTAGCTTGGAGGAGATAAAGAAGGAGAACGTCGATCTTGTATGTTCCTTTTTTTCCCGAGTGTGTTCTTGTTTTACGTTCTCCCGGTTTCTGCATTATCTATTACTGTTTCGAGAGGGAGTATTTTCGTTTCTGGCGACTCTGTTTTTGTTTCTGCGTCCGATACGTTCTTATAGTTGTTACCGTAGAGTCGTAAACCATTATTTTTATATTCTCGTAATAGTGACGTTCGTTTACTGATTTCTGAACGCCATTTATGTGCATTCAATTAGTATTTCGTTTCTGTAATATCTGATTCCTGTTCTTCTTATGTCTTTTGATCGCGTTTCTGCTTTATTGATTTATACGTTTGTTTTTTTATTCTCCCTGCTTTTCCTTCCCCCCCCCCCCCCCCGTTAATTATCTTGTTTTATGCCATTCCTCGTCACAAAATCTCAGCTGCTGGTTTCAATGCTTTAAACTTATTCTCTGAGTTGTAGGCTATTTGTTTTTCTTATCCTTTCGATGTGTTAGTTCTAGATTCCTTTCTCAGACTTCTTAAATAAGCGATGAGGTATTGTAAGTAGCCAAGTGGCCTTGCTGTTACGATATACTGAGATTCAGTCTTGTGTCAATTCCTTAAGAAGAAAAAAAGTTCTAGATCACTTCTGAAAAAATCTCTGTTTGGTGGCCGAGTAAAATATCACAAATCAATATGTTTGAATCCTTCAATTTTTCTCTAGGACCCTGGAAAGTATGGAACCTCTTGCCGTTGAGCTTAGTTGAAGTATTTATCTCCCTTCTTTTGGCTTAGTGGCACACTGGTGTTATGATTAAGGTTTGTTAGTGGAGAAGAGGGACGTGTTGTCCGCATATATGAGTTATAAGTATAGTTACATAGTTTTTGAAATCTTGGAACTTGAGTTAGATTGCCAGAAGCGATGGTTTTGAAGTCTTCTTTAGCGAACGCTTAAAAAGAAAAGGAATTTAATCGTTTATTGTGCTAAGTTGTTGATTTTTTGTTGATTCATTACTCCAAAGATATGCAACGTGTATGTGCATGCAGGAGCGCATACCAGTTCAGGAAGTATTTGAACAATTACAATGCTCAAGAGATGGTTTGTCAACCGAGGAGGGGCAGAAGAGACTTCAAATCTTTGGGCCAAACAAGCTAGAAGAAAAGAAGGCAATATCCATAATCCTTTCGTGTGTATTTCCCTTTAGTTTCAATAAATATTAACAGATCTGTTATAAACAATCCTGAAACAGGAAAGCAAGTTTTTGAAATTCTTGGGTTTTATGTGGAATCCTCTATCCTGGGTGATGGAGGCTGCCGCTATTATGGCAATAGCTTTGGCAAATGGAGGGGTAACATCTCTTTCTCACCCGCACATACGGGACGCACATGCACACACCATTAAAACAATGAAAAATTCTTAATCACACTGTGAAATGGTTTTCCTTTCTAAACTAAACAAATGTAGGGCAAGCCCCCAGACTGGCAGGATTTTGTAGGGATAGTGGTTTTGCTTCTAATTAACTCCACTATAAGCTTCATTGAGGAAAACAATGCAGGCAACGCTGCAGCAGCACTTATGGCAGGTCTTGCGCCAAAAACCAAGGTAATTATACATGATGTCACGGCTACAACAATACCTAACCCATATGTGAGGTAGTCAAGCCTATTTCTTTCTTTGTTGATTGTAGGTTCTGAGAGATGGAAGATGGATAGAGCAAGAGGCTGCAATCTTAGTACCGGGAGATGTGATTAGTATTAAGTTGGGAGATATTATCCCAGCTGATGCTCGTCTCTTGGAGGGAGACCCGCTCAAGATTGACCAGTCTGCCCTAACTGGTGAGTCCATGCCGGTCACAAAGCATCCGGGTGATGAAGTCTTCTCTGGGTCCACTGTCAAACAAGGTGAGCTAGAGGCCGTCGTGATTGCCACTGGGGTGCACACCTTCTTTGGCAAGGCTGCTCACCTGGTCGACAGCACCAACCAAGAAGGACACTTCCAAAAGGTACCATCTCTAGAGTCTAGTGTGAAAATTTTTGAATGAAGCTCGAAAGATCTATGAATGAACAGAAGAAAAATGGGGGGTATTTTGTGAGATTGTGATATAATCTTATGGTAATTGGGGAACTTGTTAAATAATTACTGGCAAATCTGATCATTTCCGAATACTAAGATACAGACTTGGGTTTCGTATTGGTGAAGGGCAGGCTTCAATAAATTCTGAATAAATAGTTGTGCCATTTTTGAACAACTAGGCCATCTCATTTGCACAGTCCTTTGCTCTGTCTAATTGGCAGTGAATGGTGATTGTTTGATCAGGTGTTAACTGCCATTGGAAACTTCTGCATATGCTCGATCGCTGTGGGGATGATAATAGAGATAGTTGTTATGTACCCAGTTCAGAAACGTGAATACAGGAATGGGATCGACAATCTATTGGTGCTTCTCATTGGAGGTATCCCAATAGCTATGCCTACTGTTTTGTCTGTGACAATGGCTATTGGTTCCCACCGACTCTCAAACCAGGGTGCCATCACCAAGAGGATGACAGCCATTGAAGAGATGGCTGGAATGGATGTTCTCTGTAGTGACAAGACCGGGACTCTTACTCTGAACAAGCTTACTGTAGACAAGACCATGATAGAGGTTAGTGGTTAAATTGTAGATGAGTACTTATAAGGTATGCCTATCTATGCATGAGGTAGGAGAAAAGGTAAATACAGAAGAACATATACTGTGATCTAATTGTTGAGTGAATCAACAATTATAATAGTCGGTGATTCATTAATGCTGGAATGTTGATTAACAGGTATTTGTGAAGGATGTGAACCAGGACGCTCTGATTTTACTTGGGGCCAGGGCTTCCAGGGTTGAGAATCAGGATGCAATTGACGCTTGTATTGTTGGTATGTTGGGTGACCCCAAGGAGGTACGTTATACACCAAATACTTAATCTTTTCAACTTACTCCTAAATTCGGTTTTTCTTTTCAAAGTTATGTATGCATGTGTGGCTGTGATCAGCTCACTGATCTTGCTGCTACCATACTACCTCCACGCAATTGGAGCACCATGCTTTACTTTCTTAGAGGCTGATTGGTTTATTCAGTTTTTTTATAATATTTAAGAGGTTTGTGCAGCCGTTACTTATACACCCCAACCTTAAAAAGGGTATAATTTTCAAACCAAAGAAACAAAAAATTATTTGGATCTTGATATTAGAAAATAAAGGAGAAGGATATGTTTGCAATTGCTCAGTATAAGGTGCTATCAAAGTATATTGTTTTCCTGCCCATCAGCAACTTCATAAGATCCAGATGAAGCCTAGAAGTTGACAGGTAATGCAAAACTGGTGGGTATGGAGAATTGGGAAGGTTTTGGAAGTAGTCGCTTTTGTTTAAAAGATTTGGAGGTTTTTGGGTCTTAATTATTTTTTTTTTCCCTTGTTGGCAATGAGACGAGTGGTCACATTGAACTTCAATTGATAGTTTTGACCAGCTTAATATTCTACCATAGTAGTTATCTTGCTACGTTTTTGTATGGTTGACTATTAAAATTCCACAACTTGTTTTGGCTTTTTTTGCATGGCAGGCGCGAGAAGGTATCAATGAGGTGCATTTTTTTCCCTTTAACCCAGTTGACAAGCGTACGGCCATAACATACATCGACTCTGAAGGCAATTGGCACCGAGTTAGCAAAGGCGCCCCTGAGCAGGTACTAGTTATTATTCAACTCATCATTACTAAATTTTTTCGCTATAACTCTTTTGTACAATGTTTATGTCTTATCTATAAAGCTAAGGCCTCAAATCTGCCAGATCATTGAGCTCTGCAATCTCCGGGAAGATGTAAAAGAGAAAGCCCATGCAATTATTGCTAAGTTTGCTGATCGTGGTCTTCGCTCTCTCGCTGTTGCTAGACAAGTGAGTTTGTGTTCTATTCTTCTCAGAGCTCTCCTTGGAAGGTGAGGACATGGTTAAGCAAACTTGAGTTGTCATTGATTGTCTTCTTTCAGGAGGTGCCAGAAAAAACCAAGGAGAGCGCAGGAGCACCATGGGAATTTGTAGGTCTATTGCCTCTCTTTGATCCTCCGAGACATGACAGTGCAGAGACCATTCGTCGAGCCCTCAATCTTGGTGTCAATGTTAAAATGATCACAGGTGATCAGCTTGCCATTGGGAAGGAGACTGGTCGCAGGCTTGGCATGGGAACAAACATGTATCCTTCCTCCTCCCTCCTTGGTGATCATAAAGACCAGTCCCTTGCTGCCCTTCCTGTTGATGAGCTTATCGAGAAGGCTGATGGCTTTGCTGGCGTCTTCCCTGGTAATTGGACTACATTCTTCACTTTGATTGAGATCTATGAGGCGTTCACCTGTAGCCATTTAAACATTGTGACTTCGGGAGAATCATTATAAGAAATGAGTAACTCCGTGGGGAAATGAATTAGGGAAATACAAAAAAAATAAAAAATAAAAATGTTTTTCTAAATGCAAGTGCAATAGTTTTGTTTCCTAAATGCAAGAAATTGTTTTTTATGTGGGATGATTTAAAGTGAAGTTTGAATGATTGTAAGATTTGTCGAGCGGGAACTAACTAGTGGAAGCCTACAGAACACAAATATGAAATTGTGAAGAGGCTGCAAGAGAGGAAGCATATATGTGGGATGACTGGAGATGGTGTAAATGATGCCCCAGCTCTAAAGAAGGCAGATATTGGGATTGCAGTTGCTGATGCTACTGATGCAGCCCGAGGTGCATCTGACATAGTCCTGACAGAGCCCGGATTAAGTGTAATTATTAGTGCTGTCTTGACTAGCAGAGCCATTTTCCAGAGAATGAAGAACTACACCATTTATGCAGTTTCTATAACTATCCGTATCGTGCTGGGTTTTATGCTTCTGGCACTGATATGGAAATTCGATTTCTCACCTTTCATGGTTCTGATAATTGCAATACTCAATGATGGAACTATCATGACCATCTCGAAAGACAGGGTGAAGCCTTCTCCTCTTCCTGATTCATGGAAGCTTAGGGAGATCTTTGCCACTGGCATCGTTCTTGGCACCTATCTAGCTGTCATGACCGTTGTTTTCTTTTGGGTTGCTCACGGAACCGACTTCTTCTCGGTAAGAAAATATCAATATCCCACCTAATTACAAATTCATGGCATTTGTATAGACTTTCAGAAATATCTTCTTGATGTTATTTGGTCCTCGATACAAAAGCAATCTAATAGTAAATTCATGATTATTCTTACATAACATGGACAGAATAAGTTTGGTGTAAGATCTATAAGGAACAACAATGAAGAGCTTACTGCAGCTGTCTACCTTCAAGTGAGCATTGTAAGTCAGGCACTCATCTTTGTTACTCGGTCCCGGAGCTTTTCTTATGTCGAACGCCCTGGTCTCTTGCTTGTGGTTGCCTTTCTAATAGCACAGCTGGTGAGTGTTACAGGAAACTCGAGTTTCTGATTTCCCATATAAATGACCCAAGTAATGATTTTTTTTTCTTTTTCTGATGGATCAATGAAGGTGGCTACTATTATTGCTGTGTATGGAAATTGGAGCTTTGCGAGGATACGTGGAATTGGGTGGGGATGGGCTGGCGTTATTTGGATCTACAGCATCATCTTTTACATTCCTTTAGATATTCTTAAATTCATTATCCGATATGTGTTGAGTGGCAAGGCCTGGAATAATCTGCTCGAGAATAAGGTAACAGATTTTATTCTTAGATTCGAGGAATGTGTTGAGTAAACATTTTTTCCCCAACCTTTGACCATTCTTCTTTTTTTTTTTTTATTATCCAGACTGCTTTCACGACGAAGAAAGATTATGGAAGGGGAGAGAGGGAAGCGCAATGGGCTGCAGCTCAACGGTCACTGCACGGGCTTCATCCTCCCGAGACATCAGAATCTTTCACTGATAAGAACAACCATGGGGAGTTGTCTGAAATTGCCGAACAGGCCAAGAGGCGTGCTGAAGTTGCCAGGTAATTTCCGGGTTTGCTGACATGGCAAACACTATAACTACAAAATAAATAAAGAAATAAATTTATAAGTCGATATAATTTGTTAAATTATAAAATTATTTTTATTTTAAATAATAACAGAATTAGAGATTTTCTTTAAAAAGATAAGTAAAGTTAAAATAAAATATATATAATATATTTTGTTCTATTTTTATATAATTTTTTTTAATATAAAATAATCTAATAGTAAGATTTATAATAAAAATAAAATACGTTTAATATAATTTATGTATTAAAAAAATATATGATATATTAAGAACATGTTATCATAATAAAAATGTATTAATTTTTTTTTTGATTAATATAAAAATGTATTGAAAATATGTTAAAAATCATCTAATTTTTTTATTTTATTTTTTTATCTATAATAAAAATATGTCATCTTGTTATTAGATTATTTTATTTTATATACGATATATTTTATTTATTTTATTTTTATATTAGATTGAGGGCCAGTTTGGATTTGTAGATGAGTTGAGATGATCTCAAACTCATTTTTACATTTTTTTAAATTTTCATATAAAATATAAATCCTAATACAACTTTTTCAAATTCCAATACACATTTTTTAAATCCTAATTCAAATTTTTCAAATTTTAAAATAATAATAATATTAAAAAATAAACGAAAATAAACTTATTTCAACTTATCCCATCTCATTTTAACTTAATTTCATGTAATCTCTTTATATCTTTGTGTGCCGGCGTGGGTAATTAGAAGTTAAATGAACCATTTTGTTCTGTTTCCAGGTTGAGGGAGCTCCACACGCTCAAGGGTCACGTTGAGTCTGTAGTGAAACTGAAGGGTCTTGATATTGAAACCATTCAACAACACTATACCGTTTGAGGGAGTAAATAGTTTGGCAAACTAGCTGGGGGCATTCAAGTGACACAAGTTGTTTGTTTAATGTTTGTCCTTTCCTGGCATGTTTTTTGTAGGATGACTAACTCTGATTTTAATTAGCTTAGTATGCATTTAGTCAGCATTCATTTTCAATGATAATTCCTTTCTTTGTGCTTCAAGCATGTCAACTATTCCTGTTTATCAAGTAGATATATTTTCTATTCTATAAATCCTGACGTTCTATGTCATTGCAAGATATACAAAAACCCTAAATTAATTTCCAGTAAGCAGTTGGAACAAGCAAACATCATGTATTGATCAGGAAAAAAGAAAGAAAGGTCAGTTGCATGCGAATGTTTTAGGCGTCCTTTGGAGAATAACCAATATGTTTCAAGTACCATAAGGCCCCTTCAGCTGCTTGCTCTGCTGCTGTTTTCTTGTTCAATTGGGGAGCACCAGTGCACTCCAAAACAGTGGTTGAGGCTTCCTCTATCACGACGATAACCTTGAAGGTGAACCTGTATAGAACTACGAAATAATCACTCTCAATGTAGCATCCAAGCAGGCAACATAAAATTATAGATTCTTACATCTTCGGAAATACAGAAATCTTTGTCCCCAGATCAATTGGGAGAGTTGGGTGTTCGAGTAATATATAATATAGATACATACATACATATATATATATATATATTATGTTGAACATACATTTTTGCATGGCTTGGCCCTTCCTCTTTGTTGCATTCAAATAAAGGAGGCTTCCAATAGTTTGCAGCGCAGATCTCGAACAGATTTGATTTCGCCAATCCCTTCTTTGAAGCGCCTACGTCATTTGTAAAGGTAAATTCTTCACAAATCCCAATCCAACATAATATCCAACAAAACAAAAAAATAACTTTTTTGAAGGCAACTTTAAGATTTATATCTAGTTTCATCCATTTATAAAATTATTTTTATATAATCATTTTGTAGTTAGAATTTCTCTCTGAGGAAGATCGGTGGAAATCAACCACAATTTACCTGGAGTTTAAGCTGAGTTCTCTCTTTACACCTTGCCTAACTTCCTAGTGATTTTAGAAAGCCCATTTGCTACTTATATCTTCTTCTCTTTTCCCTTAAGCCTTTATTATTTATTAAATTGGCAGGAAGCAAATAACAATAATGATGGTGTGGCTTAGAACCTTTCAAAAAGAAGTATGATATGAAAAGGGGCAAACATACGGCTTAGAACTTTGTGAATATGTGATCTCTAATCTTGGGTAGAGAAGCCCAGGAAACAATGCCGAAACACATGGAAGAAATGTATAGGCTCCAGTTTTCCATTCTGAGGCCGGAAAGTTTATTGGCAACAGGTCGGCACGATGTGGTTCATCATGCTCAAACATGAGCCCGATCGTTCGTTAGGGAGGTTTATGATTTTATCGACCATAAAATGGAATGAAAAGTCACAAACAAACTTGGGTTTAGATCTGTACCATCTGTAGATTCATTCTGAAAGGCTATGTTTCCCCTGCCCCTAGTCTCCATCACTCCATTGAAGCTGAATTCTCTGCACTCTCTGGGACCAAGAGAAGCATCTTCTTCAACCATCATGCTCTGTGCTTTAATGGTGTAAAACTTGATTGGCTTTTGTGGGTCGCCCATCATATTCAACCCTGTTTGGCGCTTGGCTTTACTACTTTTCCTAATCCCCTGGTTTTGGATTCCTTTAAATTAACCTGGAAAACCCCCACACACACCAAACAAGGAGGTAAAAAAGAGTAAAATACCTAAAATACCCTATTGCAAACAATCACGACGCCATAGGCCCACATACAGAGAGAGAGAGATAGCATTTAATAATTATCACCCAGTATGACATTATCACCCAGGTATAGTTGCTCGACGTAGAGCAGCAGATCTGCCCAGATTATTAGGGAATGAATCATCAACTACTTTTAGTTGCTCATATGACATATCTTCTGATTGCATTAAATAATTGAATTCAAAACGTTTCTCTTCCATATAAATCATCATTATGATTTCCCTTTACTGACGTAATAGTATTTATTTTCTTTAGATACTATTAGTTCTTGTAAAATAATTATTTCACAATTTGTTTGAATTTGGTGACAATGGCTCTTCTCTGTAAAATAGTCGGCCTTCAAAATGATGAATATTTATTCCTCATGGGTTGTTGGGAAAGAAAATTTTAAAATCTTTTTTTTTTTTCAAAATAGTTTTTAAATAAAAAATATGCAAGCATGTTTGAAAATTCACTTGCAATGAGAAAGTATCTCATTAGTATAAATTAATAGAAACAGGTTGGGACGATCCAATGAAACTAAAAAATATATACATATATATATATCTTTTTTTTTCTCAAGAAGTTTAGTAGATTTACATAGATAAATTAACAAATTACAAGACACAAATTTTAGTGAAGTGAGAGTCTCCTACTATCTTTCCAAAAAGTTGACACAAAATGTTGTACTAAAAAGGATGTCAAAAGAATGACTTCCGAAAGAGGAGTAGAGGTGCCATAAAATAGCGTCGGCCCAAAGTCCCTAGAAGGGAGGAACCGCCTAAAGATGGTTCAAGGTTGCAACGGTAAGGTGTATGCTGCACCATGTTAGTCTAGGTAAATTACGAAAGACTTTCACTTCTATATTCGCTTGGTCTTTAATTGGAGGAAGCAAGAACAAAAAAAAGTTGGAGACTACACCAAATCGCCGGCAGACAACCCATGGCAGCAGTGATGCGTGTGCAACACACGTCGAGGGAGAGGGAGTGCAAGTGACAAGAATCAGAAGACCTGGTGCCACAGAGACTGCCGAGAGGGTGTGTGGGCCACAGAACTACTTCAAATCACTTTTATGTGCGTACGATGCATACGGCCAAAGAAGTACATGCAGCGCACACGCCCATCGGCAACACTAAGTCCTACATTTGACTTTTAGATCGGTAGCTATAGAGGCTTGGGGGTGGCGCGTGAGGGTTGCCAGTAGACAAAATATTAGCGAAGTAAAGCTCCAATAGGAAAATCAATTGAAAACCGGCGGAAAAATAGATGGAGAAGGAGCGAAAAGCATAAAGGAAATGGCCCGAAAGAGTAAAGGGTAAAGGGTAGGGAATGAGGTGAGCGGAGGCCCCCAAAAAAAAAAGTCGAAAAATGGTAAGGATTTTTCGCGGGGATTCACCTGGTACAAAGAGATTGGTTGAATAGCTATAAAAGGGTACTTTTATACATACATATATATATATATATATATTTATATATACTAGAAAAGAGTAACGTGCAAAGCACGTTTGCCTAGTTTTATAAAGCAATTGTTTTTAAGATGATATTGTTTTTATTAAATTTTTTTATCAATAATATAATGTGTATATTCTATAATTTTAGCAAATATGTTTATAGTGAGATTGATACCATAGTTGTTTGTAACATTATATTATAATTTGTGATATGAATTTTTAATCTTAAATATATAAATTAATTTGATCATATATATAAAATTAAACGTAAAACATATATAATGAATATTTTAATACATTTATTAAATATTTTTATATGTAAATAAATTAATTATTCTATATATAGTACATAATATATTTTAATCTTATTTATATAGTACGACTCTAGGAGCACGTTTTTTGCACATTTGCTTAGTTGGGTGAAACAAATTTGTGCAGCTTAGTAATTTCCATAAATAGAAAACCTGATATGATTTTTTACAAAAAATAATGTGCAGCCAATTAATCATTGGAATTAGGGGGATCCAAAATTGGCAATGATTGGATCATCGCCGCATCTGATCTTGGGGATTGATTATCCACCACTTTGTTTTGTTGTATTTTTTACTCTACATATTATCCTCTAATGAAGGAGCCTTGACGAAGACTATTTCTTCCAATTCTCTACTCTTAAAGCTAGAAGATGCTTCTATTTTCATTTTCCCACAACATGAGGATTTGAATATCATCATTTCAGAATCTCGACTGTTGAAACTGACAAATCGCAATGGAGTTTTTACTTCATCCTTCCCAAAATTGATGAACTTGACAATGATCGATTCTAAGCCATTTTCCCTGTCACTATAATCGGAAAATGGGCAAGAAAAAGAATTCCCCATTAATAAGGATGTCAAAATTCATATTTTGACAGAAAACTGACAGAGAAGACAAAAGAAAGGCAAAACACTTCGCCCTTTGAAACACAAAACCCATACAGAAACACTAACTACCCATTTTCATTCAAAGAGAAGATTTTTCAAGTTGAAAAAGCCATTTCTCAAGCTAATAATAAAAAAAATCAGAAACATATATCATTTTTCAAGGCTTTTTTTTTTGTGTAACTAATCTACACGTGCATAATTCACAAAACTTAATCAGCAAAGGCAGAAAAATATAAAAAACAAAATAGTAATGTCAAGATGGGGAATCGACATTGTTGTGATCATACACAAAGTAGAACGCATAGGCTTTTAAACATATATATAAAGGTTTGTAAGCATAAACCTGAACTCCTTTGCAAACTGTTAAAGGAGTGGACCCATGTCTTCTCCACAACTGCTTCAAGTATTGCCAATTATTAGTAAGGATGTCAAAAAATGAATTTGACAGAAAACTAAGTGACAGATACAAGTTTGCTGCCTTGATTTGTCTAAGTGCACCCAGTGCTTTTAACAAAATTGAGGAAGAAAGGAAAAAAAATTGTTTAATGTAAATAATGACCTATGATGGTAGTTGCTTTGAAAAGATGAAGATGCAAATGGTAAAGGGAACTGGCACAAAATTACTTGATAAAAAACCCATATTCAGATTGTAACTGTTGCCGACGGATAACAACCTTCTTCTCAATTTCATCCAAACTTTTGATTCCCCGCTCTTCAAGGGATTCACGATATTCTATCAAGGCTACCTCTAGACATCTCAGCTTTTGTTTATAGCAACATAAGAACAGTTCAGAACCGTAAACATAAATAGACCACTAAAAAAAAAGCAATCTACATAATTCACGGCAAGCAGGGAGCATTAGAAGGTAGATGTAATATTTAAGCTCCGTCACACTTTAAAGGAAAAGACGACCAAAGGGAAATTCAAAATAATTTTTTACAGGTGCAAGGTCTTATCAGAATTTTTTGATAAACCATTTTTTCTTGAAAGAATGAAACTATAACTGCAAGTTACAGTGGAAGTATGATCTTGCCTTTGCTCTTCGTTCATTCCAGCGTCGGGTTGCGTTGGGATGCTCGTACCAACTGCAAACTCCATCTCATCAGCCTTACCAGGATCATCACCAGCATTCTCACTTCCAGAAGATAAGTAGCTCAACCCCAAATTCTTAGCACTACCTTTTTCTTCATCATCACTTTCATCATCCTCTCGAGCCCATTTAGATGCCGACAAGATGGGTTCTATTTTCTCTTTCTTCTAGAAAGCTTTTAGTTCAGGCTGCGGAATGGGAAGAGTTGGAGCCAAAGGAAGAGATTCTTTGCCTTGTGACTGCAAATCATCCTCCCGATGAAGACTCCATCCAGACAGACCCACTTGCTCTGCTTCAACAGTCATTTCTCTACGACTATGGGAATATCTGCCAGAACTTGAATGGCTCTGTGCATATTTCAACTTTTCATCAATTTCATAGACCCTTTGTTTTTCAGCCTCTTCCAGACTTAGCAACCGTGCAACCATCATTCCTCTGTTGCTCTTCTCTCATTATTTTTACTTGTCTATCCTACGATTCCAATATTCCTAAAATAGAGAAAACTCAAACAGAAAACAAAAACAGAAAAAAAAGGCAATAAGAAAGAAGAGGACCTATTAATAAAGTAATTTATAATTAAATAAAAAACCAAAATTCGTATAATGGACTTTGCAATGTTCTCCATCCATCGGTTTCCTCCTTGCTGTCCATGGTCTTGATCTTAATTTGCTTGCAATTTCAAAGACAGGGTTCAAAATAATGCACAGAAAAATTGTGGAAACGAATAGAGAGTGGGTGGACAGGTACTTACCAGTATGGAGGTGGTCGCCACGAGGATATCGTAGCAGCCACAGTGCGAAAACCAAAATTTCGAGAGGGAGAGGGAAAAATCTGAGACTGATTTCGGGAGTGAGGCAGTTTTGATATGGAAGCCCTTACCCTATGAAATCCCTCGTCCTTTTGTCTTCCCCAAGTGCACCGTGAAGCCATTGGGAGAGCAGAAATCAGATTCAAAAATCAAAGGCTCGAATATGAGGAAAAAAAAATGTCGAACCTGGAAACTTAAAACAGAAGCATTTGTTTCTATGTGGAAATGAGAGGAAGACGAAGCGATTGTTAGAGGCATTTGTTTCGAATTGTTTCTATCTGGAAATGAGATGAAGACGAAGCGACAGTGGCATTTACGGATGAAAACTACTGCCTCCTCGAATTCCAAAAATGTTTACAGACGAAAAAAGTTTTTTTGAGAGAAAAATTCGTTAAACCTACAATTTTTTCGTTTGCTATCTATTAATATAATTTAACAAAATCTGTTAAAACAAAAATTTCTATCAAATAGGCTCTTTATATATATAGGCTCTATATATATATAGATAGATATATATATATATATATCATATTTTATATTGAAAATATATTTTTCATTTCAATTACAATGGAGAAATGTCCTTATTTTTAAGCACATCAAACGATATTCAACGGTATTTCCATAGAAGTGTATAGTTTTTTCCTCATTAATTCCTAGTTCTAATATTGATACAGAGAAATAGCGGAATTAAGAATTTTCTGAAGCCTTCTGAATTCTGATCTCATTCATGGAGTATTACAGAGAAATGAAGTATGCTTATGTGTATATATACTTGTTATAGAGATGCATAGATGATTGCAATTATTATTCTTCCTTGATACTTTCTAGACTCGGTTGCCAATGATCAAAAGATGCAAGTTTCTTGAGAGGCCCTTTAATCCTAGGCCTCGTAAAATCACTAGGCCTCTTTCTTCTAAGCACTCTCACCTCTGAGGACCTTTTACTTCTGCTAATTGGCGATCCTGTCTCCTGACTTGAGTACTCCTCTCCAGTTTCTCGAGCCTTGATACCCTTCAGCAAACCCATAAAGCAACTGTCTTCAGAAAAGCAACACTGCTTGTCTCCATCATTAGGTTTCATTCTGCTGCCATATATTAGATTTGGAGAAGAAACAGCGCCATTATCTTCTTCTACTCCTTTGCTAGATTGAGCGCTACGGATTTGACGAACTAAAGACGGAGAATACTTCAAAGCGTTGCGCTGAAGCTTCCGTATTGTGCCTATGGGCACGACATAAAACTTGTTGCCGGGCATCAGCGTCGTCTCTGGTTCGATAATCGCCCATGACTGCTGGAATACATGTGGATGGGCGACGTAACATCTAGGGTTCCGAGTCATGACCTCTGCTGCAAGTATTGGCCTCTCATGGAGCTCGACATGGCCACCTGGATGAACAATTTTAACAAGCATATTCTTTGTGCTGCTAATGCAGAGCCAGCTTGAAATGGCCATCGATTCTTTTTTATAGACAGAGACAGAAGATCAAAGCAATCGGGGTTGAAGTTTTGGGGGAATTAAGTGGAGTTGATTTTTGTCGGGATCATCGAGAATAATGAATTTAGATTAAGGATTTGTAGTACTGCTCGCGCCGCATGCTCAAGAAACTTGGAGTTGTATTCTTCTTCATAGTTTGTTTTGTTTTGATGCATTGATTTTATCGTCCGCACTTCAGGCTTTATACAGTTGGCATATAACTAAAATGAAAATGTATTTGGGCCAAGAAAATCTTTGAATTGAACCAAAAAAAAAACAAAAACGTATCTGTAATGTTTATGTACATTTTATCTTGTCCACGTAAGATTTACACGTGGAATATACTTGAATTCGGAGCAATGGTATTTTTTTTTTATCTTATAAGATTTAGCTTTTAACTGATTTGGCTTTGCCTTCAAGTTGTTGGGTATTGACAAAGACAACTGGTTTTGTTATGAAGATCTTCATTGAAATTCTGTGTGTTTGTCTTTAATCTAACAACTACGCTCTAAAATATGGAAATCAGCATCCATTTATCATGAGTTATGGGTGATAACTCCAAATCCAATCTATGCAAAGGCTTGAATAAAAGAGTTTGGAAGATGAAAATTAATGTCAACATTTGAACAATCATTAACAAGCTTCTGTGTCTTTGGAGCTATTTATTTATTTATTTATGTGTCTTTTTCCTGGTTTGCAGATTAACCTCTCATTTTCCATCACGCGTCTCAACATCTTTGTCTTCTTCTGTGTCTGTTTCCTTCTCTTCAACAGTGGTTAACATATCATATGTTACCGAATAAACATAGCAATTAAAAAAAAAAAAGAAAGAAAGAGGGGAATACAATATAGGCTACGAAACAAACTAGATGGTAAAGGAAAAACAAAAACCAGATGTTGTAATTGTTGTTCTCAAGCCGCGTATCTTCGAGCAGGAGCCCAAAAGTTGGAAAAATGAATTCGTGAATACGATGTTAAGAGTCGTTGATAAGATAAACCATGATGTAGTAAAATGAGATTGCCATAGAATGACCATCAAATTATCGACTTAATTCATCCATAGGATGAGAAAAGTTTATTTCACAGATTTTTGGATCGCCGCACCTCTTTTCTTTTTTTTTTTTTTTTTTGGTTCTCTTGCTGGTTTGAAATTGGTTTCCCATATTGTAATGGAAATTTTACATCAAATTTACATGTTAATTAAGGAAACAAACTCTTCATACCGTAAGTTTACTGCTGTCCAAAACTCACGGAAAATGTAATCTGCAAAGAATGATCATGAACACGAGATAACAAATCAGGTGTTTTGAATGTGATTGCCTAGAATATGTTGAGCCTGAGCATGATGACAATGTGTATGGTAACAAACTAGGTTCTCTGGTCAGCCGGAGGGCTCTGGGTGGACTGGTTTAGCAGGTTCTGTAACTCTGAGTGACCCTCCAAGCTCGAAAGGGACAAGAGGGATGAGTGAGTGCAGAACATCCGTTATCAATGGCCGATAACATGGTTCTGGTTGTACACATAGCACAGCCACAGCAGCAACCTGTTTAATGGTAATAAGATTATAATTTAGGTGCAAATCCCGACACATAACAATTCATTAGATACCCATATATTAGTCTTTTAGGAACCTGATATAAGTGCTTTAGGTCCATGGTGTTTCTTATTACAGGATCGACAATGTTTGGAAGCTTAGATCTGTCAGTAAGCTGGGGAATAGCCTGCAAATAAATAAAAAAATTGATTCAGACATCAACCATTTCATCAAAGGCAGCTTTGTGACTTCTGAAAGACGACCTACCCATGTAACAATAGATTGGCATTGAGGCGGAGCATCATTTTCCAATGGCTTTCTTCCCATAAGAAGTTCAAGAAGGACCACTCCAAAAGCATAGACGTCACTTTTATCTGTTAGTTTACCTATAAGAAATAGTCCCACAACGTTTATATGGAAGAAAACCCTCTAGTTGGAATTTTGGTTCTATGTGGCATTAGAAAACCAAACATAGTGACAACTTAAGACAGCTAATTGTAATGCCTTCTTGATTACAACTATATGATTAACAAGTGAAAATAAGTCATCCACTTTCTTCATCAACTGCATTACAGAAACAATATATAATTAATGGACTAGCAATGATACATGCCCAACCCTACAACATCTTTTTTTTTTTATCGGTAGCCCATCCTACAGCATTAACATTGAATCCGTTCTTTTCAACGTTACTTTTACCCTTGGAAGTTGGAACAAATAGAACCCTAGGAAATAATACATTCTAAGCATATGGATGCACTAAGGTACTTCTACACTATACTGACGGTGAAAGACATGTTATTTAAAAGAATCATCTACCTGAATTTATGAACTATTATCACCCTTCCTATCATCACAGATTATTCACACAGTGTGATTAACTTGATCATTCTAGGCAGATTATAGGCTAATCATAATGACATCAGTTAGCAGCGAGTAGAAGCATACGCAAGGCAAAACATAGTTCTTTTAAGGCAAAACATAAAGACACTATGCTTATCAGAACATGGAGCATTGAGTGCATGAACAGAATTTCGAAAGGTTTCACAGAAAGAAGAGCTCTCAAAGGAAGACAAATGCAACAAATATTCAAACGAATGATTATGGGTATGTAGTTCAAACATCATATAAAAAATCCATACCATCTGAAAGATACTCTGGTGCCAAATAACCTGATGTTCCTGAAAGCTTTATGTTCTTGTTTTCAGTGTCAGAAGTTACGGCAAGGAGAAAATCTGACAGCTGATTCAAGAAAATCTCATTAGAGGACAAAGCATTCTATTGAATATCACATACAGCCGAAATATTGTGCATGCTAGTTTCAAACAGACAACCTATAGATCTTACCTTGGCATTGTAATTAGAATCCAGAAGAATGTTAGAGGATTTTATGTCTCTATGAACCACGGGAGGATTGGAATACTCATGAAGATATTCTAGTCCCCTAGCACCATTTATGACAACAACCATGTTAACGTAAAAAAATGGAGAAAAGATATACCCGGCCCGGATGAACAGGCTTAGTTATGAGCATAGTGAACTTACCTAGCAACATCAACAGCTATTTTCATCCGCAAATGCCACGTTAAACCTGATCCCCGAGTAGATCCTACAAATTTGAGAAAATCAGATACAATACAAGCAGACCTACAAAAGTTCTTTGGCTACTGTCCTTTTTAATTCTTTGCTTTAATTAATAATGAAGAAAAAAGATATACCATGCAATTGAGTTTCCAAAGAAGCTTTCTCCACCATTTCATAAACAAGAAACCTTGATTCTCCATTGATACAGTAACCAAGTAGTTCAATAATATTCTGATGCCGAATTTTGCCCAAGTAATTCACCTCATTCTGCAATTCCAATTAATCAATTAAGAGGAAACCCGTAAGGAAAAGGTTCAGGAACCAACAAATGAATATCCAAATCAATTTCATCGAGAATATTACTTCAAATTCTCTTTCCACGCCTAGCCTGAAACCATCAATTCTCTTCACTGCTGCAAGGAATTTTTCATCAAAACGAGCTTTGTAGATACGCCCAGAACTACCCTCACCTATAACATTACTTTCATGGAAATTGTTTGTCGCAGCTTCTAATGATTGATAATCGAATATGGCTACCGCACTTTTCTTATCGACCATCGTCAAGGAATTAAATCTAACCATCATTGTACTTTGTGACATCCCTTTTCCAGCCTCTTCAGAACCATATTAGAAAGACAAGGTAAATGGAAAAAGCGTGAACATCGATCTCAAAGGAAAAGCAAATGCAACTTTCATTAAATAGATGATACCTAAGCTTTTTTACCTTTTTCATTGGAGTTCTTCAAGTTTTTCCATCTATAGATCCCAAAACATATTGAAAACAGCAAAATCCCCCCAAGGAGAATGGAAGCAATAATGAGCGCTACAAGAATTCTCTTGTTCAAATATTGGTGGTGCATTACTCTAACCTTTGGTACTCCTGGTATAAGCATGAGAAAACCATGACTAAACATGCTAATTTAGAAATACAGCGAATTAGTTTTTTTTTATAAGCAGAAATTCTATTAGAAAGCGCAAAAGGGAATTATAAAAATATAAAATGTGCATATGCATATCAGGGCTGGCTCAAAGGGGTAGCAACTAAGGTACCACCTAAGGCTCCCAATGATCGCTTTAGGCCACATATATATATTGAGCCACCCCCGATGCATGTATAACATGGAAAGATATTGTTTTCTGTTTAGACAATCATGGGGATTATGAGATCGGAAAAGGAAGCGAAACGTGAATGCGATATTTTAGTCCACGCCCGATAAATTACCGCCATGAAATAAGTACTGAAAAATTAGAGATCAACATTAGCTTACTGTAGCATGTTTCCGTTTCGTTCCCGAGGAAACTGCGTACTTAGCTCTTAAACTCCATGTTCCGATTTTCTTTCCATTTTTTACTTTGAATGAAACACCCATGTAACCACAACAAAGAAAGATAGTTTTTTTTTTTTTCAAGTACAATTATACAATTGAGCGAAACTTGTGGTTTTTGGGACAATCAAACAACAAACAGCCTATTCCTAACCAATTTAACTTCTGCTTAAGATACATTTTCTCAGAAACCAAACAGAGCACAAGTAAAAGGAGAAGAGATTAAACCCGCTAGAATACAAGTTTACAGGAGATACATCTAATATCTAAAACCAAAATAAAAACCCCAAACATAGAATATATCTAGATTGAAAACATATACACTCTAGTTGGGGTTTGAATGAATTCGAAAATTGGATGCAACGAAAACCCATTAGACAAGCAAATACCGAACAGGCCACACAAGTCCCTGAGGTGGAACAAAGTTCAAAAACAGAAATCCCCTGTGCATTGTTGAAGTACCTGGAGATTCAGCTTCCATTTTTAGAGAAATTTGAGAAGCAGGCTCCGAAATTGCAGATATTGCAGGCTCTGATCCGGCATCAATGATTATTATAGAGAAAATGGCGCTCGATACCCACATGGAAAGCAGAAGACAAAGAAGATTCATCATGCCACTTTTTCTCCCCAGAGAGGAGGGGAGAGAGTGTGTTATATTATGTTGGGACTCTAAGAAACTTCCTTTGTTGCTAGTGTCGAGTTGAATGTACGTAAAAATCTTTGTTATCTGCTGGCAGAAGAAGACAAAGAAACTGCTGGAGGGAAACCAAGAAAGCACTTTCATCTATCTATCCGGTGGAGAGTGGGTGGAGAGTGGGTGTGTGTAATAACTATTGATACCTGAGAGGAGCCGAAGGGCAGAAAGGGGACGTGAATCGCGTGGGCCAAACACAGCCCTACCATCTTTTCTTTGTTAAAAAAAAAATTAATAATAGATAAAAGTTTTTGGGCGACTGAGACGTGTGGGTCGTCGTGGGGTAGAGACAAACGTGGAAGAAGGAGAGTGTGCCGGAGTTCCGAGTTCGTGACCGTTATCGGTAATAAATTTGAAGAGAAATATAAAATTTATATGAAAATAATAATTTCAATAATAAATTATATATATATATATTTTTTTTAAGGAATGTCGTGAGGCTATCATGCCGCCTACAATTTGAATTTACCGTTGCATGTAGCCGTCGAGTCAAAATCATTTTTTTTATTTTTTTATTATCATTTTTTTAATATATTTAAATATTTTTTAAAAATATAAAAAAAAATAGTAATATACTTAAAATTACTTTCTTAATCATCAACTAAAAAATATTAATAAAAAAATTAATTTGAAAAGCAATTATTTAGATATGTATATTTGAAACGGCATAATAGACTTAGACTCATAAAAATGCAAACTTGGTGGGAATTAATTAGTCACACGAGCATATTGGGTTGAAAGTTGAAACAAGCATGCAATGCATACGTTCGGCGCCCAATTAATATGGTTGACAAAAATAGCTTACCCGTTCTTTGGGTAAAGATCTAAGAAAACCTATTCTGTACGTGACAACATCACAATTCTCATGTGAACTTCTCGAGCATTGAATTGACGAAATAAAAATATAATCCCTATTGGAAAACCTATCAATTTTCTATTTTCTATAGTCTTGAGGTTTTCGTCTGCATGCATATAGGCTTATAGCTCATCTCCAAGGCAAATAGCAGTCATTTATACCATATTTAGAAAGCATTACTCCTTATTTCAACAATAATCATTAGTGAAGTGCTATATTAACAAATACAAAGACATCTCCTCAAAATAAACTTATAAACTATCATGAATTTTTATGATATATTAAATATATTTTATAATAAAAATAATTTTATAATCTAATATATCATATCAGTCACTGTCTTACTTTTTTAAAACTTCTTTGAAAATAAAATATTTTTGTTATGATTATACATATATTGACAATACGTATGTATTAATCAGTAGCTATATTCTTCTTTAAATGAGTAGTGCCGGAGACAAAACAAATTTTACTACTTGTTTATAACTTTGCTTTTAATAAAATATGTGTTTATAAATAATAACACTCTTATAACTTTATTAAGAATATGTTTGAGGTTGCGTTTCAAAAAGTTAAAAGTATTTTTAAAGAAAAATTACATGTTTAAATAACTTTAATAAAAGCGATTAGTCAATTAAAAAAAATTAAAAATCAATTTTTTCAATAAACTCTAAAATATAATTTTTATCTAAAAACTCCTATAGATAATTATATATTTTTAAAAACTATTATAACTAATTTTAAAAGTGTTTTAAACATATGAATTCTAAATAGTAAATAACTTTTTATTAATAGAACTTATTACATTAAATTTTAAGTTATAAACTTTAAACTAAAAATAATATTTTTCTACCATAATCTTAAACATGTAATAACTAAATTGTAAAAAAGCTGTTAGGAACGGTCATTACTGAATTTAGTGCACAATAACAGCGAAAGGCCCCTCATACAGCATGAGCAACTTCCAATATTCTAGAGTGCAAAGATGATCATTAAGCCAAAAAAAGAAAATACGTGTTAGATGATGACGCGAGAATTGCAATGAAGTTGTTAAGATGGTATCATCTTCAAAGAACACTCACTCAAAAAAAAAAAAAAAAACGTAAAAGGAATGAGAGACATTATCCTAAAGACTACGGTGCTTGTTTGGAAAAAAAAAAATCATCTTAAAATTTTTATGCCCTTCTTAAATATTATTTAAATAGGAATACTTTTAAACTAATCTTACAATTCTTTCAAAAAAAAAAGTTTATTTTTCCTAAACTTTCAAACAAAATATTTATTTAAAGAAATTAATTTTCAAATTTTCAAATAAAAGTAATATATATTAGAAATTTATATTTTAACAAATTTTTAATTTTTTTTATTCAAATTTTTAGTTCTCATTTTCCAAACCTTCATAAAGTATTTATTTAAACTATTTAATTACTATTTATAAGCAATCTTACTATTATTTACACAATTTTTATTTTATTTCACTCCCAAAACTTATGATTTATAAGAGCATTAGCAATGGCCTTATTATTAAGTCTGAAATAAAGTTTAATTTTACTCTCTTGGCTATAATCCATATGTTTTAGCCAAGAGATCCACATTGATCTAGTTAAATTAAAGTCAAAATAATAATATAATATTATATATTTTAATATATTTTTTTTAAATTTTGCAAACACAGTTAATATATAGAGTATTAATTTTAGTACACAATAAATTATTTTTTAATTTTGAAAATGCACATAATGTATTAAATATTAATTAGGCATAAGATTTTTTTTTTATAATTATATCTTCTCTCAAACACTAGCAAAACTTGATTGTACTAATAGATAAGAATAAAATAATAGGATAAAATAATAGGATAGTCTATGAATAGTAACTCTCTATATTTGAAGAGAATGAGTGATTTATTATTCATCAAAATTAAAATTATTTGGAGATGACTAGATCAATATGAGATAAATTTGATAGATTTAACTTTATTTTAGTCAAGAAATGAGTTTTAACAAAATTATTGAAGATGCTCTAATGCTGTCAATTTAGATAACATTTTGCATGAAAGCGTACTTGTACATATCGTTTCACATTATATATGAAAATTCCATATTTATTACTAGTGAGCATCGTTTTTGGTGGCCAAATAAGAATGATGGTCAAACTTCGGATAATTTATGTCAAATAGAATTCACATTAGATTGGACATCTTTAAAGTAATTTGGATTTCTTCTATAATGTTTAGTCAAAGATAAAAGACTATACTTATCTAGTCAAACATTAAAACCATTTCTCACTCCAACCAAAATGTGAGAAAAAAAATTAAATAATTACAAAATGTGATAAAAACAAATTAATATTAAATAATATTAATAATTATTTAAATAAAAATACGTTGCTAATCTGATGTGATAAAAATAAATAAAATGTGATAAAAATCAATTAAATAAAAAATATATTAATTTAATAATATTTTATTTTATTTTTATTAATAATATCTTATTATATAAAGAATGAATGACTAATTTAATATAGGTCATAAATTTAAATTGTAAAGGCAAATATAAAAAAAGTATGATATTAAGTAAATTTAAAAAATACATTTAGCTAAACAGTACTGCTATATACAATCCAAAATACAAAAGTACTATATGATCCTTCATTTTATTGAAAAAATGACTAAATTGTCCTCCATCATCTTCAACCTAAAGATATGGCAAACAACCAAGATTTTCACAAAATCTCATTCATGCATCTGACAAATCATTCGTCGAAGACTACCTTAACGATTCTAGCGCTTTAGTGAGCCAGCCTTTAGTTTTGTGGGAAAATCTCATCCGTGCCTCTGTTATTTCAAGTCCTGGCTGCATTTCGGTGATTTGCTAGAACGTCTTTTCTATTTCTTGTTGGTTGTGCAACGTATAACATTGAAAGCTATGGCCCATAGCTTAATTGTAATAATGGAGAGATATGAGTTTCTGTTCAAGTGTTGATGGCATGTGATGATTTCCATTTCAGATGATTTGGCTCTGCACTTTCTGTACATAGAGCTGCATTAACTGCCCATACTTTCTTGCTTTAGTATTTATGGCATATAATTACCCACATCCCACATCATTATTTGCTAATCAGTTTGGACTTAAAAAGGCCGTACATCTGGTTGGAAGTAGTAGTTATTGTGAAAATGAATATTTTAAGTGACTTTTTATGAAGTAAGAAACTACATGCTAGTCCATTTCATTAGTCCTAATTCATTTGGTTCACTCAGCAATCACTCTGTGGACTGCAAGCGCTCATGCCCTTTCGCCTAAATGGAACACAGTACTCATTTTATCTGATCTAAATAGAACACAATGTTTCTTTTAAATGAAACCTACATTCCATTTAGAACTGTATTGCGGTCCATAGTTGTGGACCGCAATAAGTATTATTCTTAGCCAAAATAAGAAAGATGCTCTAAGAACATTAACATTGGATTGACTAAAAATTTTCTTCAAAAAGTATAAATTTACACATAAATTTAAAGAAAATTTTGAATTTAGTATTCACTTTTGAAGAGTAAAAGTACTTTTATTCTATTTTTCCACTTTATTCTCCCCAATTTTGATCAAATATGATAAGATTTTTTTGATATATATGTAAATTTATATTTTTTAAAGAAAATTTTTAACCAATCCAATGTTAATGCTCTAAATTGATCTATTGTGTTTATCAGATAAAAAAAGAGGAATCCTCATATTTGATCCGACCGAACCCCCCTTTTGCAGCCTTCGTCGTCTGCTACAGCGGTGGGTGATACCGCTCAGCCCACGGACCTATTTTCGGGTTTAAGGCAGTCGGGGGCACACTAAAAGCTGTCGGGGCTCACCGTCGCAGGGGTGAGGTCGCCGACTCCTTCTAATCCTGATGAGTTGGACTATGTCACCCACCGCTGCCGCCGCTATCGGCAGGGCCTGCAAGGGGGCGGTTCAGTTGGACCGAACCCTAGGACTCCTTATATATATATATATATATATATGTATATAATAAACACAATAGAACAATTTAGAGCATTAGCATTGGACTGGGCTGAAGTTGAATTCCCTTAAAAATTAATCTTCATTTTATTTTTTTATTGTATTTTTATTATATTTTTTATTATATTTTCTTCATTTTCTTTATTTTATTGTATTTTAAATTTTTTTTATTATATTTTTATACAAATTATAGGGGTTTAGGAAGATTAGGGGGTGGGCTGCAAAGATGCTGGAGTGCAGCCCGAACGCACCCTAGCGTCACTTAAAAAGAGGAATCTTAGGATTCAATCCGACCGAATTCCCCATTTGCAACCCCCGCCGTCCCCGGCAACTGTGGGCGACACCGCCCAGCCCATCGGGATCAAAGGGAGCTGGCAACCCCACTCCTACGACGGCGAGTCTCAGCGACCTCCGGTATGCTCCCAACTGCCTTAAACCCGAAAATGATTCCGTGTCGCCTACCGTCACCGACAGCTAAGGGAGGAGGGCTAGGCTGAGGCCGAATTCATTTACAAATTCATTTTCATTTTATTTTTTATTATATTTTTTATTATATTTTTTCATTTTATTATTTTATTGTATTTTTTATTATATTTTTTAATATTTTTTATCGTATTTTTATACAGATTATAGTGGTTTAGGGGGTGGACTGCAAAGACGCTGGGGTGCAGCCCGACTGCACCTGAGCGTCACCCATAATAATAATATATGTATTTAAACTTTATCTTTTTAATATAATTATATATAGATTGTGAAAAAAATTATGGGTGACGCTAGGATGCGGTCGGGTTGCATTCCAGCGTCTTTGCAGCCTACTCTCTAAACCCTCTTAAATCCCTATAATTTGTATAAAAATATAATAAAAAATATTAGAAAACATAATAAAATAATAAAATTTAGAAAACACAATAAAATAATAAAATGAAGAAAATATAATAAAAAATACAATAAAAAAAATAAAATAAAGATGAATTTTTAAGAAAATTCGACCTCAGTCCAACCCCTATCGTTCCCGACGATGTTGGGGGACACCGCACAGTCCATCGGGACCAGAAGGAGCCGGCAATTTCACCCCTACGACGGCGAGTTTCAAGAACTTCCGGTATGTTCCTGACGACCTTAACCCTAAAAATGGATCTGGCCGTAGAAGATAGTGGGAGTTACAAAGGAAGAGTTCGGATCAAACTCCAAAATTCTTCTATTATTATTCAAAATTTCCAATAGTTTTAAAATTTAAAATTCAAATTTTAAAATTGGACTCAAGGGCTGAGGCCACAGGCCCACAAGAAAAGGTAAAATGAACTCCAATTTTTTGCCTTTTTTTTGAAAACTTGGATCTATCCACGGATCTCAAGATCTGCTCTACCAAAACAACTTTACCCATTTCTCCTTTTCCTACCTTCCTGTTCCTCCAACTGAAATCAATGTCAGAGAAACCTCCCGTTCATCTTCCCGAAGAATGTTGGGAACTCGTGTTCTCTTTCGTTGACAACCATCGTCACTTCGAATCGCTATCTTTGGTCGGCAGGCAGTTCCTTGCCATCTCCAATCAACTTCGAGTTATCCTCACTGTCACCGACCAGACGATTCTTTTCCTGCCTCGACTCCTCCGAAGATTTCGTCGTCTCCGCAAGATAGAACTCCGTGACTTTCATGGAGACCTTGAAGGCCTTCTCAATCAAATTGCAAGATCAGGGTTGGACCTCGAAGCTCTCTCTCTTTCCAATCAGAAGAGTCTTCACCTCGATGGGTTGAGAGAATTGGGTTCGAATATGAAGAACTTGAGAAGCCTGAATTGCTCCAAGATAGGCTTACTGCAGGACGTCGATCTGTTTACTATAGCATCATCGTTTCCAAAGCTGGAAGAACTTGATATTAGCTATCCTGAGCATAAAGATTGCTACTCCTCGAATGGGTTGGATAATTTGGGGAGATTTTCGGGGCCTGTGACTGACTTGGGGGTTTCTGCATTGACATTGAAGCTCAAGAACCTGATCAAGATCGACCTTTCAGGTAACCACATCATTACCAATCAATCCCTAATCGCTCTGTCATCCAATTGTAGCTTAATCAGAGAAATCGCGGTCCGAGACTGCACTTGCATAACCCCAAATGCTATTGCTTTCGCGATTCGTTATAGTCGTGAATTGAGGTCCATATCTGTAAATCAAATTTGGTTTCCCTCAGTGGATGTTGGTTTCGTAGAATCTTTTCTATACGCTAAAGCGTTGGGAAATATTGATTTGTCACACTCATTTGTTGCGGATGAACTGCTTTACTCAATTGTAGAAGCATGTCTACCACTAAATAAGCTCACTCTTGCCCATTGCCACGGTTTCACGTTTGCTGGCTTCTCTCTGTTGTTGAACAAGTACCGGAGTCTTAGTTTGTTAAACCTTGAAGGAGTAAGTTTTCTCACAGACCAGAACATAATGGAGTTATCCAACTCTTTCTCCAAGTTAACCGCAATTAATCTCAGTAAATGTTCTAAGCTCACAAATTCGACCTTCTTTACCATCATGAAAATGTGTCGTCTCCTGAATGAAGTCAAAATGGAGAGAACAAATCTAGGGAAGGAAGAGCTTACTACGGATTTTGTGGTGAACCATCGGGTCAAAGCTCTAAGCTTGGCTCAAAATGGTAAATTGGGAAATGAGAGCATCAAAACTTTGATTAATGTTTGCCCCGGTCTACAATTCCTGGACCTAAGTTCTTGTTGGGAAATCACAGGAGAAAGCATTTCAGAAATTTTTAAGAGTTGCAGGGAGATCAGGCATTTGGAGATAAACCTATGTAGAGGGATCAAGGAGTTCATGATAGACTTCGAACTCTCTGAATTGAAAGAACTGAGTGCAAAATGGTCAGGGATTACTGATGATGCTTTGGCAATGATCGGAAAGAGAAGTTGCCGGCTACAACGTTTGGAATTGGCGGGCTGCCTGAATGTGACGGATAAAGGGGTGAAGGAAGTACTGAAGAACTGCAGAGGATTAAGGGTGATAAATCTGAAATGGTGCGATAATGTGAATATAGAGATTGCATGGATGGTATTTTCAAGGCCATCTTTAAGAAAAATAACTCTGAATTCTGGTGGTTTTCTTTTGACTGAAAAGCTAAGGAGCCTGTTCTTGCGCCATGGCTGTTTTGTTGGGGAGGGCTAGCATATAGGACCCGGAAAGTGTCCCTCGGATACTTAAATCATTTTACAGCTCCCTTCAGTTAACTTCTCCACATAGTTAGTTGAAAGTAAACTTTGTAAGAATTTTCATTTATTTTTTAAATCAGCAGACTCTTAATTTCAAGAGAAATGTAATTTTTCATGCTAGATTTTGTTATCCCACTGCTCTAATTCTGTCAATACAACACTCTCTGTTTATAGGCAGTGTTAAAGAATGTTTTGCAGTAAGTCAGTGTTGAGTGGTTTCTGTTCAATAGGGAATGTAGTAATCTACATAAAATTGGGATATCAACAGTAAAAACGTTGATGAATTAAAGTTAAAAATGGGGGAAAGCAATCAAGTCATGGTTCACATGCTTACAATTTCCCTTTCTTCTGCTACCTTTTGTCCCTTGGGTAATCAAATAAATGCGGATTAAAACATAGAATATTATTGGGTGAAGTTTGAAAGCAAGAAGTAAGGTAATACACGAAACAATGGCACCCCAGTCAACCACTATATTCATAGTGGACGTGTTAAACTTAGTGGACTACTTTGAATATATATTAACCCCACACTGAAATCTATGGATCACTGTTAAAATTAATGCTTTGTCCTCCTTGTTCGCCTTCCGCTTTTCTATGATATTTCCACGGATTTTTGCATGTCAGAAAGAGAGATTGTCCCAGTTGTTAGCGAGTGATAGGATGAGATAGACTAGAGTTGTAACAACTGGTTTAGTGCAGAGGCAACATCATTAAACGGAAAAGAGAAATGATATATAAAAGCCTCATATACGTAAGTTGTGCCTGTCTTTTATATAAAGTCGACTCCACCATTAAAAAAGTATACTTACATTAGTATAAAAGGCTTGTAAATACTTGTACATTTAAAGCTTATACCTAATATTACTCAACCCAATAATATAATGTTGAACGTCGGGTTTTCTGTTAAATCTAAATCGAGTTTTCTATTTCCTGTAATGGAGTATCCTGTTAGATGTCCATTGATAGACTCTATTCCCAAAAAAGGCAGGGGCTCTAGTACCCTAGTATGGAACCAGAAAAAAATGAATTTTATAAAAGATGTAGGCCCACTTCATTTCCCAAACGAATGATCTTCATTCCGCAGAAGGCATCATGTTTTTTCTGGGAGAAAGCATCATTTCTTGAATGAAAGCACTTAAGTATAAACTAATTGGGAAGAGTCATTGAGTGGGATTGCCAGAAGTCATGCCACTGCAATATTAAACCAGCAACTTGTTCTTGAGTTGTGTTCCACGTAATTTCGTTGTAAGGATGATGCAGTATGATTTTTGACACTGTACAACCGCGTGGAGACTGCAAAAGTAAAATAAGTGAAAATTTTCTTTTTGGGGGTAATGGCTTGTAATTTAGTTCTTAAAGCATCCAGTTGATTCATTGCGGTTTATTTCAAAAATAAACAAGAGCGGGTACCTCCCGTTATAGCAGTGGCGGAGCAACGTTGGGTAGGGGGCCATTGCCTGGCTCCACTTTTTTTTTTTTTTTTTATATATATATATTTTAAAAATATTTTTTTTAAAGAAAAAAATAATATAAGTTAATTTTTTAATAATTTAGTAGAATAAATATTAACTTTATCTTGTAGTTCATTCTTTAAAAATTATTTTGACCATTTTTATAAAATTTAATTTAATTTAATTTAAAATTAAGATTCATCTCATATAAAATAAAATAATATAATAATATGATGACATATTTTTATTAAAAATAAAAATAAAATAAAAAAGTATTTGGATGATTTTTAAAGTATTTTTATTATTTTTTTATTATAATGATGTGTTCTTGACATATTATATATATTTTTAATATATAAATTGTATTAAACTTATTTTATTTTTATTATAGATTTTAATATTAGATTGTTTTATACTATATAAAAAAATATATATATATAATAATAAATATTTTATATATTTTATATTAATTTTACTTAGCTTTCTAAAATAAATTCTTGATTTGGTCACCGCATTATAGGAATTCAAGAATAAACAAGAGCCTAAAAAGATCTCTCTTTCAAAAAATATGTTGGATGTGAGTAGAAAGATAATCTTCTGGCTTATGTCTTTTGATTGTCATATCGACAGCGATAGACTCTTATTTATAGGTTAGGCTAGGACCCTCTAATAGAGTTAGACTTGAATTCATTACTAATTATACATTAAAAATAAAACTCTTTTAACACCCAAGATTAATTGAATTAAACTTCTTAATAATGTGGCATGTGAGTCGCACTAAATAGGATTCTAACTTCAGAAACTCTCTAATTTATTGTATACTATTTTATTTAGTACCCATATTAGGATGCTAGAAAAGTAAAATTATAAAAGGCTTAAATTTGTTTTTAACATTAGAGTCTTTTTGAGATTGTGTTTGAAAATTTAAAAGTACTTTTTAATAGTTAACAATATTTTAAAAAAATGACATATTTTATAATTTTATAAAAAAATATTTTAGGCGATTAAAAAAGTTAAAAATTAACTTATTTAAAAAGTACTAAATTGAAATTTTTATTCAAAAATTATTGCAGATAATTATATATCTTAAAGAACTGCCATAAATAATTTTAAAAAATATTTTAGATATATGTATTTCAAATAATAAATAATTTTTTAATAATAAAATTTATTATATTAAATTTTAAACTATAAATTTTAAATTAAAAATAATATTTCTTATTATAATTTTAAACATTCACTTATAAAATATCTCTTACTCAATACTGCAAAACCGAACAGAGTTTAGTGCCTTCTAAAAGATAATGTGAAACGACCGTGTGGATCGAGCCACAATGATGAATGCATAGAACACAACAAAGACTGCATTTATTTAATCTTTTATGCCAAAAAATACTCACTTTTACTGTATAAGTCTACTTCCCATCCATTGAGACATCAAGTGCCTGGTAATCATTCCACTGCTGTCATGATGAGAACAATATCAGCACCACCATAATGATAATAATTATGGGGGTGAATCATAAACATAAGTAGTCATTACTTTGGATGTAGGGCTGAGGGCTTTACCTCAGAATATTTTTAATGAGGTAGTTAATTTTTTTTTAAATTATACTTTTTACATAATTTTTTTAAAAATTTAATCCTATTTAATAAAAAATAATTATAAAAAATATTAAAAAGTACACTTTATTTTAAAAAATGAATAGTAAATTTAAAATTTTCTTTTTTAAAAAAAAATTTAATTTTATTATTCACTTTTTTTTAAAAAGTAGCTTTTGATCAAATATAATTAAATTTTTGAAAATTTATATAAAAAAATATAATTTTAAAAAAAAATTTTAACTATTCCATTAAAAATACTCTCAAACATATCAGATGAAACTGTTTTCTTGATATAATACGGCACATATCAATCGTGGCATTATAAAATTATTACTTATTACAAAAATTTTAATTAATAAAAATAAATAAATCTTATTATAAAGAACATGTTTACATAGAGGGGAACCAAAGTGCGGATTTCTTTGCCAAGCAAGGTGAATCTGGTATATCTCGATGATATAGTTGCCAGGATGATCTTCCACAGCAAGTCAAGGAAATGATTCGTTCGGATTTTTTGGGATTTCCTTCCCTGCGCTCTTGATGCATTTTGGTCTGTTAATATTTTTGTGCATCTGTTTTGTAAAGGGTTTTTTAGTGATTATTTATTTGTTATTAGTTTGGACGTTTTTGAGAATAAGTCTGATGGTTGCTACTTGGGATGAGTCTATAGATATTTGTAATCCCTTGAGGCTGATTTGTTTTTTATTTTCCTTTGCCATAAGTGAGATATTTAGTAAAATTGAAGAGGGTTACTTTTGGACATATAACCTTTAACTTTTTGTGAAAAAAAAAATTGATTATATCTTAATACTTTCTTAATACTTTCCCTCGCTTGTAGGCCAATTTTTTCATCAATTAATAGGTCTAATAAGTAAAATATTTAATTAAATAGAGTATAGAGTTAGGATTCAAACTCAGGAACTCTGTTATGATATTACGTGAAATCACCACTTGCCTTAAAAATTTAAACTGATAGAAAGAGATAGATTTTATTATATCTTAACAAACTTTGGATAAATTAGTAGATCTTGAGATAAATGAAATTAATAATGATAATAATAAATAAATAAATAATTTTTTTTTAAAAATTTGAAAAACGGGATGTCTATTCAGAGAGTAGAACTTGGACCACCTTAATTGATAGGAGAAACATATGGTGTTGTCTTTACACTTATGAGTAATGTTACATACAGTCATGTAGTTGCAAGCGATCTTTAGAAAAAAGTTGAATCCACGGTTAAAAAAGTTAATTTTTTTTCATGTAGATCCCATATATATTCACTTTTCTTTAAAACGACTACATACTGCTTATAAGTATACGACTATATTTATCATTTCACTTTAGTGATTGGTAAAGTGAGGTCGTGAGCTGAATGGGTCTCAAGTGTTGCGACGTCGCCCTCTTCTCGTATGGCATGCCCAATATTTAAAATTGTTAAGATATAAACTAAAGAATAAAATCTACTTTCTTTTATTAAGTTAAATTTTCAAGACAAATAATAATTTTATATAATATTAGAGCAAAATCTTAAGTTTGATCCATGAATTTATACTTTATTTTATTTCATAAAATATTTTACTTGTTGGATAACTTATTAAAAAAGAGTATGGTTCGACGCCAGGATATAAAATAAATAATAAAATATCTCATTTCATCATTTAAAATTTGTTAGGTAAGTGATAATTTCGCACGTTAGGAACAAAGCTACATCCTAAATGAAAATAGACGTAGTGATACTGTCATGCGTGTTGGCAAAAGATTTTATAGGGTTTTTAATCAAAGCTTTAATCCGAGATTAGCATCCTTGTGTTAATCATAATCTTATTGCTGTGCGATTTTGACACGCCTTCCTTGCTACACCATATTTGATCAACACAGGGATAGGAGGAGGTGTTGAAGTAGATGACTCTTAACTCGTTTGCTTATGTATTAACTTCAGGTTTTTTAATGATCAGTGTGCAGAGAAAAAAAAAAAACTTGAAGTATATCACAAGAACAGCTGATGAGAAGAACTAAACTATTTCTTTCATGGCTACATGTTTAATATTGTGTGTTAAAACCAAAAATAGAACTCTTTTTTCTTCCTTTTTCAATATATATGCTTGTACTATTGCTGGCTAGCTTGCTTCAGGTATCCTTTTTAACTCAGGCATCCACCCTCTACAGTTGTTGTCATCACCCGTATATTCACATGCTTCGCCCATGCAGCTTTTACTCTGTAGTTGAGAAACCTTCTCACCAACAGAATCGACTTCTTTCTCTAATATCTCGAGCAGCTCTTTCTTGGTAATGATCAGTTTAATTCTGACCACCCCACTTTCTTGAACTGCCTCCCCCTCTGGATTTGCAAATCTCACCTTTTTCTTCTTCCCAAGTTTTGGTGATGGCAAAGGAAGAGGTACAAGATGGTATATATGATCTCTGAGCAGTTTGGTTTCTGGTTTGAGGTGCCGGAGAACGGGAAGGGTGTCGGATATTGCATGGCCGGGGAACTCCGACAAGATTTGGTGGACTTTCATGGGGGCTTTGTATCTGACAACTTTCCCATCTGTTTTCACGATCTTGATAGCTTTTGTTTGCAGAACGAAGCTATTTCCCATGGTTTTGTTTATTGAACCAAATTCTGGTTTAATGGAGATTTTCCAAGTGGAGAGTTTTAGGAGCAAAATGTGTAATATTTAAAGGAAATGGTTACAGAAAATACCCTCATTATGTTACTGATATTACAGAAAATGGCCTCTCTCTCTCTCTCTCTCTCTCTCTGTGTGTGGACCCCAGTCAGTTGATTTTTGTTGTCTTAGCTGGACTGAGTTCATGACTACTGGGTCATGGCCTCCTAATTGAAGTAATCATAAGCTTCTACAAACTTGAGGGTCGACTCGTACAGATTTGTGGGAGTCAAAATTAGATCGGTAATTTTTGGACTTTATAACATGCAAGTAAGATCACTAACCTGCACCACATAATTATGGTTAGCTTTGCTTTCATTAAACGGTTGATTATGATATTGCTACCTCAGTAAATTTTAGTCATAAATCTTGGACTGGTTTACATCTTTAACAAATTTGTTTGAAGATCAAGCACAGATTTGACAATTGAAGTACGACAGAAAGGACGAAACCAAAAAACTGCAAAATTATCAGCGAATGATAGTAAGTAAGAATAAACGTAGAATATAAAATAAATAATAAAATTTACTTATTTTTAAAATATAAAATTAATAATAAAATCTACTTATTTTTATTAAGTTAAGCCTTTAGAATAAATTGTAATTTTATATGATATTAGAATAAAGACGATGTTGAGTTCAAATTCACTCTACACTTTATTCTATTTAATTAACTATTTCACATGTTGACCTATCTATTAATAGAGAGTCAGGCTCATACGTGAAGAAGTATTAAGATAAAATAAAAAAATAAAATTTATCACGTGATAACTAGTAGCCACAATAACAATATCAAAATAACTCTAATTGTGAATCACATAGAGACTTAATCACGTGAAGTGAGGTTTTTACCTGCTTCAGATCTGGAAAAACCATTTTCCAAACACGAGTTTGTTGCCTACCTCGTGGTACTTTTACTAGTAGTATCATTCATCAAGTGTAAAGGGCAATGAGTCAAATCAAGCATGTGTCGTGTGTGGCATTACTTTAGAGTTAGGACCACCGAGTGGATTCTCACCAAAACCCATTTTTACAGTGAAAGATCAATCAAGATCCATTAGGGCTGCGAAGAAACCCCCAACTTGGTGGTTGACCACTGTACACATTCTATTTGTGACTGACTATTTCTAATGCAACACTGACATCTTGCCCTAATCTTTTTAGCATTAACATCACCCACATGCTTGTTGAGGTCGGCTAGGAATTTGAGCAAGTTACACTTTTATTCTCTTCTAGTGTTTGGATGCCAAATTAAAATCATTTTTGAAGATACTGATACAGGGTCCTCCTTAATTGGAAAAGAAAAGGAAGGAAAAAAAAAATTAAACCTCTAGGTTGTCATTTAGCAGCATAAACAAACTGTATTTTTTTCCGTTACAAAATAATTTGAACGCCTTCATGAATACTCATTTGAGGTGAAAGTAATATTACATACGGTTGTAAAGTGCTTAAATATCGCGTAATTATTTTGAAAAAAAGTGAAGTCTAATATTAAAGATGTATTTTTTTATATGAGTCTCGTATTCTACTCACTTTTTTTAAAACGATTACATAGTACTCGCACACTTCATGACTATAAATCTCATTTCTCTTGAGGAAGAGAGCAAGAGTTCAAGATTAAAATTTTACCATCCAATTCCAATGATCCATTTTGGGTGCCACTATGTGGGGGTCCAGCTGGTTGATAACAAATGCTGGTTTTCCAGCTCCAACTAGATGTAGGATGCGCATCAAAAACCGAAAGGGATGAGCAGAGTTGTCAAAAGGATGAAGACAGCCAAGCCATGGTAAAAAAGTGTAATGGGCAGAGTTGAAATATTGAAACAGAATCGGGCCAAGTTGAAGGGAAATGGCAGGGGAAGTTTTGAGTGCAAGTCATGAAAACGATTGAGAAGCTGTTGGCGCGTGAATTGTGCGGATTGAGAAGGTGGGCTTAGTGCTGAGTGATGTTACCAATACGCAAGCTTGATATATAATAACACTCGTAGGCTAATTCTTTTAACTAGTGGAGGTAGGAAATGGTTCCCTTCATTATAATTTCCAATGGAAACATAAGGAGACCATGAACTTTGTTTCATCTGGAGGAGCGCGTCTCGGCTAAATTCATCATCATCATCATCATCATCATCATCATCATAGCATTCGGGTTTTGAGATTAAAATATCCAGGCATGGCCTCATATATGACATGTATAACCACACACATCCTCAAAAGCTTTCAGGAATAGAACTGTTATTCTTTTTTTTTTGGGGGGGGGGGGGGGACTTGTTTTTGGGATCTGAGGAAAATTGAGATGGTGTAAGCGATTATGTCAGCCTGATGAATACGCCTCTCTGTAATGTGTGTTTAAAAACAAATAAAAAGAGAAGGCAAAATAATAATAATAATAAATAAAGAAAAAGAAAAAAAACTCCCAGGAAACTTTCTTTTAGGCCCAGAAAGAGAGCTGTGATCAATTTGTTATGTTATATAAGTACATAGCTTTCGATGAAGTGTAAAAGTAGTAAGACCGTTGCAAAAATGCACACGCTTTTATTTTTCTTTTTTCTTTTCTTAAACTTAAAGCACAACAAATGAGAAAACTAGACCAAACGGAGAAGTTTCGTTTGGAAGGTAGCTAAGACGATGATCAGTTCAAACTGGGGTGTTGAAATAGTAAGCATGATTTTTTGCCATGTTGCCGTTGATATTCGACCTGCTTCTCGAAGCGAGTATCGTTTGAACTCTAAACGGAAAGGCAATTATTGCTCACATTGCACTCAACAATAATTTTAGGAGAGTCGATTCTAAGAAATCGAAAAAAATCGACTTTAATTTTTTTTTAAAAATTCTTCATTTTCAATATTATTTTCATCAATTTAATGAATTTTATTAGTTTATTTTTTGTATATGAATTAAAAACAATATTGAAAATGAGGAAAATAAATACTTCATTTTGAACCTTGTTTTTAACATTTTTTTCTCCATCTTCATTTTCAACTTTATTTTTAGTTAATTTTTTTTTCCCATTTTCAACTTTGTTTTTATGAATTTAATGAATTCTATTGATTTGTTTTTTATATAGGAATTGAAAACAATGTTGAAAATGAGAAAAAAAAATTTATTAAAGTGGACTCCCCCTCGACTTTCAAAACCGACTCCCCCTAAAATTACTCTTTTTTAAAATCTCAATACAAAAATAATATTGAAAGTATATATTCTAATAATATTTTTGTTACTTTTTAATTTTTATCTCAATTCATTTGATCTCATCTACGAAAATAGACGAAGCAAAATTCTTTTGTTTTCATAAATACTCTCATTTCATTTTGTTTCATTTCATCTCATTATTATAATTTTTTCATAATTTCATACAAAATAAAATTCAAAATAAAAAAAATTCAAATTTTAAAATAAAAATAACACTAAAAAATATATTCTATAATATTTTATTTAATTTTTAATTTTTATCTCAATGCATCTTATTTTATTTGTAAACAAACGAGAACTTAAATCTAGAGTATTAAATTGCGTTTTTAGATATTATGATGATTTCAAATTATTTAAATTGATATGTGAATAATAATATTTTATGAATTAGATTGAGATGTATTTAAATAAAATAAATTTATATACATAAATATATGAAATAAATTGGAATAATTTAACATTTTCATAAAGATTCAGAAAAACAGTAAAACTAATTAATTATGAGTATTAATACACACAATAAATTTGTACAACATATTTCATAACAATATTATAAGACGAAGATATTTTTATAAAGCAACATTGCTTTTATAAATTGATTTACAAAATTATCCTTTATTTAATTTATTGTTGTAAAATTTGTTGTAAAAAATGTTGTTTAGATATCATTTTTCATTAATTATTGCTTTGAAATCGATTGACATCACTAAAGATCTTCTTTTTGAACACAGAATATAAGGACAAGATCCCTTTAGATTTTGGCCCAACATTCCCTCTCTTTATGTGAGACTATGGTTTTCTAGATTGCATCAAAGACTCAAGACTCGGGAGTGGAGCGACCCATGGTCGGCTGATGTGGCGTGGAATGGCGCATGAGGGAGCGACAGAGCGACACTTGCCTCTCACTGGTTGAACGGCACCGTCATGTAGAATTGTATTTAATTAATGAATTGGATAATATTTCTCCTTAGACTTGGGTGATTAAAACGGTCATTAAGCAATTATGATGCTTTTTTAACTTGATCATTACAATTGGCATTTTCCGGGAAAGGGCCAATGAAATTTTTACAGACTACGTGGATGCCTGAATGTCGCTTGCATATGTCAGCACATGCTTCGTTTTCCACCTCTTTTATCCATCAAAGACAGATCCTTGCTGCTTAATTATTGATGAATTTAGTATTATAGAAGCGAGAGAAATGTTTTAATGTAATTTATTATTTTATCTTTATATTTAAATATACATATTTACATATATATATATATATATAAATATACGTGTATTTAAATAAAAGCATAAAAATAACAAATCTAATATTGATATATAGTGTAGAGAATGAATGAGTAAAGTTTTTTCATTGAAGCTATGAGCAAAATCTCAAGGATGAGTTTTACCTTAAGATTCGGATAAATTTTAGCCCATTTTGATATTTTGTTAGTGCGTGTATAGTACAACTCGTTTGAATAACTTTTGGACTTAAAAAAAATTATTCCAGATGACATCACAATCCAATTGTTAAGAAATCTAAATTTCCTGCAGTAGTAATAATTAGTCCTTGGTGCAGTGTCTTGACTATTGAGAATCATCACCATCCACCAGAATCTTTGTCTCCTACGGTGACTTTGGCATTCAAGAATTACCAGTTTTTTTTTTTTTTTTTTTGGGTTTCATAAGCAAAGAATTGAAAAACTTGGCATAATGACATAGTATTTCATTTGTGTTACTTCTTTTAAGCTCTTATCCCACTCTATGCTAGCTGAGCTTGTGATGTGATGACACAGGAAAAATATAAAAGGAAATTGGTTTAAACCCACACATCAAGCGACAAAAGTGTCCATGGATGGAATCTTGTGCATGTGTGACACACAAGAAGAGTGAGTAGGATCTACTATTAAAAAATTAATTTTTTTTCAAGTAAGATTTGCATTTACTCACTTTTTTTTTAAATAATTGCTCAGCATTTGTACATTTTACGACTGCAAATATCAGCCATCTGCATCAATAAAAAAAGAAAACCGTGTCTTTGGAGAGACCTTCATAAAGAACATACAAGTTCAAGAAAAAGGGAGCAAAACAAGGTAACAAAAAAATATGAATCATAAAATGGATACAAAAATCATTGTAATGTCTTTTAGCTCCCTCGACAAATGGAATTATGGAACAAAGCTCAGGTTGACCAACTATAGCAGTAATATTGCAGAGGAAAAGAAGAAAAAAGAAAGAGAAACACAGTGATGGTTAAATTATTGATTAGTCTAATTTTCTCGTAATCAAGGTTTGTGCCAAAGACTACAAGTAATTATCTTACAAAGAAAACCCCACAACGTTCGCATTGTTGACTAACCTAGTTCTTGTAATTAGGATTGTCCCGAAGACCGAGTTTAGAGAGAACCAAGCAGTAAGAATCCCAGTCGGTTCTTCGGAGATACTTCAATAACCTCTTCCTCATCTGCACCATTCCTATAAGACCCTTTCGAGAATGCTTATCCTACAACATTATGACAAGTAAATCAAATTAGGAAAAAGAGGGAAGTCATGACACCTCTATGCAATCGATTAATATGTAGACCAGTTGACGCTAATGGTCAGGCACGGTTCAGATATCATGTTATAAGTAAACTCTCACTTTAACTTGCCCAATAATTTAGAAACTAAATACAGTTGGCTAACCACCTATTTATCAGGTGTGGATGCAAATTATTGTTCAAATAAAAGGATTGGTATTAACCTCAAGTAAACTATAAAATGCTAAATATGGTTCATCAAACTAGACAGTAGAGAAATGAGCAGTGATACAATGAACACCATCTAATATATTACTGTATTATAGAGATACTTAGTTCGATTGTCACCTTCTTGTGTAAAACGGAAGATAGATGCTTGATCTTAGTTGTGAGTTGTGCCACTGCAAAAAAAAATCAAAGGAAGGACCTCAATAATCCTTGGCCAGTGAAAAACAAAACACCAATGGTTGCAAACATGATATGTATGGAAAGACTTCATGCATAAAACCGAAGTGCTCACTTCTCTGATCTCTCAACCGTAGGTCTAAAACGAATATAATAGCTTCCCCTTGGGGACAAGGGGGTGGGGCCTGGGGGCATTCACAACATCCCAGATACGTCATGGATTTGAATGTCTCAAAAAGAATTCTACATCATTAAGTAGATGATTATACTGCTAAACATCTCTGCTTCCCTCCATCATCAAATCCATTATCATCATACATATGCAAAAAATTAATAGAGGAAATTAGATTAAAAAATTTACATGAACAGGTTTTTTTTTTTAAGTATAAAAAAATCAGAATATATGAGATACACTTTTGCCTAAATTTATCAAAAGGGAACTACTAGCTACCCAATTTTATGTTGCGGCAGGGATTTTAATAGCACCCATTCTCCACTAATAGTACAAAACAACCAAATTGCGTAGAAAAAAGGCAAAGTCCCAAAAGTTGCCTTTTTTTTTTTTCTTTCTAATCAAATTTGGCCAAGCCATACATATACAGTCCCTACTCTCCTCAGACTAGCCACATTGCACAAATGTCAAAAACAGAAAATGGAAAAAAAAAATGAAAAAAAAAGCAGCCTTCTTTTAGTGTTACAAACAGAAAAGAGAACTACGGAGATAACCTGGACACATCAATCAAAAGATAAGCATGTGAAGATAAAGGCTTTACAAAAATACCATAAACCATAAAAGGACAAACAAAGTAATCAATCAGTATGGCAGAGTAAGTACAAAACGAACCCCTTTACCTTGAACACGTGCAGATCCGCAATCTGACTCTGACATTTTAAATTCCTCTCTTATTTTTGCAAGCTCAATTTTCAGTTTTTCTGCAGAAGACATATTATCCGGATGGAAATACTGCATTAAACATATTTCAAAAAAGAACAATTAGAGCAACAAATCTCCTGCAATATTAGAAAGTAGAATAACTTCATGTCTAATGATCGAAATGTAGGCAATCAATAAGTTCATACTGGGTACAGTTTAAGGACATGCACTTTCCAAAGAATGAGCTATCCAAAAATAAATATTTTGAGCGTGCATAAATTTTTTTTATTTATTTAAATAAGATTGTATTGATTATAAGTAGGCAAAGCCAGTACACGGGTCATATACAAGAGCAGCGCCTAGGAGTGATGTTCTAGTGAAAATGCCAATTATAGGAGTGATGGCAGTAATGTAAAGTTCACTGATTTCATCTAAGATTTATGCCAATTCCATCATCAGCATATACTGAATTTGTCTTTCAGGTAAAAATGCTCAATGTACGAAGGACAGGATGCCAAGAGTAATGCTGCACATATACTAAATCTTAAATAAAAGAAGGCAAAAATAGGATCACAAATAGATGAAGATTTCAAATTAGCTCTTTCGCGAGATTTTATGAATTAAAATAATACACTTCATGAAAAGGCCTTCGAACAATCTCATCCCACTGAATGAACAACAAGAATGTAAAAAAGCAAAGAGTAGGATACTTGCCTTTTCAACAAGATGCTCCTTTGGAGGTTCCAGCATAAAATTTGGAGTTCTGCCTAACTGACCCAGAATATCCAGTCTCTGGACTGAAAAAATAAATCTGATTCAGTAAATTATGAGTTTATGGATATCATATCCAACAGAACTTTTTAAGCTAAACAATTGTAAAAATTACAAAATTTTGTAAGTGTTATTCCACAACTGAACGAACATTCTAACCAGCATTATATGAAAAATGTTAAAAAATAAATAAAACAAAATGGAACGAGTAGTGATAATGCACAATTTTCTTTGGACCCTGCTAGCACACACAAAGGAGTTCAAGAAATCCTTTTATCATACTTAAAGGTTAATCTAACAGGCATAAGAAGAAAGGAAGAACTAAACCAGGCCTGCTCATGATCTACTATATAGGTAAGTCCGGATTCTAGAAATTATCCAGTTTCTGGAACAATGAAAATTAGTATTCTGGAGCTGCAAGATTTCATTCTCAACACTTTGACGGGAATAAAAAGATGGAAGAACCATAGAAAATAAATATTTTCACTATTAATGAAACAAGAAACAAAATTTTACCCCCATTCAAGCCAAGTTCTAGAATGTAGCAGCATGATATCTGTCATTTTTCCTAAAATTTTACAGAAACCATGGAAGAGAATCTAAATTGTAGTTATAAAGCAAAAAGTGGAGCACAATCTACCATCTAGTATCTTTAAACAATCTACCATCTAGAACCTTTAACTCTTGGAATTTGATAACTTCAGGTTGATTAGCTTCCAGATGATAAATTTTTATTTTTTTAAGTAAGAAGTTTGTTGATCCATGTAAAAAGGCAACGCCAAGTACAGAGGAAATATACAAGCAAGAACCTAGTTTATTGAGCTCAGCACAGCCAAATAATGTTTTGTTCTACAGTAAGGAAAAAAACAGTACCACTCAAACAAGTAGTCCAAAAGATATCTTCCTAAATGCATTTTTCATCTTTAATGTCCTAACCAGTCCAAAATTATAAAATACCATTTTTCAAAACTTCCACTCCTTTCACTTATCTTGAATCTCAGCAACCAAAAACAGAGGTTAAATCCGCATACCATGAAACACCAAAAATATAACATCATAATAAGCACAATTTAGACGTGCATAGAGAAATCACTGAATTGAGAACTGACCCCCTCTCAACGTGCCATTATAGAATGCAGAAATGTTTTGCCTCTCACAATTGTTTACTTTTTTAGGGAGCTTTAGCAAGTGGGTGTGGTAGCATATTAACATTTTATTTTATCCGTAATCAAGAATTTATTGATGAACGCAGGTTACATATTAACATAAAATCAAGCAATCCAAAGTACCCCTATACCAAACAAAGAAACATAGTTTCCCATCCTCTACCAACCATAACAAATTTCTATTAGTTTTCATATTCTATTCCAAGACTAGCATGCAAATGATCAATTCCACAAAACTTCCTCAGACCCAAAACAGAATGTACATTCTTCCATGATCTACTATCCAAAAGATAGAACATTAGAATCTATTTTATTGAACACCATGCAAAGCCACGTTACTTACTGGAACTTTTATTAGAATCTATTTTATTGAACACCATGCAAGGCCACGTTACTTACTGGAACTTTTCTTTGCCTTCTCATCTTCTGACATCTTCATTCTCACCAAACTCTCCCTCAAATCCTTAAACAAAACCCCCCCGATGTTACTTGACTCTGTCTGCCTATCCTCCATCTCCCTCAGTTTCATCAACCTCTCGTTCAGTTCCCCAAGTGAAAACCATGCCTTCCCTTCTTTATTCCCATCCGGTCTCAGCTCCCTCAATTTCTTCCCCAACTCCTCATAGCTATACATCTTCACAAACTCCGTCTTCATTGCCGTTTTGTCCCCCTCCATATCCTTCCGCTCCCTTTCCTTCCCAAACACTGAAACCGGCAGTGTACCAGTCCCGCCAATCACCGGAACCGGATCCGTAGCCGGCTTCAAATTCAAATTATTCTTAAATACCGATAACGACATCGGTTCAACCCTCCTCCTCTCATTCTGTGCCATTCGGGGCGACGAACGTAGCTGCCGTAAACTCTCTCGAATTGTATCAAACGAGTGCTTTCCGTCACTGCCGCCAACTTTTCCGGGGCCCGAAGATGTGTTGGTACCGTTCTCGTCGGCCTTGTCGATCACATTCCGTTTGTAAAGCTCTTGAAACGAGATGTGCTGGGATGAAGATTCGGAGGACGGTCCCTTCGATTGTGCGGAGTTGGGTCTGTAGAGGGGTGGCACAGAGGATCGGAGGCGGAACTCGGAGAGGTTCTTGCGGATTTCTTCGAGGGAAGTAGCTTCGGAAGGCTTGGAGAAAGATGACTCTAAAGGGCTTGAAGGTTTTGCTGGAATTGTGGGATACCTTTGTGAAAATGGCGGAGCGGGTCGATGTTGTTGCTGTTGTTTGAGACTGGCTTTGACATCAGAGAAATAGGAGGATAAGGATGATTGAGATTCGGAGGTGTCGGATGAGGCAGATGGTGGGGATTGGTCGGCAGAGGTGGGCTCAGGAGGGGTGGAGGAGGTAGAGAAAAGGTGAATGAGGGAGGGATTGTGGAGGGTTCTGTGTTTGGGTCTGAGTTGGAGAGCAGCCATAGGAGGCGAAGAGGAGTGAGCTCGTTAAGAGGATGTAGGGTTTGGGAGGTGAAGTAAAAGGAGAGGGAGGGTTTAGTGTGCGAACCAGATAGGGATTTTGGTGCTTTGGGGGTTGAAGACGATGACGCTGAGGATGGGGCCGGGTTTAGGACTTGGGCCACCTGAGACAGGTTTTATATTAGTAGTTTAAAGAAAGCAGCCTCTTTTCTTTTAGGCCCATCCCACACAAGCCCCTCATTATATGGCCCAACCACGTGCAAAACACCTTATAAAAGTTGAATAATTACAATGCTGATATGAAACTTAAAAAAAGGAAACTACTATTGTAAAAGAGAAATAAGAAATTCTCTCTAGAATTCTTAAGAACTGAAACTTTCTTTCTCTCTCTATATTTTCTTATGAATTTCATTACAACTGAAACCCCTATTTATAGGCTTTGAAATTACTATGCAAGTTACTATACAAGTCACTATGCAAGTCACTATGCAAAATTTAAAATAATAGTGATGGGGTCATTCACATAATTTAAGTAGTGGGACAGGGGGCGGCTGTATTTCGTTCGTTCATTACACTCCCCTTTGAATGACCGCCAATGAGGAATCTGTCTCGTTAAAACCTTGCCAAGTAAAAACCCAGTGGGAAGAAAAACCAATGGCGAAGGAAAAAGAGTACAGTCTTCTTATGTATCCACAAGTGCTTTAAGATTGCCTCATTAAAACCTTGCAGAGGAAAACCCAGTGGGACAAAACCTCAGCGAAGGAAAAAGAGTACAATCAGCACATTTACTCCCCCTGAAAAGTGCATGACAAAAGATCTTTGAGTTTTCGCATTCCAATGTTATGCACAATCTTCTTAAATGTGGAAGTTGGTAACGCCTTTGTGAATAAATCTGCCAGATTATCACTAGATCGTATCTGCTTGACATCAATTTCACCTTTCTCTTGAAGTTCATGAGTATAAAAGAATTTAGGTGAAATATGTTTGGTTCTGTCACATTTGATATATCCTCCTCTGATTTGAGTGATACAAGCAGTATTATCTTCATATAAGATTGTTGGGCTATTATCGATCATGGGAAGTCCACACTTTTCCTGGATATGTTGAATAACTGATCTCAACCAAATACACTCTCGACTTGCTTCATGAATAGAAATTATCTCTGAGTGATTTGAAGAAGTAGCAGATAGTGTCTGCTTAACAGATCTCCATGATATGGCAGTATCTCCATAAGTAAATAAATATCCAGTTTGAGATCTACCTCTGTGTGGGTCTGAAAGATAACCTGCATCTGCATACCCAATCAATTCTAGACTTGAACCACGTTGATAAAATAATCTCATATCAACCGTACCATGAAGGTAACGAAAGACATGTTTAATGCCATTCTAATGCCTTCGAGTTGGTGCAGAACTATATCTTGCAAGCAGATTAACTGAGAATGTAATATCTGGTCGAGTGCAATTTGCAAGATACATCAAAACTCCAATTGCACTGAGATATAGTACTTCAGGACCAAGAATTTCTTCATCGTCATCACAAAGACGGAATGAATCTTTCTTCACATCAAGTATTCGAACAATCATTGGAGTACTCAGGGGATGAGATTTGTCCATATAAAAATGCTTTAGGACTTTCTCAGTAGACATGGACTGATGAATAAAAATTCCATTTCGCAAGTGCTCAAGCTGCAGGCCGAGACAAAGTTTTGTTTTGCCAAGATCTTTCATTTCAAATTCATTCTTTAAATATATAGCGGTTTTTTAGATCTCTTCAGGAGTTCCCACAATATTTAAATAATCAACATAAACCGCAATAATGACAAATCCGGATTCTGATTTCTTAATAAAAACACATGGGCATATAAGATTATTCTCAAATCCTTCTTTCAATAGATATTCGCTTAAGCGATTCTACCACATGCGTCTGGATTGCTTCAACCCATATAAAGATTTTTGTAGTCTGATTAAGTACATATTTCTAGATGTACTTGTAGATGCTTCAGGCATCTTATATCCTTCAGGGATTTTCATATATATGTCATGGTCTAAGGATCCATATAAATATGCAGTGACCACATCCATCAACCGCATTTCTAATCCTTTTGTAACAACCAGACTAATCAAAAATCTAAATGTGATTGCATCCATAACGGGAGAGTATGTTTCTTCATAATCAATCCCGGGTTTCTGCAGGAAACCTTGTGCAACAAGCCGTGTTTTGTATCGCACAATTTCATTTTTCTCATTACGTTTTCGTACAAATACCCACTTATATCCAACAGGCATCACACCCTTTGGTATTTGGACAACAGGTCCAAATACTTCTCGTTTTGCTAGCGAATTTAATTCAGCTTCAATAACTGTTTTCCATTTTGGCCAATCATTTCTACATCGACATTCTTCGACGCTTTTTGGCTCACTTTCTTCATTACTTCTGGTAATGTCAAGGGCCATTTTATATGAAAATATGTTGTCGACAACAGTTTTATTTCTATCCAGAATTTCTCCAGTTTTCATGAAATGTATTGAGATCTCATTATTTTCAGGTACCTGTTCCTCTACAGGGGAAAACATTTCATGATACACCTCTTCAGGAGGTCCCTTTTTAGGAGATTTATACTCTTCAGGAGTTTCCTCTTTAGGAGGTTCTAGAATAGAATATTTGAGCTCTTTAGGAGCACCAATTATATTTGTAACCTGTATTGTGGGTATGTGTTCTTCAGGAACACCAAATTCATTTTGTATTCTTTTCCTTCTGGGAATTTTGTCTTTTGCACCAATAGATCTTCCACGCTTCAGGCGTATTTTAGATTCACCTATTGCTGCTTTGACAATTTGTCCTTCAGGGACTTCAATCCTTGCTAGAGTATTAACAACAGGAATATAAGATTTTACTACACCTTTAGTGTCAGTAAATACATCCGGTAACTGATTTGCAACATTTTACAAATGAATAATCTTTTGAACTTCCTGTTTACATTCATTTGTAGGAGGATCAAAATGAGACAGGGTCTTATTATCCCAAGTAATATCTTGTCGTGCTTCAGGCACCGACTTTTCTTTACCCATTAACGGAAAATTTGATTCGTCAAAATGACAATCTTCAAAACATGCTTTAAACATATCTTCTGTAAGGGGTTCAAGGTATCTAATAATGGATGGAGAATCAAAACCAACATATATCCCAAGTCTACGTTGAGGGCCCATTTTTGTACGTTGTGGAGGTGCAATTGGAACATATACAGCACATCCAAAAGTACGAAGATGAGAAATATTTGGTTGTTGACCAAATGCAAACTGTACTGGAGAATATTTATGATATGCAGATGGTCTAATGCGAATTAGAGATGCTGCATGAAGTATAGCATGTCCCCAAACAGAAATAGGTAGTCTTGATTTCATAAGTAAAGGTCTAGCGATTAGTTGAAGCCTTTTGATCAAAGACTCGGCTAAACCGTTTTGTGTGTGTGTATGGGCAACATGATGCTCAACATCTATTCCTATTGACATGCAATAATCATCAAAAACTTGAGATGAAAATTCACCTGCATTATCCAATCGAATGGTCTTAATCGGATACTCAGGAAATTGTGCTCGTAGTTTAATTATCTGAGCAAGAAATCTAGCAAATGCAACATTTCTAGTGGAAAGAAGACAAACATGTGACCATCGACTAGATGCATCAATTAGAACCATAAAATATCTAAATGGTCCACTTGATGGATAAATAGGCCCACATATATCTCCGTGAATCCTTTGTAAAAAGGATGGAGATTCAATAATGACTTTTGAGGGAGATGGTCTAATAATTAACTTACCTTGAGAACATGCAGAGTACGGAGATTCATTGGGTAGAAATATCTTTTGATTCTTTAAGGGATGCCCATGCGAATTTTCAATAATTCGTCTCATCATTATAGAACCCGGATGTCCAAGGTGATCATGCCAAGTCATAAATACTTTAGGGTCAATGCACTTCTGGAGCATTACCACATATGATTCAATTGTTCTCATTTTTGAATAATACAATCCAGAACATAGAGCATGCAGTTTTTCTAATACGAGCTTCTGGCCCGATATTGTTTTAGTAATAAGAAGATGCTCTTTACTGCCTTCATTGGTCGTTTCAATATGGTAATCACTACGACGTATATCTTTGAAATTCAATAAATTTCTCCTGGATTGTGAAGAGAATAGAGCACCATCAATACAAAATTTGGTGCCATTAGGCAACACAATACAAACTCTTCCGGAACCCTCAATTAAATCCGATGAACCTGATATGGTATGGACATAGGCTTTACTTAGTGTTAGATTTTAAAAATATTTCTTTTCTTTGAGAATTGTGTGAGTTGTAGCACTGTCAGTCAGACATATATCTTTATCATTCAACTCAGAGATAAAAAGCTCATCAATGTGATCCATGATTCTACAAAATATACAAAACTTTTATTACTGATAGAAAGAAAATACATTAATTGAGTGGAACACTTCCATCTCCAATTAAGTGTTCAATACTACCTTCAGGATGATTAAAGAAATTAGATACATCAAGATGAGTAACGTCTACATCTACTGAATCTAATAAATCATCTGATAGTTCTACTAAATTTGTTTCATGCACTTTATTATTTCATTTAATAGAAACTTGATATAAATCAGCTAAGTGCCTGGCCGTACGACAGGTACGTGACCAATGTCCAGTCATTCCACATCTATGGCACACCTCTTCACTTTTTTTTGAAGAATTATTCTGAGTATTTTTACCCCTTTCTGAATTGTACCACTTCTGGTGATATGGTATATTATAATCCCTTTTAATGTTGTCATTCCTGGGACTAACATTTTTATAATTTCTCCTACTACGTCCACGCCTCCGATTTCTTCTAAATGATGCACCATTCACTTCTGGAATGATGCAAACCTATTACCATTCACTTCAGGGAATGATATTGAGCCAGTAGGGCGTGACTGATGGATTTCTAATAAGAGCTCATTATTCTGCTCAGCTACTAGAAGACATGATATAAGTTCAGAATATTTTTTGAACTTTCTCTCTCGATACTGCTGCTGCAGGAGCACATTCGAGGCATGAAATGTAGTAAAAGTCTTCTCTAGCATATCTTTATCGGTGATTTTCTCACAGCATAATTTTAATACTGAGCTTATTTTAAAAAGTGCGGAATTATACTCACTAACACTTTTAAAATCTTGCAACCTCAGGTGCATCCATTGAGAACGAGCTCTTTGGAGGATGACAGTCTTCTAGTGTTCGTACCTCTCCCTTAAATTGTTCCACAAATTATAGGGATCTTTTACTGTAAGATATTCAGTTTTCAATTCTTCATGAAGATGGTGGCGAAGGAAAATCATTACTTTAGCGCGTTCTTGCAGGGATGCTTGATTTCCTTCTTTAATAGTTTCTCCCAGGTTCATTGCATCAAGATGTATTTCAGCATCAAATATCCAGGATAAATAATTTTTCCCAGATATAACACGAGCAACAAATTCCAATTTTGTAAGATTTGCCATTTTCTACACATATAAATAATAAATATGTGTATCTCAGAAAATATATTTATAAATTCACACAGATAATCATCAAAAAAATATATCAAAGATTTCAAATAATATATTGAAAAACTTACAGAGGAATAAGGCCACTAGCTTCAGAATTAGTAGAACCGTCGTGCTGATAACGTGTTATGAAACTTAAAGAAAGGAAACTATTATTGCAAAAGAGAAATAAGAAATTCTCTCTAGAACTCTTAAGAACTGAAACTTTCTTTCTCTCTCTATATTTTCTTATGAATTTCATTACAACTGAAACTCCTATTTATAGATTTTGAAATTACTATGCAAGTTACTATGCAAGTCACTATACGGAATTTAAAATAATAATGATGGGGTCATTCACATAATTTAAATGGTGGGACAGGGGGCAGCTGTATTTCGTTCGTTCATTACAAATGCACCATATTATACTGCTTGAATTTGTCTCTTCAATATTATTATTTATGTAATTTGTTTTTACTTAATCAATAAATATATAAATATTAGTGTATTAGTTTTTAATTTTTAAAAATATTTAAAATTGTTTAAAAATATTTTAAAATATATATCATTTACACTAAAATTACACCAAGTGATCAAAAAACTTGAACGACATAATAGCATTACCTTTTTAGATCATAAAAATAAAAAGGAAAAAATAAACCAATTAATCATCTTTAAGGTTTGAACTGTCTATTATTTCAATTAATATTAGTTTTTAAAATTAAATTAGTTCAGTTTTAGCATTATTCTGATGAATTAAAAAGTTCCAAATACTTATTTTATAAAAAAATTTAAAGATTTTTGTTAGTATAAAATTACCTTTACGTATTATTTTATATTTAAAAAAAGATGCAACCAATTAAATTAGTAAATATACAAAAAAAATGCATAAAAATGTATATAAAAATAATACAAAACAAAATTTTTGCATTAAATAAAAAATAATAATAAATACAATCATAAGACTTATAAACGATGTACATTTACTTTAAAAATATATATATAATACTATGAAAAAGAAAATGATTTTTTTAATAATAAATTTTATTTATTTTTTAAATAATTATATGTTATTTACAATTTTATATAATATTACTCTTAAATAAAGTGATACTGAAAAATATAATAAATAAATAAATTGCTACTGTTCTGTCTTCTGCATCCACAGTCCAACCGCTGAACACCCCCTCGCAATGTGTAACATCGTCACAATCCGTATGCATATGTCCACCTTCAGAACCGGCGCGTTAACGCCCACATCCCTATCAAAAGCAAACAAATCTGCGAGAGAACATAAAAAGGGTAACATGAAAGGATCTGTGCCACGTGTACGAACGGTGGACCCGAACACGATAAATAAAATAAAAGTTGAAAAAAAATTAAAAGAAAGCAAGCATCCACCCTGCCCCTTCCCCTTCCCCTTTCCCAAACCACATATATAAAAGCCTTTACCTTTAACCCTCCCATTAGTTAACTAACACGCGCGCGCGCACATACGTCCATACAAGTCCAGCAATATTTTCCTCCTCCGCCACCACCATATCCACCAACCCCTTCTGGCTCCCGTTCTTTCTTTGTAAGAAACCACGTAGTGACCGGAATATGAGCGACGAAGAGTGGGCTAAGGATGCCATGACCGACGACTCGCTAGTTGCGTACGTACTGCTACAGCTCAACCAAGAGCATCCTCCGTCGCAGCTACCGCCACCACGGGACCCAGCCAAGCCGGCTCTCCATCTTGACTGGACTGTACGCCAGCGCCGTTCGAAATCGGCGCCGAGGACCGGCGACGGGAAGAAGAAGGCCGAACTGGCGAGAGCTAGTCCCACCACGCCACTCTCCTGGAGCGGCGCCACCTCTGTCAGCGGTGGAGGACTCGAAGGTTACGAGGAGTCCAGCCGACTGGTAAAAAGGACGGACGTTTCCAGATCTAAGGTTAGTTGCTCTGATTCTCTCTCTCTCTTCCGAACCTTACTCGGTAGGTTGGTGATGGCGAGGTTAGGACGAAGGATGACTGGAATTTTTAATTTCTCATGATTTAACGCTTTAATGAATTGACGGTAACACCCATCTAAAGTTGGATATTTACGTAGATTGAGTTTATCAGGGGATGGAATCTAGGCATCATCAGAACCTGTCAGATTTTCCGTTCTTTTCAATCTTTTTTAGGAGCTTCCATTATTATTATTATTATTATTATTTTGTTCTTACTTCTTTTTTGGTGTTTCCAAAACTAGATCGGTACGTTTGCCGGTGGTCGGACTGGCCTTGTTGCAAAACTCCATGACCAAACTGCCCTCCTAATTTCGATTAATGAATTTCCATTTGCATTTCCCATATATATATTTTTTTCTGAAGAAGTTTATTTATTATTTCACAGAAGATTCATAACTTTTTTTTTTTTTTGATAAAAGAAGATTCATAACTTTGATTCAACGCATTGGAGTACGGAGGGCTTTGATCGAGTCTCTTATCACGTTTTTTTTCTCCTCCTCACACTACTGCTTTCCGTGTTATGGCCAACATTGAATTGACCAAAACACCCTTCTACTATAAAGTCTATTGCTGCCTGCCACCCCCTAATTCCTTGTCTGAGTCAATATTCCTCCATTGGTCATGGACTCATGGAACGACTTTTCCAAACTCCTTTGCCCCGAGTCTGTCTCTCTCTGTGTCAACTGGAGGGGCCATTTTTGTAAATGTAGAGAGAAATGTTTTTAAACCGCTTTTTTTTTTTCTTTTTTTTTTTGGTTTTTAATCTCGATCGGTGGCGTGTTTTCGTGGCAAATAGGTCTGCGTATAGTTTGGTGTAGTGTTGGTAGTGGTTGTGCACTTTATGTTTGCTGCGGGAGGCAAATGATTCCCTGTTGTCGCCTCAGTTTGGCTTTTCCTGTGGGCGCAGGCTAAAATCTGTACCTCCCGTCTCACTGCGACTCCCTCGGAATCCTCTCTTTTTCACTTTTCACACGTGCTCTTTCTTATTAATGACTAATCTCTCAGATCGCAGCCGTTGATTGTTTCCGAATCTCCGATCATCCTTCCAAACAGGGAATTGGAAATTTGGGTCAAATGGAAGTTTGCATTTGTATGGTGTCGAAAAGTTGAAAGTTTTACATTTTGGTGGGGACCACCTTGTCACCTAATTATGGATAAAAGTGTATGTGTGGGGCGAATCGATAGTCTGTATATAATAGAGAAGCTGACTTTGTTGGTTATTGGGAATGGTATCAGACCCAGAAACATCTTCGATTTAAAACCTAGGGTTGTGTTTAGATGTTAAGTACATTTTCATTTATTTTAAATTCATTATTGATAGGATCTTTTTTTTATCTTTTTTTTTTTTTATAAAAATTAAATATATATCAATTCATTTTATATATTTCAATTTGTTTTATATATTCAAATATTATTATTTCAGTTTACTATAAAAAAAATATTATTATTTCAGTTAAGGATTTTTGAAAAGATGCAAATAAAGAAAGCCACAAGAGTTGGGGTCGAGAAGGGATTGCTTTGAGGGTGTGGGGTCTACGAACTGAGAAAAGGTCAAAGTTTAGAGTTAATACACGCGCGTGTAGATTCACGAGCAAGTCGTGTGACTTCTCTTAAAAAAGAAAACGACGTAAACCTTGGACATGCTAGTGATTTCCGCACGACATTTTTCTTTTAATAATATTAATATGCATAGAATTTTTCATATAAAAAAAATGCTTATTCTCACCCACAGTTGGGTCCGGATTATCTTTGATAATGTTTTTAATTAGGATTAAGAAAGTGTATTTTAATAATATTATGACTTTTAAAAAAAAAAACAAATTGTTTTAAGTGTATAAAAAAGTAAAAATAATAAATAAATTATTTTACCTTATCTTATCCGCATCCGTCTTGTGCTACACCCTCGCATTGCTCTTTATTTTCGAGAAAAAGAGAGCCAAACTGGTGTCTCTGGCGTCTCCAATGCATATTATGTAAAACTTGACCTATGAGTTCTTGGATGTAAATCTTTATTACATTGAATTTTTGTTTTTTGGTAATTGGGGGCCCTATCTATAACTTCTGTTTACATGATTGTAACCTATATTACTCGTGTACAGGTAGCTGTTAGGGGTGAAACTACCAACAACAAGAGGTCGAGGAAGAAAAAGGTAACTAACTATAAAATTCAATGTTCCATGTTGTCATGATAATATTGTGCATAAATTTTAATAGAAGAAAAATCTAAAAACGCTCGTGTGGTTACCGGCTGTTAATAGTGTTCTATACTTGGTATCTCAATCATTAATTACTTTCCAAATGGATCATTCCATGGCCGCAGTCATCTTAGAACTCTAATTGTTTGTCAATCGACGATTAGTGAAGAAATGCCATTGGAATATCAGGTGGGATTTAATTATTTTTTTCTTTCAATCCAAGCTTGAAATGGAGTTATGAACTAAGGTGTTGCCACCACCATGCGTTAGTCTTTTATTTGTTTAACCTTTGATGATGAGTACAATTATAGTTGGAGTCATATCTCTTAAATATTCTCTCTTTTTGGCAGTCATTAGCCGAACTAAGGGAGGAGGAAAGTTTTCTATTAAAGGAAAGCAGAACTTTGAAAAGTGTATGTTCCTGCGACCACTTTTCTTGAGATATCTTGTTCCCCTATGTTTCTGCGACTTCTTTGGTGATAACTGAACAATAAATATTAACATTTCAATCTATTCATTGGTCAGAAACTGGCAGTTTTACGACTCGCCGTTGAGAAACAAAGAAATGCAAATGAAAGCTTCAAGAAAATGAAGGTCAGTTTGCCTCTCTCTCTCTTTCTCTCTCATGCAAATCTTTGATCAAATCAGGGTATTTGAATTAAATCGTCTTGGTTAACAGTTATTTCCTGATAGTAATTATAGTGTGGTCATGTGTAAACAAATTATTCTTATTATATTTTGCTTCTATATGACTGTTTATGATGCAAAGCCAAGAGGTTGTTGTACATTAATACAATTAATAAGCAATGCAGTCTAAACATATCTATATGTTTGTTACAGCTTGATTTGCAGTCACAGCAGATGATGAAAGCTACAACCTCTATGGCATCCAAGGAAGCCCTCTCTGACCAACCCGAGAGAATGGAAGAAGTATGTGACCCTGCTTTGATCTTTCCATCAGATGTGGCATGCGCTAATCTACATGCTGCCCAATCCCCATGCCAATCGAAGAGTTCTCTGACAGTACAGGAGGTTAGAGACCATGAAACTACGTTGATGTTACCTGATCTAAATCTGCCGATCGAGGAGGATTACACATCAAAAATTCCATATGGGTTGAGCTAATAAGAAAGAGAACCATATGTCTACCGATCGAGTTCACCAACTGCATCTATGCTTAATAAGAGAAAATGCTTTAGTCTAACCATATATGCGCGCCAAATTCCCTCACCCTCACCGCATCCTGACACAAAGGTGTGGGATTTGTCTTTTAGATATGAAGGTATAGAGGGTAGTTGTACTGTAGAGATCGTAACGCATTCGTTATATTTAGATTCTTTCCTCGCTATTTCTACAATCGTCCAAAATTCTTTTGGGGGCAACCCTCATTCCTTCTGTTTCTTTTCATTTTAGGAAATATTCACAGACAAAAGGTGTAATTATTCTACAGACACTCAAAAGTGTTTTGGGTTTTTGACATCTAGTTTGTATGATTCGTTGCAATTTTCTTCTCCATTATTACAAATGATGAAAGCCGGAGGGTTTTATTTGGTGCTTGAATAGAGCCTACGATTATATATGTAGCATTTGAATTATGTGAGCGGCAACTTTACACAGATTCTTCAAAAGATGACTGGAGTTTAATACTATCTGAGTGCTAACAAAAGGCGTGGAGTTTTACAGTTCAAACTGCAAAAGAAGGAAATAAAGCTTTCTTAATCACATTAATTTTTTATTGATACATATCTTCTGCTGATGAGGTTTTACTGAAGACCAATTTCATAATTCATCGTAGAAAGATATCAAAAGCCGCAACTTTACATAATACTTCGATGGCATCAGACTATGAGAGCGTCAAAAGTTTCTTCAACTTTACACAAATTGGGTGGAAAAGCAGTTGGGCAAAACCAACCCTACAAGATAGTCAAAAGTTTCTTGTTGATGCTTTTTTCCTTTGTCCGGTTCGCTGAAAAAGTATTACTGCTAATCTTCCTGGTTGGTATACCTCACTTTTCAGACACCCTCTAGGCATAATACATATATAATGCCATTCAAAATCCCAAAGGACAAAAGAGAAAGAAGACACGTCAATCTTCTTGAAGATTGCCTTGGGTGTGGGATGGTATGCTCTCTACAATTACCTCACAGTTTTGGCCTTTGGGGTTTTTTTTTTTTCTTTTTTTTGAGAAGCTATAACCTTAACACATCATGCTAGATTAGTACACCATTCCTGGAAATTTCGAGGAAAATGTTAAGGAAACCGTTGTTTGTGGGCCACGAGACAAAACTCAAGTAAAATCAAGTAGTAGGACAAGACATTGATGCAGCAAATATTTGCTGAAGTTTGGAGCTTCAAATTGGAAAGTTCCTTGGCACTACAGTGAACCGAACCAAACTTCAACATGGTTGCAATCGTGTCTACAGAGATGGTCTCATCCCCAAAAGAGATTTTTTTTTTTCCTTCTATTTTCTTCCAATTTGGGCGAGAATTTGGAATTGTGGAATATTGGTTACCATTCGAGGAGTTCGGACTCTTATATCCACAGCTTATTGAAGAGTTTGGATTTGTTCCCTTTGTTGTTTGTTTGGTTAAATAGATATGCTATAAAGAAGTTTTATATATACTACGCACATCCACCTAATTAATGTAATTTGTCATTTTTATTAATATTCTATCTAAACAAATACACATTTAAATATTAAGATAAAAGGACAAAAATGATAAATCATATATTAATTAAGTGGAGATGTGTTGTATAAGTCCTCCGTATAAAACTCATCTTTGATTAAACTGTTGGCAGCAATACCATGCAGAAACAATATGATATTTAAAAAAATACCAAAAAAAAAAAAGATAGGCCCACACCCGGGGTAAAGGCAAGTATTGGGCCGGGACTGGGCCAGCAGTTAAACTGTACGGACCAAGACCCGAGAAGTTCTCTGAATTGAAACCTTTTTTATTTGATTGTGTACAGTCTTGTCTCATAAAAATTGTACCATTATAAAAAGCACACAAATTACAAAGAAAATATTAATAAATGCTTTCAACCCCTGGTAGCTCTGCCCTTGTACCGGCTTTTCATCAAATCTTTATTTTTTATATTTTATTTTTAAAGCTTCATAAATTTATAATTTGAAAGATCCACATCAATCACTTGAAAGTAACAATAAAAAGATTTATTAATTAGACAGCCAACTAGGTTAAAATAATATTTTCCTTGGGGGCAAATCTTCCATGATTTGAAAATGTTTTAAAAATTGAAAATTAAATAAAATTTTATTGAAATATAAATTTTATTTTAATATTTAAAAAATTAAATTATCTATTATATTTTTAAATAAAAATTTACAAAAATTATAATCATATGAAATAAGGTAAAAAAGAAACAGCATCTCCATGATTCCATCTACTAAAAAGATTTTACTGTCTCTGACGCAGAGTTTAATAAGGGCAAAATGATTTGTTTATGGATTTTCAACATCAAACTGCAGAAGATCTTCATTGCGACTGTACTTCTCCTGCCTCAACTATGTCAGCATGCAGCTAGAAGCAGTGCTCAGTTTTCAGTACTTGATCGGTACAAACTAGTGAAAAGTATCAATCTATCTGTTTCCAACTCCGTGTTCATGCCTTGAAAACCCTCAGCGGATCTCTTCGTTTCAAGTCTGCCACACCCGCCTTTTATGGGCGACTTTTAAGTTTTAAGTTCCTAGGAGGGGATCTGGCCTCCACAGTCCACACGCATATAACAGTTTTCTAAACTTCAAGGCTCCGTCCGTTTGTTTATAGCGATTCAAAAATTTAAAATACTCTTTAATTGATTTTTTTTTTTAATTTTTATATAAAATATAATAAAAAATTTAATTTTTTCAATTTTTAAAATATTCTTTTTTTAAATTCTAAAATAAAACTAATATTAAAAAAATATTTTCTAATAATATATATATTTTTTAATTTTTTATACCATCTGATCTCTAAAAATAAATTAAACTAAATCTTTAAATTTTCAATCTGAACTGATTAATGCGAGAGACGTATTCTTCAAAAAATGGTCAATCGTAGATTCGCAAATTATATAAGATTTATATAAATAATAATAATAATATTTTTAACAGTAACTCTTAAAATATATATATATATATATATTATAACTTACAAGAAAAAAAATTAACATTTTTAATGATAAATTTTGCTCTCTTTTAAAAAAAAAAAAAAAAAACAGTTGGCCATCACTTACAACATCGCGATTGAACGTAAATTACTCCTTTTCAAATAGGCGAAAAAAGATCCAAGATTTTCCTTTTTGTATTGCTTACGAAAATGTTGACACATCTTCTCTGCTGGCTTTGTACTTATGGTCAAGACCTTGAGTCTTGGGAGATGGGTTTCGGCGATCTCATCGTCTACAGGCATGAACAGAGTCACCCGGGCAAGCAAGCTATCAAACTAAAATATTCCATATATAACGCATAGATTTTCTGCGCGCAGTTTCCCTTCCCAGAGAATAATCTCAATAGCCATTGCAGCTAGCTAACAATATTATATATGAAATGTCAGAAAACTTTGCTCATTATTGGAACTGGAAGACGCGCGGTCGACTTTAAAAGCAAAAAATACTAAATTAAGAAAATTAAATCACTACTGGAGACCTCTGCAGGTTAAGTCACTTGAACAAAATATTGCAGACTTGAAACGAACACATTCATATATTATATTGCTGAGAAATATGAACTGGAAATAAAAACTGATGGAGAGAGTAGAATCAAGCATACTACAGTAGTTGGTTTTTAGTGTCTATATATATATATATAATATTCATCTTCGTCGCCTGCGATCGGACGACCTGCCGGATTCTTCATCCAAGTACATTAAAAGCACCTGCTTTTCATGCACATGCATGAGTACAACAAGAGCCACACAAAAAAGGAGCCGAACCGCCCCATATTCCCTCCAGAAGAAAAGAAAAACAAAGAAAGAAAGATTTGCTAATCTAAATAACTAGAGATGGAGTTCCACTTCTACTCACGAAATTCACACCCAGTTTCAGCTCAAGCTCAACATTAGTACCATTTCCATAAGCATTCGCTTCCCTACTCGTAGAATTCGAACTGAATAACTGAGCCACAGAAGTGACCACCGTACACTTCCTGGCATTGCGCGCTGCCTTTGCTTTGGCACTTGCCTTCTTAACATCCGAAGATGAAGACGAAGATGTCGAGGGCGCCGCAAGTACGGGTAGTACCGAAGGAATTTCAAAGTTAGTACGGGCTTTCGACCCTCTCAGCCGCCTCGCCGCTGCGTCGTACGCACGGGCTGCTTCCTCCGCAGTGTCGTACGTGCCGAGCCAGTGCCGGCACCGCCCCACACGGTCGCGTATCTCCGCCGACCACCTTCCCCATGGCCTCTTTCTCACCCCTCTGTAGTTCTTCTGCACCGCAACGCTTCCCGTGCCCTTCTTATCATCCACCGTCTTCAACGCTTCGGTGCCAAGACACTGTGATATGGAAACGAAACCCAAGTTTTCTGGCCTGTTAATGCTACTGTTTACACTTCTCTTGGTGTTATCACTGCCAAAGAGGACGTGTTGACCCACAACAGCGGCGATTCCGTCAAGAACCTGCGGCGTTTCAATTTCGGGTTCGGTTTTTTTGCTGTCAACGCCACAAGAAGAAACGGTGGCTAAAACAGTACCGGTCGGAAGGAGGGGAAGCTGACTGAGTGGATGGAGGAGGTTGAGGTTATTTGGGACCGAGCACGGTGTTTCCGTGAGAAACCCTAGCGTATCGTGTTCCCGAAAATGCGCTGACTTCAGAAGGGGAACTGTTTGCAAGGCTAGGCTGTTCATGGTGTTACTATCACCGCCTCTACCTTGAACGCAGGAGGTGAAACGACCAAGGTTCTTGGAGCCTGCTGAATCTGCATGGACCGGTTTATATAATGCCAAATAAAATAATAAAATAATTATTAAGATGACTTTTTTTTTTATTATTGATTTTTTTTATTATTATTATTGATTGCTGTCAATGGCTCAAGATCAATGAACACCGTAATCCCGGCCCCAATATTTTACATCTTATACGATAATTTTTGTCGGGAGGCGGGATTTACGATGGTTATTGACCAAAATATCCTCACTATTTGTTTTAGTTTAAAAAAATACTAGAAAGTGATCCGTCCGATCTTCTTAAAAAATGGATGTAAGCATCTTCATTGACATCGCCTTACAAGTCCAAAACGGGTTTAAGAATGCGTAGAGCACACCAGAAATCGCCGTAGATTACCGTTGTATGAATAGGATTGCCGAACGCCAATATTCACGATGGGATAAGCGGTGTCGCCTATTGCCGGCGACGCCAACGCCATTTGAGTTAAGGCGAACACCTATTTAAATCATCTTATTTTATTTTTTATTATATTTTTTATTGTATTTTCTAAATTTTATTTTTTATTATATTTTTATTATATTTTTTCAAATTTTTTGTTATATTTTTATTATATTTTATTAATAGACTGTTTTTAATAAAGAACGAATAGATCAATCTCCAGCATCTACTTTTAGTATATATATATATATATATGAGATTTTATTGTGGAGAGTGTTGTGTCGTTCAGTTTTCACAGCTGAATGTGTTTATTAGTACAAATTTTATATTTTCATTTTTAAATATTTTTAAAAAGTATGTTAATATATTAAAAGTTATATGTATATATAAGTTATCAAAATAAAGAAACAAACTCATGAGCATTTTATTGGCTTTCATGCATGAATAATTGCGAATGTTTCAAGCTAAGTACAAATCAGATCCTTCTAGCATCATAGATGGATGTATAATTTATAATACAAAGGGAAGTGCTAAACAATGCCCACTCCCATATTGCCTTAGCTTATCGTTGCAGTCAATTTTTTTTTTAATTTTGAACTTTTTTCATTTTAGAGTATTTTAAAAAATATAAAAAAATTTAATACATTAATAATTAAAAATTTAATCATTAAATAAAAAAATAAAATAACTAAAATAAATAAAATTAAAATAAATGTCAAATTTAGAAAACAAACTAATATTTTCTTAATACAAAATGTCTAACATGGGCAGATGGGGCCAAAACTGGCATTAAGGATAAATGAAGGCTAATCAGGAACAAAACGATTTGATGGGCAATTAAGGGGGGGCACCATCTCGAGGATATGATGGGTGGGGAGAATTCATAGCCGTTGGATTACGTAACGTGAAGATGATGAGAGGGCGTCACGGTTCCGTCAAGGGAAAAGACTGTTTGACTGCTTAGCTTTTTTGCCTTTGGTGATAGCTATTAAATACGTTTCGATTGCGTTGTTTTGGGCTTTAGCCAGAGGGATGATCGGGTGTAACGGAGGTACGTGAGAATAACCGTGCGGAGTTAAGTGAGAGACCGTTAAGTAAGAAGATGGGTGTGATCGAATAGGTGAAGATAGGAAGCTGGAATGTCAGCCATTGATCTGAAGGGAGGGGATAAACTGCCACACGAAAGGTCAGGATCTTATCAATCACAGAAATTTTGGGTCCACAGAGAGTATTGGCTTTGGGGGGCAAAAAAATCTTTGGAAAATGGATGATCATGACCGTGTAATCTTTTGGGAGATACAGAGGGGAAGGGATGGTTGTCTACTTGTCTTGAATACGCTACGCAGATAAAAAGGTAAAAGTCTCCTTTAGATCTTGTGGAGCTTTCTAGGGTTGGCAAATCATGAGTATCCCATCTATTCTAATCAATAATCATCTATCTTCTATTATACCAAGTGATCTTAAGCCTTTTTTTTTTTTTTTTATAAAGGAAAATGATAAGTTTACAGCTAGGAGCCTAGGCCACGACTACTTCATATAATATAGCAATATGCTAAATTGTTGTGGTCACATTAATTATATGTAAGTGAAACTGTTCTTGTCAAATTGTCAATTAACTACGTGCATGACTCGGCACTATTTAGAACACTAATATTGAATTGATTAATTTTTTTAAATAAAAAATAAAAATTTACATACATATTAAAAAAATCTAATCATATTTAATTAAAATTTTAGAGAAATTTGAAAAAAAAATTACTATTTACTTTTGAAAAGTAAAAGTATTTTTATTTCTTTTTTTCAGTTTTTTCGTTCTATTTTTTATTAAATCTGATAAAAAAAATTTAATATATTACGTGTAAATTTATACTTTTTTTTTTAAATAGTCAATCTATTACTAATACTAATGCTTGTAAGTTGAAATCTATCGATGAACGGAGGACAATCTCTTGATACTATAATTGCTAGTTTTGGATGTTGTAATGAATTAATTAATTGAATTGTGAATAGAGTAATGTTTTATGGATCTATTGAAATGAGTTTAATTTTTTTTAATTGAGATAAATTTTACTTTTTAGATTAAAATAAATGCATTAAATTGAAATGAGTTTATTCTTTTAATAAAAAATTAAAATTTTATCAATATTTAATTTAAAATAAATGGAGTTGAATTTGTTTCAGCAACCGAACATATAACCTTGAGTTCAAGAAATGGGTCGGTCGGGGAGTGTTTCTGGTCAGTATATGTCATCATCGTGTGATCTTTATGTGCAGCTAGACCAAGGGTTCCTGATCTCTTTATATGTCATCATCGTGTGATCTTTATTATAACATTATGGTACTGCTTAAAAAGCAATTCGAAAATGTAGAATTGAAGCCAGTACTCCCGGGCCGGCTTATTTCGAACAGAACCAATATTATGATCTTAATTCGTCCTTTTTTCGTCTGGATAGTACATTCATGCGTTCAAAATCACTAGACAATGTAATCCCATTGAAGACAAAGTTTAGAGTATCGCCCAAGAAACTGTTGGGGTGTTCCATGACATTATCCGACTATCGATGAGATTATCTTTTTGTAGTACTCGGAAGTCAATCTTCGAAATGGTGGTCCATGCGCCAACCTTAAACAATTTTTTTTTTCTCTCTCGTTCTCATACACACACAGACAGACACCCACAGAGACAGACACCCACGAGTGAAAACCACGGGGTTGGCTTGTTTTGGGCATATTTCAAGGTGGTGCCGGAAGTGGCCTACTCTCGTTTTGATACTAGAAAGAATCATTCGATACAAACAAAAAGAATGTCGGTCTATAACACCCTATACACCTTCTTAGATTGAGGAAGGCACAGACGAGTTGCCAAAAAAGAGAAAAAGATTGTATGTGTTCCCCATGAGAGAGAGAGAGAGAGAGAGGACTGAAGCACGCGAAGTTTTTAGTGTTGTTTTACGCACACATACTTTGGACCGAGAGACTCTCTTGTTAAGAGAGAAATGGATTAAATTTCCTATGGAGCTTTGAGAAAGAGAGAAGGAGAAAATTGGTGGGAAAATCCCAAGAAGATAGATGACAAAGAAAGTATGTTATTATGATAGCTTTATGATTCTTGAATCTCTGTCGTCTACAGACTACGTATACACATTTGTGCAAGTTTCAATTACTTGTTGCAACTTCTTTATTATGGCTTTGTGGGAAATGTGAAAGTTGCCCCAATGCAACTACTAACGTTTTGCGTGTCCCCTTTTAGGTCACATGCATCTTCCATCTCTTTCTACAATATCTTTCGTGAGAATGGTACTGAGCAGGTAGAGTAAACACTAAACAGCAGTAAAACATGGAGGATATTGTTTTATCATCAGTACAGCTAGCGAGTACTCTGGAAAAGGCATTGGGCTAGACAGAATTACCTGTCGAATATTTAGGTTCGAAGCAGCTTGGACCAAATTCTAGAACAAATCCTTCTCATAACTGATGCATGCTTTATATTTGTCACGTTATTTTAAACTGCAATTTCATTAGAATCCCATAGCGGAAAGTAAAAATGCATAGCAAAATATAATCTCACGTTGAACATAGATAATTACAATTATACCGATTGGCAGTGATCTTATACGTAATTTAGTTGGGTATTTTAGCTCCTCCTGTATAAAACAAAATTTTGGAGACAGCTAAAAGGGTCCTGCATTGTAAAGAGGTGTTGAGTTAACGTAAATTTATTAATTTTGAGAGTTATGTCATGTTTGAATGTTAGATTAGTTGAAAATTAGATGAATTGAGTTTATCTCAATTGAGTCTAATTTCAAAATGGGCCTCATTTACCCTTGTCCAGTGCCGGTAAACCTCCACGCAGAATGTCAGCTGCTTGCTCCAATTCCTGCTCTGTGATAATCAATGGTGGCAGAAGTCTAATAACGTTTCCTTTTCCCGCAGTTAACACTAGAAGGCCAGAGTTCCGACAGGCATCTACTAGCGGTGAAGCCGATACATCCAGTTCTATCCCAATGATAAGCCCTAGGCCTCTTACTTCTCGCACATGAGAGTTGGCTCCTAGCTTCTTAATCAGCAGTTCTTTGAAGTAGTGACCTTTGTTTGAGACACTGGCCAAAAAACCAGGTCTTGAGACTTTCTCCAAAACGGCTAGAGCAGCAGTACAAACAAGTGGGCCACCTGCAAACGTGCTGCCGTGATCTCCATAACCAATGGCGGCGGCAACTCTTTCAGTAACTAGCACAGCTCCTATCGGAAGGCCTCCGGCCAGAGGCTTTGCAATTGTCATAATATCTGGGAATATACCAAAAGCTTCATGTGCCCATAGATAACCAGTACGACCCAATCCACATTGCACCTACCATATATATCAAAATCTATAACAATCAGTCCAACTGTCATGGGCTGGCCGAAAGTTCTTTCATATATAGAACATGTTTTATGATCTATCTTCTGCATGCTATATAGTTTCATCAGCATTACTGATATGATTGATTAAAATAATTATCTTATATTAAACAAAAAGTGATGCAACCAAATGAAGTGCAACACATGAATATGCAAAAGTACTGAATATTCTACATTTAAAATGAAATGGATGAAATTAGAAACAATCTATCAAGTATTTATGACAAATGAGACAAAAGGATAGATGATGTGACTAAAAGATGAGCTAATAGATATTGGAGCAGGGTGCAGGAACTAAATACAAGACTTGATAAAAAGCAGACGGCAAGAGGAAAATGAGAAATATACCGACACACGCAAGGGAAATATCTGATCGTTTAAACCGAAATTTAGATATAAAAAGACTTGAACAGATAAAAGAAAGCCGACTGGAACAATTTAGGAGGTCTCTTCCTCTTCAACCTCAGCTTTCCCATATTTTTCCGAAAGCAGCACGGCAAATTTATCTAAATATTCATCTATATTTTTTCCTGTACAATGAGCTATGAGAGACTGTAAAAACCTCCATTATAGTGGATTCTCATCCTCAAATATCCGTGGACGTAGGCATTCACCGAACCGTGTAAAATTGTGCGTCCATCTCTCTTTATTTCATCCGTTATTACGCACGTACAGTCATACCAGGACCTCTACTGGGAGCCCCAAACGACCTCAAATGAAGCCCAACTCGTATCAGTGGGTTGGAAATAATTCTTTCTTTCACTTTGACCCGTTGGCCCATTTTTTATGACTTCAACAGTGGCGCCGTCTGTGGGATTCGAGAATCAGTAGTGAGAAAATGATGACTTTCTAATCCACTGAATAAAAGTATCCGACCGACCGACTAAATTTTTTTTTTTCCAGATAAGTATACTCAACCATTTTATTCTTATTTTTATGTTTTATTACTTTTATCACTAATACGATCGGAAAGACGTTGACACCAGCTCAATCAGTAGCAAGCTCTTATACTGAACCATCTATTGATTTATCTTTCTGCCTCGAGATGCTTACGAGAAACACGGATACATGCGTATGTTATGTTGGTCTAAGTGATATCCGAAACACTGTGCACTTAAAAGTGCATAGTGATACAGTAGCAAGCGTCCACAGTAATGCAGTATGTCATGCATGCATGCACATACTATGCATGCATGCACAGTGCTCGGGGGGCACGGCTTGGTGCACCTCGAAGCTCACGACGGCAGTCGTGAGCTCGGCTGGACCACCGATGGTCCCAACGGGGACCACCAGTGGATTCTGTCCGGCGACTGGTCAGAAGGGTCCCGATCGCCGGAACTCTTGGTATCTTAGGGACACACCAACCGTGTCACCCCGAGAAGCTCACGGCATCAAGCCATGAGCACCAATGGCCTGCCGGCGGTCGCTTCCTTGACCACCGACAGTTTCTGTTTCTGGCGAGCTTGGTGCCAGCCGGCCATCTCGCCGGAAACAGCAGGGTGGCTCAACACCTCCCGCACAGTCGCTTTCGGGAAGCCCTGTCTCATTGGGACATGGCTAGTCCACCGACGACTTCCAGGGTCGTCAGAACACGACATTCAGACCCCTCGGCTCGTTCGGGCTCCCCTTTTCAGAGCTTACTTCGCTGCTCTGTGAAAACCAACCTCACGCTGTGCCCTCTACCTCTAGGAACCATGTGACCCGAGGGCCTTCGCTCAAGACACCCAGTTCAACTCTCGGCTTGGGACGGGCACGCCAGTAAGAAGACACTAGAACCTGACACCAGTAGAACATGCCAGTGTCCCATCACGTTGATGCCCCCACTCAGGTTACCTCGGTGCTCAGTGACTCACCACCTAGCTCGGACTTTCCCGAGCTTCCCTCAGTGCTCAGTGGCAACACCACCCACTCGAAAATACCTCTCGAATCTCCACCACCGCTCAGAAATAACTCTCGGATATACCTCTCGGTTTTTCACCACTCTGGAAGCATCACTCGAACCTCCACTGCTCGGGAACCTCAACTCGAACAGATCGAGCACCAGATTGGATTTCTCCCAGCTCGGATTACACACTCCTAGCTCGGATTTCTCTCAGCTCAGATTACACACGTTCGAAAACACAACTCATCAATCACGGACTCCATCAAGCTCAGACAGATCGAGCACCAGCTCAGATTTCTCTCAGTTCGGACCAAATTCCCTCATCTCGGAAGTTCCTTCCTCACATTGCACTCCATCCGCTTGATAAAATTCTTCGACTTGGCTGCCTTAGGGATGAGCAGATAGGACATGAGACCTAACTCAATGGCTAAGCCCTAACTCGCATCCAGTCACCCTTTGAAAGCATCGTATGATAGTTTCAAACTCTAGGCTTTGAAGGTTTAAAAAACAGTTCATACCTATCGAATTTTACATTTGGAGTCTGAATATGCAATGTTTAACATCAGGGACTTTGAGAATCATAACTTCTTCTTCTTCATCATCAACAACACTACTCAGCCATGCTTCAACAGCTTGTGTTTTCCCTCAACACAGGCTCCGCTCAACTCGCGGGATACTACCTACACCTCGAGCTCACAACTTTATTCAGGCTTTGAGCACACTTCAATGAACTCGGGCTTTCCCGTAGGAGCTCGAGAACCTGTCTATCATAGACACTATCTCAAATTCCGACCCAAATTACCATCACATGGGCTCACACGCCCCTCGCCTCATCCAGTCGTATAATTTACTCATAACGCGCCCATTGTGCCACTCGGGACACACCTCACGAACATACTCGATACCCTCCACGACACTCATGCCATAGTGAATCGTATGCATGACTCAACTTCACGGGCTCCATCAGCTCAAAAGTCCATCGAGCTCCCTCCATCTCTCTTGGGACCTGTCACGTGGCTCCACGCTTAGGACTCACATCACTCATGCATATTCGGGTCAAACACCTCACACACATCCGGGAACTCGTCTCACACGTGAACCCCCGGCATCACACTCAACAGTTATTCATTTAGGAAAAACTAGGAAGAACTACCAGTCTCTGTGCTCTTGGGACTCTCCTAAACCCATTTACATGGATCCATTCCTCACATTCCTCAGGACATGGAATTTTGTCACTCGCTCAGGACCAATCATGCCCTTTTCGTACACACACCTGCCTTAGAAAGTTATCAGGAACTATACTAAGCAGTTTGGGTTCTCATTTGTTTGTAAACTCAGGCTCACCTCGTTCATGGAAAACTCACAAGCTCGAAATACTCATGCTCTATAAGAGCTATCTTTCTCTCCTTTTTGCAGGAATCAGGCAACCACCACCCATGCCTCAACACTCGGAACACGACACTTGGGAGTCAATGCTTAGGATCTCACAGCTCCTCGCTCGGAAGTCGACATTCAGAAATTCATCACTCGACATTCGACACTCGAAAAGTTTTTTCCATAGACAAAAATACATCAGTTTGTCTCTCTTTCAATATGTGAATTTATCTTTGTACTTATAAAGTTATTACCTGCAGCATGAGATGTCGGCGCGTTATCACCTCCCACGAGGTCGGTCTATCCACCAACGCGAAATAACAAAATCCCGCGGGGTCGGCCTATCCACCTACGCGAAGTAACAGAATCCCGCGGGGTCGGTCTATCTACGTACGCGAAGTAATAGAATCTCGCGGGGTCGGTCTATCCACCCATGCGAAGTAGCACTCCTGCCGGGTCTCATGTGAAGACATCTCACGCGAAGTCAATCAAATCCCGCGGAGTCCTAGGCGATACACTCCCGCCGGGTCTCACGCGATGATACCTCACGTGATGAAAAATCCCGCGGAGTCCCAGGCGATGCACTCCCGCCGGGTCTCCCGTAATAACACCACCAATAGGGTCCCACGTGATGTCACCTCCCGCAATCTTTTGAGCTCTACGCTCCCATCTTTAGCAGCCAAGTCTATCTCCCGCTACCTTTTAGCTCTACAGTTACAGTTTACGCAATCAGTATTATTAAGGATTAAGAGACGAACTACCATTTTTTCGAAATTCAGGATACAAGACAACAAGACAGAATTCCCATTAAAATATCTTTTACTAAGAATTCGCGGGAAATTGAAAGGGATAAAATTAAAAACAACCTGCCAAGCATTTATGACAAATGAGACAAAAGGATGGATAATGTGACTTAAAGTTGAGCTGATAGACATTGGGACAGGGTGCAAGAATTAAATGTAAGACTTGATAAAAAACAGACGGCAAGAAGAAAATGAGAAATCTACCGATCGTTTAGACGGTAAGAGGAAAATGATAAAAAGCAAACGGCATAGGAAATATCTGATCGTTTAAACCGAAATTTAGTTATAAAAAGACTCGAAAAGATAAAAGAAAGCCGGCTGGAACAATTTAGGAGGTCTCTTCTTCTTCAATCTTAACTTCCCCAGATTTTTTCGAAAGCGGCACGGCGAATTTATTTAAATATTCATCTATATTTTTTCCTGTACAATGAGTTATGAGAGACTGTAAAAATCTCCATTATAATAGATTCTCATCCTTAAATATCCGTAGACATAGGCATTTACCAAATCACGTAAAATTGTGCGTATTACGTACGTACAGCCACACCGGAACCTTCATCGGGAGCTCCAAATGATCTCAAACGAAGCCCAACTCGCACCAGTGAGTTGAAAATAATTATTTCTCTCACCTCGACCCGTTAGCCCATTTTTTATGACCTCAACATAAAAAAAAATATATATGTTTATAAATATAGAATATGGTTCCAAAATGAAGAGCTCCCTTACACCCACACACCTACCTCGTCAAAGACCAGAAGAGAGCCAGAATCATCACAAGCTCTACGCAAGGAATGTAAAAATTCCTTTCCTGCACTATATATGCCGCCCTCGCCCTGGATGGGCTCCATAAACACAGCAGCGATTTTTCTACGTTGAATCAGTTGCGTTGCTGCTTCTATATTCCCATACTCCAGGAAAGTAACTCCTGGCATTAGGGGTTCAAAGGGTGATCGGTAATGCTCTTTGCTTGTCAATGCAAGGGACCCCATAGTTCTCCCATGGAAGCTGTTCCTGAATGAAATGAACTCTATTGGGGGCTTTTCTTCTTCTGGCTGCGTAAATCTTTGAAACTTTCTCGCAAATTTAATGGCAGCTTCGTTGGCTTCCGTTCCAGTGTTGCAGAAAAATACACGGTCAGCAAACCTCGTACAATCCACAAGGCGTTTCGCGAGCTCCACCTTAAAGAAACGGTGGCATTTTGAGTTGAGAAATGATATTTAATTACGTAAAATGAAATTAATTTGGAGAAAAACCAAACATTTTTTGTTTCATGGTTCTTACCTGTGGGATTGAATAATAGGTATTGCTGACATGGGTGAGCAAACCGGCCTGCTCCGTGACCGCCCGCACCCAATCCGGATCACCGTGTCCGAGCGCGTTGACGCCTATACCAGACGACAAGTCCAGATACTCCCGCCCCTCGGGATCGTACAATTTACAACCTTTGCCACTGGAGAATACCGCCGGCGCTCTGGCATACGTCCCGACTAGTACCCTACTCTCGGCCTCCATCACCTCCTTGCTCACCGTCAAGGCCTTCTTCACGGAATTCGGCGCGTGAACCTCCACGTTTGCGCACGCCTTCACCTGATGGTACGGACGGTGTGGTTGCCTTACCGGAGAAATCGGACGGGCGAGAGAAAACTGGAGAGAACTCATTGTTGTTCGGGGTTTGGTGTTGGAAAATGAAAGGACGTGAACGAGGACTTCAAACAGATGAAATTCTCGCTAATGACGAATATGAAGACGAATGCGAATATCATGAATGCGATTTGATTTAAGAGAATGCGATTGATGAACAAATTCCAGTTTTGTAGCACAAGAAACAGAGTACAATAATTGAGAAAATGAAATTATTAGAATCAGGAATGAAACTTGAAATAATTGAATGGATTTATAAGGGAGATTTAAATCAAATTTGTAAGACTTTTTATTTTTTTTAATTTTTTGGATGACCTTTGAGCTCGCAATGTTTACGCTTCATAAGGGATACCCCTTGTTTTGTTTTCACTTATAACTATTAATAATCACACGTAATTCCACGTAATAACGTCGTGTCTTACATTATTTTATATTTGAATAGTGCTAAATATATATTAATAATACTCATTTTATAAATTTTCAATTTTATATTTTTTATATATTAATAATTAATATGTAAAAATGTTTAAAATATTTTAGATACATTTCATATTTTCCTACAATTAATATGACTTCTCTAAAAGAAAAAAAAATAGGATCAATTAGATAAAGATAAGGATTTTAATATTTTTACTTTTATTTAACATAAATCTCTCAAATTTTTTTTTTTTCAACACACGGCCTGTGCATCATGGGATTTTGGGTTTTTGGCGGCTTGGCCCATAAGAGATTAGTTTTGTTTCAAGGCCTGAACCCGTCGTAAGAGGCCTGTTTTGTTTTCTCTTTCTATCTCTTTAATCACTACAATTTTTTAAATAAATTTATATTCTAATAAATTTTATTTTATTTTCAATTTTCAATTTTCAATTTTAATTTTAATTTTAATTTTATTTAATTTGTATAACCTAATGAATTTTAAAATAAACTCAAATTGACACATGATTTTTTGTACTTTATTATATAAAAAAAATTATAGTTGTCATCCAGTAAATCATATATTAATGAATTTATCATTTTTATTCTTCTATTTAAACACATATATTAATATATGAAAAAAATATGTGTTTAAATAAAATAAAAATAACAAATGGCATAGTGATCTTTGATGTGAGATGATAGGTAGTACAATAATATAAATTATTTAGTCTGCTTTATAGTACAAGTGATTTTAAAATTTTATTATTCATTATCTCACACACTATATTGTCTTTTTATTTTATTTATTTTAATAATTAATTTCTTATACTCATCACTCATATATCATATATTTTATAAAGGAGAAAAATTAAAAATTATATATGGCGCATGGCATTGAAAAGATAAGTGGAGTTTTTTTAGAATATAATATGTTACGTTATTTAAAAATGATATATGGCGCATGGTATTAACTTATGAGAAATGTTATGGGTACAGTGTACACAGCTCTATATACCTTTTTTGAAATTAGTGATATGGTAAAAATGTTACATCATTGAAATATCAAAAAAATATCTTAAAAAAATAAAAAAATATATAATAAGAAAAAAATAAAAATAAAAAATATGAATCATTTGATTAAAAAATGCATAAAAATAATATTTGTGTACTATACGCAAAAAATACATAAGTAGTATACAAATAATATTTCTCTTAACTAATAAGTTTAGGTGAAAAAAAAAAAGAAATTATAAGTTTACGTTCTCTCTTAGTTTGGTATTTAATCTGAACAATACTAGTGACCAACATTAATAATAAATATCGGACAAATGCTAATTGATATTGTATAATAAATAAAATACATAATTTTTATTTTTTTAATTTTAAATCTATTTTTTTTATCTTATACAATATCTAATAAATATCAAATATCACAAATTATTAATTATCATTTATCTAACATTTATCGCCTAAAGTTTCTCGTTAACACATCATTTAACCTTTTGTTGGCATTTTATATTATTACAATAGGCATCTATTGAAATAGAAGGGCCATTCCGTCATCGCTGACTGAATTCGAGATGCAGTTTGCATTTCTTTTAATCTTCTAGAATCTAGAGTTCCATCCAACAGGGACAAGTAACCGGCAAGTTTTACAACTTTGGAATGGAAAATTGGTCAGCCCAAAGTATCTTTGCTTCAACACCTTTTTTTTTTTTTTTCCCCTAGGATCGTCAATGTCTGAATAAGGTTTCGTTTTCCATTTTTCTGGTCCTGTCCGTTTCAGGTAACAATTTCATATCTCGGGCTTCAGTTTGTGTTATTCTCTAATGTCATGAGGCTACCTAGTTTCAGATCTAGGCCATATCTGTTACTATCATGAGTATCATCTTTGAAATTCTCGAGAGAGAAATATGAACCATTATGTTCTGACCCTGTTAAACCGGTTCAAATTTATTTCTTTTTGATCCTGTGATTATGCGCCCGTCGAATTGCATCTTTATTGCGTTTTGTTTCGGCAGTAGTGGTAGTTGTTGTTGTTTTGTGGAGTAATGTTTGAGTTTTGCGTTTTCTTTTCAGTTTTTTGTTGGATTATTTTTGAAAGAATAATCTGTTTGATATCATATATTCGTAGGAATTTGTGTTCTCATCTGAACTCTAATCTTTTGTATAGTGAGTGGTCCTATTGTTTCTTTGCCTATTTATTGCTTATTGCCTTTAACGTTTACGCTTCACGGACTTCTGAAGCGAAATTAGCTGCTTCAAATGTGCTATGCAAAAAAAATTATGCGTGAATTTGTCTGAACTTTTGGGGACGAAGGCATTTAAAAAAATGGAAAAACTGTGAATTTATATTCTCATGAATTCATCGAAGAAATATGTCCCTAACTCCAATCATATTGCACGATTTTATTGATTGGAGTTTAGGGACATAATTTCAATTTTATTTCTGCCTAATGATATCTGGAGCGTTTAGGGTTTATATGTAACTTTTACTTATCCAAAAAACATCTGGAGAGTGTCAATTGAAATTGTTTAATTGTTCCAGGTGAAAATAAGAACAATTATTTCTCGTGGCATTTGGATGCTCCTCTTGTTATCGTGGTCATTGATGCTCCTCAGAGCAACGTGCAATCTGTTTTCAAGAACGTCCACAATCGTGGCTGAAATCGTCAAATGCGTCTGTTCCATTAAAATTCAAATAAGTTCCAACAGTCAAATCTGATGTTTATTAAAAAATCAGGGGCAAAAATGTCTGCAACCATCTCCTAAGGCCTTTATTATTACATTTTAGTAATGTCTCTTCCCTATATTCTGGACTAAAAGCTTACATAACTGTGTTCGCCACATTTCCAGGTGGTTGTAATTGTGTCCTGTTGAGCCTGAAGGAAAAAGTACGGTTGTGATGGATGATTTACCAGATGAGTTAGTTTGGAATATTTTGAGCAGGCTCAAGAAAACCAATGACAGAAACTCTGTGTCTTTAGCATGTAAACGCCTGAACGAATTGGATAATGAGCAGAGGCAATCTATTCGGGTTGGCTGTGGATTAGACCCTGCAAACCAAGCTTTGACTTCCCTATGCAATAGGTTTCTGAACTTGGCAAGAGTGGAGATAAGTTACTCTGGTTGGATGTCTAAACTAGGAAAGCAATTGGATGACCAAGGGCTTCTCATCCTTTCCAGTTGCTGCCCTTCTCTGTCTGATCTCACCTTAAGCTACTGTACATTTATCACTGACGTGGGTCTTCGTTACTTGGCTTCTTCCTCCAAGCTTTCCGCTTTGAAGTTGAATTTCACTCCCAGAATCACAGGTTGTGGCATTTTATCTCTTGTCGTGGGCTGCAGAAATCTAACCATTCTCCACCTTGTCAGATGCCTGAATATTACCAGTGTTGAGTGGCTTGAATATCTAGGGAAGCTTGAAAGACTTGAGGACCTTTCAATTAAGAACTGCAGAGCAATTGGGGAGGATGACTTGATTAAGCTAGGACCTGGCTGGCAGAAACTAAAAAGGTTGCAATTTGAGATGGATGCTAATTACAGATATATGAAGGTTTCTGATAACTTAGCTGTGGTTCGATGGCAAAAGCAGGGGTACCCATGTGAAAACCTGCTTGAGCTTAGCATGGTGAATTGCATCATCAGCCCAGGGAGAGGTCTTGCTTGTGTGCTGGGGAAGTGTAAGAACTTGGAGAAGATTCACTTGGATATGTGTGTTGGGGTAAGGGACTGTGACATCATTGGCTTAGCCCAAAGATCTAGTAATCTTCGATTCATTTCATTGCGAGTTCCGTCTGATTTCTCACTGCCTCTTTTGTTGAACAATCCTTTGAGACTGACAGATGAGAGTTTAAAAGCTGTGGCTCAGAGCTGTTCGATGCTTGAATCAGTGAGGATATCTTTTTCAGATGGAGAATTTCCTTCATTTTCTTCATTTACATTAAATGGAATGCTTACTTTGATACAAATGTGCCCTGTTCGTGAACTTGCTCTTGACCATGTTTATTCATTCAATGATGTTGGAATGGAGGCTCTTTGCTCAGCCCAGTATCTTGAAACCCTGGAGCTTGTGAGATGCCAAGAGATTAGTGATGAGGGACTGCTACTTGTGGGTCAGTTTCCTCGATTATCCATTCTACGATTAAAGAAGTGTTTGGGGATTTCTGATGATGGCTTAAAGCCGCTTGTGGGGTCATACAAATTGGAATTGCTGGTTGTGGAAGATTGTCCTCATATTTCTGAAAGGGGTGTTCAGGGAGCTGCAAAATCTATATCTTTCAGGCTGGACCTTTCATGGATGTACTGATCCTGTTTTGGGCACTTAAAACATTATTTAACCTGGTGTGTTTGGTTTGTGATGTAAAATATATAGTCTGTAAAAGTGAGTCATTTTATATAATATTTGTATAAAATTGGTTGGGCAGTGAGTTTGCCTTTGCGGACCATCATGATGCTTATTATACTTGTTTTTCTTGCTCCTCTTTTGGAGTTCTAAACTTTAATAAAAGCCTTTGTGCAGGAACAGACACTACTAACTTGTAGGAGCATTTATTTATTTATTTTTGACGGGGATCTAATGCTAATAAATTCAGGGCATATTCAGCAACAAATAATAATATTAAAAATAAATTAAAAGGTAGAATTAATGACCTGAGATGAGATATAGTATGGAGTAACTTTGTACATGAATTGTGCAGAATTAATTGCATCAGATGCCTCTGGCTCATCCTCGTAGGAAAAACAGCATTCAGCATATAATATTTTGATTGCTGCTTTCCTTCCCTATTGCTTTTTTTTCGTGAGCACTAATAAAAATGGTATCCATTTCAGAGGGTTTTTATTCTGATGAATTTATCTGTCATTTATTATGCATAACATATGGTCGTGGCTGACTGATCAGTCAGCCATGTGGCAATGAGTCCCTCTCTGGGTAGTCATCTTAACAACGTACGACAAAAACCCTACTCTAATCCACTCTATTAAAATTACCATGTATTAACTCTGCATATCCTCTGAACATCTAAGAACCACATGTTTGTTTACTTTATTCCATTCGAAAAGCAAATTAAGATATTGACACATGCTCAACGCTCACATTAAAATAACGTATTTACAAAATCTAGTTTGGAAACTTGATAAAAGCACATCCGGAAAGGATACAAGCCACTGCTCATATTCTCGTAATTTTCTTTTTTTCTAGAAGAAAAATAATGTCATATAATTAAAAAGGTTCAAAGTGGATTCCATTCCACTAGCTCGTCTTTCCTTTACTCCCGTATAGTTTACCAAGATCCTCGGCTTTTTCGGCTGTGTTATTAACCTTCTTTCCCTCTTTGGTGCTGCTGCTCAAAGAGGTCTCCTCCATTGGTATTGGCAAAACAGTGCCATCCTTATTTTCACTTGACAATGATAACTCCTCCATCGTCTTCCCCGCTTCAAGGAATACCATCAGATCTCTAAGCTGCAAATATGTGGAAAATCAAGCGATTCCCATTAATTTATATACAAATATGTCAAGGTTTCAAAAAGCGGTGAGTCCAGGGAAAAAAGTTTTTAACAGATTTGGAAATTACCTGTTCTTCCGAGTCTCGTATTTTATCATCTTTCAGTTTCCAAGCCTTTTTACTTCTGTAGAGTAGTAATAAACTCGGTATTAGAGCTACAAATAAGCATCTTTCGTGGTCATATTTAGTAAGGTATCTTAAACTCTAATTCCACGGGAAGAATGAAGTGCAGCAGTAAAGCTTAAACGAAGTTTCGAGGCAGAGGACATGAAGGAAAAACACAATGGTCCTTGAAACTAGTTAATTCCAAATCATTTTATATGGCACCCCCATTACTGATATCCATAATGACAGTCTTCATAATCCACCTAATTACGACAACATAATTACGCATAAAATTAAAAAACTCCATATTAACCAATACGCACAACATGGTACAGCCAAGCATACATGCATGGAGAAAACACCTACAAATGCATTAGTCAAGCATTGTGACCTCATTCTTACTAAGAAATAACACAAAAGTAAATTCAGCATATCCATTTTTTTTTATAAGTCAATTCAGCATATCCATACCCATGATCAAACCAATAAGCATAACATGAACTCCTAAGCATACAACTATATATGTATGCTTAAATCTAGTTAATAGTAGATTAGCTTAGCATCGCTTCATGCCATTCAATCATTTATTTATTTGACTGAAATGACTTTTCTATGGGGAAAATATTAAACTAGCACAACTTAGCTTTATTTTGACCCACTAAATAGTTGGGATGATGAAATTAAAGTATCTTAGCAAAATAGTCTATCGTGTCATTTACCTTTCTTCTGTTTCAAGTATCTTTGCTTTCCAAATCTCCTGGTTTTTCAAAAGACTCTCATTGAGCTGCATCCAAACACATATAATTAACTTATTACCAAAAACAAAACAAAAAACTGCTAGCCAGGAGCCCAAACTAAGCATAAGAGCTGTTACATCATAAAATGATAAATTATTTCTGCATCCAATGACAAATTGATTAACGAGTCTGGGGAGACATTAATACTTACATCATTAAGAATTTCCTTTTCTTTAACACATCTATCCAGCTTAGCCTGCATCTTCTGAGGTTTTTGAGCGCTGTCCACAGCTTTGGAAACTTCTCTTTCAGTTTCTTCTTTGACATCTTGCAGTAGGGACTCAAAGTACTATGAAGAAAACAGGGGTTACTAATCTCAAATAAGCAGCCTAAAAAAAATCCTAAATGCTAAGGCTTGGAGTTTCGAGAAATGAGAGAAAAAATATTATAATGTTAAAATAATACTAAAATATAATTTTTGCTTTAGGGTTCAAAAAAGTTGATTTTTTTTTTTTTAAAGTTTGGGAAAGTTGTAATGGTTAGATAATGATTAGATGAAAAAGTTGAAAAGTTGAAAATTGAAAAGTGTTTGTGGTGTTTGGATATTGAGATAGAGTTGAGATGTGAGGCTCTTGCTATCCTAACCAGGCCTAAGACTGTTTACACAGCCAATTCCGTGTAATGTACTAACCAAGAATCAGAAGAGATTCACCAGATGCACTTACTAATTTTTGATTCTCAAGTTGAGTGGCAAGCAATTCATTGTATTCATTAACAACCTGCACATAGCATTTCATAATAAGTATTACAAATAATAAGAAACAAAGTGGGACTGAAAAGAAAAGAACATTTTTAAAATCAAAGAATTCCTTTACAGCTTCCACTTTACTGTTCAAAAGGACCTCCCTAAGTCCAGAATCTGTGGATTCACAACTTCCACACGCATCACTATCAACGGCGCAGTGGGCATTCAACTCAACCAACTTCCCATCAGTTTTGGACAGAATCAGTCGGTGAACGTAGTTGTCACCCACATAATCCCACACTCGTCGGGTTTCCACTTCAAGAGAATAGCAATGCTGTGTGTCTTTCCAATGTACTATGGCATGCCCTCCTTTATACCTACATTAAAATCTTGGGTAAGGAATTGCAGAAACACATGAAACTGACGATAAGGGGAATCACATTGTTCAAGTTATTTTTTCTTTTTCAGGACGGAAAGCATTGAAGGAAAGAATATAATTACCTCCCACAGCCAACAAAGCCACAGATAACACAAATCCAGAGATTCTCAGAAGTTTGACAAACAGAACATATTGATTTTTCAGGCTGCTGCTGACAATACCGGCAAACCTGAAATAAAAAGTAGCCAAGTTTACTCCCAAACCTTGTATATAACCTAACGTTACTACTGTAGCCAGATGAATAAAACACATAAAAAGGTAAAAAAATTACTTGCAATAAAAGCTACAAACTACTTTTTAAGTGAAGATTTTATTAAAAAACTCAAAATATATAGTCTGAGTACACAAAAAGTATACAAGAGGATCACCTAAGTAGAATATAAATAAGACAAGCTTAGACTAAAAAAAGCAAGAAACTTGGGATCTATTAGAAAATTCTACATTCAATTCAGTTATCAAACTACCCTTTATAAAAGACAAACCCAAATTACAAAATAATCTAAAACTATAATTTTATGACTCTTGCTTCAATCTAACTTCACATCTTGACCCATGGATGATGCATCAGGTGGGGCAAATAAAATGAGAAAAATGTAGTTGATCGGGAGCTTTGGAATGGGGTTAGCAATTGGGAGTGAGTTCTTGCATACTTTTTATAGGTTGTGGCGGACATGAAAAATTATGTGGAGATGATTGTGTATGGTTGTGCCAATGGAAATCTTGCAGTGTTGCTCCCTTCTCCAGTCAACAGAAAAACTATAGCAGCAGTGCAAACATCTTTTGGACTCAACTAATTACGTGCTAATAGATAAGGAAGTTAACCTTCCCTAATCTGGATTAACCCTACTTGCCGAGAGCCCATGCACCCCCAAAATTAGTACGAATGCTGTTCCTAGACACCCAGTGCCAATAAAAATAAAAATAAAAAACTTAACAAGACACATTTATTACCAGTATATACGGGAAAAATGTACATGCCCATACAGAGAATATAGAACCACAAATGAAAAACTTACCGGACAAGAAGTATCCGTCCACATTGAGATACAAGAGCAATGAAAAGAATGATTACATATAGTCGTGAGAATGCCACTCGTGTCTTGGTCTAATCTCTCTGCAGAATGAGGCACAGATAAGAAGTATACAATCACAAAAGCAGATGTAAAAAATAGGCCATAATCCTGTGCAAGCAATTTCACTTATTATAAATACAATGTTTCCAATGACTGCCAAGGTAAAAATGAAAAAAAAAATATTGTACTTAAAAATGGAAAATAAAAAATAAAAGAAGTGGAAACAAGGAAAAGATTTAAGGATGAAAACGATGATCAAGAACAATAACTAGGCTACCAGGTTAAACGTCAACAAGGCTAACATGGCACATTATCTCTAAAACTTAAAAATAAAATTGAACAGGAAGCTATAGCTGCACCCAGACTTCTGTCCTGGCAATGCAGTGCAATGCCTCGGTCATAGTGTAAAACCGGGTATGTTTTGAATCTCAGGCAAAAACAAAGACAAGAAGAGTCCAGCTCCATTTAAACTTCCCCAAATTTGAAAATCATGGCAAAAAGAAAAAAAGATCATGTCATGTTCACAACACCTCATCTTTTCTTTTCTTTTTTTATAAGTCAGAAACATCTTTATTAATGAGAATATAAATACGCATAGCCTAAAGTACACGGGAGGGTATACGAAAGAAAACACCTAAATAAATTCTAAGAATTCTAGATTAAAGACAAGAGATCATGCACATTGCTCTCCTGAGGTACAATAGCTGAGAACCATAGTAATAAGGCGTGCAGAAAAAATTCCTGGAGTTCTGCCATTGTTCAGTCCATATCCTCAAAATACCGCGCATTCTTTTTCGACCAAATACACCACATAATGCATAATGGGATCATCTTCCATGCTGCTACCACCTGTGAACCACCTCTAATGCCCTTCCAACAAGCAAGCAAATCAACTACCTTATACGGCAAAACCCAAGCAACTTCCACTCGATTGAAGACTCCATTCCACAAAGCTCATGACACCTCACAATGCAAAAATAGATGATCCACCAATTCACCGTGAGCTTTGCACTAACACCACCAATCCATCACAATGAGTCCCATCTTCCTTAAGTTATCTGTAGTTAGGATTTTCCCGAGGGCAATTGTCTACACAAAGAAAGTCACTTTTGGAGGATACTTGTGTCCGTCAAATACTCTTCCACAGGAAAGCTACATTACCTTGTGAAGCTAAAATTTTATAGTAATCCTTGACGGTGAACTTCTTGCTAACTAGAGACCGCCACTTAATCCTGTCATCATGAGCCACTATATTTCCGATTAAGTATAACAAGTTGAAGAACTCTGAAATAATAGGCAATTCCCAATCGTAGTTATCCCTAGTGAATAAGATATTCCATTAGGGGGCACCATGATCAAAAGACAACATATCCGCTACTGAAGCCTCCTTATTAACTGCAATATTACAAAGAACCGGAAAAGCCCTCCCCAAGGAGCGGACTCCCCACCGAACATCCTGCCAAAATATAATTTTGGTGCCCTCACCAATTACAAAGCAAACATTGTTTTCAAAGCATTGCCAACTCCCCCTAATGTACTTCCACAAACCCACGTCATATCTCTCCCTCACTGCATTAGTGCACCAACCCACCCCCCCCCCCCAAAAACCCCCAACCCCCAAAATGCACTTTAATGTTTAGAGACGCTAACTTTCTTTCACAACGCTTCCCCCTTCAAGTGGTATCTCCATAACTATTTTTCCAGTAACGCTGTATTAAAAATCTTTAGGTTGTGCACCCCCAATCCTCCGCTTGATATTGGAAAACAAACTTTATTTCAATTTACAAGATGGAATTTAGTTTCCTCCTTTATGCCACCCCATAAGAACGCCCTAAAAAGTTTTTCAAGTCTATTCGCCACCCTTGAAGGCAATGAGAATAGAGATAAGAAATAAGTCGAAAGGTTAGATAAAGTGCTTCTGATTAAGGTCAGCCGCCCTCCATTTGATAAATACAACATTTTCAACCCAGCCAACATTTTCTTTACTTTCTCAATGACCCCATCCCATATAGCTCTTGCTTTAAAGTTGCCCCCAATGGAATTCCCAAGTCTTTCATAGGCAAAGAAGACACCTTGCAACCCAAGAGATCTGCAAGACTATTGACACTAGGCATCTCACCCACTACCATCATTTTAGATTTGCCAAGGTTTATTTTGAGCCCCAAAACAGCTCCAAAACATAACAAAAGTGTTCGGATAGCTTGGATTTGGCCCTAATCTGCTTCACAAAAAAAAAGAGTATCATCTACAAATAAAATATGTAAAATCATAACTGAGCTATTAGTACCATTGTCCACTGAGAATCCAGCTAAATAACCTCCATCAACAATTGCTTTCACCACCAACCAAAAGCTTCCATAACAATGACAAAAAGAAAGGGAGACAAAGGGTCCCTTGACACAATCCTCAACAACTGTTAAAGAAACCCGCAAGGGTACCATTAACTAACGCTGAGAAACGAGCCATAGTGACACAATGTCGAATCCATACAATCCACCTAGCACCATGCCACCAACGCCACATCGCCCCAGAATGTAAAAAAAAAATCCCAGCTTACATGGTCATAAGCCTTCTCCACATCAAGTTTACAAAGAATGCCCAGTCTACCCTCCTTTAGCCTATGGTCCAGACACTCATTTGCAATGAACACTGAATCAAGTATCTGTCTCCCCTCGAACAAAGGCATTCTGAGGTTTTGATATGATTTACCCCATAACCAAGCTTAACCGTTTAGCAAGTACCTTTAAAATAATCTTATAAATCCCGCTTACCAAGCTTATAAGGCAGAAGTCCTCAATTTTTGACACCCTTGGTTTCTTAGGTATGAGGGCCATAGATGTTGTATTGAGACATTTTTCAAACTTCCTGACAATGTAAAACTCCATAAAAACCTGCATGACATCACTTTTTACAATCTTCCAACAATGTTGAAGGAAGCCCATCGAGAAACCATTCGACCGGGTGCTTTATCCTTTGCCATGTTGCAAACAACTTTACGAATTTCCTCTTCTTCAAAAGGTCTTTCCAACCAACTGGCACTCTGCATATCCACAAACTCAAAAGACAACCATCGAGCTTCGGCCTCCAAGAAGTCAGCTATGTGAGCATGTTCTCATAATAATTCACGATGTGGTTTTGTAAGTCATTGGAGGAAGAGAGGACAAGGTTACCTGAAGTAAGCGTCTCAATAGCATTGTTTCACCTATGTGAGTTAGCCAATTTATGAAAGAACTTAGTGCATTTATCTCCTTTTAGCCACAAGGCCCTGAATTTTTGTCGCCACGAGGTTTCCTCCATCAACAAAATCCTCTCCAATTCAGTAACCGCGACACTCTTCCTCTACAATGTCTCTTCGGATGAATCCCCCCATCAAAATGTGTCCCTCCAACTCTCAAATTTCCCTCATTAATGTAGGCCTCTGATTATCAATGCAACCAAAGACTTCTATGTTCCATTTCTTAAGGTCGTGCTTTCAAACTTGCAAGTATGAAACTTGGGGTACCTGTGAGCTAGTAAGAAGACCACCAACGAACCTTCTCAACAAAGCCATATGTAACTAGCCACGTATTCTCAAACTTGAAAAATCAGTGTCCTTTGTGAATCCCTCTGCAATCTAGCAATATGAGACAGTGATCCAAGCATATTTGATATAAACGTTTTTTACACAAATCCGGATAATCTGCTTCCCAAGAAGAAGAGATAAGAAACATGTCCAATCTCGACCACCTCCTATTATTGGACCATGTGAACTCACCACCAACAAAGAGGAGATCCATATCAAACAAGAACTCCATGAACTTCTCCATAGCTAAAGAGGTACGATAGTTCCCCAATCGCCCACTAGGGAAGCGAGTAATGTTGAAATCACCACCCAAATACCAAGGCACCTCCCATAAGCAATAAACACCCGCAAGTTCTTCCCACAGCCTCCTCCTCTCGCTATCTGAATTTGGCCCATAAATGCCTACAAAGGCCCACTCCCACCCTTCTATAATATTTTTTAAACAAGAAGCCGCCAAGAAAGTCCCAATACCTTCCTCTACCACCTCCACTACTCTCTTATCTCACATCAAGAAAACACCTCCCGACGCTCCATCAGATGCCAAATAAGACCAACCAACATACGGACACTCCCATAGACTACAAATAACTCTTCTATCAACAACCCGCAATCTTGTCTCTTGAAAACAAATTCTATCGACCTTCCACATCCACAATAAAGATTTGATGCATAGGCACTTATTGCAGTCATTAAGCCCCTACACGTTCCAGGAAAGAATTTTAGGTTTCATGAACAACTTCCCTTTGATCTATCCCTACCAACACTCCCCTCCTAAACATCTTAATTTATAGAACAATGAAGTCGCTTAAGCTCCCTGTCTCTCTTAGTGGCTGATTTGATTCTGTTATCTTCCATAGCCACAATGAGTGCCTTGAATTGTTCTTCAAAGCTTATGCTAGACATCCCAAAAAGTTCTTGAAATTTGAAACTCCTCCACTTTCTTAAACAACCAGTCTGGGGAATTTGATGTAGGCGGGAACATGCATAATGGATCCACTTCTCCCCAATCAGTGCACTCCCCTTCAGAAATGACCATCTGCAATTCCATTCCTTCCGCTTGAAGCTCCTCCTCTCTGACTTCTTCGTGTTCATAGGTGAAACCATTGTAGGGATCAAGGACCCCCAGAATTGCGACTCTGTTCTCAATCCATGAAAGTAGTGAGTCAGTGTCCCCTGATATTCCATCTGCAAAACTGACACTCCCCGCGATGCACCAAGATCGACATCAGAGGTGTGTCGTCAGCCTCCGGCGACTTATTCTGTGCAGGAACCGAAGGGCTAACTTCGGCAATGGCAACACATGCGAGAGTAGAAACTCTCGCATCAATGGATCCAAGCTTCGCCGGACCTTCTAACGCCGGCAAGGTTGCCGAAGAAGCTGATGCAACCTTCGGCAAGGTCTGGGTCATCGCGATGACAACATCGTGAGCCCACTCATCGATGGGCCTCCATCAAGACCTAACGTCTTTTTTTTCCAGGCCAGACTTCCCTCTGCAGACCTTCCCTTAGGCTTAAGCCCATCGGATTTGTCCACTTTTGCTTTGCCTTCGGACTAACCATGAGACTAGGTCGCGCCTTTTAGCCCATTTCCCTACATGCTATCCTGTGCTAAGATGAGATCAAGCCGAGGGCTAGAGCCCAAGCCCAAACCCATATCTCCTTCCTCGAGCCTCTCGACGCACCGTATCATTCTGTTAACGTTATAAGTTAACTCCTCCATCTTTTGTTTCATTTCAATTAATTCCCTCAAAAAGTTTTCCTTTTTCAGCCCAACAAAAGCTCTGCCATCTCCCTCGTCTCTCCCTCATCTTTCTACTCGCCAACCAAAAACAGGTCTATCTTTGCAGCATTGTGTCTGTCTTGAGGAAGCTCCAAAGCTTCCCTGTAGGTCTTGAACCCTGTAGCTGGCCCAGTTCTCGACACCGTAGCCCTTGCAACCTCCCTTAACACTGCCGCGAGCCTCGACCAAGTCCCATTCCTGTCACCTAGTATTAGAATGGAGTTCCAATGACCTCCCTCGCTATACTCTACCAGCGACATGAACGGACCACAAAGGTTAAAATACCGTTGAAATGTGTACCCCTCGTTTCCATCCCGATGAGCAGAGTAATAACCCTTTCCCCCAGCCTTATTTCTCTCCTCCAAGGATCTTGACAACCACCCGGTGGTTTCAAACTTAGCCACAAACTTTGACCCACCTTCCTGCCTTTCTTTGTGATGACTACTACGTGCCCATCCTTGCTCACCTCAAAGACCTTCGACTCTGAGACGACATGCCTCATTGAAACAACCTTCCTCCAAATAAATTAAAAAACTGATACCACCGTTACATGCTCCCAGTCATCGTCAGAGACAAAGATGTGTCCCTCATCTTTTCTTAGAGTGGAGTATATGTCCTTTGTCTCCAGAACATTATACAAAACAAGTCTCACTTTCATTGTTCAATAGAATATCTGCCAAAAAAAATTACTTCAACTAAGCATCTATTAAAGATGCCTGTTCTGGTGCATCCTCCCAAAATAAATGAGAACATAAATATCATACTTCGCAAGAACCCCAAATTAATGAAAATTAATTAAAGAATAGATGATGACTAAACTTCATTTTGCTCTTGCAATGATCAACCTGTGCAACGCGTTTCTAAATGAAGCCACTTAGATTCAGTACAAAGTAATTGCCACCATATGTCACGCTAAAAATTCTTCCCGTTATTCCTTAAAAGGGATAGTAGAAATACAATAAGGAATTTTAAACATTTGCTTTTCTACAAGCATTGTCTCTCAACTAAAAAGGTTTTACCAGCTGTGTGCTCATGAGGTGCTGAATGAAGATTAGTCCTATGACTCCATGCACACACTACACAAAGGAATAAAATTACAGAAGTAAAAAGAGTTATGTACCAAGACAAACTGGACAAGCAGGCTGATCAGTTGAGCTTCCAGGGGTTGCCTGCTCGCGTTCAATAGAACCTGTGTACTGGACATCCACTGTGAAAAGCAAACGGCAAACCTCTGCCTAAATTTGAATTAAATGTAAAACAACAAATAATAACATCAATATTACGGTTAAGATGGTATCCTCGACCCATCATTTGTGAACAATTATAGTCATCCAAAAAAAAAAATTGTGAACAATTATATATAATTCGCCAACTCACTCAACGTAAAGATATTTATTGAAAGCAAACCAAACCTCCAGGGATGAAAATCGCCTCCCATTGAAATGCCTGTAGAAATTATCAGTAGACTCCTGACTATCAAACCTAATCAAAATACTGTATCGATCCTCCATTCCGTCAGTTCTGAACCTCAAACAAAATAGACACAGAATAAAGACGAAATCCAATGACATAAATAAATAAACAACAAAGGAAAATAATTTGCAGTTCAGAATTTCAACCTGACAATTCTCATCTCTAAGACATGATTAACGAATGAACCACAGAACTGGCAGAAATCTGCATATGTCATATAATTTGGAACTCCGAGCACGCAAACAAGAGGCTTCCTTCCAACCTAAAAAGCAAGATGAACATCAACTTCAACTAATCTGGAAGTTCAGTTTTAACTAAAAATTCAAACTCTAGTCTTCGAAACGCAAATCACTGAAGTTGAGCTTCTTCCATGGTTTTTTCCGACTCTCAAGAAAATGTTGCATAGAAACGAACTCTATTTTAATATTTGAAGCTTTCATTACAAAGGTCTAAATTTTTTCATTGATATTTCCAAAAATGCTAGCCTGAAATATTTTAAAGATATATTTCTTTTCAACTCTGATTTACAGCTTATATACAAAAGAATAATAATTCTTTAGTTATAACACAAGCAAACATTCATTGATTCCTTAGCCTTTCCTTTTCCACATGCTAAAATCCTATGCGAATCTGTTTTTCTCGGTGAGAATTTGAAACCAAACTTCATGTATAACTATGAGCTTACGGGGAGAGAGGAGGAGGAGGGGGAGGAGGAGGAGGAGGAGGAGGAGGATGAGGAGGAGGAGGAGGAAACGGCGTCGTCGCGATAGAGGTGCATGACGCCGCGAGTCTCCTCGATCCTAGGGTTTCCGGAGGAGAAAGGAAAGGCCTGAGTTAGAGCAGAAAGCGAGAAGGAAGAGGAAGAGGAGGTGGAATCGCCTGATATCATCGCCGGTGGTGATCGGAAGACGTCGTCGCTCGAGGGTCCGGCTGGTCCTACGCTGGAACTCGAAGACATGGATGAGTTTTTAGGTGCACGTCTGACGGAAGGTAAAGAAAGACGGTTCCCAGTTGAGGTATTCGAGCATATAAGAGCACCTAAAAGCTAAATTCAATAAAATTTAAAATAATTAATTTTATTTTTATCTTATATTAAATTAGTTAAAAGTTAAATTTTTTTGGCTAAACTGAATAATAAAATTAAAAATGACAAATCTGAAATTGGCCAAATCTTTATTTTATTATTATTATTATTTTTTTACTTTACATGAAGAATAAATAAAAATTATTATTTTTTTAAATATCGATTACTAATTTAATTTAAATATAATATGATTAATAATTATTTTTTAAAACTCATAATTTAATTAAAATATAATTATTAATTAACATATAATAAATACAATAGTCAAGTATGATAAAATTAATTAATTTCATAATTATAAATAATTAAAAATTATTAATTATTAATTATTACATATTATGTATTTTCATAAATAGATAATCTAATGTAAAGATTTAATATGAATAATCAAAATTAAAAATTATTTATATTATTTTTTTGATAAGTAAAAAATAATAATATAACTAACTTTTAATAAGTAAAATAAATAATATAAATAACTAAAGTTAGTTATATTATTTTATTTTTATAATTTAAAAAAATAATCATTCCAATGCGAGACTTATGTAAATAGAATGGTTAAAAGTCAAAATTTAAGTTATATTAGTTAAAATTGTATTATAGCAATAACCAATCTAATGAGAGTGCTCTAAGCAAACGAGAGTTATAAGTTACAGCCCAATTGAAGAAGCCTTAGCGACACACTCTAGAAAATTACCAACAAACTCTTGACTCTTTCTCCTCGTGGAACTGCGTGAGGCATGGGTGGTCTGTTCGAGAGTTGAGGCGAGTAACCCCGACGACCGTGGGTCTTGACAAGCGGAGGGTGGACTCGCCAAAGACAAAGACACCGACGACATCAACGATGGCTGCTGGAGGTCCAGTTGAGCCGCAGTGGCTCTAGACTTTTGGTGACTCTATTTGCCAAACTCGGGCCTTCCTGGGATAGCCGTTTATGGACCCCCCAAAGGGGGATCATCGCGAGAGGGGCTAGAACCCATGGCGGTCCAAGTGATAGACGCCAATAGGGCCTCATGATGGAGACTAGGGCACGGCAAACCTCCAAATGGTTTGTTGCACACCCAACATGAGTTGTGCATGGCATGCATAGTGCCATCATAGTGCATGGTACGCACGGTGCCATGCATTTTTCCCATTTTGATTTTTATTACAAAAGAAAAAACAGCTTATGACATGTATGTGTGCCGCTTGTACAAAGACGGCTCCCTAGAACGACTCATAACTATAACTATATATGGTAAAAAAATTATATTCCTCGTCACACACATTACACTATATTATTTTATTTTATTTGATCTCTTATTAAATATATAATATATGAATGATAAGAAGAGAATTTATTAAATTTAAAAACAAAATAAAAATAATTTAAAAATCTTAAAAAATACTTGAAAAGAAAATACGTAAATATGTGGTGTGACGAGAAAAGATCATTTTATAATAAAAGAAACTAGTTCGGTGAGTAAAATCTCCTAATTTCGAATCATGTGTTTTGAATACTAAGCCATCCAATATAAATCTGTGTATTCGTGTTCCAGTCTTCCAGATATGAAAATTGGAACTCAAAAGATGAATTATTTTTTTAAATCTCTTAGATAAAAGTGCTAAAATTATTTAAAAAAAATTAAGACCGGATGAACAGACCTAATCTAATAGAAGTGTCATCATTATTATTTTTTTGTTATCTAAGATGCGAAGCAATGAATCACTGATTTAGGCGTTCAATTGCCCATAAAAAAAACATTACTAAGCACAACACATACAACAGAGCATGCCCATTAGACAATTGCATAACATAGAGATTGTAGTTGGAAACCAGAATGATTTTGATAAGTTGGAAACTAAAACGATAAATGAAAAACACCAATTTTCAAAATCCTAATTTCAAAATCCTCTTAACTGTTACAAGGACACAAGTCACACAACCATGGCTTCCTCATTGTGGAGACTGTTGGAATGCACAACAACTGGTCCATGCATATTAGCCCATTCTTTCATCTACTTTCCATTCATACTGGTGAAGGAACTTGGGAATCTACCGACTTCAGTACCTCTTCCCCCATTTCCTTGCATCCCACCAACTTCTGCATAAGCAAATGTCAGCCAAAAATCAATAAATTTTAACCGTATCAACTACCTTAGATTGATATGGCTAACTACTAGACGCAACAATCATGTTTACATGAAGCTCCATTATAAGAGTTTTAGAAGAATCTCCAACTATCATATCATAAATCAAACTATAAATGGCATGGTGTGCTAGTTTTTTCCTTTTGTTTTTTCCTGGTTTGACATGGTGTGCTGCTTAAACAACTGTTGGAGTTTTTTTTTTTTTCCTATTTTATTCTGTTGCCCTCACCAAAATAAAACAAAATATTAATATATCTTAAGTTGGTAAATATCTTTCCAACAGTGAAAATGATAAGGGTCTGCGAATACAAAATGCACATACATTTTCATCTGAGTATATGTCACCAGTTCGATAACCCCTACTCAAAGTATCCAGTACTGCAGACTCAATTCTCTTGGCAGCAGTTTCTTCCCCTAGACCGTACTTCAAAAGCATGGCAGCACTGAGCACAGTTGCTAATGGATTTGCCTTATCCTGCATATTCAATCATTACATTCTCTATCAAAACAGGCCTTTAATTATTCAAGACTAAAAACTTGATTTGTAAGCAAACCAACCTGTCCAGCAATATCAGGAGCAGAACCATGAATAGGTTCAAAGAGTCCAGGTCCCTGAGCCAATGACAAGTTCAATTTCAGTATGAAAGATTATTCAAACATTTTTTTTATTTAAAACAAAGATTATTTGAACTTCATCAAACAGACATACAGGCAATACAAGAACTTGTTTCCAAATAAAACCACAAACTTCCACAAAGAGAAACAATGATTAACCATACCGATTCACCCAGACTAGCAGATGGAAGCATCCCAATACTTCCAGTAATCATTGAAGCCTCATCAGACAAAATGTCCCCGAATATGTTGTTCGTTACAATTGTATCAAACTGCAATTTTCATACCAGACATTGTAAACATTGTAAGGCTTGCATTTATTAAAAAAATAAATGTGGCTTTGGAAGTTCACTTACCTTCCCAAGTAATATTTTCATAAGCTGGATTTAAGATGAAGGGAAAGATGATGAGGGTATTTTAAAGGCAAACCTGTTTTGGGTTCCGAACAAGCTGCATTGCCGCATTATCAACATACATGTGTGAAAGTTCCACATCAGGATATTCTGAGGCTATAGCTGTTACTCTTTTCCTCCAAAGGATCGATGCCTGAAATAATGACATTAATAATCTTGTAGCATATTTCACAGTAATCTCATCCATTTACATGTATAAGATAAGACAAATCTTACTGCTAAGTCAGCCAATGACACCTTATTATTCCACCATTCCTCATATAAGATAGCATTTAATTATTTATTTTATCATATATTGCAGTTCAACCTAACAGTTTTGTAGTTGAGTTTCACAGAAAATGTTCACAAAATGGTGAACCAAAAAAAAAAAAAGTGTCTCAGTTTTTTCAAAATATTTAGTTTAAATTAAGAATGAATAAAAATTGATTGAGAAAGTGAGGAAAAGACACCAAGACCTCTGATATAAGATCAATCTATAAAACAAGAAACGTTCCCCATATGCACACTAGCATTGCATCAGACGACTATCACAGGACACGTAAATTACCTCCTTAAAGTGAGAACTTACAACAGCCACATCTATAAGAAAATAATATTTTTGGTGTATTGGCTTCAGTACTTCTACAAAGGAGCCACACTCATTTTTCATACGATAGTCGTGGACATAAATTATAACAGAAAGAAAAAAAAAATACAGCTTGTCCATAGAACTCCTTAAACTGCATTACAATGAACAAAACCAGAAGTATATTGGCACAAAGTACCTCCAATACATTCGCTTTGTCAACAGAGCAAAGTTTTCCACGCCGCCTCCGAGCAGTCTCAAATGCCACGCGAGCAATGCGATCAATCTGGCAGGTAAATTCTTTACATTTAACAACCACTTATTTTTATCTACAAGTATACAACACAATGGGGAGCAGTACATTTCAGAAACTAACTTGGATTTCCCTGTAGCACTACCAGACTACCGAAAATATAGAATGCAAATTTGGGTGCCATATACAGTCATAATGATACAAATCCCACGCATGCTGTTATTTTTTTAGAGCAGGAAATCTTGAAAATTGCAAAGTCTCAACTCGCAGGACTTACAAATGCAAGACTTGGGACAGATATGTCTCTTTTTCGAAACTAGATATCCCATGGCAAGCGTGGGCCTCGATACAGTTTTTGTTCAACCAAATTAGCTTAGATATATTATTAAAGATGTCACATGCCAAAATAATCTTATGGGTTTCATGTCCCCTCAAATGCTAAGACAGCCAGTCCACCACAACAGAGATATCTCTATCTCCTAGAACTTTCTTACCAAGTAAACCTATTGCCATCTAAGAACAAAAAAGGAAATGAATGTGTTCAAAAGTCAGAGAAAAAATTAGAACAATATCTCCAGTCTGTGTAAAGGAAATGTTCTACAAATGTAATAAACGGAATGCAATAGCTTCAAATTAACAAAGGGGGATGATTAAAATTATATTGAATCTTGCAAGGACCTATTCTGGCTAGAAAAACCTAAGGGTTGGCTCAAGTGGTAAAGGTCTTATTCTTGGTGATATGCTCCCTCCAAGGTCCAAGGCTCAAATCCCATTAGATGCAAAAAATCTCTAAGGGGCATCAAACTGGTAGATTTTTCCCTTGAATTACCCGAAAAATCCTTGCTGAGAGCCCATGCACCTTTGGTATTAGGCGGGATGCCATTCCCAGACACCCGGTGCCCAAAAAAAATTATTAACTAGAATAGGTGAAAACTGATGGGATACAAAGTCAATTAACACAGAAGATTGCTGGTAAACAAACTTGTATCATTTAACTACCTCATGAGTGGCATACACCTCAGTATTGAAGCCAATCTCCTCACCATTCTCATTGGTGCTGAAACCCCTGGGCTTTCCAAAATAAATACCTATGTCAAGAGGAAAACTTAAATACATGCTTACAAGGAAAGCCACTCACAAAAGAAAACTCAATCTATGCAACTCTAGTAGAATTTGTTGCACACTGACCTCCAGTAAGCTCTCTTACAACCATTAGGTCAACACCTACTGCAACCTCTTTTTTCAAAGTTGAAGCATCCACCAACTGAAATGAGTAAATCCCATAAAATGATATATTTATCAGGTAGACATCTGAAACAGAGCACTGATGTAGAAATCATAAAATAATTTAACGAGTATAAGCCATCATTTTAAAAAGTTAAGATTTAAAGTAATTCCAAGATTCTGCCCGAGTGACTGGTTTCTCCAGTATCAAGCAAGGGTGCAAGTTTTCTTTCAGTGAACTATCATCTATATTTTTATACCGTTGAGATAGTAAACCATCATTACAAGCATGTGGCAATCAGAACTCCAGCAAGTCAGCACTGAGATACTAATTCAACATTTAATATTCTATTTTTAATATCTAAAAATAATTTAAAGAGGTTTGAAACCAAATAAACATACAAAGAAATCGAGTTTCATCCTGTTCGTCCTAAATCATTTCTTTTTCAGCATGTCATATGCCCAGCAAACGTCTGGATCCAACTTAAATAAAAGAAATGAGTGATTTATCTGTGGGGGTTTTGCAGATACGTATGACAACGGAGAAAACTGTTGTGTTAAAACTATTTTCCTATGCACAAAAATATCTGGTAAACAGAAGTTGCTACTCCAGCAATGTAATCAAGGGATAACAAATCCCAAATTTGAGGTATACTTCTGGAAAAGGCATAACACTACCTCTTCCAGACTTTGCCATCGCATGTTGTATCCTAAAACAGATGTCTGATACAACGCACTTACGTAAAAATGGAAAAGGTAATAGAACTTGGAAAGGTAAATTACACGGGGAAAAAACAGAGAGAAGGACCTCCACGAGTTAAAATATGTATATGACATACTTATCAATTGAAGCAGGTATACCCATGAGTAATTCAATGTTTTTGGATTATTTTTAAAACCAATTGAAATTTTATTATGGAGTTATCCATATTTGAAGCCTAATGTGCATTAAAAGAAACGCCAAATTTCATAAATGAACTATGGGTATATCCTGTGAACTTTGCCTCATAACAAACATTACCTGTGGTAAAACAGTTGCCGGCCTTAAATTTGCAAAAACTTTCAGGCCAGCCCGAAGTTGTAGTAACCCAGTCTCTGGCTTCAAGTGCTTTTCATTTTTATCCCATTTATACCTTAATATAAGAAAAGCATTACATCAATTGACGGACACCCCCTGCAAAAACATATAACATAGACAGGAACATACGTGCATATACACAAGTATAGTTACATAAATACAAAAAAGAAAGTGATGGAACAAATTGTAAAGCACAACTACCCTCCAATTGCCCCAAGCAAAACTGCATCCGATTTCTTCGCAGCTGAAAGCGTCTCCTCCGGCAATGGCACTCCGGTCAGATCCAAAGCAGCTCCACCCACAGGCATTGCTTGGAACCTAAATTCAATCCCTAATATATGAAAATACGTATTTACCTTTATCAGAGCTTTAAAAATAATATAATCGTGTATGTCTCGTGCATTTGAGCTACGCCTACTTTTCTTACTAAAATCTAATCGCAGTCCCAATCCATTAAAACGTAAAGACTGTTAAAATAAGTCCACTTCATTGAGCCCAGAGCAATTATAATCATTTTTTATTCGCAAAAAATAAATTTCTTAAATGAAAATGAACACAAGCGAACATTTATATCGGAAAAATCTCCAGTGCTGTAAAAAAAAAACTGAACCTCTTTTAAGTTGCGAAACATGAAGAACAGAAACCCAGATTTTTCTTCCCTTCTCTTTTTCTATTTTATATCGAAAACAAACATTGAGAGAACCACAAAAATAAAATAAAATAAATGAAACAAAATATGCTAGAGTGAACTGAAGGACCTTCGATAGAACCAGCGAGCTTGAGGACGTTGGTGGCGACGGAGATGACCTCGGGGCCAATGCCATCGCCGGGAAGCAGAGTGATGGTGTAGCGTTTGGACGGTGTAGTAGTGGCGCACCTGATTCGACCCGGTTTGGGTGATTGTTTGGACACAGACCGGGAAACAGGGTTTAGTGGGAAATAGGGCCGGGAAGCCTTGGCGTTGAGTTGCAGACAAGCCGCCATTCGTTTCTTCAACTCTGAGCTTCTGAGGGCGGTTCGTAACCGTGAGTCGACCGATTACTCACTAATCTAACACGAGTCAATGTGTAAATACAATAGCAAAAAAGTTTACCAATCGGTGCTTTTTATGGGATTATTACGGAATGGGCACATTTTGTTTTCAAATACAGAATGGGCAAATTTTAGTTTGTACACAAATTCTAAATAAAATTGCAATTTATAATATAGTTTTAAAAAATGATAAATATATTTATTTTTTATAATTTAATTAAGAAAATTGTTAATCTCGTGTTTTGTCATCTAGATTACTCGATAATGGCTCAAAAATCTATTCCTACAAATTAGATAAGAAGATAAGATTGGGAGTTAGAGATTACTCTAATAGTAAAGTCAAGGATATTAGAAATGCAAAAAGGAAATATGCAGTAGTAAAAAGAGTAGATTAAAATGTAACCCCTACTTTGGAAGGAGTGTTACTATTTATATGTTTGTCCAAGTCTTGCTTGTTGGAGAAGAATGTTGAGGACATTTTGTTTGTTTGCTTGGTCATTATTCATTTAGCTATGTTCGAGTGGGCAAGTTCACCTCGGACAAAGTTGCCAAGAGAAGTCGGGAGCTAACGTCTAATTTGAGCTGCACTTCTCTCTCTCTCTCTCTCTCTGTATGTGGGTGTGCGCGTGCTGATTTGTGACCAGAATTTCTAGTTTACATTTTATGCAGTATGACTTTTCGTATGATCCACATTTAATGTGATGTCCATGCGCAATTTTTGTCCCCTCGATCTTGAGGTATTTCTGTTATGGGTCCCCGATATTTCCTAGGTTGGGTGCTCGTTGTCTCGTTAAACTTTCCTATCTATCTCTCGAGCGTACCCCAATCAAGTAGATGCCTACCCCACTATCTGATCTTGAATCCTTTTTTTTTGTGGTGGCATAGAAAAGTGATGTTGAAGACCTCTATTATATTAAAATAATTTTTGTATTTTAAGGTTTTAATTAAATGCATCTTTAAAAAAATCAATATATATCATCTAAAATGCATGCAATAACTCAATTCTTTACTTGTGGTCTGGTTTGTTTTTAGAGATGAGATGAGATAAAAGTTAAAAAAAGAATAAAATATTGTTGTAATATATACTTTTAATATTAGTTTTATTTTGAAATTTGAAAAAGTGGTTTTGGAATTTAAAAATTTTGAATTTTTTATTATATTTTGTATAGGAATTTGAGAAAATGTAATAATGAATTTGAGATAGTTTTGAATTTTAGTTTTATTCCTAAAAGCAAACAAGCCCTGAAAATTACACTCCATTTTATTACATTATAAAACACAAACTATAATTAGAATGGACCAAATCGAATACAAAATAATCAATATCTATCATCTAAATTGCATACAATAATTCAATTTTTCCCTATTTTCGAATTTAACTTCAATCTCTATATGCAAGACCCTCCATTCTTCACTATTGCACCCATATGCTTCAGCATATTCTCTTGTTGCAAGCTTAAATTTGTGTTTGACTGCAATCCAGATCAGAACAAATCAAAATTTATAATATGGCAATTACAAGGAAGAAGAAAAAAGCCTTTAAACTCAGTACAAATCAAAGTGCTACCTATCAAAGTGCTCCTTCCTTTGATATGTATATCTGTACAATACAGACATCAAGAAATTCATGACGTTTAGATGTTCAAGTTCTCCTTCCTTTTCACGCAATTGTTTAAGTATTTCCTCCATCTTTATCATAACTTTTACATTTTCATCTTCTCCCATGTGCTTCGTGACATTTAATTGCCCTCTCAATCTCTCTATTTCCAACATTAGTGCTTGTTTTGCATCTAATTGTTTTTTCAAGAAAATTGACACCTAATAAAAAACTTAGCAATAAACATCTTAAAATTTTCAGCATCATACTTCACTAGACATTGTGAATTATATACTTTTTCCTCCACGTCCTTTTTATCACGATTTATCTTTTTCATAACATTTACAATAAAGAGAGAAATTTCCACACATTATAAACCTGGTGATTCATAGAAATAGTGTCATTTTTGTAGTAGCAATAAATAGCTTACCCTTATATTTGTACTGAATTTTTGGTATCAGAATCAATACGTAGCACTTTCACAAAGTGTTTTCAAAATATTGATTGGTCTATATTTTTTGGATAAAGGTGGAATGGAATAGGTAGATAGTTGTGTATACATGGATGAATGGGTTAGAAGACTCGCATGCTCCTCCATATTCACTGGAAGAGAAGAGGAGTTACCACCAACTCCTTGAGTTGTACTGACATTCTAACTCATTGAATCTTCTTTCATCAATTAGTGAGTAACAAAATGCAACATTAAAGAAACCAAATCATATAATTGAGTAAAAAATCATGAACAAATCTGCAATAAATATGAATAGAATACTCAATCATTCTAAATTTCTTAGCTAAACCGTGACCACAGTATTGAGAATTTTCTCTTTCCATTCATAACATTGAATATAATTCACAACATTAAAAAATATTACGTAACAAGTTGTTATGGATATTGGATATATATTGCCACAAGATCTGAATGATTATTAAAATTTCCCACCATATACTGGAAATTAGGAGTTCTACTTCAGACATCGAGAAACTAGAGAGGTTTGCTCTCATGGGTATTCTAATATGGAACTGATCGAATCCCATCCTCCGGAATCTCACTGAAAGAAGAAATTGCAAACATGTCTATATATACAATGTATCTAAAAGAGACTCCAAGAGAGACCAAGGTCTGTCATTTGTCCAATCACAGGCGGATTCAACAAATGAGATGAGAAAGGAATTTATTTGAATTTAGAGAATCAAATACAAATAACACGAGGGGAACTTTAAAATACAACTGCCAGTTTTCATCCCTATACATGCATACTTTTTCTGCAACTCTACTCTTCCACTGCCAAATTTTATTTCACTACTCAATTTTGTTATTACAATAATCTATATATAACGTGTCGTTAAAAGTTAAAATGAAAAATACGAAATTAATATATAGGACATTGTTGAGTTGTACTCTATTTTATTATTAGTAAGCATTTTTTTTTTATTTTTTATGATGGGAAACTACCCCTGACACAGTCTTTAGGACTCATTCATCAAATCTAACAAAACTAAACGTGTAATAAAGCTTGAATAATAGATTTCCAAGAGAATCCATGAGGACCAGAATCCATGGTTGCTAATAAGTCAGATTTCCCTAATCTGACTTATTAGCAACCACAGTAACCAAATATATGACTTACTAGCAACCACAACAACTAAACATAGACCACGAAAAAAAGGGATGATCAAGGCACAATAAAACAATGAATTAATGAAACAGTAACGCATTCCCAGAAGCGATTCGAACTCGAGATTACATGCTTTCGCCAAACAGAAAAACAAACCCACTTACATCAATTAAAAAATCCACTTACATCCATTAAAAACCCACAGCCCCAAAAACTTTAGATGTGAGAACAACGTAACTAAGGACAAAGCAAGACCCATAGAGAGAAGGATAAAAACTAACTTTGATCGGCGCACAAGGATGATGATGATGAAGCAAAGTGATGAAGACGACGGCGCGACGTGAGGAAGACGACTGTGTGATGAAAAGGAACTTTGCTGGCAGAGAGAGAGGTCTGAGAAGTGAAGTCGACACTCGAGCCTAAGGGAATTAATCCTATCTAGTATCAATAGGCGCCGTGTCTGATAATCAAAACAACGTGATTTTGATATCTTTGGATATTTTTAAAAAAAAATTGGGTATCAGATTTAAAACCCAGGTTTCGGATTTCAACCTAGTACTCGGCCCAGATTTACCCGGGTTCTAGGTCGGGCAAATCCGACCCATTTAAATAGGCCTAAAATTTGATGACTTTCATTCAAGAAATCGCAGTCATGGTTAGGGTTGTAAATTTGTAATACAGTCGAGTTCAATTTTATCGAGTTCACGATTCAAAATATTGGAATTCGATATTTTTATTTATTATTTATTTGAATTTGTCTTAATAAACTAAACTTTCGATTCGAATTCAAATTCATCCCATAAGTCATGAGTTCAATTTTTTTTTTAATTTTTTAAATAAAATTTAAAATCAAATAAATAAAAATTTAAAATCTAATAAAAAGATAATACTTAATATCTAACTAATTGATAATTATTCATAATAATAATATCTTATATACTTACATATATTATTAATAAATACAATAAATATGATAACATTTATATATTTCATACATGGTTTCCACGTATTAATATATATGAAATTATTAAATTTTATAGACTGATTATTATACAAATTATAAAATATAACTATGAAATATATTTATGATATATACATAAGTAATTAGACTACATATTACATATTTAATTATAAAAGTGATATTCTTATATTATTAACAATACATATATATGCATATATATATATTTATCAATTTATGAATAAATTTTAATTGAGTCAAGCTAACTAGTCGATTTGAGAATAAACGAGTGAGTCTTAATCGAGTCGAGTTTTTTCAAGTATGTGTCATTTACTAATCGATAGGGTATATACTTTTATGAGTATTTTTTTTTCATGAGTTGAATTTAATTTGAGTTTAATCAAATAAATATCAAACGAATTATTGAATAAATTAGTTCATTTACCGCCCTAACAGTAGTGATACTATAACAATGAATTTATTACTTTTATTAACCTTCAGACCCTTGAAGAGCCATTATAATTTTTTAGCCAATTCTATTTATCAAACCAAAGCATAAAGGCCTCTTATATAGCAAGTTAACAAGCAGTCTTAATTTGATAAATTGAATAATGATACACTTACTATTCATCTATCACTATTTTATCACTTTTTTATTATTAATTTTTTTTTATTAATAGTTAAGAAAGTAATTATTAATAAAATTATAAAAGTTTTAAAAGTTTTCTTAATAATTAAGGATGTTAAAAAAATAGTTAAAAGAAAATAATAAAAAAATGAATGCACTAAGAATGATAAATAAGTGGTAAACAAATGGTATGAATATCATTACTCTTCATAAATTATTCATCTTTCGACACCCAAGCCCAACCTAGAAATAAATACTGAATTACTACTAATTAAACATTTGTTTAATTATACTTCAGCCAAAAAGTGGGCAATATATACTAAGAGATTTTTTGGGGTTTGGTCTGACCTAACTCTCCCCAAATGTAGTCTCCGTCGTCCCCGACAACAGTAGACGACACCGTCCATCCAATTAAGATTGGAGCGAGCCGGCGACTTTACCCCTGCAATGGCGAGCCCCAACGACCTCCGATGTGCCCCGTGCAATCTTAAACTTGAAAAGGGTCTTAATGGAAGGTGTCGTCCACCGCCGTCGAGAACAACGGGAGCTACATTTAGGGGGGGTTCGGTCAGACCGAATCCCAGGAAATCTCTGGGTGACGCTGGGGTGATGCATCCTAACGTCATTGCAGCCCACCTCCTAAATTCTTATAATTTTTATAAAAATACAATAAAAAATATTAAAAAATAAAATAAAAAAATAAAATTTAGAAAACACAATAAAATAATAAAATGAAAAAAAAATAAAAAATACAATAAAAAATAAAATGAAGACGAATTTTTAAGAGAGATTCGACCTCAGCCTAGTTCCCGCTGTCGTTCAGAGGCGGTAGTCGACACCGCCGTTTCAGACTCATTTTGGATTTAAGGTAGCCGGGAGCACATCGGTGGTCGTCAGGGCTGGTCGTTGTAGGGACGAGATCGTCAACTCCCTCCGGTCCTGATGGGATGGCGGTGTCGCCCAACTCCTTCGGCGGCAGCGGGGGTTGAGCTAAAACCGAATCTCTCTTAAAAATTTATTTTTATTTATTTTTATTGTATTTTTTATTATGTATTTTTTATTTTATTATTTTATTGTGTTTTTTAAATTTTAAATTTTTTATTATAATTTTATAAAAACGATAGGAGTTTAGGGGTGGACAGTTGGGGTGCCGTTTTCTATACTAAACAATTTCTCATAATTTTTGGAGCGGCCGAGCCAATTGACCAAAACCTAAACCACACTGTATTGCAAAAGCTCCTGGCTTTCAGAAGTGAGCGAAACTCACGATCAAGAATGCTGCCTTCAATCTTCTCTAGACGCTTTAAGCTCTTCCCTCTTCTCTCTCGCACTGAATCCCTCGTTCTTCCCTTTCCTCAATGTTTCTCCACCGAACCCATTTCTTCTTCCCACCCCAACCTACCAGAACCCTACTCAGACCCCTCCACTGTCTGTGAGACCCTCTCGTCCTACTGCAACGATTGGAAGCGCGCTTTCGAGTTTTTCAACTGGGTCGAAACCCATTTCCGATTCCAACACAACACTGCTACTTACAACCGTATGCTTGACATTCTTGGTAAGTTCTTCGAATTCGAGCTATCTTGGGATTTAATTCGACGAATGAATACAAGCCCATTATCGAGGCCAAACCATACCACGTTTCGCATACTGTTTAAGCGCTATATATGTGCACATTTGGTTAAAGAAGCTATCGACATGTATGATTCATTAGAAGACTTTGATTTGAGGGATGAGATGTCATTTTCTAATCTTATTGATGCTTTGTGCGAGTATAAGCATGTAATTGAGGCCCATGAACTGTGTTTTGGGAAGGACAAGAAGTCCAAAATCATTGTAACCAGTACGAAGATTCATAACATGATGCTTCGCGGGTGGTTAAAGATGGGGTGGTGGGGTAAATGTAGAGAGTTTTGGGAAGAGATGGATAAAAAGGGTGTTTGTAAAGATTTGCATTCATATACTATATATATGGATATAATGTGCAAGAGCGGAAAACCATGGAAGGCTGTGAAGCTGTACAAGGAGATGAAGACTAAGGGGCTAAGGTTGGATGTGGTGGCGTATAATACGATAATTCATGCTATTGGTCTTTCAGAGGGTGTGGATTTTTCGGTTCGTGTGTTTAGGGAAATGAGGGACTTGGGTTGTAAGCCTAATGTTGTGACTTATAATACAATTATAAAGCTCCTCTGTGAAAATGGGAGGTATAAGGAGGCTTCTGAGTGGCTCAATCAAATGCATGAGACAGGTTGCTTTCCTAACGTCATTACATACAATTGCATTTTCAGGTGTCTTGAGAAACCTACAGAGATTCTTCTACTGTTTGATAAGATGATTGAAAGTGGGATTCGTCCAGGGATGGACACTTACGTGATGCTTCTGAGAAAATTTGGGAGATGGGGGTTTCTTCGACCAGTTTTTATTGTGTGGAAGAAGATGGAGGAACTCGGTTGTAGTCCGGATGGGTCTGCTTACAATGCTCTGATTGATGCTTTGGTGGAGAAAGGAATGGTAGATATGGCCCGGAAGTATGATGAAGAGATGTTAGCCAAAGGGTTTTCAGCTAAACCAAGAGCTGAGCTTGGAAGAAAGCTTGCGGGTGGAGAATCTCTTGACAGCAGCTTTTAAGAAGCAGAAGTTTTTAGGGCGGTGTTGATAGATAATTGGCAGAAAATGAATCTGACAGTGAGCTTGTTTTGATCGAGAATCTGTGACATGGAAGAAAACTAATGAAATTTGAGAAATTTGTTTTTTCAGAAAAGTGGAACAAGTTTACTTTAGAGTTCTGAATGCAGATGAAGAATATATTGCTACTTTTTGGGTATGAATGAGTTCCGTTTTCATTGTTGACAGTGAATTTTTCTTTCTTTTTTTTTGGGAGGGGGGGGGGGGGGGGGCGCGGACACTTAAATGATTCAGTATAGCTCCTGAACCAGCTTGTAACAAAGGCCTCCGAATTTAATGCTTGCCTTTAGTTTGTACAGATGAACCTCTGGGGTAGACTGCAGGGTAGACTGCAGTTCACCGGATGAGCAAAGGCACTAGGGGTGTAGGAAAAAAAGAAGGCGATTTGCCGGTTCTAAGGGACATTCATCATCCGTGACAGTAATCACCAGAATAGAATCGCACAAGTAGCCTCTTAGGATGGCTAGGGCAGGCATGTTCGGTGAAGCTTGTGCAGTTTTGCGAGCATCTGAAACCATTCCTCACGTGTCTTCATAAAATCAGGTGGCCGGTCTCTTCTCTGCAAGTTTGAGTATTCAAGCTATGATTCTTGGATTTTCTGCTATTTTAGCAAAAAAATCTCATTCAGTGCGGGTAGCTTATGATGCTCAGAAGTCGGTTTCTGTTTTCATGCTGAAAGTTGGAGCCATAAAGCAGAGAAAACATTTGGTTCTAAAGTCAGTGAGATCTCTACATTTTTAATATTGTATCCATCTGGTACTTTAGTATTTTTTTAGATGAGATGAGATAATTGAGATAAAAATTAAAAATTGAATAAAATATTGTTAGAATATATTTTTTTAATAAAATATTGTTAGGATAGATGAAAATTTAAAAAAATTGTAATAATTAGAGAAGATGAATTTAGATCAATTAATGGGTGGTTTGGATTGGAAAATGAGATGAAATTAGTTGAGATGAGTTTTTAAGATTAAATAAAATATTATTAAAATATTATTTTTTAATGGGAGAATGTGTGTCGTCTCTTATCAAAAGGTGGTTTGGATATTCGTAATTTGAGGATGTTCAATCGAGCATTGTTTGGTAAATGATTGTGGAGATATCATCAAGAATTAGAAGTTCTATGGAAAATAGTGAGTGATCACAAATATGGGGAAGCGTGGAGAGGGTGGAGCTCCAATGTGGTTAGGGGGTCAAGTAGTGTAGGGGTGTGGAAAAACGTTAGAAGTGGGTGGGAAAATTTTCATAAGTACAGTAGGCTTCTTTGTGGTGCAGGTTCAAGAATTAGATTTTGGAATGATGCCTGGTGTGGCAATAGGGTCTTGTCTGACTTGTTTCTTTCTTTTTTTCAGGTTGCTTGTGCAAAAAATATCTCTGTGGCAGAGGCAGTGGAGGCAAATGGAGGCCGTTTACATTGGAACATCAACTTCAACCAGCGACCCAGGATTGTGAACTCAATTCCTTTGCGGATTTTTTTAGTCTCATTTACTCTCAAAGACCGAACCTCCAGACTCAAGATGGCTTATGGTGGAATCCTGCAGATAGAGGAATCTTCACAGTTCGTTCATTCTATAAGGTGCTCATTCAAGGACCTGAGACAATTTTTGTGGAGGAATATTTGGTGACACAAAACACTCTTAAAAGTGACCTTCTTCGTTTGAACAGTTTCGTTGGAAAAGATTCTCACTACAGATAATTTGAGGAAAAAGGGAATTATTGTCACAGATTGGTGTTGTTTGTGTCGTAATGGGGGGAGTCGGTAAATTATCTCCTATTACATTGTGAGATTGCTAGAGTTCTTTGGTGTGGGGTCTTTAGTAGATTGGAATTAGCTTCGGTTATGCTAGAGACTGTAATGGCAACAATGACATGCTGGAACTCTATTAGCGACATATCAGAGCTATATGAAAGAGAATTCTCATATGTATCATGTGGTGTCTTTGGTTAGAACGTAATAAGCGGACATTTGAAAATAGGAGAGAACTAAGGAGGAGTAGATTATTTTATTTTTTAGAATCTTATGTATTTGGTCCATTATCGTAGATTTCAATGACATGGACATACATAATTTCTTAGTTTTTAATATGCTTATTCGATAGGTCATGGTAACTTTTGTAATTGGTTTTTGTCGTGTTTAATAAAATTTTATATATAAAAAAAATATTATTTTTTAATATTATTAGTATTATTTTAAAATTTGAAAAAATTAAATGTTTATTATATATTTTTTATGAGAATTTAAAAAAATATATTTATAAATTTGAAATCAGTTGAAGAGAATAAAAAAAAGGAGCTTTGGCAACCATCGGGAATGCAGTTTTCCAAACAATTATGGCTGCAGGAAAATTATCATTGAAATTTGAAGGCGATGCCGTACATGGAAAGTTTCAATGAACAAGGATCAGATATTGAAAGTCAAGTTCGTTTGAGAGAGAGAGAGGCACACACAAACAAAATGTGACAAAATAAAAAAGGGCCTCTGGATTCAGTGATCATCCATGGGGGCAGGCGGAATTACTCATCATTAAGTACGGTTTGCATAAGTTTGTAAGGCAAGGTAGACAGGTTACAGCATCGTTGTTTCATGTTTTTATTTAATAGTTACAAAATTTATTAAGTGTATTTTTTTTTTCAATGATTGAAGATATGAAAAAAATGTTAAAAAAATAGAAGAAAAAAAAAATTTTAAATACACCATCTGGGCCGCTGGTTGCAATATCCTAAAGTCCGAAGAAAAGGTAACTGCATGGTCCTATTTTGTAACAAAGGGCAGCATCAAACTTTTCTCTTTCTACACACTAATTACACAAACTTGTGAAAGTGACTTGTAATAAAATAAATTGTTGTACGGATATTTTATATAGGGCTGTAAAAAAATTTTTTATGGACCAAAAATTTTCGATCCCGTCTAATTTCCCTCTAGACCGAATCGGACCGGATCAAATGCACACACATATATATTTTATATATATATATGTATATATAGGTAATAGTATATAAATTTTAATATTAATATTAACATAGATAAAAAGGGATAATATTAATATATAATATATACTCTTATAATCTTAACATATTATGATTTATAATAGTTGTAGTATAAAAATAGAAATTATAATATATTTATATAAAATATTAGTAATAACTTATAAATAATAAGTGTATTATTATTATTTAATATCCTATTACTAATTTATTACTATTCACTAACATATAAATTTATAATATGTTAATGTAAATAATGTAATAATATTATTAGTTATAGTTAACCAACTTATGATGTATTACTAAAAAACTATTAACTAATTAATAATTACTCTTCTTATGATTACATGTAGCAATTATAAATATTAATTACTAATGTTGTTTTTAACTATATATGAAGTATGATTAATGATTATTAATATCATTGATTAATTAATATTACTTATGAGAATTAAATTAACTAATCAACTTATGAGTTATATATAATATAGAATATTAGTTATAATTTATAGTATAAGTATTAAGTCTATAGACTATAAATTATAACTATATATTTTATTTAATATTTAGATGAAATTAAAAATTGAGAATTAGTAAAGATGATTATTTTTTTATGAAAGTAGTATTAGAATATATTTAATCATTTACAAACTTATGTATAAATATATATTTAATTATTGCAAGATTTTTTATTAAATTTAACTCATTAAATCATATGGGATACCCTTGGATCAAACCGGACCGCTCCTAGACCGAATTGAATCGAACCGGTATGGACCAAATCTTATTCGGTCTAGTCTAGAGTGAGAAAATTTTTTGACCGAATAGAATCGGTTCACATTTTTTTTAGACTGGACCAGATCGAACTAGACCATTTACACCCCTAATTTTATGCAACAATTTGATAAAATCTTGATCTCTTGTGAACATATAATAGATAATTCGCAATCTATTTTTATGGGACTTCTAACATTCATTCTTCTCGAAAATCCCAAACCAAGACTCGAAATTTGGTCACAAAGGAAATCAAATCATGCCAAAAACATCAAAATTTTGACTGCATGGAAAAAAATAATAATCTAGTACTTAAAAAAAAACAACCATATAAGTTGGTGAAAAAAAAAGACTAACTGCATTTTTTTTTTGATTAAATTATGTTATTTATGTGAACGATATGGTAGAAATTTTTGCCCTATTTATGTAAGTGATAGTTCAACTGATCCAACCCGACCCGTTAGTAGTGGTTTTCGACCTGGTTCGTTAGTAGTGGCTTCCGATAGACCTAATACCCACTTACACATTCAAGTATACGGATATTTCAACCGAACCCGATCGCTATCTACACTTTGCGTTTTGTAGTTCCTTTCTCCCTCTTTTTATTTTATTTTATTTTCTAATAAACACCTTCCATACATATCCTACATCTCTGCTCCAATACACAAGTCTATTAGGTTAAATGAATACACATTCCTTTTCAATACCTCTGGGTTATAGAATGATAGATCGGCCAAGAATGTTGCACATTTCTCTAATCCATTTTCAATTTTTTCAAGAAGTACAATTCATAGTGTACGGTTAAACTTTGGTATGAGCTATCGTACGCATCGGCAAGAGCACAGGGTGAGGTAAGCTTCTCTTCCTCCTCCTCCAAAACCACCCTTCCTTCTCCCAACTTGTACCGTTGTGTCAACTCCTCGAGAACAGTGTTGGATAATAAGCACGATAAAGGCGCTAACTTCGTCGTCTGCTACTCCAACAAATTTCATGAGATTTTGGGTTCGTTGCTCTGAAATACCATGCAATTCTTTTTCACTGAGGAATGTGATTTCGCGCATTTATGACTCGATAGTGTTATAACCCCTACTCAAGGCTAGGGTTTGGGGATGAGTCTATGTCGAGATGAGATCAAGAGAGGTGGAGGAAGAGAGTGAGAGAGCAAGAGGGCGAGAGTTAGGAACGAAATCTGGACAAAACGACTTATCGGGTGTTATCCCTTGCAATAATCAATTAACAACTTTCGATTGTGTGCCTATCAAGTCTGACATTTTGTTTTGGGTCGGGTTGAAAAAAGGCGGTCGGTAACGGCACGCAGTTAATTTGAACAGCCCTACCAACATGTATCTTGCTGTAAGATACATGGGATGAGGGTAATAAATGGCCAGACGCTTGGTGAATAAAAACAATACATACTTCGGTTATATTACAAATTGAACCGAAAAACCATAAGTGGCCGTCTCCCGCTTTGTACCGTTTCAATATTGCCAAAGCTGCTAAATGTAATTAAATCTAGTCTTTCTTACAAAACCTCCATAATTTTCTGAACAATCATTGCATTTTTAAATTTCCAAAGTAATAAAAAAAAAACCGCATATATCTCGAGTCTCGACCAAGGGCTAATGTATTCTCTCTCTCCGTATGTTAGGCAAACGTCATAAAACGATGACATCCCTTTCGAACCCAACATCCAATCATAAGCATTGCACGTTTAATCCATGAGCCCTTATTATAAGCGCGAGAAACGCATTTGGTATTTATTTATTCAAAGCAGTGTTCTTTAAAGTTCATTGAATATAGATGCATGTGGGAAATTATGCCAATTAAAAAAAAAAAAAAACTCTTGCTCTGGTATTTTATAACTCTATCATCACTAAATGCATCAAAACAGTCAAAAGCTTCGATCTCCTTTACAACAATGAACATCATGCAGTCTTCTTCCCAATCCACCGTACCATCTCAATCTGATCCCAAAATTGATGAGGTGCAATGGATAATTCAAATCCGTCAAACCCTTGAATCAGACCTCGACGATGATGAGGAAATCCCCGTTTCCATTTTCAATGTCCCCAAAGCTCTTATGGCCAGTGATCCAGATCACTATATTCCACAAGAAGTTGCTCTCGGTCCTTACCACTCCTGGCGTCCAGAGTTGTATGAAATGCAGAGGTATAAGCTGGCGGCAGCAAAGAGAATTCAAAAGCAACTCAAACACCTTAAGTTCCAAAATCTTGTCGATCAAATGATGCGGCTTGACTACAAGATCCGAGCGTGCTATCACAAGTATTTGGATTGCAATAGCGAGATATTAGCATGGCTGATGGCTGTAGATGGCTCATTCCTGCTCGAGTTCCTTCAAACTTACGCCACCCACGAAGGAAAGGTGTTTGAAAGAATTTCTTCAAGGATGTCACACTTGGTTGACCATGCCGGAATGAAGTCAGCGCATAACGCAATTCTCAGAGATGTGATAATGCTCGAGAATCAAATCCCTTTGTTTGTATTGAGGAAGATGCTCGAATTCCAGCTCTCATCTCTAGAGTCTGCCGATGATCTGCTGCAATCAATGCTAATGGGTTTATGCAGAGCGCTTTCGCCTTTTAAGATGGGGGAAAACCTGCCAAAGGTTCAACTCTCCCAAAGCGCCCATTTGCTAGACTTTTTGTACGACACGATCGTGCCCAAGTCGGAAAACCCAGTTCCGGAAATCGCCGAAATTGCAGGGGAACATAATGAAGACATGCAAAGGGACGAAAACTCTTCTGCAGATCGAGGTTATGTTAAACAACTCCTAGATGAGGTTTGGAAGTTGCTTTCGAAATTAGACGTCGGCATTTTACATCTTATCAAGAAGGTGCTCGTGTCTAGACCCGTAAAATTCATCATAAGGCTGCCTTGGACTATCCTCTCTAATCTTCCTGGATTTCGCATCTTAAAACAACCTGTGGAGTTGTTTTTTCTCCAAAATAAAGAAGCAGTCGAGCCAGAAAATGAGTCAGAGGACAGCATAAGCAAACCACCATCGGTAGAGGAAATCACAATCCCATCTGTGACACAACTTATAAAATCAGGGATCCGTTTCTCACCCACAAATGGCAGCATCTCCAGCATTGCTTTTGACACAAAGACAGTCACTTTTTACCTCCCCACAGTTAGCTTAGATGTTAACTCGGAGGTGACTTTGAGAAACTTGATAGCGTATGAAGCTTCGATTGCATCAGGTCCGTTGGTTTTTACGCGTTACACTGAATTGATGAATGGAATTATTGACACCGCGGAGGATGTGAAAGCACTTAGAGCAAGAGGAATCATTTTGAACCGTTTGAAGAGTGATGAAGAGGTGACAAATCTATGCAATGGAATGAGCAAGTCGATCAGATTGACAAAAGTGCCATTCTTAGACAAGGTGATTGAAGATGTGAACAAGCATCATAGCCGCAGATGGATTGTTAAAGCTGGCAATTTCTTCAATGTTTACGTGTTTGGGTCTTGGCAATTTCTCACATTTCTTGCCGCAATTTGCCTGATCGTCTTGATGTCATTGCAAGCGTTTTGTTCAGTTTATGGCTGCACTCGCGTTCTTCCAGTCAAGACCATTACTGGAACATGATGATAGAGATGGATCGATGTAGCTAGCTCGATCGGAGGTGCCTAGATCTTTACTCTATCGTAATTAAGAATTGAGATTGGTAACTAATTTCTCTTTCTGGATTGAGATTTCTCGGGAAATGGTTTGCATAATTTATTTTTTCTCACTAGGACACGAGAAATATATATATATATATATATATATATATATAATTTCTGTGAGTTTCTACGCTTCTATAGGAAAGTTGCATGGTTTGATGCTTTCTTAGTACTTTTCTTTCTTGTTCTTTCGAAGGTTGTGGGAATGTCATGATCACAATATATTGGGTTAGGAAAATGATATATACTAACACAATTACACAATATATTTTACAACAATGTATTAAATAAAAGGTATTTCTATAAAGTATTATGTGTATAAAATATTTTATAGAATTACTTCTTGTTTAATATTTATTGTGAAATATATTGTGTAATTATATTTAAGGGTGTAAATGGTCCGGTCCGGTCCGGGAAATTTGTAGACCGATTTCATTCGGTCCAAGAATTCTCTCACCCTGGACCGGACCGAACAGGAGTTCGGTCCATACCGGTCCGGTCCAATTCGGTCCAGGGGCGGTCCGGTCCGGTCCAGGGGTGCCCCATATGATTTAATGGGCTAAATTTAATATATAATTCTACAATAATCAAATATTTTTTTGGTCCAAATTTAATTACTATAAATTATAATATGTTAATATTATAAAAGTATATATTATATATTAATATGTTAGTATATATTATATATTAAGTATGTTAGTAAATTATAACTAATAGTCTAATAGTCTAATAACACTTTCACATTAGTATATGTTAATAAACTATAACTAATAAGTAATAACATTATTACAATTTACATTAGTATATTATATATTTATATGTTAGTAAATAGTGATAAATTATTAATAATATATTAAATAATAATAATACAATTATTATTTATATATTAATATATAAGAGTATATATTATCTATTAATATATTAGTTAATATTAAATATTAAGTATATTAGTAAACTATAACTAATAATCTAATAGTTTAATAATATTATTACATTAGTATATGTTAATAAACTATAACTAATAAGTAATAATATTATTACAATTTACATTAGTATATTATATATTTATATGTTAGTAAATAGTAATAAATTAGTAATAATATATTAAATAATAATAATACACTTATTATTTATATGTTAATATTATAAGAGTATATATTATATATTAATATATATTTAACATTAAAATTTATATATTATTATTTATATATACATATATTTTTAAAAAAAAAAATTTAAAAAAATAGGGATTCGGTCCGGTCCGGTCCGGTCCAGGGGGATGAACTCCCTGACCGGGACCGGACCGGAATTTTCCGGTCCATATATTTTTTGGACCGGACCGGACCGAACTCCAACCGGTCCGGTCCGGTCCCGGTTCGGGACAACCGGTCCGGTCCGGTCCACCGGTCCGATTCGGTCTTTTTACATCCCTAATTATATTTGTGTATATCACTTTTCATTGTGTTATCGGTAGCTTGTTAACGACTGTAATTAAGCCTTGTTTGCATTGGGTGTTGAGCTCAATTTATTTTATTTCACCTCATTATTACAATATTTTCAAATTAATATATATAATATAATAAATAATTCAATTTTTTAAAATTCTCAAAATAATAATAATACTAAAAATATTATCTTAATAATATTTTATTCAACTATTAATACTCATTTCTTCTCAACTCAAAATCTTTACCTGCTACTGCTCAAAAATCTTTATGCCAATTTCTTCCTCGCGAGGACATCAATGCATATATGCAACAGTCAATGAACCAGATTGTCTATAAATAAATTAAGGCTCATGGGTATGTTTCATTTCGGGTGCAATTTAAGAAAGTGAGATGAGATAATATGAATTAAGATAATTTATATATAGTAATAAAATTATTCGTTAAAAGTAAGTTCAAATGATTTCACCCTATTTTTATATTCAAGTGGACCCTTGACTAATTTCAAATGAAATCATAGAATTATTATATATATTTTTTATGGATGTACTAGTACATATTCCAAAATATTTTATATACCAATAAAAAGTATACCACGCAATGGAATAAAGGTGGGTAGTAATACCTCGAAATTTTTTATTTTTTTATTTATCTATTATTATGGGGGCATTGATCAGTTTATAGCTTAGCACCAATGGTGTGATTTTAAAGAACCAGATATGTAATGAACCAATCAAAGATTCCAAAACGAATGTTATCAAGGCGTTTCTCATGCAGAACATCAAGCCCTCCAACCATCATCTTGATCAACGCAGAAGGAACTCACGGCCCAGGCCCTCCAGATTCTGTTACAGTACTTGTGCTCGTGATGGGTCGCAGTTTCTTGATCGATGATCTTCTTAAGCCTGATTTATTTTTAGAAATAAGATTATAATGAGATAAGATAAATTAAAATAAAAATAAAAAATTATTATAAAAATTATGTTTATATAATTTTTGTATTAGAATTTAAAAAAATTAAATAATCTATATTATTTTATATTTGAATTTAAAAAAAATTAATAATTAGATAAAATGAGATGAGATATTTTTTAAACACAAATAGGCCTTAATTTTAAATAATAGTTTTATTTTTAAATAGATAAATTTTGTACAGTTTTTTTGTAAAATGGTAAGTTCTATTAACAAATAATAATTTTATTATTCATATTGTTTTAAAGTTTATTTTTTGTCCATTTAGAATTTATATAAGTCATTCTAGAAAAATTCTATATTTCATATTATCATCTTATTTTTATCCTAATAAATATGATGTGAAATATTTATTAAATAATAATTTATTACAGGCTTTTTTATTATATAATAGTGATAAATATATCACATTTGATTTGATAGAATGAAAATAAGATAAAAATATGATATATAACATTACTAATCATTCTATTTATGCTCTAATAATATAAAACATTTTCTTCTTTAATCAGCGGGCAAAAAAATTTAGAGAAATGGGCGGCCGATCCATGGACCAAGGTTGGGCTAATTGTCCTTTCGAATTTGAAACATAACTGCCCTGCTTGTTTTTCCTATGCGAAAATGAGGAACAAAGTTGCAGTGGTTGTACAATATAAAAGATATCTACAACATTTTTTTTTTTTTTTGTGAAAACATGCAGCTTTCATTGCATAAACCTCAAGCTGGCCAACGGCCATTACAAGCGTAAGGCTTACCGCCCTTCCATCGACATAGCTAACATACCATAACCTTCACTTGGCATAAAGCCAATACAACAGGCCAAGGGTAACTAATTACATCTTTCATTGGTGACCTGATCTGCTATACACGAATTTACATAATCTATCTCTATGATTTCAAAGCTTTCCTGTAGGGCTTGTTGTGCTAGTTGGTGTGCCACTTTGATGGCATTTCGCTTCACATGCTTAATGTCCCAGTTTATTTGACTTAAAATAGAATAGAAATCTTGCACTAGGCAATGAATGGTACCAACTTGTTGGTTTACCTTTTTGATTGCTGTGACCATCTAACTTGAGTCTTCTTCAAATTTAACATTGTTAAAGCTGAGATCATAACATAGCTTTGCAGCAGCTACTAAACCCCTTGCCTCTGCCTGAGTTGATTGGGAACAAAATTGTATGGGTTGCATAGCTGAGAGTCTGAGACTATCAATTCACCTTTACAATCCCGAACTGCTATTCCTATACCAACTATTGTTGGAAATCAACACACAATTGAAGAAGTTGGAGGCTTCTGGAAGACGGCACCGTTAGTAGCAGTTGGAAGGTAGGCGCCGCCAGAAAATTCAAGAAAATAGGCCGCCGGAATCTCCACCGTCATTTACACGTTCACATTATTTCTTTCTCCTATAAATACATGTAAGATTGTAATGAGGAAGAAGAGCTTGAGGTGAGGTCTGTTAGAGAAATTAGAAGCTGTGAGAGTTGAGAGAAACCATTGTAAATAATTGGTTTGTTGTTTAATACAAATTCTCCTCTTTGTGTGTGTGGACGTAGGCTAAATTGGCCGAACCACGTTAAATTCTGGTCTCCATATTATTTGTGATTTTCTGCTGATCCCAACAAGGGGTATCAGAGACGGTAGGAGGCCGGATTTGTAAATTTTCGTAAAAGACCCATTTTGAAATTTGATCGAAATCAAGTTTGGAGGATACCATTAGATTCCTCAGGTTAAGACGAAAATTCTGGTGAAAATTTCATCTCAAACGGATACCGGACGAAACTACACGCGCAGACTCGGCGACGGCCACGCGCCGGCCACGGGCCCCACGCGTGCCAGGGAAGAAGACAAGCTCCGACCCGAATTCCGGGTGATCCGACCTGGACCCATCACCGACCCGGTTCGCGACCCCCTCCAGCAACCCATCAGGGAAGGAATATTCCGTCAGCATATTCCGTCGTCGGTAGAATATTCCGTCACCGGCAAGAATATTCTGGTGAATGAATATTCCGGTGACTGGGAGAATATTCCGGTAATTGGAGGGAATATTTCGGTGACGTCGGAAGAATATTCTGTTGACATCAAAGAATATTCCGTTTCAGAAAGAATATTCCATTTGTCTTATTTTTCAAGTTTTCGACACAATTTTGATCGGTTTGGAACGAGACAATAGTCGTTTCCAAGGTTTTCCACCGTTCCAGACGCAACGGTGAGCTCCGTTTGTTGAGATTCAACTCCGAACATTGAGAAACGGTCACTCAAATCAAATATTAAAGTCGAACTAATGGAGGACTCAGGAGCAGGTGCGATGATCAAGCTAACATCTACAAATTACGCACTATGGAGACCTCGAATGGAAGATCTCCTGAATTGTAAAGATCTCTTCGATCCGATTGAAGAGAAAAGCGTAAAGTCAGATGATGTAGCGGAAAAAGAATGGCATAAGTTGAATAAGAAAACTATTGGTCAGATCCGGTAGTGGATTGATCATAATGTTTTTCATCATATTACACAAGAAACGGATGCCTATCAGCTATGGAAAAAGCTGGAAAACATATACCAGGCAAAAACTGCTCGGAACAAGGCAATACTAATGAGATGCCTTGTCAACTTGAAACTCAAAAGCAGCATCTTAGTGGCCGCACACTCCAACGAGTTTCAGAATCTTGTAAATCAACTTGCATCCGTAGATTTAAAGCTTGGAGATGAAGAGCAGTCTCTACTACTTCTCAGTTCCCTACCAGATAGCTGGGAAACGCTAGTGGTCTCACTTAGTAATTCAGCTCCAGATGGAAAGCTCGCAATGTCAATGGTGATAGACGCCTTGTTTAATGAAGAGGCTAGACGAAAGGAGATTGGAGGAGACGAGACAGATGCCTTTGTAACATAAGGAAGGCATCAGAGAAATAGTAGAGGTAGAAGTCGAGAAAGGAACAGAAGTCAAAGCAAAGGGAGATCCCAAAGTCGCGGTAAACAGCGAAATAAGGGAAAATACTTTTATTGTGGTATTGAAGGCGACTTTAAAAGAGAATGTCAAAAGCTGCAGAAGGAGCAAAATCAGCCAAGCAATCAGTCAAAGCACGAAGAAGGCGAAGCTGCAGTAACGCTTTCTGGAGATTGTGTACTCATTTCCGCTGTGAAGAATCTTGCTTGCACGTTTCAAGCGAGGAAGCTGAGTGGGTAATAGATACAGCAGCATCCTATCATGCCACTCATTGTAAGGATTTCTTCAGTACTTACAAGGTAAGAGACTTCGGTACAGTCAAGATGGAAAATTCGAGTTTCTCAAAGATCGTGGGCATTGGAGATGTCAGAATAAAAACCAGTGTTGGCTGTACTATAGTGCTAAATGACGTTCGGCACGTACCCGATCTTCGACTCAACCTAATTTCTATAAGAACCCTTGATCAACAGGGTTACGAGAGCATCTTCAGCAACAATGCTTGGAAATTGAAGAAAGGAGCAATGGTCGTTGCACGGGGACAAATGTATTGCTCTCAATCTTTGTGAATACTGTTTATTTGGTAAGCAGCATAGAGTTTCATTCCAGACATCTGCTGGAAAAAGATCAGAGTTATTGAGCTTGGTATACTCTGATGTTTGCGGTCCTTTTGAAGTTGAATCACTTAGAGGTAACAAATATTTTGTTACTTTTATTGATGATGCTTCACGAAAAGTGTGGGTGTATTTTCTAAAAAGGAAAGATCAAGTTTTTGAGCAATTCAAAAACTTTCATGCCATGGTAGAAAGAGAAACTGGCAAGAAGCTGAAATGCCTCCGGACAGACAATGGAGGTGAATATACTTCTCGAGAGTTCAGAGAATACTGCTTCAAACATGGCATCAGACACGAGAAGACTGTCCCCTACACCCCACAACACAATGGTGTAGCAGAACGGATGAACCGAACCATTGTGGAACGAACCAGATGCATGCTGAGTATGGCAAAGTTGCCTAAGCCATTCTGGGGTGAAGCAGTAAAAGTAGCCTGTTACCTGATCAACAGAACACCGTCAGTTCCACTGCAGTTTGAAGTCTCAGAGATGGTGTGGTCAGGTCGCAAGATTTCATACTCTCATCTAAGAGTATTTGGGTGTAAAGCATTTGTACGTGTATCCAAGGAGAAAGATAGAAACTTGATGAAAAGTCTAATCCGTGTTTTTTCATCGGCTATGGAGATGAAGAATTTGGATACAGATTATGGAATCCAAAAGCGAAGAAGGTCATCAGAAGCAGGGACATAGTGTTCCATGAAAACCAGATGTTTGGATCAGAACAAATAACTCCAAGTGCTCCAGAACCAGCTCCGAGTTCACTACCACTTCAGTCTGTTTCAAACACTGAAGATAGACAGGAAGTTTCCCCAGAAGAAGAAGAGGATACTGACAACGGAGAAACCACTACTGAGCAGGGGGAGCAGTTGCCTTCTCCATCAGAAACTGCAGAGTTTCCACAGTTGTCAGGTGATCAACCTCAGCAGGACAGATCCTCTAGAGGGAGATTGTTGATTCCATCACGAAGATATTCGGAATCAGATTATATTCTTCTTACAGATAAGGGGGAGCCAGAAAACTTCCAGGAGGCAATATCTCATCCAGATAGCAACAAATGGATGCAGGCTATGCAGGATGAGATGAACTCGTTACAGAAGAATCAGACTTATGAGCCGATGGAACTTCCAAACGATAAGAGAGCACTGAGAAACAAATGGGTGTTCAAGCTGAAAAATGATGGCAAGCAGGTAAAGCACAAAGCTCGCTTGGTCGTCAAAGGATTCCAGCAGAAGAAAGGAATCGAATTTGATGAGGTATTTTCACCTGTTGTAAAGATGACTTCAATTCGAGTGGTACTTGGATTGGTGGCAAGTCTTGACTTGGAGCTTGAACAGATGGATGTGAAGACAGCATTTCTTCACGGCAACCTTGATGAGGAAATTTACATGGAGCAGCTATAAGGCTTCCAAGTTCCTGGAAATGAACATTTGGTCTGCAAGTTGGAAAAGAGCCTTTACGGTTTGAAGCAGACTTCCAGACAGTGGTATAAGAAGTTTGACTCATTCATGATGAGTCATGACTACAAGAAAACTGCTGCAGATCAGTGCGTTTACATCCGGAGATTTTCAGAAGGTGACTTCGTGATGTTACTGCTCTATGTTGACGACATGCTGATTATTGGAAAAGATCCATCCATTATCAGGAAGCTAAAGAAGGATCTCTCCAAAGTCTTTGAGATGAAAGACTTAGGACCTGCCCAGCCGATTTTGGACATGAGGATCACTAGTGACAGGAAGAAAAAAAAGCTATGGCTGTCACAGGAAAAGTATGTTGAACAAATTCTAAGAAGGTTCAACATGGAGAAAGCAAAATCAGTCAGTACTCCACTGGCTAATCACTTCAAATTGAGCAAAAGCTCATGTCCCTCATCACCAGAAAATGTTCAAGAAATGGCTACAGTACCGTACTCCTCAGCAGTAGGAAGTTTAATGTACGCTATGGTTTGTACCAGACCTGACATCGCTCACGCTGTTGGAGTTGTGAACCGTTTTCTTTCAAATCCAGGGAAAAAACACTAGAAAGCAGTACAGTAGATTCTCAGGTACCTTAAGGATACATCAAAGTTGTGCTTGTGCTACGGGGGAGCTAACCCAGTCTTGGATGGCTATACAGATGCTGATATGGCAGGTGATCTTGATGGGAGAAAATCTACATCAGGATATATTTACACATTTGCAGGTGGAGCTGTATCATAGCAGTCCAAACTGCAGAAATGTGTGGCTTTATCTACAACAGAAGCAGAGTATATTGCTATAGCAGAAGCAGGTAAAGAAATGTTGTGGCTAAAGCGGTTCCTCCAAGAAATGGGAGTCAGTCAAAAAGAGTACATAATTTATTGTGATAGTCAAAGTGCTCTTGATCTGAGTAAAAACTCGATATACCACTCCCGAACAAAGCACATCGATATTCGGTATCACTGGATACGTGAAGTAATGGAGCAACAACTGTTGAAACTTGTAAAGATCCATACAAAGGAGAATCCAGCGGACATGCTAACAAAAGTAGTCACGTACCAAAAACTTGAGCTATGTAGAAATATAACTATGTTAAGTACCTTGAACTAAAATGTGTCAGGATATCCTCCATTTGGGGTTGAGGGGGAGATTGTTGGAAATCAACATGTAATTGAAGAAGCTGGAGGCTTCTGGAAGACGGCACCGTCAGTAGCAGCTGGAAGGTAGGCGCCGCCAGAAAATTCAAGAAAATAGGCCGCCGGAATCTCCACCGTCATTTACACGTTCACACTATTTCTTTCTCCTATAAATACATGTAAGATTGTAATGAGGAAGAAGAGCTTGAGGTGAGATCTGTTAGAGAGATTAGAAACTGTGAGAGTTGAGAGAAACCATTGTAAATAATTGGTTTGTTGTTTAATACAAATTCTCCTATTTGTGTGTGTGGATGTGGGCTAAATTGGCCGAACCACGTTAAATTATGGTCTCCATATTATTTGTGATCTTTTGCCGATTCCAACAATTATATGAGTTGCCTCTCTTACAACTACATCCCAATTGAACTTAATTCAATTATTGTTAGGAGGTTCCCAGGAATCAACCACATATCTTGGGTTCTGAGTTGTCAGTTGTTGTTGCTTTTACTAAACCCTTATAAACCTTTCTAATAATTTCAACGTCAGGATAAATCTTAGTCGAAAGAAATATTATTGTACAATTCAGATTATTGGTACCAAAAATTTGTGATCCAATGATCTTCAATTCGTGCTGATCAAAGAGTGTGCTTAGACAAAAAGGGGAAAAAGATAAAAGAGGGTTTAAAGAAAATAAGTTAATAAATTTGATAAAATTATTTAATATTATTTCTTATTATAAAGAGTTATACAATTTTCACTTAAATTTTATTATTTTTAGCGAGGCAATACATCTTTGTTGGTTTCACATTTTTTTTATACATTTCAAAGAGGAAGTTTCGAACTCCAAACTTATATTTTGAAGGTTGGGAGTTATACTAATCAATTACTAATTTGACATACTAATCGAATGGTCCATAACCAATGTTGCAACGGAATGAATCATCGCTATTCAAGCGAATTTGCCCCAATCCCTAAACACGAATTACATTTTTTTTTAATAAATTCAAGCAAAATGAGATTATGCACTTGAGTTTGTCCATCTTTCATATATTAATTTTATTTTTTAACATTTTTATTTAACAGTTAAAGAGATGACTATTAATGTATTAATAATTTTTATTTTTTACAAAAAATATAAACATGTTTAAAAAATATTTAAATAAATAAATAAAAAGTCCCAACTAGCTTAACATAACAATTGGTAAGTGAGTAAAATGAGCCTTACAAGCAGCACACTCCAATTTCGTTGGGGTGGCCGAGTAAGTATTGACTATCTCAAGCAATTAGATTTTATCTTAGAGACATTAAAGTGAGCTTGGTTAAAAATGATGGTTAATTATGTTAGAGCACTCGAGCATTTATAATACCTATTTCTTTGAAATATAATTTGAAAGTGTCAAATTCATGTTCCAATAGAGCATCTAAAACATATAATAACAATAATAATAATAATAATAATAATAATAATAATAATAATAATAATGTACCGTGATCCTACAACATGTAATGGGATCATAGCTCAATATAAAACATTTTTATTATTTTCTCTTTCATCAAGCGATTTTCCTCTTTTCCTTCCATTCTTCTTTATTATTCTTTCAGTCCCAAACCTCATCGTTCAACTTCTTGAGCCTTTGCAAACCCACGAAATCGCAAATCTTTTTTTTTTTTCAACTTGCTTCATCAAATCGTATATGAAAAACATAATTTTTTTTATAAGCATATTCATTCGGGCTGGGCAAAACCCGGCTCGGATCTAGATTTTTAGATGCACAGAGAAATAAAGATGAAAAAGAGTTTTAACTGCACAACACGTGGTGGTCAGTACTTGCTTCATCTTAAATACCAAACGACATGGCTAATCTGACCGCAATGAGCAATGCTAGAAAACATTCACTATTTAAGAATATACATCACACTCATGAGTAATATTTAAGGATAAATTAGTAAATTTATCATAAGCATTGCTTATGAATGCAATGGATGCTCTCAATAGTGGATACTCTAAAAAAATTTTCGACCGCAATTGACACAATCGGCTCAAAAAAGTGTATTTTTAGGTACAATTTGCACAGTAATCAAACATGAAGGGCATGGTAATACTATTCATAGTTCGAATCATGTTTTTAGATATTATATTTTGTAATGTCTGTCGAGAACGAAAAAAACGGCCCATAACGATCAGCTAATTTCATGTTTCTTCCTAAATTTATGGGTATTAATTGAATAATGAGTTGGGATAAAAGTTTAATAAAATATTATTAAAATTATTTTTTAATATTATTATTATTTAAAAATTTAAAAAATTTATTAAATTTTATATATAAATTTACAAAATTATAATAATAATATAAGATTAAATATTCCTACTATCCATTGGAGCCTATAATGTTGTTGATGAAATTTGTTTCTATTATCTTGTTCTAATTTAATTATTATAAAGAGCGAGATTAGTAGATTGATTATTAAATAGTGGGCAATGCTACATATAGTCCAAAAAATTAGACTTATTTATGGTTCAAACAAGAGCAAAATTAGAAAATTTAGTTTTGAGGAGTCAATTTACAAAACAAAATTTAAAGAGTGACAAATATTAATTTTTTATATAATTTATTTCATAAAAATACCTTTCAAAATTTGATTTTTATCAAGTTTTAAAAATTTTGGAAGAGTCAAAACCCTCAAGTCAAAAAGTGATTCCATCCCTGAGTTTAAATAATAAATAAATAGAAAAATCTATATTTTAGAATAAGATTAATTCAAATAAATTTATTTACAAATAAAAAATTTTAAAAATTTATTTTATTTAATTATAAAATTATAATATTTTTATATAAATTATAATACAGTCCACCAAAAATAGACTGTAAAAAGAATTGTTATGTAAAATATTTTTATTTAAAGTCTCGTTTGTATTCAAAACTCATCTCAACTCATTTTCATTTCATCATTATATTTTTATAATTTTTTTTATATAAAATACAAATTTCTATACATCTTTTTTAAATCTTAATATATATTTTTTAAAAATTATAATATATATAAATATTATTAAATTTTTAAATAATAATAATATTAAAAAATAAAACGAATCTAAATTTAGGCTCCGTTTGTATTTGAAAATGAGCTCAGCTTATCTCAACTCATCTTCATTTCATTATTATATTTTTATAATTTTTTATATAAAACATAAATTCCTATACACATTTTTTAATTTTTAATACATATTTTTTAATTTTTAATACATATTTTTTAATTTTTAATACATATTTTTTAATTTTTAATATATATTTTTAAAATTTTAAAATAATAATAATATTAAAAAATAAATTAAATTCATCTCAACTCAACTCTTAATCAAAGTTGCTCAGAAAAAATCTCCAATTTTTCTTGAATGCACCTGCAGAAAAGAAAGCCATCCAGGTTTACTTTTCTCCTCCACTGCCGACTAGACCCTGCTAAAGAATATTTATTGTATTTATGAGCAATATTTAAGGATAAATTAGTCAATTTCTCTTAAGTATTACTTATGGGTGAATGGATACTCTCTCAATAGGGATACTCTAAAGATTTTCTCTTTGTCTTTTAGGACACCCGTCAGGAGCGTGAAAGCTTACTTCCAAAACGTAAAACATACCTATTACCATCGTATTCCTTTCCCGATTTGAAACACTCTCTCTCTCTCTCTCTCTCTCTCAACCCTCCCTCAACCTCCTGAGCTGCAATCAGCCTTTTCTCAGAACGCTACACCTTTGCTTCTCCCTCTCTTTCAAAATTTAGATCCAAACCATCACAGATCAGAATCGGTGTTTGCTTTTGTAACCCTTGATCTAGGTTGAGTGATTTGATCTGAATATGATCATGACTGTGTAAAAGTTTGTGTTCGGTTTCTTTATATTATTGGGGAGTTTCGATGGATAACAATTATTGGAGGCCCACCCCAAATCAAGGCTCCGTAGGAGAAGCAGTAGGTGGAGCAGTAGGAATAGCGGGAGAACCCACCATGGGCACTGGCGATTGGAGGACCCAATTGCCGCCCGATTTTCGTCAAAGAATTGTCAATAAAATGTATCTCTCTCTCTCTCTACCTCCATTTTCTTTGAAAAACCAACTGTTTAAAACTTTTTTTAGGGCTTGTATTTGATTTGGTATTTATGTATGGTTTATAAGCGGCAATTGTGTTCTTCTTTTTACCGAATCAAATAAAGGGAAAAAACTGGCAATGGTTGGTAATCAGGTGTCATTAACGAGGATAAAAATAATCATGTAGGACGAAGTATACTATATTCGTGTTTACAACTCTGGCGCTGTAATTTCTTTTCCTCGTCGGGGCCTCCTTTATTTCGAGGAAAAGCTCACACCTCCAAGAGTAGAATTTCACTTAAGTGTTCAGATATCATTTCCCTTCCCTCGATTTCAGTTTTATGCAACTAACCTCTTACAATGTGCAACGTTTCTTTCATTACATGAAATCAAGCAAGGTTGTTTAATTTATCAACATCGGAATATGTTTCTTCAAAAAAAAAATCGGAAGATGTTAATAAATAGAGGGATTTTTTTTTTTTGTGGCAACAGCGAAATCAATGGACAAATAACTGTTCAATTATCTTACCCCATTATTGGCGCATACACGAATGCTCATATAACTGTTTAATTATTGAATCAACTTGCATTGGTAGATATCTGCTTAAGTTTGGTGGCCTAAGAACATCAAGACCAAGTACCCGTGTTTGCTAAAACAATGAAGAAACCTCTGGGGTAAGATAAATCCATGGAAGTTTGCAAAATGCATCTACATTGTGGCGCTGACAATATGACTTCGATGCTAAAGTGGCAGTGGTGTGCTAAAGTGAACAGTCACGTGCTGTTGCTGTTGCCTGTTCCTCACATTTTAAAAATTTAATGAAATTGTGTGTAGTTTCTCTTGATATTGTTTTGTGGTGCTGGTTCTATACTATCAGCATATGGTTTACCAATTTGGGTTTCTGTTTTATAAATAGCTTCTTCGTGCCTGTATGGCAAGCAACTTATTAAGGGCATCACTTATGTTTGTAGAATGGATACATTGAAGAGGCATCTTCCTGTTTCTGGTCAAGATGGTTTACATGAGCTCCGGAAAATAGCTATAAGGTTTGAAGAAAAGATTTATACTGCTGCCACAAGTCAGGTACTTCCATCGTGATGGGTCCCATCATTGGCATGATGTGAATGCATCGTTGTGAGTAGATATGCATGCAGATTACAGGATATAATGGGAGGAATATTTTTATGTTGCATCTTGCAGTGCTGTGAGATTTAATTTTTTGCTGATCCCTTATGTCAGGGAGATTATCTGCGGAAAATATCTCTGAAGATGCTTATAATGGAAACCGAGTCTCAGAATCCTACAACCAATTCTTTGCCGTCTAACTCTGCTGGCAATAGCAATAAGCCCCCGGATTCAGGTAAGACTGTCAACGAGTGATGTGTAAGATTTTACCTTCATATTAATTCATTATGTCTCTCTTTCTAGTTTTGTGCCTTTTGACATTGATAAATGGTTATCCTTCGTTTTTCATGATACACACACCCCTTATGCATCATTGTGTGTCTAGGTAGGTTTGCTTAAATTTTGAATTGTGGATATGGGTGCGTTGTCTTGTTGAGATATCTAAAGATAGTCTTTATTTTACAAGCCTCAAATGTAGTGTTGCTAATACTTAAATAATTTCCCTGTATCTATTTTTTCCTCTTGACTAGTGTTTCCTGTTGTTTACTTTCTGTGTTCTTGGGTTATGCCTATTCTTCTATTAGTATGAATAAAATCTTTATTTAAAAAATTGTAGTATTTTCATTATTTTGTTGGTGGGGAATATGGGGTGAAGTTGATACTATAAGAAGTTGTACCGTCTTCCAGAATACTTTATCCTTTCTATTTTTGAACGGGTTATCAAAAAGCAGGGTGTTATTAAATGCTTTGTCCATTAGGTTAGAATTTGCATATGTGCATTTTCTATTCCTCTCCCTTTATTTTCTTGAGACAGCAATGGAATAGTGGTGCTTGGTGTGCAGACCCAAGATCACGATCAAGGGCAATCGCTTCCCATTCCATTGCTGTCTCAAGCACGACAACAACTGTTATCCCAGAACATTGAGAGCAATGTCCCATCTGCTGGAGTTCAAAGCTTTACCAGTTTACCATCTACACTGCCTCCTGCCTCTGGTTTGAACCAGGCTCCTATCTCAAATGTTGTTGGCCAGAATACCAATATGCAGAATATATCTGCAAATTCCCAGAACCCAGTTGGAAATTCAATGGGGCAAGGGGTTCCCTCTAATACGTTTACAATTAATCAGCAGTGGCTTATCACTGATAGTTTCTATTTTGCCTGTATTAGGCTTCTCTAAATTATTTCCCTTGAGAAAATATCGATTTGATTACATTTGCTCATATTTACATGTGTGTGTACTTTTGTAGCGTCTCTAGATTCTTCGGCTCAGACAGGACATGGAAATGCGGGTGATTGGCAAGAGGAAGTCTATCAAGAGGTAATATGCCATGACTTATTGGTTAGAGCTCACTTATCATATAAATATTACGGAAGGAAAACATCCTTTTGGGAGTTCTTGAATTTGGGTGGAGGTGAAGTTTAGACTTGATTGCATTATAAGTTTATAACCGTATTTGATGAACAATAGCAAATTAACAATCATAAACTATATACATATTGAAGAGAGAACAAGCTTGCCAACTTTATAGGATGGGAGAATTAGTCCAGGACTAGAGGATATATGAACTGTACAATTTTATTTTTGAAAAGAAATACTGACGTGCGGTTTTGAGCTTAGTGTTACGGTCAGGCCTACATGCCATTATCTCTTCCCTGGGGGAGCTTTTTCATTATGATATCTGGATGGGATATCGGAGTTGTTATAGTTAAGGTCTCGTTTGTTTTCACAGGTGAGATGAGATAAGTTGAGATAAAAATTAACTAAAATATTGTCAAAATATTTTTTTATATTATTTTTGTTTTGAAATTTGAAAATGTTGAATTGTTTATTTTATTTTGTATTAAAATTTGAAGAAATTGTAATAATTAGATGAGATGAGATGAAAAATTTTGAGAAAGGGAATGAGACCTAAGTATCTGGCATTAGATTTTAGGACTTCTTCATTATGATATTTGGATTGGATATTCAAGTTACTGCTAAAGTTTTTGTTCACTTTTACAAACATTTTTATCTCATCTTATCTTATCATTACTACTTTTCTAAATTCATATACAAATAAAATAAACAATTCAACATTTTCAAATTCTAAAACATTTTCAAATCTTAAAATAACTTTTTCAAATCTCAAAATAAAATTAATATTAAAAAAATATATTATAACAATATTTTATTTAATTTTTAATTTTTATCTCATCTTATGTTATTTTATCTATGAAAGCAAACTAGGCCTAGTGTCTGACATTAAGTTACTAATAAAAAAAAGGTCTGATATTAAGTTTTGCCTGGTTCTTGCATATTGGACTGGGCATTCTGGAAGTTTCCTTCACTTTTAGTCCATGATTGGAAGAAGTGTTTCTGGCATGATGTACTTGAGTTGAAAAAAAGAGTTTGTTGCAACAAATTTCTTTTATAGATATTGAACGTGAAGCAATGAAGAGTTTAAATAATGTGTCTTTCTAATTACTACATGACAGATCAAAGCCATGAAGGAGATGCGAATTGAATGAAATGTACCAGAAAATTGCTGCAAAAGTGCAGCGGTTATGTTATTCTTCGAAACTTTCCTTGTGTTGTGTGACTCATCGACTAAGTTCACTCGTTATTCAGCCTTTCCTATTATACTTATGTGGTAATGGCATCCAATAATTTACTTTTACTCGTTAAATAAAAATTTATTGATCGTGGAATAAACAAAAGCCCGAGTATATGGGAATGTCATGCAATAATTATTTTAGACTGATCTGTTTTCAAAGATAAAATGAGATAAAAGTTAAAAATTAAATAAAATATTATTATAAAATATTTTTTAATATTAAATTTGTATTATAATTTGAAAAAGTTGCTTTGAGATTTAAAAAAATTAAATTTTTTATTTTATTTTGTATGAGGATTTAGGAAAGTAGTAATAATAAAATGAGATGTAGTGAAATTATTTGTGAAAACTTAGGCCTCGCTAGGATTCGGGGATGAGATGAGATGAGTTGAGATGAGTTTAATTTATTTTTTAATATTATTATTATTTTGGGATTTGAAAAAGGTGAATTGGAATTTAAAAAATGTGTATAGAAATTTGTGTTTTGTATAAAAAATTATAAAAATATAATGATGAAATGGAAGTAAGTTGAGATGAGTTTAACCCAGTTTCAAATCTGAACGAGGCTTAAATTAGGCCTAAATTGATCTTTTGAAGATAACTAATTTTCTTATTCCTATCATGTTTGGTATTGCTTTGATCTCCAGCAAGGTTCTCTATCACAACATCCCAAGTCAGATCAACTTCAGAGGTTAAAAACATTTAAGGTTGGTTTGGATTCGTAGATAAGAACAATTTGTCTCAATTTATTTTAAATTTATTATTATATATATTTTTTAATTTTCATATAAAATATAAAATTTTAATATATTTTTTTAAATTTTTAATTTAATTTTTTTTAAATAATAATAATATTAAAAAATAAATTAAATTTATTTTAACTTATTCCATCTTTCTAAAGGCTAGGTTGGAGCGGCTTATTACATTCATGCAGGTTTTCAAAAATTATTTGTTACCGTACTACAAGGAGAAGTTGGGATTATACGAGCAGCAGATATTAAATTTTATAAACGCATACAGGCCCACGAAGGCTGTTTGAAGATCTAAATCAGGTTGGAGGGGCTGGTTTGTTTTCATAAATTAGTTTTATTATATATATATATATATTTTTAATTTTTAACTCATCTCAATTACTTATTTTAAATTTTAATTCATTTCGATTATTCATTTTATTATTATTTATAGTTCATATCATCTTTGAATTTAAACAAATATATGTTCTACACAGGCTTGAAGATATAAAAAAAAAAAGTAGATTTTCAAAACCAACTTGTTTACAAACAAATTAAGGCTGTGTATGGTTATTTAACTAATCCTAAATTAATTATTAATAGGAGTTACTATTTTTCTTAAACTCATCTCAATATATTTTAATTTAAAAAATTAAATTTATCTCAATTTTAAAAAGTTAAAACACATTTTAATAAGATTTACAAAATATTATGATTCGATACTCAACTCAACTCAGTATATATATATATATATATTTATTTATATTTATCTTGATCCAAATGATTATCTAGTAAAGACGTTAACAACTTCAATATCACTTTTGGTACCAATTTTTTAATCGGGCAGTTAACGTTGGTCAGATCGATGATCCATTCTATACACTCATTCGATCGAGACTCGTTGTAAATCAAACTACAAGAGCATCCTGCCTACCTGATGCGTGTTAAATCTATTAACTATATCACTCAATTTGTAAATTATTTAAGTTTATTATGGTAAGAGATAGATTTAATTATTTATGTTATCTTAATATTCTTCAATACATGTGAACTAGTCTCTCTCTTAGTGAATTCAATGCATCAAATATTTAATTAAATAAAATAAAATATTATACAATCACTCTTTAATTATACATATATATAGTTTATTGTGTCCTGTTTTCTTTTTCTTTTTCCCTCTTCCATGACCATTTGAACGACAAACTCTAATTTTGTTTGAAGTTATTACATACTTTATAATTCATATGGTAACTCCGTCAATAAAAGTGGTTAGCTAGGGTGCATGTAGCCATCACTATACTATAAAATAATTCTTTCAAGTATTTTAGGCTTAGTTTGGATTGAGAGATTTTCAACCCATATAATCTCATCATTATAATTTTATATATTTTTACACAAATTATAATAAAGAATTCATTTTTTTTAAATCTTAAAATAAAAATACTATTATAATTTTATTTAATTTTCATCTCAATTTATATCATCTCAATTTATTATCCAAATTTAACCTCAGTCTTTCTAACATAAAACATAAAGTTGCATGCATAGGTTATATCTTTTTATTTTGAGTCTCCGAATTTCGATTCGGTTAGTAAGACTGCATTTGGATGTTGAGCCGAATTGAATTGATTCGAGTTCTTTATTAATAACAGTGAGTTGAGATTATTTAGGTCACGTTTAGATTCGGAAATGAGATGAGTTTAGTTTATTTTTTAATATTATTATTATTTTAGAATTTGAAAAAATTGTATTGGAGTTTAAAAAATGTGTATTTTGATTTGAAAAATGTGTATTGAAATTTAAAAAAGTATATAGAAATTTGTGTTTTGTATAAAAAATTATAAAAATGTAATGATGAAATGGAAGTGAGTTGAGATGAGCTCAAGTCACTTTTGAATCTAAACGGGACCTTAGTGAGTTTTGTGAAATTTTTTAAGATGAGTTCAAAATATGTTTGGATGTTGAAATGAATTTAGGCCTAATTTATTTTCATAGATAAAATGATATAAAAATTAAAATTTGAATAAAATATTATTATAAAATATTTATTTAATATTAATTTTATTTTAGAATTTGAAAATATGGTTTTGATATTTGAAAATTTTAATTATTTATTTTATTTTATATAAAAATTTAAGAAGGTAGTAAAGTTGAGATAAGTGTTTGTGAAAATAAATCAGATTTTAAATATATATTTAAAAAAATTGTAAAATTATTAAGATCACTATTGTTCACAAAGCATTTTTGTCTTCAATGCGCCAAACTTGCAGAGGAGATTTTTGAAAAAAAAAAGTAATATTGTTCCCCCCAATATTGGGCATAAATAGATTTTGTCCAAAGAGAGAGAAAGAGTTAAGAGGTAGCGACAATAAAAAATGAAAAGAAAGGAAATTGTGATCAGGAATTTATGTTTTTGTAAGCTTTCAGTCACGTCCAACTATAGTAATTAAATCTATCGAGTTCGTTTAAAAGTTAAAAAATACAGTTCAGTTGAGGTGTTTAGATAATTGAAATAGTTTTAAAAGTAAACTGCATTTAGTGCAATTAAAAAATCAAATGAGACCTTTAATATGATATGATGTAATTTATTTATTAGATTATTTTTATATAATTCTTTTATAATTGTCCCAATCACTAAACTCGAATTATGTTTTTTATTTTATTTTTAATAACTTCAAGGAAAATGAGATTATGTTTCCTGAGTTTATCATTTCAATTTGACCATTAATGTATTTTATTTTATTTTATAATATTTTTTATCTAATAATTAAAAATGTAACTACTGATATATTGATATTTTTTTTATTTAAAAAAGTTTAAACACATTTGAAAATACTTGAAAAAAAAAAAGAAAAGAATTTGCACTAAGAAAAATGCCCAATAGTCAAATTTGGGCAGCATAATGGTACTGTCCTTCGAATCATGCTTTTAAATAGGAAATGGTAGGCTTATAATCTGTTTACAATTCTTTTAATATTCTTTTTAAAAATTCTTTTTCTTAATGAATAAGTAAGTTAAAAAATTATCTTAAAAAAATAAATACACATAAAATGATAAATAAATAGTAGTTAAATTATAAGGGTATTAATACCCTTTTAAATATGGGTGATGCTATATGTGGCCCATTATTAATCGTTGGGTGAGTTGTTTAGTGTAAAATGAGTTTTTTTTAGTATATTTAAAAATAAAAAAATTACATCAATATACTAAAAATTACTTTTTTTAATTATTAAGTAAATAATAATAATAAACTATTTTGAGGAGCGATCAAATGGAGTTATACATTTCAGACAGCATAATAAACTTATTCTTTAAATATTATATTTTGTAATGTTTGGTGGAAAAGAAAAAAATAATCCAAACTCCAAAGTGATTAGCGAATTTCATGTTCATTCCTAAAACATATAAAAATATGTAAGTGTCGTATAGAAAATGAGTTGAGATAAAAATAAAATTAAATAAAAGTTATAATTTTTAATATAATTATAATTTTTAATTTTTATAAAATTCAATTATTTATTATATTTTATATGAAATTTTGAAAAAATTACAATGTTGTTAATGAAATTTATTTCTATTTTATTTTATTATTAATTATTATAAAGAGCAAGATTAGTAAATTGAAGTATGATTTGAATAATCAGTTGATATAATTTTATTAATTTTTTAAAATTGAATAAAATGTTATTAAAATTATATTTTTTAATATTATTATTATTTAAAAATTCAAAATATTTACTATATTATATATAAAAATTCAAACAAAAATTATAATGATGAATTAAAATAAAATAATGGAGCTCAAATTCCCAATCTAAACAGGGAATGGCGCCAGCCGCCCACTTTTACTACTTTTCTAGCCAAGCAGACCCTGCTTGTTTTATTTTTGTTTTTTAGGACAGCCGTCGGCCATCAGGAACGAGAAAGCTTCTTTCCGAAGATCCTGATTAGAAAAAAGGAATAACATTATTTTCTATAACACTTTTCATAACATAAGTAATAAAGTGAAGATATTTTTATAAATTGTTTTATAAAAATATTATTATCTTATTAAAATATTCTCATATTATAACTTGTATCGTAAAAAATATTATAAAAAATATGTGTATCTATCATTTTTCTTAAAAAAAAAAAACCATAAATAGATGATAGATACAATTCTTTTCGATAGATACCATCGCATGCCTTTCCCGATTTGAAACTCCAATCTCTCTCTCTCTCAACCCTCCCTCCACCTCCTGAGCTGCAATCATCTCTTTCTCTAGAACGCTACACCTTTGCTTCTCCCTCTCTCTCAAAATTTGGGTCCAAACCAGCACAGATCAGAATCGGTGTTTGCTTTTGTAGCCCTTTATCTAGGTTGAGCGATTTGATCTGATACGATCATAATTGTGTAAAAGTCTGTGTTCGGTTTCGTTAGATTATTGGGGAGTTTTGATGGATAACAATAATTGGAGGCCCAACCCAAATCAAGGCTCCGTAGGAGCAGCAGTAGGTGGAGTAGGAGGAGGAGCAGGAGAACCCACCATGGACACCGGCGATTGGAGGTCCCAATTGCCGCCCGATTCTCGTCATAGAATTGTCAATAAAATGTATCTTTCTCTACCTCCCTTTTCTTAGAAAAATCAACTGTTTAAAAATTTTCTTAGGGCTTGTATTTGATTTGGTTTTTACGTATGGTTTATAAGCGGCAATTTTATTCTTCTTCTTACGGATTCAAATAAAGGAAAGAAATTGGCAATGTTTGGTAATCAGGTGTCATTAATGAGGATAAAAATCATCATGAAGAACGAAGTATAATATATCCGTGTTTACAACTCTAGCGCTGCAATTTATTTTCCTCGTCGGAGCCTCTTATGTTACGGACTTATGTATATTCTGGAATTCAAAAACTTCAAAAACGAGAACAAGAACGCTACAAGAACCTCAAGAACTGAGTTTTATTTCGAGGAAAAACTCACACCTCCAAGAATATAATTTCGTATAAGTGTTCAGATATCATTTCCCTTCCCTCGATTCCAGTTTTATACAACCAACCTTTTACAATATGCACCGTTTCTCTCATTATTATACGAAATCAAGCAAGCTGGTTTAATTTATCAACATCGGAAGATGCTAAGAAATAGAGGGATTTTTTTGTGGCAACAACGAAATCAATGGACAAATAACTGCGAATTCATATTTTCTTAGATTCCACTGTTGGCATATACATGAATGCTCATATAACTGCTTAATTATTGAATCAGCTTACATGCGTAGATGATTAGAAAAAAAAAAAAAAACTTGCATGGGTAGATATCTGCTTAAGTTTGGTGGCCTAAGAACATCAAGACCAAGAACCTGTGTTTGCTAAAACAATGAAGAAACTCGGCGGTAAGATAAATCCATGGAAGTTTGCAAAATGCATCTTCGTTGTGGCACTCAATATGACTTCGGAGCTAAAGTGGCAGTGGTGTGCTAAAGTGAAGATTAAACAGTCACATGCTGTTGCTGTTGCCTGCTCTTCACACTTTTAAAATTTAATGAAATTGTGTGTAGTTTCTCTTGATATTGTTTTGTGGTGCTGGTTCTATACTATCAGCATATGGTTTACCAATTTGGGTTTCTGTTTTATAAATAGCTTCTTTGTGCCTGTATGGCAAGCAACTTATTAAGGGCATCGCTTATGTTTGTAGAATGGATACATTGAAGAGGCATCTTCCTGTTACTGGTCAAGATGGTTTACATGAGCTCCGGAAAATAGCTATAAGGTTTGAAGAAAAGATTTATACTGCTGCCACAAGTCAGGTAATTCCATCGTGATGGGTCCCATCATTGGCATGATGTGAATGCATTGTTGTGAGTAGATATGCCTGCAGATTACAGGATATAATGGGAGGAATATTTTTATGTTGCATCTTGCAGTGCTGTGAGATTTAATTTTTTGATGATCCCTTATGTCAGGGAGATTATCTGCGGAAAATATCTCTGAAGATGCTTACAATGGAAACCAAGTCTCAGAATCCTACAACCAATTCTTTGCCGTCTAACTCTGCTGGCAATAGCAATAAGCCCCCGGATTCAGGTAAGTCCGTTAATGAGTGATGTGCATGATTTTACCTTCATATTAATTCATTATGTCTCTTTCTAGTTTTGTGCCTTTTGACATTGACAAATGGTTTTCCTTCATTTTTCACGATATACACACCCCTTATGCATCATTGTGTGTCTAGGTAGGCTTGCTTAAATTTTGTATTTTGGATATGGGTGCGTTGTCTTGTTGAGAGATCTAAAGATAGTCTTTATTTTACATTCCTCAAATGTAGTGTTGCCAATACTTTTTAAAATAATTTCCCTGTATCTATTTTTTCCTCTTCTATACTTCCTGTGTTCTTGAGTTATGTCTATTCTTCTATTAGTATGAATAAAACCTTTATTTAAAAAAATTGTAGTATTTCCACTATTTTGTTGGTTGGGAATATGGGGAGAAGTTGGATACTATATGAAGTTGTACCATCTTTCAGAATACTTTATCCTTTCTATTTTTAAACGGGTTATCAAAAAGCAGTGAGTTGTTTAATGCTTTGTCCATTAGGTTAGAATTTGCTTATGTGTATTTTCTATTCCTCTTCTCTCCTTTTATTTTATTTTTTTCGTTTTCCTCAGTATTTGTTCCTATAACTTGGTGTCTGTTTTTCTTTCATATTGAATAGGGGTGCTTGGTATGCAAACCCAAGTTCACAATCAAGGGCAATCGCTTCCTATTCCATCGCAGTCTCAAGCACGACAACAAATGTTATCCCAGAACATTCAGAACAATGTCCCATCTGCTGGAGTTCAAAGCTCTACCAGTTTACCATCTACACTGCCTCCTGTCTCTGGTTTGAACCAGGCTCCTATCTCAAATGTTGTTGGCCAGAATACCAATATGCAGAATATATCTGGAAATTCCCAGAATCCAGTTGGAAATTCAATGGGGCAAGGGGTTCCCTCTAACATGTTTACAAATAATCAGCGGCAAATGCAAGGAAGGCAACAGGTTGTTCCACTGCAGCAGCAACAACAGTCTCAGAATCCGCAGCAGTATATGTACCAGCAGCAATTGCAACAAAAGCTTTTAAAGCAGAAGATCCAGCAGGGAAATATCCCACACACACTCATGCAATCCCATATTCAGCAACAACAGCAGCAGCAGCAGCAGCAGAATCTATTACAAACCAATCAGTTACAATCTTCTCAGCAATCAATCATGCAATCATCATCTGTCATGCAGCCTTCTGTGATGCAGTCATCGTCTCTTTCTGTTCTTCAGCAGAATCAGCAGCCATCTATTCAACAGGCAACACAAAATATGCTTCAGCAACATTCGCAATCAATTCTCAGGCAGCAGCAACAGCCACAACCGGCAGCTGTTATTCATCCGCAGCAAACAGCAATGCAACAGCAGCCTATATTGCCAACACAGCAGCAGCAGCAGCAGCAGCTGATGGGTCAGCAGACAAATGCTACAAATATGCAACAGAACCAATTAATTGCACAACCAAGCAGTGTTGGGGACATGCAGCAGCAGCAGCAACAGAGGATGCTTGTCCAGCAGAATAATCTTCAAAATATGCAGCAGCAACAGCAACAGCAACAGCAACAGCAACAGCAACAACATCAGTTAATGGCTCAGCAAAACAACCTCTCTAATATGCATCAACAGTTGGGCTCTCAAAGTAATGTTTCTGGGTTACAGCAGCAGCAGCAGCAGTTGCTCGGAGCTCAGTCTGTTAACTCAAGTATGCAAACTTCTCAGCACTCAGTGCACATGTTACAACAGTCCAAGGTTCCAGTGCAGCAACAATCACAACAGAGCGCTGCTAATTTCTTACCAACTCAAGGGCAGTCGCAGTCACAACCACCACAGCAGCAATTGATGTCTCAGATTCAGTCACAACCTTCACAGTTGCAGCAGCAGTTGGGTTTGCAACAGCAGCCGAATACATTGCAAAGGGATATGCAACAAAGGCTTCAAGCATCAGGTCAAGTGTCAGGCTCCTTGCTTCAACCACAGAATGTAATTGATCAGCAAAAGCAGTTTTACCAAAGAGCCGTTCCAGATACATCGTCAAGTACGCCATTGCTATTATGTAGTTTAGTTTCTTGTTCCTAGGTCTCTTTTGCTTTTTTATGCCTTTTTCTTATTTAGATCATCACCATTCACTTTGTAAGACTATCATCTTCAAGATTCCACATCTCCCTCCCTCTCTCTCTCTGTTTCTGTCTGGGGTTCCAACTACGGTTTTATGTTCTCAAAATGCATAGTGGTCCAAATTTTTTGGTGTAAAATTGCATTTGTTTAGTAGATGCATTGCTGGAAATTTTGAGAATGATATCATTCATTATGTGCTACTAAGGAGAAAGCTTCCAACTTGTAGGCCAAACAACTAAGCTCTTGCCGAAAATGCCCCTGCCAAGTGCCAGCACTACTTTATTCACTACACAGCCATCTCCACTTTCACTGTGTTGTTTCGCTTTGCTGCAAGTTATATAATCATTCATAGCACCACAACCACCTTCATGGCCTTTTGTCATGGGTGAGGTCTCCGCTGCCAAAGCATGATGATCAGTGATACACATTGTTTTCATCATTGCACTTTAATCGCCTTTCGAGTTAATTTTCAGACCACTATTGGTGCATTACTTACCTGTACCACACTATCAGCCTCATAATTTTTCAAACTTTTATGGGTCCCTTGTTCCTTACACTTCTGCAAGCGGATGGTTATCATCGTGTAAATCTGTAACCCTCTTATAATAGTTATTCATTTTTTAGATTTGATGGTCTTTCTTTTGGGAAAAATGCTACTTAACATTTTCTTGTTTGCCTTGGAGTACAGAGTATTTGTAATGTTTGCCTAGCATTTTTTCTCGATGTGAAAAGCATATAAGACTATCTTTCAATGTCTTTTTCCTGAAAGTATTCCTGTATTGACCGACTGAGACCCAAATAGATTGTCAGTGGACAAAGTTTTCTTTAACCTGGGGGGTTTATGTTAGAGCAGTTTTCATGGTCACGCTATGTTATTCGAAGGAATTTTTATTTTTTGTTTTTTTTGCATCGACAATATGGCTTATCACGGATAATTTCTGTTTTGCCTGTATTAGGCTTCTCTAAATTATTTTCCTTTTAAGAAAATATTGATTTGACTACATTTGCTCATATTTACATATGTTTGTACTTTTGTAGCATCTCTAGATTCTACGGCTCAGACAGGACATGGAAATGGAGGTGATTGGCAAGAGGAGGTCTATCAAAAGGTAATATGCCATGACTTATTGGTTAGAGCTCACTTATCATATAAATATTTCCAAAGGAAAAAATCCTTGTGGGAGTTCTTGAATTTGGATGGAGGTGAAGTTTGGACTTGATTGCATTATAACCGTATTTGCTGAACAATAGCAAGTTAACAATCATAAACTATATACATATTGAAGAGAGAACAAGCTTGCCAACTTTATAGGATGTGAGAATTATCCCAGGACTAGAGGATATATGAACTGTACAATTTTATTTTTGAAAAGAAATACTGACGTGTGGTTTTGAGCTTAGTGTTATGGTCAGACCTACACACCATTATCTCTTCCGTGGGAACTTTTTCATTATGACATCTGGATGGGATATTGGAGTTGTTACAACTAAGACCTCGTTTGTTTTCATAGATGAGATGAGATGAGATGAGATGAGACAAGTTGAGATAATATTGTTATAGATTTTTTAATATTATTTTGTTTTGGAATTTGAAAAAGTTGAATTGTTTATTTTATTTTTGATAGAAATTTGGAAAAATTGTAATAATTAGATGAGATGAGATGAAAAGTTTTGGAAAAGTGAATGAGGCCTAAGTATCTGGTGTCAAATTTTAGAACTTCTTCATTATGATATTTGGATTGGATATTCAAGTTGTTGCTAGGTGTGACATTAAGTTACTAATAAAAAAAAGTGTGATATTAAGTTTTGCCTGGTTCTTGCAAATTGGACTGGGCAAAGATTATTGTATGCAGTTCTGGAAGTTTTCTTCTCTTTTAGTCCATGATTGGAAGAAGTGTTTGTGGCATGATGTACTTGAGTTGAAATAAAGAGTTTGTTGTAACAAATTTCTTTTATAGATATTGAACGTGAAGCAATGAAGAGTTTAAATAATGTGTCTTTCTAATTACCACATGACAGATCAAAGCCATGAAGGAGATGCACTTGCCTGAATTAAATGAAGTGTACCAGAAAATTGCTGCAAAAGTGCAGCAGGTATGTTATTCTTTAAAACTTTCCTTGTGTGACTCGTTGACGCAGGCCTGGTTTGTTTTGAGATTTGAAAATGTTGAATTGTTTATTTTATTTTGTATAGAAATTTTAAAAAGTGTAATAATAAATTTATGAAATGTTTTATAAAAACAAACAAGGCCCTTAAGTTCCCTCGTTCTTCAGCCTTTCCTATTATACATTTGTGGTAATGGCATCCAATAATTTCTTTGTAATCGTTAAACAATTTTTTTTTTTTTGATAATGGAATAGACAAAATCCTGAGTATACGGGGGAATGTCATGCAATAATTATGTTAGTGTTAAGAAGTGCTTTGGAACGGAAAAGTGCTTTAAATTAGTGTGGGCTGTCTACATGGGTTTGTTAACACCCTCCACGATCAGAATATGCAGCCCCACTTCCCAAACACCTGAAGACAACTAAATTGATCTTTGAACATTACTAGTTTTCTTGTTCTTATCATGTTTGGTTTTGCTTTGATCTCCAGCAAGACTCTCTATCACAACAACCGAAGTCAGATCAGCTTGAGAAGTTAAAAACATTTAAGACTATGTTGGAGCGGCTTATTACATTCTTACAGGTTTCCAAAAATAATATAGTCCCGTACTACAGGGAGAAGTTGGGATTATACGAGAAGCAGATATTAAATTTTATAAACACAAACAGGCCTCGGAAGCCCGTTTCTTCCTTGCAGCAAGGACAGCTTCCCCCGCCTCATATGCACTCCATGCAGCAACCACAATCTCAAATTACCCATATGCAGTCTCATGAAAGTCAAATGAACCCTCAGTTGCAATCAATGAATTTACAAGGTTCTGGAGCAACAATGCAGCAGAACAATATGACGAGCTTGCAGCATAATTCTCTGTCCTTATCTGGGGTTTCGACAGCTCAGCAAAACATGATGAACTCATTGCAGCCTGGTTCTAATTTGGACTCAGGACAAGGCAATGCACTGAGCTCATTGCAGCCGGTTGCCATGGGATCTTTACAACAAAATTCTGTGAGTGCTCCCCAACAGGCAAATGTCAACAACTTGTCCTCACATAGTGGAGTGAATGCGCTACAGCCAACCATCAGTTCTCTTCAGTCAAGTTCTAACATGCTTCAACAACAACATTTGAAACAACATCAGGAACAGCAAATGATGCAGCAGACACAGCAACTCAAACAACAATATCAGCAGCGCCAGATGCAGCAGCAACTGATGCAGAAGCAGCAGCTAATGCAACAACAGCAGCAGCAACAGCAGCAACAGCAGCAGCAGCAGCAGCAGCAGCAACAACAACAGCGGCAACAGCAGCAGCAACAGTTACACCAACAACCAAAGCAGCAGATGTCTGCACAGTTGCAGTCACAACAAATGCCGCAGCTTCATCAAATCAATGATGCAAATGACCTGAAAATACGTCAGGGGTTGGGTGTTAAGCCAGGGGTCTTTCAGCAACATCTATCAGCAGGCCAGCGTGCTGCTTATCCTCATCAACAGTTAAAACCTGGGGCATCATTTCCTACTTCATCGCCCCAACTTCTTCAGGCTCCGTCCCCACAGATTCTCCAACACTCTTCTCCACAGGTGGACCAGCAAAATGTTTTATCGTCTGTCACAAAAGCTGGAACGCCACTGCAATCTGCAAACTCACCTTTTGTTGTCCCATCTCCTTCAACTTCAACTTCTTTAGCTCCTTCTCCTATGCCAGGGGATTCTGAGAAACCTAACTCTGGTGTTTCCTCACTCTCAAATGCTGGAAACATTGGACATCAACAGACAGGTGGAGTGGGTGCTCCAGCTCCATCCCTTGCCATTGGGACTCCTGGGATATCAGCCTCACCTTTGCTTGCTGAGTTTACTGGTCAAGAAGGCACTCATGGTAATGCTTTGATGAATGTTTCTGGAAAGTCGAGCATTACAGAGCGGCCTCTTGAACGTTTAATTAAAGCGGTTGGTTAAATTTTTTTTCACCCACTATGATCTTTATGATAATTATATTTCCTCGCTCAAAAATAGAACAACTTTATTTGGTACTTTCTTTTGTCTTTCATTTTTATTTTTTCCCATTCTATTCACATTGGTTATAACTAATGAATTTTCAGGTAAAATCAATGTCACCTAAATCATTAAGTGCCTCTGTCAGTGACATTGGTTCAGTTGTGAGCATGATCGATCGGATAGCAGGTTCAGCACCAGGTAATGGATCCAGGGCTGCTGTTGGTGAGGATTTGGTTGCCATGACAAAATGCCGGCTCCAAGCAAGAAATTTCATCATACAAGATGGATCCAATGGGACGAGGAAAATGAGGCGCTACACGAGTGCGATGCCCTTAAATGTTGTTTCGTCAGCTGGGAGCATGAATGATAGTTTCAAGCAGCTTTCAGGTTCCGAGACATCTGACCTGGAGTCAACTGCAACTTCTAGTGTCAAGAGGCCCAGGATTGAGGTATAAACCTCAGCATGTAGTGCTACTTCTTAGTCAGTATAATTAAATAATGTAGTACTCATTTCAGGTCAATCACGCCCTTTTGGAAGAAATAAGGGAGATAAATCAAGGACTCATAGACACGGTTGTTGACATAAGTGATGAAGATGTCGATCCAACTGCAGCTGCTGCTGCTGCTGAAGGGGGTGAAGGAACCATTGTCAAGTGCTCTTTCAATGCTGTGGCTCTCAGCCCAAACTTGAAATCTCAGTACACTTCTGCACAAATGGTGGGCTTTCAGACCTAGTAACATGAAGTTATTTTTTAATGTGAAAATCTCGTCTGTAATTATATGTGCGTCACTTGTATGCAGTCTCCTATTCAGCCATTAAGATTGCTTGTTCCATCAAATTATCCAAATTGCTCCCCCATTCTCTTAGACAAGTTTCCAGTTGAAGTCAGGTAATGGAGTTTTGCATTATGTCTCCCTTTTATATGTTGCTTTAGTATATAAAGTTAAAAGTATGAATGGTATTGCCTATTTCTTACTGCAGGTAACAACTTCTTCAATTCTTGTGACAACATAAGCATAATAAGCATTATATAGAATAGAGTCTCTTATTTATTTATAAAAGGTTTCTGGGAAAAAAAATATCATTTATATTTTGCTGGTTTTACCATGAAACTAATCATTTCAGTTATCTTTCCTCATTCTCTTCATCTAATGGTTTTCATCTTGTAATTTTCCTCTTCTATTTTCCTGACACTGCAATAGTGAGTAAAAATGACTGGAAAGACCCATGCTAAAAAGTTGTTTTGTAAAAGAACTATTTTTTTATCTTTCCTCAACCTCGTTATTTATTATGAATTCTTTGATTACCATGTATGTATGATCTGTACTTGTTGAAGTTGAAGCGAAATGTCTGAGTGTTTTAGAAATACTTCACTATCTAAGGGTACCAAAATTGGGTAATGACTAATGAATGATGGTTGTGCTTTTGACAGTAAGGATTATGAAGATCTTTCCGTAAAGGCAAAATCAAGGTTTAGCATATCCCTACGAAATCTGTCACAACCCATGTCACTTGGCCAGATAGCAAGAACTTGGGATGTCTGTGCACGTGCGATTATTTCTGAACATGCACAGCAGAGTGGCGGAGGTAGTTTCAGCTCAAAATATGGAACTTGGGAGAACTGCTTGAGCGCCGCATGAGTTAAAAAGAGTATTGCATGAGTTGGTTGTAATTAATATAGGATTTTCTCAAAATATAGAATTTGCTGCATTTGCTTCTGTCTTGACACTAAAATAATCTATGTTGCTTAGAGAAACCTCTACTTTTACTAGGTTTGGTCATTTGTGTCGTGAAAGTTGTAACCGCGCAGCAGAATGTAAAAAGCGACAAAAACGTTTTGAGCTTGGAAGGCAATTAAATTTTTGTAATCTTTTTCAAGTGGTCTCATTGCTTATGCAAACTGCACAGTATCAGATCAGATACCCAGCAATCGGTTTGGTTTCATTACTCCAATCAATTAATTATTTATTGTCAAATATTCTTCACAACACATGATTTTGAAAGAGGGATATTATTGTCAAATATCATATAAAGTTATAAATAATATATATATATATATATATTTTCTTTTTGATATAGGGGTGGGAGAGTGGGAGCGAATCCAACTTCTCCAAGGTCGTGTGCCAACAGGCCTTGGCCATATAAAGTTATATCACATTACAAAAATGTTTTTATTTTACGTCATATATTGTGGAGAGTCTTACGTGTATCATGTATGAAAAAAAAAAAGAATTAAGTATTTGTTATAAAACTAAAGAAAGAAAACTACTATTGCAAAAGAGAAATAAGAAATTCTCTCTAAAACTCTTAAGAACTGAAACTTTCTTTCTCTCTTTATATTTTCTTATGAATTTCATTACAACTGAAGCTCATATTTATAGCCGTTGAAGTTACTATGCAAGTCACTATGTAGATTTTAAAATAATAGTGGTGAGGTCATTCACATAATTTAGTGGTGGGACAGGGGGCGGCGCCGTTTCGTTCGTTAATTCATAATTCATAACACTCCCCCTTGAATGACCACCCATAAAGAATCTGCCTCGTTAAAATCTTGCCAAGGAAAAACCCAGTGGGAAGAAAAACCAATGGCGAAGGAAAAAGAGTACAGTCTCTTTATGTATCCACAAGTGCTTTAAGATTGCCTCATTAAAACCTTACAAAGGAAAACCCAATGGGATAAAACCTTAGCGAAGGAAAAAGAGTACAATCAGCACAAGTTTTCAGGACTTTTACTCCCCCTGGAAAGTGCATGACAATAGTTTTTGAGTCTTCACATTTTAATATTCTGCACAATTTTCTTGAATGTCGCAGTTGGTGATGTCTTCGTGAATAAATCTGCCAGGTTATCACTTGATCGTATATTTGATATATCCTCATTTGATTTGAGTGATACAAGTAGCATTATCTTCGTATAAAATTGTTGAGTCATTGATCTCAGCCAAATATACTCTTGACTTGTTTCATGAATTGCAATAATCTCTGAGTGATTTGAAGATGAAAAATAATATCTGGTTGACAAACTTAATAGAAATCTGATACCTGCAGTAATACTTAAACTCCCCTTGATAATATGCGTTAGTGTTTCAAGTAATAAGTAAATATGATTTCAGTATATATAACAAGTTAAGAATTCAAACATGATCTCCAACTAAATAATGCATTAGAGAGAGTATGATAATATTTTCATCTAAAATTTTCTCCCCCTCATTCGGCGTTATTAGGAAGAACTTGTTTATATATGGCGGAAATAACATTGGAAACCATCTATGTATGATAAAAGCTGTAAAAGTTTTGAGGTTTAATATTATCGGTTCGGCGGAAAATCAAATCCGTTTGACATTGTGGACAAACGAGATCTTGAAGAGATTTGAAGGTTTCGGGTTGTTGTTTAAATATAACCAATTTTACCATTGGTTTACTCCAGCAAAAAGATTTCGCATTTCTCATAGATTCAGTTGTTGTTCATCCAGAACGATATTATGTCTGATAGAAATTCTAATGTCCCGGATTTAAACTATGAACCTTTTATACCTCAACTACTTATATTTTCTCCTGAGGCTGTAAATACCATGATAGGAGCAGAGATATATTTATCTAGTAAATCTGATCCTGAAATTGTTACAGCATCAAGAACCCTCAGTGCTCAATATGCTGCTTCTCTTACAACCATGTCACAGAGGCTATTGGCGAGAATGAGTGAGGTTGATCATCTTAAAAATCAAATATCTGAGTTGCATCAAACACTTGCAACTAAAGATAGAAAAAAATAAAGATTTAAAACAAGATAACGAGGAGCTGAAAAAACTTGTAGACTGGTATTCTCGTGACCTGAAAACACGAGTAGAAGAGTTGGAACGAGAGAGAGTTCAGATACAAAGTCAACAACAGCAGCTAACGGCAGAGGTTCAGCGTTTACAAGAAAATAGGGATAGCTGTAATTAATCTCGCTGGCTTTTGAAATTATGCATCCAGCATATCTTGTAAAGTGAGATTTGAAGAGATGATAGTTTGTCTTGTTCTTATTTCCATTTCTATAAGAACCGTCTTTAGTTTCATTTAGTATGCATCAAATCTTCTTCTCATATCTATAATTCATCTGTATTTGTATTCTTATTCTACAAATTTCCAATGGCTCATCAATTTCCTTTTACTATTTCTCACAATCAACATATGAGGTATCCTTCATCTCAATTACAAGTTGATCATGCATTTTCCGCAGGTGCAATGTTGCAGCAAGCAAATGATCTGGCTAATAAGTCAGATCGTGAAGCTGTTTATGAGCTGGTGACTCTCGGCACCCGATACTCCTCCTCTATTGTTGGATTTTCCAACCGATTACAATCCAAAAATCGTGAGATTGAGGAGCTTAACGAGAAAGTTTCTGTACTTCAACGACTCGCTCAAGAGTCTGACAAAAAAATTGCAGACTTAAAACAAGAGAATAAGGATTTAAAATCCTTACTTGCCTCTTCATTTCGACTGCCTAATCCTTTAGATAAGGATGGTATGTTGCTTTATGAAGAGCAAATGCATTTGAGAGATGAAGCTAGAAGTCTCAAATTCTTGTAACTCATCTATAAATTGAATAATAAGATCTTTCCTTTTCAAATGCATTCCTTGAATTTATAGCAACCCTTGTAATCTTTTCAAGAGTTCTAATAAAGTAAATCATCAACGTAAACTGCAATAATAACGAATCCGGATTCTGATAAAACACATGAACATTGTTGCCCAGATGACTAACACAAGAGGGGGGGTGAATTGAGTTGTATTTAAAAAAATAACAATTATAAATCAAATATATAAGATAAAATATAAACAAAATATGAAACAATAATAAATATAAAGAGTAAGGGTAAGAGAGAAGCAAACTCAGTATGTTAACGAGGTTCGGCCCCACCGCCTACGTCCTCGCCTCAAGCTACCTCTTGAGGATCCCCAAATCCACTATTCAATCTCCTTTAGGTGGAGATAGAAACCTATTACACCTTTGAGCAGCACCGCTCCAAAGAATCCGTGTAGAACACCCTCTACACTTCCAATCACCTTACACTTGGTGATTTAACTATTCCCCGTGTAAAACACCTTCTACACTTCCAATCACCTCACACTTGGTGATTTAACTATTTCCCGTGTAGAACATATTCTACACACACAAGGGTTATACACACCCTTTTACAAATACAAGAATTGATAGTAGGTAGACTATCAAAGTACACTCCTCAATGAGTGAGATAGAAACAATACAGCGCAACCTATATCTCTCTCAACAAGAACAAGAATTAAGGCTCAAAACTTTAGAAAAGAGAGAATGAGAGCTTTGAAGAAATGATGCAAAACTTAGCAATAGATGTGTAAGCTCTTGTTGTGAATTTTGTAAAACTCAAGTGAGCTATTTATAGGCAAATGAGTTTTCAATTTCAAATTTGAAAAGATTCCCATGTCAAAAACATCATCATTCACTTTTCAAAAATTTCAAATATAATATTTTTACTTTTTGCATGTGACAAAAGGAGCACACTTTACTTTTCAAAAATTTCAAATATAATCTTTTACTTTTTGCATATGACAAAAGGAGCACACTTTACTTTTCAAAATTTTCAAATAAAGACATCTACCTTTTGCATAAGTCAAGAAAAGCATCCACCACTTTTGAAAATATTCAAATAAAACATGCACATGTGAAAGATGACAATCAATCATCTTAATATTTTTAAAGTTCAAACCTTTAATCATGTCATGCACATGTGAAAGATGACAATCAATCATCTTTCAAAATTTTCAAATTTAATTTTCAAAATATTCATGCATATGTGGAAAATGTATTTTAATACTTTATGATAAAATATTAATTTTGAGCCTTAATCCTAATTTTGAATTTTTAAGAGATTTACAACATTACTCTATGATTTTAATGTGAACTTGTTCCCTTCTTGCTCATGCTTGCTTCCTTGATGTGCTTGATTATATTGTGTGGACAACTTGAGCTTGAGACTCCTTTATTCTTTGGATTCATTTGTTATCATCAAAATCCATTTGTAGATTTACAGGAAACTTGAAACTTTGGGTTCAACAATCTCCCCCTTTTTGATGATGACAAATGCTTGATAGAACCTGAATTTTGTATTAATACTTAAGCTCCCCCTAAGAATGTGCGTTAGTTTTTCAAGCAAAAATATAAACATAATTCCAAGCATATATAACAAGTTTAGCGATTTAAACAATGTTAATGTTCTAGTCTAAAATTTCTCCCCCTTTTGGCATCATTAAAAATGAATCATAATTAGATCAATAAGATATATTCCTGCAATAACTAATAGATAAATAAAACGCTGCGTTAGTAGAGACTGTAGAGAATTCGGTGCGTAGCCACACGTGTTCGACAAAACTTACAAAGGCTGGAGGCCTAGTTCCGGTAATTCGGTGCGGAATGAGATTTTGTAAAGAGCTGAATAATTGAAACCACCCGTGCCCGACAAAACCTGCAAAGGCTGGAGGCGTAGCTCTGGCAATTCGGTGCAGAGATTTGATCCGCTTGATGTTGCTGAAAAATGAGATATTATCATGATTTGTAAGTTTGTCTTGTTCTTATTTCCGTTTCTATAAGAGCAATCCTTAACTTTATCTATTTCGCATCAAGCTTTCTTCTCATCTTTGCAATCTGCTTGCATTCTCATTCTACAATTTTTCAATGGCTCGTAGAATTCCCTTCAGTGCTTCTCTTGATCAAGATTTGAGGTATCCTTCACCTCAGTCTCAATCTATTTCTACATCTGTCGTGGGTACCATGAAGCAACAAGAGACTGATTTAGCTAATAAATCAGATCATGACGCCATTTACGAGCTTGTAGGTCTCGGAACTCGATACTCATCATCTATCGTTGTGTTTTCTGCTCAGTTGCAGTCCAAAACTCGCGAAATTGAGAAGCTTAACGAGACTGTATCTGTACTTCAACGACTTGTTTATGAGTCAAACAAAAAAATAGTAGAATTAAAGCAACAGAATAAGGATTTGAAATTCTTGCTTACCTCTTCATTTCGATTGCCTAATCCTTTAGACAAGGATGGCATAATGATTTATGAGGAGCAAATGCATTTGAATGATGAGGCTAAACGTCTCAAGTTTCTGTAGGTCATTTAAGATAATGAAATAAAAGTATCTAGCAGATATCCATGGCATGCATCATTCCTATTTCTCTTCTAATCATGCATAGTCTATCTTCTGGTAGGGGTTTTGTGAAAATGTCTGCCAATTGATCATGTGTACTAGTGAATTCTAATACAATATCGGCCTTTTGCACATGATCTCTAAGAAAATGATATCTAATTTCAATATGTTTGGTCCGAGAATGTTGTATTAGATTCTTTGAAAGATTTATAGCACTTGTATTATCACATTTGATTGGAATGTGATTGTATATAAGTTTAAAATCCTCAAGTTGTTGCTTCATGTAAAGAACTTGAGCACAACAACTACCCGCAGCAACATATTCTGCCTCAGCAGTAGATAGTGCAACAGAATTTTATTTTTTACTAAACCAAGAAACTAGTGCACGACCTAAGAAGTGACGTGCTCCACTAGTGCTTTTTCGATCTATTTTACAGCCAGCATAATCTGCATCTGTGTAGCTTATTAGATCGAAAGATGTGTGCTTAGGGTACCATAACCCTAAGTTAATTGTACCACTAAGATATCTAAGAATGCGCTTAACTGCAATTAAATGTGATTCTTTTGGAGATGATTGAAAGCGTGCACATAAGCACACACTAAACATAATATCTGGTCTACTGGCTGTCAAATATAATAAGCTACCGATCATACCTCGATATACCTTTGAGTCAACTGGTTTACCGGTTTCATCTTTATCAAATTTAGTGGATGGACTCATTGGTGTTCCAGTTTCCTTAGCACCTTCCATCCCAAATTTTTTCAGCAATTCCTTAATATATTTCGATTGATTGATGAATGTCCCACTTTTTACTTGCTTAATTTGCAATCCGAGAAAGAATGTAAGCTCTCCCATCATGCTCATTTCAAATTCTTCCTGCATAGTCTTAGCAAAAACTTGGCACATATTTTCATTAGTAGCACCGAATATTATATCATCAACATAAATCTGAATCAAAAGAATATCATCATTTTCGTATTTAATGAAAAGAGTTGTATCAATTTTTCCTCTTGAAAAGCTTTTTTTAATCAAGAAACTACTAAGTCTCTCGTACCACGCTCTAGGAACTTGTTTGAGTCCATATAGTGCTTTTTTGAGTTTGAAAACATGATTTGGAGAAATATGATTTTCAAAACCTAGAGGTTGCTCAACATATACCTCTTCATTTATAAAACCGTTTAAGAAAGCACTTTTAACATCCATTTGAAAAAGTTTGAAATCTTTATAACAAGCATATGCAAGTAGCATTCGAATAGCTTCTAATCTTGCGACTGGTGCATATGTCTCATCATAATCGATTCCTTCTTCTTGATTGAAATCTTGGGCTACAAGTCGAGCCTTATTTCTAGTAATGACTCCGGACTCATCTTTCTTGTTTCTAAAAACCCATTTTGTTCCAATAATAGTATGATTTTTTGGTCTAGGAACAAGTGTCCAAACATCATTTCTTTCAAATTTATTAAGCTCTTCTTGCATAGCTAGAATCCAAGATTCATCAAGAAGTGCTTTATCAATATTTTTAGGTTCAATCTGAGATAGAAAAGCAATATGATTGCAAATATTTCTAAGAGATGATCGAGTGCTTACACCTCGTGAAGGTTCCCCCAAAATTTGTTCCACTGGATGATCTTTCACAAATTTCCACTGTTTGGTTGCATCTTGTATTAAATTTTGATGATCTTTCCTGATATCTCCATGTTGGACTTCCTCTATTGTGTTCTCTTTGTTGAGATTGAGACTTTCCGTATTATTTATACCTCCTGTTTCTTCATCAATGGATTTCTTGGAGAGTAGAGAATTAGATTCATCAAATACTACATGCATAGATTCTTGTACAGTCAAAGTCTTTTTATTGAATACTCTATAAGCTTTACTATTAGTAGAATACCCGAGAAAGATACCTTCATCAGATTTTGCATCAAACTTGCCTAAATTATCTCTGTCATTTAAAATAAAACATTTGCATCCAAACACATGAAAGTAACAAATATTGGGCTTTTTCTCATTCCAAAGCTCATAGGGGGTTTTATCTAATTTAGACCTTAGCATAACTCTATTTATAACATAACATGCAGTACTTACCGCTTCAGCCCAAAAATAACTAGGCAAGTTGTTCTCATTGAGCATTGTTCTTGCCATCTCTTAAATAGATTTATTTTTCCTTTCTACTACCCCATTTTGTTGAGGAGTTCGAGGAGCAGAAAAATTATGCACAAAACCATTTTCATCACAAAATGTTTCAATATTTTTATTAACAAACTCTTTTCCCCTATCATTTCGGATACTTGAAATAGTATAACCCTTTTCATTTTGAATTCTCTTGCATAACTTGGTAAAAACATTATGTGCCTCATCTTTATGAGTAAGAAAGATGACCCAAGTATATCTAGAGAAGTCATCAACAACAACAAATGCATAATATTTTCCTCCTAAACTTGCAACTCTATTTGGTCCAAAAAGATCCATGTGTATCAGTTGCAGTGGTCTAGTAGTGGAAATATGTTTCTTGATTTTAAAAGAAGTTTTTGTTTGTTTACCAAATTGGCATGCATCACAAATTTTGTCTTTAAGAAAATTTACCTTTGGTAAACCTCTCACAAGATCATTTTTTGAAAGTTTGGAAATAAGTTCCATATTGGCATGACCTAGTCTTCTATGTCATAACCAATTAGTTTCATTTTGAGCTGAAAAACAAATCGCATCTTGTGAGGTAATTTTTTCAAAATCAATTGTATAAACATTGTTACTTCTAAAAGTAATAAAACAAATATTACAATCATAATCATTCAATATAATGCACTTATCCATTTTGAAAGTAACTGTAAATCCTTTATCACATAATTGACTTATGCTTAAAAGATTATGTTTTAAACTTTCAACAAGTAGAACATCTTCAATTATAAGAGAAGACTCATTACCAATTTTACCTATTCCCACAATCTTCCCTTTCGAGTTGTCTCCAAATGTCACGTGTCCTTCTTCTTTAGATCTAAGATCAAAGAACTTAGTCTTGTCTCCCGTCATGTGTCTTGAACATCCACTATCTAAAAACCATTTATTTTTGTTCGTGGAAGACGTCATGCACACCTATAAAAACAATTAAAATGATTTTCTTGGTACCCAAGTTCTTTGGGTCCTTTATTTATTAGTATTAGAAGAAATAAGATTTTTAGGTACCCATATGGTCCTAATAGTTATTGTATGTTTTCTTCTAATAGGACAAGCAAAATAATTATGACCATTTCTATTACAAAAATTGCAAATAGCATGTGACATATATGAAGAACTTGAGTGATTATAATAGTATCCTTTTTTAACAAAATTATTTTTATGAAAAGAATTTTGAATATTGGATTTTGATTTAGAAGGATTATCAAAGAAGTTTTTATAAGGTTTTTATTTTTGTTTTGGCATATATCCCAAGCCTGCCTTATCAAAAACACATCTTTGGCTACCAATAAGTTTTTCAAAATTTCTTTTTCCATTCGTAAATTTTTCAATAATATTTTCTAAATCAGTTTTCTTTTTCTTCAACTCAAAATTTTCATCTTTCAAAACAATACTTTCTTTTCTTAAAATATCAATTTCGTTTGTTAAAAAAGAATTTTTCTTTTTCAAAACAGTATACTTGATACCCAATTTTTCAAATTCCTCATATACCTCTTCTAAAACATTTTGCAATTCTTCATATGAAGGATCTTCAATATTATCAAGATTTGTTACCTCAATGTCATCTTTAGCCATAAGACAAAGATTTGCTGATTCTCCATTACTTGCTTCACTATCTGAGTTACTTGAATCATCATCCCATGTAGTTTTCATTACTTTTTTGCCTTTGTTTCGATCTTTCTTTAGCAGAGGATAATCTGACTTGATATGACCAGGTTTATTGCATTTATAACAAATTAAAGTGTCATTTTTACCTGAATCTTTCTTGGAAAACTTTTTGAAAGATTTCCTTGGAGGAGTTTTATTTTTCTCTAAGAACCTTTGAATTCTTCTTGTTATCATCGCAACTTCTTCATCTTTGTCGTCATTTTCCTCATCTTCATCACTTTCACTTTCATGTGGAACAACTTTAAGTGCCAAACTCTTCTTTGACTTTCCTTCTTCTTCTCCTCTTTTCAATATGTACTCATGGGTGATAAGTGACCCGATGAGTTCATTCACTTCGAGCTTCTTGAGGTCTCTAGTTTCAAGAATCGCTGTCACTTTTGATTCCCAACGTTTTGGTAGAGAGTTGAGAATTTTTCTTACTATCTCCACTTTGGAATAAATTTTGCCAAGAGCTGTCAAACTGTTTATGATGTTAGTAAAAAGAGTGTACATACTAGAAATAGATTCATCATCATTCATCTTAAACATTTCATATTCATGAGTAAGAATATAAATTTTTGATTCCTTGACTTGAGAAGTTCCTTCATAAGTAACTTCCAAGTTATCCCAAATTTCTTTTGCTGTAGCACAAGTCATTACTCTATTAAATTCATTACCATTGAGAGCATTATATAATAAATTCATAGCAGTTAAATTCAAAGTATAAAGTCTATCGTCTTCACGATTAAACTCTTATTCTTCCTTTTTGACCTTTACTCCATCAACTACTTTTGTTGGAATATAAGGTCCATTTACAATACATTTCCAGATTTCTCGACCTTGAGCCTGAAGGAATATTCTCATTCTAACTTTCCAGAATGAGTAATTGTCTCCACAAAAGAGTGGAGGCCGACTGCTAGATTGACCTTCACCAAATGAAGCTGCAATGTTAGCCATAAGATCTTAACTCAAAAGATAGTTAATCTTATAATAGAGCTCTAGCTCTGATACCAATTGTTGCCCAGATGACTAACACAAGAGGGGGGGTGAATTTTAAAAAAATAACAATTATAAATCAAATATATAATATAAAATATAAACAAAATATGAAACAATAATAAATATAAAGAGTAAGGGTAAGAAAGAAGCAAACTCAGTATGTTAATGAGGTTCGGCCCCACCGCCTACGTCCTCGCCTCAAGCTACCTCTTAAGGATCCCCAAATCCACTATTCAATCTCTTTTAGGTGGAGGTAGAAACCTATTACACCTTTGAGCAGCACCGCTCCAAAGAATCCGTGTAGAACACCCTCTACACTTCCAATCACCTTACATTTGGTGATTTAACTATTCCCCGTGTAGAACACCTTCTACACTTCCAATCACCTCACACTTGGTGATTTAACTATTTCCCGTGTAGAACACTTTCTACACATACAAGGGTTATACACACCCTTTTACAAATACAAGAGTTGATAGTAGATAGACTATCAAAGTACACTCCTCAATGAGTGAGATAGAAACAATACAGCGCAACCTATATCTCTCTCAACAAGAATAAGAATTAAGGCTCAAAACTTTAGAAAAGAAAGAATGAGAGCTTTGAAGAAATGATGCAAAACTTAGCAATAGATGTGTAAGCTCTTGTTGTGAATTTTGTAAAATTCAAGTGAGCTATTTATAGGCAAATGAGTTTTCAATTTCAAATTTGAAAAGATTCCCATGTCAAAAACATCATCATTCACTTTTCAAAAATTTCAAATCTAATATTTTTACTTTTTGAATGTGACAAAAGGAGCACACTTTACTTTTCAAAAATTTCAAACATAATCTTTTACTTTTTGCATATGACAAAAGGAGCACACTTTACTTTTCAAAATTTTCAAATAAAGACATATACCTTTTGCATAAGTCAAGAAAAGCATCCACCACTTTTGAAAATATTCAAATAAAACATACACATGTGAAAGATGACAATCAATCATCTTAATATTTTCAAAGTTCAAACCTTTAATCATGTCATGCACATGTGAAAAATGATAATCAATCATCTTTCAAAATTTTCAAATTTAATTTTCAAAATATTCATGCATATGTGGAAAATGTATTTTAATACTTTATGATAAAATATTAATTTTGAGCCTTAATCCTAATTTTAAATTTTTAAGAGATTTACAACATTACTCTATGATTTTAATGTGAACTTGTTCCCTTCTTGCTCATGCTTGCTTCCTTGATGTACTTGATTATATTGTGTGGACAACTTGAGTTTGAGACTCCTTTATTCTTTGAATTCATTTGTTATCATCAAAATCCATTTGTAGATTTACAGGAAACTTGAAACCTTGGGTTCAACAAACATATAGGATTATTCTTAAATCCTTCTTTCAATAGATACTCGTTGATTCAATTATACAACATGTGTCCGGATTGCTTTAACCCATATAAAGATCTTTGAAGTTTTATAAAGTACATACTCCTAAATGTACTTGGATTAGATGCTTCAAGTATCGTAATAATCTAATGATGCTTATAAATATGCAGTGACCACATTCATTAACTACATATCTAATCCTTTTGTAATAACCAAATCAATTAAAAATATGAATGTGATTGCATTTATATCAAGGAAATATGTTTCCTCATAATTGCTCGGGTTTCTACTGGAAACCTTGTGCGACAAATTATACCGCATAATTTCATTTCGCATTACACTTTCATATAAATACTCACTTATATCTGACAAATATTACACCCTTTGGTGTTTGGACAACAGGTCCAAATGCATCTCGCTTCACTAGCGAGTTTAATTCAGTTTTAATAACTACTTTCCATTTTGGCCAATCATTTCTACGTCGGCATTTTTCGACGCTTTTTGGCTCAGTTTCTTTATTACTTCTGGTAATATCAAATGTTATCATATATGTTGTCGACAACAGTTTTATTTCCATCCATAAATTTTCCAGTACTCATGAAATGTATTGAGATCTCATTGTTCCTCTCCAGGGGAAAACATTTCATGAAACACCTCTACAGGAGGTTCCTCTTCAGGAGGTTTATACTCTTCAGGAGTTTTCTCTTCAAGAGTTATACTCTTCAGGAGTTTTCTCTTCAGGAGTTACACTCTTCAGGAGTTACCTTTTCAGGAGGTTTCTTCTTCAGGAAGATTATATTTTATATAGAAAAATACGGTCTCTTCATGAGCACCGATTTTTATTTTTCTTGTGCACCAATAGGTTTTCAACGCTTCAGGTGTATCTTAAACTCATTTATTGCTGTTTTAACAACTCGTCCTTCAGGGACTTCAATTCTTACTTAAGCATTAATAGCAATAATATATGATTTTACAACACTTTTAGTGTCAGTAAATACATCATGTAATTGATTTGCAACACTTTGCAAATAAATAATCCTCTGAACTTCTGGTTCACATTTATTTGTAAGAGGATCAAATTTAAACAAGGCTTTATTATCCCAAGTAATTTCTTGTCGTGCTTCAGGCACCGATATTTCATTATTTCAAAACATGATGAAATATTAATAAGCTTATATATATAAATTTAGTATAAGTAAATCAAGTGCTTGGCCGTACAACATGTACGTGACTACTGTTTAGTCATATTACATCTATGACAAACATCTTCATCTTTTTATGAAGAATTATTCTGAGGGCCTTTACCCTTCTCTGAGTTTGATCACTTCTAGTGATACGATATATTTTTATCATTTTTAGTGTTGTCGCTTTTGGGACCAACACTTCTATAATTTTCCTACCACGTCTACGCCCTTAGTTTCCATTCACTTCTGGGAATTGTGTAAATTCGATATCATTAATAGGACGTAACTGGTGTAACAAAAACTCATTATTTAACTCAATCACTAGAAGACAAAATAAAAGTTCAGAATATTTGTTGAACTTTCACTCTCGATATTGCTACTGCAGGAGCACATTCGAGATATGAAAAATAATGTCTTCTTTTATATATCATCATCAGTGACATTTTCACTGTATAATTTTAATATTGAGCTGATTTTAAAGAGTGCAGGATATTCAATACCACTCTTAAAATCTTACAATTTCAGGTGCAATAAATCATAATGATTTTTTGAGAGGATTACATCTTCTGGTACTTATATCACTCTCTTAATTCATTTCACGCAGTAAGATGATTTTTCATCATGAGATACACAGCACGGTCCTTCAGGGACACATGGTTTTCTTCTATGATTGTATCTTTCAAGTTCATCATCATATCCAAATAGATCTCATCAAGGATCCTGGATAAATAACATTTTTCAGAAATGTCAATAGTAATAAATCTCAATATTTGACATTATATTACAAAAATAAATCTGTGAATTTAAGAAATATATTCACATTATCATGAGAATAAAAATAAAATTTTATCAAATAATATTCAGAAATATTACTTTTAATATTTATCTCAACGACTGCAAATAATATATTGAAAAACTTACTTGAAGTAAAAAATCATTAGCTTCAGTATCGGTAGAACATCGTGCTGATAACGTGTCATAAAACTAAAGAAAGAAAACTACTATTACAAAAGAGAAATAAGAAATTCTCTATAAAACTCTTAAGAACTGAAACTTTCTTTCTCTCTCTATATTTTCTTATGAATTTCATTACAATTGAAACCTATATTTATAGGCGTTGAAGTTACTATACAAGTTACTATACAAGTTACTATGCAAGTCACTATACAAGTCACTATATAGATTTTAAAATAATAGTGGTGAGATCATTTACATAATTTAGTGGTGGAACAGAGAGCAGCGCCGTTTCGTTGGTTAATTCATAATTCATAACTGTATTCCTATTAGAAAAGTGTATGTCATTAATTATTTCTTATTGTTTCCATGGTCCATGTGAAATTCTGACAGTGAGCTAAAACTCCAACACGTGGCACCTTCGAATCAAGTCTAACTTCTTAAAACCAAAGGCGCCAACTCCGGCGCTTTATTCAATCTTCAAATCATTCTGACTCTCTGAGTCTCATCCTCCATCCGTACAATCGGCGATAATGCACACTTTAACTTATTTGGATTGCGTTTTAAAAGTTATTTTTTTTTTTAAATAATTAAAAATGTTTTAAAAATATATATATTTTAATCGATTAAAAAAAAAACAGTTAAAAATCAACTTATAATCTGAAAAATTATAAGCACGCTCTTACGAAGCGCGTGAATGGAAAATTATAATCTGCCCATTGCTTTTTCATCGGAGCCCACAGTCAAGTCCAACGTCAAACCCTAAACCCACGTCAGGTTTCTACAGACTATCCAACGGCAATACTATAGTTTGCCCACAAATAAAATCGTAAATTACAATTAGCCCATACTCCCCCAACCTCCTTTATATACCCACTATTGACTTGCACTACTACTAGGTTTGCCGCCTGCCGGATCAATCAGCCAAACAGCGCCTTGATCTTGTGAGGGACACAAAATTCTGTTGAGCCGTATGCACCAAATCAAGATGTCTTCATCTTCAAGGACCAAATCCATCGTTCAAGATTCTGATGCCTTTCAGAGATCGTTTCCGTCGAGATACTCATCCTCGTCGGCCTTTGCTTCCTCGACTTCGACGTTCGCCTCCCGCTCGTCGACATTCTTCTCGCGCTATTCCACCATCACCAAGCCCGTCAATCTCCATGGAGTCAGACCATGCTCTCCCTCGTCGTCTCCGTCCGTATGGTTTTCGATAGACCGGCCGACCTCTCCGGGCCGTTCTTCGATCTCCGTGAGTAAGCAAGCGATCAAGAATGCGGTGTCGTCCAGCAAAAAGAAGGCGTGCGCGTGTTCCCCAACGACGCACCCGGGCTCCTTCCGGTGCTCTCTGCATAGGATTTCGGCCACACGGCATGGCCATCACCATGGAACTGCGGCGTATCACCTGAGTTTTCGGAGGTCGGCTATGACGAATTCTCTGGTCAGGATCGGAGGAGTTGAAGGTGGTGACTTGGTGAGGAGGGCCTTGACGGCCCTGATTCGGCCCTCCTCGCACCAGCAGCGGCGACGAGCCGCATTCCAGCCGAGGCCGAGCCGCCTCTCGGTGATGTCCACAGCCGAGGATTCTTGGACTCAGTCGCTGAGTTGACTCGGGAATCACTCGGGAGCTTTTTGTTACTTTGCTAAGTAGTAGGTAGGACAGCTGAGGAATCTTCTGTAAAGATTTGAGGGGTAGTTAGTACAATAAAAAGCTCTTCAGGAAGAATTTCAAAGAATTTAACAGAGTTCTTTTTGGTTGAACAGGACTGATCGAGCGAATCTTTGTTTTTTTGTTTTTTGTTTTTTTAAATTTTTGTCAGAGGTCGAGTTTTTCATTCTTGGAATTGTTAAGATGTTGGGAAGTTGCTTTTCATCGTGAACCGCGCGATGGGATTTCGAATTTGGCGGGCAAATTCGTGGATGTGGATGCATATATATAAATGCAATTTTTCATTATTTCGTGTAAACAATTTTTCTCAAATTTGGATGTATACATTTAGACTGTTGTAGTGGGAATGGTTGCGATGATCGGAGAAAATAATAGAAATGCTAAAATAACGAGGATCAATAAAGATGAACTCAAATTGAAGATAGAAATCAGTACTCATACTCTGGGGTGTGTTTGAGGCCACCCACTTCCTCCACGAAGAGAATACAGAAATTCGTTCCAGAATAATCCTACCTTCTACAACCCTTCACTTATATACTGATATTCACTCCTAGATTCCACATGGCAGACTAATGGAAATAACGCATGACTAACTCTAAGATGCCAATCAGCAATGTGAGCGTTCTTTATATTTGGATGGCCTATTAGACTTGCAATGGAGCATTAGAAATCGACTAAATTGTCAATTTCTTTTTAAAAAAAATTTCTTAATCACAATCATTTTCATCGACCATGATCCTTGTATTCGAAGTCTAGAGATCCAAGTATGAATCAATGACAGGTTAGTTGGCCTTGGGAATGGTTTGAGTTAGCAGAACAATCTTATGAGGCGCTTGTTTAGGGATATGCTATTGTCTTGTGGGTTGAAGGTGATTAGATTCATATAGCATTTGAAAAGGAGAAGGTAATTATATTAGAAAGTTCTAAATATTACATTATCATCTCACTTTCATTTTTATTATGTAAGATATGATATATTTATCACCATTAAAAAAATGGAGATAGTGATTTTATCATATACTTTTACCGAGCATATTTTCTTATTGAATGACATTAATAAAAGCTATAAGGTGTGGAAGTACAACACTTTTCAAAATATATATATATAATAAATATAGAATTCACATGAAAATATATATTTTAATAGTGATTATTAAACCATGTTCTTTTTTCCCAAAGAGTATCAATGCAATACTTGCATACCATAAGGCTATATTTAACATTATTGTTTATATATATATAATTTACTAAAGAGTAGGGCTATATACAGTTTTAGGCTATGCAAATCTTATACATTTCCTTTGAAAATAATTTGGGTCCATCATTAAAATAGTTTTTTTTATGTCGATCCCAAATTACTCACTTCTCATTTTTTAATATTAGACCTTAATTTAAGATAGAATAAATGAGGATTGCATACTTTAATAATGTAAATATCATCTCTCTTCACAAAAAATCGCTAGTTTTATTTTAATATTTTTGTCAGGAATGAGGGCAACATAAAGAAGGATTGAACTGCGGTAGTGAAGTCACGGTGAAGAACATTTGGTTGGTAGACTGCAGGCATAAATTTACCATATTTGTATTTCTGAAACTCAAATTCCAAGTTGTCACTTTTTGTAAACAATTATGTAACACGTTAAGATTCCCTCTCAAGTGTCTTTTGCCAAAGAGAAAAACATACTAACTAAAAATGGTCTGCTGCCTGCATCAATTGTAACAATTGACAAACATCAACACTAATAATGGGAAATTTTGATAATTGTTCCCAGCCCCAAAACGAAAACTACGAAAAAAATAAAATACAATGATTATCAATAAGTATGGATAAGCCCGTGTTTCAAGGGAGGAGACGTGCATGGGATTGTCGAAAGGAAAACATCAACTTTTTTACATGATTTTTAATTAAATATTTTTAAATAATGTTGTGATTTTTTTATATTTTTAAAAAATATTTTAATATGTTAAAAAATTCATATAAAATAAATATATTTTTTTACATGATTTTTTTAACATTTTAAAATATTATTGAAAAATAAAAATAAAAAATCACAACATTATTTAAAAATACTTACTTAAAAATTTTGTAAAACAAATAAAAATATTGAAATCGGGATTCAATCAGAATCTTCATTTGTCGAAATCGCTAGCAGCGCCCTTGTGGAAATTGTTAAGGCAATCTGGAACATAGGTGCTGATGGTCTAGTAGAGCAGACTGAATCTTACTTCTCTCCTACCTTTATGGCCCAAAGTAAAATTTCTGCCGGACCAGAACTCCTCGGCCATAAATCCATAAAATAACTTGCAAACCGAAGTTATTAAAGCAAAATGGTGTTATCAAATGCAAGACAAATTCTAGTTTGGGTTCTAATTGTAGTATTGGAAGGACCACTCAATTCTCTTGAATTTGAGCTAATTTGCAAACTGGATATAAAAAAAAAAAAAAAAGCATATGATTATGTTAATTGTAAATTCTTGCTTTATTTACTTGCAAATATGGTTTTGGAGGAAAATGATTGAATTGGATAGAGTTTTGCAACTTAACAGCCCAGTTCTTTGTTTTAGTGAATGGTTCATTAGTGAGTTTCTTTAACTCCTCTCATAGTTTGAGACAGGGAGATCCGCTCTCTCCTTTACTCTTCCTATTTATTATGGAAGCTCTCAATAAAATGATTATAGGCCTTGTGGAAGATGGTTTCCTTTACGAATTCTTGGTGGGAAATGGTGTTTATGACTTTCTTAATATTTCTCACTTGTTGTTTGTTAATGACACTTTCATATTATGTGGTGCAAACCTTAAGCATGTCCAATTGTTGAGGACTATACTTCTTTGCTTCGAAACCATTTTGAGTTTGAGAGCTAATCTCTCAAAGTTTGAATTGGTACTGGTGGTCAGTGGGGAATGTTCCCAAAGCAACATCTCTAGCCTCTCTCTTGAGATGTAAGGTATCTTCCTTACCTCTTTAATATCTTGGCTTACCATTGGCCATTAGGTGCTTCCTTCAAATTTGAACAGATTTGGGATGCTGTGATTGAAAAGGTGGAGTGCAGGTTGGCATCTTGAAAGATGTATTTATCGAAAGTGTTGCCCAGATGACTAACACAAGAGGGGGGTGAATTGAGTTGTATTAAAAAAATTAAAAATTATAAATCAAATATACAATATAAAATATAAACAAAATATGAAACAGTAATAAATATAAAGAGTAAAGGTAAGAGAGAAGCAAACTCAATATGTTAACGAGGTTCGGCCCCACTGCCTATGTCCTCGCCTCAATCTGCCCCTTGAGGATCCCCAAATCCACTATTCAATCTCCTTTAGGTGGAGATAGAAACCTATTACACCTTTGAGCAGCACCGCTCCAAAAAATCCGTGTAGAACACCTTCTACACTTCCAATCACCTCACACTTGGTGATTTAACTATTCCCCATGTAGAACACCTTCTACACACACAAGGGTTATACACACCATTTTACTGATACAAGAATTGATAGTGGGTAGACTATCAGAAAACACTTCTCAATGAGTGAAATAAAAACAATACAGCACAAACTATATCTCTCAAAATAAACAAGGGTTAAGGCTCAATGCTTAGAGAAGAAAAAATGAAAACTTTGAATGAATGTTGTATACTCTTAGTATTGTAAATGTGAAGCTCTCAAATGATCTATTTATAGGCATATGAGACTTCATATTCAAATTTAAAAAGATTCACATGTCAAAGACATCATCATTCACTTTTCAAAAATTTTAAATCAAATCTTTTTACTTTTTGCATGTAACAAAAGGAGCACACTTTACTTTTCAAAAATTTCAAATCTAATCTTTTACTTTTTGCATATGATAAAAGGAGCACACTTTACTTTTCAAAATTTTCAAACAAAGATATCTACCTTTTGCATAAGTCAAGAAAAACATCCATCACTTTTGAAAATATTCAAATAAAACATACACATGTGAAAGATGATAATCAATCATCTTAATATTTTCAAAGTTCAAACCTTTAATCATGTCATGCACATGCGAAAGATGACAATCAAGCATCTTAATATTTTCAAAATTCAAACATTTAATCATGTCATGCACATGTGAAAGATGACAATCAATCATCTTTCAAAATTTTCAAAATTCAAACATTTAATCATGTCATGCACATGTGAAAGATGACAATCAATCATCTTTCAAAATATTCATGCACATGTGGAAAATATATTTTAATGCTTTATGATAAAATATTAATTTTGAGTCTTAATCCTAATTTCGAATTTTTAAGAGATTTACAATATTACTCTATGATTTTAATGTGAACTTGTTCTCTTCTTGCTCATGCTTGCTTCCTTGATGTGCTTGATTGTATTGTGTAGACAACTTGAGCTTGAGACTCTTTTATTCTTTGAATTCATTTGTTATCATCAAAATCTATGTGTAGATTTACATGAAACTTGAAATCTTGAATTCAACAATCTCCCCATTTTTTATGATGACAAATACTTGATAGAACCTGAAACATGTATTAATACTTAAGCTCCTCCTAAGAATGTGCGTTAGTTTTTCAAGCAAAAATATAAATATAATTCCAAGCATATATAACAAGTTTAGCAATTTAAACAATGTTAATGTTCTAGTCTAAAACTTCTCCCACTTTTGGCATCATTAAAAAGGAATCATAATTAGCTCAATAAGATATATTCCTACAATAATCAACAGACAAATAAAACGCTGCGTTAGTAGAGACTATAGAGAATTTGGTGCGTAGCCACACGTGTTCGACAAAACCTGCAAAGGCTGGAGGCCTAGTTTCGGTAATTCGGTGCGGAAGGAGATTTTGTAAAGAGCTAAATAATTGAAACCACCCGTGCCCGACAAAACCTGCAAAAGCTGGAGGCGTAGCTCTGACAATTCGGTGCAGAGATTTGATCTACTTGATATTGCTGAAAAATGAGATATTATCATGATTTGTAAGCTTGTCTTGTTCTTATTTCCGTTTCTATAAGAGCAATAATTAGTTTTATCTATTTCGCATCAAGCTTTCTTCTCATCTTTGTAATTTGCTTGGATTCTCATTCTACAATTTTTTAATGGCTCGTAGATTTCCCTTCAGTGCTTCTCCTGATCAAGATTTGAGGTATCCTTCACCTCAGTCTCAATCTATTTCTGCATCTGTCGTGGGTGCCATGAAGCAACAAGAGACTGATTTAACTAATAAATCAGATCATGACGCCATTTACGAGCTTGTGGGTCTCGGAACTCGATACTCATCATCTATCGTCGCGTTTTCTGCTCGGTTGCAGTCCAAAACTCACGAAATTGAGAAGTTTAGCGAGACTGTTTCTGTATTTCAACGACTTGTTTATGAGTCAAACAAAAAAAATAGTAGAGTTAAAGCAACAGAATAAGGATTTGAAATCCTTGCTTACCTCTTCATTTCGATTGCCTAATCCTTTATACAAGGATGACATGATGATTTATGAGGAGCAAATGCATTTGAATAATGAGACTAAACGTCTCAAATTTCTGTAGGTCATTTAAGATAATGAAATAAAAATATCTAGCAGATATTCATGGCGTTCATAATTCCTATTTATCTTCTAATCATGCATAATTTATCTTCTGGTATGGGTTTTGTGAAAATTTCTGCCAATTAATCATGTGTACTAGTGAATTCTAATACAATATCGCTCTTCTGCACATGATCTCTAAGAAAATGATATCTAATTTCAATATGTTTGGTCTGAGAATGTTGTATTGGATTCTTCGAAAAATTTATAGCACTTGTATTTATCACATTTGATTGTAATATGATTGTACATAAGTTTAAAATCCTCAAGTTGTTATTTCATGTAAAGAACTTGAGCATAACAACTGCCTACAACAACATACTCTGCCTCAGTAATAGATAATGCAACAGAATTTTCTTTTTACTAAATCATGAAACAAGTGCATGACCTAAGAAATGACATATTCTACTAAAACTTTTTCGATCATCTTTACAACCAGTATAATCGGTACCTGAATAACTAATAAGATCGAAAGAAGTGTGTTTAGGATACCATAACTCTAAGTCAATGGTACTGGCAAAATATCTAAAAATCCGCTTGATTGCAATCAAATGAGATTGTTTTGGAAATGATTGAAAACGTGCACATAAATATACACTGAACATAATATCAAGTCTACTAGTTATCAAATATTATAAACTACTAATCATACATCGATATACATTTGAGTCAACTGGTTTACCGGATTTATTTTTATCAAGTTTAGTAGATGGGCTCATTGGTGTTCCAGTTTCCTTCGCACCTTCCATCCTAAACTTCTTCAGCAATTCCTTAATATATTTTGATTGATGAATGTCCAACTTTTTTCTTGCTTGATTTGCAATCCGAGAAAGAATATAAGCTCTCCCATCATACTCATTTCAAATTCTTCCTCCATAGTCTTAGCAAAAACTTGGCACATACTTTCATTAGTAGCACCGAATATTATATCATCAACATAAATCTAAATCAAAAGAATATCATCATTTTCGCATTTAATGAAAAGAATTGTATCAATTTTTCCTCTTGAAAAGCCCTTTTCAATCAAGAAACCACTAAATCTCTCATACCACGCTTAAGAGCTTATTTGAGTCCATATAGTGCTTTTGTGAGTTTGAAAACATGATTTGGAGAAATATGATTTTCAAAACCTGGAGGTTGCTCAACATATTTTACCTATTCCCACGATCTTCCCTTTCAAGTTGTCTCCAAATGTCATGTGTCATTCTTCTTTAAATCTAAGATCAAAGAATTTAGTCTTGTCTCCCATCATGTGTCTTGAACATCCACTATCTAAAATCATTTATTTTTACATGTAGAATACTTCATGCATACCTACAAAAACAATTAAAAACAATTCTTGGTACCCAAGTTCTTTGGGTCCTTTATTTATTAGTATTAGAAGAAATAAGATGTTTAGGTACTCATATGGCCCTAATAGTCATTGTATGTTTTCTTCTAATAGGACAAGCAAGATAATTATGACCATTTCTATTACAAAAATTACAAATAGCATGTGACATATATGAAGAACTTGAGTGATTATAATAGTATCATTTTTTAACAAAATTATTTTATGAAAAGAATTTTGAATATTGGATTTTGATGTAGAAGGATTATCAAAGAAGTTTTTATAAGATTTGTATTTTTGTTTTGGTTTATATCTCAAGCCTGCCTTATCAAAAACACATCTTTGACTACCAAGAAATTTTTCAAAATTTATTTTTCCATTCGTAAATTTTTCAATAATATTTTCTAAATCAGTTTTCTTTTTCTTCAACTCAAGATTTTCATCTTTCAAAACAATACTTTCTTTTCTTAAAATATCAATTTCTTTTGTTGAAGAAAAATTTTTCTTTTTCAAAGCAGTATACTTGATACCCAATTTTTCAAATTCCTCATATACCTCTTCTAAAACATTTTACAATTTTTCATATGAAGGATCTTCAATATTATCAAAATTTGTTACCTCAATGTCATCTTTAGCCATAAGACAAAGATTTGCTGATTCTCAATTGCTTGCTTCACTATCTGAACTACTTGAATCATCATCCCATGTAGCTTTCATTGCCTTTTTGCCTGAATCTTTCTTGGAAAACTTTTTGAAGGATTTTCTTGGAGGAGTTTTATTTTTCTTTAAGAACTTCTGAATTCTTCTTGTTATTCTCGCAACTTCTTCATCTTTGTCGTCATTTTCCTCATCTTCATCACTTTCACGTTCATATAGAACAACTTTAAGTGTCAAAATCTTTTTTGGCTTTCCTTGTTCTTCTTCTCCTCTTTTCAATGTGTACTCATGGGTGATAAGTGACCCGATGAGTTCATTCACTTCGAACTTCTTGAGGTCTCTAGTTTCAAGAATCGCTGTCACTTTTGATTCCCAACGTTTTGGTAGAGAGTTGAGAATTTTTCTTACTATCTCCACTTTGGAATAAACTTTGCCAATAGCTGTCAAGCTGTTTATGATGTTAGTAAAAAGAGTGTACATACTAGAAATAGATTCATCATCATTCATCTTAAACATTTCATATTCATGAGTAAGAATATAAATTTTTGATTCCTTGACTTGAGAAGTTCCTTCATAAATAACTTCCAAATTATCCTAAATTTCCCTTACTGTAGCACAAGTCATTACTCTATTAAATTCATTACCATTAAGAGCATTATATAATAAATTCATAGCAGTTAAATTCAAAATATAAAGTCTATCGTCTTCACGATCAAACTCTTTTTCTTCCTTTTTGACATTTACTCCATCAACTACTTTTGTTGGAATATATGGTCCATTTACAATGCATTTCCAGATTTCTCGACCTTGAGTCTGAAGGAATATTCTCATTCTAACTTTCCAGAATGAGTAATTGTCTCCGCAAAAGAGTGGAGGCCGACTGCTGGATTGACCTTCACCAAATGAAGCTGCAATGTTAGTCATAAGATCTTAACTCAAAATATAGTTAATCTTATAATAGAGTTCTAACTCTGATACCAATTGTTACTGATCATAGGCCGCACCTATGTCACCTAACAACTGTACCTACCAGACTAGCCGGTCATCGTCTCTACCGGTGCACCGTCACCCATGGTCGGAGAGTCTTGCTTCGTTGACACAGTCACAAGCGAGAGTTCCCATGAGTGATCTGCTTGTATGAACAGTACAGGTCAACTAGCTCTGATACCAATTGTTGCCCAGATGACTAACACAAAAGGGGGGGTGAATTGAGTTGTATTAAAAAAATTAATAATTATAAATCAAGTATACAATATAAAATATAAACAAAATATGAATTCATTTGTTATCATCAAAATCCATGTGTAGATTTACATGAAACTTGAAACCTTGAATTCAACAGAAAGATTGTAGGCTCACGTTGATTAAAAGTACTCTTTCTAACCTCTCATATATTTTTTGTTACTTTTCCCAATTCTAGCCAAGATTGTCAACCATTTTGAGGAACTACAACGCAATTTTTTGTTTAGTGGTTAGGGAGACGAGTTCAAGTTTTATTCGGTCAATTAGTCTATGGTGTGCACTTCATTCTTTGGATTGGGGATCTGTAATCTGATGAAGTTCAACCAAGCTTTATTGGGCAAATGGTTGTGACAGCACCAACAAGAAAGGGGAGGTCCTGTGGAAGTCTGTTATAGTGGAAGCATTGGGCGGTTGATAATCGAATAATGTACGCGGCTTACATGAAGTGGGTTTGTAGAAAAACATTGGGAAGGGTTGGGATACCTTCAAGAGACATACACATATTATAATGGTTTGTTGATGGCTCTCGCGTTAAATTTTGAAATGATAAATGGAGGTGGACGATGTTTCAAAGACACATTCTTTACCATATTCGAGCTAGCTCGGGTAAAAGATGCATCGATTGCAAATCTTTTAATTTTTTTGAGTGGCTCCCCTAAATGGAACGTGGATTTCACTATGTTGAACCCAAGGTTTCAAGTCTCGTATTTACGTATAAATTTTGATGATAACAAATAATATTGAAAACTCAAGCTCAAGTTGTCTATGCATGAAGGGAGCTAAACACATCAAGAAATCAAGCATGAGCAAGAAAGATATCAAGTCTACAAATGAAGCTCATAGATTATTTTTGTACATCTCTTGATAAAATTAGAAATTGGATTAAGGCTCCAAATTACTCTTTTTTCTCATAAAACATCAAATTACTTTTTCCACATATGCAAGACATTTTTAAATGTCTTAGTTTTGAAAATTATGTTTTTCACATGTGCATAACACCATCAAATAAAATAATTTCGAAAATTATATTTTTTTTATAAAAATTTGATTTTATAAGATGATTGATTATCATATTTGACATGTGCATATTTTGTTTGAAAGTCTTGAAGGGAGGTGGTGTGTTTTTTTGACTAATGCAAAAGGTAGATGATTTTGTTTGAGAATCTTAAAGGGTGGTTGTGTGTTTTTTTGACAAATATAAAAGATAGATGATTTGTTTGAAAATCTTAAAGGGTGGTTGTGTGTTTTTTTGACATATGCAAAAAGAAGATGATTTGGTTTGAAAAATAAATCATGCTCATTTTGTCTTGTATGAAAAGCAAAAGATTAGGTTTGATTTCTTTGAAAAATGAATGAAGTTGTCTTTGACAAATGCAAAAAGGAAATGTTTTTATTTGAATTTTTTGAAAAGTGAATAGTGCTCTTATTTGACATGGGAATCTTTTCAAATTTGAAATTGAAGACTCATTTGCCTATAAATAGCTCACTTGAGTTTTACAAAATTCACAACAAGAGCTTACACATCTATTGCTAAATTTTGCATCATTCTTTCAAAGCTCTCATTCTCTCTTTTCTAAAGTTTTGAGCCTTAATTCTTGTTCTTGTTGAGAGAGATATAGTTTGTGCTGTATTGTTCTTATTTCACTCATTGAGGAGTGTTTTCTGATAGCCTACCCACTATCAATTCTTGTATCAGTAAGAGGGTGTGTATAACCCTTGTGTGTGTAGAAGGTGTTCTACACGGGGAATAGTTAAATCACCAAGTGTGAGGTGATTGGAAGTAAGAGGGTGCGTATAACCCTTGTGTGTGTAGAAGGTGTTCTACACAGGGAATAGTTGAATCACCAAGTGTGAGGTGATTGGAAGTGTAGAGGGTGTTCTATACGGATTCTTTGGAGCGGTGCTGCTCAAAGGTGTAATAGGTTTCTATCTCCACCTAAAGGAGATTGAATAGTGGATTTGGGAATCCTCAAGGGGTAGCTTGAGGCGAGGACGTAGGCAGTGGGGCTGAACCTCGTAAAAATACTGAGTTTGCTTTCTCTTACCCTACTCTTTATATTTCCTACTGCTTTATATTTTGGTTATATTTTATATTGTATATTTAGTTTATAAATATTAATTTTATAATATAACCCAATTCACCCCCCCTCTTGTGTTAGTCATCTGGGCAACAAGTGGTATCAGAGCTAGAGCTCTATTATAAGATTAACTATCTTTTGAGTTAAGATCTTATGGCTAACATTGCAGCTTCATTTGGTGAAGGTCAATCTAGCAGTCGGCCTCCACTCTTTTGTGGAGACAATTACTCATTCTGGAAAGTTAGAATGAGAATATTCCTTCAGGCTCAAGGTCGAGAAATCTGGAAATGCATTGTAAATGGACCTTATATTCCAACAAAAGTGATTGATGGAGTAAAGGTCAAAAAGGAAGAAGAAGAGTTTGATCGTGAAGACGATAGACTTTATACTTTAAATTTAACTGCTATGAATTTATTATATAATGCTCTCAATGGTAATGAATTTAATAGAGTAATGACTTGTGCTACAGCAAAGGAAATTTGGGATAACTTGGAAGTTACTTATGAAGGAACTTCTCAAGTCAAGGAATCAAAAATTTATATTCTTACTCATGAATATGAAATGTTTAAGATGAATGATGATGAATCTATTTCTAGTATGTACACTCGTTTTACTAACATTATAAACAGCTTGACAGCTCTTGGCAAAATTTATTCCAAAGTGGAGATAGTAAGAAAAATTCTCAACTCTCTACCAAAACGTTGGGAATCAAAAGTGACAGCGATTCTTGAAGCTAGAGACCTCAAGAAGCTCGAAGTGAATGAACTCATCGGGTCACTTATCACCCATGAGTACACATTGAAAAGAGGAGAAGAAGAAGGAAAGTCAAAGAAGAGCTTGGCACTTAAAGCTGTTCCGCATGAAAGTGAAAGTGATGAAGATGAGGAAAATGACGACAAAGATGAAGAAGTTGCGATGATAACAAGAAGAATTCAGAGGTTCTTAAAGAAAAATAAAACTCCTCCAAGGAAATCCTTCAATAAGTTTTCCAAGAAAGATTCAGGTAAAAATGACACTTTAATTTGTTATAAATGCAATAAACCTGGTCATATCAAGCCAGATTGTCCTCTGCTAAAGAGAGATCGAAACAAAGGCAAAAAGGCAATGAAAGCTACGTGGGATGATGATTCAAGTAGCTCAGATAGTGAAGCAAGCAATGGAGAATCAGCAAATCTTTGTCTTATGGCTAAAGATGACATTGAGGTAACAAATCTTGATAATATTGAAGATCCTTCATATGAAGAATTGCAAAATGTTTTAGAAGAGGTATATGAGGAATTTGAAAAATTGGGTATCAAGTATACTGTTTTGAAAAAGAAAAATTCTTCTTTAACAAACGAAATTGATATTTTAAGAAAAGAAAATATTGTTTTGAAAGATGAAAATTTTGAGTTGAAGAAAAAGAAAACTGATTTAGAAAACATTATTGAAAACTTTACGAATGGAAAAAGAAATTTTGAAAAACTTCTTGGTAGTCAAAAATGTGTTTTTGATAAGGCAGGCTTGGGATATATGCCAAAACAAAAATACAAACCTTATAACAACTTCTTTGATAATCCTTCTACATCAAAGTCCAATATTCAAAATTCTTTTCATAAAAATAATTTTGTTAAAAAAGGATACTATTATAATCACTCAAGTTCTTCATATATGTCACATGCTATTTGTAATTTTTGTAATAGAAATGGTCATAATTATTTTGCTTGTCCTATTAGAAGAAAACATACAATGACTATCAGGACTATATGGGTACCTAAAAATCTTATTTCTTCTAATACTAATAAATAAAGGACCCAAAGAACTTGGGTACCAAGAAAAATCATTTTAATTGTTTTTATAGGTGTGCATGATGTCTTCCACGAACAAAAATAAATGGTTTTTAGATAGTGGATGTTCAAGACACATGACGGGAGACAAGACTAAGTTCTTTGATCTTAGATCTAAAGAAGAAGGACACGTGACATTTGGAGACAACTCGAAAGGGAAGATCGTGGGAATAGGTAAAATTGGTAATGAGTCTTCTCTTATAATTGAAGATGTTCTACTTGTAGAAGGTTTAAAACATAATCTTTTAAGCATAAGTCAATTATGTGATAAAGGATTTACAGTTACTTTCAAAATGGATAAGTGCATTATATTGAATGATTATGATTGTAATATTTGTTTTATTGCTTTTAGAAGTAACAATGTTTATACAATTGATTTTGAAGAAATTACCTCACAAGATGCGATTTGTTTTTCAGCTCAAAATGAAACTAATTGGTTATGGCATAGAAGACTAGGTCATGCCAATATGGAACTTATTTCCAAACTTTCAAAAAATGATCTTGTGAGAGGTTTACCAAAGGTAAATTTTCTTAAAGACAAAATTTGTGATGCATGCCAATTTGGTAAACAAACAAAAACTTCTTTTAAAATCAAGAAATATATTTCCACTACTAGACCACTGCAACTGATACACATGGATCTTTTTGGACCAAATAGAGTTGCAAGTTTAGGAGGAAAATATTATGCATTTGTTGTTGTTGATGACTTCTCTAGATATACTTGGGTCATCTTTCTTACTCATAAAGATGAGGCACATAATGCTTTTACCAAGTTATGCAAGAGAATTCAAAATGAGAAGGGTTATACTATTTCAAGTATCCGAAGTGATAGGGGAAAAGAGTTTGTTAATAAAAATATTGAAACATTTTGTGATGAAAATGGTTTTGTGCATAATTTTTCTGCTCCTCGAACTCCTCAACAAAATGGGGTAGTAGAAAGGAAAAATAGATCTCTTCAAGAGATGGCAAGAACAATGCTCAATGAGAACAACTTGCCTAGTTATTTTTGGGCTGAAGCGGTAAGTACTGCATGTTATGTTATAAATAGAGTTATGCTAAGGTCTAAATTAGATAAAACCCCCTATGAGCTTTGGAATGAGAAAAAGCCCAACATTTGTTACTTTCATGTATTTGGATGCAAATGTTTTATTTTAAATGACAGAGATAATTTAGGCAAGTTTGATGCAAAATCTGATGAAGGTATCTTTCTCGGGTATTCTACTAATAGTAAAGCTTATAGAGTATTCAATAAAAAGACTTTGACTGTACAAGAATCTATGCATGTAGTATTTGATGAATCTAATTCTCTACTCTCCAAGAAATCTATTGATGAAGAAACAGGAGGTATAAATAATACGGAAAGTCTCAATCTCAACAAAGAGAACACAATAGAGGAAGTCCAACATGGAGATATCAGGAAATATCATCAAAATTTAATACAAGATGCAACCAAACAGTGGAAATTTGTGAAAGATCATCCAGTGGAACAAATTCTGGGGGAACCTTCACGAGGTGTAAGCACTCGATCATCTCTTAGAAATATTTGCAATCATACTGCTTTTCTATCTCAAATTGAACCTAAAAATATTGATGAAGCACTTCTTGATGAATCTTGGATTCTAGCTATGCAAGAAGAGCTTAATCAATTTGAAAGAAATGATGTTTGGACACTTGTTCCTAGACCAAAAAATCATACTATTATTGGAACAAAATGGGTTTTTAGAAACAAGAAAGATGAGTCTGGAGTCATTACTAGAAATAAGGCTCGACTTGTAGCCCAAGGTTTCAATCAAGAAGAAGGAATCGATTATGATGAGACATATGCACCAGTCGCAAGATTAGAAGCTATTCGAATGCTACTTGCATATGCTTGTTATAAAGAGTTCAAACTTTTTCAAATGGATGTTAAAAGTGCTTTCTTAAACGGTTTTATAAATGAAGAGGTATATGTTGAGCAACCTCCAGGTTTTGAAAATCATATTTCTCCAAATCATGTTTTCAAACTCACAAAAGCACTATATGGACTCAAACAAGCTCCTAGAGCGTGGTACGAGAGACTTAGTGGTTTCTTGATTAAAAATGGCTTTTCAAGAGGAAAAATTGATACAACTCTTTTTATTAAATACGAAAATGATGATATTCTTTTGATTCAGATTTATGTTGATGATATAATATTCGGTGCTACTAATGAAAATATGTGCCAAGTTTTTGCTAAGACTATGCAGGAAGAATTTGAAATGAGCATGATGGGAGAGCTTACATTCTTTCTCGGATTGCAAATTAAGCAAGCAAAAAGTGGGACATTCATCAATCAATCGAAATATATTAAGGAATTGCTGAAGAAATTTGGGATGGAAGATGCTAAGGAAACTGGAACACCAATGAGTCCATCCACTAAACTTGATAAAGATGAAACCGGTAAACTAGTTGACTCGAAGGTATATCGAGGTATGATTGGTAGCTTATTATATTTGACAGCCAGTAGACCAGATATTATGTTTAGTGTGTGCTTATGTGCACGCTTTCAATCATCTCCAAAAGAATCACATTTAATTGCAGTTAAGCGCATTCTTAGATATCTTAGTGGTACAATTAACTTAGGGTTATGGTACCCTAAGCACACATCTTTCGATCTAATCAGCTACACAGATGCAGATTATGCTGGCTGTAAAATAGATCGAAAAAGCACTAGTGGAGCATGTCACTTCTTAGGTCGTGCACTAGTTTCTTGGTTTAGTAAAAAACAAAATTCTGTTGCACTATCTACTGCTGAGGCAGAATATGTTGCTGCGGGTAGTTGTTGTGCTCAAATTCTTTACATGAAGCAACAACTTGAGGATTTTAAACTTATGTACAATCACATTCCAATCAAATGTGATAATACAAGTGCTATAAATCTTTCAAAGAATCCAATACAACATTCTCGGACCAAACATATTGAAATTAGATATCATTTTCTTAGAGATCATGTGCAAAAGGGCGATATTGTATTAGAATTCACTAGTACACATGATCAATTGGCAGACATTTTCACAAAACCCCTACCAGAAGATAGACTATGCATGATTAGAAGAGAAATAGGAATGATGCATGCCATGGATATCTGCTAGATACTTTTATTTCATTATCTTAAATGACCTACAGAAACTTGAGACGTTTAGCCTCATCATTCAAATGCATTTGCTCCTCATAAATCATCATGCCATCCTTGTCTAAAGGATTAGGCAATCGAAATGAAGAGGTAAGCAAGGATTTCAAATCCTTATTCTGTTGCTTTAATTCTACTATTTTTTTGTTTGACTCATAAACAAGTCGTTGAAGTACAGATACAGTCTCGTTAAGCTTCTCAATTTCGCGAGTTTTGGACTGCAACCGAGCAGAAAACGCAACGATAGATGATGAGTATCGAGTTCCGAGACCCACAAGCTCGTAAATGGCATCATGATCTGATTTATTAGCTAAATCAGTCTCTTGTTGCTTCATGGCACCCACGACAGATGCAGAAATAGATTGAGATTGAGGTGAAGGATACCTCAAATCTTGATCAAGAGAAGCACTGAAGGGAATTCTACGAGCCATTGAAAAATTGTAGAATGAGAATGCAAGCAAATTGCAAAGATGAGAAGAAAGCTTGATGCGAAATAGATAAAGCTAAGGATTGCTCTTATAGAAACGGAAATAAGAACAAGACAAACTTACAAATCATGATAATATATCATTTTTCAGCAACATCAAGCGGATCAAATCTCTGCACCGAATTGCCAGAGCTACACCTCCAGCCTTTGCAGGTTTTGTCGGGCACGGGTGGTTTCAATTATTCAGCTCTTTACAAAATCTCCTTCCGCACCGAATTACCGGAACTAGGCCTCCAGCCTTTGCAAGTTTTGTCGAACACGTGTGGCTACGCACCGAATTCTCTACAGTCTCTACTAACGCAGCGTTTTATTTATCTATTGGTTATTGCAGGAATATATCTTATTGATCTAATTATGATTCCTTTTTAATGATGCCAAAAGGGGGAGAAGTCTTATACTAGTATTATACTACCCTGTTATATATGCAAGAATCATGTTTATATTTTTCTTGAAATACTAACGCATATTTTCAGGGGGAGCTTAAGTATTACTGCAGGTCGCAGATTTCTACTAAGTATTTGTCATCATCAAAAAGGGGGAGATTGTTGAACCCAAGGTTTCAAGTCTCGTATTTACGTATAAATTTTGATGATAACAAATAATATTGAAAACTCAAGCTCAAGTTGTCTATGCATGAAGGGAGCTAAACACATCAAGAAATCAAGCATGAGCAAGAAAGATATCAAGTCTACAAATGAAGCTCATAGATTATTTTTGTACATCTCTTGATAAAATTAGAAATTGGATTAAGGCTCCAAATTACTCTTTTTTCTCATAAAACATCAAATTACTTTTTCCACATATGCAAGACATTTTTAAATGTCTTAGTTTTGAAAATTATGTTTTTCACATGTGCATAACACCATCAAATAAAATAATTTCGAAAATTATATTTTTTTTATAAAAACTTGATTTTATAAGATGATTGATTATCATATTTGACATGTGCATATTTTGTTTGAAAGTCTTGAAGGGAGGTGGTGTGTTTTTTTGACTAATGCAAAAGGTAGATGATTTTGTTTGAGAATCTTAAAGGGTGGTTGTGTGTTTTTTTGACAAATATAAAAGATAGATGATTTGTTTGAAAATCTTAAAGGGTGGTTGTGTGTTTTTTTGACATATGCAAAAAGAAGATGATTTGGTTTGAAAAATAAATCATGCTCATTTTGTCTTGTATGAAAAGCAAAAGATTAGGTTTGATTTCTTTGAAAAATGAATGAAGTTGTCTTTGACAAATGCAAAAAGGAAATGTTTTTATTTGAATTTTTTGAAAAGTGAATAGTGCTCTTATTTGACATGGGAATCTTTACAAATTTGAAATTGAAGACTCATTTGCCTATAAATAGCTCACTTGAGTTTTACAAAATTCACAACAAGAGCTTACACATCTATTGCTAAATTTTGCATCATTCTTTCAAAGCTCTCATTCTCTCTTTTCTAAAGTTTTGAGCCTTAATTCTTGTTCTTGTTGAGAGAGATATAGTTTGTGCTGTATTGTTCTTATTTCACTCATTGAGGAGTGTTTTCTGATAGCCTACCCACTATCAATTCTTGTATCAGTAAGAGGGTGTGTATAACCCTTGTGTGTGTAGAAGGTGTTCTACACGGGGAATAGTTAAATCACCAAGTGTGAGGTGATTGGAAGTAAGAGGGTGCGTATAACCCTTGTGTGTGTAGAAGGTGTTCTACACAGGGAATAGTTGAATCACCAAGTGTGAGGTGATTGGAAGTGTAGAGGGTGTTCTACACGGATTCTTTGGAGCGGTGCTGCTCAAAGGTGTAATAGGTTTCTATCTCCACCTAAAGGAGATTGAATAGTGGATTTGGGAATCCTCAAGGGGTAGCTTGAGGCGAGGACGTAGGCAGTGGGGCTGAACCTCGTAAAAATACTGAGTTTGCTTTCTCTTACCCTACTCTTTATATTTCCTACTGCTTTATATTTTGGTTATATTTTATATTGTATATTTAGTTTATAAATATTAATTTTATAATATAACCCAATTCACCCCCCCTCTTGTGTTAGTCATCTGGGCAACACACTAGGATAGTCCAAGATTGAGAGTTGGAGGTTATTACAGAATTCTATGTAGCACCTTATTCTGTACATATGACAGAAGGTACTATGGACATGATGCTTTGGAACCCTTCCTAGAAATGTAAGTTCATAGTCAAATACTTTCACAAAGTCTTATCAAGTCCAAGCATGCTCACATTTTCACGTAAGGGCATCTGGCAGAAGAAAGCTCATACGAACGCAACCTTTTTTGTTTGGACATCAGCATTGGGCAAAATTCTCACTACATATAACCTAAGAAGACGTCGGTTAATGACGTTGGACTGATGTTACATGTATAAAAAAGATAATGAATTAGTTGACCATTAATTTTACATTGCAAGGTAGCCAAGATTATGTGGACTGATCTTTTTATAAGACTTGGATTATCTTGAGTCATGCCCTGTAGATTGGCGAATTTCCTAACATGTTAGAGAGGTATTGAAGGAAATTCAAAAGTCGCTGCAATCTGAAAAATGATTCCGCATATGTATGTGTTAATGTATTTGGTGGAAGCCTAAAAGTCTTTTTTTTCTTTAAAATATTGTTTTCTTGGGTGGGGGCCATTGTTTGTACGGACTAAATGTCCATAACTTTTTACTTTACTAATTACTTTAGTTAGGTATTTCTGAATACTTTCTTTCAACTTGAGCTATGCCTATTATTATGAATAAAATATCTTGATTATCGATTAAAAAAGATAAAAACAAGAGGCTCCTTTGGAGGATGCAGCATAAAGTTTGGAGTTCTGCTTAACTGACGCAGAATATCCAGTCTCTGGACTGAAAAAATAAATCTGAATTCAGTAAATTATGAATTTATAGATATCATATCTAACAGCAGGAAAAAATTTTAAGCTAAATAATTATAAAAAAAACTACAAAATTTTGTAAGTGTTATTCCCCAACTGAACAAACATTCTAACCAGCAATATATGAAAAATGTAAATAAAAAGGTGGCAGAACCATAGAAATTAAATATTTTCACTACTTATGAAACAAGAAACAAAATTTTACCCCCATTCAAGCCAAGTCCTAGAATGCAGTAGCATGATATGGATATCTGTCATTTTTTCTAAAATTTTACAGAAACCATGGAAAGATAATCTAAATTGAGTTATAAAGCCAAAAGTGGAGCACAATCTACCTACCATCTAGCATCTTTAAACTCTTGGAATTTGATAACTTCAGGTTGATTAGCTTCCGGATGAGGACTGAGCTCAGCACAGTCAAGTAATGTTCTCTTCTGGAGTAAGGAAAAAAACAGTACCACTCAAACAAGTAGTCCAAAATATATCTGCCTAAACGCATTTTTCATCTTTAATGTCTAAGCAGTCCAAAATAATAAAATACCACATTTCGAAACTCCCACTCCTTTCACTTATCTTGAATCTCAGCAACCTAAACAGAGGTTAAATCCGCAATCCATGAAACATCAAAAATATAACATCATAATAAGCACAATTTAGACGTTCATAGAGAAATCACTGAATTGAAAAGTGAAAACTTTGACCCCCTCACAATGCAGAAATGTTTTGCCTCTCACAATCGTTCACTTTTTTTTAGGGAGTTTTAGCAAGGAGGTGTGGTAGCATATTAACATTTTTTTTTAAAAAATCCGTAATCAAGAATTTTATTGATGAAAGCAGGTTACATATTAACATAAAATCAAGCAATCCAAAGTACCCCTATATCTTCATTCACAATAAAAGTACCAAACAAAGAAACACAGTTTCCCATCCTCTACCAACCATAACAATTTTCTATTAGTTTTCATTTTCTATTCCAAGACTAGCATGCAAATGATCAATTCCACAAAACTTACTCAGACCCAAAACAGAATGTACATTCTTCAATGATCTACTATCCAAAAGATAGAACATTAGAATCTATTTTATTGAACACCATGCAAAACCACGTTACTTACTGGAACTTTTCTTTGCCTTCTCATCGTCTGACATCTTCATTCTCACTAAACTCTCCCTCAAATCCTTAAAAAAAAAAACCCCAACGTTACTTGACTCTGTCTGCCTATCCTCCTTCTCCCTCAGTTTCATCAACCTCTCGTTCAGTTCCCCAAGTGAAAACCATGCCTTCCCTTCTATATTCCCATCCGGTCTCAGCTCCCTCAATTTCTTCCCCAATTCCTCATAGCTATACATCTTCACAAACTCCGTCTTCATTGCCATTTTGTACCCCTCCATATCCTTCCGCTCCCTTTCCTTCCCAAACACTGAAACCGGCAGTGTACCAGTCCCGCCAATCACCGGAACCGGATCCGTAGCCGGCTTCAAATTTAAATTATTCTTAAATCCCGAGAATGACATTGGTTCAACCCTCCTCCTCTCATTCTGTGCCATTCGTAGCTGCCGTAAACTCTCTCGAATTGCATCGAACGAGTGCTTTCCGTCACTGCCGCCAACTTTTCCGGGGCCCGAAGATGTGTTGGTACCGTTCTCGTCGGCTTTGACATCAGATAATTAGGAGGATAAGGATGAATGAGAGTCGGAAGGGTCGGATGAGGCATGGCGGGGATTGGTCGGCGGAGGTGGGCTCAGGAGAGGTGGAGGAGGTAGAGAAGAGGTGAATGAGGGAGGGATTGTAGAGGGTTCTCTGTTTGGATCTGAGTTGGAGAGCAGCCAGAGGAGGGGAAGAGGAGTGAGCTCGTTAAGAGGATGTGGGTTTGGGAGGTGAAGTAAAAGGAGAGTGAGGGTTGTGCGTGAACCAGGTAGGGATTTTGGTGTTCTGGGGGCCGAAGACGATGACGCTGAGGAATGATTGGGGCCGGGTTTAGGGCTTGGGCCACCTGAGACAGGTTTTATATTGGTAATTTAAAGAAAGTAGCCTCTTTTCTTTTAGGCCCAACTAGAAGGGAGGAAAAAACTTTTCAGAAAGCAAATCCGAGCTTGTGAACTTTACCGCGTGTACATAAAGCGACCCAGTAGATACTTGTGAAAAGTGGCCCATCCCACACACGCAGCGGCCGAGCCTATTATCATTATATGGCCCAACCACGTGCAAAACACCTTATAAAAGTTGAAGATTACAAGGCACCATATTTTAGGTCAGAAAATGATAATATGTTGTTTGAGTTTGTTTTTTTAATTTTATTGTTTATATATTTTATTTTATTTTTTTACTTAATGGTTATAAATATAACTATTAGTGTATTGTTTTTCTTAAAACAATATTTAAAGATATTTTTAAAATGTTTAATAGAATATATATAATTTGCACTAGGGCTACGCATAGTTGTCAAACCTAACGGTATAGTAGTATTATTCTTTTAAGTCATAAAAATAAAAAGAAGAAATAAACCAATTACTTATTTTTAAAGTTTGAACTATCTATTATTGAATAATGATCCTTTTACCATCCTTCTACCACCCTTTTACACTTTTTTATTTTTTGCTTAATGGTTGAGATCGTTATCATTACTAAAAATTTTTATTTTTAAAATTTTTTCTTAATGATTAAAGATTTTTTTAAAATATTTAAAAGAAAATGATAAAAAAAGAAATACACTAAGAATGGTAAATGAGTAGTAAATGAATGGTAAGTGTATATTCACCCTCTATTATTTCAATTGATATTAATTTTAAAGTTATAGTAGTATTATTTTAATGACGTTGGGGTGCGGTCGGGTTGCACCCCAGCATTTTTGCAACCCATCCTTTAAATCTCTATAATTTTTTATAAAAATATAATATTAAATATTAAAAAATACAATAAAAAACACAATAAGAAAATTTTAAAAACCTAATAAAAATAATAAATGAAAAAAACATAATAAAAAACACAATAAAAAATAAAATGAAGATAAATTTTTAAGAGAGATTCGGCCTCAGTTCAGCTCCCGCCAGTGGTGGTAGGACCCATTTTTAGATTTAAGCCACCGAGACTCGCCGTTGCAGGGGTGAGGTCGCCAGCTCTTTCCAATCTTGAAGAAATGGACAGTGTCGTCCAACGCCAGCACCGACAACAGGGGCTGCATTTAGAGGATTTGGTTCCGAGGAATTTCTTAAAAACAAACAAGTAAAAAAAAAAAAAGGTAAATCGTGAGTTTTATTTTTATTTTTATTTTATCAAGGATGAGAGCAACACAAAGAAGGACTGAACTGGGATAGTGAAGTTACGGTGAGGAACGTTTCGTAGGTAGGCATAAATTTACCATATTTGTATTTCTGAACCCAAATTCCCAGTTGTCTCTTTTTGTAAACAATTATATAACATGTTAAAACTTAAGATTCCCTTTCAATTGTTTTTTGCCCAAAGAGAAAAACATACTAATTAACAATGGCCTGCTGCCTGCACCGATTGTAACAATTGGCAAACATCAACAACAACAATGAGAAATTTTGGTAATTGTTCCCTTCCCCCGAACAAGAACTACAAAAAAAATCACAATAATAATCGAGGCCAGTGCTACGTATTTCGGTACGTTTCATCCCGTTTTCCATTCTGATTTTTTTTTTCACATGATTTTTAAATAGTTTTTTTAAAATAATATTGTGATTTTTATATTTTTAAAAAATATTTTAAGATATTAAAAAAGACATGTAAATTTTTATTTATTTTTTTACATAATTTTTTTAACATCTTACATAATTTTTTAAAAATATCAAAAATTATAATATTATTTAAAAATATGAAAAAAAAAAATTAAAAAAACACAAATCGAGATGGGAAACAGAATGAAACGTATCGGGATAAGTATCATCTTCCAATAATCAATAATGATGCGTGAGCCCATGTTTCAAGGAAGGGGACGTGTGCATGGGATTGTGGAAATTGTTAAGGCAATCTGGAACATAGGTTAAGATTAGGAGGAGTGTTAGACTGCCGTCTGGTTTTGATCATTGGGCATGTTGCATAGTATAACTTTATTTTTATTTATTTTTAATTTTTTTTCTTCATATATATATATTTTTAAGATATTTTTAAAAATATAAAATATATTAATACATTAATAATTACATTTTTGTTATTAAGTAAAGAAAAATTAACAAAAAAAAATATATATGAGATGTTAACCGTATTAAAAACTTAAAATAGCATTTTCCTTAAGATTAGTAGCGTGCTCTTCCACTGACAGTCCAAGAGAGCAGACTGGACCTTACTTCTCTAGGACCGGACCTCCTCGGCCATAAACCCATAAACAGCTTGCAAACCAAACATTTATGAAAAAGGAACGATATTTGTACTTCGTAGTTGTAAAAGGTGTAAATGTCGTGTATATACGTATTTTTTTAAAATGAGTAAAAATAGAGTTTATATAAAAATAAATAAATAAATTTGTAATAATAAATCCTATTTTTAAAATAATTATATGATTTTTTATACATTTCATAATTATATATAATATTATATTTATTGTTTAAGAAAAATTAATAAATTCGGCATCGAAAAGTCGTTTTCATAGCATCACGTCCTCAATTTGAACTCTTCCTCTCATTTTCCCTCAACGTCGGCTCTGTCAAATCTGGAGCCCACATTTAACTATATAGTTTTCAAAAAAAAAAAAAAACAACTCTCACGTACCGCATTGCCTCCCCCCACTTCCATAATTTTATTTCATAAAAAAGTATAAATCGTGAATATACATGACTTGGTCTTGACATAACCATATTCGACCACATATAAAATTGAATAAGTCTATAATTTTGACACTTTATTTTGATATTTTTTGTATTTTAATTTTTAATTTAATTATTAAAAAATTAATTACTAATATATTGATATTTTTTAAAAATATTTTAAAATGAAAAATAATAATAATAATAAAAAAAAAGATTTGATCTAAGAAAGCGGTATGACTGGAGGCGGCACGCTAGCATCGCCCTAAATATTTTGCGGTGTCCCTAACATTAATAATAATATTAATAACCACTCCATAAAATGGTCAATTATAGAACTAATATCATCAATTCTAGGCAATAAATTAAACAAAAACGTGTTCATGGACGAGACAAATACACCACAAAAATTGGGAATCGTGCTGCACAGTTATTGATACGACCATCCCATCAAAGTAAAACGACAAAAATTAATTATAGGTCTGGTCCTCTAAGCCAATCCGTGTCTTCTCCCTATGTCCATAGGTCGGTCAAGACTCAAGACTCTGGATTTGAAGTGCATTGCAATGCATCTACCTACTTTCCCAAGTGCTCATATTCTCTGGCATCACAACGTCATTATCGAGGAATTAGCATGGGTTATAAGGTTTTCTTCCTAAAAATATTGGTATTGAATATATATATATATATTATTTATATATATATCTTTATATTTAAAAAGCGCCTATCTCAATTTAAATAATAATAAACAGTATCAATTTTGTTTAACATCTATAATTTAAAATTATCTATGAAATAACACACGGCCACGAGACCCACAAAACCCATATTTTAATTTAAACAGTAATGAATAGTGTCAATTTTATTTAACATCTATAATCCAAAATTACTCCTGAACTAACACACGGCCGCGAGACCCATAATCCAAAATTATCCCTGAACTAACACACGGCCACGAGACCCACGAAACTCAAAACCCACGATGTCCGGCCATACCCAGAATCCAAATTACCCACTTCTCAGAATCTCCACTTCATGCTCGGCCAAACTCAGAACCCACGGCCATGAAAATTTCATGCCCGACGAAAATTTCAGCCATGAGACGCACAAAGCTAACACATGGCCCCAAGACCCACGAAACCAGAACCCAGCTCGATTTACCCCCAAGCTAACACACGGCCAAAACACCTGCACAGATGATCACAGACCCACGCGACCCATGAGACCCACGAAACCCATAAACCCACAAGGTTGCGCAGCTCGATTTCATCCCCGAAATCATCTGATTTCAGACAAAACCCACTGTGTGCGTCTTCTGCTTGTTTGAAGGTGGCGTGGCTATTTGACTTTGCGCCCCTTTACTTTGTTTGAAGGTGGCGTGGTCATTTGAAACTGCGCCCCTTTGCTTCGTGTGAAGGCGGCGTGGTCATTTGACTCTGCGCCCCTTTGCTATGTTTGAACGTGGCGTGGTCATTTGACTCTACGCCCCTTTGCTTCGTCTGAAGGTGGCGTGATCATTAGACTCTGCGCCCCTTTGCTTTGTCTGAAGGTGGCGTGGTTATTAGACTTTGCGCCCCTTCTCTGTGCCCCTTTACTTCGTCTGAAGGTGGCGTGGTCATTAGACTCTGCGCCTCTTTGCTTTGTCTGAAAGTGGCGTGGTCATTAGACTCTGCGCCCCTTTGCTGTGGTTGAATGTGGCGTGGTCATTTGAATCTGCGCCCCTTTGCTTCGTCTGAAGGTGGCGTGGTCATTAAACTCTACACGTTTGACTCTGCGCCCCTTTGCATGCTTGAAGGTAGCGTGGTCATTTGACTAATCTCAATAAAGGTGGTGACGGGTTAGATGTGATTCCGTGCGTGTGGTTTTATGTTTATGTGGTAGCTGTGAAACGCAGCGTTTTAGCTAAGTGGATACGGTGCGTATTATTTTTTTCATGATTTGTGCTTTTGTACGTTGGTTTATGCCTTCTTACGTAATAAAATCTACTTCAGATTGCGCACAGTACTCTTCTCGTCCCTTTCAAAATATCACTCTGTTTTCAGATCCGTTTAGTTCATTTCGTTATAATATCACTAGGTTTTCGGACCCGTTTAGTTCATTTCGTTATAATAATTTTGATTTTTGTTACTTCGGTTTCGTTCGTCTGGTTGTATCTACTGTTTTATAGTGTGATGTTATCGAATGAAAAGATGTTTTGGGTTCTCGATGAGGACGATGGAGGACACTCTTTTTCCTTTGTGATTATCCGTTCCAGTGTGAGACGAAGAAGAACAAAAAAAAACCTTATGTTGCCGTAGTTGATTTCATTTCTCCTGGTATGTTTGTGTGATCGTCGCTCTCATTATTTTTTCCCAATTATTTTCCTAACTTTGTTTTCATTATTTTTATTTGTATTTATGCATTTATTAATTTTTTTTTGTGATAAATAGAGAGCTCGCTGGTTTGTTGCCGAAATTGATTTCATTTCTCCTGGTATGTTTGCGTGGTGGTCACTCTCATTATTTTTTCCTAATTATTTTCCCTGCTTCTTTTCATTATTTTTATTTGTATTTGTGAATGTATTAATTTTTTTTGTGATAAATAGAGAGCTCGCTGGTTTGTTCTCTTCATGTTCATTCTCATTTTTTCTCTTTTCTAGCTTAGTCTTATTCTTTTTTATTTGTGTAGTTGTTAATCTTTTTGTGATAAATGGAGCTAATAAATAAAAAGTAATTAGAGTCATTATTTTTATTTCTACATTTATTAACTTTCTGGTAATCAATGGTAATCAATGGAGCTATAAAATATTTGATTTACATAGATGGATAAGGAGAGGAGAAAAATTATTTATCCATTTTTTCCTTTTTTTGTAATAAATGTTTCATTATTGATTGTACTGCGAGAGAGATAAATCATTCAACCGAAGAAAAGTAGACATACAAAGGTCTAGAGACGAAAGTGGTAGACGAATTTTGATTATTCAGTAGAGCTCATAAAATGTACTTACATTGCGTGATTTTCACTCTCATTATTTTTTTCCAACAAAATCTAGCCATGCAAGTGTGATGCATAAAGTTTGAACAAACTATCCTTTGGAGAAAATGTTAGAAATTTTGAAAGACTGATTCACCTATTTTTCAAGTCCTTAGATACGAATTTTCTTATGTTGCATTTCAAAATTACATATATTTTGAAATTTATTTTTCTTTTTAGAGACCTTGAGATTCTTTTCAATTAATCGATACAATTAATTTACTTTTCTTATCTATTATGTTTTTAGTTATCTTTAATGGTTTTTCTTTTTAATCTTTCTTAATTTTGGAGTGTCAGTTTAATATTTTTATCCAAATGTAAATGTGATAAATTTATATAATTCAGCTTGTTAGTGCTTGTTGATCCCATTCTTTGTTTGCAAGTGCAATCTAATAATGTCTATAGTAAAAAAAAAACGTAATTTATTTTGTTAATATTTTTCAGGTGTTATTGTGCCATTTAGCTAATATCACAGAAAAAGAATTACGTTTCAGGTATCTTTTATTTTTAAAATTTTTTCTATTCATAATATTGATGAAGTTTGCTATGTTTTATTTTTTTAAGGTAATGGTTTATTACATGAATCTTTATTTTGAAGTAGAACTTTGTAAAGAGTTGAACAACCATCATTTCTTTCTTTTGATTTGATATATGTATATTCATTTATCATCATTAGCTTTTCTTGTCAATTGAACAAGATTCATTATACATAATTACAAATTGTATAAAGAATAGTGATGAATCTTCAGTTTTGATACCGGAGCAAGATCTTTTGGCTTCAACAACTCTTCATCTTGAACAACAACATGCATACGAATCAATTTTACAAAAAGTCATTCTAAATGAGCCTGCTGCATTTTTTATTGACGGTCCTGGTGGAACAAGGAAGACATTCCTATACAGAGCACTCCTCGCTACAGTGAGATCAAAAAATTTAATTGCATTTGCAACTGCATCCTCTAGTGTTGCTGCATCTATATTGCCTGGCGGTCGAACAGCACATTCGCGCTTCAAAATTTCATTAGATTTTGATAAAAAATAGCACTTGTAATGTAAGCAAACAAGGTGTTCTTGCCAAATTGTTGCGTCTTGCAAGATTAATCATATGGGATGAAGCATCTATGTCTAGAAGAGAATGTATGGAAACATTGGATAAAATGTTGCGAGATATAAGTGATTTAAGATTGTCATTTGGTGGAAAAGTTGTTGTGTTTGGTGGTGATTTTTGCTAAATTTTACCTGTAATTCATAAAAGTACAAGACAACAATAAGTTGATGCCAGTTTAGCATCTTCATACTTGTGGTCCACTTTAAGTAAGATTAGGTTGAGTGAAAATATGCGGGGAAGATTCGATTCAAGTTTTTCAAATTATTTACTTCAAGTTGGGAATAGAACACCGCCGATCACAATTGACAACAAGATTACGATTCCTAATGAAATGCTTATACCATACAAAAATGATGTTGAGTCCTTAGATAATTTGATCGATGCAACCTTCCAGGATATCAACAGTTATTCAGAAAACTTATTCGAAATGACCAATCGAGCAATCTTGACACCAAAGAACAATTCTGTTGATGAAATAAATGCAATACTTATTCAAAGATTTCCTGGTGAAGTCACAAAATACTATAACTTTGATGAAACAGTTGATGCATCTGAACAAGGTATTATGGAAGATTTCTTAAACACATTGACACCAAATGGACTTCCACCTCGTGAACTGTTATTAAAGAAAAACAGCCCTATCATGTTACTTAGGAATGTGAATCCTTCCGAAGGCTTATGCAATGGAACACGCCTTATTTGCCGCAACTTTGAACGAAACGTCATTGATGCTGAAATTGTAATTGGTCATCACAGTGGGAAAAGAGTTTTCATACCAAGAATTCCTTTTTTGCCAAATATAGATGAGACTAGCGGTTTTCCATTCAAAAGAACACAATTTCCTATCAGATTAAGTTTTGCGATGACAATAAATAAGGCACAACGGAAAACATTAGATTTTGTTGGTGTATACTTGCCTCAACCTGTATTCTCTCATGGACAACTCTATGTGGCATTGTCAAGAGTCAAGAATTCTGTTTCAATCAAAGTTCTTATAAGACCAGTATCAAGCAATGGCTATGAAGAAATTGAAACAAATAATATTGTTTATAGAGAATTACTAACACAGGCAAATGCGTCATGAATATTTGTGAGTAATCTAATTCCATTATAATTTATCTCTTGATTGAATGCATTATTTTTATCATTATGCATCTTTTTTAACTTCTTACTTTTTATTTTATTCAGATTGTTTCATGTCAATTGAATTGTTCAAACTATTTTTTTTTTTCTTCATGCACTAATAGCTTTCAACATGCGGACTCTCCACACATCAATCAATGATATAACTCCAAGTACAAGGAATTGGAAAATCAAGATGATGGTGTCAGACAAGTCTCCTAAACGTACTGCACAACATTCGCCAATAAAGTATTAAAATCTAACATTGATAGATCCCGAGGTAATACAACAAAATTATTATCATATTTAAAAAAATTAATTGAGTACATATCACTATTTATCCATACAATATTGTGTCAAACAAATCTTAACTATATTTTCAGATCAACTCTTAAAATTATATATACATATCTAATTTTTTTCAAATCAATTCAATAAACATACCTATTAATCTGTATGATATTGTGCAGGGCAATCGAGTGAAGGCGGTAATTTTTGAAAATGATATTGACATGCGTAGTGATACATTACACATCTTTCGGTCATACTACATTAGTAATGCCTACGTAAAGTTTTTGGATCCCAGATTTAATAAAAATGAAGCATATGGATATCAGTGGACCCTAAATTCAAGAACAATAATCAAAGACATTCCAAATAATGAGGAAGAATTACAACCCCCAGAATACAATATTATCCCATTTAGCAATTTGCATACCTTCACGAATACTGATTCTGGAATAGGTAAATGTCGTTTTAACATATTTAATTTCAATGTTAATACTCTTATTTAGTTTTGCACTAAAAAAATTAAATATAATTATACAGATATTCTAGCGATTGTAATACACATGAAGCCTCCTAGAGAGATTAATACAAAAGATGGGCAAACAATAATCTAAGAAATGTACATAATCGATGAAAGGTAGATAAAATTTCTCAACTACATTTGTGATATGAATAACTATAAAATAATTATTGTTACTGCTATTTTATTATATTCTAAATTTAACATTTTTTTTTAATTTTACAGCCTAATGCCCATATGCCTGACTATGTGGGGTCGATTTGTAGAGGGTGAATGCCAAGCAATCTCAAATGTCATTGGAGCTAAACCATCTCTACTTGCAACACGTTTGAAAGTTGGTTCATACAATGATAGATTTCTCAATTTAGAATATCACCATATATTTAATATTCAATATCAATCAATGACTATTTTTATTTATTTACAACATAGATCTCTCTCTTTCATCTAAACCAACAAGTATTTTTACTTTAAATCCTGTTATTTCTGGTGCAGCCTCCTTGTGTCGATGGTAATCATTTCTTAACTTATTATTTAGATAATCTATATTTGTCATAAAATTCTCAAAATATTTATACAAAATGTATATCCATTGACTATTTTTGAAAATATTAGTTCTTTTATATTTTTCTCTCAATGATTTTTGTTAATTTTTTTAACTTCTTTGGTGATATTAAGGGCAATACTTAATGGTGAACTACTTGAAGATATTATTGAGAACATTATGAATACCGCATCAACAGTAGCATTAGCTACTAATGTCCAAAATATAATTAAGATTAATGATGTTCCTGCCTACCTCAAATCATTAGAACCAATTAAGGTAAATTTCTACAATCTTCTTTAACTTTTTTTCTTTTATATATTGTTTATAAATATTATTCCACATGTATTTTTAGAGTAAATACAATCTCTAACTAACACTTCTTACTATTTATAACCATATAAAAACATGTGTTTCTTCTAAATTTAATGCAAAAAGCAAGATTTTCGATTAAGGCAAATATCTTCATTGTTGATCTACGTCAAGACTTCTACTACATGTCCTGTATTAAATGTAACAAAGTAACAGGATATGAACAAAATGAACAATTCGAGTGTTATCATTGCAAGAATATGAGCATTACACAACCACGGTATGTATGTTAAATTAATATTTTTTATCATAATACCAAATATCATAAATTCAAATTACTATTTAATGATTTAAACTTATAAATATAATTTATTTATACAGCTCTCGAACCTATGTTGAAGTTGATGATGGTAGTGGACGACTTCCAGCTTTCATGTTTGCTGAAATTGCAGAACAAGCTCTGGGTTGCACAGCAATTGACTTCATGGAGCATGTAGGAGAGGTAACCAATTTGTTTATATTCATCATGATTCCTACTACTTTGAAATTTATTTACTTAAAAGTTATAAAGAATACACTAACTACTACTATCTAGCTAGAAGTTGTAGTATTCATAAATCTTATCGCATGATATTATATTTTTTTGGCTTCTTTAAGGACTCAAGTGTTTGCTGCATGCTTTGAAATAGTTTTATTTTCTTTTTACTGTTGCACTTTATTAGGAAAAGAATTTGTTTGCTTACTTGATGAGAAAAGCATCAAATAGATTTAATTAATATTCAACCTTACAATTTTTTTTTTAGACCTGGAAATTTATACAAAGTGCCTGGATTCATTTTGTCCTACTTTGATGTTAGAACAAATAAAAAACAAATTCTTTCATACCAATATAAATGCCTAATATTAATTTTTTCATTATAAATCTTCAAGTTATGATTCAAACACAATAGTAAACTTCTTTTTTAAGCATTCTTTTTAGGAGACTACGCTTTTTCTTTTTCCATAATTCTGTCTGTATAACTCATTTAAAAAACTCAACCCAAAAAGAGTTTGAAAAATAAAAACTTCTAAATGATGGCCATGATTTAAAAATTAATACAACATACTCTAACTTAACCTACAAGCATATAATGATGAACACTTGATGAAAATATTTTGATAATTAGATAAAAAAATTATATGATCATATATATAGATTTTGATAGAATATTCTATTCTCTTATATATAACTATTATATGAATTAGACAAAACAATATTAAATTGTCAATAAACTGTATATGAAGATACTCCATTCTCTTATATAAGTGAATAAACTTATTGGCTAATTATTTTTTACATATATATGAAGATGACACCTAAACAGGTACTTTTTACATATATGTAGCTATTATATGAAACAAAAAACTGCCGCATTCACTAAAAAATAACATTGATGTCATCTAACAAGATAAAAACTGTTAAGGACGTGTCTCGCCGGCCTCCTGCTCCCGTTACCTGCAAAAAAAATTAAGGGAAGATCGTGACTTTCTACCCGGGATATCTCCGACGCTCAAGTCAGTAATCACGTATTTACAACAATAATTCTTAATGTCCCTTAGTTGAGGTTTACCTGGTCTATTTATAGGCATATGGGGCGGTATATGTCCCTAGTAACGCCTTCCGTAATCATCGTGATTGCGTATCTACATGATATATCTTTTTGAGTTTTTGATTCTGCGCCCCTTTGCTGTGTTCGAAACTGGTGTGTTCGTTTGACTCTGCGCCCATTTACTTTGTTTGAAGGTGGCGTGGTCATTTGACTCAGCGCCCATTTACTTTGTCTGAACGTGGCGTGGTCATTTGACTCAGCGCCCCTTTGGTTTGTCTGAAGGTGGCGTGGTCATTTGACTCTGCGCCCCTTTGCTGTGTTCGAAGGTGGCGTGGTCATTTGACTCTGCGCCCCTTTGTTGTGTCGGAAGTGGCATGGTCATTTGACTCTGCGCCCCTTTGTTGTGTCGGAAGGTGGCGTGGTCATTTGACTCTGCGCCCTTTTGCTTTGTCTGAAGGTGGCGTGGTCATTTAACTCTGCGCCTCTTTGCTTTGTCTGAAAGTGGCATGGTCATTTGACTCTGCGCCCCTTTGTTGTGTCGGAAGGTGGCGTGGTCATTTGACTCTGCGCCCTTTTGCTTTGTCTGAAGGTAGCGTGGTCATTTAACTCTACGCCTCTTTGCTTTGTCTGAAAGTGGCGTGGTCATTTGACTCTGCGCCCCTTTGCTTTGTCTGAAGGTGGCGTGATCATTTGACTCTGCGCCCCTTTGCTATGTTCGAAGGTGGCGTGGACGTTTGACTCTGCGCCCATTTACTTTGTTCGAAGGTGGAGTAGTCATTTGACTCTGCGCCCCTTTGCTGTGTTCGAAGGTAGCGTGGTCGTTTGACTCTGCATCCCTTTGCTGTGTTTGAAGGTGACGTGGTCCTTTGACTCTGCGCCCCTTTACTTTGTCTGAAGGTGGTGTGGTCGTTTGACTCTGCGCCCCTTTGCTATGTTTGAAGGTGGCGTGGTCATTTGACTCTGCGCCCCTTTGCTGTGTTTGAAGGTGCCGTAGTCGTTTGACTCTGCGCCCCTTTGCTTTTTTTGAAAGTGGTATGGTCGTTTGACTCTGCGCCCCTTTACTTTGCCTGAAGGTGGCGTGGTCGTTTGACTCTGCGCCCTTTTGGTGTGTCTGAATGTGGCGTGGTCATTTGACTTTGCGCCCCTTTGCTGTGTTTGAAGGTGACGTGGTCATTTGACTCTGCAACCCTTTGCTTTGTCTGAAGGTGGCGTGGTCATTTGACTCTGCGCCCATTTGTTATGTTTGAAGGTAGCGTGGTCATTTGACTTTGCGCCCCTTTGCTGTGTTTGAAAGTGCCGTGGTCGTTTGACTCTGCGCCCCTTTGCTTTTTTTGAAGGTGGCGTAGTCGTTTGACTCTGCGCCCCTTTACTTTGTCTGAAGGTGGCGTGGTCGTTTGATTTTGCGCCCCTTTGTTGTGTCTAAAGGTGGCGTGGTCCTTTGACTCTGCGCCCCTTTGCTGTGTTGGAAGGTGGCGTGGTCATTTGACTCTGCGCCCCTTTGCTGTGTTCGAATGTGGCATGGTCATTTGACTCTGCGCCCCTTTGCCTTGTGTGAAGGTGGCGTGGTCATTTGACTCTGCGCCCCTTTACTTTGTCTGAAGGTGGCGTGGTCATTTGACTCTGCGCCCCTTTACTTTGTTTGAAGGTGGCGTGGTCGTTTGACTCTAATGTCCCTTAGTTGAGGTTTACCTGGTCTATTTATAGGCCTTTGGGGCGGTACATGTCCCTTGTAACGCCTTCCGTAATCATCGTGATTGCGTATCTATATGATATATCTTTTTGAGTTTGTTGATATTTCGTATCCGCTTGAAATCCCGATAAAGGTGGTGACGGGTTTGATATATATTTTGGATTATGCAGAGTTGGGCCCTTAGTATGCTTACCATTCCTGGTGAGCTCCCATCACTGTTGGGCCTTTTCCTTCCTGGTGGGCTCCCATCGCTGTTGGGCTTTTGGGCCAAATCTGATCCCACAAAAACTATTATTACAATAAATCTTCTCCCATTTGATCAAAAGTATAATATCCCATCTTCATTAATATCACCGTTGAAACTCAAAAAATCTAAACATTAAAATACAAGCATTTTTAAGATCCTTCACATACTTGTCAAAGAAAATGAAAAAACAACTAATCTAGCATACATATAATATTTCACCAAAACTTCTTTAGGCCTACATCATTCATGAATCTACCCAATTATTGTTTTTGCCCAACATACATATAAATATATGTATATTTGAATGTGTATCACGCATGTATTTAGATATATGAAAAATATGTTATAATTTCAAATCTACCCATTTAGGTCCAGTTTACATGCATTTATCTTCAATCTCTTTAGCAACAATATTCATGAACGATACCCACTCTTGTATTTTCCCTAATATACACATATACATATAAATTATTGTAAGAACTATATATCACTCATGAACTGAATAAAATTCTAAGCACTACTGCTAGCTAATTAGATGATAAAATGCTATTCTGATTCCATTATATTTAAAATTATTATTTTATCCAAGCATTACATACTCTACATTTATATTTGTCACTATACTTTATATGATATATATTAATATACTTTTAAATCTTTGATAATCATATTTTAACTCCCAATTTTTTTCATGCAGGAATATTTATCATATGTCCAAAATATTGCAGCACTATGTTCAAACAAAAAATGGATAATACAATTGGGTACAGATGGAGATCAACTTCAAAAGTAACAACAGAAAAATTTCAATATTCTCTCCATAAATGCTATCAATGAAGATGACATACCACCTCTAGATGCATAATCTTCAAAACTTTTTTATTTCCATTTCAATGGTAAAGAAAACAAAAATATCTTATTTTGTCTTAAAAAACAAACTGTAATATGGATTTCAAACACGATGTTTTATTTCTGAAATTTATTTGGATCTAGGTTTGTTTAAACTTATTAGTATCTGAATTATTAGATTACAACTTGAATGAAATATATTATTCTCATTCACTTTAAGTTTTTTTTTTATTAGATATTTATATTTTTTAATTTATTTTATAATGATACAGGACAACGTGTCTTACACGTTGCGTTACCCTTAGTATATATATATATATGTAAAGTCATCTCTTTGAAAGATTTAGATTCCGTTTATATTTAAAGTCAATTCATCTCAATTTATTTTTATTTTATTATTATATTTTTATATAAAATACAAATTCTTATACACATTTTTTCAAATTTCAATATACATTTTTCAAATCCCAACACACAATTTTCAAATTCTAATATAATAATAATATTAAAAAATAAACTAAATTCATCTCAACTCATCTCATTTTCAAATCTAAGTGGAGCCTAAATTTTACCATTCAAGTATAATTTTTACACTAGTTTATATATAGTTAAGACAACATAATAATAAAATATTATTATTATTTTTCAAATTATTATTCTTATATATTTACAATTAGTACTCATTTTGTATCATCAACTTAATACAAATCTTACAAATCAAAATTATTTTAACATAAATTTTACAAAATTAATTTTAATGAATAAGAAAGCGAGAAAAAACAACAAAATAATATTTAAAAACTTAAAAGTAATTCTTTAAATTTGAAAAATCATTATTCATGACTATATAAATATTTACATATATATATTTCAATAAAAAAGATTTTAAGTTCATATTATATAAATATGAGTTTGCATATGTATATGTATATACATAAATCAATATTAATATTCTTAAGTGATATTATGTATTTTTAATTTATTATAATATAAATGTACTTTTTTAACTTTTTATTTTAAATATGTTTAAATATTTTTAAAAAATAAAAAGATATTAATATACTTATAATCATCTCTTAATTATTAAGTAATAATTTTTAAAAATATATATATTTATATGTAAAGTAATGAGAAGATAGAGTCAGAGTGAGATGATAATTGATAAGACAGAGTGATATGATAATTTCTCAGAGTGAGAGTGAGATGGTAATTGATAAGACAGTGAGATGATAATTGATATAAAAATTTACTTTACATATAAATATATATATATATATATATATATACTTTGTCATTAGACAATTATATATGAGTAAACGAGATAGATAAACTTATTCTTTTTGCTTCAATCATAATAACAAATATTTATTTTAATTTCATAAGTTAACGTGATTTAAAATTTCTTTAAGTTATTATAATTGAGATGAGATGTGATTATTAAGATTTGATTTGATTAATGAGTTAAAATCAGATAAATATTAAATAAATTATTATTAGAATATAATATATTTTTATTATTTTTATTTTTAAATTCAAAAAATTAAATTATTTATTATATTTTATTTAAAATTTAAAAAAATTATAATAATTAAATTAGATGGTATGAATTGATTTCACTGATGAAATCATGCTTAAGTATTGAAAGATATTTACTATATGATGCAGTGCGTGAACAACCTGTTCAATTTCGAGCGCAACAACACCAGTAAATAAGCGTTTTTCTTAACAAAAACACCCTTACATTTTTAACGTAATTTAACAATGCACAAATATTATGAAAGCAAAATATAGAAAGAATTACTTTTCAAAAGAAAAATATATATTTATCGAAAGAATTAAAATGTACGTTAACGTTAATATCTCATTTTCAAGATTATTTCGCGCCTCCAAAAATAGAATATTAATTTTAATATATTGGTGTGAAAAATAAATAAATAAATAATTCCAATACCTCACGTTTTCAGGTTTAATTTTATAATAATGAAAAACAGTAAAATAAACTTAAGTTGGATCGAACTTAAGTTGCCGAATTCTGCTTTAAACAATTAAACTTCATCTTTGACTGAGGCCTGTACTTGTAACAGCATTCTCATTATATTGTTTAAATTTATTTTTTTAAAAGTATAATTTTATATAAATATTAAAAAAAATTAATAATTATTAGACAAAATTTTAGTTTTATTATTAATATAAAATATTTTTATTTTTATTTTCACAAATTTGTTCTCATATTTAATAAATAAAATCAAAATTTTTTAGTATTCATATAAAATTATATTAAAAAAAAAAATTTAAAACAATCTAATAAAAATGTTGTAAGGACATCTTCATTGATCTCATTAAAAGACTCATCAAATATAAATTTAATGATTTATATTAAAAACTACCTTATATTAGTCTCATTAAAATGTTTTTCTTAAATTTTGAGTTATAGTGATGTTTAAAAAATCCTTCAAATTTAAATAGTTATTATTCATCCATTATCTTATTACTTTAATATATTTTATTTTTCTAACACATTTTCTTCATTTTCTTTTTATTTTTTCTATAAAATGAATGTATTTATTATATTTTTTTAATTATAATTTTATTAAAAATAGTCAAAATAATAATTTAAATATCAAATTAAATTATTAACATATATATAGTTGGTATAATTATAAAATAATGGAAATTTTTAAAAATATTTTAAAAAAATATTATTATATTATTATTTTGATGAGTCTAATGATAAATTTAATGTAGATTTATAATGAGTATGATATATTCATCTCATCAAATTTATACTTATTATCGAATTAAATAATACTACATACAGTCATAAAATTATAAATAACATGTAATCATTTAAAAAAAAAAGTTGGATTTATTATTAAGAAAAGTTAACTTTTTTATGTCAGTCTTATATATATATTCATTTTTTTTCAAAGTAATTACAAATCATTTACAAATTTAAGACTACATTTATTATTTCTTATTCATAAATGTCAATTTATTGTTTTTAAAATAAAATTATATTTTCTATTTCAAATACATTTTTCGTTTCTTAACTCATAATTGATATTTTACAACACACGAAAAATACCAACTAGCACAAATTAACCGTCGGCATTAGTACAGCATTTGTCCGAGTTTGTCCCTAGATTTTTGATGATTTTGATCATCTTGTTAGGCAAATTACCATCTCTTTCTTTCGATCAGAATCCATGGGAAAGCTCTCTCTTTTCCATTTCTGACACTTCTGCTTTCCAACATACTGTGAATAATAGTGAACCCAATGCCAAAAATAGTTCTGAAAGCAGGAAGCAGACCGCCATGGGTGGGTTTAGCAGCCGCGGTCTGGGTCCAAATCGCGGCTGGAAATTCCTACAACTTCCCACTGTACTCCTCAACACTCAAATCCGTAATGGGCTACAACCAGCAGCGGGTGACGTTGCTTGGAGTAGCCAACGATATTGGAGAGAGCGTGAGTATTCTTCCTGGTATTGCCTGCAATAAGTTCCCTCCTTGGGCTCTGCTTGTGGTTGGTGCCTTGCTTTGTTTCTCAGGTTATGGTGTTCTTTGGCTCGCTGTTTCCGAGACTGTTCAAAACCTGCCTTACTGGCTGGTAAGCGATCCCTTCATCACTCCATTCCGATCTGATTATTCCTTATTTAATTTCAAGAAAAGAAAAATCTTTTCGGATACTATATGAACTCGATTTCCTAAAACCACTAGCTGCTGAGTTAGTTTTGTCCAGAATTGAAGCTTTTTAGGTACCCGGTTTAGGATTCGATTGTTTTGGCATTATTATTGCTCAACGGGTTAATTTGGCTTTATGCAAGCCTGTTTGAAATCTATTATCTGAGACAACTGATTGTTGAGTTCAGTATTGGAATTTTCTATTTCTGATTCTTACATAACCTCGTTTATTCGATTGATTTGTTGCGGTGTGTTGAATTCGTATCGTCAGAATTTAATTGCATAAAATAACTGTCTCATAAATGAAATTAATCAAAACATTAGTTCTTAACCTGTTCGTGCATTTGTTTGTTTTGAAAATATTGCTGGATTGGATTCAATTGTTTTACTGCTTAGGGTTTGATTTGTCTGCAATAACTGTCTTTGAGCATACATATTCTATATTCTGGTTTAAAAAAAAAAACCATAAATCTTTAAATACCCATTTTTTTAACTTGATCGTCCAATAGATTGTAGTTATTTCCTGAACGGGGTTTGTATGAAAATAGAGTTTTGGTGGTTTATGCGTGAAGTTCGGTCAATGATTGCTTGATTATAGCACTTCATGTGTCTGGATATTGCAAGCATCTACACCTTCTGTTTGATTCTTGGGTATTGCAACCTATCACTTCAGGAGTGTTCCAAACGGCCACATACACCTAGTGATGGATGAAATCTTTTTTTTTTTTTTTCTCTTTTAATCAGTAAATAAAGATTTTATCAATGAGCAATGGGCACAGCCCATGGAAATGGGACATATACAAGAGCAACACCTAGGCATGATTGACTAAGGATACGAGGAATTCATGAATATTCAAACCATCGGAATCTATTACAATCGACCAATGAAGTGTTATAAAGAGAACTATAAGTTCATCCATTCATCTCTGATCGCTTGGATCTACAAAGCTTCTTTCTTTCCTCTCCTTCCAAAGACACCACCATAGACAAATGGGGACCAAAGCTCATCCATTGACTTCTGTGATGGATGGAATCTTTTACACATTTATAATTTTGAATTTTGATTGCTTCTTAAAGTTAAGATATTCCCCTATTTTTGATGATCTCTCTCTCTCTCTCTCTAATTATATATATACATTCTTTGAAAGAGGATGTGGCCTCAATTATATTAATAACCCTCACTTATAGTGGAGGAGTACCGTGGATATATATATATATCTGTATGTATATTTGGTTTTAGTCAATTTTACAACTCTTTCTTTCCTCTCCTTCCAAAGACACCACCATAGAGAAATGGGGACCAAAGCTCATCCATTGACTTCTGTGATGGATGGAAACTTTTACACATTGATAATTTTGAATTTTGATTGCTTCTTAAAGTTAAGATATTCCCCTATTTTTGATGATCTCTCTCTCTCTCTCTCTCTCTTTCTCTCTCTCATTATATATATATACATTCTTTGAAAGAGGATGTAGCCTCAATTATATTAATAATACTCACTTATAGAGGAGTACCATGGATATATATATATATGTATGTATGTATATTTGGTTTTAGTCTATTTTACAATCCTGTTATCTGCATGTCATTTACCCCCTTGAGCTGTTTGCAGTCACTGTTAATTTCATTTGTTTCCATCATAACATGTCATGCCTTAAAAAATTTTGTGGTGCACTTTGCATTTTAGAATCCTGTTATTGTTATATACATATCCCTCCCCACTTAAGAATATGTAGTTATAATGTGCATCTCCAATGGCAGTTATGGCTTGCGCTTTGTATTGGCACCAACAGCTGTGCATGGTTCGGCACAGCTGTGCTTGTAACCAACATGAGAAACTTCCCTCTCAGTAGGGGCACAGTTGCTGGCATTCTCAAAGGTTATATCGGGATCAGTGCTGCAGTGTATACGGTAATATGCAGTATGGTGTTAAATGACTCAGCTCCAAAACTATTGTTATTCCTTGCACTTGGGCTTCCTTTTTTATGCGTAGCCATGATGTGCCTTATTCGGCCTTGTACTCCTGCATCTGGAGAACACTCTTCGGAGCATGTTCATTTTATTTTCACGCAAGCTTCTAGTGTTTTGCTTGCCATCTATCTTCTCTCGACCACAGTGATAAGTGACACAGTTTCTCTAAGTGGCACTGTTTCCTACATTTTAGTTGCCATAATGGTTATTCTTCTGATGTCCCCCCTTGTAATTCCTGTGAAAATGACATTTTTTCCTGCAAAGAAAATGGGTCCCCCTGTTGATTCTTCAGATGATTTAGTTGGTTCAACACAAACAGATCCTTTGTTAACACCAAGTTCGTCATCTACACATCTTGGAAGTTTCCATGAGAGCGAGGATGCTTCAGATGTGGAAACACTTCTTGCTGTTGGGGAGGGGGCAGTGAAGAAGAGAAGGAGAGGCCCCCGTAGGGGGGAAGATTTCAAGTTCCGTGAAGCTCTAATCAAGGCTGATTTTTGGCTTCTTTGGTTTTCATACTTTCTTGCGGTTGGTTCAGGAATAACAGTTCTAAATAATCTGGCTCAGATTGGGGTTGCATTAGGTGTTGATGATACAACCTTGTTGTTGTCTCTCTTCAGCTTTTGCAATTTTGTGGGTCGTCTTGGTGCGGGTGCTGTTTCTGAACACTTTGTCAGGTCATTACTTGTTACCTTTGATTTAATTGGTCATAGACTAGTTCAGAGTATGATTCCTCTCTCTTTTCAATTGGTTACTTGTTTTTCGCAATAAAACTTGATTTTCTCTTACACACAAGCGAGCCTTTGTTCCTTTGTGTTTTGAAAGGGATATTTTCTTGATACTTTGTAAGGCCATGATTTTCACTAGATACGAGACTATGTTTCTTGCAGGTCGAGAACACTTCCTCGCACATTTTGGATGATATGTGCACATATTGTAATGACCATATCTTTCCTTCTATTTGCATTATCCCTCACTTCTACTCTCTATATTGCTACTGCTCTACTTGGAATCTGCTATGGTGTTCAGTATTCTACGATGGTCCCAACCGCCTCTGAGATTTTTGGCTTAAAGCATTTTGGCGTAATCTACAGCACCATGGCATTAGGCAATCCTATTGGTGCAGTCCTTTTCTCATCTCTGCTTGCTGGTTATGTATATGATGCTGAAGCTGCTACACAAGGAGGGTCTACCTGTTTAGGTTCCAATTGCTTCAGGCTCACTTTCCTGGTTCTGGCTGGAGTTTGTGGGCTGGGCACAATCTTGAGCGCAATTCTGACCATTCGAGTGCAGCCGGTCTACCAACTGCTTTACTCTGGTGGTTCTTTTCGACTTCCTCCAAATACAAACCGCTGATGATGTGGGTTTCCTAGTTCCCAAGCTGAGATGATTGAGCTGTTCCAATGTTGTAGAGGTATGCTTCCATAAAGTTAAACTACCAAGGGAATATCCGAGGTGTGCCTTTCAAATGTACTACTATTACTTGTGTGAAAATCTAAATATGCTGAGCATCCCTTGCCCCCAAGGTGATGATTTATTCGGGGAAGCTTCAATCGAAGTCATTTGTTGTTATTACAAAATGAAGTTCGGGGGCTTAGAGTAGATGCCTCACATTAATATTGACATTTGTTACATTAGCCTTTTGAGGGACTGTACTTATTATGTATCAACACAATCACATTTCATTTTTGAGGAGAAATCTTCATAATTTTCACATAAATCCAGCTGCTACATCTTTAGCTTAGTCTGCTATCATCTCATTCTCACGTACTATGTGAGATTCCATAGAATTCTGAAATTAAATTTTGTAGACAAAAATATTATTTGTACATGATTTGTGTACTTTTTGAATATATGCCGTACATAAATATTATTTTTACATATCCTTTAATCTAATTATTCATATTTTTTATTTTTGTTTCTTTTATTATGTTTTTATCTTTTGTTTTAGTATTTGTTTTTTAATATTTTGGCTGACATAAGATTATTATCATGTTACCAATTTTACAAAAGGTATACGAAGTCGTGAACTCCTAGTATTGCTCTTTTATATAAATCCTCTTGGTATGTTTCCCATGTCTTGTGGAACAATTTCTTCTCTGTTTTTTTTTTTTTTTTCCCTCTTGCTCTCTTTGAGAGGAGCCTGATTTCCAATTATAATGTCTAGGAAGTGTACTTCCATTCTAATGTTTAGAATCAACGCTTTCAACGCAATGTTTTACTCAGTGAAATCCGGCCTGTTTGGTAAAAATATAACCTGACTAAAATGACCAAAGACATGGCAGATCCCAGATGAATCAACTTGTGTACCCTTCTTTTATGACAAACAATTACATTTGGGTCAATCCAATTTTCGTCAGACTCAGAAAACGAATTCATCATGCCCTTCGTATATACTCGATGGGTCAAAATGATCAAATGAAGTGAATTTGTCGAAGGTAAAAGAAACTTTCACAAACTCATGAATAAGTTGTGTCGGTCGTCGTCATAAAAATAAAATAAAAATCGATGCAGATAACCCTTGAATGTCAGCAGGATGGGGTGAAACTTGAAAGTACTGGACATTGCACGTTATCATTCTGCTCAATATTCGCGAACACATTAAATACTAGTACTCTCTTTTTTCCCCTATCTTTCAATAAAGTCATTTAAGATACAAAAGCTGGGGGGGAGGGGACAATCTCATTACTGAAGCAGACCCTTCGGCCTTTGGTGCTAATGAATGATCCCACCATTAATGAAAAATAAAAAATAAAAAATCTAAAAAGACATAATATCTCTCTTCTGAAACACAACCAAAAAAACTCTGGTGGAAGAACCCAAAAACCCATCTCTCACCATTGAATTAACTCCACAAAAACCCCCTAAAAGAACGAAAAGAAAGAGAGATCAAATGCGAAATACAAGAGGAAAACCAGAACAGAGAGGGAAAAGTGAAAACTCAGGTGGGTTTCATATCCTGAAACATGGTATCCCACCTGATCTCTTCAGCGCCGGCGGAACAGTACCCGTCATCGTTTCCGTCCATCTTTTCCTCCTTACGGCCGAGATCATACCCCAAAGGGCTGGAAAAACTATCTAACCGAAGAGGCCCTGAAGCAAACATCATAGGACTCCCATTTGTGAGCAACAACCTCTCTTGTTTTACCGGCGTCATTGTTTTGTTCCTCTTCAACATGTCTCCATTGCATCTTGTTCCATATCTAGGCCTCGGCACAAGCACCAGAGCCGACTCCTCGCGGCGAATCCATGTGCGGATGCAGTTAGTCAAGCATCTTTTTGTCTTCCTCATGGCGACGAGAAGCCTTGATATGGAACGCGGGCTTCCTCCCTTCTCCTTTCTAGCAAGCTTGAGGATTTCTAGCCTGTGCTTGGCTATGGAAATCCCCATGCTTTGGAGAAACTCATGGTTGAAATAAATTATGTCTTCTTCTTCAAGTTCATTGTGAGCAAAAGCGAGACCGTACTCGTAAACTAGAGAAGGCTCGAGGCCGGTTCTAGATAGCCATGAGAACCAATCCATGGCTGGCTGGGAATGATGCGAATGTGATCTGTTAATTTTTTTTCTGGGATAATTTGAGAGATGAAAGATGTTTATATATATAAAGTTGAAGCCTTGAGGATTAGAGATATAAAAAAAGAGGGCGATCATGAAGTACTTAAGGGTGACTTGGACTATTTTTGGGCGGTCTGATTTTCTCTTGTAAATTGGATGTTAGTTGAAGCTTGAGAGTGACTAAAGGAAAAAGAAAGAAAGAAAGTGGCGTGGGGTCTGCATGGCCATGTTCCCTCCATAAGATTGGGTAAGTCTAATGAAACTTGAGCGGCCTCTACGAGTACGTCCACTCCTGCGGGAATTCACTTTTTTTTAAAAAAATATTTTTAAAAAAATTCACAACATTAATAAAAAGAAAAAACACTTACTTTGAGGTGTTTTTAGCATTTTTAGTGAGGCGTGATTTTAACATTATTCATGAAACTTTGAGGGTTCCTTCCTAGTGGGGAAGTATTTGCCATCAATCACGGCTTGGCCAAAAGAGAAGTAATCCGTGGGACACGCACTAGCTGTTTGTTTTTTTTCCAGTGTGAAGTTGCGAGGAAAGTGGAAAATACACTCCAATTCAACCCCTTTGGCCAAAGATGGAGACACGGGTTTGGTTAGACCAAACTTTAATATTGAAATACATATGATTGATGAAATTTCCATAATTAGTTGGCCTATATTACTGACCCATCATGTTATGTTTTTATTTTTTATTTTTTTTTGGCAACGCGTATCATGGGCACACATATATAGGCATGCACTACAATTCCATTCCCCAAATTTATAATTTCTAGGATTTGATGAATTCTAGATGCATCGATATTTCTACTGGTCATTAATACCACAGGTCCACAATTAGCCAGTCTAGAATTCGATTCATTTAATGCTTGAACTTCAAAGAGCTAGCTTTTTCAAAGTATGGTCCTTGACTGCATTGACGTGGCCCAATTGACGGTAAAGATCAGAAAACTTTTCTTTTAAAATTACAATATTCATAAACGTAGAATTAAAGCTATCTGTTCCATATCTATGTATAAGAGAATATGCTTTCTTTCGGCTACTCAAAAAGTAATAAGAACGCTCGAAGTCTTGTGTAACTTAAAGAAAGAAATTATTATTGTAAAAGAGAAATAAGAAATTTTTTCTGAAACTCTTAAGAACTGAAATTTTTTTTTTTTTTTTCTATATTTTCTTATGAATTTCATTACAACTGAAGCTCCTATTTATAGGTTTTGAAATTACTATGCAAGTCACTATACAAATCACTATGTAGAATTTAATATAATAGTAGTGGGGTCATTCACATAATTTTAGTGGTGGGACAGGGGGGCGGCTGCCGATGTTCGTTCATTACACTCTCTCTTAAATGACCGCCAATAAGGAATCTGCCTCGTTAAAACCTTGCCAAGTAAAAACCCAGTGGGAAGAAAAACTAATGGGGAAGAAAAAAGAGTACAGTCTTTTTATGTATCCACAAGTGCTTTAAGATTGCCTCATTAAAACCTTGCAGAGGAAAACCCAGTGGGACAAAACATCAGCGAAGGAAAAAGAGTACAATCAGTACATTTACTCCCCCTGAAAAATGCATGACAAAAGATTTTTGAGTTTTCGCATTCCAATGTTATGCACAATCTTCTTGAATGTGGAAGTTGGTAACGCCTTTGTGAATAAATCTGCCAGATTATCACTAGATCATATCTGCTTGACATTAATTTTACATTTCTCTTGAAGTTCATGAGTATAAAAGAATTTAGGTGAAATATGTTTGGTTCTATCACCTTTGATATATCCTCCTCTGATTTGAGTGATACAAGCAGTATTATCTTCATATAAGATTGTTGGGCTATTATTGATCATGGGAAGTCCACACTTTTCCTAGATATGTTGAATAACTGATCTTAACCAAATACACTCTCGACTTGCTTCATGAATAGCAATGATCTCTGAGTGATTTGAAGAAGTAGCAGATAGTGTCTGCTTAACAGATCTCCATGATATGGCAGTATCTCCATAAGTAAATAAATATTCAGTTTGAGATCTACCTCTGTGTGGATCTGAAAGATAACCTGCATCTGCATACCCAATCAATTCTGAACTTGAACCACGTTGATAAAATAATCTCATATCAACCGTACCATGAAGGTAACGAAGGACATGTTTAATGCCATTCCAATGCCTTCGAGTTGGTGCAGAACTATATCTTGCAAGCAGATTAACTGAGAATGTAATATCTGGTCGAGTGCAATTTGCAAGATACATCAAAACTCCAATTGCACTGAGATATAATACTTTAGGACCAAGAATTTCTTCATCGTCATCACAAGGACGGAATGGATATTTCTTCACATCAAGTGCTCGAACAATCATTGGAGTACTCAGGGGATGAGATTTGTCCATATAAAAATGCTTTAGGACTTTCTCAGTGTACATGGACTGATGAATAAAAATTCTATTTGGCAAGTGCTCGAGCTGCAGGCCGAGACAAAGTTTTGTTTTGTCAATATCTTTCATTTCAAATTCATTCTTTAAATATATAGCGGTTTTTGAGATCTCTTCAGGAGTTCCCACAATATTTAAATCATCAATATAAACCGCAATAATGACAAATCCGGATTTTGATTTCTTAATAAAAACACATGGGCATATAAGATTATTCTCAAATCCTTCTTTTAATAGATATTCGCTTAAACGATTATACCACATGCGTCCGGATTGCTTCAACCCATATAAAGATCTTTGTAGTCTGATTGAGTACATATTTCTAGATGTACTTGTAGATGCTTCAGGCATCTTATATCCTTCAGGGATTTTCATATATATGTCATGGTCTAAGAATCCATATAAATATGCAGTGACCACATCCATCAATCGCATTTCTAATCCTTTTGTAACAACCAGACTAGTCAAAAATCTAAATGTTTTCCATTTTGACCAATCATTTCTACGTCGACATTTTTCGACGCTTTTTGGCTCACTTTCTTCATTACTTCTGGTAATGTCAAGGGCCATTTTATATGAAAATATGTTGTCAACAACAGTTTTATTTCTATCCAGAATTTCTCCAGTTTTCATGAAATGTATTGAGATCTCATTATTTTCAGGTACCTGTTCCTCTTCAGGGGAAAACATTTCATGACACACCTCTTCAGGAGGTCCCTTTTTAGGAGATTTATACTCTTCAAGAGTTTCCTCTTCAGGAGGTTTTGGAATAGAAGATTTAAACTCTTTAGGAACACCAATTATATTTGTGGCCTATATTGTGGGTACGCGTTCTCCAGGAACACCAAATTCATTTTGTATTCTTTTCCTTCTAGAAATTTTATCTTTTGCACCAATAGGTCTTCCACGCTTCAGCGTGTTTTAAATTCACCTATTACTGTTTTGACAATTTGTCCTTCAGGGACTTCAATCCTTGCTGGAGTATTAACAGCAGGAATATAAAATTTTACTACACCTTTAGTGTGAGTAAATACATCCGGTAACTGATTTGCAACATTTTGCAAATGAATAATCTTTTGAACTTCCCGTTTACATTCATTTGTAGGAGGATCAAAATGAGACAGGGTCTTATTATCCCAAGTAATATCTTGTCGTACTTCAGGCACCGACTTTTCTTTACCCATTAATGGAAAATTTGATTCGTCAAAATGACAATCCTCAAAACGTGCTTTAAACATATCCTCTGTAAGGGGTTCAAGATATTTAATAATGGATGGAGAATCAAAACCAACATATATCCCAAGTCTACGTTGAGGGCCCATTTTTGTACGTTGTGGAGGTGCAATTGGAACATATACAATACATCCAAAAGTACGAAGATGAGAAATATTTTGTTATTGACCAAATGCAAGCTGTAATGGAGAATATTTATGATATGCAGATGGTCTAATGCGAATTAGAGATGCTGCATGAAGTATAGCATGTCCCCAAGCAGAAACAGGTAGTCTTGATTTCATAAGTAAAGATCTAGCGATTAGTTGAAGCCTTTTGATCAAAGACTCAGCTAAACCGTTTTGTGTGTGTGTATGGGCAACAAGATGTTCAACATCTATTCCTATTGACATGCAATAATCATCAAAAACTTGAGATGAAAATTCACCTGCATTATCCAATCGAATGGTCTTAATTGGATATTCAGGAAATTGTGCTCGTAGTTTAATTATCTGAGCAAAAAGTCTAGCAAATGCAACATTTCTAGTGGAAAGAAGACAAACATGTGACCATCGACTAGATGCATCAATTAGAACCATAAAATATCTAAATGGTCCACTTGATGGATGAATAGGCCCACATATATCTCCGTGAATCCTTTGTAAAAAGGATGGAGATTCAACAATCACTTTTGAGGGAGATGGTCTGATAATTAACTTACCTTGAGAACATGCAGAGCACGGAGATTCATTGGGTAGAAATATCTTTTGATTCTTTAAGGGATGCCCATGCGAATTTTCAATAATTCGTCTCATTATTATAGAACCCGGATGTCCAAGGCGATCATGCCAAGTCATAAATACTTTAGAGTCAATGCACTTCTGGTGCATTACCACATATGATTCAATTGTTCTCATTTTTGTATAATACAATCCAGAACATAGAGCAGACAGTTTTTCTAATACGAGCTTCTGGCCCGATATTGTTTTAGTAATAAAAAGATGCTCTTTACTGTCTTCATTGGTCGTTTCAATATGGTAATCATTACGACATATATCTTTGAAACTCAATAAATTTCTTCTGGATTGTGAAGAGAATAGAGCATCATCAATACAAAATTTGGTGCCATTAGGCAACACAATATAAGCTCTTCCGAAACCCTCAATTAAATCTGATGAACCTGATATGGTATGGACATAGGCTTTACTTAGTGTTAGATTTTGAAAATATTTCTTTTCTTTGAGAATTGTGTGAGTTGTAGCACTGTCAGCCAGACATATATCTTTATCATTCAACTCAGAGATAAAAAGCTCATCAATGTGATCCATGATTCTACAAAATATACAAAAACTTTTATTACTGATAGAAAGAAAATACATCAATTGAGTGAAACACTTCCATCTCCAATTAAGTGTTCAATACTACCTTCAGGATGATTAAAGAAATCAGATACATCAAGATGAGTAACGTCTACATCTACTGAATCTAATAAATCATCTGATGGTTCTACTAAATTTATTTCATGCACTTTATTCTTTCCTGTAATAGAAACTTGATATAAATCAGTTAAGTGTCTGGCCGTACAACAGGTACGTAACTACTGTTTAGTCATATTACATCTATGACAAACATCTTCATCTTTTTATTAAGAATTATTCTGAGGGCTTTTACCTTTCTCTGAGTTGAATCACTTCTGGTGATACGATATATTTTTTATTATCTTTAGTGTTGTCACTTTTGGGACCAACACTTTTATAATTTTTCTACCACGTCTACGCCCTTAATTCCTTTGAAAGGATGCACCGTTCACTTTTAGGAATTGTGTAAATTCGATATTATTAATAGCACGTAACTGGTGTAACAAAAACTCATTATTTAGCTCAATCACTGGAAGACAAAACAAAAGTTCAGAATATTTGTTGAACTTTCACTCTCGATATTGCTACTGCAGGAGCACATTCGAGATATGAAAAATAATGTCTTCTTTTATATATCATCATCAGTGACATTTTCACTGTATAATTTTAATATTGAGCTGATTTTAAAGAGTGTAGAATATTCAATACCACTCTTAAAATCTTGCAACTTCAGGTGCAATAAATCATAATGATCTTTTGAGAGGATTACATCTTCTGGTGCTTATATCACTCTCTTAATTCATTTCACACAGTAAGATGATTTTTCATCATGAGATACACAGCACGGTCCTTCAGGGACATATAGTTTTCTTCTATGATTGTATCTTTCAAGTTCATCATCATATCCAAATAGATCTCATCAAGGATCTTGAATAAATAACATTTTTCAGAAATGTCAATAGTAATAAATCTCAATATTTGACATTATATTACAAAAATAAATCTGTGAATTTAAGAAATATATTCACATTATCATGAGAATAAAAATAAAATCTTATCAAGTAATATTTAGCAATATTACCTTTAATATTTATCTCAAGGACTGTAAATAATATATTGAAAAACTTACTTGAAGTAGAAGACCACTAGCTTCGGTATCGGTAGAATCTCGTGCTGATAACGTGTTATGTAACTTAAAGAAAAAAACTACTATTGCAAAAGAGAAATAAGAAATTCTCTCTGAAACTCTTAAGAACTAAAACCTTCTTTTTCTCTCTATATTTTCTTATGAATTTCATTACAACTGAAACCCCTATTTATAGGCTTTGAAATTACTATGCAAGTTATTATGCAAGTTACTATGCAAATCACTATGCAGAATTTAATATAATAGTGGTAGGATCATTCATATAATTTTAGTGGTGTGACAGGGAGTGGCTGCCGACGTTCGTTCATTACACGAAGAATATTTTATACGTAAGAGAAAGGGTTTTACTTGATTAATTAATTATTAATTACATTAGGATTTGTCGGCCATCACTAACTTATAGCTAATTCTGGCTATATTAGTGGGACACTTAATTAAGAACATGATAATATCACGATCTCGATCGATCAGATTAAGTTTGATAGTACTGTTTACCATTTACCAATTACCAAACATGCGTACATGCGCTAAGAAATTTCCTACCAAATGTTCAGTTATCCAAAGAATCCAATAAGGGCGTTTTTAGCTAATTTTCCACAAGTAAAAAGCTGGTTAGATAGCTTCCCGGCCGCAACTGTAATTATCTTGGGGGAAAAAACTACGTACGTACGTTTTCATGTAGACTTAACTTGCAGTATACTGTACTGTTTTTTCCCTTTCTTTTATAGTACTTCATATAGATCAGTAAGACAACTTATAAAAAGAATGCTAATTGATCTGGATTAATCAATCATATGAATCTGAAAATTTCAAGATCGATCCATCATCTGGTTGCTAGTCATGCATGCAACATATATTTTGTTTGATAATCTATCGTCTCATCGTGATTTGTCTTGACATTATTATAAGAAAAATGAATTTTTGTGATCAATTATTTATAACAAAAATATTATATGTGATTTATTTTGACTATAAATAATTATTTTGTTGAAATTAATTGATTATAAATAAATAATTTTTTTGTAATACATTATCTACTAAATGGATCTCTTATAACTAGCTAGCTGATCACTAATAACGTACAATTGTCTCAAAAGGCATATAACACCAGTACTAGTGCTTGCATGCATATATTGATCATGATATACAGTTTTGTTTGTCTCCCAACTTTTTCACATGCGCACGGCCTTATATATAACGGAGCACTTACTTTTTCAACTCTAGTAAAGAGGTCTGCAGGTACTTGTAACTTACTTAACAAGCTAGCCCTAATTAATTAAGTTTGGTACGTAAGCTAGAGATCAAAGCTTGTCTACCGCTGATTTCAATACCGCCTTGTTTGTTGGATTTTCATAGTGGCAAAAATCTTTCCAAAGCCTGATTGTGTGGTTTGTGCTTTGTAGTTATATGGTTTGTGTTGTATGGTTTGTGTGCTTGTTTTGTTTGTGTGTTTGTTGTAGTTGATCAACTCTATCTTCTTAATATATGCTCTAATCTTCAGAAAAAAAAAAAAAAAAAACTAGAGATCAATGCTATTTTACCTTGTGAATAAGAGGCCGTGTTCTCTTGTGGGTAAAACTACCAGCCTACTTTTTTCTTAATAATGAGGTTTGGACTTTTTTATCATTATATAAACAAAGATCATCATGAGTACGACCTAGACCTACTACTTAATTTACTTTCAAAACCACATGAATCGAATCTAATCATCAGCATGCATGCATCCATGCATGTTTATGGAGGATAACGCAAAATTTTTACTTGAAGCCCGTGAATCAACTAGCTAGCTAGCTCCCTCTTTTTTGTTTTGATATCTCATGAATCTTTATAAGTTTCTTTATTTATTCATGATCAAAGTACTGCATAGTGGCAGTGATCATTTTCTGCGAATGATCAGATCATAAATTAATTAAGGTAATTACAGATCAACATTATGATCATCATGATGACCATCAACATTGAATATACCTTGTATTAAGCCTGTTAATTCGGGCCGAATACGGTTTAAAATTTTATTTGTTTCTTAACATTTTTGAATTTTTTTTTAAATGTTTAAAGAAATTTTGAATCCAGGTTCCGGATTTGGAAATTCGGAATTCGGATAAACACCCCTACCTTGCATGATCTATTGACGACAGCTCATGACCCACAATCCAGCTTGCTCTTGAATTGAAACATTAATCTTTTTTGTCATTTAATCTAATATTCAAAGTCTATATAGATCAATATACAAAAGTATTAGAGAATATATATATATATATATATATATTCTAGTTAATCATAATCATGATTGGTTAGGGAAGGAACTAACTGATCACATGCACTAGGTTTTGGTATTTGTAATTATTAATGTCGCTCGAAGTGCATATATAGACATCATAATTGAATCTGAGAGAGCAATTTATAACTAGTGATCATGTGAGGCTAGCTCTGCTAATTTATTATACATCTAATTATTCCTGTTTGTTAAAAGACAATACATATATTATATTTAATTACCTTGATCGACCTAATTAAAGGGAGCTAGCTAGTAGCTAACGATCGATTATATTTCTTGCATTTTATTTTATTTTATGCATGCGATTGTGCATGCACAATATTGAAAGGTTAGTAATAGATAGGAGTGTAACTGGTCTGGTTCGATCAAATTTTGGCTAAAATATAGAACCAAATCGGTACTATCGGTTTTGCAAAAATGCAAAATCGATTACGTCACGATTATCCTCCAAAACTAGTAGAACCAATTTTACCGGTACCAGTCCGATTTTCTAGTTCTAATAAATTGTAAATTTTAAAAAATAAATCTATATATCTTTTTTTTTTTAATCTAGTTTAAAATTTATTTTTTTATTATAAAAATCTGTTAGCCTAAAAACTACTATGTTAGCCTAAAAACTACTATATACAAAAAACTGCTATATTAAAAAAAATCTATAATATAAAAACTACTATAAAATAAAAAATATTATTAAAAAAAACTGTTATATAAAAAACTGTTTTAATATATGAAATACTGTTTTAATATTTATATTTAAAATTAAACTTTTATTTTATAAATATTATAGTATTATTTATATATGGTTATGTTTTATGTATTATATATAAAAATATATATAATGTAAAAACTTATTATATATAATATTAAAAAAATAATTTAAAATATATAATTATTGGACCGATCCAATTTTAAAATGAAAAGAATCGAAACTGAAGCAAATTTTATCAGTTTTGTGTTTTTAAAAATCAATTTCTGATCAAACTAATTTAAATCCAATCTAACCGATCCGATTTGGACCGATTCAAGCTGGTTTACCAGTTTTTAAATTTTTTTTTACAATCCCCTAAATTCCTAATAACAGATGTCAAGCTTCTAACAAAACTATAATTTGGTGGCGCCGAACGTTAATTATAAAGTGGGGTGAAAATATATTAATTCAGAATTCATATCTATGGCGCTAGCTGTATCTATGTCGAGAATAATCTTCACGTCATGTCGATCGGACCTTGTAAGTCACGTGCCGATCAATCATGAGGTACGTAGGAGCCTTTGATCAAGAGGGATCGAGTTAGACCTGTTCATTGGAACCGAGTACAACCCGGCCTAATATTTATTTATTTATTTATATTTATATTTTTAATATTTTTATTTAAAAAAATTAAGAAAATTTTATATTCGAATCCCGAAATCCAAAATCATGAACACCGGCTAGTTAAAAAGTTTCTGTTGCTACACCTTTAATTCACGCTGATAACTAATTGCATTAACACATAATATTTCTTTGGATATTTAACTATATATGGTATCCACTTTCTCTCTCTCTCTCTCTCTCTATTAATTTCCTCAATTTTACAACTTAATTTCCATGGCTGTTAAGCATCGATCGTTAATATTATATATGATGATCTCTTACATCAATATATATAATCCTGATCATATATATTATCATTACAAAAAAAATTAAAAATGAATATTTATAATCATTTTAACAAAAAGTTGCTAATTTTTGTTTATATATAATCATACGTGCACACCATAACAAGGATAATTTTGTAAGGATATTGCTAAAATTTATGTCAGATGCCCGCCTTCTTCCATCAAGAAGTTGTTTTAAACAAGATAGATAGACCCCAATTTCCTTGAATTAATATTATTTTATGATCCCGTTCTAATTCAAGCATATATAGCCTCAAAATTAAAAAATGTCAGAATTAGTTGACTTCATGAGTCAGAACAAAATTAGGAAAAACCTATATATAAGAAACGATGGTTGACCGGGGAAATGAGGTTTTTTTCTCTGAAAAAAAAAAAAGAAAAAAGAAGGTAAAGTCATACCCCTAATTATAGCAGAAATAGTTGACCTCATAACAGAATAATTAAGGAAATGTGTTATAAGAAACAAATATATTAATATATGCTAATATATAGTTATACATAATCTACGGGGGCGGCAGGTAGCTAGGCTTGCAATGTTGACTCTAATTACAGATTTAGGAAAGGGTTTTCTTGTGTTTTTAAGTCAATAGCCATATATAGATCCTAAGGAAAACTAATTAATTAATAGTTTTGTAATGATTCAGTACCAAAACCCTAAAACGGACTCATGAAACTTATGGGATCTTTCGATTGCGTGCATGCCAAATTCACCAATTCAGACCATGGATATATATATCCGAGTTTTGTGAAATTTGTTTCCAATGTTTACTATGGGAGTAGATTTCTCCACTTTTTGATGGCCTGTGTACTTCTTACTATGGGATGAAACCATATCAATCTCCAAATGCCAGTTTGGGCAGGGTGTTACTAATGGTCATGCACTCGTGATCATCCCTAGATTGACAATAATTTAATTTTTCTAAGTTTTTTTGTTTTCAGTATCTTCCTAGGGTGGTTGAGGAGCAAATCTGCATAAATACATCCACACATCCACTGTTTTGGCTGACCGACCTCCATTTTGAGCGCATCGGCTACACACGAGTCAGCGACCATAGTTTATTACTGAGCACCACTGATCCCAACAGTCTAAAATTGGGCTGACTTAACATTAATAGCCCTCATGATTATCCTTTCTTGTTGGAGCCATTTCAAATATCCAAAGACGGTGAAGTTTGGGGGTCAGAGGGTCAGAGAATCCCAATATGGAAAAGGGAAAATGACATTAGCCTCATGGACTGGGACAAGTTAGTTAACATTGATGAAGGATTACTATGACATGATAACAAGACTAGAGCACAAGAAGACAAACAAATCTTGGGCCAAGAAACAGAGAATGATGCTTGGTACTGCAAGCTTTTCAGTATTCATTAGAGATGCTGTTTTGTTTCTAAACTATACAAATATTACAACTTACATGAGCATCTCCCAATGAGAAATAAACGTCGTGGAACTGAGGAAAAGTATGGCATGTCAATCCACAAAAGTTTACATATGGAGGACTACGTCAAACTCAACATTCTTGACATGTCAATTCAACCTGTTACGGTTCTTCTTCTACAGCATAAAAGACATCGTATTTTGGAACATGATTACCACGATTGTTTGACCTTTCAATCGTCACATATTGAAGCAATGTATTTATTTAGAAGTCCCTGGCCAAAGACCCATCGTCATGAAAAGGTCACCCAATTTCATTTGATCCTTCCAACTTGTGTGGAAAATTAAGCAACATTGAACAGAGAAGCCGTGCCCATAACTGCATAAATTTTCCAAATGAACACCAGCGAAAACCAATCCCATCATCACCATTAAAAAAAAAAAAAAGTCATTCGGATTGGCTTTTGATGCCATAAATATTTCCAATCACTCCAACAATGCCGACTGCTATGGCCAATGTTAACATCAGCCAGGAAAAGAACTTCTCACCAAAGCTCAAACCACCCCCTTGCGGGCCCAACCTTAATGCTATAAGAGCCGGAAATATAAACCCCAATGAAACTGCCGTAGTTGCCCCTGTAAACTTGAAAGCAGTCCAAATGTTGGGAATCATAGTGGATCCAAAATAAATAAGTACCAATAAAATTGCTGTCAATCCTAAAGACCTCTTCCTACTCTCTAAGAGTGGAGCAGATCCTTCAAACAGCAAAGCATGCACTGTTTGCCTTAGGGAAAAATGAACAACTGGGAAAACAAGAACTAAATGAAGAATGTATCCAACCCGGACGATATAGTTCAATGCTGAACTGAAACGAATACCAAGGTCCTTATCAAAATTGGTTAGTACATCAGATTCAGTACCCTGCCCAAATAATAGATACCCTGATACTGCAGTAAAAGCATAGACCACAATGCAAACTGCAGTTGTGATCCTCCCCACCCGGTTCATCTTCTGGGGAGACCGCCCTTCAAGCTCATTATATATAGGGTGGACATTGAAATGACAAACATAAGCATTTGTCATAATGGGAATCACCACAAGCAAGTCCAGAATAGCCTTCTTTGACCCAAAATCCGGACCCATTCTTGGAGCCTCAATTTCTCCTTCTACAAGCTTGATAAGCGCAATAACACAAGCAACCACAACAAACACAACGGCAAGAGCCACCGAAGCAGCCGAAGTCAAGCTCAGTGAATCAATCCTCTCTAAAACACAAAGAGGTGCAAGAAACACCACAACAGCAATTAATATCACCAACTTCCTCTGATCCCACACCCCGTTCCCCAACCACTGATCGAAGACACCAACATGATGAAGTGACCCCGACATCACATCCCCCATTATGATCAAATACACGACCAACACTCCTGCATTATTCACAATTATACAAATATCCAAAAACATCCTCGCGGACTTCCCCATCGCATGTTGCACAACTTCACCGTACGATGAGGCCTTACACAACACTGAAAACCTCACTAACAATTCGAGGCTAATTTCCGACAAAATACCCATAAGGATTATCAAAACAAACCCAGGAATCAATCCAAGAACCTTCATTGCGGCCGGTAGGGCCATAATTCCGGCCCCAATAATTGTAGTAGTTAGATTAAAGACGGCACCAGAAATTCCAGACCCACCATCAATAAGAGGATAATTATCAAAATCAAGATCACGATCATTATCAAAATCATCGTCACTATCATTTACATTTTTGGAAGAATGTAGGTAACCTATTTCTTCATCAAAGGGGAGTAATTTGATAAGGGTTTTGGGAGGGGATCTACCGCTATGATGATTATTGTGGGATTGTATTTCTACATAAGAGTTTTTGGGTATAATGGAATAAGTGCTCTCCATCTCTAAAAATTATAAAACAATTGCAATTAATAATGGGCGATCTCGGAAAGAATCCGCGGAAAGGGGAGATGGATGAAAAAGCTTACCCCAGATTGGAGATGGAGAATTTTGCAATTAAGGGTTAGAAATGGGTTGTTAAAACCGGAGATCTCAAGGTCAACGCCTTTTCTCTCTCCGTCTCTTTGTGCTGGCCAATGGAAGAGACGGATGAAGAGAAGAAGTAATAACAGAGCGTTGGATTTTCTCGGGGAGAAATAGGTTTTGTTATTGGTGACCGCAGCCAATCGTATAGTTTTTAGTTAGTAAACGTAAGTTTTTGTTTTGTTTTCAAAGTCTGGGAGACTGCCACATCATGCATGATCGATATTGATCATGCCATGTCAGCTTATCCATTCGAGATGATGACGTGGCATTATACCAGAGGCATTGTACGACTTGGGAACTTTTTTTTTTTTTTTTTCTCTCTGTCTCTCTCTCTCTCTGAAGATTAGTAATGCAGTAAAAAAACCATAGACAACGTCCAGCTGTTACAAACAGACCGAATATAAGAGATGTAACACAAACTAAAACAAGCATACACAATAGCCCATCAGCTACTTGGGGGATCTATCGTCGTTGAATGATTCAATGATGACGATTCAATGACAGTGTAATATATAAGATTAGAAAAATAATAGTTGTAGTCGTGATGATAAAAGCATCATACAATTTCTTTAAAAAATAAATAAATACAGAATCTATAGTAAATTTTATTTTATTTTAAAAATAATTACACAACACACTTACACACTCCATCACTATAAAAAGCATTACTCGTAATATCATTAGTATACATAAATAACATGATGCATGCAAAGTTCAAGCAATAATACATGCATGTGGTATCTAATATCTATTGTTGTGGCGACGGACGAGGGAGAGATCGAGAATGTGACATTAATCCATTTGGTTTATTTCCCAATCTCTGCTTAACCAAAGTGAGATAATTAGAGAGGAGGGAGGAATGGTCCAAAATACTCGAGGGGTTGTTAGAATAAAAGCCAATAAATAATCCCAAAAAATATATTGCTTCCACCCCATTTTTAAAATGTAAAAGAAACTTCTTGATCATATTAATATGTCATTTCACTGTCCACAACAGCAGCCAAGCCATCATATTTTAAAATATTTCCTACAAATAAAATTAATAATCATATTTATATATTGACCCCGATGGATAAATTTTTTTCTTCAAACTGATTTTGTTAAAAAAAATTAAATTAAATTTAAAGTACAATCCAACTACATCACCCTACCCGTGCAAAAAATTAACTTTCCCTAATTTATATAGATGTGGATAACAAAGTTGGTTGGGTCACTCACTGACTGTAGGCCGAGATCTTCTAAAACATATGTTCGGGCAACCTTGATAACAACCTCTTTTAGATCTGTGGGCTGGGCTAAACCTATCAAGGTGGCCCAAACGGATTGTTCTACACAACTTTTCCAACTTCTGCACACTAATAATTTTTAATTTGTTTAAAATTTTTATTTTGAATTTGTTCTTTTTTAAAATAATTTTATTTTTTATTCATTATTCATATATTTAATATTTAATAAAAATAAAATAAAATGTGGTATGTGGAAGTTATATAAATAGTTAGAGATTGTATAAATTTTTTCGATCTAAAAAATATATAACCCATCTGCCCAAACAAATCAGTAGTTTGTTCTTTTGTTTGTGTACTTTTTTTTTCAAGTTCAATAAATTCTTTTTTTCAAAGTGTCGTATTTTTTGGGGCATGATAATATATCTTACCTAAGGGTGAACAAAATGGTCATTCTACTAACCCGCCCGATATGATGACCTGCTAGCGACTTGATAATCTGATCCGATAGCCATGCAAATGAAAGCCCATCCTTCTAATACCCTTTATCGACTTGTTTGAGTAATATCCAATAACCCGTTATCCAAAAACACTTATGCCTACATTCTCATTACTCTCACTTGAGATTTCATGATTTTTTCTCTCTTTCATCGACAGTGATTGTCCATCTCTTTTGCCGACACCAATCGCTACTCTCTCTCGCCGACACCGATCACTTCTCAGAGATTCCAAGTTTGTCTTCTTGAATCTCCTCTAGCTCTTACTCTCGTAGTGTATAATTTGTCTCTCATTTACTAATCAGAAAACGAAGTATGCGAATAAATTTTTTTATGAAGTGAGCATCCATTCTTCAATTGTTGAACTTTGATTCTCGTTTTACATTTCTCTATATTATTTGCTTAGAGGGCTAAGAAATGTTAATAATTTGACTGGGACGTCAAGACTACCCCCACTAAATTCCTAATAACAAGATAAGAGATGGAGTCATAAGCAAATTGTTGAAAAAATGTTGTAATATGACAAGAAAATAATTGGAACATGAAATGAAGGGTTCTATAATACAATTGATAGTGTGCTTGAAAGATGTTTGTGAAAAAGACTAAGAAACGTGTACGTTTGGATAATGAGAGTGTTTGTGAGTAGTAATATAAAAAAAGGTAAAAAGTAATAATCAAATATTAAATAATAATAAAAATGCATTGAATAATAATAAAAGGAGGTGAAAAGTAATAACAAAATAATAAATAATAATATAAAATATTTGAGAATGTTTGAGAATTCTCAATCTTCAAACCCAATTAAGTCTAAGAGTCATATAGAAGAATACCAGTTCAAAAAAAAAAATTAACGGAATACCTAATTATCCGAAAATGCTATCAGATCGGGTTAGCGGCCAAACGGCTTATCGGGACATCCTATATTGGGTCGAGCCAGAATATTGGATGTCAAGCCGGATCGGCCATCCACCCCTAATCTTATCACGTCCTTAATTAAAATAAGGATTAACTTTATTATAATTTTGTTCTTATGCATGGGTATGCCTTGAAAAGTCTTACCCATTTTTGGCCTTATGTTTAATTATAGGTGGCTATAAAATTAGACACGTTACCATCATATTATAATCATATTGATGTGATTTTTATTTAATTTTTGGCCTTTTCGGTTTGCGTGATTAAAACGAAGAACTCTAACAATTGCTCAAGGAAGGCTAAGAAAATATCTGAAAAATATATATGTGATCTCTAAGGATAGAGGTTTCTATCATAATCTAAACCCATTTTTTTGTAATTTCTGGTAATCACCTTGGTTTTCACAAAGAGTGTCCTCAGGGTAATTCGGGGTAGCGAGTCAAGCAAGTAGGTGGATGATGGCCATTTTTTTTTATGTTGGAGGAGCCCTAATTAACAGACGTATCTATCAATACTTAGTTAGAGTAATGTTATATATAGTTATAAATTATACGTGTATTATATAATTATTTAAAATATATATTTAAAAAAATAAATAAATTCCTTTATTAAATCTGAAATTTATTTATTTATTGATTATTTTTTAAAATTAATTATACAATATTTACATATTCATAATTGTAACTATAATTTTTCTTTAATTAATACTCGTTAGTCAAACATATTACGGAGGATGAACAAATTAGGTTTAACAATTTGACAGTGTCTTAATTAACACCTGCCTTAGACCAGCCCATGTGCTTTTTTTTCTTCCGATCAACTTGGTTGGAATTTCCTTTAAATTCCTTGAAAAATAGAATGTTAATTCGCCGGGGAGGGGGGGCTGAAATTTTGGGTGACAGTAGGGTGCAGCATGCATGATGCCAAAATGCGTGTGTCAGATGACCTTGTCAAAGTTGAATGATCTATATATATAGGTGAATCGCCTGTTTTATATGGCTAAGAAACATTAAACATGATTTTGATAATGACAATCACCCACCATGACAGAATTTATACGTCATGTCGGCAACGATCGTTTTCTTTCAATTTTTTTGTATGTTATTTATAATTAAATCATTAATTTTGGAGTTACCTTTACTTAATATATTACAAGTATCACATTCAACATATTATTTATTTAATAAAAACTTTATTAAATAAATATATGTGCGTACTTTACTAACATAATATATGTAAAGTTAATTGTTTGTAGCATAATTGATCTATTTTAATAACTAGCATTTTGACGCATAAGATTTATAAGTTATAAAATTATTGAAATGAGAAATGAGATTTGATTGATATTTACCGTTTTAAAGTGTGAATCTCACGTACTTCTTTTTAAGAAAGTGAATATATTTAAAATTCATATAAAAAATATATATAAATCATGATAAATTATACTTTAAAAAAATAAGTAAATGAGGTTTATTATAATTATATTAAAATCTAACTTTTTGATTAATTATATTGGATGAATATGTGTATTAATGTACAAAATCGATTTTTCTTAAGAATTAAACTTTTAAATATAAGATGCACACTTTAAAAAGAAAAATAGTTATTTGTAATATTTTAATTATAACTATAATAATTATTTACGATTAAAATAGTCTATTTTTATTATAATTAATTTTTTTTATTATAATTAAAATATTACAAATAATTTTTTTTAAATTTTTATAATGACATGCTTAGCAAGATACAAGGAACGCGTTTCTCTCACCTAAGAATATTACGTGGAGTATAGTCGTAGTATTGTTGCATTTGGCCTTCAACGTGTAAGAATTTGAGTAGATTAAAGGCTAAAAAACAAAAATGAGGTCTAGCGGTCCACTCGATATATCTTTTGTAGTGGGCAACAATTTCTCTCTCTTTCTTTTTCTTTATCTTTTTTCTTTGTCCCCACTGATCCCCACCTCACCTTAATTTGGAATCATATGATCATAATGTCTAAAAATATATATATATATATATATATATATTATATATAGGCTTTGAATTCGGTCTGTTTTCTGCTTTTTCTAAAATAATTTTATCAGCAACAAATTTAAAAAAACTTGCTAAGGCCTTTGAAGATTTTGTTTCCAAGGGAAACTTATCTTCAGCTTTCTTTGAATAAATTTTTAAATTATTTAAAAACTTATTTTTAAAATCAAGATTCTTAAAATCATAATGATTTTCAAGAAAATCAAAGAAAAGAATATGCTTTTGTTGAGCATTCATCAATTCTTTTCATTTGCGTTTAACCCTTTGTTTTTGGGTTTGACTAAAATATCTGGCATATGCTACGTGCTTATACCGGTTTTCAATATTTTTGAATTCATTAACTAATGAAATCGTATCAATTTCAAAGGGTTTTTCTGTAACCTTTTGAGTCTCAATTTTCTCAGGATGATCAACACTTGGTCTTATAAGAGACTTAATATTGATCGAAATAAAAGAAATAAAAGAAGATGGAAGTACTGTACCAACACCACGTTGATACAGATGATCAGAATCAGACTCATCAATCAAATCTGGAGAATACTCAAAATGATTTTGACTTTCAAAATCATACTCATGCTCATAATCATATATTATATATATATAAGAAGATATTGCCACCGTCAATATCTCGCATGCATTGTTGATGATCAATTAAAACTCGAGAAAATAAAGAAAACTTGAAACTTAAGTTCATGATCGTCTCGAGTACGTACATGAAAAGAGATCTTGTATTTTTTTTTAATGCAAAAATTTTATAGTGCGTTTCAAGTTGCATCAAAGTCCAAACAATATCATTATAATGAGACAAGTGGTGTATATATATGGCAAATGAATGGACTTGGAAAAGAGAGGACAAAGGACGTTTGTGATAGGAATTGGGTGTATCAGATTCAAAAGAGTCTCAGCCGCATGCATTATCATCTATATATATATATATATATAGTATGGGTGCATCAGATTCAAAAGAGCCTATGCTAAAAAATACTATGGTTTCTGACTTCGGATGGATACATAATAATTAAATATGAATAACGCTATAGTCACAAAAGAATTAAAATATAAAAATAATATCATAAACTAAGATGATTTTATGTACTAATTCATCTGATCTATTTTACAATTAAAAAAAATTTATAATTTAACGAATCATTTCAAGTCACATTAATTTATAGAATTTTTTTAAATATAAACGTCCTCTACTGCACGCTTTTAGCTTAGAAAATAAAAGAAAATAAGATATTATAGATTGATCGGTCCAAAATATGATTAAATAGTTGAAAAGACTGTCAATATCACTGAGTATATAGGCCGGTTATTTGTATATTTCCCCTAGCATGCAGTAGTACTTGAGAAATCATGTACTATAAATATATATATTACCATGATTTTAAAGTAAGAATTAAATAAAATAAATTATATTTGTAGTTATAGTAGTACAGTACCCAAATATTTTGTAATTTTTTTAAATCACATGAGTAAATATGAGATATACGTGAAAAAAATAATTTTTTTTTTATAATAGATTTAACTTTTTCTAAAATGAATGTATAACACTTATATTCGTAATTATAATATATTTTAATACAAGTTTGCCTGGAATCAAGCCATGAAAAAGATTCATATATCGATCATGGATCATTGGCATTACTTGGAACGGTTGTTCAAACAACCCAGCTCATGACCAAGCGCTATCCAAGTTAGCTGGTGGGGTGTCTGACCCAATACCAACTTCGTGAAAGGATCATGATGATCTTCAGTTCATGTTATATATGCCAATTATCTATATGTTTAATTGTAACACTAAAGGTCTCTTCTTATGTATATATATATATATATATATAATATCCTTTCGACTTTCATTTCATATATGCGTCTTCAAGATCAATTTTTAGTCAAACATTAAGCTGGACCTGTTGGAGCATACAATTGTTTTTATATATTTTTCAAAATTTTATTTATTACTATTTACAAACAATTCAATATTATTCACGACATATTTAATATTTTAACTAACAAACTATTTTATTATTATTCATTGAGATACTTTTTATATTTAAACTCGTAGACTATATTGTTGCACATGATTCATTGAGCATTAATTAGTACTATATAATAAATCCAATTTCCTAAATATCATATTCTAAGGTTTTGTTTGGTTTTACAATTTCTCTCAACTCTTCTAACCAATTCATCTCTATTAATTATTATGATTTTTTTAAAATTTCATATAAATATAAAATAATCAATTCAATTTTTTAAAATTTTAAGATAAAAATACATTTTAATAATATTTTATTCAACTTTTTATTTTATAGGATGTTTAGATAAAGAATAATAATAAAGTGGGGCAACTATTAGATCAATCTTGTCCAATACTTATTCACATTAAAACAAAAGCTTTTCTTTCCCACGTGACCAAATATATAACGTGCTTCAGAATTCAAACGCCCAACTTTGTAAGAAGATAAATTAATTAAAGAGGGAATACAAAAATATTAGGACAAGCGTTATAGATAAGTTCTAGATAAATGTCATTAATAATTTATAGTACTTAATATTTATTATGTGTTGCACAATATTTATAAATTGAAGAATGAAAAAATAAATTCCAAACTTTAAAAAATAAAAATAATATATTTTATTTAACATGTCATATTAGTTAGAGTTTATTTGACATATTATATTATAAGAAAAATAGGTACTATTTTTTGTCATATATTATCTTATTAATTGTAATTAAAATATTATAAATATCTATTTATATCTAAATGTCTAAGCTTTTTAAGAGGCCGTGACTGAAAATTCATTTGCAGAATCATATGTGTGTGTATATATATATATATATCATGAAGGCCGGTAATTTATCGAACGGGATTGGGAATGAATAAGTTTAGTTCGATCGGACCAAGTATTTGGTCTTAAATTCTTTTTTTTTTTTTTAAAAAAAATTCAATGTTATGGTTTATTGGAATCAACGAGATTGACTTTTGTGGCATTGTTATTATTATTATTAAGTACTATATATGTTAGTACTGTCTCGACTCTCATACAATTACACATAACATATAATCTAATATTTTAGTATTTATTTTAGTATTAATACTATACGTTATTTTAAGTTACATACAGTGTGATTATCTTCTTTTTTTTTTTAATTTTTGGAGAAAATAAATAAATTTTATCGTGGTGAACCATAATTTTTCTCATAATTTAAAAAGGTAATATTGCATACAATAAAAATAAAATTAGACAAATCATTTACTTTCTATGCAGATTAAAGAGTGAAGCTCTATATATAATATGCGACTCTTTAAAGAGAAAAAACATGGAATGGGCATTGAAATTTAATCGCCATATATTATATTATATATCAAGGTTGAGAGGTCAAGTTCTATTTACATAAATAATTCTAGAAAGAATAATGCTAAATAAAAGTGTCATACAAGTTTTTTTTGTAAACAAAAATAGATATCACTAATAACGAATATTGATTTTTACACCTTTTTTTAACAAGGGTTTGTATGGGGCCGGTTTAATAAGGAATAAAGCCGGGTGGCTTGATTCCAATCTATTGTCTATTGAAACCTCGTTTCCATCAATCTCATCTTCTTATTCTTTTATGCATATTCTTTTTGAAAGATTTATATAAAAAACTATTTTTTATTAAATTTTGAAAAAAAAAACTTTAATAAAAACAGCATTAATACTCTTATAAAGGATGTAAGCAATAACCTCAGAATAAATATAATAGAGTGGATGTAACTCTCACACATCAAATTCATGGCATGCTGGTCATCGAATTTGGAGTAACTGGGAAATATTTGATTTAGATTTTGGATTTGAGAATTTGAAATTTGAATTATTAATTTTTTAAAATTTTTTAGAAAATAATTGATAGAATTATTAAAAAGATTAATATAAAAAAATATATCGGATCGAATATAATCCCCGAGATGACCGAAACACCACCATCCAAGGGACCAAAACTATTTCTGAATGTCTTAATTATTTTTTGGATGCTCGTTTATCTCGAAGACTCCATGTAAACAAGGACTGACATCCACCGATAAGATTTAGTTACACACACACACACACACACACACACACACACACACACATATATATATATATATATATATATCAAATGAGCATCTAATAAAAAATTTTGTTTTAATGAAAAATTTTATTTTTTTTATTAAATTTAATACTTTTTATTCATTTTTATTAAAATAAATAATGTATTTAATGAGAAATATTATTTTAAATACAATCCATTAATTCTATTAATCATCAAAATAATTTTTTTAATATTAAATTTAATTACACAATTTTAATTTTTTATAACAATAAAATTTTTATTTAAATTTTTTTTATATAAAATAAATATAGAATAATAATAATAGTATAGAATATATAACAATATATATAAATAAACCATTCATAATAATATAACAATACAATCCTCATTTAGAGATGTTAATTTATACGTTACAGAATTTAATTTTATTCATGAAATTTTATTCTTATTATGATTAATAATTTTATTTTTTAAAAATTATTTTATAATTTTAAAATGAATGTATTATTTATTTATTTTTTGAGATAATAAATATATGGTATATACAATTAATTATAATTATATTAAATTAGTAATAATAGACAATAAATATAATTAATATATTATATATGTTTGATATTTAATTGAAATATATATGATCTAATAAATTTACATATTTAAAATTAAAATTTCATGTTATAAATTATAATATAACATTCTTTTATATAAATTATAAACTATATAATTTATTTTTTAAAAAAATTATATTATTTCTTAAAAATAATCACATAACTAAAAAACATTGTGGATGATTCAAATTTATGTAGATCTAGAAAAACCCAAAGACTAAAAACATAGGTATTTTAATGTTCTCTCTTTTGAAGTTATGTAAAATGACGCAAATATTAGATTATCGTCTTATAATTATAAAAATATAATATTTTAAACGAATCTTTTATTAAAGTTTCAATTAAAATTATTTCAAAAGAAATTGGTAAAGCTATAAATTATATTTATTTATGAGATTATCTTAATATTTTTATTAATACTTTTTTTTTTATAATATATAAAAATGTGTGATTATTTATCATCCATTTAATTATGAATAATTTTTTAATTTTTGTTAGAAATTAAATTAAATAAACGTGCTTTACACGTTACTTTTATTTAGTATATATATATATATTTTAAAAAATACTGTATATTTCTCGTTTTCCTTATATATATATATACGGATATTGGTATTTTTATTAAGGAAAAATCCAATTAAATATACATATTTTTTAAATTTTAGTTTATAATTTACAGTGTTTGAATTTTTATCTAATAATTATCTAATTGTTACCCAGATGACTAACACAAGAGGGGGGGTGAATTGAGTTGTATTTAAAAAATTAACAATTATAAATCAAATATATAATATAAAATATAAACAAAATATGAAACAATAATAAATATAAAAAGTAAGGGTAAGAGAGAAGCAAACTCAGTATGTTAACGAGGTTCGGCCCCACTGCCTACGTCCTCGCCTCAAGCTACCTCTTGAGGATCCCCAAATCCACTATTCAATCTCTTTTAGGTGGAGATAGAAACCTATTACACCTTTGAGCAGCACCGCTCCAAAGAATCCGTGTAGAACATCCTCTATACTTCCAATCACCTTACACTTGGTGATTTAACTTTTCCCCGTGTAGAACACCTTCTACACTTCCAATCACCTCACACTTGGTGATTTAACTATTTCCCGTGTAGAACACCTTCTACACACACAAGGGTTATACACACCCTTTTACAAATACAAGAGTTAATAGTAGGTAGACTATCAAAGTACACTCCTCAATGAGTGAGATAGAAACAATACAGCGCAACTTATATCTCTCTCAACAAGAACAAGAATTAAGGCTCAAAACTTTAAAAAAGAGAGAATGAGAGCTTTGAAGAAATAATGCAAAACTTAGCAATAGATGTGTAAGCTCTTGTTGTCAATTTTGCAAAACTCAAGTGAGCTATTTATAGGCAAATGATTTTTCAATTTCAAATTTGAAAAGATTCCCATATCAAAAATATCATCATTTACTTTTCAAAAATTTCAAATCTAATATTTTTACTTTTTGCATGTGACAAAAGAAACACACTTTACTTTTCAAAAATTTCAAACATAATCTTTTACTTTTTGCATATGACAAAAGGAGCATGCTTTACTTTTCAAAATTTTCAAATAAAGACATCTACCTTTTGCATAAGTCAAGAAAAACATCCACCACTTTTGAAAATATTCAAATAAAACATACACATGTGAAAGATGACAATCAATTATCTTAATATTTTTAAAGTTCAAACATTTAATCATGTCATACACATGTGAAAAATGACAATCAATCATCTTAATATTTTCAAAATTCAAACCTTTAATCATGTCATGCACATGTGAAAGATGACAATCAATCATCTTTCAAAATTTTCAAAATTCAAACCTTTAATCATGTCATGTACATGTGAAAGATGACAATCAATCATCTTTCAAAATTTTCAAATTTAATTTTCAAAATATCATGCACATGTGGAAAATGTATTTTAATGCTTTATGATAAAATATTAATTTTGAGCCTTAATCCTAATTTTGAATTTTTAAGAGATTTACAACATTACTCTATGATTTTAATGTGAACTTGTTCCCTTCTTGCTCATACTTACTTTCTTGATGTGCTTGATTATATTGTGTGGACAACTTGAGCTTGAGACTCCTTTATTCTTTTGATTCATTTGTTATCATCAAAATACATTTGTAGATTTACTTGAAACCTTGGATTCAACACTAATGATACAACTCTCTAAATTTTAAATAAAATATAAAAATTAATTCAGTTTTTTAGATATCAAAACAAAAATAATATTATAATTTTTTTTCTTAAAATTATATACTATTTTAATTTAAATAATTTTATTATTTTTTAAATATTAATTCACTATCATTCATAATTAAAAAAGTCAAGAAAGACGACGCGATCAGTACGTAAATATCTTACAGACATTTGTTATGAGCTTTAAATGGGTAGAGCCACATTTATTAGGAATGATAGTGGACAGGCCATCCTCATTCATCCTTACCAACAATATCTGTCAATTTTTAAAGTCCTTAGAAATAGTACTTCTTCTTCTGTTTTTTTTTTTTTTTTTTACTTTTTTTTTCTCTATAATAATAATATAATTACAATTAAAATTATAACTATTTTACAACTTTTTTTATTTAATTTTTAATTTTACTTAATAATTAAGAATATGAATATGATTACAAATATATTTTTATTTTATTTGTTTTAATAATTAAGAATGTTTAAAAATAATAGAAAAAATAAAAATAAAAATTTAAACTGTTGTACGAGTATTATCGCCCTTTTCTCTAAGCCACGCGAACACGAAACATCAGGGCCGCACTAACCGCTGTTACATCAGGAGAATCATATTTAATAATTTATTTATTCATTTAAAAGCATGATTTGGAAATAATTCCTGCTGTACAAGGTAGAACTTAGGAGCATATATTTGTTTTTTTGTTTTTAAAATATCAGCTACTGTAATATTGGATGGTCAAATCGATTTTTAAGTTTTTTTAATATGAAAATAACAAAATCTTAAAAAACAATAATCTTTGTCTTTGACATGTGTAAATAAATTATGAGAAGTGCTATATTTACATTAATATAATTCATATGAGTCATCAAGTATGTATTACAATAACAATAAATTTTATATTTTATATGTTATATTAAAATATTTTATTTATAAAAAATAATTTTACGGTTTTATAATTAAAATATTTCTCATGAACTATAATCTCCTAGGTAATGTTACGATACCCACTTTATTTGATACATCTTCTTAATATCTCATCTATTTTTTTTAGTTAATGATTAAATAAGTGATTATTAATGTATTGATGTTTTTTTATTATTTTTTAAAAAGATTTAAATACATTAAAAAATATTAAAACAAAAAAAAAGAATTTTTTCTATTTTTATATCATCATTTTTTTATTATTTTTAAATATTTTTAAAAATATAAAAAATAACAATACACTAATAATCATTTATTTAATTCTTAAATAAAAATATTAAAAAATATTAAATATTAAAAAGATGTCCCAAATAGAATAAATACAGTAACATTACTCAATATTTTAAAAATATTTTTATTAAATTGTCTAAAATTATTATTTAAAAAAATATAAATTTATATATTTATCAAAGAAATTAAGTCATATTTGATTAATTTAATTTTTGATGGACAAAATTTTAGTTTTATTATTTATAAAAAAAAAATATTTCATTTGATCAAATATAATTAAATTTTTTTAATAAATATATAAATTTATATATTTTAAAAAATAATTTTAAATAATTCAATAAAAATATTCTAACAGTACGTGGCCGCCTTAACAAGACGTGGCCCCACTTTGGTGCAAAGCTTAATTCTTAGACAAAGTTTCGCATCAACCTGTCACTTTCACTTGGGGGGTACGAACGATCCGTAATTTCAGTGAAAACCGTGGCTATTTGGACCTTATAATGTCAGTGGATATGGATGCGTGGCTCTCTGTGCTACTAACTATTAGCAGTCGGGGCATTGAAGAAGGAGAAATGTTAGATCCACAGACCGGGATTCCCGACTGGGAATCCCGACCGTGGTTTTATATATTTTTTTATAAAAATTATAAAAGTGTTAAAACAAATTAAAACAAAAAAAATCAAGAAAATAAAAATAATTTTACACAGTCGGGAGTCGGGAATCCCGGTGTGTGACCGTTGAAGGATTCTTGAAGAAGATCCCTCCTTTTACAGGCCCCACTTAATATGTCACTGCCAACGAATCGTAAGAACGCGATCTCTTTTTTTTTTTTTTTGGAAGAGAAGAACGTGATCTCTGATTTATGCAGCCAACGAATATGTCACCGCCACGTCACTCCTATTACAAATTTAAGACAAGACAAATAAATAAATCTACTCTTAAAAAACTAAGATTTAATTTGTTTTAAAAGATCAAATTCAAAATTTTAAACTCTTTTTAAATTTATTATTATATATATTTTTAATTTTTATATAAAATATAATAAAAAAATTAATTTTTTTAAAATTTTAAATTATTTTTAAAATTTAAAATAAAATTAATATTAAAATTTTTTTTTTTAAATTTTTATTCTATCTCACCTCTAAAAACAAACCAAACCTAACATATGATTTGAAAATTCATTGCTCCAACTTTCTGAATGAATTGTTACCGAACATTGACAGTTTCATACCTGGTTACAAACAATTAATTTTGAATTACAACTTTTGTTGACTTGGAAAATATATGAAATCATTTTATTTGAACGTCATTATTGGCCTGTTCATCCAGATGGGACAAAATTCGGTCTAATCTTAAATTTTTATTTAATTTTTTATAATTGTAACATTTTTATTTAAATATTTTAAAAACATTATTCATGTTTTAAATCTAAATTTTTGCATCCAAAATTCAAATAAACAAGTCTTCACTATACTCTATCCATGTGGTATTATTTAATTTGAGAAATAAATTTTAAATTTTATAAATCATAATGTGCAATATAAAAATTTTCAACTATTGCAGCTTATTTTTTCATTTATTTTTTTGTTTGAATGTTAAGTTAAATTAAGTTGAGTTTAGTTAAGTTAAATAAAATCTTATTAGAATATTATTTTTTAATATTATAAATATTTTAAAATTAAAAAAATTATTTATTATATTTTATAGAAAAAATTTTAAAAAATCATAATAATAAAATAAAATAAATTAAAAAGGGTTAAACATCCAAACAGAATCTTGGTGCGGCATTGGTGCAGCATGGAGTGTGGCATAGGCGTTGCAAGGCCTCTCCTTCTGCCCATAACTTTCTTAATTCGTCACGACTTTCTAATTCATGCCGTCTTGAATACGTGAAGAGATATTATAAGTTCTAATTATATACACCTAATTTGAAGCTTACCGATATGGATACAAAAGTGTCAATTCATTTCAATATATTTTATTTAATTATTATATTTTAAAAAAAATTATATAAAATATAATAAATAATTTATTTTTTAATTTTAAAATAATAATAATATTAAAAAAATTTATTTTAATTCATCTAATCTAAACTCACTATCCCAACGAAATGTAATAAAAAATTAACATTTATTAAAATGCGACGTAAGGTCCATATCGATAATAGAATAACTTTTATAAATTAAGATAAAAGTTATGTTGAGTCATCGAGAGAGAGAGAGAGAGAGAGGCAGACGGCATCCACTTTCCAAATTTTTATTATTATTTTTTAATAAAAAATTACTGTCTGACAACTGATAACTTTAATTTTTCTAAAAAAAAAAAAGAAGAAGAAAAAAGCTGATAACTTTCTTTCTTGGCCGAACGACCGCAGACAACTTTATTCAACAAGTAATGTCCTGGAAAGTGAGTTTGTTATTTATATGAGGAACCTTTTCTATTTAAATTTCTCTTCCAATTTCTCAAAAACACAGACTTTCTCGCGATATTCTGACTCTTCAAGCTCGAGATATTTGTGGATTACGATTATCGCGATATAGTACTGGATTAAATAAATCTAAAATAGGTTCATTATCTCGGATCTGGTGACTGGCTAACGGCTTGACTCTTTTTCGTCGTTCAATACTTGCTTTTTCCCCCAAAAACTAATAATAATATATAATATATGGGGAAAGTGACGTATCCTGAAAATTATTGTTTATGAAACTAAGGACAGGCTGGCCCCACTCTACTTTGTTTGTGGCGTGATAGCCACGTGCCGTACCAAATTTTTTTCCAGACTTTTTGATAATTTCCCTCTTCCAGTCGAGGATTAGAATTTAGATAAGTTTGAATTTGAACTTAAGATAAATTGAAACTAAATTTATTTATTTTTTAATATTATTATTTAAAATTTTAAAAAAATTAAATTAAAATTTAAAAAATTTATATTAAAATTAAAAAAATTTATATTAAGATTTATATTTTGTTTAAAAAATTAAAAAAATATAATAAAAAAATAAAAATAAAGTAAATTGAATTGAATTCATTCTTAAATTTAAATCGAATTATAATTTGTAGAGTATCTTTTTTAATAAATAAATAAAATATATAAATTTATAATGCACTTTTTACTCTCTCATCACAATGGACGATATGTTATAATAAAATATAATAAAATAAAAATATGTATAATATTTTTTGGAAAATGATTTGTAAAAATTATCAGTAAGATCACTTACTTTTTAATAAAAGCTTGTATCAACTTGTCTATTTTAAAGCTTTCTCTTTCTTTTTCTTTTTTAATAAAAGGTTGTATTAACTTCTTTATTTTAAAGCTTGTATCTAATATAACTTTTTTAGAATTTTGCTATATATAAATCGATGTATTAACACACTATTTATAATAATAATAAAAAAACATCAATCGTGTTTTAATATAACTTGTATAAAAAAAAAAAATTTAATCCACATCTACGATATGATCTTGAGTGTGTAAAAAATAATATTTATAAATATATTCTCTCTAAAGAATTTGAGTTAAACCCGAATTATATTATATATATTAATGATATACCCTTAATACGTACTATAATTTCAATGATTATCAATACAATATAAATTAAACTACGATTTCTTAGCCTGCTAGAATGATGATGGGCACATAACGTGAAATACGAAATTATTCTGAAATAATTGTAATATTGTAATTTCCGTGTATCTTCTTTACAGGAAGCCATATCAGTAAACCTATCCACATAAGAAAGCAAAATGTTTACTAATTACTTATATGAGCGATCTTTTGATCCACGATTGGAAAAAAATAAATAAACAAAAACGTACGTTTTTAATATAACGGTACCATGCATGTTATACGCATGCACATATATATATATATACATATATATATAATAGTGATGCATTTTTCGACATAAATGACAAAAAATAAAAAACATAAATATTGACATGGTTCATAGCTAAAACTTACATCTACATGTCTTGAGATGTGAAATTTATTATAAATAAGAAAATTCTATATACTACATGATTATTATTTTATTTTTATCTCACTAAATATGCGATGTGATATATTTATCACTAGAATATAATAATTTATTATATATTTTTTTTATTATTTAATAAAAATAATAAATATGTTACATTTTATTTAATATAATAAAAATAAAATGATCATACATAACCATGTGATATATAATATTACTGATCCTTTATATTGCTTTAGGTCATGTCTTTAAATTTTATTTTGTAATCTTACCTTTATGTCCGGTCAAATCTTGATATTGTCATACCCTCCATTTCTCCCTTTATTCTATCATAATGAGTTTCATCTTCCATATATCGAAGATATATGGACTTTACATTTGCGCTCGTATAGTAATTTACTGACCTCCTGCTTTGATTGTATTGTGGCTCAGTGCCGACTCAATATATATTAAAATTTTAGGCGAAATTTAAGTGGATTATTTATAATTATATATAATATAATAAAATATAAATTATTATATAAAAATAAAATGAGATTTTATTTAAATCTTTAAATAATTTTTTTAATTTAAATTTTATAAATTAATTTATTTGAAACATGGCTTTAATACAAATTTTATATCTTAGTTTAACATGATCTTAATAAAATTATTTAAAAATATAAATAATTTATTGTATTAAATATTAAAAATATCCTTAATTTTATAAAATATTGTATAAAATATTATGTATGAAATTGTATTTATCACTTCTCGATAAGATAAAGGATCATCCAAATAGAGCTATTGATCCCATGACGTCAAAGAAGAAAAACGACAACGACACGTCTAAGCTGAGTTATGAACATAGATTGGAAAGAAAAGAAGGAGGGTACCGCGTAGGGGATGGAAATAACAAAATTAGGAAAATGACCAGTTATATTTAGATGATTCTCTAGATTCATTTTGGGAATTGATAAGAATATCACCTTGAGCAACCAATCAAAAGGTTTCCTTTTCAACCCTAGCTAGCTTGCTTCAAGTGAAATCATTCTATTTAATTTTTATCATAAAATGGATAAAATAATAACTAGACAAGCTCTGAAGATAAATGGTCCCTTTCAAAATGTGTTTCCATGAAACTTCTCTACCTCTGTCAATGGTTGGCATCATCAACACCTTTCCTTAATTTCCTTAATTTAAGGCGCGTCTCGATCAAACCGAAATGCCTTTCTTCTTTTCTATTATTTTGTACCATATATTATTATTATTATTATTATTATTATTATTTTGTAAAAGCATGAAAAAAGAATATTCATGGGGGCTTGGATTGTGATAAAAGTATATTCACGTGTTTCATGACCCGCAATTAACTGTATAGATTACCTGCAATACGTGATATGGGTGGCACGTAGTGCCTAATGAAATTTCAATGTCTAAATTAGAGAAAAATAACTTCAATATAACCATATAAATAAATAAATAATACGTTACTTTTATATGTTATTTGTAAGAATATGAAAATGTTGATAATTACCAATTTTAAGATATTCTAAGACAATTCTTGTGTAAGTAGATAAGATAAATTCTCTGATCTGTCAGAGGCATTATCATATCATCTAACACGTGTCATAGGCTCTGATCATTATAAATATCTCAATTTTAGACTTTAGACTAAATCAAAATCTTTAATCTCTGGTTTTTTTCCCTTCAAAGTCCTAAATATCCATTCCAAGTGATCAGTATAGCCGTAGTGAGATGGCTGATAGTTGTACATTGGACAAACTACAAAGAAAGAATTGCATGGAACTCAGGTGATTATGATTCATGGTTGATATAGCTGTGCTTGGGTGTTGAGATCATCTGCTAGTCTGCTACTTTATAAACAATTCATTTCCAATATATTAAAATTCATAAGCTATTCGCTAGTATTATTTATAAATGAATATTTAAGATGCCTTGAACATCTAAGATTCTAAACGCATTGGCGGAACTATATATTAAAGGACAAGAAGAGGCCTCCCCTCCCAAAAAGTTAAAAAAATAATAATGCATATTAATTTTATGAATTTTTATGATTTAATAAAATATATTAATCTTATTTTGTATTGACTTTATTGTTCTCCCAAAATTATCTTAGCCCTCTAGTATAAAATTATTTTGATTTTATAAATTAATTACTTATAAGTCTAATTCAAAAAATATTTAAACATATATTATTTTTTATATATCATATTTTTTAATATATAAATTGTATTAAATGTATATGTTTTTAGATTAAATCTTATTATTAAATTGTTTTATATTGTAAAAAAAAATTATTTATAAACAAAACAAAATATATTTTTTTTATATAATTTTAATTTTACTTAATCTCCCTAAAATAAATTTTTAATTCTGCCACCGTCTAAATGTACCCTAATCTTCTAAAAATGGTCCGAGTCTCCAGAAGTCCCACCACTGTTCGTCCATGCATATTAGGACAGCCAATAATTCTCTCCGCCGGCGCTCTTAATTCCTTTTGTAAGTACCAAATAAATTTGACACATCAAAAGTTGTACGCGTAGGTACGTGTCCTTTTACGTCCGGGCAGTGGTGTAACAACGTGGTGTGAGTGGCCGTTGTTAATTAGGAAGTTAACTGTAGTTGTATCAACGACAGTGGAAGATTTCATTTTTTTATCTCTTTCCTCTGAAAATCTCAATCGCTCTCGCAAAAATCAGCTAAACTTGAGGGGGGAGAGTTCTGGTTCCGACCTCTCCTCTTTTTCTTCTTTCTTTCTCTCCCCTCTCCTCCTTTCTTTTTCCAACCATCTATTTGTAATTGTGAGAGTAGTTTCAATTTGGATCTTTTAAATTTGGTGACTACAAGTTGGTGGCTGTCCAACAGCTTAAGACCACCATATGCCATTACTGTCATTCTCTCGTTCATCAATCTTATCATCGATCGTATTTTTTTATCGAATGAAATAACGAGTGCAAGGCACGCACAGGATCCAGTGTGGGAGCTTTTTCTACGCGTCTCGCCATTCAGTGGATCTACTCCACCAAGCGCAATTTTTCGAGAATCTATGTTCGTCGAGCGGCTCAAACTCGTGGAGTTTAACTCCTAAAGCAGAGTGTACTATTCACGCGCCACTATAGGTTGAATGTTGTGTTTTGCTTTGTTCTGTATTTTAGTGTTTAGTTGTTTCTATAGTATTAATTTTGCAAATAATGTTTGTATAGAGAAAAGTTTAAAACGTGAGAAATAGTCTCTCATACATTTTGTTCATTTGGAGTTTAAATATTCTCATCTTTTGGAGGAGAAATTTAATACATGCCTTTAGGAGGCAATGTTCAATTCTTTTAGATTTTATCTAAGAGATTTAAAAGTCGGGCATCAATATGTAACTAGTTAATTGTTTGATCATACTATAAGCTTCGTTTTCATGAGTTTCAAATAAGTCCAACTATTTCTCAAAAAAAAAAAACTGTAGTTATATCAATCAAAGTTATGAATTATGTTTTGATGATATTTCGATTAAGGTATTTGAATTAATATTTTGAATACTGTATTGATGGGTCTATTAATATCGATTAAGGTATTTGGACAAAATATTTTAATATTGATATTGTTTCATGCACTAAAAATAATTTATCCATAAATAAATTTTTATATATAAATGTATATAAATTATATTTCAAAATAATAGTCAATATATGAATAAATTATATATAAATATATATATTTAGTATAGTTTGAATTGAAATAAAAAATAATAAAAAATGAAAATTTTGTGAATGATCGAAATTCGGTACAACTGAAACACATGCTTGTATTTCAGCCGGTACACTTGAAATATCGGCCAATACACCTAAAATATCGACCGGTACAAAACAACCCATTAAATAATATTAGACAGTCAATTGGTACAGTACAAGATTTAAAACAATGATTGGAATGAAATATTTTGATATCGATATTGTTTCGAATATCAGTTCAAGATAAACAATATATGAATAACTTTTTATATAAAAAATATTAAGATAACATTGCAGCCCATAAATTAAAAGAAAAAAAAATTGCTTACCTTAATGCGCTGAAATGACCAGAATTCAGGCCGGAATAAAATATAGGCCTCCACCATTCCAGCCACTGTACCGAAATGACATATTCTAGCTATTTTAATCGGAAAGGAACATAATTAATAACTTTGATATCAGTCCTGCATGAATCGTTAGAACTTAGAGATAATATTAATATTGTTTGTTTTGAAATTTTGTCATATCAATAAATCATGTTAATTAAAAAATTGTTAATTAATATTACATATGTGTTTAATATTTTAAATAATTTGTGCAGATATTAATCAAATAATTAAAAACTATTACAAACTTGATACATTAATAATTATTAGTATACTTATAAACTATGACGGACAAATTAAATCTACGATGAAAAAAATTATAAGCATACAATATTCCCAAACAACAATGTTTATTGCTCGAGTTATTTGGGTTTGATATTTAATTGTATGTAATTAATTTGTTTGAGGTTGGGAGAAGCATCATCACTAGCATTTTCTCTCGCGAAAATAATTGTCCTTCTCGCGATATCTCTCTGAAAATACCCTTCCATCGTCTCCTACTTTGAGAAGGGAAAAGGGGAAAGGGGAAAGGGGAAAGGGGGAGGAGCTCCGACTCCGTCGTTCCCTCTGTTCTCCGTCCTTTTTCCTCTCATTTTCTCTCTCTATATATATATATTTTCATCTTCATTTTTTCAGTGACAATAGTATATAGTGTTGATTGTAGTTTTTAGGATTTGTTGATGTTGACTTGTGCACGTTTGAGTTAGTTCGATGGCCGAAGTCCACCACGCGCCTTGCTGTCGTCTTCCCTCTTCATCAATCTTGAAGTCGACTAGAGTTTTTATCAAACGAAACGGCGCATGCATTGCACAAGTGGGGTCCATTTGAGCTACGCTCTACTCGCCACGTGATTTGGGGGCCTTTTCCGTCGCATGTGGTTCTTCATAGATCCAGGGCTGCCAAACTACTCAAACTTGTCGATTTTTCATTTTTAGAGTGGCGCCTGTTGTCGTTTTTCACTCTTAGAGTGGCGTCTGTTATCTACACGCCACCACATCTAAATTTGCTTTTTTGTGTAATTGTTTGTGTTGTGTAGTTTAATTGATTTTTGTGTAATTTTTATTTGTATAGAAAAATGTTATAATTGAAAAATAACATCTCAAATTTTAAGTTTGTAAAGTTGTAGTTCTCTTATCTTTAGAAAGAATATATTTTAGTTCTCTATTTTAGGCAATGAATATTCTCTTAGACATTTCATCTGCAGAGAAATAAAAGTAGTGTCCCAAATGTCTCTAGTTGATCTATATATTAAAATTTTCCAATTATATCAATTATATTTGTATGCTTCAATTTTATCGATTGAATGAAAGGTAATCTATTTCTTAGCAAAAATATTGTTTAAGGTTCTGCTTAAAATTGTACATCACTTAATTCATTCCTTATCAAAAAGGTCTACGAGAACTAATAGGAGGGCGCAAGCATCGACAAATAATAATTTTAAAAACAAATATATAATTGAGAAATAATATCTCAAACTTTAAGTTTGTAAAGTTGTAGTTTTCTTATCTTTAGGAAGAATATATTTTAGTCATCTGTTTTAGATAGTGAATATTCTCTTAGACATTTTATCTGCAGAGAAATAAAGTTATGTCCCAAATGTCTCTAGTTAATCTATATATTAAATTTTCTCAATTATATCAATTACATTTGTGTACTTCAGTTTTATCGATTGAATGAAAGGTAATCTATTTCTTAAAAAAATATTGTTTAAGGTTCTGTTTAAAATTGTAGATCAGTGGGGCTGCTTGGATTGGGAAGTGTGTTGAGCTCATCTCAACTCACTTCCATTTCATCATTATATTTTTATAATTTTTTATACAAAACACAAATTTCTATACACATTTTTCAAATCTCAATACACCTTTTTCAAATTATAACACACATTTTTTAAATTCTAAAATAATAATAATATTAAAAAATAAACCAAACTCATCTCAACTCATCTCATCTCTGAATCCAAGTGAGACCTTAATTCATTCATTATGTTGCATAAAAAAGTCTACAAGAACTAATGGGAGGGCACAAGCATCGACAAATAATAATTTAAAAAATATATATATAAATATAAGATTTATTAAAAAAGATTAATTTTTAATAATAAACTAATCTACACAATACTCGCGTACTTGCACATAATATTATTAAGTTATGTGTTGAGAATCATCTCAATTTATTTTATTTTATTATTATAAATTTTTAATTATATATATGAAATATAATAAAATTTTTAATTTTTAAAATTTAAAAATAAAAATAAAAAAACATAAATATTTAATATTATTTTATTTATAATACTATCTCAATTTATCTCCATACCGTCCGGACCACAAGTCTAATACTTAAAAAAAAAAAAAAAAAAGTGAAAAAAAAGTATGAAAACGCTGTGAAGTTGTACTCGATTCTGGGCCTTTGGTTGCCATCCTTTATGAACTTCACGAGTATGACAGACGACATGACATCAATGCAATGAATGGCTGAATTTTTCAGCCAAAAAATATGAAAGGGTCGGGTCCCTATGCGTACAGAAGATGTCAAATAAAACGCCAGTAAAAGACATAAAACTTATATAAATAAAACAAATGCGTCAGTACTACTGCGCGCATTGATGATGAAAATGTTTAATGTCGGGACTCGGGGGCAATGATTATCTAGAAAAGTGCCTCCTTGAGAGGCCATTGGCCAATGCAATGGGGGCTGCCATCCTTAGATATATAAGAGTTTGGAATATTAATTAATGGGTTTTGGATTTTTGCTGATCCTACGTACGTACGCATCCCTATGATCGATCGCTTAATTAGAAGCCACCTAACTTAAACAGTCAGTCATGCATCGATTGATCATCTGATGATTCCCCCATCACCCACATTCCATATATATACAACATAAAAAACCAAACAAAAAAAAAACGATTAATTATAATTATAAATAATTATTTTACTATAATTAATTGATGCCAAATAAACAGATCATTTCTTATAACAATATATAATAGCTAGATATATATGTATAAGTACTGTAGTAATTCTATATTAGACGGATCACATATATTTGAATATATGGATGGCAAGATGATGTTTTAATTATAATGAACCAATGATGTCTATGAAATATAGGAGAGGTTATTTTATTTTATGGAGAGCAATATCATTATTTTGTTCTAAATCATATATTTAAAGGGTTACACGAGTTACAACACGATTTTAAAAAATAAATTGATATAATTATATATAATTTATTTAAATAAATTATTTTATAATAGAAAGAATTTTATAATTTTAAAGTATCGCATAAAATTGACCTTAGGCAAGCTCAAGTCTCAACTCCAAGGTTTTCAACCTATTTTTATTTCTTCAAAATAAAGTGCTCCCCATCTAAACCCTATCTTTGTTTCTTTTTTGAGCATCTAAACCCTATCTATCCGTCTATTTTGATTTTCTACTTTAGTTGCCAAATTATCATAAATACAATAAATTAAGTTTGGATGTTGAGAAGTGTTGAAAAGAATTATGAATAGTAATAAAAATATGTAAAAAATAATAATAAAATAATAAATAATAATAAAATATTTTAAAAATATTTGAGAGTGACTTACACGTTAAATATAGTCTAAGAGTTCATTTGAAAACAAAATTATGATTAGATATTCTCAAATTATAATCAATATTATTATAAGTAAGTTATTTATTATTATTTACAAATAATATCAAAATGAAACCTAATATTCAATAGAAAGCAGTAATCAAGCCCTTAGCTGGATGCTGGTGGAACCTTCATTATATTTGTGCACTGCTTAGTTACCTTTGATTACTTTCCAATTGATCGCAAAACAATAAAAGATAGAGAGAACAAAATGGGTACGCGATACTCTCCACATTGTATAAAGTAAATAGGAATTTGATGTATAATAAAATAAAGGGTAATTCTGTTGGGTCCCTTTGCGTTTTTATAGTATAATTTTTTTTAATATTTATATATATATTTTAATAAAATTAATTAAAAAAAAATGTATGAAGATATAATATATATATAATTTTTTTTTATTTAAAAATTATCATAAAAGTATAAAGAGACCCAATACCGAAACCTTATATTTACTCATAAATAAATAGGGGACTTGAACCTGATGACTTATCTAGAAAACAAACCTAGCTTTACACGTAATAGAAATGCGTGAATCACGTCCTACGTCCTATCTTGTGACTTCAGCATTAAAGTCTTCAATCATACAACTCGCAAAAGAAAAAGAAATAGAAAAAGAAATAAATATCCCAAATGTTATTTTATTTTATTTTATTTTTACCTATAATAGTTTATTCTTATCCTCTTTAATTTCTCACGAGAGTTTCATGAGTTTCGGGGTAATGAGAAAGAGTTTTTTTTTTTTTTTTAGTATAATTGTTTTATAAAATCTGACTAAAGTCAAAGAAAATGAAAGTGAAAGGGAAAATAAAAAAGGTTTTAAAACTACGTACGGTCCATACATAAAATGGCCCCACCGTTTTAATTCCACAACCAGCTGAGGAAAAATAAACAAGAGAGATTAAATTCCACAAGCTACAGCTAGAAAGTCTACGGCTATGACACGCACGCGCTTTCTGACAGTTTCAAACATTATTCAAAATTTGTTTGGATAATGAGTTGATTTTAACATTTTTATTTATTTATTTAATTATTATAAATTTTTTACATTCAAACCTCCTACGCGGCAGCTTACGACGCCTGCCCACTTTCACCACTCTTTATTTCTGTTAGAAACAAAAGTTCAATCGCAAGGAACATGCGTGGGGACATTTTCCGAACACAACTCTCACGCCCACTCTCTATTTCCTTTTCGGTGGCTCTTGTTGGGTAGCGCGCGTGACGGCGTGAGCATCCAGTTTTCTACCGAAACTTGTTGCCCTTTACATTTGAATCAAAAGGTCTCTTATACATTGGGCTGTAATCAAATTGAATTTTCAGGTTATCCAGTCCAGCTATATTCAAATAACTCGAGGGAGTTTACCAAATTGAGTCGAATTTGAGCTAATCAGACGTAATCTCAAGTCAAGTCAAGTCAAATTCTTTATACTCTTTAATTTTATTTGTACTTATATATATATATTTTTGAATAAATTGAATAATTAAGAATACTAGATTTTAAAATAAAATATTAAATCTAATAAAACTTTAATTAATATATAAAATTTATATTGAACTATAAAATTATAACATTTTTATGAATATTTTTTTTTATATGGTTACACATTATAGTATATAATAAAAATACCAAATTTTATGTAATATTAACTATTATACAATATACATATACTACAATTATTCACTAGAGTACTTAATTAACTAAAATATCATTATGAACTATATGCAATATACAGGTATAAATGACTATATATAAATAAGTGAGTTACATATTATATATTTAATTTTCGAAATAACTATACTTATGTTATAAAATGTAATATGTATAGAAGTATATAGAAGAATACTAATATATAGAAATAAATATATTTGTGATTTATAGATAAGTTTTAATCAAGTCAAGTATAAACGAGCGAATCTTAATCCAGCTGAGTCGAGTCAAGTTTAATCGAGTACGTATCATTTACTAATCAAGCAATTTATTATTTTCACGAACAAGTTCTTTTTTTTTTTTTTTATGAGTTGAGTTCGATTTGAATTTAGCTCAACGAATATCGAGTAAGGAATTAAGCGGATTGGTTCATTTATAGTCCTAATTACATGCATAAACATACACATATATATTTGTATTTTAGTTAAAATAATTATTTTATATTAAACAGGTTATACAACCAATTATATTAATAAAGTACATACAAATTAAAAAAAAATGAGTACTGCACATAGATTTCTTGTAATATTAATATGTTATTTTATTTTGACCGCTCATATATTTAGTTTTTTTTTTCAAATTCTTTTACTTATTTATTAAAAAAATAATTATTAGTATATTGATATATATATATATATTAAATATTTCAAAATATTTGAATTAAAAAATATAATTTGCATTAAAGGACTCGCTAAATAAACAAATTGAGGGACATACAAGTTCCTCAAGAACAACCTTTACTTTTCCTTCCGATCATGTTTATTAAAAAAGGGGGACATACAAGTTCCTCAAAATGAACCTTTAAAGTCTTTCCGATCACATTTTATCAAAATCCTTTTTTAATTTTTATTGCTACTACTACGTGTCAACCCACTAGTATCGCACCCACTACGTGTGAAAAGTTTTCTGAAAATTTGAAAGCTCTTTTGGATATTATTCTTTTATAAAAATATGGTACCTTTCTGGTTAAATCGCATAACATAATTTGGAGTGATCGATGAAGAATGGTCATGACTCATGATGCATAAATCTGAATTGAAAGTGATTTTGTATTTCTTTAACTTCCTAAACAAGACAAGCTTATAAATCGACTATGCTAAATGCAGCGATAATACTTTTATTCCCTAGCACGTAAGTAAGAAGGGTACGTAATTATCAACCGATAATATTATATGGTCAAAATATTAGTGCTTCGTAGGTAGGTGTATGAATGATCATGTGATAACAAATCACTCTCTCATCCATTGGTATCTATGATGTGAAATTATTTATTATATTTTATTTATAAATTAATTATTTAATATCGTATAAAAAATATTGTAATTACAATAAAAAATGATAAAAATGATTTTTCTTAAATAAATTATCTCTATGAAAAATAATAATTGTTTTTCTAATTAGTTCACTTGACGCTAATTGATATATCATTGTCGAATACATAATCTCTCGAGTACTCTCACCACCTCACCACCTCACCTTTTATAAGAATAATAATACATGTATGATTTTTGTTATAATCATGTATACAACCATATGTTATTTTATAAAAAAAATACATTTTATTTAACATACTATTGTAATAATGATTATAAAAATATTGGTTGTATCACACGTTTGTAATCTATTTCCCTTGCTAATATATACACATATGGACAATTTATATGGTGACGCGAGTATATGCCAAAACAGAAAACACAAAAGTTACACTCACGTGTAATATGCGTGCATTATTGGCAGTAGGTAGTTGTTTCATTTAAAATAAAAGGTTTGAGTTGCAATTCATGTTACAAAGTGACGAATGGGGCCTTCACATAAATCCATTAGGTGAGATGAATCAGATCATCAATCATCTTAATCTACTCGGCACCATACTATTAATTTCCTTTATAGCCTTTCCACTATTTAAACAGCAAAATTCTATATCATATCATCTTAAATGTAACATCTGCATGCATAGTGATAGTATTGACATGACAAATAATTAGACGATTTATTCCTTATTATTATTATTATTATTATTATTATTTTCTGATCGATTGATGTTTAAATAGTTTAAGATATTATTTTCTAATATAATTAATTGTATCATTTGTTAAAATATAAATAATTATTTTAATTAAGTAAATTAATAAAATAAATACATAAGAGATTGTATGTAATAAAACTCATCTTAAAGTTAGTACGTATAAAATAAATCATCATTTACATAACTTAAGATTTAATTTATAAAACTTAAAAATTATATTTTAAATCAAATGATGTCATCTGAATTATTTATTATATATAATCAACATATAATAACATTTTTCGAACAATAATACTATCTAAATCATTTCCAATAATCTTAAAAAAAAAAATTCAAAGTTTTTAATTTATTCTTTACCGCCGAGTATCTCTCGTTTAGTATCGCAATCATGAACGGTATTACTGTTTCACGTGATATATGGTAATAATAATGTATAGTTTAGTACGACTACCATGAGTGGAACAATGGCAACGAAAGTAATATTATGGCTCTTCCGGGGTTCGAAGTTTATGGGACCCGTCCGAGAAAGCTTGTCGTTTAATGAGGGATCTGAGACAGAGTAAAAATCGCTTTCTGGGACATTTTCAAATTCTTCTCGAGTGTTCCTCTACCTTGATAATGTACCGTTGATGTATTTCGGTAAGCAGATAAAATTCCGGTGGTTGAAATCTACGGCAGGAAGTGAAGGGTAGTCGTACGTACTTTATGTAGTCCATTATTTCTTCTTTAACTCTCGGTCCAAATCAAGCTGAAGGACAGCTGTCAGCTACAGATTCCGAGCCGATGACCTCGACAAAGTCTAGCCGGCTAAGTGGGACCCTCCTTGATTGGACTCATTGATAACCACATCTACATATCGCCATAACTTGGATATGTAAAATAACGTATCAGTTGATATGTACAATTACGTATCACTGCTTTATCTGTCTGCCTCCTATAAAATCCCCATTTCTGAAAGCTCAATGTCTCATTATATAATTGTCTAGAGAGAGAAAGAGAGAGAGCGAGTTTTTAGAGAAAGGAAGAGAGAGAGGGGGAGAGAGAAAGAGAGTAATACCATTCCATTTCTAGAGGAGCAAAAGCTTCTCTTAGCTCTCCCTTCTGTGCGTTCGTGTTCGTTGGTTTTCAAGGTAAGGGCTTCCTTCAATTCTCTCAACCTCTCTCTGAAATTTAGAATCTTTTACTTTAAAGTCTGCTATTTTTTAACCCATTTTTATTTTTTCCTGGGGGATGGGGGGTTTGCTTTTGCATCTTTGATGCCCATATGGTCTAAAAGCAGCCTTCTTGTCCGTGAAAAATATCACCCTTGATTTTTTTTAAAGATTTTTTAAACCGATGTTAAGCTTCACCCATGTCGGTATTTTCTAAGTACATGTGATGTTTTTGGGTGCAAAAATGGGTTCCTTTTTTGTCCGATGGGTGGTAGTTGACTGATCTATTTCAGGGGATAGATTTGAATCTATGTGCTATTTTTTTTATTGCTTTTCCAATAATTAGGCTAGGCAGAGATGGCCCCTTTACAGATTTATCTGTCGCTTATGATATTTTTTCAGATCTAGTGCCGTTCTTGGTGATTCGTATTTTGTGAATCGAAGAAGACGGGGCGACTACCATGTCGTCGCTTAGTAGAGAGCTTGTGTTCTTGATTTTACAGTTCCTTGATGAGGAAAAGTTCAAAGAGACTGTTCACAAGTAAGCTACTAAGAATTTAGCTTTCTTCTTTGTTTTTATTTTTATTTTTTATGGTTAAGTCACTTCGAACAATTGATTATGTACTTTTTTCTCATCAGTTGCTTTGTTTATGAAATAGGCTTGAGCAGGAATCTGGGTTTTTCTTTAATATGAAGTATTTTGAGGATGAGGTGCAAAATGGTAATTGGGAGGAGGTTGAGAAGTACCTTTCCGGGTTCACAAAAGTGGACGATAATCGGTACTCAATGAAAATCTTTTTTGAGATAAGGAAGCAAAAGTATCTTGAGGCATTGGATAAGTAAGCTTTCAAGTTTGAGGTTATTAATTATCTAAGTGTCGGTTTTATGAGAATTGATTGTTTTGTCTTTGGACATTCTGTGACATGTAGCGTGTGAATGAGACTGTTTAAATTTTGACAGGCACGATCGTTCCAAGGCTGTGGATATATTAGTAAAGGATTTGAAAGTGTTTGCCACATTTAATGAAGAGCTTTTCAAGGAAATCACCCAGCTCTTGACATTGGAGAATTTTAGGTATGATGAATTTGTGTTCAAGTCTTCCACTTTACATTTGAAATCAACTATAGGAAATGTTGTCAAAATGGGTTTGTTGTATCACAGAGAAAATGAGCAACTTTCCAAATATGGAGATACCAAATCTGCTAGAGCAATCATGTTGGTGGAGCTTAAGAAACTAATTGAAGCAAATCCTTTATTCCGTGATAAATTGCAATTCCCAAACCTTAAAAATTCAAGGTTACGGACTCTCATCAACCAAAGGTAACTCATTATAGTGCTCTAGTCTTCCATCTAAATGGAATATCTGTATACTTCAAATTGACTTTGAGATGGTTTTAGTTGGTAGTGAACTTATTTTGGTGTTTTCGTTTCTCTTGAACAGCATTTGACATGAATATTTTATAATTATAGCTAATGATCATGATCTCTTGACCATTTCTTTTATGATTGATCCCACCCTGTAAGTTGGGACTGTGCCATGAATGCTGGGATAAACAATGCAACAATAATAAACTTTCCAGTGATGCCAAGAGTTGTTTGTCTCTGAATATCAGCATGAATTATATGCTTCACAGTCTAGGGTGCTCGGAATTATATCAGTTTCAGAGAAACTTCATTAACTTCACTGCTCGTCATAAGCTTCCACTCAAGTTAGTTAAGTTCTACAATCTGATTTATTATTGTAAGTAAGTTGGGACTGTGCCATGAATGCTGGGATAAACAATGCAACAATAATAAACTTTCCAGTGATGCCAAGAGTTGTTTGTCTCTGAATATCAGCATGAATTATATGCTTCACAGTCTAGGGTGCTCGGAATTATATCAGTTTCAGAGAAACTTCATTAACTTCACTGCTCGTCATAAGCTTCCACTCAAGTTAGTTAAGTTCTACAATCTGATTTATTATTGTAAATTGCAGCTTGAATTGGCAGCACCAACTATGTAAAAACCCTAGGCCAAATCCAGATATAAAAACCCTATTCGTGGATCACTCTTGTGCACAACCAAATGGTGCACGTGCTCCATCACCTGCAAACAATCCACTGCTTGGATCCTTACCAAAAGCTGGGGGTTTCCCTAACTTAGGTGCACATGGGGTAGGTTACAGATTGATTGGTTGCAATGTCAACTTAGTTGTATTTTTACAGCCTTTCGTTAATTTTCTTCAACATGTGTTTTCAGCCTTTTCAACCTGCACCAGCACCTGTGCCAACGCCCCTTGCAGGTTGGATGTCCAATCCTTCCACTGTAACTCATCCAACAGTTTCTGGAGGAGCTATTGGTCTTGGTGCTCCATCAATCTCAGGTATTATGTTCATTTGTTTGGGTATCGGCTACTGAGTACATCTGCAATTTTTTTTTTCCAGATATAAATTGTTTACAGTTCCAATTTTCACCATGGAAGTGTTTCTTTGACGTGAACAGCTGCTTTGAAGCATCCAAGGACTCCTCCAACTAACCCTTCTCTAGACTACCCATCTGGGGAGTCTGATCATGTTTCTAAAAGAGCTAGACCAATGGGGATTACTGATGAGGTATTATACTTGTGCAAAGATATTTTTGTTCACTGGGTTGAGACATCTTGTTTTCACCTAACTCCTCATGTCCGTAAATTTATTTTCCACGTTTTCACATAACTCCTCATGTCCTTAAACTTATTTTCCATGATTGCAAGTGAAAAAGTAACTTTGATTGCATTTTCAACAATATGGTTCTCATTGTAATAATTCCACATCGAAATAATTACGATTTCTCGAATCAAATTACTACTGATAAAAAGGTTATTCTAATAAAATTACAATGAGGAGAAAATTGGAATGCTAGAATACAATCAATCGGTGTGCACTCATCCGATGGAGTACGGTAAAATAGTCTGATGTTCCAGAGATATCTAAAATTATCAGATGGCTGGATCAGATGCATATTTTTCAGTCCAAGTCTCATCATTTATTGATTACTGTTCATATGTGCAGGTTAATCTGCCCGTTAATGTGTTGCCAGTAACATTCCAGGGTCATGGTCATGGTCATGGTCAGCCATTCAATGCGCCTGATGACTTGCCAAAAACTGTCGCTCGAACCTTAAATCAAGGATCATCTCCCATGAGCATGGATTTTCATCCTAATCAACAAACTTTACTTCTTGGTGGGCTCTCTTTTAAAGCCTCTCTTGATTTTATCTATAAATATTTAAGCTTGCTGCCAAGTGTTTTAAATGATATATTTCCTTCCTACAAGTGTTTAGCGTTTTATTTAGAAATTTTCCATTGAGTATTTTGCATGTTGTGCTTCAGTTGGTACCAATGTTGGGGACATTGGGCTGTGGGAAGTTGGTTCTAGGGAGCGGTTAGTTTTGAGGAAATTCAAAGTTTGGGATCCCAGTGCATGTTCAATGCCACAGGTGTGTCCCTTGTTTTTGTCTTTCATTAAGTTAATGTTCATTCTATATCCTTAATGTTACATATTAAGAAGAAAAAAAGTGCTATATCCTTAATGCCTATAATATTTGAATAATTGGAACTTGTTCATATTGATGGATTTCAGGCAGCTCTGGTTAAAGATCCTGGTGTATCTGTTAACCGTGTGATTTGGAGCCCTGATGGTGCTTTGTTTGGTATGCCTAATACACTGGAGTTTTTCACTCCATGTACACAACCAATATATATCTTAAAGGTGAACTGGACAATTAGATGATGTCTTCTTTCTATTCCAATTACAGGAGTTGCATACTCCAGGTACATCGTTCAAATATATTCTTATCATGGGAATGATAATATACAGCAGCACCTGGAGGTATATCTAATATGAATTTTTCCGTTTCATTCTTTTTGCACTTTACCTTCTGTGGTATTTGAGATGCTATTCTGAAAGTTGCTCTAAATTTGCTGATATAGATTGATGCTCATGTTGGCGGAGTAAATGACATAGCATTCTCTCACCCAAACAAGCAACTTTGTGTGATAACCTGTGGTGACGATAAGACCATCAAGGTCAGTTGGTCTTGTTGCTTGTTTGGTCATTTTGATGTTTTGAGTGGAGGTAAATTTGCCATTCCTTCCCAATCTTGTTTGGTAATTGTAGGTGTGGGATGCTAATACTGGTGCAAAGCAGTATACTTTTGAAGGTCATGAGGCTGCTGTTTATTCCGTCTGTCCTCACTATAAGGAGAACATTCAGGTATCATTTTCATTTGTGACTTTTTTTTTTTGGTTCTGATTGTTTTAGTTTTTTTTTGATAAGTAATAAACCCCTTTTTATTAATGAGAATATAATAAGACATAGCCTGAGTACACGGGAAGTATACAAAGAAAGCACCTGGTTACATTCTATGAGTTTGAATTAAAAGACAAGAAATCATGCACATTGCTACCAGAGGGTACAATGGCTGAGAACCATAATAAAAGAGTATGCAGAAAAAACTCCTGGAGCTCCTCCATAGTTCATTCTCTGTTTTCAAAGCAACGCTCATTTCTCTCCGACCAAATGCACCACATTATACACAATGGAATCATCTTCCATACAGCTTTCACCTGTAGACAGCCTTTGATTCCTTTCCAGCAAGCAAGTAAATCAATTACCTTTTCCGGCATCACCCACCCAACATGCACACGACTGAAAACAACATTCCACACAGCTCGTGTCACCTCACAATGCAATAATGAATGATCCCCTGATTCACCGTGAGCCTTACACAAACAACACTAATCCATCATGATAATGCCCCTCTTCCTCAAGTTATATGTGGTAAGAATTTTTCCAAAGAGCAGCAGTCCATACAAAAAAAGCCACTTTGGTGGGTGCACCAGACCGACAAATACTTTTCCATAAGAATGCTGCATGTCCTTGGGAAACCAGGGTTGTGTAATAGGATTTTACTGTAAACTTTTTGCTGGCTATGGTCCTCCACTGAATGCTTTGAGCTTATTGTGGTTATTGGTTTGGCCTTCCTTTCATGGATTCTTCTTTAAGTCCCAGTTTTTTTGTTCCTAACACCCTTTTTGTGCCTTTATGCTTAGTTTATCTTTTCAACTGCACTGGATGGAAAGATAAAAGCATGGTTGTATGATAACTTGGGATCTCGAGTTGATTATGATGCTCCTGGTCGCTGGTGCACGACAATGGCTTATAGTGCCGATGGTACGAGGTAATAAAATGGACCTGTTGTGTTGGTGCTGCTTGTCCTTTGCTCTTTGGTGGGAGCATGGTCAACTAAATAGGTTTTTTTTTTTTTTTTTTTTTTAAATTTATTTTAACCTTTGTTTTTGTCTGTCTGTTTGTATTTGTATTTTTATATATTATTTTTTGTGTGGGTGGTTTGTGGAAATTTCAGGCTCTTTTCATGTGGGACAAGTAAAGATGGGGATTCGTTTATTGTTGAATGGAATGAAAGTGAAGGGGCAGTGAAAAGGACCTATCAAGGATTCCGTAAGCATTCTTTGGGCGTGGTGCAATTTGATACAACTAAAAACAGGTTTTTAGCTGCTGGTGATGATTTCTCTATCAAATTTTGGGATATGGACAACATTCAACTTTTGACTACTGTTGATGCTGACGGAGGCCTCCCAGTAAGTCCGTAAAGTTAAAAGTATAAATTGAAAGTGTGTCCCTTTGTAATAATAGTTGCTGAATTTTGTCTTTTCTACTTCCTAGGCAAGCCCACGTATCCGCTTCAACAGGGATGGCAATCTCTTGGCTGTTTCTGCCAATGAAAATGGAATTAAGATTTTGGCAAATGCAGATGGCAGTAAGTTATTACGCACCGTTGAAAATCTTTCTTATGATGCCTCAAGAGCATCTGAAGCTATGACGAAGGTAGCTTTATCAGCTCATTACTCATTAGTTGTTGTGACACCTCCCCTCAGCATGAACTAATCTTGTCCATGCATGACATCTGTTACAGCCGACAATAAACCCAATTTCAGCTGCTGCGACTAGTGCTGGACTTGCAGACAGAGGTGCCTCTATGGTTGCTATTGCCGGAATGGTTTGTGGCACTTACTTTTCCCACTTCATATATAAAATTTATATAAGTTGGACCATCATAGTTTTTCTGCTTGTCATAGTTTGGATAGAAATTACTATTCAATCACAGAAAATATAGGTATCATTTTTTTTAATTTTTTTTTAAATGCATTTTGTATCATGAATTATTCTTCTTCTAATATATATTAAATTGACATTAATCTTGCCAGAATGGGGATGTCCGGAACATGGGGGATGTGAAACCTAGAATAACAGAAGAATCTAATGACAAATCCAAGATCTGGAAGCTCACTGAAATCAATGAACCATCTCAATGTCGATCTTTAAGGCTTCCTGAAAACCTGAGGGTAACCAAGGTGTGATATTTGCTAACTGGCTTTATTTTTGGGAGTTTCTTTTACATAACAGTGGTTTGATTATATTTGCAATCTGGCTATCTTCTTCCTAAGGCACTTCAGCTAGTTCAGCAACAATGTGTTCCTCTTCTACAATGTATTGATATGTGCTGTGCTTAACTACATTCTTTCATGCTCTTTGGTGCTTATTTCAAATAAAGCTTTAGAAGCATTATGAACTTTTTTGTGGTGTCTTTCTGTGCACTTAGCTACATTACTCCTGTTCTTTTCATTAATCAAAACTCCTTCGAGTACATAAAAATTAGTTGGATAGCATGGTAATCTTCTTGTTAGTGAGAATAAACTTTGTGATTGCAACTGACGATGAATTTGTAGGCGTAATTACCTAAAGACTCGAATAATTAATCAAAAGCTAGCTTCATGCCAGTCATGGGAATTCTTATCTTTATAATACATAAATAATTGTACTTGGGCTATGCCTATTTGTACGGTTTACTTAAAATTTTAAGTATCTAAGCATAGGCATGCAATAACATAAGATTAGTAGAATAAAGTTGGTACTTTTCAATTGATGAATGCTTTGTGACTGGCCAGTTTAGCCTAGCATATGCATAAGTTCACTTTCAAAAGCTGTCTTGCCTTGCAAAAGCTGCTCCATCTGCTTCAAACTCAAAGGATCATTTACAGTTTACTTCATCTCCCTTTGCCTTGAAAACGGAGTGGATTGGCAAGTGAGTCACAGCCATCGGTCTTGATTAGACATTGGCAATTCACCTATCAGACTCCATCTTAAAGGCAGGAAGGAGCCAAATCCCTCATTTACTTTTCTCAATACCTTTAGGTAGAAATAACCGAGTGCTAAGATCCAGTTAGCGCAGGGATTGCCTTGCCTTGTTCAGGTGTATCATACTAGCAGAAGTCGAACTTTGGTAAGAAGGTTATTGCACAAAATAGGTGGATTTGTAGAGAAAAAAATTTAATAGGAATATGATATAATGTTTGCAAAAGGAAGAGTTGTTTGATGTAGTATAAAAGAAGAAAAATGTGATTGGTACAATATGAAATGATACTGAAATAAGAACTAGGAAACCTACTAGAAAGAATGATCTACAAGCTAGAGGGGGTTAAAAATAAAAAGAGGGGGTGGACAGCGCAATGATAAAGCACTTTATTATTGATGAAAAAATAGATGTAGTTTTAATCTTAATTTGATGCTGTACATGATAACAGGATCAAGAGGATTAATTAACTAAGGGGGGTAGTATTTATTAATTTTAATATACTTCCAACTAAGGAAGTCAGCATATTGGGGCTAAATTACTTGTGCTAATTTGAAGATGATAAGTTGGCACAAATAAGTATTAATTTGAAAAGAAAGCCGACCTTCATATTAACTAAAGGCTCATGAACTGTAAACATCTATAGTAGGTTATGGTGCTCCTCAGCATTTGTTTATTACTATAAATTAGAAGGGGATTCGAATTCAAGAAGCGGAAAATGGGATCTCAAGCTGTCTAGCATTTAAATGTTATGCAGCTGTTTTAATTTTTCTTCAACTTTTAGCCTGCTGTAATTTATAATGGTTATTTCAGGATATATAGACATATGCTATTGAACTCTCATTTTGCTACTGTCTCCTCATCTTAAACAGTAAAAAATTTCCCTTTGTACCAATGTGATTGCTAGATATACCTGGCCTTTCGTTTTTGTATATTGGGCTATCCTGTATTAGATCAACTCATGAGCTTTCAACTTAATTTTGACTCATAAATTTTTTGTAAGAATTTGGGAGGACATTCCATAATAAAAGAATCGTTAGAACACTTACCTCTAGCCATTGTTGATCAAGTATGCATAGAAACCAAATGCTTTTTGATTATGAACCTTCACAGATTTATTTAGGGAGAGTATTTGGTAGAGATTTTCAATCTATCTATCTTTACGTTGATGGATGTGACTGATGGAGAATCACAGGCCCTATTATAGATAGACCAAGACTCCTTTCCACTAAGTGTTGCTTCCTTCCATCAATGAATATAACTTTTGACTTTTAAATGAGTAGTATCTCTATTTTTAATTACCCAAAGTTTTAATATAAAAATAAAACTATTAAAATAAATAAATAAATATAATATAATTAAAATGGTGTGACACGTAAGTCACCCTTAAGTCTCCTACAAGGAGACGTGTTCTTTCATTTTTATCATATTCCATCTTGTCTCCAACAAAGTATCCTCATTAGCTTTCTCCATGATTATTACAGATATCAAGGTTAATATATACGAATTCAGGTAATGCCATTCTGGCATTAGCATCAAATGCCATTCATCTTCTCTGGAAATGGCAACGAAGTGATCGTAATGCTTCTGGAAAGGTATGAGGTGTCAACCCTTTGTAATTCTTTCATCATAGACCTAACGAAACTCATTACATTTTATCCACGAAAATGGTGCTTTATCTTGCAGGCAACTGCTAGTGTGCCACCTCAATTATGGCAACCAACAAGTGGAATTTTAATGACCAATGATGTTTCTGACACTAGTCCTGAAGAGGCCGTACCCTGCTTTGCTTTGTCCAAGAATGATTCTTATGTTATGTCGGCATCTGGAGGAAAGATCTCCTTGTTCAATATGATGACATTTAAGGTAATAAGCCATAAGTCCTGTGTAGCATTTGCATTTATTTTCTTTTCTTGTTTCAATCTGATCAATTTCAGTTTCTTTTGGTAACTGCAGACAATGACAACTTTCATGCCACCACCACCTGCAGCAACATTTCTTGCTTTCCATCCTCAAGATAACAACATTATCGCTATTGGCATGGATGATTCCACAATTCAGATATACAATGTTCGCGTAGATGAAGTATGATGCTGCATATCGTCACAATCAATAGAACTCATGGTTTGAAATGTTATTTACTTACATTTTCTTGATGCAGGTTAAGAGCAAGCTTAAAGGACACTCTAAAAGAATAACTGGCCTTGGTTTTTCTCATGTACTGAATGTTCTAGTTTCATCTGGAGCAGACGCTCAGGTAATAATTTTTTAGTCAGATGTGTTTTGTAATACGGTCTTGTGTTTTAGATCACTTGAACTTTTGATTCAACCTAATCAAAGTCCCCAATCTTATTCTGTAATGAATCTGCAAGCATCATTCGATTTCAGCAAGGCAGAGCTAAAAGTTGATTCTACTATCTTAAAGGCCTGCCAATTCACCCTTTATACTATTAAAAGGATTAATCAATGTTTCAACTTATTTGTGTGGCATCTTTAAATAATTTCAAGATAACGATCATGCGTATTTCTTGTCTGAGATGCAAGGCTTTAACTAACTAATGATTTTTTTTTCCTGTAATTAACCGTAACATTAATTTTTCCAAACAATCATTAAAGTTCATGGTACTATTATCAACAAATTACTCCTATATTTTGAATTGGGCATGATCAATAATTCCCAATTCTAGAAGGATTTTTATGTTGGTTCACATAAATGGTACGATACTTTCTCCAGCTATGTGTATGGAGCTCTGATGGATGGGAAAAGCAGAAGACTAGATCTCTGCAGCTTCCAGCTGGAAGGACTCCTGCACAGTCAGACACTCGTGTACAGTTCCATCAGGATCAGATGCATTTTCTGGTTGCACATGAAACTCAGCTTGCCATATATGAAACAACAAAACTCGAATGTGTCAAGCAGGTATTTTAATATCCAAAGTGTTTTATATTTTGGAAATAACATTTTTGTTCCCTCCCTCTTTTTTTTGTTCTAATATGAATTCTTCTATCTGTAGTGGGTGGTCCCACGTGAATCTGCCCCCATCTCTCATGCAACATTCTCATGTGATAGCCAGTTGATATATGCCAGCTTCTTAGATGCGACAGTCTGTGTGTTTAGTGCTGCAAATCTCAGACTACGATGTCGAATCAATCCCTCTGCTTATCTTCCTTCTAGTGTCAGGTACTTTACCTAGGCCAAGCCAACTCAGGTTTATTTCAGATAAATTCCAGCTTTGCTTAGATTCGGTTCATCTTTTTGTTGCTGTTATTGTTCACTTCCTCGGTGTATCTGAATGGTGGAATTAAACCTTTCAGCATCTAACACCTTGATCAATTCCTCCACTGTGTAGGATATCCATACCAATTAGAAGTATTGTGCACAGATATTTTCTTCAAACTAAAAATATACTGCTAATGGTAGTAATGATATAACCTTCTCACCATACCACCGCCCAACCAATCTTGGCCATGTTAGATAATTGGGTCCCCTACTTTTGCAAGACCCAAAAATATTGGTCAAAAACTTCTTTGAGCCCTATGCACTAAAAGATTCTTAATGAAGTCTTACATATCTCTATCAAAACTCAACTATTTCATGTATTATGTGTTCAGCTGAGACTTTCATACTTAAGAAGAATTCATCTTCTCTTGCAAATTCCTTCTTTTACGTTAAAGATTAAGTTTTTGTTCTTTAATGTCTCTTAGTATATTAGGAATTATAAATGCAACTAGTAGTTCATAGACATTGGAAACTTTCTAAACATTTCTTTGGTTTTTTCAGATTTTATTTTTTTGGAAAAACTAACTTGTTTTTCAATTTGCATCCCAAACCATCAAAAGTCTCAAGTTGGACCCTAAGCTATGTATATTTTTCAATTTGCTTCCCCATCCTTCATATGAACAAATAATTGCCCCAGTGGCATAATTTTAACCGGCGATCTAAAGCGACAGCACACATTGAAAATAATAGATGTTTTGGGATGCAAGCTGAAACTTAGGTACAAGAAGCTGTGAATATACTTCTTGATAATTGAATCCACGGATAACTGAGAATTGAGAGTCATAATAAGGTTTACAAGTTGATGGTTCTGTGTGCAAAGTGAAGAACAAGTGGTAGTTGTCGAAAAGGTTTAATTCCCTCAATATTTTTAACCCTAGATAATTTACTAGCCTGCTGAAGCTGAGGCTCCAAAATATGTCAGATTCTTTGCATTGACATCTAAATTTTGATCAAGCCTATCTTTGACCTGGTAAATTGCTTGTCCAACGCTAAACAATTTGTCAGTTCAATATGCATCTTTTTCTGCAATTACTTAATTTTTTTACTGCACTTATGTACCTATATGAGTGGTAGATTACGATCCTTTGTTTGCTCAATGCAGCAGTTCTAATGTACAACCGCTGGTGATTGCGGCACATCCACAAGAACCAAATCAATTTGCATTAGGGCTGTCAGATGGGGGAGTTCATGTCTTTGAACCGCTTGAATCTGAAGGCAAATGGGGTGTCCCACCACCCGTTGAGAATGGGTCAGCAAGCAGTGTGCCAACTACTTCTCCGGTTGGAGCTTCGGGCTCAGACCAAGCCCAGAGATGATCAAGCAGCTGCCAGTGAGAAGTTCTTTTACATGCTCGCTTGCTGGCCCGTCTCGAATTCAGGTATGCTGTACATCACTTGTTTTGCTTTAATATAAGCAATGTAGATCTATCGAGTCTCAAGACTTCAACTTTAAGATATATCTGGCTTGTGTATTTGCATGTTATGCAGTTTGCGGGTCATGACATGTAATTTACTCAAGGAAGGACGCTACAAAATGTGTAGAGTTTGACATTTTTAATCAGATTCTAAGGTAAATGCTGTAGTAGTATTAATAGTTGAAGGTCAATTTAGTTTTTGGAAGGAAATTCTTCGAAAAAGAATGTCTTTTTCCTCTCAATCTCTGCTACGAATCATTGAAGTACAAATTATGTGATAGATATCAAATCAGTGCAGTCTAATTGGTCATTATTTACTTGTCTTGGAATTCCCAAATGCACGATGAATAATATATATATATATATATATTTATATAGAAACACATAGAAGCTCCCACCCGCAAATATCAGATTCCGGAGTGTCTGCCTGTCTTGAATGCACAACATTTGTCTGTATTTCTACTCATGTCGGGTCCTCTGAATGGGAAGCGAGGAGTTTAACCGGAAAATAATTTATTTTTTTAATTTTTCAAATGTGTAATAAGAAAATATGTAGATGAAATCGTGAATTGGGATATTGTTGTGCAATCATTTTGAAAAAAACGAATAATGTATGAGATTGACATGAAAAAAATTAATTTTTTAATAGTAAATTTTATTATTTTTTAAAACAATTATGTGATGGTTACATATGATTGGATGTGGAATTACTCGGACGAAATACTATTATATCGGTGAAACTTAGCTCTGGACCGAGTTATGAAAAAAAAGTGGACTAAATTAGTTTTGGGCCAAGAACCTCGAGGTTGTAAAAAAAAAAAAAAAAAAAAGACAAAAAAAAAAAAAATCTGAAAAATAGTCCAAAAAGGAACCATTGGTAGGCGCAAAATCTTCAAGGGAAGGCGGTTGGTCATACATCAATTTATCTATTTGTTTATATCATTTTAATATATTTTTTTATTTATTTCAAATATTTCTTCTGATTAAAACTAAAATAAATTAGTAATATCTTCCTATCTTTTGATATTTGCAATGGCTCCATATATAATGTTACGTAATTATGTCATATTTTAGATTAATCCAACTTTAGATGCCAATCCAGTATTACCAGATTTTAATCTCAGTACTTCTCTGCTGCTTCACCACCTTCAAATAGCCAATTAAGCGCAAGCGCTCATTTGGATTCGGGTCTCAACTCATTTCAAATTTATTATTATACTTTTTTCAAATTTTCATATAAAATATAAATTTTAATTTAGCTTTTTCAAATTTCACTATATATTTTTTAAATTCTAATTTAATTTTTTTAATTTTAATTTTAAAATAATAATAATAATATTTTATTTAATTTTTAAGATTTATCTCAATTCTAAATCTAACATGAAGTTAAGTGTGACTGTTGTACTTTTCCTTCCCTCGGTTATGAAAGGCCATTGTCGCCAACTCGTGTGGAAATCTCATTTGCATAATTTGTTGAGCAAGTGATTCAAATCTTTCCTTGACACCTTTTTCAAATTTTTATCTCAACTCATCTTTACACAAATCTTAACTCAGCATATCAAGGGCTCGGTTTGGATTAGGAGATGAGTTGTGATGAGCTGAACTCATCTCAAAATCATCATTATATTTTTTTAAATTTATATACAAAATAAAAATTTTAATACAACATTTTAAAATTTCAATAAAGTTTTTTTAAATTTCAAAACAATATAATATTATAAAAATAATATTTTATTTAACTTTTATAATTAAACTCATTTCATCTTCTAATTTAAATTACCCATATAATACATTGACTAAGGCTTCTTTCAGGGTAGTTGATGCAACAGAGCTAACTATGCAGTAGCCGCCTGTAGGTAGGCCTTGATCTCGATATGCTGCGGCATGAACTGGTTTTGGATATGAGTCGCCTGGCACTCACTGTGAACTAGACACCTTTCTGACATCAAGGCAACGCCAACTACCAGAACTTGCCAGTGCCATTACATTAGCTCCAACATTTATAATATATTATTTTACACACTGATGGTATAAGTTAATTAATTTACATTTAAGAGATCACCAATGACTATATATTCATTAATCATATATAAATTGTTAAAGACACCATTTAATTAAAATTTTACTAATTTTATTATTTTTTTGTATTAATTTCTATGATAAAAAAGAAAAAAGATGTTCATGGACTGAATCAAATCAACCGGATCAACAGCTAACAGTCCTGTAAAAAAAAATGGACCAAACTTTTCGATCCATCACCCCTCCTCTTAGACCGATTACTAGGAGTGTAAGAAAACCGAATCGAATTGGTGGACCGGACTGAGATTGGATGGAATTCGGTTCGGTCCAAACCATACAATTTTTTGTATGAATCGAACATTTTCGGTCCAGTTCCAGTCTAGAGTATTTCTCCCTCCGAACCGGATCGAATGCACACTATATATATATATATTTATATATAAATAATAGTATATAAATTATAATATTAATATTAATATAGATTAAGAGTGATAGTATAACATATTAATATATAATATATACTCTTATAATATTAATATATTATAATTTATAATAGTTGACTAGTTGTAATATAAAAATATAAATTATAGTATATCTATATAGAGTATTAATATTGAATCTAATAATTTATAAGTAATAAGTGTATTATTATTATCTAATATATTATTACTAATTTATCATTATTTACTAAGATATAAATTTATAATATACTAATATAATAGTGTTATTAGTCATAGGGCCATTAAGATGAGTTTTTTTTTAAGATTTTTTTTTTTTGCCAATTGTTTTAAGAATAAGTTTTTTTTTAATATTATTTAACTTAAATAGTATGTGATAAAGACATAAACTAGACTAAAAATAATTAAATTTAGGCCAAAAATTATTTTTCATCATTGTAAGATTTTGGATTAAATTTAATCCATTAAATCATATCAGGTGCCCCTAGACCGGACCGGACCGTCTATGTATCGAATTGGACCGGACCGACATGGAATGAATAGGAATTCGGTCTAGTCCAAGATGAAATTTTTTTTTGACCGAATGAAATTGATCCACATTTTTTTCGGATCAGACCGAACTATTTACACCCTTACTGATTACACACCTTCCTCCCAAACTCTTCTACATTTCTAAATGCTGTTTGTATTAAAAATCTGGCACCCAATATTTTTTAAACGATTTTAGCACCATCTGCAAGTTGCGTGCTTGCAAACAAATAAGAAAAGATCGTCATTTTCGTTAATGGAAAACAATCCAATTATTTGAAAGCTTGGTGTACCCACTTAAAATTAACGATGCCCTAGCTTGCCTTCTTTCCATGCCTAACGCTATTCATGACCAGAAAAGAACTAAATTCATCTGTAAGCCTTTGTTCAGAACATGCATATATCATATTCTGCAGCAAAATAGCGTTTGTTATCTTCAGTAATAATTAGGGTTTGAGTTGCAGGAAGAGAAGAGGAGCAGAGGAGAGCAGCAAGTAACTAACAGAGATTTTAATAGATAGGGCCATCAATCAAGAACCGAAGACATTAAGTAAAAAGGGAACTGCAGTAGATATTTATTTATATGTCAATAAATTTAGTGCGATACCAGGCAACATCACATGATATGTACAAAAATAAAAAATAAAAACCACGGCTGAAGATAATAGCGTCTGAGACCCATATGCCAAGGAAGCTTTTATCTACATTTTCTTTTGCACCACATTTGATTCAAAAGAATGCTTCACACAAAGCATTAGGGGGATAATTCCTACATCGCTTACTTCCCAAGCCACATTCTCTAATCCCCTTCATGTCATATCTACCGTACCTCAAACGTCTCCTCACCTCAATTTTATTTTTTTATAATACATAGCTACCCCCAACAAGACACAAATCTTACGCACCTCCATGGTTACTCGGGGCGGAAGCTCACCAGATTAGGCAGATCAGTTGACTGTAGCTTCTTAATATCATTTGCTGTCACCTTGCAGGCCTCCATTGTTAGTGATTTCAAATTCTTCAGAGTTTTCAAATGGCGCAGTCCGGTACTGGTGATGCGAGAGTTTGAAACATTCAAAGAGACCAATCCTGTCAGGCCTGCATTCACATGGAAGGAAGGATGTGAGAGGATGAACAAAAGAAACCCCAACAAAATCCCTGTAAGACGTAGACAGTGGGTCAAAATATTGTTCATGAAAAGTTCGTCCCCAAACAGTGTTTAAGAATATAAGTGGGCCTGTAGATTCTTCAACAGGCTGTACCGTGCCAACAGTGTAACCAATATAATTTTTTAAAGCTGGAGCCACAAAGTCTTTCTTAAATATTTAGCTTGGTTCCCATTATAAAGAAAAGCATATTCATTTAAAAAATAAGGAAAGCATTTTCTTGTAAGTCAATTTGTCAACTCCACTTCTGGTTGAATGATAGTGCGCCCTAATATACTGTGTAGCACTCCATGTTTTCCATTTGCAGTAAATGATCCATAAGTAACCATTTTATACAAGTGTCCCGGCTTAATTAAAAAAAAAAAAAGCCTTTAAGGTAATCCATGCAGGCATATTGGTGGTCTGTTCAATTCATGCTAGAGATAATATTGGCCACATAAATTTCAGGACTAATATTTCTATTATGAGCCACACAAGAGAATGCATTTCTTTCTACCGCATAAATTAAAAAAAAAAAAAAAAGTTCATGGAGCTACCAGAAATCAACTCCAAGGTTTTATCTGTCAGGTTGGAGTTTTGTGAAAGATTAAGCACCATCAGGGATGAAAGATCCTTGATATTCTTGACACCAGTATCTGTCAGGCCACCACCACATATTTCCAGGGACCTCAGGTTCTTGAAGTCTGATTCATCAAACAAAAGGAAGAAAAAAGATGAGAATTAATCTAAATCAGAACTCGCCAATCATTTGCAAAACCGAAGTTCAAATCGTTTCAAGAATGTTGCTTGTTAAGTTGGGTAAGGCCTGTCGTTATTCATAGTTCTAAACTAGTGCGCTCTCATATTCAATCATCAACGGGGGAACAATTTGCATATATTTTTTTGCAAGTAATCTGTTTCCATGTTTTATAATTGGTATCTGATAGTATTCCCGGTCTCTTTTGAGTTTTCAGTATGTAATAACATAGGTATAATTAATATAGTACTCAGCATTGTTCTCTCAGACATAATTCAGGGCGCCCACGAATGCTATGTATGCTAAAGAAATTTGTTAAGATTGGCAACTGCATTAGTGTGCTAACTAACATACTTCGCAGATGGTTTGTTCCAGCATCTGTAATACGAGCTCCAAAAAGATCAAGATGAGTTAATCCAGTCAAACCTGCGTCATAAAAAGCATGGAAGTGCGTCACTAAGTTTAGAAAAAAAAAAAAAAACTGAACATTTATGTAGCAATCATGCAATCCACAATGAGCTGCTTTTGCAGTATAAAACAAAGGATTGAATTTTATAAGGCTTGAGGACTCGCATTCATATCATAACTCAGTTATGACCATTAAGAGGCTCAGTAGCCCAAATATACACGTTTGTTCTAGGTTATTGAAACATTTATAATGAGTAGGAACATAAACGAATTATTCAGCATCTACTGACCCAAAAGAAAACATTTTTTAAATGGTTCAAATTACAACAAATAAAAATATATATATATCGATTGCTCCCACCACATGAATCTTGCTAATGTTGATCACCCCAATTCCATCATGTTCACATTCAAACACAGTGTCCACTAAATCACTTACTGGTAAGAGCTGCAAGTCCAGCATCTGTGATATGGCGAGCATCCAAATTGAGTGATTTAAGTGATGAGAGTCCAGCCAATTTTCTTAAACCTCCATCAGTAACGATAGTGAATGATAAATTTAAACTCTCCAGATTGGTCAAACCTAACAGGATACCAACCAACAAAATTTCAGGTTACCAGAAAAATCTTTTGGAAAAGACAGTTTTATTAAGATGAGCAAGCACTAGGGCCGCAACCCAAGTACACAGGAAGCATAAAAAGGAAATACACCTAAGATAAATGAGAAGAACAAGAATTAAAAAATAAATAAATAAAAATCTGCAAAAGATGCCAGGGATAGCACAAAAAGCTTTTCTTTCTGCTTTGATCTCTTGTTGGGGCTTTCATAAGCCGAGAGACACTCAACCAAATATATAGCATGCACAAGTTGGCTAAGAGCAAACTTGGCAAAGGGAGTTTATATGTGGAGATATGGTCCACAGTGCTATACACGCACCAAAGAACTCACACCATCACTGCAAAGAAAACGAGAGGAAAAAAACACAACTGTAATCTAGATATGCTGATTATGTCTAATGTACCAACCATACTTATCAAAAAAAAAAAAATGTCTAACGTACCACCCATCTCCATGCAAACCAACATTTGGCTATAGAAACTAATCAAATTCAAATACCGATTCAAACAAACCACTTTCTCCAGACCTTGATATTATCCAAACTTTATTTTTTTAATTTTTTGGTTTTGTGATAATTTATATCATTCAAACAACTTGCTCCGGAAGCAAAAGTTAAAAAATAACTACAAAAAAGTTTAAAACATAAATTGAATCCAAAAGGCCCTAGGAACCCATTAATCCTATAACAAAGAACAAGAAATTAAGCTTGACAAGGCTCCCAGATAAGATTTCCTTGGTGCGATAAAATCTTCAACAACAATAGTGCAGCCAAACAAACATGCATGGAATTTATCAACAGAATGCAGTCTACATCAATAACCCACTGAATTTATTGAAAAAAATACATATGGAAACCAGCCATATTCCATAATCTGCATATAATTGGTTTATACTTCATAATCTGTAAATAAATAGAAGGTGAAAATCTAACCAGATAGATGGCGAAGTCCATTACTTCCAACTTCAGTATCAGATAGCACCAAGCATTTCAGACGCCGAAGGCCTAAACATCAGAGCATTGCATATTCAAAATTTCAGTATTATTTACATATGAAGGGCGAAACAAATAGAGAAAAAATAATAGAGAAAAAATGGAGAAATAATAATACAAAGAGAACGAAAGAAACCTAGAATCTTATATGCAAATGAAAACAATAAAACATGCTGAATTAGCAAGATTGCCATGCAAGTCTCTGTGTGACAACACTTTCAAAAAGACAACTACCTGAAGAGATGTTAGCAACATGACCCCACTAATTTATTTCATGTTACCCAGATGAAAATAGAATCATCAACCTTTAAAAAACTAGTATGTCAGATGGGAGGATTGTCTATTTTTTTCCCCTTTTATCAAGCAAAAAAATGTACATCAAAAGCGCCTTCAAAAGACCATGCAACCCACACAGTTCATAAACATGAGGGACCCACAAGCCAAACCAAGGAAAATTAATTGCATGTGTTGGGTGAGGTTTTAAATGCAATTATAGCCATCGGAGCAGCTCTGGTGTTAAATCACATGGCACACAAGCAAGCAGCAATTATACCGTCTCTAAAGGAAACACAAAAAATCAAGTATTTTGTGCAAGTATTACATAAAATAAATCTTTTTCCAGGCCAATTTGGTAGGAAGCAGAATGGTTGCAAATCAAGACAACGGAATAGAAATTTCATAGACAATAAGGGAAAGCATTTGAACACCAACCTGTCAAGTTAACCAGCCCTTCATCACCAATCCTACACGAGTCCAAGTTCATGCTTTCCAAACTTGTCAGACCTGCTTGAACCAAGATCAATAATTATGTATAGAAACCATTATTCAAAATGTAACATAAACACAAGCAGCAGACCAAGATATGTGATAACTTATTCAAGATATCCCATGCATGCACTCTCAAACTTCTTTTACACAATTTCATGAACTAGCCATGAAATCCCAATGCTCCAAGCAGTTGCAGAAGTGAACATTGTAGGAACGATTAAATTCTTTGTTGACAAATAACATTTCTCAAGCTTAATTGTCAACAAGAACATTAATATATTAATAAGAAATTAATCATTTCTATCTTGTGCATAGAAGGATGAGGATGATCTCACATCCCAAATACCTAAATGAATCACGGAGACTGCAGTTAATAAATTTTAACAGAATTGGAATGCTTCCATATCATATAAGGCTCAACCCTAACACTCAACAAACTCTTCCATTGATAGAAAATGAAGACAAAGCCGAAATTCAAGATCAAGGGTTCTCAAACTTGTGTCGGGGAGTGAAAACACCAACCTTTCAAGTGCACCAAGCACCCATCTGAGATGTCATTGAATGCCAAGTTTAACACTTTTAAGTTCCTAAATCCTACAAAAAAGGCATGCTAAAAGTGTAAGGCAAGGTTCTTCTTTCAATAAATAGTAAGTAAACCACCATAATAGAAATATTCTCAATAAACCGCGCAATATATCAATCTTAATGCTACTCACGGGAAAACTTCTCACACCCATCATCAGATATATTACATCCACTGAGATTCAAATATAACAGGGCAGAAAGAGCTGGCACCAAAAAAAAAAAAATGCAAGTTAGATATCAGGCCAAAACAATTCTTGAACAAAAGATTGAGAACATATAGTCTAGAAAATGAACACTTCTTCTAAACTTTTAATTGACGATGAAGTGTATAATTTCATGAAATACTGCTTCAATCATTATCAATTTAACATGCCTGGTTCAAATGATCTAAGGTAGTCTAATTCACCATGCCATCAATAACTTAATTTTCTTTAATTTTCACTCCGTGTCACCATAACAACGTGAATAAAAATATTATAGCAAACTTGCATTACATACTTAAAGCATCCAATCGGTCATGAAAATCCCTTCCTCACCCAGCAAAAACATTTCTAGGGGTCAAAAGAAAGCAAAGCTACTTCACCTTCAGAAGTATATCATGCCCAAGCTCCCTGTCCTTTAAAGCCATAATATTCCCACAAATTAAAACTTCGTTTGTATACATACACATTCAGAAGAAACTTCAAGTGCACATAAATATGATAAAAATATCTATAACAAAATAAAGAGTTATTGGCAATATTTTCTAAAAAATAAAGTAAAAAATATTTTTGTAGTTTAGGGCATGTAACATGTGGTTGGGGGGAAGGGAAGAAAGAATGAAGAGAGATTGGAGAAAGGTAAGTTGGGTTTGAAAATAAGTTACGTTGGGTTGTTATCTTCCTCAAGTGATAGCAGAGTGAAAGATGATTTTGGAATGTTCACGATCATCAAAACACCTCTCATTTCTTTCTAACCATAAACACCAAAGCAAACAAAGGGAAATCATGTTCCAGAATTCTGCACTGCCACAGCACCCTCTTGATCCAAATCCAAACCAGCTAGCCAAAAATTCTTTTGAAGGCATTGCCCAATCCAAGCCAACCTTTCCAAGTATCTCGATCCACAAGGCAGATGCAACCTCATAATGTAGAAAAAGATGGTTAACTGATTCGCCATCTTTTTATACATAAAACAACATTCATTCACAATTAAACCTCTTTTCCTCAAATTATCAATAGTTAATATTTTCTCAAGAGTCACCAGCCAACCAAAAAAAATGCAACTTTAGAAGGCACCTTGGCTTTCCAAATGTTATTCCAAGGAAAATTGGAAGTACCATGAGTGCATAAGGCTTTGTAATAAGATTTCACAGAGAATCTGGACTTAGTGTCAAGAGTCCAAAGCAGAGTGTCTTCTCTTTGCAAATCTATCTTCATAGCATAAAGTTGGGCAAACAAATCAGCTGCTTCGAGTACTTCCCAATCCTGCAGCTCTTTATTAAATTCCACATTCCAATGTAGCAAATTATGAGAAAATAGGTAAGAATCAAACAATGCAGCCCCTTTGTTTCTTGCAATCCTAAAAAGATTAGGATATAAAGATTTAAGGGTTAAATCCCCACACCATACAACATGCCAAAATAAAATATTAGACCCTTTGCCCGTTTTGAAGGAAATGTTTTTGGCAAAGTCTCCCCATCCCAATCTAATGGATTTCCACAAACCCACTCTGAACACCCCTTTCACTTCATTTGTGCTCTAGTTTCCCCACATATTCCCGTATTTGATTTCCACCACCTGTTTCCATAAAGCATGTCTCTTTGAGCTATATCTCCACAACCACTTTCCAAGAAGGGCCTTGTTGAAAAGTTTGAGGTTATGGATGCCCAATCCACTGCAAGAACTCAGGACACAAACTTTATTCCAGCTAACCAAGTGAAATTTCCACTCATTCCCATTTCTGTCACAAGAAATTCCTGAAAATTTTCTCAATCTTTTTTTCTACTTCTGCAGGTAAAGGGAAAATGGATAGGAAATAAGAGGGAGATTTGACAAGGAGCTTTTAATCAATGTCAGTCTCCCCCCTTTCAACAGATAAATCTTTTTCCAGCTAGCTAACCTTCTCTCAATCTTCTCAATCACTCCATCCTAGATGGATGTAGATTTGTGTGGAACCCCCAAAGGTAACCCGAGATATTTCATAGGAAGATTAGAGACCTTACATCCCAATATATTGACAAGATCAAGGGAGTTATTGACAATACCAACAAGAACAATTTCAGACTTAGCTAAGTTAATTCTGAGGCCGGAAATAGCTTCAAAGCACATCAACAAAGCTCTCAATGCTCTAAGATGATCTTGATTGGGATCGCTGAAAATGAGAGTGTCATCTGCAAAGAGAAGGTGGGGGAAACAATGATTTTGCCCCGAGCATCCTCACCCTCCTCAAAACCTAAAACAAAGCCACCATCCACAACCGCATTAATCATGCGACTAAATGCATCCATTACCATAACAAATAGGAGGATCTCTTTGTCTTAACCCGCGAGAACTAATGAAGAAACCAGCCATAGATTCATTGATCAAAATAGAAAATCTGGCTGTCAAAATGTAATATCTAATCCATGAGCACCACTTCTCACCAAAACCAAATTTTCCCAGAAAGTAGAGAAGAAAATCCCAATTGACATGGTCAAAAGCCTTTTCCACGTCCAGTTTAATTAAAATTCCAGGTTGCCCCATTTGTTTTCTACTTTCCAAACATTCATGGGCAACTAAGATTGAGTCAAGAATTTGTCGACCCCTCACAAAGGCATTTTGAGGCTTTGGGATAATCTTATCTATAACCGCACTAAGCCGATTTGCTAACACCTTAGAGATTATCTTATACACCCCATTTACCAGGCTAATAGGGCGATAATCTCTCATTTCTGCAACACCCACCTTTTTAGGAATAAGAGCGATGAATGTAGAGTTGAAGCTCTTCTCAAATTTCAGGAAGGAGTGGAATTCTTAAAAACTTTCATGATGTCATCCTTCACTACATCCCAACAAGCTTGGAAGAATGCCATGGAAAAATCATCCAAGCCCAGCGCCTTATCTTTTTTTTTTTTTTTTTTTTATAAGTAAAAATATTATATATACCAAATGAGTAACCAAGTACAATAGATGTATACAAAAAAACACCTATCCCATACTAAAGAACTCTTCATAAGCCCCAAAACCTCGTAAAAAACTAGCCAAAATACATCAAGCCCGAGTAAGAATGAAACACCCCTCCCCAACCTCAACCCAAAAAGCCCTCTTTGAGAACATCATGCCCTCCCTTTAGTCTTCCGACTTGAGGTACCACCAAGAGCATCGCAATTGATTTCCCAAGAAAGACGTTGCAACTCCATACTTTTCTTAAAACTTGATTTGGAGTCACACGAGTGACTCGCCTCAATCGTAGTGAGTAGTACCTTAAATTGATCTTCACATCCTCCATGTGAGATTCCCACGACATGCTAGATCTCATAAGCCTTTTGCAAAACCGAATTCAATGATGATCCAAGGGGAGGAAGAGATACCAAGGGAACAACATCTTCTCCCGAAGTATCGTGTCCAAAGCCTTCATCCCGTGCGTCCTCAACAACTTCAATGGTACTCTCCTCCCAAGTTTCCAATGGCAAACCCTTCAACTCTAACAACCCTGTATGAGCCACTTCAACGAACATTACATCTCTTTCAGAACTTGATATTACACCATGATATTTTATCTCTGATGTGTGAGCCATAGTTTTTTCAGGATTGACCAAGGGTGTAACACCGATTATCGGTCTTTTCTGTATCACCTGTGGCAAAGGGTATTCTATTACGGATGTCTCAACACCAATACCCAATGTAGAACCAGCTTCAAATAACCTACTTTTTCTTTTGACCTGCCACACTCTCTTGGATCTAGTTATAGGGAGACCAAATCCAATTTTCCCTTTTTCTTTATCTGAGCTTAGAAGATTCGAGCCTATGCTATGCTTGTTTCTTGCGATCTTGTTCCCTCCAACCAAAGGCAAGTCTATTTTCGAAAATAGGAAAGCAATCGCTATATTCAACTCAGCAAGCTGGGTTTCCATCTCTTTTAGTGTTTTGAGCATCACATTAAGCTGATTTTGGGCTTGCATTAACTGCAAACCACTTACACAGTTCCCCTCACTCTGAGACCCTGAAGCTTGCCCCGTCTTCAAAACTGCTGCATATGATTGACTTTGAGACCCCAATTTCTTGCGATCTTTTTTATTCACCTCCATGTTGATATTCTCATGATTGGATGTCCTCTTCTAACTTGCCTTCTTTGACCCATCTGCATGAGAGGGAAAAAAAATCGGCAGCTCTGCATAGTTCAACAGCAAACTTCTCCAATCCTGGCCTTCATTCCCTTCAGGAATGACTACAACACTCTGTTGGCCTCCTCCACCATGTTCAGTGACAGTTAGATATCTGCCATGTACATTAGAGCATCGTTGAACCGTAAATGCACTATTTCCTTTGCGTAAATGTTTTGAGAATTTTAGATCTCTTGCCTCCTATAAAGCTGCTTCCACCGTGGTCACGAGCCATCTTATACCACTGATACCCATAACTATAGACCTCCAAACCCTTCTACTCCTCTCCACAATATTCTAAGAAAACCACCATGCTTCTGGTAAAATTTCAAAAGCCTTCGATTCCACCCAAAATTGGACCACCTGCCCCATGTTAAATTAAAAATATGATAACAAATGCAAGGGCTTCCCAAGCTTCATTTCAGCCTTCGTGCAGTGATACACTCAGAAGTGGTGTGATACCAGATCTGCACTGAAACTGAAGCAAAAATGCGGTTGCTGGAGAAAGAATGACGTCGGAATAGTCCCAGTAGCCTAGCCGGAGGTAAGCAACTCTCTCTGCGTTGACGTACGGACGAAAATAGGCGAAATCTCAAAAGTACAGCTCGCCGGAGGAAAGGCCGACATCGAATGGCCCTCGGCGAAGACGCCAGCACGTGCCCCTGACCACATCGAGAACTTCATCTTCTTCAAAAGGTCTCTCTAACCAAGTAGCTGAAAATTGGTCAATGGAATTAAAAGACAAACCATCCAATTTGGGTCTCCATGTAAATTCCTCACGAAAGAGCTTCTCGTAAAAGTCCACAATGCTAGCTTCAATCTCCTCCTTTTCACAAATCTCATTACCACCAATGTGGAGAACTTCTATGTCATTATTTCTGCAGTGAGAATTTGCCATTTTATAAAAGAATTTAGTACATTTATCACCTTTCTTTAGCCACAAAATTCATAATGGTTAATTTGTAAATTTCTGCACTCAAGCCATCTTTCTTTTCCTTTTCCTCAAAAGTTAAAGAACCCATCATCTCCAACTCCTTTAAATTATGCAACTTGTACATTAGATGCTTTCTGCAGCGCAACGGGTAGACTCGTGGTGTCTTTGGCTGGAGCACAACAGGCAGACTTTTGAAGACAGACAAATCCAACAAGGAGTTGATAACTTTATTTCATAGAACCCTTTGTACGTGGTCCATTGCCGTTGACTTTAATGGCAGGGATCTGCATGATTTCCTTATATCCAATGCGCCTACTTGAAAGGCCATGGAGTTTCTTGTAATTGGCTTTTGCCTTTGTTTAATGAAATTTTTACTTATAAAAAAAAAAGATGTTTTTTGTTATTAGCCACATTGCCAAAAGACTCCGCATTCCATTTCTCCAAGTCTTTTTTAACCTCCTTTAATTTTCCAGCCAAAACATAGCTGGGGGTGCCTGAAAATTGATAGGTCTGCCACATTTTCACTTCTTCAACAAAACCCTCTTCCAACAGCCACATATTTTTGAATTTGAAAGGTCTCTTCCCATTAAAAATGCTTCCACAGTCCAACATAATGGGAAAGTGATCTGAAACAATGCGCTGCAATCTTTTCTGACTTAAGTCCGGAAATAAAGCTTCCCAAGAGAGTGACACCAAGAATCTATCTAAACGGGACCAAGCTCTCCCGTTAGACCATGTGAATATACCACCTGCATAGGCAAATCACTCAACTGGAGCTCAGAAATTAGCTCTAAAAAATCTGACATAGCTTTAGAAATTGACAAGACCCCATCACTTTCACAAGGGAAGCGAGAAACGTTTAAGTCCCCTCCAAAGCACCATGGAAGGTCCCACCAACTACAGATTCCAGACATTTCCTTCCGTAGAAAACTCCTGCTAGGTCCATAAACTCCCCCAAAAGCCCAGTTGACGCCATCATCCACATTCTTGAAGTGACAAGCCACCAAAAATTCACCCACATGTACAACCCTTTTTAAAATGAGAGCATTATGTAAAGTGATGTTAATTCTAAAAGTTATTTCTCGAAAATGCCCCTCGTTTAAGACAGTTGTATCAAGGATGGCAAAAAAGTGTATGTCTATCATTTCATTTTTTTACTGTTCATCATCTCTCATGATAACAATTACAAACAGAGATGCAAAGAACATGAGAATGTTCGAGAATGATATCCTAGAGCTGCAATTACATCATATATATAATATTGTATAATTACAAGCCTTATTCATATTGGAATGAGAATAAACAGATTGGCAGGAAGGCCAAGCCCTTAAAAAAATTAAAACCTGAAAGAGAGTCCAAGCATGCAGCAGTAACCGGGCATCTCTCCAAGTTCAACATAGAAAGCTTGCACAGCCCTACAACACAGAGAAATAATATGACAGAAATTATAATAAAGGAAGAAGTGCATACAGTGTTAGGACAAAAGAGACCCAAATATTTTCCTACAAGTTTAAAAAAGAGGCCCTGTTTAGAATACATGGAAATAATTCAAAACCAAAGAGCCAAACAATCATGAGAATATCTATATCATTTCCTTCATTTCAGTTTTTATGCCATTTCCTTCAGCCCAGATGGTCTCCTGCGGCCTGATTCACAATCTACAGAAGGAGAGGCGACATCTTTCTTCATGAGTATTGCATAACAAAGAGACTTACGGGTACTCATAAAATAATTGTTAACAACCAAGTTTTCTAACTGAAACATAATTAGTAAATGCAAAACCAATCCAAGTTAAGTGCAAACAGATGTCACCAGGATTCAAGGAAACAGTGGCACATAATTAGAGTGTCTGGTTCAGCTACCATTATTTTGTTGGTAAGCCGTTCCAGTTTCACAACTTCATACCTTTTTTAAAACAGAAAGAGAACCTTCCACATTATTTTCTTTCTTTTCATTTTTTCCTATTTAGTAAAAATAGAACGCCCCAAGGTAACTGGGATAAGCCCAAGGCATGGGCCCATAACTATTACAGGTTATCCTCATAACATGAAGGCTAAATATAATCTAAAAGATATAGAAAAGATAACTTATTAAAAAAATATACCAATGGTACCTTTCAAGAAAGCAATGCCGAAATCAGTCACCTTACTGCATGAAATCTCCAATGCTTTCAAGTTGATAAGCCCTGAAATTTTACTGATGAGTGATTCACACAGTTCCGCAATAGACCATCTCAATTACTAACCACACATCTTAACTCAAAGCACATGCCAACACAGCAAAAGCTTCAAATGAAATTATCAACATGTATTTGTCGTAATTCCACAAGCTGTTTAACTTCACAGATGACGCAGGAGCTTGTTAGCAGAATGTAAAGCCAAATGCTGAGTTTTTAGGGCTTGTTTGGGGATTGAAATTAAATGATAATTTTGTGAATAGTAGTAAGATAGTTTGTGAATAAAAGTATGATTGTTTGTGAATAGTAGTGAGATAGTTTGAGTTGAGTATTTTTGTATTTTGGGAAGGAGAGAGAAAAAGTTGAGTAAAATATTCTGTTAAAATATTGTTAGAATATAGTTTTATAATATTATTTTTGTTTGGAGATTTGAAAATGTTGAATTGTTTTTTTATTTTTTGTTTGGAAGTTTGTGAAAGTTGTAATGATTAGTTTGAAAATTTTATGATGATTAGTTTGAAAATTTTGTATTTAAATTATTTTTGGGAAGGAGATGGAATGAGATGAGATAAGATGAGAATTTTGGGATGAGATCTATTTCCAAACAAGCCCTTATTGCAATCAGATGAAATCCTAAAACCTTGATCTGGCCCATAACTTGAAAAACTCCTAGCCCCACATCAGCTTAGAAAAATAAAATTACAAAATAAAACCCTTAAAGATCGTAGCTAGACTAACAGAGTCATAACCTTTAAAACACTGCCACAATGACTGGAGGAACATTTTATTTTATTCCCAATTTTTTTTTCTTGCATAAATGCACCCCATTTATAGTCTTAAGACTCTTAACAAACAATTCTTCGGAGACAAAAAGACAGACAGCAAGTGAGTGATGATAGCCATACAAGAAGACTACAGAATTAAGAGTCATAAAACCACTAAGAGAAAAAAATAAACTAAAAGATCCCAAATTGTAAGTTACCAGATAGAGGCTTCATGTCATCATCTGTAATGCAATTACAGCACTTGAGATTGAGAGACTCCAACTTCTTTAAACCTGCAAAAAGATATATGCAACACCAATGGTGAGAAAGCAAAAATAACAGCATGTGATGTTCCTGTTGTCAAGGGATAGTGTCAGCAGTACCCAAGTCCTTTACAAGGTTATTTTTACAGATGTCCAATGACACCTCTAGGCTCTATCACGTAATCATTTTGTTTGAGAATGGATTCAACAATATTTCCATTGGATTTTTATTTCCACTCTATGGTCAGCTTTGATCATCTTTACAAAAAGAAACTCTACCATAATTTCTTCTAAATTAAAATAAGTTTAACCGGGTAGCACTCATCCCTTCAGATTGGGGAGGTCTTGGATTCAACCTCCACGAGGGAATAGATTTGTAAAACAAGAGAGCCACCCACGTTATATATCCCCCAATTAACATTTAATCTAAAATGGTATTAGCTAACAATATTATTTATTTAATCAATCACCTAACTCATCATAATTCATGGAAGCATTTGTGTTTTTCTTATCTATTTTTGGGGGTGTGTCCTAAATGAAAGTACACACAGATAATAAATACCTTTAAGATGAACAAGCCCACCATGAATCTCAAGACATCTCTCCAGGTCCAACTTGACCAGGTTAACTAAACTGGAAAAGGCACTCATTCCCTTGGCAGTAATTGCATTGTTTCTTCTAAAACTCAAACTTGTCAAGTTTGAAAGACCTGAATCGTTTAGTAATTGTCATACACAACATACATAAACCACCCAATTTAAGAATACATAGAAGGCACAATGGCAATTCACATCCATCTCAAGTTTGACGAAATGTCAAAAAGTTCAAGAGCACTATGGAAGATAAAGTTAATTTATGCAGAGTTATGCCCAAAAAATAAATGATTTTAATAGAATACTTCTGAAAAACATGGGAAAAAAAAGGAAAAAAAGAAAAAGAAAAAGAAAACAGAGGAAGAATTAATCTTGCAGTAACATATGGTAGACAGAATGCATGTCATAAAACTCCAATTTCCAACACCCAGAATTTAGCACAAAGATGACATGAAACCAATCTTATTTGATTAGGAAACATCTGGCTTCCTTTCCTCTCAGCCAATGTAAAGGTTGAGCATACAGTTTAAGAGCCCTTTTGGCTCTGAAGGTCTGAGACACCTATGCCTGAGTTTGATTTTCAGATACTTTTAGACTTCTTGATTACCTTTAAAAAAAAAGAGTCAATTCTGTTATTCTTTTTCAAAGGTAATAAATTTTTTTATGAGAATACTAGCCATAAGCCATGTACACATGATGTATTTTTATAAGTAATCAGACTAATATTGTTTTTTGATGAGAATCAGACTAATACTGATTCTCTTTTTCTACACTCCACCCAGCGCTTCCTCTTTATCTTGCATCCATTTTTCATTATTTTCTTGATTCTTCTATAAGTAATACCTTCTTTTCGTAGATATAACTCCTCGTATTATAGTACTTTCACTATCAAATACTTCTGCTAATCATCTACAAAAGTTAAATTACTGAGTGAAAATAGAAAATGACCAAAAGCAACACATTAACAGAAAAGGCACAGGAAAGACTACCACTAAGGTATTCCAGCCCACGGTTGGAAATTTGATCACAACAATTAAAATATAAGTTTTGAAGATTTGTGCAATCTTTGAGATGAAGCAACCCAGTATCCGTAACTTCAGAACCAGAGAGATCAACAGAAAGCAAAGATGACCCCTGTGAAGAGATCACATCCATCCAATTATCATTCACCCCAGGGTATTCTCCCAAGTAAAGATCCTGTCAAGCACATGAAGGAACGGTAAAGCATGGCAGACTGAGAACTAATGGGAAATTACTTATCAAAACATAGGAAATTTAATACCAGCAAATGAAATAAAGCCAACTTTCCAAATAATTCACTGTGAATTACCTACCTGAAGAGCACAATCTCGAAATGCTTCCAGAGAAGCATCAGTCAGAAGCTGGCAATACACCAATTCATTAAAGATCTGCTGACTAATATCCCTTGGGAGCAAAGAAAAGGTTCCATACCTATCAATGTCCTGAGAGAGAAAGGAGCAAAAGAGATCAGACAAGCAGTTGGGATCCTGAACCAACCATGATATATACAACAAGTACCTCACGTATTTTCCGTATACACAAGTCCATGAGGGATGGGCATTTTCCTCTACCCAGTTGAATATCTATAGCAGGACGCGAAAATGAAGTTGCCAACCACTTTGAGCTCCCACTTTTACAATATCTTCCAGATGACCCTCTAAGTAAACCATCTTCATTGTCTACCTGGCCTCTCTTCCTCGAACAAGCTCCCCCCATTGAGAAAATGTCTCGTAATCAATACAAGTCACAAAAACGGAGGCAGCACACTAAATAATCCATTGAATTATAAAAAAATGAAAGCATGCATTCATCTTCTTCCTGCAAAGTAAACAAAGCATATCAGAATAAGTATTCAGCACAAGTGAACAGTAAATCTTCTAAAAAAAAATGCCTTCAAAGAGTATGTTATTATGAAAATCTGAACACATGCATATAGCCAGATTTGTGTGGTAACAGGACTAAGAAGAGTAGACATTAGAAAATGCTAATAGGGCCATGGAGATGATGCGAAATGTGATTTTCTACACCAGGTGCCACTGCAAGCCAAAAGAAATCTTCCAACCATATTTGTGTGCGTATTATTAACAAGAATAATCTGACCTATATGCTTGGAATGTTTTAAAACTTAGAGATTAGATTTTATCTCCATCGCGGTTTTACCACTAGAACGGAAATGGGATGCACCACGGAAAGGTTTTCCATCCGATTATCCGAATCTGCTCAACGCTCACAATTTATGTTGATCCCTACACCCCACCAGATGAAGTCTTCTATGCCTACATGCAACCCACTGCAACTTATTTGGAAAAGAAAACAAGATCATACTAGATAAAAAGATCCCCTCTTGTATATTTCTTGTTACCTGGGTATGCCTTTTGATTTTTATAACAAAATTTTTTATTCTTATAAAAAAAATATGAGGAAGGAGATAAAAATGGTTACTTTTCTTTTATTGGCACCGGGTGTCCATGAACAACATCCTAACTAATCCTATGGGTGCATAGGCTCTCAACAAGTGCACCTCGGATAATTCAAGGAAAAAATCCTCCAATTTGACGGCCCTTAGAGATTGTTTGCACCCAAAAGGATTTGAACCTTAGACTTGAAAGGAGCATAGCCCCAAACCCAAGGCCTTTACTATTTGAGCCAACCCCTAGGGGTAAAATGATTGCTACTACTCTGCATGAGCTTGAGAGAGAGATAAATTAGTTGGGATAGGGTCTGTACCCCTGTACAAACTACAAAGTACAACCCAGCCCGTGCTAGACTTGTTGGTTTACAATACTCATAAGTCGTACCTGCCCCATTCTCCATTTATCGGACTCCTTGCACATCCATTAGGTAAAGTGGCAAGGCAGGCGACCCTTTTGGCCCACCTCATGGTCAACTCTTTGGAATGACAGCCTCCAGCCATAATGAACTTGATCATATTGATCTAAACATTTATCATTACATTGCGTTGGGTGCTCGAGAATGGCGTCTTGACTAAACCTAAGGGTGCACAGTTCCATAGTAAGGAGTTTCCTCAAGTACACCTTAGGTAATTTAAGGAGAAAATCTTCCAATTCGATGGCCCATAGGAATTGTTTGCACTCAAGAAGATTAGAACCTTAGATCTGGAGGGAGCATACCAACAAGGTGATATTCAGGCTCGAACTAATGACTTCCACCAAATCAAAGTTACATTCTATCGTTGAGTTATATCCCTTACCCCCATCAAGAAATATAACTGACTAATCCTAAAGTAAAGACCAAGGCCTTTACCACGTGAGTCAACCAATAAGAGTTAGTTGTTCTTACATTTTTGTTTGGGGAAAAATTAATCCTAACAAATAAAGTCCATATAATGGCAACCTTGAGACACCGAATCATATAAACATAAGTCATGCCTATGTAAGTCCTGCATCCAATTTTCCAACAACACCAGAAATACGCAGAGTGCACAAATATTCAACTAAAGCGTGTATCGGTGTATGTGTTCGCATATGCATGTCTATCACACTCCTAACAGCCACACAATATCACTTCAGTATCATATTTTGTATTTCTTCCTAGGTTGCCACACTGATACGCTAAAGTAAGTAATTAAGAAAACTTTTTTAAAAAAATCATATTATTTATCAACCCAACCTGTTCGAATGCTATGGAAAACATTTATAAACTCTTGCGATTTCCCTTCCTTACACCAAGTGGCTGTACACTCACCAAGCATAAACCGCATAAGCCCTATTGGTTAAATTTAGCTCAAGGCAGTGTGTGCGTGAGTTTTCTCCTCTCTCGTTTTTCCCCAGATGAATAATCTCTCTTTCAAAAATAATAAATGTTCAGATTATTTTCCTTTCTAAAACTTTTTTCAGCAACCAAACACGAGCCCATAAACTGAAAGCACCACAAAATCATCCCTTCAACTGTAACAGGAATTCATTAAAAAGGAAAACACCCCAAGACATAACAACATCATACAAATCGAACGCAAGGAGAGGACACTAAGATCGCATAGCACACGACCCCTTGCGCCGTTAGATTCCCGCTAGCGCCTTCCACTGAAATTTTACCCGAGAGAGGGGGGGAGGAAATAGATTTAGAGTAAAGATTAAACTCTCTCCACCGAACATCACAACAAGAACCACTCGATATATCCATTAACATGAACAGGGAGTCAAAAAAGAAGACAATAAAAACAAATAAATAAGTGATCGTTTCCCAACCAAAAAACTTTCCGGGAAAAGTTTACACGGAAAGAAACAAGTCCAAAACCGTAAAAAAATTAAAAAAGTAAACGCCGATCAACCGACTATACCTCATGATGATCAATAACCGATAATCAACACGTCTCTGGGTGGTTTTCTTTCTGGAGAGAAAGGGAGAGAGAGATGCTGCAGGTAGAGTGAGGAAGGGACTGAAAAAGTGCCGGGTTGCGTAAGACCGAGGCAGACTCCATAGCAACATATGAGTGACAGGTGGACTTTCTTGGTCAGATACGAGATGGTTCGGAGTTAGGTTTGCAGCCTCGGGAGGATGAGATAAGAGAGAAGAAATAGTGGGTCCCGTTTTGGGCCTTTGTTTTTCTCTGAGGTTTATCCAATGGGAGAACGGGTCCACTGGTGAATATTGTAATTTGTGCACGCAACGTTTTCTTAATTAAAATTAATTAATATTCCAATCTAAATCATTTTTGCACTAAGTGGCGGCATCTTTAATTACGTGACTCTGAAGTTCTGGTGGTTTGATTTGATAAAACGTTTCTTTTTTTCTGACCTCATCTCAAACGTACTCAATGTCTATTTCTTTTTCTACAATCTGAACATTGATCATTATATTAGTTACTAGTTAGCATTATACATTTTTAGCTGATTATATATCTAGATGGTTGATGTAAAAAAATTAAAAATATTATTTATACATCATTTGTATTATAAAATTAAAAAGAAAATTACTACTATTACAAGAAAAATATAAAAAAAACTCTATGAAACTTTCTTCTTTCTTTATATTTTCTTATTAATTTCATTATAACTGAAACTCATATTTATAAGCGTTGAAATTACTATACAAGTCACTATGTAGATTTTAAAATAATAGTAGTGGGGTCATTCACATAATTTTTAGTGGTGGGACAGGGGGCGGCTGCTGACGTTCGTTTATAACACTCCCCCTTGAATGACCACCCATAAAGAATCTGCCTCGTTAAAACCTTGCCAAGGAAAAACCCAGTAGAAAGAAAAACCAATGGCGAAGGAAAAAGAGTACAGTCTTCTTATGTATCCACAAGTGTTTTAAGATTGCCTCATTGAAATCTTGCAAAGGAAAACCCAATGGGATAAAACCTTAGCGAAGGAAAAAGAGTACAGTCAACACAAGTCTTTAGGACTTTTACTCCCCCTGGAAAGTGCATGACGATAGATTTTTGAATTTTCACATTTTAATATTCTGCACAATTTTCTTGAATGTCGCAGTTGGTGATGTCTTCGTGAATAAATCTGCCAGATTATCACTTGATCGTATATTTGATATATCCTCCTTTGATTTGAGTGATACAAGCAGCATTATCTTCGTATAAAATTGTTGAGCTATCAAAATACCACACTTTTCTTGGATACGTTAAGTCATTGATCTCAGCCAAATATACTCTCGACTTGTTTCATGAATTGCAATAATCTCTGAGTGATTTGAAGATGAAAAATAATATCTGGTTGACAAACTTAATAGAAATCTGATACCTGTAGTAATATTTAAACTCCCTCTGATAATATGCGTTAGTGTTTCAAGTAATAAGCAAATATGATTTCAGTATATATAACAAGTTAAGAATTCAAACACGATCTCCAACTAAATAATGCATTAGAGAGAGTATGATAATATTTTTATCTAAAATTTTCTCCCTCCATTCGGCGTTATTAGGAAGAACTTGTTTATATACGGCGGAAATAACATTGGAAACCATCTATGTATGATAAAAGCTGTAAAAGTTTTGAGGTTTAATATTATCGATTCGGCGGAAAATCAAATCCGCTTGACATTGTGGACAAACGAGATCTTGAAGAGATTTGAAGGTTTCAGGTTGTTGTTTAAATATAACCAATTTTACCATTGGTTTACTCCAGCAAAAAGATTTCGCATTCTTCATAAATTCAGTTGTTGTTCATCCAGAACGATATTATGTCTGATAGAAATTCTAATGTCCCAGATTTAAACCATGAACCTTTTATACCTCAACCACTTATAATTTATCCTGAGGCTGTAAACACCACGATGGGAGCAGAGATATATCTATCTAGTAAATCTGATCCTGAAATTGTTGCAGCATCAAGAACTCTCAGTGCTCAATATGCTGCTTCTCTTACAACCATGTCACAGAGGCTATTGGCGAGAACGAGTGAGGTTGATTATCTTAAAAATCAAATATCTGAGTTGCATCAAACGCTTGCAACTAAAAATAGAAAAAATAAAGATTTAAAACAAGAAAACAAGGAGCTGAAGAAACTTGTAAACTGGTATTCTCGTGATCTGAAAACACAAGTAGAAGAGCTGGAACGAGAAAGAACTCAGATACAAAGTCAACAACAGCAGCTAACGGCAGAGGTTCAGCGTTTACAAGAAAATAGGGATAGCTGTAATTAATCTCGCTGGCTTTTGAAATTATGTATCCAGCATATCTTGTAAAGTGAGATTTGAAGAGATGATGGTTTGTCTTGTTCTTATTTCCATTTCTATAAGAACCGTCTTTAGTTTCATTTAGTACGCATCAAATCTTATTCTCATATCTATAATTCATCTGTATTTGTATTCTTATTCTACAAATTTCCAATGGCTCATCAATTTCCTTTTACTATTTCTCACAATCAACATATGAGGTATCCTTCACCTCAATTACAAGTTGATCCTGCATCTTCCGCATGTGCAATGTTGCAGCAAGCAAATGATCTGTCTAATAAGTCAGATCGTGAAGCTGTTTATGAGCTGGTGACTCTCGGCACCCGATACTCCTCCTCTATTGTTGGATTTTCCAACCGATTACAATCCAAAAATCGTAAGATTGAGGAGCTTAACGAGAAGGTTTCTGTACTTCAACGACTCGTTCAAGAGTCTGACAGAAAAATTACAAACTTAAAGCAAGAAAATAAGGATTTAAAATCCTTACTTGCCTCTTCATTTCGATTGCCTAATCCTTTAGATAAGGATGGTATGTTGCTTTATGAAAAGCAAATGCATTTGAGAGATGAGGTTAAAAATCTCAAATTCTTGTAACTCATCTATGAATTGAATAATAAGATCTTTCCTTTTCAAATGCATTCCTTGAATTTATAGCAACCATTGTGATCTTTTCAAGAGTTCTAACAAGGTAAATCATCAACGTAAACTGTAATAATGACAAATCCGAATTTTGATAAAACACATGGACATATAGGATTATTCTTAAATCCTTATTTCAATAAATACTTGTTGATTCAATTATGCCACATGCGTCCGGATTTCTTTAACCCACATAAAGATTTTTGAAACTTTATAAAGTACATACTCCTAAATGTACTTGGATTAGATGCTTCAAGTATCGTATATCTTTATATATGTAATGATCTTTATAAATATGCAGGGACCACATTCATTAACTGCATATCTAATCCTTTTGTAATAACCAAATCAATTAAAAATATGAATGTGATTGCATTCGTAACAAGGAAATATGTTTCCTCATAATTGCTCTCGGGTTTCTACAGGAAACCTTGTGCGACAAATTATACCGCACAATTTCATTTCGCATTACGCTTTCGTATAAATACTCACTTATATTTGACAAATATTACACCCTTTGGTGTTTGGACAACAAGTCCAAATGCATCTCACTTCACTAGCGAGTTTAATTCAGTTTTAATAACTGCTTTCCATTTTGGCCAATCATTTTTACGTCGACATTTTTCGACGATTTTTGACTTACTTTCTTTATTACTTCTGGTAATATCAATTGTTATCATATATGTTGTCGACAACAGTTTTATTTCTATCCATAAATTTTCCAGTACTCATGAAATGTATTGAGATCTCATTGTTCATCTCCAGGGGAAAACATTTCATGAAACACCTCTACAGGAGGTTCCTCTTCAGGAGGTTTATACTCTTCAAGAGTTTTCTCTTCAGGAATTATACTATTCAGGAGTTACACTCTTCAGGAGGATTATATTTTATACAGAAAATACGGTCTCTTCATGAGCACCGATTTTTATTTTTCTTGTGCACCAATAGGTCTTCAACGCTTCAGGTGTATCTTAAACTCATTTATTGCTGTTTTAACAACTCGTCCTTCAGGGACTTCAATTCTTGCTTAAGCATTAACAGCAGTAATATATAATTTTACAACACCTTTAGTGTCAGTAAATACATCATGTAATTGATTTGCAACACTTTGCAGATAAATAATCCTCTGAACTTCTGGTTCACATTTATTTGTAAGAGAATCAAATTTAAACAGGACTTTATTATCCCAAGTAATTTCTTATCGTGCTTCAGGCACCGATATTTCATTATTTCAAAACATGATGAAATATTAATAAGTTTATATATAAAAACTTAGTATAAATAAATCAAGTGCTTGGCCGTACAACAGGTACGTGACTACTGTTTAGTCATATTACATTTATGACAAACATCTTCATCTTTTTATGAAGAATTATTCTGAGAGCTTTTACCCTTCTCTGAGTTTGATCACTTCTGGTGATACGATATATTTTTATCATCTTTAGTGTTGTCGCTTTTGGAACCAACACTTCTATAATTTTTCTATCACGTCTATGCCCTTAGTTCCCGTTCACTTCTGGGAATTGTGTAAATTCGATATCATTAATAGGACGTAACTGATGTAACAAAAACTCATTATTTAGCTCAATCACTGGAAGACAAAACAAAAATTCAGAATATTTGTTGAACTTTCACTCTCGATATTGCTACTGCAGAAGCACATTCGAAGTATGAAAAATAATGTCTTCTTTTATATATCATCATCAGTGACATTTTCACTGTATAATTTTAATATTGAGCTGATTTTAAAGAGTGCAGAATATTCAATACCACTCTTAAAATCTTGCAACTTCAGGTGCAATAAATCATAATGATCTTTTGAGAGGATTACATCTTCTGGTGTTTATATCACTCTCTTAATTTATTTCACACAGTAAGATGATTTTTCATCATGAGATACACAGCACGGTCCTTCAGGGACACATGGTCTTCTTCTATGATTGTATCTTTCAAGTTCATCATCATATCCAAATAGATCTCATCAAGGATCTAGATAAATAACATTTTTCAGAAATGTCAATAGTAATAAATCTCAATATTTGACATTATATTACAAAAATAAATATGTGATTTAAGAAATATATTCACATTATCATGAGAATAAAAATAAAATTTTATCAAGTAATATTCAGAAATATTACCTTTAATATTTATCTCAATGACTGCAAATAATATATTGAAAAACTTACTTGAAATAGAAGACCACTAGCTTCAGTATCGGTAGAACCTCGTGCTGATAACGTGTTATAAAACTAAAAAGAAAACTACTACTATTGCAAGAGAAATGTAAAAAAAACTCTCTGAAACTTTCTTCTTTCTCTATATTTTCTTATGAATTTCATTACAATTGAAACTCATATTTATAGGCGTTGAAATTACTATGCAAGTCACTATGCAGATTTTAAAATAATAGTGGTGGGGTCATTCACATAATTTTTAGTGGTGGGACAGGGAGGCGGCTGCCGACGTTCGTTTATAACAATTTGTATATTTTTTTTTTACGTATATGTTATTGGGACACCTTCTTCTATAGCATCAAATGGTGCTGTCTCATACTTAGATAAATAACAAAATGTCACCTGTAATCATAACATTGCAAAAAGTTAGACTGTAAATGGTCTGATCCGGTTTGGTCTAGAAAATTTATAGACCGATTCTATTCAGTTAAAAAATTCTCTTACCCAGAACTGGACCAAACTCCGATTCAATCCATATCGGTCCGATCCAATTCAATTCAGTGACGATTCGATCTAGTTTAGGGATACCCCAAATGATTTAATAGATTAAATTTAATCTAAAATTTTACAATGATCAAATATTTTTTTCATCCAAATTTAATTATTTTTAGTCCAATTTACATATTTAATACAGATTTAAGTCAAAAAATATTTTTAAAAAACTCACTCTTAAAAAAATGACAAAAGAAAAATAATTTAAATAAAAAAAATAAGAGAAAAATATTACTAGTAACACTATTACATTAGTATATTATATATTTATATATTAGTAAATAGTGATAAATTAATAATAATATATTAAATAATAATAATACATGTATTATTTATAAGTTATTACTAATACTCCATATAGATATACTATAATTTATATTTTTATATTACAAGTAGTGAACTATTATAAATTATAATATGTTGATATTATAAGAGTATATATTATATATTAATATGTTATTGTATTAATCTGTATTAATATTAATATTATAATTTATATACTATTATTTATATATATAAATATATATATATATATATATATGGTAGGGGTTTTCTCCTTCTGGATCGGACCAGATCAGAATTATTCGGTCCATATATAAATTGGACTGAATGGAATTTGGTCCGGTCCACCGATCTGATTCGATCTTTTTACAGCCATAACAAAAAGAATAATATAACAAACTGTATCCTAAAGGACAGCTAGCAATCAATGATTAGAAAATGAATCGATTATGTTATTACTTTGAATGGTGTAAATGCAATTGAGACATGGAGAACATATGAGAATTTTCAAGGATAATGTTAATGTCTGCTCTCTCCTAGTTATTCTCTTATCACTTTTATCAACATACATTCTCTACATCTTCAAAAACTCAACATGGTATCATGAGTCAGTGTGTTAGAGACATCGGACTAGTCCCTAAACAATGTGGTCCTCTTTATGCACGTCTTCTTCTAATGATCAAAGGTTTCTCGACAACTTGCTTGAAATTAACTTGTTCGTTGTTTTTTTGAGTTCCTATGGCTATGAGGTTATATTGTTTATGAATAGATATGGTATGAATAAGGAGATACGATGGTTTAAGTGATATGTTATGGTGGAAAAATGATTACAGGAATGTCATTTGAATAAGCTTATAGGTTGTGATCTTTTTGATAAAGTGTATGACTTATAAGGTGTGATGTGGCTAGGATTTTAATGGAGGGTCAAAAAGATTTCGAGATTCATAAGATGGGTCTATGATTTTGTGTTTTGGATGGTATTAGGATGTAAAAATGTTATCTTAGGATGCGTTTTGGTCAAAACTTGGATTGGAATTAGGATTCCTAAATTATAAGAGTCATATTAGGATTAGGTTTTGGTTGTGGGAAATGTATTTTGTATTTGGATGTAAGATAGATTAGTCTTATATGAGTTTGGGTAGGATTAGGAATTTAAGTTAGAATAGGATGGAAAGATGATGTGTTTAGATAGGGAAGGTGAAAAAACAGTGGTCAAACACTCTACAATATCTAGAGGGGGGTGAATAGGTGTTCATAAAAATTATGAACGTTTAAAAATAAATCAACGCAAACAAACAATCAAAGAAGCATAACAATAAAAATCAACACACTGGTTTTGCTCATGAAGTAGAAACTCATTTGAAGAACCTCTTCAAAATCTAAAACCACTCTGCGTGTAAGACACCACCTCAGATCCACTATAGAAATTTTAGTTTGTTACAACCAATTTAGAAACACTCACAAACTCATTGTAACAGTTAAACTTGGCTTGCAATACCACGAGTGATCCACTCGATCTCTACACACATGTAGTGCCGAAACTCCGACCTTTCTATAGCTTCTCACAAGGACATCTTGATTTCTTTATCTAAACAACTTAAAGAACTCTTCCAGCTTAATGAACACGTCTACTCTAATAGACTTACCAAAAGTTTAATTTTGAGTATGTTGTGGTGGAGATATGTAATCCAAGAGAGAAGTATCTTTAAATGTGGGGAGGAGTTTCTCTCAATGGTTCTTGAAGGAGTTATCTTGTTTTTGCTCAGTTTTTTTCCACACAAGGGTAGGAAACGTAATGTTATTTTTCTAGGCCTCATTCTGAAACGGCGTTCAAATATTAGGAAATCTGATCTATCATGATACTCGCTCGAGCGGGATATCGAGCGAAGTCTCTATCTGAACTTTGCTCAAGCGTGGTGTCAAGCGACAGTTGAGCGAAGTCACTACTTCATTCTCGCTTGAGCGCCATGTCGAGCAAGGGTCGAGCAAAATCTCTGAGCTTCGCTCGAGCGTCAGGTCGAATGACTGTCAAGCGAGATCATTGTGTAAGGTCTTTCTTGAGCCATTTTGATCATCTTCATGTTGACTCACTCCCACCATAGGTTACAACTCAATTACACAAATTTTTTACAAGGAAATGTCAACCACATAATTTTACCTCAACAGAAGGGATTATGAGTTGGATTTGGGACTTGGGTTAGGTTTAAGAGTTGGAGTTGGGTCATGACTAGGAGTTGTAATAGGATTAGGTTTTGATTTTGGGTTTCCAAAGTGTAGGTAATCCTAAAGCTAGACTATGGATTTCGGCTAAAATGTGTTTGGACTTTGGAGGGAAGGAAAGTATTTTCTAGAGACATTTATTGGTGATTTTCGAGTATGTAGATGGATGGAAAAATCGAAAGTGTTTGGTGGGTGAGAAAGTGCGAGAAAATATGACTATGGCAATATATGGGATTGTTGGAATCTGGAATTTGACTAAGATTGACAATTAGAAGAAGACTATTTTGGTATTTTTGAGCATTTGAAAAAATAAAAAAATATGAAAAGTGATATTTTTGGTATTTTTGATATGAAAGAACAAACTAGAAAATAGACGAATAATGCAAGATAAATATGGAAACAAAACTACTCATAAGATTGATAGATAATTTATCACATATTCACGAATTAAAAGATGATGAAGGAAAGATAAATGAAATACATCATTCACAAATTGCATGGTGTAATCCTCTCTAGAGGATTCACGAATTGTACATCTAAAGCCCAAGTGCAACGACACTGTAATGATATTTCAAACAACCTATTCATCTCTAGGAAAATATGTCAAATGTTCAAAAAATGTAAAATAAACTATCTAATATTTTATTTATAAAAGAACATAACAAGCTGGAGATTCCTAATGAATCTCATAAAAGATAAATTAAATCCTAATAGAACTAAAATTCTATTAGACTTAGCACTTGGATGGCCTAGGATAGCCCATGGCATGGGCCATGGGCATTCTGGTGTATAGATGGTGCTGTTGGCATGGCCTAAACAGGGTGCCTGGGTCCTGGTCTTGCTGGCTTAGGGTGGTCCATGCATAGGCATGGCCACTAGTGCTAGTTGTTGGGCTGGGGGCCTAGGCGTTGGCATGCGCCTGGGTGCATGGAGGCTATGTACCTGTTGGGGCGTGCGGCTAGGCTAGGGGCTTACTACGTGCATGGGGCTACTGCTTGGGGGCCTGGGGGCATGTTGCTGTGCTGTTGGCTTGTCACTAACCTCGATGGACTACGAGGCAAGGGCCATGGGATTGTCAAGGGCTATCAATGACAGTGTCGAGGCATAGTCCATGGGGCTGTCAATGACAGTGTTGAGGCATGGCCCGTGGGGCTGTCAGGCCATGTCGAGGCATGACCGGTGGGGCTATTCGGGCTCGTCAACGGCAGTATCGAGGCAATGCTTGTTGGCCTGTCCAGGCTTGTCAGTGATAATGTCATGGCATGGTTGTTAGGCTAGCATGGACGTGTCATGGCATGGGCTATTACACTGTTGTGGGGCTAGCATAGGCGTGTCATGGCATGGGCTATTGCACTGTTGTGGGGATAGCATGGACGTGTCATGGCACGCCTGCGGGGCTGACTTAGGCAAGGCATGCCTATGGGGAAGTCACGACCATGGCATAAGCCATAAGTATGGCTGATGTGCTGTTGGTGGCGTGCTTTAGGTGATCTTGGCTGGTCCATGGCAAAAGTCGTGGACATAACCAAGTGCTGGCCATAACTTGCTGCTGGTGTGTGGATGGCCGGGTGGTGCTGTTGGGCTGCACGTGGGCATGGCTAGCATGACCCAAGCATGGGTCTGGGCGTTGGGCTGCCTGCTAGTGCTGCCAGAGCATTAAGCTGTTGCGTGGGCGTGCTAATGCCATCGTTGGACTGCTGGTGCACACTGGTGGTATTGTTGGCATGCTGATCGGCATGCTAAGGCACGTTGGGCTGCTGGCTCGCACGCCACTATCTTTGCTGGCTATCTTGGCATATGCTGTGGGGCTGTTAAGGCATGTCAGCAGCAGTGTCGAGGTCCTATCATGGTATGTTAGTGGCAATGTCATGGGGCTGTCAGGGCAAACAGTGTCAAGGCCAAGCCGTGGCACTGTTATGGTGTTGTCAGGGCCGAGTCTTGGCATGGTGAAGTGGGAAAAAGTGAGCCACGTCCCAATTGACCCGTATGTCTCTTCCAAACTTCCTAGGGTATCCTCTAGACCCCTACAGAAGCCCTCCAATGTTGTGTTTACCTCCAAAAGTGGTGCAATCTCAAATGTCTGTGTGTGTTTAGGACCTTGTTCATGGGCGATTTTTTATGAGATCTTAACACAATGACCAACGTCACCTTCTACACAGCATGGCAGCCTCAGATAAAACTCCTGATTCCACTTCTTATAATCCCTCCCTTATCTCTTCCTCCACCCAATTTGTTAATATCAAACTTACCTTAGAGAATTTCTTATTTTGGTAAGCGTAAATCACTCACTTCCTTAAGGCACATCAATTGTTTGGCTATTTGGACGGTACTATACCTTCACCCACTGCCTTCATTGTTGGAGTTGCCAATCCTAAGTTTGCGAAATGGGGTCTTAAAAGACCAGCTACTCATTTCCATTTTAAACTCTTCGATGTCCAACTCTATTCTTCGATAGGTTCTTGATTGCAAAACAACCCACAAAATATGGACTAGCTTTCACAATCTTTTCTTGGCTAAATCCACCGCCATGTAGTCCATACTCTGTACCAACTAGTCACTCTTCACAAGGGCTCTGAGATGGTTACTGAATACTACAACAAAGAAAAATCTCTCTCCTCCTTTTTGTCTAATGTTGGGCATACTCTTACAAATCATGAATTTTCTATTTACCTTCTCACTAGTTTAGGCACTGAGTATAAGTCCATTGTGACTTCCCTCACTACTCGTACTAATCCTCTTTCACCTCATCAGATGTTTAGTTTTTTACTTAATCATAAGTCGCATCTTACTCACCAAAATCAAGCATTACTTTCGTACTCTTCGTTCTCCGTAAATAACACTGTCTCAAATTTCTCTTCAAATAGTTCCAACTCTAATAGAGGTCGCAACTCTCAGTCTCGTAGTGGGGGTCGTAGAGGTCATGGCAGTTGTAATGGAGGCCATCCTTCTTACTCTGGTGGTCGAAATCAGGGCACTCCACCAAACTACTTTCAAAATATAATTGACTCTCGTCCACCATGCCATGTTTGCAACAGGGTAGGACACTTAGCTTTGGTATGATATCACCACTTTAACCATGCGTTCCAGGCCTTTCCTCTACCAGCTGCTGCTGCTGCTAACTATACGGCTTTGCCTCCTCACATCTCGACATCTTCCAACTGGTTTTCAGATTCGACAGCAACGCACCACTTCACCTCAAATTTTGGCTCCCCCAATCTGGACTCTACAACTTATCAGGGGTCTAACCAAGTCAGTATCGGTGACAATTCCACCTTACCCAGTCAACATTATGCATCTACTCAGATGAGCTCTCCCTTTGGCAATTTTCTTCTTCACAATCTCCTCCATGTTTCTTCAATTTCTAGAAAATTACTTTCAGTTTGTCAATTTTTTTATGATAACCATGTGTTTTTTGAATTTCGTAAGGATTTCTTTTTTGTGAAGGACTCGACTTCTCAAGAGGTCCTCCTCAAGGGTCCCATTGAAGGTGGTCTCTATGTCTTACCGTCTTATTTTATCACATTCCTGTCGACTGCCTCAACATATCCTGCAGCGTTCCTTTATGCTCGAGTCTCTCCACAGCAATGGCATGAGAGAATAGGCCATCCCTCAGCCTTGGTCATGAGTCATGCAATAAAATCATTTAGTCTTTATGTTTTGTCCAGGCATGGACTCGTGTTTTGTTTGGCCTGTGTGTCTGGCAAAGCCCATGCTCTTCCCTACCCTCTCTCTTCCACTAGGTCCAATGGGCCATTTTAATTACTGTTCATGGATGTATAAGGTCCAACCCTCATTTTATTATCTAATTCAACTTGCTTTTATTTTTCTATTTTAGATAATCACTCTAAATATTTATGGTTCTTTCCTATGCAAACTAAATCAAATGTGTCTTCTATTATTTGTGCATTTCTTCAATATGCTCAAAATGTCTTCTCCAAGAATGTCATCTCCATCCAAACGGACGGTGGGGGCAAATTTCATCCTTTTTGGTCTCGTTTTCAATCTAAGGATATAATCCACTGTTTCACTTGCCCTTACTCGCATAAACAAAATGGTAGTATTGAGAGATGTCATCGACACATTGTTGTGATGGGCTTCTTCCTACTTTCTCATGCATCCATGCCACAACGCTTTTGGACCGAAACCTTCCAAATGACAACATCTCTCATCAACCACATGCCAACTCCCATCCTCAATAATAAATCTTCATATCACATCGTAATGGGTCATCATCTGGATTATCATTTTCTTAAAGTTTTTGGATTCGCTTATTGGCCCAACTTAAGACCCTTCAATCATCACAAACTTGATATTCGGTCTCAAATGTGTGCTTTTGTGGGCTATAGCCCAGACCATAAATGATATATTTGCCTCCATCCCTCATTGGGTCATACATACACTTCCTGTGTTGTTTTCTTTAATGAAAATTTGTTTTATTTTGCTACTCAGCCCAGCCCACCTTCCTCGCCCTCTACTCCCCTTACATCTTTTCATTTAGTCCCACTTCCACATGGGCCTTCCGCTGCACCCCACTCGAATTCATCCCCCTCTACTGCATCTCATATAGGCCTTTCACCCGTTAGCTTAGCCCATGAACTTACCTCACACTCAAACACTTCCCACATCTGCCTCGAGCCCTAATTCATCATCTTCTCAACATGCTGACTCCCCCACAAACCCTAGCACATCCTTATCCTCCCCTGTGCCGTCACCTCCTAACCTTAATCCTTCCTCGTATATACCTCATCCTATGATCACTCGTGCTCACAATCATATCCACTGCCCTAAAACATGAACCAATGGTACCATCCTCTGGCCTGAACCTCAGCCATTTGCGTCTCTCACCACCACCATAAAACCCTCATTTAAATCATCTATTGCTCCTCCAAAAGAATCCACTTTCTCTGAGGCTTGTAAACATCAAGAGTGGCGATCTACTATGCAGATCGAGTTTCAAGCACTTTTACAAAATTAGACATGGGAGCTCGTTTTGTCCACTCATCTAAATATTCTTGACTCCAAATGGATCCTAAAGACAAAAAGGCATGCTGATGGAACCTTGGAACGTCGCAAAGCATGATTTGTTGCCAAAGGCTTTCATCGTCGATTTCTTCGAGACCTTCAATCACGTCGTTAAACCAGTAACAATCTGTCTCATTCTTTCTCTTGCAGATAACTTGAAATGGTCATTTTATCAATTGGATGTGTATAACACTTTTCTCCACGGGGACCTTGAGGAAGCAGTTTTCATGAGACAATCACCTGGTTTCGTTTATCCTGATCATCCAATGCATGTATGTAAGTTTAAAAAAAATATCTATATGAACTGAAACAAGCTCTTCGGGCCTGGTTTGCCAAACTCACTAATCGTCTTTTTGCTCTAGGTTTTTATGCTTCTAAAGCTGATAACTCGTTGTTTATTTTTAAATACTCAATCAGATTGCATTTACATGCTCATTTATGTTAATGATATAATAATTACAGGATCTAATTCCACTTTTATTTTGGATTTCATTGCATCACTGAGTATATATTTTCCTATCAAGGATTTGGGTATGTTGCACTAATTTTTAGGTGTCGAAGTCACACAGAACACCTTTGGTCTTTTTCTATCACAATCCAAACATGTTTATGATCTTCTTCTTCGCACTAACATGCATAAGTGTAAACCTGTGTCTTCTCCTATGTCCACTATTGTTAACTTTTTTTCCCTTGATAGGCCTCAATTTGAAGATCCTGAACTTTACCAAAGTGTAGTTGGGAGTCTTTAATACATATCCTTTACATGAGCTGATATTTCATATGCCGTGAGTAAGGTTTACCAATACATGCACTGTCCATGTATCCCTCATTAGCAAGCTGTCAAACGCATTTTAAGATATCTTCAAAACACACAGCACTTCGACTTATTTGTTACTCAGTCATCATTTTTCAAAATTTTTGCCTTCATCGATGCTTATTGGGCTGGATGCCTAGATGACCGTAAGTCCACTAGGGGTTTTTGTGTTTATTTTGGCTTTAATCTCATCTCTTGGGGGTAAAAAAAAACACGCTAATATTGCTCACTCATCGACTGAGTAGAGTATAAATCCTTGGCCAATTCGGCTTGTGAATTTGGATACAATCCCTTCTAAAAGAACTTGATGTTTTTATTTCTGATCTCCCTACTTTGTGGTGTGATAATTTAGGAGTAACATATTTATTTGTTAATCTTGTTCATCATGCTCGCATTGAACATGTTGAACTTGATTTTCATTTTATTCGTGAAAGAGTTGTTGCAAAAACAAATCAAGTGTCCTTTTTATCCATCAAGAACTAGATTGATGACATCTTGACTAAGCCCTTGTCTACAACTCAATTTCTTCTATATACGATCAAGTCTCACACTCCAACTAGTGCCACTTGGATCACAAGAGAGTATTGGGACACCTCGTTCTGTAGCAGCAAATGGTGCTGCCTCACACTCAAATGAAGAACAAACTGTCACCTGCAATCATAGCACTGCAAAAAGAATAATGTAATAAACTGTACCCTAGAAGACAGCTGGCAATTAATGATTAGAAAAGGAATCAATTATGTTATTCATTTTGCCTATAAATTCAACATTATAAATGTAATCGAGATATGGAAGACATACGAGAATTTTCGAGAGTAATGCTGGTGTCTGCTCTTTTCTAACTTTTCTCTTATCACTTTTATCAAACCCCTTATCTACATTTTCAAAAACTCAACATAAGTCATTTATAAATATTGTTTTTATGCATTCTTTAATCTAATTATTCATAATTTTTATTTTTATTTCTTTTTTATTATATTTTTGTTTTTTATATTTTGTATTTTTTTCAATATTTTGACTGACGTAACATTATTACTACGTCATCAATTTCATAAAAAATATGCAAAGTCGTATATTCCTAGCATTGCTTCAAAAAAATTATTTATAACACCTGTTACAATTTAAATACAGACACGTATATATTTAATGTTTATTTTTTAGTTGACTTGGCTCATTTTCTAAATACATGTAAAAGTGTATTTAACATTTATTTTCAACAATGTTAGAGTAGTGAAATAATGTAGGCAATCTGATGGGCTATATCGATTTCGGGTAGGGGTGTAAATTTAAGCAAAAAATCAGAGATCTGGTCAGGACTAGATCGAACCAGACCAAAAATTCTAGTTTTGAACCAACTTAGTCCGATACCGGTTTTAGAAATCGATGAACTGAATATAACTGGTCCAGTTTCGGTCATTTTAAGACCGGGGTCTTATTTACTTTTAATTTTTTTTATATTTTAAAATATAATTATATAATATGTTTTATATTATATATAATATATATAATAATATAAATTATAATTAAATATAAGATAATGTTATAACAAATAAAAATATAATCTTAGACCTTAAATTTTAGACTTTTGAAATTTAGACTTTAATTTGTGAGACTCCTAGAATTGTAAAATAGATTTTTATTGCAGTTTTTTTTATAAAATAATTTTTATTCTATAACAATTTTTTAATTATAGTTTTTTTTATAGAATAGATTTTTTTTTTTACTAAAATAGACTTTTGTAATGGATTACATTTTCTTTACTAAAATAGATTTTTAAGCCAAAATTTTTTTAATAAAAAAAAAACTTAAGTTTTTTTATAAATTTACATTTTATTAAAACTAGAATCGATAAAATCGGTAGTATCAATTTGGGGGCTAATGGAAACGTAATCGATTTTCAAAAATGCAAAACTGGTGATACTAGTTTAGTTCTTAATTTTGTCTAAAATCGAATCAAACTGAACTAATTACCCCCTTAATTTTGGGTAGATTATGTTAGAATTATTTCATATTATGGGCCTCACTTGATTGCATTTTTGTAAAACCGAGTTAGATATATATATATATATATATAGCTCATAATGGATTTTGGTTAAAACCTAATATGTTGAGTGATCATTTGAGATTTTTTGCATCTTAGTATATAGGATTATATCCTATTTAATATGGTAAATTACATATGTAGGTATGGAAGTTTAAGGGTTTTATTCTAGAATTTTCTTAAACTCTATGTTGATTTGAGTTTTTAATGGGAGGACTCCATAAGACTTATATATATATATATATATTAGGTGAAAATAATGTGCAAAGCACATTTGCTTCATTTAATTATGTAATTATCAAGATTTATTTTATTATTAATTATATTATTAAGATTTCTTTGTTATTTTTCATACTTGTTAATTTACTTTTCATTTAAAAATTAAATATAAAACATGTAATATATTAATTATATTTATTGCCTTTTTATTTTATAAAACAAAACAGATAAGCTTCAAGTTGTTATAGTCAAACCAAACAGTAGTGGCATCATGTTCTAATCTATCCTCTTGTTTCTGCATGCTTGTTTCCAACCAAACAGGGTCCTATATTCATTCGGATCTTGCAATTTCCATTGAAAAATATTAAAAGCCGATCTCCATCCATTGCATAAGTGTTGCATTTGTCCCAAAAAAGAGAAGAAGAAAAAAATAGAATCGATAAAAAAGTATGTATGCTTTATTAATCAAAACTCTACAATATAGTAGCAATACAACGAGGAATTTCCTCTACATCAATGATAGTTTCATAAATTTGTAATGCATCTCTTGCCACAACATGAGCTACTTGATTGGAGCCTCTCTTAACATGTGAAATGGTACTACTGCAATTGTGAAAGCACTCTTCTAGCATCAGATTTGATCATATATACTTGAAGTATCCGATCCTTGAGTCCCATTTCTCATTGCCGTAATCACATTAAGGCATCTCCTTCCAAGACAATCATTTGGAAACCCAACTCAATATCAAACCTTGAAGCATGATAAGCAGCCATCGCTTCAACAAGTAAAAGATCAAGGTAGAGTGGTCTCTTCAGCAAGTTAGAAAATCATCAAGATTCCAACTCTAATCAAGTAATTATGAAAAAAAAATACTCTCATTTGTTATTGACTTATTCTCTTTTACTGTTATATTAATACCCCAACAAAAAGTAACTAAACAGATATGATCAGTACTACGTTTGGCCACTTCCATTTTGTACAAATGTCAAGAAAATGCAGCTCTATTGATTATCTTGTTGCACTACTTCTCAAACTTACTTTGTCATTTCTTAACATTTGTAATGAATTTACACTTGGTACTAAGCCCAAAGGGCCAAAATCCCAATAGAGTAGATTTTTAATTTATTTGTTGCAAATTCTTGGGAAGCTGATTGGCCAATGATATTTGTTATTTTCTTGGATTTTTCGATTTCTCCATAACTGGAAAAAGTTATTTAAGAATGCAACAAGGGACTTGAAATGGTTTTGATACTTTTAAGTACTTTTTTTAGGCATTTTATGATATGATTCTTATTTCAAGCTAAGAATTTCAACTTTATAACGGGCAATAGTTTACACTTTACTGCTCTAATCTACAATGATCATTGATTATAGATCTACATGGCTTCGGAGTTCCAGGTACAGTAAAAATCAATCAGTGATATTAATTCAAAAGAGTGATGAAGAAAGAGTAGGAGTATTTAAGGCTTTTAAGTTAAGAATTTTGGTTCTGTTCCTTACTAACCTTCTATTATTTGTTACCATTTTTGTGGGAAAATCCAATATAAAGATGCCATACTTCGATTACTAATATAATATTTTTATATTTTCCTCTATTTTCTCAGCGACCAAACATTGGAATAAGCAAAGAAAAGAACATGAAAAATGATCAAAATCTCAAAGTTTTTCTAACTTTGAATATTACATAGAAATCAGAACTTTCAAATTCACTGAAACAAGAACTTCTTTTGCCTCATTTACTCAGCAACCAAACAAAGGATACCTCATAGTACAAAACAAAAACCACACATAAAAATACACATTGATAATAAGAAAAAACCCTTTCAATAAATTAGTTCAAATTAAGTCCAAAACCAACAAACAAATGCAGATGAACAAAACCTAGAAAGAGTAGGAAGCCAAGGTAGAGAGAAATAGAAGAAAAGAGTACCATTGAAGTGCAGGATTTCTGGGTTTTGCAGTACCCTTCAAGTTGTTGAGCTTCCTGAGAGAAATTGTGGAAGTAAGGGAACAAAATTTCAATGTCTGTATACATTTCTCCAAAAGTCGAAACTTTAAACAGAAGCAGAGCTTTTAAATAGAAGAAGATCGTTACTCTTTTCAAGAAAAACAGAGCATAAATAGAGTAACACAAAAGAAATGATCAATAAAGAAAGAGCAGCCAAAATGGTTGGGTACTTGCTTGGTTTGTTCAATGGGTGTTACCTTTTGCATGTTTTCATCTCCTTCCAGACCTCTCTCTTTACTCCACAAAACAAAGTGTCGGTTCCCTTCTCTACTCCTCATTACTCTAATCTTTCGAAATGATAATACCAAACGAAAAAAAAAATCATGTCGATGAAACAAAAACAAACCCAACGATGCAAATAACAAATCTGAAGAGTGAAAATGCAAGGATAGAGAACTCACAACATATAAATCCACAGGAACAAGATGCAACGAAAACAAACCCATACTGCAAATAACAAACTCAGAAAATCTAAAGATAGAGAACACACAACATGCAAATCCACCGGGAAAAAAAATCATCACGCAGCGAAAAAACATCTTATTTAAAAAAGTGCATAAATAACGAAATGAGAGCAAAAAATCCCATCGATAAAATGAAAACAAGCACAATACAACAAATAATTAAAAAGTGAGATTAGACGCTCTTTGGAGGCTGGTGAAATTGACGCTAGCATGGATCTACTCAGCCCGCGACCAGTACTACTGAAGTGATCGAATGGCGTCATTTTGTAGTAAGCCTCTTTTCCCCCAAATCTGCTTTCTCGCCCGAACAGTTTCCTTTTCCAATCTCTTCAGTGCTACTGAAGTGATCGGCGGTTACATAATGCCTCTTCGGAGCCCTAATCTTATTTACTTCTCAGCCCGATTCAAATGTTAATGGGGGCGTAAATTGTTCGATTCGAAGCGAAGGTTACATAATGCCTCTTCGGAAGAGTTTGCATAAATTGCTCGATTCAAAGCAATGGTTACATGATGCCTCTTTGGAAGAGTTCGAATTCCAAGTTTTCAATGCCGCTTTTATTGAATAGTCTTAACTTTGAACGGAGTAATTTAACAGATAACAATTGAAATGATAACATCCGTTAAACTAATAATTTTTGTTAGATAGGCTATTTATATATATAAAGATATATATGACTAGATCTTCCCTTCTTTTCATATGTGTCTATTGACTTGCTCCATTAAAAATTCAATATTTTGTGAAAAAAAATGAGTGGAAGATTTAATTGCTAGTATTTGAGAAAATATATAAATAGCTTACAAGATCATGTCTTCAACAAGTATATTTCTAAACTATAATTGTTGATGTGGTTCTTATTCTTTATATTATATTCAATAATTGGTATCAAAGCTTGCGTACTAAGATCTGAATCTTACGTAAAATCATTTTCGTATGTTTTTCTCTCGTTTGCTCAAATTCCACTGCGTGCTAGATCTATACACAGATTTTTTCATATGTTTAAAGAATTTGAATAAAAGAAAATAGCGTTTTGAATGCTTTTCGTACCTACGGATCTGATAACTTTTGGCATGTTGAAAGCCTTTTCGTCTTTCTTGATATCTTTATATATAAAAAGTGGATATATAATAAAAAAATTTATTTTAACGAAAATTCTTATTTTTTTATTAAAGTTAACACTTTTTGTCAGTTTCTATTAAAATTAATACTGCATTAAATAAGAATTACCGTTTTTATTAAAGTTAACACTTTTTGTCAGTTTTTATTAAATTTATTCACTGAAATAATATTCTTGGCATTAAAATTAATTATACCTTTTTAATTTTCTACAATAGTAAACTTTCCATTTAAAACTTATTTAACATCTATTTTATACCACTAAATACTTTAAATACAATTCATTAAGCCCATAAATAATATTAGAAATTTCTATTTTTGAATTTCTATTTATGACATTTTTTGAATTTTATTTTATGTAAAATAAATATAAAATTATAATAATAGTATAGAAGACACAATAGTAATATAGAATATATAAATATAACAATATATATAGAAATAAACCATTCATAACAATTTATACGTTAGAGAGTTTAATTTTATTCATGAAAATTTTATTTCTATTGTATGATTAGTAATTTAATTTTTTTAAAAATAATTTATAATTTTAAAATGAATGCATTATTTATTAAATTAACTATATATATGGTATATATAGTTAATGTACGGTATATAAAATTTATTACAATTATATTGAATTGGTAATAATAAACAATAAATATAATTAATATTATATGTTTGATATTTAATTGAAATATATATGATTATATAAATTTATATAAATTATAAATTATAAATTATAAATTATAATATAACATTCTTATATAAATTATAAACTATATAATTTATTTTTTCAAAAAACTCATATTATTTTTTAAAAATAATCATATAATTAAAAAATATAGATATTTTAATGTCCTCTATTTTGAGACTGTACAAAATAATACAAATGTTAAATTATCATCTTGGAATTAAAAAAATATCATATCTTGAACTAACATTTTATTAAACTTTAATCAAAATTATCTCAAACAAGTTTGATAAAATTATATGTTATATTTATTTATGAAACTATTTTATTAATTTTACTAATTTTTTTATAATATATGAAAACGTATAATTATTTATCATCTACTTAATTATGAATAATCATTATATTTTTATTAAAAATTAAATTAAATAAATTTTATAGGTTGTTTTTATCTAGTATATATATATAAATATATATGTGTGTGTGTGTGATTCTGGTTTTATAAAATTATTCCTAACACCTTTTCGTTTGCCGTGATAAGGATGGTATAAAAAAAAGGGACTGCGTATGCTTTCACTCGTCCGCTTTTTTTTTTTTTTTGCAAGTCACAGTATTTGAGTAAGAGAAAATGGTTTAGTCAAACATCACTAAGTATAAACCAGTTATGAAAACAGATTTGCACATTATTATTATTATTTTTTATTATTATACAATTTTACTTTCTTGGACATAGCAACATCTGCTTCTCTATTTTTCAAACTTGGACTTCTACCTCAAATTGCAATGAAAAGAAGGCAAATCCGTATAATCCAATCAAATGAGTGCATCTTGATTACATGTTTTGTTTATTTGCTCATCTCATTACAACTGTACGTAGTTGTGTTTGTAATATATTTGTATATCTCCTTTAGTGCAGATAGCAGTGGATTTGCTTTGAATATTTGTTTCGAATATCACTAATATCATATATGTTGTTTTGTGACTATTTTATGAGTATTATGATTATTCTTTTCTTCTTATTAAAAAAAATCTTTTGAAATGTTAGTGGGTAGTAGCCGCCAAAGTGGCACACTCATTGATATATTTTTTTATATAAAAAGGATATCATTGCATTTTGAATTACTGGACATAATAATTTGCCCAAGAGTGTTATTGTGTGTTGATATTTTAGAAATGTTGAGAAGTTATTAAATGAGATTGCATTAGTCTAAAATTTACCTTTTGCCTAAAAATGATGGTATTTCGAAACTGATGTGATTTCGTAATGTGTTTTAAGAGTACCCTATAACATGTTGTTTAGTTAACCCAAATGTGACTTAATAATGATGTACCTTGGCTCTTACTGTAATGATGCTCATATGGTTCCAAGCTTAATTACAAATTGTCTAATTAATAGCCCATGTTAATTAGATATTTTTGTTATCATTCATTGATTGCATGTATTATGGTTGGATGATAGTTAAATAAAATATATTGTTTCACGTTTCCACAAATTTGAGTGTCTCCTCTATTTCAAGTCAATTATATGCTATTGAGATTAAAGATATAATGGATAAATTGATCAGTATGAGATATGATGGTACCACTTTGGCCTTAGTTTGTTTCGAGTCATCTTTAGTTGATGTGCCAGCAAATTCTTAATGGATAGACTCAGGTGCAAGTATTCATATTTCAAATTCCTTGCATGGTTTCATAAGCAAACAAAAACCAAATAAGAATGAAGTGAAATTGTGCGTAGGGAATGGAGTTCAAGTGAAGGTTGAATTTATAGGAGTAGTGAAATTATCTTTGAAGTCTAGTTTTTCTATTGTCTTGGAAAACACATTTTATGTACCGACAATGAGATGAAATTTAGTTCCAATATCAAAACTTGATTATTTTGGTTTTTCTTTTAAATTTGGTAATAAAAAAGTTAAGTTGTTTCATGATTCCCGTTTGGTTGGAAATGACCTCTTATGTTATGGTTTATATAGGTTGTCTTTGGCTTCTTCTGATAAAGTTTTTTCTGTTACTAATGTGGTAAAAAAAATATCTTTAATCCGTGAATCATCTTCTATATTGTGGCATAAGATGTTAGAGCATATTTCAAAAGAAAGAGTTGAGACATTGATAAAAGTTGAGATACTTCCCTCATTAGATTTTTTAGATTTTGATACCTGTGTAAACTGTATAAGAGAAAAGTTGACTAAATCCATAAGAAAGGGTTCTACTAGGAGTGATGGTGTTTTAGACTTGATACATACCGACATTAGTAGACCTTTGCCTTCTACTATATGTGGAAATAAGTACTTCATAACTTTATTGATGATTTCTCTCGCTATGGTTATATTTACTTAATTAATGATAAATCAGTTGCTCTTGAAAAATTTATGATATTCAAAATGGAAGTAGAGAAACAACGTGAAAAAAAATATTAAAATTGTAAGATTTGATCGTGGTGGTGAGTATTATGGGTGTTGAGTGTGGAGTCTGGATCAAGACAGATGGCTCGAGCGAGACTTAGGCAGTGAGTTCGCTCAACCCTCGCTCGACACTTCGCTCGAGCGAGACTCAGGTAGTGACTTCGCTCGATATTCGCTTGATAGGACGCTCGAGTAAGAGGCAGATAGAGACCTCGCTCGAGCAAATTATGCAATAAATATAGAATTAGGGTTTTCTCGCCTTATCACTGTAAATACTCTTTGTAAAAGGCCCGTGGCCACATGAAACAACAGTGAGAGACATCCTGAGTGCCCTAAAAGTTGTACTTGTTATTCCTCAAGCAATAAAATCCTCTGCAACCTTGTGGACGTAGGTAAATTGCTGAACCACATATATTCTATATTGTGTGATTGTTTTATTATCATCATTTTCCCATAATTTCACGTCATTATCATCGTTTGATTTCACAACAATTGGTATCAAGAGCTAAGGTTCGAGTCTGAGATAAACAATGGCTGGAGCAGACGTGAAGGCATCTGGGATTGAGAAGTTCGATGGTACAGATTATGGATACTGGAGGATGTAGATAAAGGACTACCTCTATGGGAAGAAACTTCATCTTCCATTATTAAAGATGAAGTCAAAGACCATGAAGGATGATGACTGAAACCTGTTAGATCGACAGGTTCTGGGGGTCATCCAGTTGACCTTTTCTAGATCAGTTGCACACAACGTCACCAAGGAGAAGACCACGGCAGATCTCATGAAGGCTCTGTCAGGAATGTATGAAAAACTGTTTGCAAATAACAATGTGCATCTGATGAAAAAGTTGTTTAATCTGAGGATGATAGAAGGTACGTCTGTTATCCAACACCTGAATGAGTTCAATACCATCACCAACCAATTGTCGTCTATTGAGATTGAATTTGATGATGAGATTCGGGCTCTGATATTATTGGCATCACTACAAAACAGTTGGAAGGCCATGAGAATGGTTGTTAGTAATTCTGCTGGTAAGATGAAATTAAAATATGATGACATTCGTGATTTGATTTTGGCTGAGGAAGTACGCATGAGAGATTCTGGTGAGACCTCGGGTTCGAGTTCTGCTCTAAATGTTGACACTCGTGGGAGATCACATGATAGGAACTCAAATAAAGGAAGATCAAAATCAAATAGTAGGGGCAGAAGCAAGTCAAAGTCTGGACAACAGACGACTTGTTGGAATTGTGGCAAAATCGGCCACATAAAGAAGAATCGCAAGAATGAGAAGAAGTCGGAAGGCGATGGCGCGAATACAGTGGCTGAAGAAGTGCAAGACGCACTAGTACTTGCAGTTCATAGTCCAGTTAATGACTAGATACTGGATTCAGGGGCATCTTTTCACACCTCTTCTCACCGAGAAATCATGCAGAACTATGTTGTAGGCGATATCGGAAAGGTATACCTGGCTAATGGACAAGCACTAAACGTGTTGGGAACTGGAGATGTTGACATTACACTCCCTAACATGTGTGTATGGACTTTGCAGAAAGTCAGACACATTCCCAAGTTGAAGATAAATCTTATCTCTGTGGGACAGCTCGACGATTGCAGTCACTCAGTGGTATTCTCAGATAGTACCTGAAAGTTACCGAAGGAGCGTTGGTGCTGGCTCGAGGAAAAAAGACAGGTATCTTGTACATGACAAACGATTCTAGTGATACTATTGCTACAAACACTGCAGAAAACACTACAGAGTTGTGGCATTGTAGACTCGGTCACATGAGTCAGAAATGCATGAAAGAACTTCTGTCACAAGGAAAGCTACCAGAATTGAAGAAAGTTGACCTAGGCATGTGTGAAAGCTGTATCCTTGGGAAGCAAAAGAAGATCAGTTTTTTGAAGGATGACATATTCCTAAAATCGGAAAAGCTGGATCTCGTACACACAGATGTATGGGGACCCTCCCCAGTAAAATCTCTTGGAGGTTCCCGATACTATGTCACGTTCATTGACCATCTTTGGGATACCACAGCAAAATGGCGTTGCTGAGCGCATGAACAGAACCATCAATGAGCGTGCTAGGAGCATGAGGCTGGACGCGGGACTAACACCTGCACTCTGGACAGACGCAGTCAACACTATAGTGTACTTGATCAATCGGGGACCATCAGTTCCATTGAAGTGCGGACTACTTGAGGAGGTCTGGAGTAAGAAAGAGGTTAAGATTTCTCACCTTAGAACCTTTGATTGTATTTCTTATGTTCTTGTTGATGCTAATGCTTGCCGCAAGCTTGAGGCGAAATCAAAAAAATGTTATTTTATTGGTTACAGAGATAAGGCATTTGGTTATCGATTTTGGGATGAACAGAATCGAAGAATCATCAGGAGCAAAAACATGGTGTTCAACGAGAAAGCCATGTACAAGGACAAGTCTAATGCAGTCGTTGACGTAACTCCTCAACAGTCAGAGGTTGTTGACCTATCAGAGGTCATAGTGGAGAGCAGGGGTGACAATGAGAGTGGGTTCAGTGAGCTCATTCCCACTACCCCACAATCAGGTGCAAAGCCAGTCACACCTGCAACAACGATTCGAAGGTCTTCTAGGGCCATCCGACCCCCACAGATTCTCACCAACACTGGACTACATCATGTTGACAGATGGTAGAGAACCACAGAGCTATGAATAAACCTTGCAAGATGAGAATTCAAGCGAGTGGGAGTTAGCCATGAAGGATGAGATGGATTCCCTGTTAAAGAATCAGACATGGGAGTTAACATAACTTCCATCTGGGAAGAAAACTCTACACAACAAGTGGGTGTACCTTGTGAAGACTAAGCATGATGGCAGTAAAAGGTACAAGGCAAGGCTAGTTGTAAAGAGTTTTAAGCAAAAGAAGGGTATTGACTACTCCGAGATCTTCTCTCCTGTAGTGAAGATCACAACCATCAGGATAATGCTGACAATGGTCGCTACTAAAGATTTGCATCTTGAGCAGTTAGATGTGAAAACTGCATTTCTTCATAGGGACCTTGAAGAAGACATCTACATGCACCAGCATGAAGGGTTCATAGTACAAGGTAAAGAAAATTTGGTTTGCAACTGATGAAGAGCTTGTATGGTCTAAAACAAGCTCCTAGACAGTGGTACAAGAAATTGGACAACTTTATGTTCAGTTCAAGGTACATGAGGTGTCAAGAAGATCACTATTGTTACATCAGACAGTTTGAAAAATCCTACATCATCCTATTGCTGTATGTGGATTATATGCTCGTTGCAGGGTCCAGCATTGAGAAGCTTAATAATTCGAAGAGACACTTGTCAAAGCAGTTTGTAATGAAGGATTTGGGAGCTGCAAAACAAATTCTTGGTATGAGAATCATTAGAGACAGAATCAAGGAGATGTTGAAACTGTTGCAGACTGAGTATATGAAAAAGGTACTCAGTAGATTCAACATGGACAGGCCAAACCAGTTGGCACACCGCTGGGTAGTCACTTCAGACTTAGCAAGGATCAGTCATCCAAGACAGAGGAGGAACATGACTACATGAATAAGGTTCCTTACGCATCAGCTATTGGTTCACTCATGTATGCTATGGTTTGCACAAGACCAAATATTGCTCATGCAGTGGGAGTTGTGAGCAAATACATGAGCAACCTAGGAAGACAACATTGGGAAGCTGTGAAATGGATTCTTAGGTACTTGAGAGGCTCCTCAGAAACATGCTTGTGTTTCACTGGAGACAACTTGGAGTTATAAGGTTTTGTTCATGCTGACTTGGCTGGAGACACTAATAGTAGAAAGAGCACAACCGATTTTGTTTACACTTTGGGTGGCACTGCCGTGTATTGGGGTTCCAACCTGCAAAAGACAGTATCTCTTTCCACTACAGAAGCCGAGTATGTTGCGGTGTCAAAGACTTCAAAGGAGATGATTTAGTTACAGAGTTTCTTGGAAGAATTGGGAAAAAAAACATAAGGGTACTCTCTACAGGATAGTCAGAGTGTCATATTCATTGCCAAGAATCTAGTATTTCATTCCAGGACGAAGCACATTCAGATCGGTATCATTTCATTCAGTCCCTACTGGATGATGGTAAGTTAATAGTTGAGAAGATTGTGGAAGCAAGAACCTTGATGATATGCTGACAAAGGTTTACACTTGAGAAACTGAAGTTGTGGTCTTCAGGCTTAAAGATAAGGGTTATGAGTTGCAGAGGTGGAGGATGTTTTCAGGCAGATGGTGATGTTTGGTTGAGCCAGTCTCCAAGTGAGAGAATTGTTAAGTGTGGAGCCCGGATCAAGACAGATAGCCTGAGTGAGACTCATGCAGTGAGTTAGCACGACCTTCGCTCAACACGTCGCTCGAGCGAGACTCAGGCAGTGACTTTGCTTGATATTCGCTTGATAGGACGCTCGAGCGAGAGGCAGACAGAGACTTCGCTCGATACTTACTCGATACTCGCTTGACACATTGCTCGATATTCGCTCGACACCTCGCTCGAGCGTGTTACGCAGTAAATCCAGAATTAGGGTTTTATCGCCCTATCACTATAAAGACTCATTATAAAAGGCCTGTGGCCGCACGAAACAGCAGTGAGAGACATTCTGAGTGCCCCAAAAGTTGTACTTGTTATTCCTCAAGCAATAAAATCCTCTGCAACCCTATGGACGTAGGCAAATTGCAGAACCACGTATATTCTGTGTTGTGTGGTTGTTTAGATTGCGTTATTATCGTTCTTTTCCCATAATTTCACGTCATTATCATTCACAACAATGGGAAGTATGATGAGTCTGGTCAAAACATGGGTGATTTTGCAAAGTTTTTATAAGGGTGTAGAATAGTGTCTCAATACACTATGCCAGGGACACCTGAGCAGAATGGTGTTTGTGAAAGACGAAATCGAACTCTGAAGGATATGGTTAGAAGTATGATGAGCAGAACAAATTTGCCAGAATATTTATGGGGTGAAGTTTTGAAAACTTCTATGTACATTTTGTACAGGATTTCCAGTAAAGCTGTTTCAAAAACTCATTTTGAATTGTGGACAGGTCGTAAGCCAAGTTTGGCTCATTTAAGAGTTTGAGGATATCCAGCTGAGATTAAGATTTATAATCCTCTTAAAAAGAAATTAGACCCAAAATCCACTTCTGGATATTTTATTGGGTACCCAGACAGATAAAAAGGATATAAGTTTTATTGTCTTAATCGTGGCACTAGAATTGTTGAGTCTATTACTACAAAATTTTTGGAGAATGATAATGGTAATAGTGAGAGTTCTGTGTGGAAGGAATTTCTGGTTGAATCTAATCACGTTGTTGTTCCAGCACCTGTTATACAAGAAAAAATTATTTCTTGCCAATTGAAATAGTTAGAGAACAACCTGAGCGAGAAGAAGAACTTCCAATAACGATTGAGTCAGTTTCTGAACCGTAAGTTAGAAGCTCTCAAAGAGAAAGAAAATTTGCATTGCCTAATGATTACATTACATATTTGTTAGAAAATGATTTTAATATTGGGCATATAGTTGATCCTATTACTTTTAAACAAGCCTTGGCAAGTCCTGAGTCAGATAAATGGTTAAATGCTATGGAAGATGAAATAAATTCTATGAAAAAGAATAAAGTTTGAGAACTTGTTGTCTTCCTCCAAATGCTAAAGCTATAGACAACAAGTGGATTTTCAAAAATAAATTGGATTCCAAAGGGAATGTTGAAAGAAATAAGGCAAGATTAGTTGTAAAATGGTTCACTCAGCGAGAAGGTATCAACTATAATGAAACTTTTTCACCAGTTTCATCTAATGATTCTTTTAGAATTGTCATGGCTCTTGTGGCACACTATGATTTAGAGTTTCATCAGATGGATGTGAAGATGGCTTTCTTAAATTGAAATATTAATGAAAAGGTTTACATGAGACAGCCTGAAAGTTTTATTGTAAAAGGAAAAGAAAGATTAGTATGTAAGTTAAATAAATCCTTATATGGCCTTAAACAAGCTTCTCGACAGTGGTATTTGAAATTTGATGAGGTTGCTGCTTTTCTTGGTTTTGTTGAAAATACAGTTGACCAGTGCATATATCGCCTGACCAGTGGGAGAAGTTTTATTTTTCTTGTGCTGTATGTTGATGACATTTTGCTTGCTAGTAGTGACTTGGGATTACTTCATGAAACAAAGAAAATGTTATCTGCTAATTTTGAGATGAAAGATCTTGGGGAAGTTTCTTTTGTGCTAGGCATTGAAATATGTCGTGATAGAACTCGTGGTTTGTTGGGACTTTCACAAAAGGCATATATACGATGTGTAGTACAAAGATTTGAAATGTAAAATTGTGCACTTGGTGACGTACCCATCATTAAAGGAGATAAATTTAGCAAAACTCAATGTCCCAAGAATGAGCTTAAAAGGGAATCTATGAAAAACATACCATATGCTAGTGCTATAGGGAGTTTAATGTATTCTCAAGTTTGCACTAGACCTGATATAGCCTATGCTGTCAGTGTTCTTATTAGATTTTAGGCGAATCTAGGACAAGAATATTGGAAAGCAGCTAAGAAAGTTATGAGATATTTGAAAAAAATTGAAGATTTCATGCTCACATTCCAGCGTCAAATCACCTTGAGGTGGTAGGCTATTCAGATTTAGATTTTGCTGGATGTCAAGATGATTTGAAATCAACCTCAAATTATGTTTTTATATTGGCCAGAGGTGCTATTTCTTGGAAAAGTGCTAAGCAAACTCTTGTGGCATCTTTTACTATGCAAGCTGAATTTATTACATATTATGGAGCTACAATTCAAACTATTTGATTAAGAAAATTTATTTCTGGATTGATAGTTATTGGCTCTATCTCGAGGCCAATTATTATTTACTGTGATAATAGTGCAACAGTGCTCTTCTCAAAGAATAATAAGAGTTCTAGCAGGTCCAAGCACATTGACATCAAATATTTGGTGGTTAGTGACAGAGTTAAGGAATAGTAAATAAAGATAGAGCACATAAATACAGAGGCAATGATTGCAGATCTTTTGACTAAGGGGCTTGCTCCTAAAATTTTTCAAACACATGTTACTAATATGGATATTGTGGGAACTTTTGATGTTTTTGGTTATTAGGAGTTACTTATGTAAAAAGAATTACGTTTTGACTTGATCCCTTTACGGGATACGTAGGCAATCCATATGTTTTCGGGTACAGCTTCTTTGAATAATAAAATATATCTCCCCTATTCATAAATTATATTTAAAGCATGCATTTGTATTATGTCTTTTATTATGATATCATTATGATCTCGAGATATAACGGATAAAAAACATAAGATGAGTGTCTTTTAGAGACATGTGGCTTCATTTTGAAGCATTATGAGGACTGATATGAATTAACATAACTTTTGATCACATTGGTGCTAAGTTCATATTACATACTATCATATTGGTTGGAGGATGGGGATCCATGTCGATGAGGATATTGGCATTTGTGGCTTTAGAGTTGTCTTACATCGTTCAAATGATGTAACGACTTCTATGTTCGATATTGATATTCTTGTTGGACCAGATCATGTTTTCTAAGGTGCTATCATTAGAGCTATATATTTGTGTAGTCGCTTGTGTAGTCTAACCTGAGAGTCTTTTTCAAAACAAGTTTTTTTATTTTTATTGCAATCAATGTTCGCTCAAGTGGGAGAATGTTAGAATTATTTCATATTATAGGCTTCACTTGATTGCATTTTTGTAAAACCAGGTTAGATATATATATATATATAACTTATAATGGACTTTGGTTAAAACCCAATATGTTGAGTGATCATTTGAGGTTTTTTGCGCCTTAGTATATATGATTATATCTTATTTAATGTGATAAATTACGTATGTAGGCCTGAAAATTTAAGGGTTTTATTCTGAAATTCTCCTCGGAATTTGAGTCTTTAATGGAAGGACTCTATAAGATTTTTATATATAGATGGCTAGGTCCCTTCTTCTTAATTTATTAGCCATATTGACAATCTACTAGTAGGCCGGCTATATGATAATTTCATTTAGACCATTAGGTCTATTTTTATAAAAAATAAATAAATAAATTAAATTAGAAATATAAATTTAGGCACACAATTTATATCGAGGGTTTTTTTTAATTATTGTATTAAATATAAATTTAAAAATTTTCAAAGATTTGAAATAAAATATAATTTTTTTGATTTTTTAAAAGTATTCTATTTAATAATTCATATTCTATTGTATTATAATTACTAATAATTAACTTAGATTTTACCTTAAACTTTAATTTATAATAAGTAGGCCTTATCTACTAGTAATAATTAATAAGGGTGCTACCTGCATGATGTGGGGCGAGGGGTACCCAACCCTGCACCCCGCCCCGCACTTTGCTCAACAGAGAGAACCACTTAAATTATTTTTAAGTCTAATTTTTTTAAACCCAAATAATAATATAATTTAAATAAAATTAAAGTTTATACATCCAAAAATAATATAAACTCATTAGAGTTGTATTTTGGATTGCTTTAACCTCAAACACCAACCTTTATATAAGAGGTTAATGCAAAACAATAGTAAAACTTAAGCAATATGAGACTTGAACAAGTCACATTGCTTAAGTTTCACCATTGTATTGTCTTGATCTCCTTTATAAAGGTTGGCCTAGTAGGTTAAGACAATCTATTAACTTAAATTCCACTTCAAATTTATCAAATTGTAAATATTTGTATACAATTTATGGTTATACAAATTATTTATATAAATATATAAAATAATTTTTTTAATTTAATGAGGTGCGGAGCAGGGGCAGGGGCTGGGGCCCCATAAGGGTCATCCCTCCCCCCACCCCCACTTGGATTTCTCATGCCGGGCGGGGGGCCCCACCCCCGCATGGACAGAGCGGGGAAGCCCGCTCCGCCTTGCGAAGGCGGGGCGAAAGGAGCGGGCTGCCCACTCCTAATAATTAATATCTAGCCATGAGATTATAACGAGAGTGACGTGTTGGGTCCCATTTTAGCCTTTTAGGCAAGCTTCTTTGCATTGTGCCAATTGCTCACAATCCTCAAGAGTTTTATTTCTTCGAGTACTTTTTTTTTAGTATATTCTTTTTGCCTATTCATAATTGTAATTGTCATCAGTAATATCTTGTTGAGTACGGTTTTATTTGAATTTGGAATTGAGATGAGATAAGTTTTGAAAGTTAAATAAAATATTATTATTATTTTAAAGTTTAAAAAAATTAAATTGAAATTTGAAAAAACTATATTGAGATTTATATTTTGTATGGTAATTTTAAAAAATGTAATGATTAATTTAAAATAAGATAAATTAAGATGGGATGAATTTGCAATTCCAACCGGACCTACAATGAAGAGGTCAATAAGAGGCAGAGGAACAGCCGTACTTTGAGAGAGTATTGACATGCAATAAAGTTGGATTGAGTTCAAAGAAATTATATTTATATTCGTTGAGTGCATAAATATTATGTAATTCTTTAAAAAATGAATAAATGCAAAATTCATATAATAAATATTTTTAAATGAATGTATAACGTTTATGCACTCTACGATTATATATAACATTAGTCAAGCTAAAGTACTTGAAACTTTTCACCTCAAGCATGCAATAAAGGAAACATTAAGCCCACGACGAGAAGAAAATGTGACTGATTATCTAATGGAATGAAAATAAAGATGGTTATAAAGAGAAAATTGTAATATTAGAAAAGAGACAGATTTGGTTCTTGGCAAAAAAAAAATACTCCCGTCCCCATTCTTCCATCCTGTTCATACAATACCACAGGCATCACGATAAAAGCCTTCAATGCAACGGATGCACAGGTTAAAGGTGAGCATCTATTATGTATATTTATTACCAGTACTCAAACTGATAGATCACTATATAATCATATGCCTATGCGAAACAACAGATGTTGTTCTGATTCTCAGAGTTCCTCAACTTTGGAATATCTACTCCATCAAAACCAAGTGATCCAAGCGAGTCTTTCTAGAAGCTTGAGCTCACTCACACACCAGAATTAACTAACTGCAAACAGCAGCGAGCTTACTATTTCCCAGCACCAATATTTAGACTAAAGATCGACTGAAAATTATAATATTTGCAAGCCAATAAGGAGGAGATTAATGTGATTTGCAAGTTTAGAATTAAATCCTCTTATAAATCACATCTTATCATGTGAAGACTGTGTTCTCGAAGACTGTTATAATCACAAAAAAATTATACAATTTTTTTTTTACAAATTAATGTAATTTTATATGATTGTTAGATTTATTTTACAATAAATAAAAGTAACTTTACAATCTAACAACTATATAAAACCACTTCAATTTGTAAAATTACTTTTGTATAATCCATTTGTAGCTAAAGTATCTATCTTCTCCTCTAACTTGATTTCTGAGGCAAAGGCAATGTTGTATAATCTGAAACCGCTCATATATCTTATTCACCATCCTTCTCCTTTCTTCCAAAACCCCTAAAATATCTTTCTTCATTATTTCAGTTTCATCTTCAAGGATCTCCAGTCGTTCGTTAAGCTGTTCAACCATACCAGTCTGCATCACTGCCTTCCCCTTGCAAGAACTGATGCAAACTTTACTCAGCGGCTTCAAAATTTTCATTGGAGCTGAATCCATTGGATCTGTTAACAGTTTTATACCACTTGAACTATTCACTTCCAAATTATTGCACTGATCTGGTTGTTTCTCTTTTTCCAGTCATTGCATCTGCCTTAAGACACAACTTGTCAGACTTAACTATGAAATCCCTCAAAATTTCATTGCTGGACCAGTATCCATCATTAGCCTTATGATTTCTCATACTGGCCTCGGTTATAAAATTCTTGAATCTTGAAAGCTCCTTTAGTGACAAATGAATCTGCAACTCAAGTGAGGTCGACATGTTTATTTTCCTCCCGCACAAAGCTAGCATAACATCAACATACCAGTGTCAATTAGAAGTGAAGACATGATCAAAGAAGCATTTTAAGGATGCCCCAAAACAATCTTAAATGAGCAGGCGTATATTTCATGTATTTATACAAACCAAAATATTGTACTGTTGAAGTCTTAAAAATCAAACTCAACTGAACCTCCTTGAAGATTATCCACCATTTGTTTTCTTGAAAGAAAGAGGAGGGGCTATGGAAAAGTGTGTTGTAGCGTTTGAAGTTATTTTTAAGGCAAGAGATGTGGAGAACAAGTTTCTTTGCTCGTGTGTTTGTGGTTTGTTCAGTAATGCATAATCCAACTTTGACATCAGTGAGAGAGTGAGAGTCCTAGGAAATTGCTGAGCACTTGCACAGACCCTGTCTTTACGTTCAAATTTGTCTGCATTGAAATTGTAGTTATTTTCTTATATATATATATATATTAAATTAGCATTGATATTGGGAGGCTGTTTCAACGTGATTTAACCGTAAATTAAAAGCTTTTGGTTCTGGAGAGAAGGGATATGATATGGGTTATTGAATTTGATGGTTTTTAATATGCAAATTTTGGCTCCATCTTTGCTGAATCTTTGCCAAGCTCAGTTTGGATTGAGAGGAGCTCTCAACTCATCTGGTCTCATGACTTTTCATCATTATAATTTTTACAAATTCATGCTCATAATATAATAAACAATTCAATTTTTCCAAAATTTAAAATAATTATAATAATAAATTATATTCTAATAATATTTTATTCAACTTTCAATTTTGATTTCAACTTATCGCATCGCAATCACTATCCAAACGTAACCTTAAGTCTGAAATTTGAAATTATTCAAATATCGGAACCTTAACCCTCAAGAAAGTCACTTGGTCAACAAATAAAAAGAAAAGGATGCATTTGAGAGCTGGGCTCGAGATCTTTGGAATGAAACATTTGTTGTGAGCAAAAAGATGTATGAATACAGGTGTAAATTGACATGAACTTTCTACAAGGATAGAGTTGAGTTTAAATTTCGTCTTGAACTACATAGCAAAATATAGCGGGGCTTAATCAACTGGAACTTCAACCTCTATTTTTAAGCCAGAACTGCCAAGAACCTGTAACAGATGTGAAGCATTGATGGCAAACAAACTCTAAAGAAGAAGAAGAAGAAGAAAGTAATGCAAACTCTAAAGAACAAGCATAGTCATGCAAATCCTTGGCAGTTTTTTAAGGTATACATTCCTTTAGTGATCTTTCTTTAAATGCAAATATTATTTGTCTACTTCAAATGATCCGAGGCAGGGCATCTATCTGATTCACTGGTTTTTAACAAGACAATTAAATATGGTGAGCAGCACCCAGGATCAAGCAACTCCAATTTATCCCTTTTTCTCTCCACTTTCTAGTTTATTCTACCCTTCTTTTACAAGGTTTGAATTGCTGCTAGATATATGGAAAGAAATAAGTACCTTAATGAAGTCATCCAACATTAAATAAGACTCCTCTGTGTAACCCGTTTCTGCCAAGACTTGGCTCAATACTTGCTGTGAACCAAAGAACAGAGTGTGGAAGTCATGTTAGGCTTCAGTAAAATCTAACCAAATAGAAAATTAAAAACTCTTGGGTACAGTCTTACAGATAAGCAAGTGATGCAACGCCACAAACAAAAACAGTTTAAGTATTAAAATTTAGAAAGAAAGAGGAAAATGAAGCAATATAATAAAATACTGCCTTCATGAAGAAATTGCAGGTGTTCTTTTCTCATGATATAAGTAAGATAACTAAGATTTTATCAAGTTTTTCAAAAGTTATCTTATTATCAAAAGAAAATTGTCATGCCTACACAAAGAAGTAGAAAAAACTACTTTAAAAATTACTTGACTTAATGTGATGCATCAAAGTGTAAAGCTCTATTATTGTAAACTAGATTACTATATCACATACAACTACATCAGTTTGTAAGCTTAACTTTTATAACTCCCTTTGTAAGCCTAGTATTTCTCTTATCTAAGAGGACTAAAATGATTCCAAGGAACAACCCAATTTCAGCAATCACATAAATCAAGAAGAATGCCAATTTGATATTAGACTCCATAGGGGAGAAAATAGAGAGGCAGCCATTTCAATGCAAGAAGTGGAACAGTTCATCCATTAACATTTTCAATCTGTGATTATCTTTGTACACCTTACCCAATTCAACTAATCAAAGTGACAATCGTGTCAATTAATAATACGACCCTCCATTCTTCCCCAAATATTCCAATATAAGAGTGTTCTGTCCCGGCTATTCATTCCTCTTGTCCATGAATAAACCGTGCACGGTGAAATATGCAAACAATTTGGTTTTAGTTTGAAAGCAACAAAAGGGTATACAGGATTCGAAATGCGTTGAAACCAGTTCTGATAACATCCATTGCAACATTGGTATTGGTATGATACAAGTCTCCTTAATACCCCAATGCAGAATGCAAACTCAAAAAATGCGATCACCCAGTTTACTGTGAGCTATTCATCCAGTTCTCTATTATGTCAACATATAAATCAAGCTAAGAGAAGATGGGTTTTCATGAGATTGGTATAGTAGAAAATCTGTTTGCTATTAAAAACTTATAATATTTAAAAAAGATGGGTTCCTTGGAATGAAACAAAACTTATAATATTGCATCCTTCTTAATACCTCTCTTTGCTTATCAGTCATGAATGAACCTGACAAATCCCGAAGCACTTCTAATATGTCATTGAAAGACACCTTTCCATTGCTGTCTGAATCATATACTCTGAAAATAACTGGACAATAAAAAACCAGCAATATTAATATAACACCCAAACATTTTCACTCCTCCATAGTTCAAGACCAGTCACTTCTTAGAAAAACTACCAGATATAACTAATGATAAGAAAGCATGTTTTTAAAAGTAGGAAAGCACAGAAAAATTAATAGAATAACAATGACGAAAACAACAAAAGCGACATCAATCTTAAAAAAAAAAAGTGCTTTGTTAAATGACAATGTTCATGTATGACTATACCAGCTCAATTAGTTAACTTCAATCCTAGACAGTATTTTCTGCTATCAAAACAATTTTATTCAATCTCTTTAGCCCTTTCTTTTATCCCTGGCTAGCAATACAAAATTCAATCTGATCTTTACACGCTTTCAAATCAGGTACCACACAATTTATAACTTTATAATTTATTGTTAAATCTACATTCCTTACCAGGTTTATTGACCTAACTAGACACTCCTATTAAGAATTACCACTCTTCTTAAAATTCACAAAGTTTTACAGCATCAAAATTCTAAACCTATTTAGACTAAAAACACTAACAAAAACTGTTTTCCCCTCCCACCCTTTTTTAGATGTTGAAAGATGGATAAGAACGATTGAAATTGTTCCCAAATCCAAATTCTCCAATCCCATACTTGAAACAGTCTGCAAACCAAAAGGTACAGCATATATAATGCATCTGAATAAACGTAGGCATTGCTCTCACATGTAGTTATCATGCAATTAATACGATTCTTATAATATCACATACCTTTTTTATGAAATTGCATCAGAAGCACGAATAATCCTGATAAATCATGAGATAATCAGCACTTACACTCAATTTTATGTTGTGTAGAAGCTTTAGCACTGAAGGCCGACAAGAAAGCCACGAAGTCCTTGAAATTCAAGCCATCCACCATCTTAAGCAGCCTCTGAAAATGATTACCAATTTAAGCTCTCAAATAAAGAAATCCCAAGAAAAACCAGAATTAGGACATCACAAAGATTCAAATACGTATTCTCTTAGACATCCCGATGGATTACCTGAGAAAGCGGATTCATGGCGAACTCAGGAACAGATAAGAATTCATCAGCCGAGATAAAACCCTTTGCATTCCGATCAAGTTGGCAAAATCTTTGATATAAAGAGACTATTTCTTGCTGAGAAACTACATTTCAAATATAAAACACTTCCAACAGAAAACTAAACAACAAAATAAAAGAAACCCACGAATTAAAAACAAGGATAAAGGTAACCCACATAGATTATTGCAGTGTTCCTGCACTTCCTCGATATCGTACTGCGTTAGCATGGATGGAGCCAGCCCCATTGGATTTTACTGTATAACAAGAAATTCCAAACAAAGTGTAATTCAGAAATCAGAAGTGCACAAAATTTTCACTCCAGAATGTTGGAAGAACACTGCTGTTTGATTGTAGAGAAACTATGATACGGAAAAAAGGATAAAGGGACCTGAGATTCTGAGAATTCGAGCTGTTACGTGGACGGTTAGAACTGAGAGAGCAGAGGATGATATAGAGATTAGCCGACGTTGTCATCATCGACGCCTTAAAGTGCAGACATTGTTGGTTATAGGACATGACGGAAGAGTTCAATTGATCGCACGTGTCTCCGCAGTACTGGACTGTCTGCTCTCACGGTTTCCCCGCTGTTATATATGTTTGTATTTGGGGTTTGGGCCAAAAGATCTTTCAAAAAATAAAAAATGAGGGTCGGTTTATTTATAATTATGAATGTGTTAATATTGTATAATTATTTAAAAAAATATAAAATTTCTATAAAATAAATTAATTTTTTAATAATAGACTTTTTTTTTAAATAACTGTACAATATTTTCACATTTGATAACTATATGTAAAATTACTAAAAAAGTCCTAAAAAAATGAGAAAATGGCATGACATCTGTATTACATAACCAGCTAGCTATAAAAACTGAATAACGTTAGATACAAGTTTATGATGTATAGATTTCGTATATTTCTTTTTAGAAAAATAGGATAGGTTATAAAAAAAATATATATGAATTTTTTAAATAAATTTTATATTTATTTAATTTTTTCAAAATAAATGTACAAGATTTACATATCCTGTAAATATTATTTATCATAAAAATTAGACAAATATTGTAACAGAGGCCAATACAAATGCGTTGGGGGCCCTAAAAGAATAACTTATTGAGACAATGGATTTTCGCCTGAATACTATAAGTAGTTCACTATATTATGCAAAAACAGTGTCATATTACTCATGAAATTAATTTAAAAAAATGTATGTAAAAAATTAAGATTATATGATAATAAAAAAATTATTCATTATCATTTCATGATGTAGTATTAAATGATAAATTCATAAATAAAATAGAATAAATCATTTTTAATTATCTATTATCATATTATAAAATAAAAATAAAAAAATAAAAAATAAATGATGACTCATTTGACAATGATAAGCCTTGATTCACACACCACGCATCAAAGTTTGGGCTTGCTATCAAGAGCCAAGAGGTACAGAACTGCCAAAATAAGTTGACATATCCCTGGATCTCATTACCAATGGGCCCAAGCCATTTTGAATTAACCGATATAATTCCATGGGCTGGGCTGGCTATTTTTGTGCGTAATGTTAAGGGATGGAGAATGGTGTCCTGTATTATGACGTGTAAAATCTTTTTTTTTTTCTTTTCCGGAAAACTATAACAACAACTCTCTGGTCCCGTCTCCATCACAAAATTAATGAGATGTTGCATGTCTGTCCGAAGAAGATAAACTTCTGAAACTCTTAACCAATGATATCCAAAGAGAATCTCGAGTTTCTGGACAAATTATGGCAGCAAATACTTATGATCAACTTCTAATGGATTCTGAGTCAGATATCACGACCAACTTCTGTTGCCTTGTCTTTTAAGTCCAGTTTGTTTTATTAACTTAATTTTATTATTCGTAATTTATTTTATATTTTTAACTCATCTTAATCATTTATTTTAAATTTTAATTTATCTTAATTATTTATTTTATTATTATTTATAATTCATCCCATCTCATCTCTAAATCCAAATAAATCTTAATAAGACTTTAAACATTTTGATCAATGATCCCGATGATTTTCATCAAAGTATTAATATTGATTTCACTAATTTTTTTTAAATTTAATAAAAATTATAAATTTAATAAAAAGAGAATACTCAAAAAAAATTATTTTAAAAAAATTACTAGTAAGAAACCAAACTAAAAATATTTTATTTTATTCTTTTTACTTTTTTATTATTAAATATGACAAAAAAAATTTGATAAATCTAATATGAAACTTTTTTAGATGTTTATTTTCCATCAAATTAAAAAAAAAAAAAAAAATTTGATAAAACCAATACTGGTACTCTAAAAAATATTTTGCATAAGAAGTAACAACCTAGTTGATTGAACTCTTTATTTTGGTTCTGAATAAAGTTCCGTTTCAATGTTGATTTTAAATGATTTATAAATGTTGTATGTGAATAATAATAATAATAATGTTTTATAAATCTTATTAAGAATGTTTTAATGTAAATAGATTGACATATGTATTTAAATATATAAGATAAATTAAAATAAGTTTAACTTTATATTAGAAGTTAAAAAGGTGATGAGTTGTAACAAAATTTATAAATGGTTTGGGATGAATTGAATTATCAAAGACACTCTAAAGTCTCTTTTGAAGCACAGACAATAACTTAGCTAGGCAAGTCTCTTGAAGTACGGATATAAGTTGCAACGAGTAATGCCAATTAAATAGATAAATTATCTCTATATATATATATTTTCTAAAAAAGTAGATCTCATTAATAAAGAATATTTTTTTAGTAGTCTTATTGAATGTAAAATGAGAATAGATAATTTTAAATTAAAGTTAAAAATTAAATAACTTTTTAAGAATAAATCTATTTTTCATTTTTTTAATATTTTTTTATCATTTCATAATATTAGATAATAAATTAATAAATCAAGTTAATTTTTAATTATTTAATATCATACTATAAAATAATAATAAATAAAATAATAAGTAGTAGTGCTCATTTTTTAATGTAGTGGGCTTTTTAATGTTGGCTTTGCTACTATCATCCGATCCCCCACACACGACTATCAAATTTTGGAAACGATCCTCGTCTTTATACAACCTTTCAATTTTTACATATTATCAATTTTTATTTATTTTTTATTTTTTTTAATATTTATTTTTGAATTTATTTTTTTTTAATTAATCTAATCTTTGTATTTATTATTTATATATTAAATATTTGATTAAAAATATAATAAAATAATGTGAAGTGGGTAGAGATCGTATAAATAATAGAAAGTTTGAGAAGAATTTTTCATCCCTTCAGCCTGAGTCCCAGTCAGGAACTGAAAACATGGCCGAAGTTTCCTTTCTACCGGCGGAGGTACTGCTATCAAAGCGTGTCCAGGATATGGTCCTCAATGGTGAAGAACCACCACCACTATATATTTGTAGAGATGGCGATGCAAACGAACATGTTTTTTCTGCATCATCTTCCATTCCCATCATCGACCTTAGCCTCCTCTCATCTTCTGCACCAACCAGTAAACAAGAAGAGGAACTAGAGAATCTTCGGTCAGCACTCTGTTCATGGGGCTGCTTTCAAGTATGTACTCATTCTTCGATTTTGTGAAACTATTTATGTTAACATGTTGTGTTCATATCAAGAGAACGCTGTTATCTGCAGTTAGGACAAAGTACTATGTTCACCTGCAATTCTGCAATCGGTTATATGTAATTAGATCTTCTCCTGTTTTGATGGCCATGCAATAGATGCTAGGACATACCCAGAAAACGAAAAGGTGATACCAAAAAGAAATAAAGATTTCAACTTTGCAATTATAGTTTCCATTTTACTTCTCCATTGAACTGTTTTCTATGTTCATTGGGCAGAACATTACATTAGAGCAGATCTTGAATTCGAAAACTCTACACTACCCCTGTTTAATTAAGAGAAATATTATATTATAAAAGAATTACGCAAAAAAAATTTATAAATTAATATAATTTGACCTGATTTATTAGATTGTAAAATTATTTTATTATAAAATAGATCTGGTAAATTATATAAAATTATATCAGTTTGTTGAATTATTTTATATAATTTTTTTTATATGATTGTAGCACTCCACCTGTTAAGTCATTGATTGAAAGAGGGTTTGGCTCACACATAAAAGAGATTGTTAAATATAAAATAAATAATAAAAACTTATCACTTTTTATAAATTTAAATTTTTGAAACAAGTGATGATTTGACAATAAATTGATAGCCAGTTTGTACTCTGATGACTAGATGTGCCATGATGATTCATAAGACCTATTTGGAAATGTTTGATGTGAGTTGTTTATGTTTAGTCTTTCAACCCTAATTACAGTCTTTGTTCTGGTTATGCAGGCAGTAGGTCATAACATTTCAAGTTCATTTCTGGAGGAGTTGCGTCAAGTGGGAAGGGAATTCTTTCAACAGCCGATGGAAGAGAAGAAGAAGCAAGCTAAAGGGGTTGAAGAGTTTGAAGGGTACGGAGGGGATCCGGTCCCTGAAGAAGGTCAGCCCCTTGACTGGTCCGATCGCTTGTTTCTTGATGTGTACCCAGAAGATCGAAGGAAGACCAAATTATGGCCAGAAAACCCTGCATCCTTCAGGTGCACTTCCACCTTGCCCCTTTTACTGGAAATTAAAAAAAAAAAAAAAAAATTATGTGCAGTCAGTTTTGCATAATCTTTGCCCAATGTAATTGGCTGCGTCACTTATTTTAATATAAAATAATTGTTTTAACCAATCAGGATGCACAAAGAAAACGCAAAAGTGACTGTAGAAGATATTGTCGAAGAAACTTTGAAAAGTTGTAATAGAAATCAAATCCTGCAACTTGCATCATTCTGTTTTGCCATAATAACTCTTCATTAATTATCAAATGTCATTGACCAATTGACAACAGAAATATGTTTGAAAGACTTGCAATTGTGCAGGGTTGTTCTAGAAGAATACACAGTAAAGATGAAGATGTTTACAGAGATGGTTTCCAAAGCCATGGCAAAGTCGTTGAGTTTAGAAGAAAATTGCTTCTTGAATCAGTTTGGTGAACGAGGAGCATTTCAAGCGCGTTTTAACTACTACTCATGTTGTCAAAGGCCTGATCTTGTTCTGGGCCTCAAGCCTCATGCAGATGGATCAGGATACACAGTTATCTTGCAAGATGATGTAGAAGGTCTTCAAATCCTCAAAGATGGACAATGGCATACAGTTCCTACAATTCCTCATGCTCTCCTAGTCCTAATGGGCGATCAAATGGAGGTATTTTTTAATATCTACCTAAATTTTTGTGTGGTCTAAATGCTATTCTCATAAATTCGTTCGAGTAATGCTCGGTACAAGCACTAAATATACAAGTTTTTGTAATGTGGGTCACATCAAGAAAATGTGAGTTCTTTTTTTACACTTTTGCATAGTGGGATCTACTTTTTTATAAATGGATTGTGCGAAACTTGTGTATTTGGGACTTGTATATATCATTTCTCAATTTGTAAACCCCAACTGAACATACTTCTCAAAGACATTCATCCCATGCGGCAACTGATAAAGCTAGATGCTTTGTGCCACATCAAGGGATAATAAATAGCATTTCTTGATAAATTTAAGAAGTAGCAGTGGGATCATCGACTTCTACAAAAAAGAATGTCATATTTCCAAAAATGGAAGCATAAAAAAAAAACCAAATCTGCATGATTAGAATTTTTGCAGAGATGAAAAATAGAACATGTTAAAATTTTACAATTGGTTCTCTGTGATATTTAACAGATAATGACCAATGGGATGTTCAAGAGCCCAGTGCATAGGGTAGTGACCAACTCGGACAGGGAGAGGATTTCTGTGGCCGTGTTCTATTCGCCTGAGCCAAACAAAGAGATTGGACCAGAAGAAGGGTTGGTCAGCGAGAAAAGGCCAAAGTTATTCAAGAAGGTGAAAGACTATGCTGATACACACTGGGAATTCTATCAGAGAGGAATGAGAGCACTTCATGTTGCAAAAGTCTAGGATTTTGCCCTCTTACTAAACTGATAAGCCAGGTTGCTTATATGTTTACTTCACCTCTAAATAACCTCTGCCTCTTTGTAGAAAAGAAAAAGAAAATAGAGGTTTGAAGATGCATTATATAAGTACTCAAGAACATCTGATCTGAATAAGCTTCATCTAGTATGGACCCGCCTGCTGTTGGTTCTCTGGACAATGATTGTGCAGAAAATATAATATGGATGACTTATATCTACGAATCATATTATTGTTTTGTTTGACCAAAACTCTTCGCTTCTTCGCATTCCTTCCAAGTGAAAGGTGTAGCCTCAAGAGCCAGAAACCAAGAAATCACTGTGCATCTCCAGGTGTAGACGATTCAAGAACGGTATTCATCTTATTTTATTTCATTATTATAATTTTTTAAATTCTCATATAAAATATAATAAATAATTTAATTTTTTTCAAATTTTAAAACAATAATAATATTAAAAATAATATTTTAATAATGTTTTCATATAAAATTATATCATCTCATAGTCCTAAAACCGCAATTCTAGTTCGAAGAGCAACGTCTTAGATGAACCAGTTGTGTTTTCCCAATGAGCTTCATGAACCAGTCGTGTGTTTTCACAAGACAACTTGTTGGGCACAGAGGTAAAGACATCATGGTTTATCAAGTGCACAGACCCTTATGATATTTATCAGCTCATGTGAACCTTTTGCATGATGTGAACAGCCAACAAATAAGTTCTTCTTGAATGAAACTTATTTTTTAGTCAACTTACCAAAAACTGAATTTTGCTTATCAAGCTCGATCTTCAGAACGAAACTACCATATATCCGGAAGAATCATTTCCCAAAATTAATTCTCAGAGTTCATAATTGAATCCAAACACTGCCTAAAAGGCGAGAACGATGGTGATACAAGAAAAAACGCAAGTTAATAAGCCTCTTCCGTCAGACAAAAAAAAACAGGGCAAAATGCAAATAAACTCCCCCCTCCAACCGAGGAAACCACTACATCCATGATCCCACCCTCTCAGAAGATCTTGAAAAGCAGGCCACCGTGTGTGGCAAAGAAAGGAGCAAACACCAGAGACTCAACTGCCATGAGCTTAATGAGAATGTTTAGTGATGGGCCGGAGGTGTCCTTGAGCGGGTCTCCAATGGTGTCACCGATCACAGCTGCCTTGTGTGGATCAGAACCCTTTGGGCCAAGGCTCCTTGCATGCTCCGAGGCACCAGCCTGACAACAACATCCCAGAGAACAAACCTCATTAGTTCAAACATGGAATAAAAAGGACCTGACTTTATACATAACAACACCAGCCTGCTTTAACCATCATGACTTTTGTGTTTACCTCAATATACTTCTTTGCATTATCCCATGCACCACCAGTGTTAGATGCAGATATTGCTATCTGTGACACAAACAAACCAAAATAACATGAGAAATAATAGTTGCAGTCGTGAGTGTGTAAATGCTGTGCAATCACTTAAAAAATAATAATAAATGTGAGAACCACGTGAAAATAAATTAATTTTTTAATAATACACTTCACTTTTTTTCAAAACGACTACACGATGCTTGCGCACTCTATAACTGTATGTAACATTATTCAAGTAAACATATAGTCAGCAAGCAAATTCACCGAGCACAAACAATATACTTGGTGGCACAAACAATATGCTAGCATTACCTGAACACCAGAAACAAGTGAACCAGCCAGAACACCAGACAGCGTTTCGACACCAAAGAAGGTTCCAACAATAAGAGGTGTAAGCATGACAAGGGCACCCGGAGGAATCATCTCCTTGATGGATGCATCCGTAGAAATCTTGACGCAGGTAGCATAGTCAGGCTTGGCAGTACCCTCCATGAGACCTGGAATAGTGTTGAATTGCCTGCGAACCTCCTCAACCATCTTCAAGGCTGCACTTCCTACACTCTTCATGGTCATGGCAGAGAACCAGTAAGGAAGCATGGCACCCACAAGCAGACCAATGAACACCTTGGGGGTTAGTACGTCAACAGTTGAAATTGCAGCACGACTCACAAAGGCACCAAATAGAGCCAAAGACACAAGCGCTGCGGATCCAATAGCAAATCCCTATAAACAAATGAGAATTGAAGAATCTCAGTGGTATCCATAAAGAGAAATTGCAAATAAAGGTAAAAAGATAAATGGTAACAGCAATTGCAAGAGTCTTCAGCCTAGCTTATGCCAAAAAAAAAGTTGTTTAAGGCCTGTGAGAGGCAACAAGCAGCTTAAATGAGCCTGTCCAGTCATGATGGAAGTCACACCAGGGCAATCTTCCCAGGACTATACAAGACTAGTTCAACTAAAATTAAGCTGTAAAAAGCTCTTAGTTGTTTGGGAGTATTGTGGCCCCTATGGCTATGACTCAAACACTGTAATTTTCCGAAAAGAATTCTGACATTTTCATCCTTCACACATTAAGCATAAATGGAAGCAAGAGAGGATGGCGTCAAGACTTTAGATTTGACTGAAGAAATGATGCTAACAGCTCATCATTTGCAAATTTAACCTTGTCCCGAAAAAACTCATTTGCACATTTACAGCAAGAACATGAGCTACTTAAAGACTCAAGGCCACAACGCATTCTATGAAACTATAAAATGTACCTTGCCAATAGCAGCAGTGGTGTTCCCAGCGGCATCAAGGGCATCGGTTCTCTCACGGATTCGATGGCTCATGCCTGCCATCTCAGCAATGCCTCCAGCATTGTCACTGATGGGTCCATAAGCATCAATGGCCAATCCAGTAGCAATGGTGCTCAGCATTCCAAGGGCAGCCACTGCTATACCATACATTGCAGCAAAGCTAAAACTAACAAAAATGCCAACTGCAATGGCAAAAATTGGAATGATGACAGATTTGTATCCCAAAGCAAGGCCAAATATAACATTGGTGGCAGCTCCAGTCCTGCAGGAATCAGCAACATCTTGCACCGGGCTGCAAGGAAGTTCTCAGGTTTAATACCCAAAAATTTAAAGCAAAAAGATAGAACCAAAAAGCAGTTCGTATTTTAAAATACCTGTACGCATTGCTAGTATAATATTCTGTTACAAACCCAATAATAAGTCCAGCCCAAAGACCAACACCCACGCACAAGAAGAGCTCCCTGCACACAAATGATTTCAATAGTTGCATATCAATATTGTTCTACAAACTCAAGGAACCAATTTATGCAATTTGAGCAGATTTAAAGCAATATGAGTTGAAACAATTCTTTCAGTGGGCTCGTCATCTTCAATAATTGCTAATTCACCGTTGATGTTCATGTTTCATTTAATACTTATACAGCATGTAACGGTGTGTAAAATGCCTCACAGAGATATTAAGGCAACAAGCAAATAAAAGAATAATACAAGGTACAAATAGCTATAGGTCTGATTTTCGCTGACCCAATGTCTCAAACAACTGCATCAAGATCATAATGACTATACATCTGATCATTCCACTAATGATACGTGGATTATGCATACAAAATTGTAAACAAAAAGCTCTTGAAGCCTTTTTGCTTGGCACAAAATTTACTTAAATACAGCACCTTTTTTATCAGTACTTAAATACAGCACCTTTACACACTATATAAGTTAAAGGAGTATCAAGCAAACCTTACCAATTTTTCACGACTTTTTGAACACCAAAATTGTAAATTGTGAAAGATGATGGTAGAGCAATCCAGCTAACAATCGCAATTCCCACAGTCATGAGAACAGTGGAGATAATGAGTTGCTTTTTCAGTGCTGGTTCAATTTCCTTGACGGCCTTGATCTCAAAGAAATCAGTTGCAAAGAGGGTCGTGACCAAACAGACAAGGATACCCATAGAACTGATGAGAAGTGGATAACACATTGCAGTGAAATCGTGGTTGATTCCAAAAGAGGATATGGAAGCAACAACAAGGGCAGCACAAGATGATTCAGCATATGAACCAAAAAGATCAGATCCCATTCCAGCTATATCACCCACATTATCACCAACATTGTCTGCGATCACCTAAATGAATGACAAAACTTGATCATTACAAAAACAAGGACATCAGCTATAACAATTAATTTTAATGAATGGATGTCTTACAGCAGGGTTTCGCGGATCATCTTCAGGAATATTCCTCTCGACCTTCCCTACAAGGTCAGCACCAACATCTGCAGCCTTGGTATAAATACCGCCGCCAACTCTTCCAAAGAGTGCCATGGAAGATCCACCAAGGCCATAACCGGTGATGGCCTCAAAAAGGCCTTCCCAATCATCACCATAGTAAAGCTTAAAAAGATTAATGGCAATGTAAAGAAACAAAAGACCATTTGCAGCAAGGAGAAAGCCCATCACTGCACCAGATCTGAATGCAATAATGAAGGCTTTCCCTACGCCCTTTCTTGCTTCCAATGTAGTCCTTGCATTGGCATAAGTAGCAATTTTCATACCAAGGTAACCGGACGTAACTGAGGTGAAACCACCAAGCAAAAAAGAGACAGTGCTGAAAATTGCAGTTGCAAGTGCTGGCTTGCACAGTTTTTGAGAATCATAAGTGCAGGGACGGTTCTTCATGCTGAAGCCCTCCACAGAGCCAAGGAAGAGGAAGATCAAAATTGCAAATGCGATCATGAAGATCCCAACATACTGATATTCAGTAAAGAGAAAGGATGTCGCTCCTGTTACATTAATGTATGCCGCAACTTTAATGAAACATAGATATGAAGATAAAGTGTTGCATATGCAATATGTACGTAAATAATAGCAAAAGTCCTAAATCGCCTGAGACTGTAAGAATTGTTTATAAAAATTAATATTAACTACAAAATAATAAAAAATGGGCACCGATAAAAGCAATGCATTGCACAGGATCATGCAGCATAGCCATATATCAAGTTGCAAATCAATAGTCAGTGCTACCCAGAATTAGGCAGTGAAGCTGTGTGAGAAAACCCCACACGGTCGTCGACCACCATACACACTTGTAATGCCTAACCCACCCCTCCCTTCATCTCCTCAGTGTGCAAACCACAAATGCCGTCGCCGACATGCATGAATTCCCGTGTCTTCTCTTCTTTCTATTCCATCATTATCCCCCCAGAAACCTTTTTTTTTTTTTTTTGCAGTCCAACCACTTCTCATATAATAATCCTTGTTTTTATGCACTGCCACAACTTGAACTACTTTATTAAATAAACAAAACCCGAACATAGATCCGTTTCCACATGCCAGATAGTGTTGTTTTAACAAAATAAATACCTCGGCAACAGATTCAAAACCAACTTGATTTAGATGGGACAAGAAAGTTTTAACTCACAGCTACCAAAACATGGTAAAAACGAATGACCTTCTACACTCCTTAAAAAAAATATATAAATAAAATAAAAAATCCAAGGAATAAAATTTTGAAGAGGAAACTCATTTTACGGGTAATATATCATTTTTACGACAAATAAATCGTTGTCTTCGATGCCCAAAGTTGCACAAAAGCCACATATCGTGGATGACATTATTCAAGTGCGATGCACGTGCACCACACACTCACAGTAATATCAACAATGACAGTGATACCCTAAAAGCCAAATAAACTTATTTGGATAAGGACAAAAACCATTAACATGCCAATAAATAAAGTATACATCGACGCTTAGATCTAAACTCCGCCAGAAGTTGCTGTTCGATTTACGAAAATATTAATAATACTAATAATAATAATACTAATGTATTAATGTCTCCAACCGAAAGGCGAAAAACCAGATCTATGAGAAGCGCCAGCTCAATAAACAAGCAGAAAAAGATGAGAAGTCCGTCATCTATCTATACGTTAATAAAATAAAACATAAAAAGCAGATGTTTTCCAAGAGGGATTTCTTAAATTTCTTTACCTTAATGAACCTTAAAACTCGTTTGGTTCCGTAAAAAATTAATTTTTAAGCATAGCTTCTTCAAATCCGAAACTTTTTAGCTTGTTTTCTCGGCAGACAAAACGGGGGCTAAAGTTTGATGTTATCTTGAGACGAGAAAATAAGTGGACACTGGAAATTTAATTGTTACTTTCTTTCACTCTCCTACATTTCCCTAGCCAGCCAAACAATGTCCAAATCACAAGTTTTTCTCGAATAGCAGAAACGTAAACATGTAAAGAGGCTAGAAACAAAAAACGGACGACAGCAGCAAGAGGCACCAGATCTAATTAAATCTCATGATCTACACGTTACGCTTACCTTCAGAGATGGCGCTCTGAATCTCTGCGCATTTGAGGACGACATTCTGGTCGTTGATGCCTTCCTCCTCTTCAATCAGGTAGTCGCCGTAGCCGTTCTTGTTTGCAGACGAGGGAGCGTTGCGCTCAGGAGTGAGTTTCACGCGCGAGACAAAAAGCCACTGCACGAGTGAGAACGCGATTCCGACCAAGGCGCAGACCGGGATCACGATCTCCGTTGCAAGCTCAGAGAGCAATGCCATTCTCACAGCCCCTCTCCGGTGTACTTAAACGCCGGAAAATGCAGAGCCTCAGCTAAACACAGAACAGAAATGAAAAGACAACGGAAGAGTTAAAAAGAGTGGGAGAGACACACAGAGAGGAGCTCTACGGGTGCGGCTCGAGTGAATTTATATTAGGAACTGAACGAATTACCTACTTCATAAAAATTATAAAAAAAAATTAAAAAAATTAAATATCCGAGAATTAAGGAGAAACGCTAGCGTATAGATTTTTATTTTTTGGTATTACGTCGATTCTATAACTTTCACCGTTGGATTATGCGTTTGATCGGTGATGGACGGTGTACTGGTGCGGATTGAAAATGAAGATGTGGGACCGGGTTACGTGGCGAAGCTGAGATGATGAGGACAAGATAACCAGCCCACATTATAAATGTTTGTACAAAGAGACCAATTCATAAAAATTAAACATTAAATTTATTACATAAAAAAATAATATTACTATTTAACGTATTATTTTAAATAATATCAAATTCAAGAATTTATAATTTTATATTTTCAATCTAAGCATTTATCATCACACCAATTATGTCATTATTACGAAGGATTGTCGTGACATTTTTATTTTGTCACGACATATTTGCATAGTTACTAATTTTTAATAACTAATATTATGATATCGAATGAAAGTATATGATCTGTATTTTTAGATCATTTAAATTTAAGAATCTCAAATAAGAAAATAAGAAAATTTTATTTATTTATTTTTATGTGCCGGACACGTAAAAATGTGAAGTGATAATCATAGTCGTTGGATAGGAGAGGAGCAGGGGTGTGCTGGGTGGGCAGCGGAGCAGAGTATGATTACTGGGGTATGGTACTATAAATAAGTATAATATTGTAGCTGAGGATGGATATTGGATAATGTGTGTGGGTGTGTATTTTGGAACGGTTGCAGACAATGGTGACGTCGCATGTGTTGAATGGCGTGCAAGTCCCTACCATCGGATAAATTATGTTTCTTTTGTTTTTTTTTTTAATATTATTTTTAAATATCTGTTTCTCTTCATTATTCAGGAAAAAGAGTTACTCTTATTAAAAAAAAGATATTTATTTATGTAATCATTTAAATAAAATAAAATATAAAATATATAAAAAATATATATATTATTTTAATTATAAATTTACTTTTTTTTCAAAACAATTAAGTAATGTTTATGCAATATACGCATTGTATGCAAATTATTATTCTTACAATTCAATCCTATTGCTCAAATTATTAAAAAAATATTATTTAGTAATTAAAAAAATATTTTTTTAAATATTTAAATATTAAATAATATATGTAAAAAAAACAATACAGAATATACCTGACGGAAGGGAGAGCTAAGAGTGGTGACTGTATAGCCACCTAAAAAAAAATCCAGTTGGCTTTATGTTGCATTTTATTGGCGTTCATTTTTTTATCAAATTATTTGGCATCCCTTTAGTTATTATCTTTTCATATCAGAAAATAAGGAATTTATAATTTTATAAATAAAAAAATATTTATAATAATGTTTATTTATGAGAAATGAATTCTATTTTAAGTAATAAATATATGAAATAAATCAGTTATTATATAGTATTTGTGATGTAGAGTGGAGTGGAGTGGAGTGGAGTCGCAGCAGGAAAAAAAAAAAGTAATGGAAAACGGGCGTAGAGAGTAGAGACCAAACTGCGGTGATTTTGTAAGGATGCACATTGCACATAGTGTGAGTTTTGTTTGCTTTATCATGAAGAGAGAGAGAGAGAGAGAGAGAGAGAGAGAGAGAGAGACTGTGTGTAAGGGAAGGTGTGGTGTGGGCCGCGCGAGAGAATTAGTTAAGAATGGGCTGTCAAGGGTGGTCCCCATGGCGCCCAACCCCAAGGATGGAGGAGATGGTGGGCCCCACCTAGCTTATTGGCTTTTTTTTCGTTTAACCTAACGTAACCAAGACGTCCCACCTTTCCCTTTACCTCGTTGGGGCTGGGGGCGGGGACAATCCCACCCCAACACGAAACACTTCACAACCCAACCATATTATGTCCCAATAACCATCCATTTTATGTTCTTTTTTTTCTTTTTACTCTCTCCCCCACGTGGCTTTTTCTAGGTGGTCAAAGAACATGAACATGAACATGTACTTTGGCCTATTGCCTGTTTTCTACTAATTTTCTTTAGGCAGTAGATCACTCGTACTAGATTCATTAAAAAAAATTTAAAAAATATAAGTTTATACATGTATATTTTTTATGTATTATTATTTAAAAATTAAATAAAAACTATTTTTATTTTATTTTTCATCAAATATAACAATTTTTTTTTTAATATATATACAAAATTATATTTTTTTAAATAAAAATTTGATGAATTCATTATCAGTACTTTCACCTGCTTTATAATTAAACGAAGAGACGTGGGTACAACCTGCTGCAAAGCGATTGTACAAATATTGTTTTGACGCATTAGGTTCAGGGAAAACAAGACGCGTGATAGAATAAATGGGAATAAATTATTTGAAATATACAAGGCCAATAAGGCCATCTATGCCACACGTGTAAGGTAAGATCAGGTGTAATTTTGGATGGCTTATGAACTTCAGGTGTGAAGTCTAGTGACAAGTTGACAACCACTTTCAAAGTCTCTTCTTTAAAGGATAAGGTCTTAGTTTCCACTTTCCAGAATGTGTTAATTAAAGACTGTAATTCGAACATATTCGCCATAAAAACCACCTTTTCTTAACAATTTTAGAAGCAAAAGATAGTTTAAGTGAGATCATTATGTCCATCAATTGAAAGCAGAGTTAAAACTCATGTACTTTAACCTTACGTATTGGCAATATGTCACCACTACTCTGTTACCTTTCAACCGCCTGCATGCCATCGTGTGAAATACATACATATATATATATATGATATAGATATTAATATTTCTTCGGTTGTTTTAATTAAATAAACATATAAATCAAGGAATACCGTATTAATTAAATGTTTTTTTCTAAAACATATTTTTCTTGTACATATATATAATACAAGAAAAAAATATATATGTTGATGATTTGATCCAAATAACAATCTAAGAGGTATCAATATTGACATGTATTTATATATAGATAATTATTATTCATCATTCTCATATACTATATCATATATAAATTTTTATTTTTTTTTATTACAAGATGTGTGGTATATAGATGATGAGTATAATAACTTAATTAGTTTAAATAGAATAAAACTAACAAAACTTTTTTGAAAAATTAATATAATTTGTGGGGATGATGTTTGATTGTTTTCGTTATAAATAATTTATTTAATTATAATTAAAATATTATAAATGTTCATTTTTTTTATAATATACGTAACAAATCTCATATATATATATATATATATGCATCTTAGGCTAAGAGTTTAGAATAATGTTAGATATTATTTTAAGATGCATAAATTCCGCACATTAATCTCATTAAAAAAACAATAGCACCCACCATTAAAATTTAAAATTGAAACTTCTTTTTCATATAGATCTTATTAAAACCTTAAATATCATGTCATAAGAAAATCGACTAGAGTACTAATGTACTATCACAAGATCTTGATAACGGAAGGAAGACAAGTACAGAATGAAGAAAAGTAGGAGAAGTTCTTCATTTCCCTCGGATCCTTGCCTCGCATGCTTCGTTTGCCCTTCAACTTTTCCCTTTTTGTTTCTTTTTGGGTATTCCTTTTCGTCTTTTGCTGCGAGATTCTTACAGGCTTTTCCTTTTTATGCTAACAGTCTATTACACGCTATCACGACAGCATATTATACAAGAAAACGCTAAATTTATATATGGGTATTTAATCAATTTTTATTATTATATTTATTTATTTAGTGATTAATAATATGTATTTTAATAATATTATAATTTTTAAATATATATATAAATCTCATTTAAAAAAAAAACAATATCCAAATAATAAATTGGATAAAATTTTCAACACCTTGTTTGGTGATTTTACACCTCTACCACTGCAAAAATGGGAAGTAAAAATAATAATAGTAATTTACCAATGAAGTTAGAAGTTTGGGATTATATGTTTTGTCACTTAGATCATGATGGCTCACAACGTTAGCTCCATTAATAATTGGATATTTATTATATTTTATGGGTAGGGAATGAAAGCGGGGGGCATGTGATCACTGATCAGTATATGCGAATCATTCATAAGGTATAATTTTAATTTCTCCGTGATTATTTCGGTCCCACCGAACCATATCTGCCTACTGTCGGTTCATTTCAAGCAACTTGTGTTCACGTGTGCCCTTACTTCAATTATAACAGTTTTTTATAATTTATTTTTAATTTAGCATATCAATTTAAGATAATAATAATAATTATTTATTATTATTAAACGAAAAATCTAGAGTTTCTCACAAATATTCGATGATGTTGTGTCCAGATTGTGTACCTACGAATACTCCCTGATCGTCGACAAAAGAAGTTATTATTATTTCTGATTAAAAAAAGATTAAAACATGTGTGCGTCTGAATACTTTCTGATCCCGGACAAAAATTTAAAAAAATAATTAAAGTATACTTTTTGATTTGATTAAAGTATACATTTATACAACTCACAACTATATATATGACATTATTTAAAATCGTCGTAATTACGATTTATCAACATACATTTCACGGTGTATGTTCATCTTTATAATCTTTAAAGTAATCTGTATTACAATTAAGTGTGGGCATAATTGAATTCAGCAAATATATTTGAATCAATTTCGATTAATATTCGGGGTCAATTTGCAAATTCTGCAAAGAAAAATTATAGGGCTTTCATCATATGGCTCTATTTAATTAATATGTAATTTATTATTTTTGTCATTCTATCTTAACGCATGAATATGTGTATTTAAATAAAATGAAAAATCAATAAAAATGGGTAATATAATTAGACTTTCTTTGTTTCTTTAACAGAACTTATCATTTGCTCAAAAAGAAAAAAAAAAAAAAAGAAAAAAAAGAAGAGAACATATCGTACCTGGATCGAAGATTCTTTGCATCACCCATTTCATTCTTTTCGTCTTTACAACCATTTTCATTGGTGGCCCAAAAAATTAAAAGTCTCGTGGAGCTGGCCCAGTTGGGTCACATTAAACTTCAAAACAAGCCCATTATATATTAAAGCCCTCTTTGCTCACAACCTATACTCTCTTAGAAATGACTATGTCGTGACAAACAAATTTTTTCTCAGAATCCATATGACGGATAATAGCCCAATCATGATCAGAAGGGGAAGCCGAGCAGACAATGCGAAAGGGATCTTAAGGAAGATATAAACCCCATAAAAGGAGTCGGAGAGGAAAGCCGTGTAGTTGTAGGATAAGGAGTATATATGTACTCTAGAGTAAAAGGAGCAGAAGATATCATCCCGTGAGTAATAGTATATATATAATCAATAATTTTAGAGAGAGTCGATTTTAAAAAGTTGAGAGAGAGTTAACTTCAGCTTCTTTTTTTTTTTCATTTTCCATCTTGTTTTCATAGATGTAATGAATTTTATTAGTTCGTTTTTGGCATAGGAATTAAAAACAAAGTTGAAAATAAAGAAAACAAAATTTTTCTTCATTTTCAACCTTTTTTTAACATTTTTTTTCATTTTTATTTTCAACTTTGTTTTTAGTTTAATTTTTTTTCTTTATTTTCAATTTTATTTTTATGGATTTAATAAATTTTACTGATTTATTTTTGGTATAAAAATTGAAAACAAAATTAAAAATGAGAAATAAAAAAATTTAAACTAAAGCCGAATTTTTTCAATTTTCTAAAATGGACTTTCCTCTAAATTATTATAAAAGAGAAGGAGGAGGTTGCAGAAATGGTCTTAGAAAGAATTATTCAAGATAAGGGTAAAAGGCCACGCAGCGAAAGAAGGCGGTAGGAGGATTATAAATTATTTTCTATAAATAGACGCGAACCACCTAGAATTAGGGGTCTATCATTGAACCTGGAATTTGATTCCGAGTTTTGAGGAAATTTTCATGAAATCACGTGAATCCTGATGTGTCAATCAGGTGGGTGGGCTAGTCCGTGAGCTTTTTGACCAACAGCATTGGCATCCCCATTTTGGCCTTGGAGAAATTTGAAAAATAAAAAATAAAAACTGATAAAATACACGTGAATAACTTTTACTCATCTACAAATCAAGTGACTCATGCATTGTAAAATCCCTTTGTCCATTCTTAGAAGATGCCAATCTCTTTGTGGTATCTACCTTTTTGTCCCTTTTCATGTACTATTTTTTGGGGTGTTTTTGGAATATTATAATTTTATTTTTAAAGTCATTTACACAATACGTAGACTTATATAAACTTATCATAGATGGCTTGATCTTGAATATATAGGAGGTCGGAGAAAAGCGATTAAATAGAGGATGTAATCTCAATATATTAAATGACATTTATGATTTCAATATCATTTTTCATTTTATTCAAATGAGAACATATCAATTACAGTACAAGTCAACTACTGCAACATTTAAGCCGATGAAAAACACTTTGAACCGGTCTCACCTCTAAAAGCTTCGTATTGGAGACGAAGGTCTCGTTTGTATTCGAAGATGAGTTCAACTCATCTCAACTTATTTTTATTCTATTATTATATTTTTATAATTTTTTATATAAAACACAAATTTTTATACACTTTTTTCAAATTCCAATATACATTTTTTAAATTCTAACACATTTTTTTCAAATTTTAAAATAATAATAATATTAAAAAATAAACTCATCTCATCTCTAAATCTAAGCAGGAACTAATAAAAAACTACACATAAAAGAGTATTAAAAAACTGAAGTACTTGCACTAAAGGTGATTATGTCTATCCTCTCTCTCTCTCTCTCTCTCAATCTTTTGTATGCATAAATTCTTACCACTCTCTTTCATTCCCTTCATTTGCAAACCCAAACCTTCCCAAATCCCAAGCTTTGCTTCTCTCCTCCTCCTCCCCACTAACCCACCCCATATATTGAAAAGCTTGAGAGAAACAATAGTAACATAGTAGAAGAAAACAAAAACGACAAGAGAATTACATTTAATATCAGGCCAAAAGGCCTCTTCTTACGAGATTCAAGCCTGCAAACCAAAAGGCAACAATTACTTACTACAAAGATCATAATCAGTCCAAGTTGAGAAACAACTAAAAACCTAAAAATCCAACAAGTAACCATGTACGTATTTTTGCGAAAAGAATTGAAGAATTAAAAACATGCATCCCAATCAATAGAGAGAAAATGGGGAAGGTCGGCAGAAGCTCTAAAGCGAGAGGTTGGAAGGTGTTTGAGATCATATTTGAAGGATCCGGTTTTGGAGAAGAAAGAAAGGAAATGGGGGAAAGATGAGAAAGATGAATACATTGACATCGTTGTGATTTCTCTCTATCTCTACACCCTCCACGTGTAAAGTTGCTACGAATGGACCCATAAATAGAAAGAATAACTTAAATAATATATATTCAACTATCCATATCTAATGAAACAAACACCTGGATAGTCAAAATCGCATTTTCTCGCCCAAGATCAAGTTTTTCATTGAAATTTCAAGAGTTTCGCCAAAGAAAATGCTTGATTTTCAAAAACTAATTCGCCCCGTTACAAGACCAAACTTCTGCAAATGCTTAGTCATGAAGGAGAGAGAGAAGGAAAGACAGTGATTTTTGCAGAGGAATAAATTGGGAGAGAGAGCAGAAAGAGAGAAGGGGTCGGGAGGGTGAATAAAGGTGATTATCACTTGCAGCGTGTCGAATACTGATTATTTATCACCCACTTACGTGGCATTTTTTAATTGGTTTTCGTGTCGAATACTGATTATTTATCAATCACTTATGTGGCATTTTTTAATTGGTTTTCGATAAAATGTTAGTGTAGGAGACACCAGTTGAAAGTTTTTTGTTAAGCGGATTTTTCTGTTCTCTTTATTCAATGTAGGCCATGAGACTCATGACTATATCCTAAGGGAAAACATGCGTGCGATTTCGTACGTAGAAAATTGACATATTTTAGATTATAAATTAATGAGAAATAATAGTTTTTAGTAGTTATGTAGTGCTCAAGTTTAATTGTATAATTTGACTTGTATTTTGAGCTTTTTCCATATATCACATTATAGTTGTAATTTTAAATTATTATAATGAATTGAAGTCTTTCTTATATAAAAAATATATATATTAAAAAAATAAAATGAGATTCATATATCAAAAGAATTGATTTTTTAACTATAGACTTCACTCTTTTTAAAACGATTATACGTCCCTTACACATTTCACGATTAAGCTACGTTTGGTAATCGAAAATAGTTAAAGTATTTTCATAATATTTTACTACTATTTATTATATTATTGTTAGTTTTTAACTATTTTTTACAACTATTAATTACTTTTGACTACTATTGAATATTTAATTATTATTTTTTATTACTTTTTTATTTCTATTCACTATACTTCTCAACATTTTTTACTATGCAAACATAACTATATTAGTCTAAAATAATCGGCCAAACTATATATTCTCATTAACTTTTTTTTTTTTAAAGCCATTGTCATTGATGATTTATCATTCCTGCATTTCTTAGGAAATTGAGTCCTATATTACAAAAAAAAAAAATTGTGATTAATTAATTACAATAAAAAATTATTTATAACTAATTTTGAATAAAAATAATTATTTTATTAAAATTAACTAATTATAAATAAATAATTTTCTTGTAATATTAATACCGTATAGTGGTGTTTTTTTCACTTTTCAATTATTGGTACAACATTATTCATGACCCGCAATGACACCCTGTTCAAATCGTCGCTATCCTTCTTCGTAAGCTTATCTGGCATTCAATGTTGTTGTTTCCTTTTATCTTTGGTTGTTAGCCAACTAATATCTTTTTAAATGCCTACAAAGTTTGTTCCCATCCATCTTCACGAATTGGTTTTGACGATTGGAACCTCAACAATCCAATATTCATACATCATCACGGACTTCTTTAATGGATCGTTTCGTTCCTTGACTTTCCCGTCCCTTATCCGATAGAGGGGAATGGTCAACGATGCAAGTGCTTTCTGAAGCTAGCCAAGAAAGTTGAGCCTATAGTTTGAAAATGGAGACTCAAGACAAGTAATGATGATGAAATGTGTGAGAGAAGAAATTTGTCAAGATGGATAAGGTTTATTTTGTAGTGCATTAGAAGATTAAAATAAAATAAAATATGATGAGATAAAAGAGAAAACATGGGCTAACGTAAAAATATAAAGTGATAGGTGCATGGATCAAGATCAATAATTATCAAGTATATAAACATGCGGAAAAAAAAAAGAATGTAAAACAAACCGATTGACACACGCAATCTCAAAACTTATATAAAGGCAGTAATTAGATGACAAAAACGGGCTCTCTCTCTCTCTTAGACCAACTTTGTCTACAAATCGGCATCACCTTCTCAAAAGAATTCGAGAACTCAAACCGATAGATTTATGTATATTTTTCTTCTACAGAGACCCATGAAAGATTGTAAAACTACTTATTATAATAGATTCACATTCCCCAAACTCCCATGGACGTAGTTTTTACGCCGAACCACGTAAATATCACGTCTATATTTATTTATTTATTTATTATCCACATACGTACAGTCTCACCAGAATTTCGCCGAGGACCCAAAACGATACCGAACGAAACCAAACTTACACCAATGAGTTGGAAATGACTTTTTCTCTTACCCTAACCTGTTGGCCTATTTGCATGGCTTCAACAGTGGCGCATGCTGTGAGATTAAATATTTTCTAAGTCGGAGGTGGGAAAATGATAATTTTCTGGAACATTGGATGACTTATCAGACATGCAAATAAACCCCCCAGGTAAGTGTTTTCAACTCTCGTTATTTTTATAATTAAGAAGGGGCAGAGGCGAGAAGAGATCTCGCCTAAAAGAGAGGCCTATCACTCTCGTCTCTTTTATGTATAAGTGATTTTTTAGTACTTAATTTGCTCGGACATCACTCTCTCGAGTAATTAAGATAAAAGCCCCTAGTGTTATGATTTTTAACCTTGCAAAAAATGGACCCGCCAAACATGCATGTGGCACTTACATCTCACGGGACGTAATACACTGTGGAACGTGCATGCATAGTGCCATTGTGCATGCACATGCTGTGCACGCCCAACGGGCACACACGAGGCTCGCCTTAAGGCACCCCAGTTCCATGGCCTAGCCTCGAGACAACTGTCGGTGATCACCATTCTGTTCCGCTTTGAGCCACGAACTCCTTCCCAGAGGCTGTGAACAGTGCTCTGAGAACACTTAGCCCCCAACATTATTTGGGAAGATGCGCAGGGAGGGGAGGAACAACGCTGGTGTCCACCATGATGTCATCGGCGTCATTTGTCGTCATCTGGACCACCATCGATCGGTGGTTTTGCTGGGAGAGAATCCCCCCATTCACGTATTGCTCATGGCAAGGGCATCATGCCTAGCCCATTCGTTGCATAGATAGGCCGCCGGCGGCCATCTTTGAGGCTGCCAGCGTCCTCTGACCCCAGTGAGACCACCCTCTATCTGCCAAGCCACCAAGTTGTCGCCTCACCATCTCGCACATCTCATGCCCATACCTTGCTCGCCCTCTCTCCCCCACGCCCAGACCATGCTTGCCCTTTCCTTCTCGCTCAGACCACTCTCTAGCCCACACTTATGTGACATGAGACCTCTTCACCTCACATGTGGTCCCGCCATGCACACGTCTTACTTGGGCTCGTTGATCGCCCAAGTCACCTAACAAGCACCCACAATTCGTTCGTTGCTCGCCAAAACACTCACCTACCTCACGAATAAACTTACACAGCTCACCTTACCTGCTCGGAAACACTCATGGACTTACATAAAGTGAGTCTTCCTTTTGGGACTCGCCTATTTTCTCTTTTTTATTTACTTGGATATGTTACTCAACACCTCGGATCATGGAAACTCAAAACTCGACGATACAACAGACTCGGATTTTAACAAATTTATACTCCAACTATGCACACGCGAACCCAGACTCAGCACCCAGACTCAACAGCATGTGAAGTCATTTTTTTTGCTAACATTTTTTTTTGCAGCATGAAGCGGCAACACATCTCCCGCAATGGAATAAGTTTTCTTGTCACGCACGTAGGACACCAATGAATCGCGGGGTCTAGTCTTGGGCTCTCACCTACTCCTAAACCCTCACACGCCAATTTGCCCATCTCTATCAGCAAATGATAACGAATCACGAGGTCGAGTCCTAGGCTCTGGCCCATTCCTAAGCTCTCGCATGCCGATTCGCCCATCTACATTAGCAAACAATAACGAATCACGAGGTCAAATCCTAAGCTCTCGTCTACTTCTAAACCCTTGCACACCGATTTGCCCATCTCTATTGGCAAATGATAACGAATCGCGATATCGAGTCTAAGGTTATCGCCCGCTCCTAAACTCTCGCACATCAATTCATCGTGAGGTTGAGGCTCTAGAACTAGGGCCCTGACTGAGCATACTTGTAAATCCTCTCTCTATCTCCATCAACAAACTTTAGCGAATTGCAAGGCTAGGTATTTATAGAATTATTACAACAAGTTGGTCTAGTAATTAGGAGGTAGCCGTTTGGTCGCCTATGATACTAGGACCAATAGGTCAAAAATAGATTTGTGCCGCAGGTGTTGAACGATCTACTTTACGCATGTGTGGGCTTATGGGGCTAAGGCTCATGTGAGAGCGTTCGTGCTTTATATCCATGAGTCACTTCTTCTAACGTAAGCTCCAAGGCTTCACACCAAATCTTCACTAACATAATATGCATGCTCAAGTAGGGTCAGGCAAAACCGTTGTTGCCTGATAGGAACCTCCCCTATATTGCTATCAAAATCCCGAGCAGGGTAAACTCAAAATCCAAGTCTATTGGATGAACCTCACTTAGAGCAACCTTCTCTGCATTCCTTGACAAACCTACTTCGAAGTGAATAACCAACCTACTTAGAGCAACCTTCTCTGCATTCCTTGACAAACCTACTTCGAAGTGAATAACCAACCTACTTAGAGCAACCTTCTCTGCATTCCTTGACAAACCTACTTCGAAGTGAATAACCAACCTAGCTCGTGTGTGGAAGGAATATGGACCACTCAACATTTCCATTGTTCAAACCCGAATGGGGGAGTACCTAGCCAATCATTATCCGCTCGTAAACTCTCACACGCCGATTCGTCCATTAGGATGCCAGTAAATTTTGGGATCGAGTTTAAGGCCCTTACCCGCTCGTAAACCATCACCCACCTATTCGCCTACTAGCATGTCTCCATCGCAGCTCTGAGCACCATTGGATCGCCATCATGAGTATTTGAAATCAATACATATAATGACACTTTATTCTAGTGACAGAACAAAATAAAAGCACCAAGCAACCATTCGCGGTCGAGCCCATCTCCCACTACATTTACGCTCCGTGCTCCCACGTTTGCGGTCGAGTCCATCTTCCACCTTACTCGCACATCGCGTTCTCACGCTCGATCAAGTCTGTCTCCCACGTGAAGTAATAACACGTCCCCCGTGATTGTACGAGTTCCGCACTCTCGTCATATGCAGTCGGGCCTATCCGTACGCCACTAAACACTTGCGAATCGTAGGGTTGAGTTTTGGATCCAAGCCCACTCGCTCGAAAGATGAACCGCTATCTTATCGGACCTAGAGATGGGATATCAACAGTAAACAATAGCCAGAAAGAAGAAAAAATGTCAAAAGGAAACACTTTTTGACAATTTTTACCAAAATACCTTTGCTAAGAATTTACAGAGTTCTATGAGGGGGAAATCTACAAAGTAGGGGCCAAGCCTATTTTATAGTAAATTAGAGGACAAAAGTAAAATGGGACATGATGAGGCAAGGAGGAAAGTTGGACTAACGTGAAGATATAAAGTGGCAGGGGCATGGGTCAATATCAATAGTTGTCAGGCACATAGGCACGCAGATAAAGGAAAGAAAAGAAGGAAAAGAGAACAAACCGATTGACACACTCAACTTAGGAGCTTATATAAAGGCAGTGATCAGATGACAAAGATGGGCTCTCTCTTCCTCTCACTCAGACCGACTCTGTCTACAAACTGGCATCACCTTCTCAAAAGGACCTAAAAGCTCACACTAATAGATTTATGTATATTTTTCTTGTATAGAGACCCGTGAGAGATTGTAAAAATACTTATTATAGTGGATTTTCCTTTCCTAAACCCTTGTAGACGTAGGTTTTATGCCGAATCATGTAAATATCACGTCTATTTCTATTTGTTTATTTGCTATCTACGTACATACAACCGCATCGAAGTCTCGCCAGGGGCACCAAACAATACCGAACAAAATCCAACTCGCACTAGTGGTCCGAGAACGACTTTTTCTTCTGCCCTAACCTGTTGGCCGATTTTCGTGGCTTCAAAAAAATGAATAAAAATAAACATTATCTATCACAATACAATGTTAAAATTCAACAACAAGATAATGTAACTTTTCAAGAAAAATTAAAGATTTTAAGATAATTGGAAAGAGATTTATAGTTTAATTTGAAAGATATGTTGCAACTCCCTCCAAAAGGATATTTGTAATTTAATGCACGTTTAATCTATAAAAGAATAATAAATAATAATATATACATCACATTTTTTCACAATGTTATAAATAATAATATTTTAACAAAAAAATATCTTTATAGAATGATGATACTTTCTTAAACTAGTTTATAAAAATCACTTCGGCCTCATTGTTGTTATAAAACTTTTCAATTCATGTCATTTGATCTAACTATTACGATTTTTTTAAAATTTTATAAAATATTTAATTTTTTAAATTATAAAATAATAATAATATTAAAAATATATAATAATAATAGATTATTTAATTTTTAACTTTCATCCTTCTTATTTTATCTTATCTACAAAAATAAATGAGATCAATTTAAGACAAAATTTGAAATTAAGGAGTAAGATTCCGTTTAAATATAATTAAGTTTCATCTTTATTTTATTTTATTTCATTATTAGATTTTTTTAATTTTTTTTATATAAAATATAATAAATAATTTATTTTTTTTGAATTTTAAAATAATAATAATATTAAAAAATAATATTCTAATATTATTTTATTTAATTTCTAATTTTATCTAAAGTTATCTGACATCAAAGATTAAAAACTTAAGTATAGTTTGAATAGTAAACTGTGATAAAAATTTAATCTAAAGTTATCTAATATCAAATGTTAAAAATTTAAGTGTGGTTTGAATAGTAAGATGTGATTAAAAAAATTAAAAAAAATTTATTTTTTAATATTTTTAATATTTTAAAATTTGAAAATATTAATTATTTATTATAATTTATATAAAAAATTTTAAAAAATATAATAAAAGATAAAATAAAATAAAATAATTTTCAGTGTTAAAGGTGAATTTTTCGGTATAATTTTCCGCGCCACAAAATCCGGCGATGGTTTGACCAAAATTGCAATTCCACCTATCAGTCACGTTGGGAAGGTTACTGATACGCAGTAGGGCCACGTGGCAAGAAATTGAATAACGTTAAGCAAACCAATAACTCCGGAGTCATAAATCTTTTCAAAGGATTTCGTACTTTCCGACGTTTCCGTCCTCCAATAACACGGCATCTTTTTTGTTTTGCTTTGAAAAGAAAGTGAGCTTCCTTTTGTCCCGCGGAATAAACGAAATTCACCATTTTATTGTTACATTTTTATTTGAATATTTATCTGAAAACAAAATTAAGAAATATTAAAAGAATGTAACTTATAAATTTATATGGACGTGCGTGCAGTGTAAATATATATATATAGTAGTGCTGCGCATAATATTCTACATATTGAGTAATACTAATATTTTATTTATTTATTTTATTTAAATCTTAAATTTAAAAATTTTTAATAATCTAAGAAGATAAATAATATTTATAATTATGAATTGTACAAACATTACATAATCATTTTAAAAAATGTGGATAAAATACGAGATTCATATTTAAAAAAATATTTTTTTTATAGTAAATTTCACTCTTTTTCAAAATAATTACGTCACTTTTATATATTCTATGCCATCTAGTATTATTTTTAAAAACTTTTACGACACTTACCCATTTCAAAATTACAAATATTATTTCTCGTATTTTAATAGCTTATGTGTGTAAAATTGTAAATATAGATAATAATTTACATATATATATATATATATCTGTAAGGATTATACATTCATATAATATGGGCTAGCCCTGCCTTATATGGAACTTATTTTGGTAAAATTCAACTCTAAATGATAAATGGAAACAAGTGCGTCCATATTTGGTGAGTCCTCAATATCTAACTAATGTTTCTTTAAAAAAAGAAAACTAATTTTAAACTATATCATACTCATTGTTTATTTATTCATTTTGTAGATATGATATGATGCATTTTAATTTAATTTGAGTAGGAATCACATATTTTTTCACTAAATTTGAATTTTTTTTTGGCAATACTAAATTTGCAATTTTTGTATATAATATATTGTCATCATAATCCACATAGTTTTTTAAAAAACTTATCAAATGTTCCCAACCTCTAATTATTAGTCACTAGTCAGAATGGAAGCAATTATCAAATATTTTTAAGGCATAATTATTAGTTAAAATATGTAAATAATGAAAAAATTTGAACAACAGTCCGACTGTCCCACACACTTTTATATAAACAATAATTTTACTATTTATATAAATAATAAAATTACCACTTCTTTAAAGATGTAATGGGCAGTTGGATTGCTGACCAGCACCCCTCTATAGATATAATATCCAAATTGACAGGATACACATCGTGTACCTTCCCAAGAAAAACTTGCCGGTAAAACCGATGCGCTCTCCACCTCTTTATCGCTGCAGAAGGTCCTCAAATTTGTTTCCCTCTCTAACTCCCCCGTCTCTTGATTTTCATATTATTTTTCTTCCTCAATAGCCCAAAAGATAAAAGCTTTACAAACAAAAGCGAGAAGACGTAGCGGAAGAAAAAGAAGAAGAAAAATGTCAAAGGAGGAGGATGTGTTTGTTGGCTCAATCGACCAAGGAACCACCAGTACCAGATTCATAATCTATGACCGCTTAGCTCGCCCAGTTGGATCTCACCAGGTCGAGTTCACTCAGTTCTTCCCAGAAGCCGGGTAATTATTCATCAAGTATCATCCACACCCTACTCTCTCCTTCTCTCTCAAAATATTCTCTCGAATTCGTATTTTACAGATGGGTGGAGCATGACCCCATGGAGATTCTGGAGAGTGTGAGGCTTTGCATTGCCAAGGCAGTGGACAAGGCAACAGCGAATGGATACAACGTGGACAGTGGCTTGAAGGCTATTGGTTTGACCAATCAGAGGGAAACAACTATGCTGTGGAGCAAATCCACCGGTTGTCCGCTTTACAACGCCATTGTTTGGATGGATGTTCGAACTAGTTCTATTTGCAGGTATTCCTCTGTCTATTTGAAGCTTGGTTTTATTATTATTTGGTGTTGGTTTTAGTCTTGGAAATTCTTTATCTTCGATACTGTATTTACTTGGTTAATCTGGTTCCGAACTGGTTAGTAATTGCGTTTAAATTTCAGCAATATCCATCTATGGAATTGGGCCGTTGCTATTTTTTTTCCTAATAACATCTGATGAATATTCTTTATCTAATAAAATCTGTTTATAAACTAGGTGTCAGACTGATTGTTATTCACGATTTTTATTGGTTTTCATTCCTGAAATTTTTTTGTTCATCCATGGGGTTATAATATGTTTCTGAATTGGGTTTGATCTATTTATGGACTTCGTTTGATACTCAATTCTTGAAATCTCTGCTCGCGAGTCGATTCAATTATATTTATGGATCAGTTTAGTGTCCTTCTAAATTGGGATTGGGCTATATTATGTTGATGACCAGTATCAATAATCCTGGATCATGGTTTTTATTTTTTATTTTTTTAATGTGGTTTCGGTTGTTGTTTTTCATATATCTTTCAAGTTTCACAGTCTGTTGAAGTTTTGGTTCTGCAATCTAGGAATACATGCTTGTCTTTTTCTGGGTGGATTGAATTCTTTATTTGGGTCCTTTTGTTTTTGTTTTGATATATACAGAAAATTGGAGAAGGAATTGTCTGGCGGGAGAACTCATTTTGTGGAAGTTTGTGGTCTGCCAATAAGCACCTATTTCAGTGCACTGAAGCTCCTCTGGTTGATGGAAAATGTGGATGCTGTCAAGGAGGCAGTGAAAGCAGGGGATGCACTGTTTGGAACTATAGACACTTGGTTGATCTGGAACTTAACGGGTGGGCTAGATGGAGGAATACACGTCACTGATCTCTCAAATGCATCAAGAACAATGCTTATGAATCTCAAAACACTTAATTGGGATAAACCCACTTTAGATACCCTAGGGATACCAGCTGAAATTCTGCCCAAAATTGTCAGTAATTCTGAGATTATTGGAAAAATATCAAAAGGATGGGCAGTTACTGGTGTTACAATATCAGGATGTTTAGGTGACCAACATGCCGCGATGGTGGGACAAGCTTGTCGGAAAGGTGAGGCTAAAAGCACTTATGGAACTGGTGCTTTCATACTTCTCAACACAGGTGAAGAGATAATCCAGTCAAAGCATGGGCTTCTAACCACTGTAGCATTCAAGCTTGGCCCCAAAGCTCCGGTAAATTATGCTCTGGAGGGATCAATTGCTATTGCTGGGGCTGCAGTTCAGTGGCTGAGAGACAGTCTTGGGATTATTAGTAGTGCGAGTGAGATTGAGAAATTGGCGTCACAGGTTGAATCCACAGGCGGGGTTTATTTTGTACCTGCTTTTAATGGATTGTTTGCTCCTTGGTGGCGTGATGATGCTCGTGGAGTTTGTATTGGGATCACACGGTTTACAAACAAGGCTCATATTGCTAGAGCCGTTCTTGAGAGTATGTGTTTCCAAGTCAAAGATGTGCTGGATTCAATGCACAAAGATGCTGGGGAGAAGGGTGAGGTTAAGAATGAGCAGGGGGAGTTCTTGCTTAGGGTTGATGGTGGCGCTACCGTTAATAATCTTTTGATGCAGATTCAGGTTTGATATTTCTGTCTCTTCTATTATGATTTTTCCCCCGTAGCAGCTTATTGTTGAACATTACCAAATCCAGCCTCTTTTTGTTTAATCTTTTTATTGACACGGTTCTCATAAATCTTTGCTAAAATCTTCTCTACTTGGCGTTTCTTCCTTTGTAAATGCAATTTTATACCCTTTTATGGCTCTAAAAACTGTCCTTTCCTTGAGAATTCTGTTTACTTTTGTTGTTCTCATGCCAGAATGTAGGTCTCTTAGTTGTTGAATATCAGAATTTTTATGAAGATTTATACTTACAAAAAAATAGTTTTTATGAAGAGTTATGTTCAGATTTGCTGCACTGTGTCATATATGTCACACTCTGTGTGATATATGTCACACTATGTACTTATCAAAAAAATGTATATATATGTCATACTATGTTGAAATTTCACAGAACAAATTTTTGGTACCACTAAATCTATTTGACTGTCTGGGTCTCAACAAGAAATCAAAATTATTGATGAACATTTGAAAATGAAGAGAGTTATTTTCTTGCATGTTAGCACGAGTCTGTAAAAAGTATATGGATCCACGTGTGTAAAAATAATTTAATGATTTGAACAAAGAATAAGATTACTATGATTCGAGAGAAAGTAATTGTAATGACTTGGACACTACAATGAAAGTGTGTTGAATCAAGAGTAGATAGTAAGCGACGAACTCATTTCTTTCTAAAAAGTACTTAATATTTTGCACTATATAGATACCGTCCCTTTGAAATGAAATGGAGAGGATCCTTATTTGTTCGTGTAGGGGAGGATAAATGCTATTTGTGTCAGATTCTATTGGGCTGTTTAGATTCCTATGGCCATTTGAGTAGATACTAATTTATTAGATACGGTCAGATCTTATGTTTTACTTTCTGAATGTCTCATCCATGGCCATCTATATACATGTAAATGGATGTATGTCTGCATGTGCATATATATATATATATGGATATAATGCATGTGGTCCAATAAATGTACATTGTATTTATTACCACTTTCTGTAGGGAGACTTGTTGGGAAGTCCAGTGTTGAGACCAGCTGACACAGAAACAACTGCTCTTGGAGCAGCCTATGCTGCTGGATTAGCTGTTGGCATTTGGACTGAAGACGAGATTTTTGCTTCTGAAGAAAAGAATAAAAGTGCCACCATATTCCATCCAAAATTGGATGAGGAGTTGAGGAAGAAAAAGGTGGAGTCTTGGTGCAAGGCTGTTGCCAGAACTTTTGACTTGGCTGATCTTTCTCTTTGATATACACTTGTGAGCCATGTCGAATCCTGCAATCCTTAAACTTTTATTTATCTTTTTTTTTTTTATAAGAACTTTTATTTATCTTGTTATTGGAATATGATGGTAGCCAGAATTGTATCAAACAATGAATAATGTTTGAATGAACTGATCTCTGAATTTTTATACCTCAAAAAGCAAATGATTGAAATTAATGTTGTCTCGTTGCTCACATATTGGTGCATCCACTCATCCCCCTCGGTTCAATCAGTGTAATAACATCAAGGTTACCTAGATTTTTAGAATTCTGAATTCTCTTGTTTTGAAAATTGGCACCCCTTTTTGGAGGCTTGACTTCTTAGAGATTCTAGCATTCAAGCTTTGATTAGAGGACTGTTGTGAATTATGCTGAGGGATTGATCTGCCTTGGGAATTCAGATTCTAGATCAAGCTAGTATGCATGCATTTCATTACAGGTGACCTTGCAGTTTGCCTTAGACATTATTACTAACTATTTATAATTTATTTTTTAATAGTGCTAAATCTCATGGTGCACAAACGTTACGCAATAATTTTGAAAAAGAGTGGGATTTACTATAAAAAAATTAGATATTTTTCATATGAATCTCATATTGATTCATTTTTTCAAAAAAATTGCGCGGCGTTTGACACTCACGATCGCTAATATTATTTCTCTTTATTTTTAAAGCCAATCAATGTGGATGTGCCACTTAATACAAAATCTTTAGGTTTTTTTTTTAATATCTAAATTACAAATTCTACATCATTAGAGCGCTAGTATTGAATTAGGCAGTAGGCACAGCCAAATTTTGGCCAAATCTTTGGTAGTTTACTTTAAAAAAATATCTAAATCAAACGAGGTAAGTGTAGGATAATTTTGAACATCATGATTTTGCCTACCCAATTTAAGAGAGTTGGCCATTGCCAAGTTTAAATTTTGGTTAAAATTTCAAGTTTTGACTACAACCAAGTTTTGGCTAAGTGAATCACATCAGAATAGCCATCTTAGAGTACTCACATACGGCCTCTCTTATTACTGTTGTGGTTATTATTTAGGAACCGCCCCTCACATTCGATCTCTCATTTTAACTGGGTAGATGACCTTTGTTATAGTCGTCTCCCATACTACTTCCATATATGGGAGATGACTGTTTATGGTTAACCCCAACGGAAATCTCCCATGCTATCTCTTACTCTCTCGAGCCCTCTCCATTGCAGTCTACCACCTTCGTCTCCGTTCTTGTGCTACATCGTTGGCGATTTTTTCCTCATTTCCACTATGTTTTGTGTCGATAAGATCAAAGCAATCCCATTTTTCGTGGTCTACGATATTCGAGCCCTCTTTAGGGTTACGTCGAAGCCTTCCATTTCTTTAATAATGGTTTATTTTGGTTTGTTCTAAGGTTTATATTGATTTCGATTGGGTTGATTTTGGGGTTACCGAACGGGTTGCTTTCATGGGATTTCGTGGGTATCTAATCTTGGCTTGTTCCCTTGTGGATTGGGTTGATATTTTTGCATATTTTGGCTTATATTGTTGTGAATTTCGTAGGTCTTTGATGTCGATTAGGTTGATACTCGACCCTAAAGTTAGGATTTTTTTGCATCTGTTGATTTATTTAATCCCTATATTTTTTTACATTCTCGAAACTAGAGATTTTGGCTTGTGTTGATGTCGATTTGGTTGTTACTTAATTTTCCCTTGGTGTGGATGTTATAGGATTGTTGTGGATTGTTGTTTAATGCCGATTAACATCCTATTGCTTAATGTTGATTGTTGTGGAAGTATTTATTACAATGGTCTTAAATGGTGTGTGAATTTTGATTGTTTTTAAGATATTGGGTTTACGGGTTGTGATTGTTGGTGCAAAAAAATGGTTTTGGGAGGTGGCTATTAAGTTGTCATTGTTCTCATTTAAAAATACGAAAGATCAACCAATTACTTTCATTAATTAATTTATTTTTTCATATAAAGGTTGGAGTTTTACATTATAATCGTTTAGGGTTATTAGTTAACTAGACGTACATATAGATATGTTTTAGTTTTGACTGTCTTTATAGGAACTTACATCACAATTTGTTACAGGATTTTTAATTTTTTATGAGGTTTACATCTATACAATGAGTCTAATTTTTATATATAAGTTATATTTGTTTTAGTTTTAATTATTTACATTTTCGGTTGTCTTGAGTGTTTGTAATGTCTACTTATTCTACTAGGTAAACTGTCGTGGGGAAGACCTAGAGTGTTTATAATGTCTTCAAACATTATTTGTTACTAATGTCTAATACTTATTTGTTTGGGTTATTAACTGTTTGTAATATAAACTGCTTATTTACTTTTAATTATAGATTTATTTATTTGTTTCTAATGTCCACTGCTTATCCAATTTTGGGTGTATAAAATAGTTGAAGAAAGTTTATTTTATAAATGATCTTATCAACAAATATAGGGATTTCGAAAAACAACCCTAATGAAAACATAGACTATTTTATTTGGGTAATTTTTTGCTGCATGTTAGTGCTAAACTGATCTGTTCTATTGCATTTTGTATGTTTACAAATAGTTACTTGATTTTGGGTGTTTTACTTCGTATCGGGTCTCTCTAAGAGATGGATGTCTAGGTTGTAAGCTGTGATGAGTTGGTTCAATTAACGAGTGTTCAGGCATGTGAGACATTGATATGACGAGATAATCCGTGAAACCAAGATGACCAGTAATTGGCAACCGATTTTCATGACTTTGCAACCATTCATGCATGCCTCATGTCTGGCAACTGATATTATATTAATATTTTATCACACTAAGTCCTGTTACAATTAATCTACATACATTTGCGTGTCTACATAGATTCTCTGTTTGTTTTATTATTTTGTTTTCCACAAACTTAAAGCTACCTAATGCCTAGGTTGAATAATAGCATAACCAATATGTAACGCTCAGGAAACATGCATCATAATGGATACCCAGTGTGTATTTGTGGCATTAAAGCTTGTCGACAAATAGCACATATCGACGAGAATGATGGCCACCAATTTTTCAGTTGTCAAAATTATGAGGTTAGTTCTCGCATCCGTTTTAGTTGTTTCTCGAAATTTCTTTTTGTAACCATTTATGATCAATTGTAAATTCAATGAAAGTTGGCCAGACGTATAGATTCTTTTGTTGGTATGACCTAGAAATACTTCTATATGGACAAAAGATAATTAAAAGATTAAAGAGTGGTCTTTTGAAGATACAAACTTCATTAGACGTCCAAAGTAGTAGGTACCGTTTGAAAATTGACTTATATTACTATTAAAATTGTGAGATATATATATCTCATTAAAATACAAAATAAAAAATCCGTCTTCTCCTCTGTTTGTATATTTTAATATTTTTATGGGGGGAATATAATACTATATATTTTAATAATATTTGTTAATATAGTTCATATATTAATTAATAATCTAATTTTTACTTAAAACTAATTAACCAATAAAATTTATTATTAAAATATTATGTTAGTGATTGATGAGTAACCTTTCAAATTTGACTAGCCCTCCTAATTTATTGTAGCTCATATTAGACATGTTCATCGTTTCTTGAACTTTTTTAAGTGAAAATATTAAATCTATTAAAAAATAAAGAAAATTTCAAAGTTGGGCTAGATGAACATACCTATTGGACTTTTTAAGTGGAAGTGCTAAATCTATTGAATAAAATCTGACCTAAATGAATATGCCTAACTCATATATTGAGTTTTAATAATTTAATTACTCCTATATAAAATTTTCTCATGTATGGTTAAAATATGACGATGCATTGGCATTCGGCTAGGAGCCTAGTCCAATATTAATACTCCAACAAGCCCAAATCCTTGTCCAAATTACTTTTGGACCATAAAATACCCCCACACGAAGCAGCCTCCACAAAATGGGTTCCTTGCTCCATGGAATCACTACACCATTGTTGTCGAAGGTTACGGATTGAACACAAAATCAACTTCGCATGAAATCAAGCGGGGATCTTTTCTTCTTTCACCGTCGTATCCGAACGCCTTTTAGCAAGGCCTGTAGTTGCCAAATGCTATTTTGTTTTCTTTGTCCATTCGGTTTTCCTGGAGCGAGTTCAATATTTTAACAGAATTAAAAATAAACTAAATTTTAAAATCAATATTTAATAAAATAATAATATATTTATATATTTTATTCCTTAATATTGTTTAAAAAAAATTGCTAACTAAATTTATAAAAGCAATTTTTTTTTTTCAATTTAATTAGGCCACTACTAGTACTCTAAAGGCCCAAATTCACCTCTGGCAAGCCTGCAAATTCCCTCCCCCCCTCCGAAAAAAAAAAAATTTGAGGCCCAAATTATACAATAAGAAATACCAATCTCATTTTCTTAACACGTGTTCATACTTTACAAAAATATTTATTATAGGTCTAGTTTATATTCTGAAATGAAACAAGTTAAAAGATAAAATATTAAATAAAATATTATTAAAATATTATTTTATGATATTATTATTATTTGGAAATTTGTATTGTTTATTATATTTTATATAAAAATTTAAAAAAATTATAATGATGAAATAAATAAATTTTGAATCTAAACAAAAACTATAATCATAAGAATAGCATTGTGACAAATTCCAAAAAGAAAATCGAGTATAAACAAAAAGAGAAATAGCAATAGCATTGTTTATTATTATTTTCTATGCGCAATAGCATGGAATTAGAGGATGTCTTTTTCGTGTATTCTTTTTCAAATATTTTGTTCAAGGCTACAAAATGTCTCACGAAAATTCTTAAAAGCATTTTTGTTGTGTTTTGTTTGGTTTGGTTTGGTTTAGTTTAGGCAAAGGTCAACAACGGCCAAAGAGTGCCGGCGGCCTCTGCTTTCACTCTTACCAAATTATCACATGAGAGTATTGAATTTGATTCATTAAATATAAATTTAAGGGTTTTTATTAAAAAAAATTTATATGTAATTTTAAACTATAATAAATTTTTACAATTCTTTATATTTAAAAGAATATTATTTATACTTTAAATACATATTTTAATATATTTTATTCTCATATTTTATTTTTATTTATTTTCTCATTCTTATTTTCTTATTTGGTTGAAAATATTGATTGAAAAAAATTAATATATTATTTTTTTTTCAAAATTTAGTTAAAAAATAATTATTTAAGTATCAAATTATATTATTAATATATATATATATATATGATTAGTATAATTACAAAATATAAAAATATATTTAAATATATTTTTATTAAAAAAATATTATTATATTATTATTTTAATAAATTTAATAATAAATATAATATAAAATTATAAATTTAGATATTTGATAAATTTATTAAAATTACACTTTCTCTCAAATTTTAAAAGATTATTTAATAAATCTAATACTAATAGTCTGACTCGACACTACAACTACAAGTAAACTCCCATTTCATTACTTGGAAACCACCCATCCTAACCGTCCATATATCGACGGTGAAAGATTGTGCTATATCCTTCAAATTTTGAACTAATAACCTGCGTCAGATAAATCACGCCCCTGGATTTAGAGCAGCCACTTTACACTAAATGTCATCATAGTCCTGACAACATCGTATTAATTACCCATCTACAAATCCTAGCCGTTTGTTTAATTTGTCAGATATAGGCCTCGTTGCATGCCTTTCCCTTAATCTCCGCCGGTCACTAAATACTAAATCTAACGGCCTCAATTTTCAGCTAGCCTTGTCGATAACTTAAAATGTAAAATAATAATTGTTTTCTTAAAAGGAATGTTCTTCTTCGTCGTCTTCATTCAGAGCTGCAATAGTACAAATTGCATGGAATGGAATGACATGAATGAAGAAAGAAAGAAATAAAAGTAATTAAATCAATACTCGAATAAGTAATAAATAACGAAACATATATTTCAATTGATTTTAGAAATTTTAATCCATAAAACTATAATAATTACTTTGATGCAAAATTATTAATGAGAATACGAATTGTGATTCAGATCTCTAGGAGAATGAAGGGGGAACAAAGGCAGAAGCTCAGGAGGGTCAGACCCTCTTGGAGTACTGAGTGGACTCGGATGCAAATAGAAACCTTTCTCGGCAATGGCCTTCTCTTCTTCCTCCTCCATCTCACGCGGCGTCCTCGGGCTGCCGCGACCGTATAACTCAAAAGGAGACACCGGGGAGAAGATCATCGACCGAACGAGAGACCCAGAAGAAGAAGCCGACGGTGCCGATGACGGTCCGGAGTTGAAGCTAGGCTTTCCGGGCATGCAGTGCTTGTTGAAGGTTGCAGCGTGTTCGATGTTTAGTTCAAGCTTTTTGGTGGCGTGCCGGCGCTCATGGAGCTTGAAGTTGGGTTTTCTGGGACCCATCTCGGCGGAACCGCCGGAGGCGGCGGTTGTGTTTGTGGATTTAGGGGTGGTGTGGTGGTGAGATGGTTTGAGGGTGAGAGGGAGTTTTGGAGCAGAAGGGTCTTCAGGGGCTCCGGTGAGTTTCTGAACGACAGCCCGGAAATTTGAAGGATCGGCTTGGACGAAGGTGGTGTTGGGTGAGGTTGGGTCGGATGCATAGGTTGGTAACTGCATGATGGCGTTGCAGTTGCTGCTATTGGAAGCCATTAGAGAGAGAGAGAGAGAGAGAGAGAGAGAGAGAAGTGATCATAAAGAAAGCGGGAAGGGAGGCTGGAACTTGAGGTTTTATACCTGTGAAGAGAGAAAAGGGTTGCTTTTGAACGTATAAACAAATATTTTATCTTTTACTTTCACGGACTTGTCTTATTATTATTATTTTTTTTTCAAACTTCGAGTTTGAATTGAACCTTTGGGGTGCTCTGATTTATGGGGTACTGTGTGGTGGAAATGTCAGACTGAGGCATAGTGGTAGAGATCAGAAGCTCAGATGAGAAGCATGTAAATTGTAGTGTAATTGTTTTGTACTTTGTGGACGTGTTTTCTTACTACTTCCACTCTGTCTAAAACGTGGAATCGGTGCCATTTTCCTTTAAAAAAGATAAATATTCAACATATTTTATAATATTTTATATAAAAATGTTATAAAAAATTGATATTTTTATAAAAAAAATTAATACAAATACAAAGAAATTACGTAAAACAATATTCATAAATTGATATAATTTTATAATATTTATTAGATCTATTTTATAATATAACATATAACACAAAATATATAATTTTGTAAATTTATTTTTATATAATCTCTTTATGATTAAAATATATTTGTTTTAAAACTATCTTATAAAATTAATATTATTTTATAATTTTTTTTTATTTTATAATATATATTATGTAAAATATTGTGAAATGTATGATATGAATTATTTATCTTTTATCTTTTTATGTTAGGTTAAAAATAAAAACAAAAACAGTGGCATTGAAGTCAATGTGTTCCTGGGCTTGAGTTTCGTAGAAAGCACCAGGAAACCACCCGAGTACCTTATCATCTTCATGTATATATTTTATATATTTATATAAGACTAATGTTCTTCCAGATCATTGTCTTAAACTTATATCTTAGTATTGTTAACAATGGTCATATTTATGTGGCCCTACAGGTATTTGCTTCAACAATAGCAAGCAAATCCGCTAGAAATGAATACATATATGCCAGGATTTGCCTCCTTTGATTCAATGGGATGAAGTTAAACAAGAGTGGAAGTGGTGGAAATGAAACAGTAGTTTGAAACTTAGGCTAAGGCCCCGTTTGCATTCGGAGGTGAGTTCAGCTCATCTCAACTCATTTTTATTTTATTATTATATCTTTATAATTTTTTATATAAAACACAAATTCTTATACACATTTTTCAATTTCCAATACAAATTTTTTAATTTCTAATATACATTTTTCAATTCTCAATATACCTTTTTCAAATCTCAAAATAATAATAATATTAAAAAATAAACTAAACTCATCTCAATTCATCTCATATCTGAATTCAAGCGGGGCTATAGTTTAAATGTTAAAAATATTTTATGTGTTTGAGAATATTTATGAATAATAATAAAAATAAATAAAAAGTTATAATAAAATAAATAATGAATAATAAAAAAAGAAAGTAAAAATATAATAATATAATAATAATAAATATTTGAGAATGTTTGATAAGATTTTATAGTCAAATCTAACTCTAAAAAAAAAAAAAAAGGGATGGAATGAGAAAACAAACGGAGAAATGAATGAAGAATGAGCTGGCATTCAATGATGATTCACGCGGGGTCAGCGGGGCATTGAAATAAGAAATCGATGCGAAAGACTACACAGACAGCAACCTCAGAGTCAGAGAGCCGATCTCTCTCTCTCTCTCTCTATTTGTGTCTGTATTTCTCTTCTTTCTTTTGTTTTGTTGTGGCGGTGAAGGGATGAATCAATGGTCGGGAAAATTTCATTCTCTTTTTCCCATATTTTTCTCTGGCTTTTCCCCCTTTGTTTGCGTGAGGGATTGTAGTTTGACATTATGGACAAAAGCTTTTCTCTTGCCTTGATTTAGGTCCACTTTAGCTTTGTTCCTTGTAATTTCTTTGCTTTACTCTTCGTGTTTTTGTATTGCTTTTGTGGTCGATCTGTTCTTCTGGATATGTTGACATTTGTTGTTCCTTTACTTTTGCAGGAGCTTCCTTACAATTTCAGCTACTTTTCTTTGCTGTTTCTTTCGGTTTTTCCCTTTTGAACGTTCACTTTTAATTTGAGATGGATTGATGTGAGTTCGTGTTTCAAAAATAGCCTTAATTTAACTTAAATACAACAAATGATTTTTTTTTTAATAAAAATAAAAACAAGTTCAAATAATTAATCTATAAATTTATTTAAAAAGTGGATAACATTTTTTGGTACGTTAAGATCATAAAATAATATATGACATGGGATGGAATGAATTTGATGTAGCAATGAGAATAATGATCTGTCATGTTTTTTGCCTAAAATTCCCAATAAAGAATTCTCATCATGCTTGTAAAGAGTCAACCTATTAAATTATTAAGCATCTACCACGTGCCTTAATGATATCCATGTGATTAATAAATAGATGCCCACTATGAGCTAAGCTTTTCAATATTCAGAAACACAAACAAATTGGTATGTTTTTTTTTCCATAGTCAAAATCACTCATAAGTTGTCATCTGTTTGGATCACATGAAAACAATGGAAGATGCCAAGGGAACACTCAATGATACGAGGCATCCATGGAGGACAACATGATTGGAAAATAGACTATGGGTCAGAGAAATTAAATGCTTGCTTGAGTGGAGTTTTAACAAACTAACAAATTAAACTCAATATTCTGAAACTCAACAAACAACCCACTAAGTCTAAAAAAAAAAAAAAAGTGGGTATTACATCATGTGGATAATCATTTAAAGTAATGAGCTTAATGTTCTTTAGTGGATGACTTTTGCTTTGGGTACAAGTGTTGGGTGTCTGTTACAATTGGTACCAAAGTCATGGGTGTTTGGATATCAAACGACTACATGTGAAGAATGAAAGATTGACCTTTTAAATTTAAGGATAAGGCAAAGATCAAACAAATACATTTTATCTATATTCTATATACCACTATTATGGTTCTATAATGGTGATAATTAATTATAATTTAGGGACCTTTATCATAGCTTGTAATATGCAAACAACTTTCTTATGAATATTTAAGTAATTAGATTAGGTCTCTTTTTGTCATACAGATGAGATAAAATGAAATAGAATAAGGTGAAAGCTGTTAAAAATTAAATAAAATATTATTAAAATATTATTTTTATTTTAAAATTTAAAAAAGTTAATTCGTTTATTACTGTATAAAAATTAAAAAAATTATAATAATTACATAAGATGACATGAAATGATTTATGTAATCAAACAAAGGCTAACTTTGTTCAATTAATATAGGTTTTTATGTATGAACAAAATCAGATTCTGCGTGTGAAAGACCAACGCATATTACACAACGTAAGTACTAATTAGTAAAGTATTGTACTTCATCGAGAAGAGACCAATTATTGCTAACATAATGTAACTTCAATTATATATCAAGCAATCCCCTCCAATATTTCGTCTTGCTGGGGATCTTAATTGGTTTCAAAGTACTATTCATTCAGCGATCATTTCCTTTGTCTTTTGACTTGGTAACACCTACGTTGGCCCGACATATAATTGGCTATGGTATTTTGTAATACTGTCATACTGATTAGAAAGAAGAAGAAAATTAAAAATTAAAAAAAACTAGGTTGATGAGTTTGGATTCAGAGGTATCGTCTCAACTAATAATTTTATTATTATTTACAAATATCTCTACTCATTTAGGCTCGATTTAGATTGAAAGATGAGATAAATTAAGATGAATTTAGTTTAGTTTTTTTTTAATATTATTATTATTATTTTAAGAATTTAAAAAAGTTGAATTGAAATTAAAAAAATATATATTGAAATTAAAAAAAATTAGATTAAAATTTATTTTTTGTATGAAAATTTAAAAAAATTATATTTGAACCCAAACTCCTCTCGTCTACAAATCCAAATCTACATTATCCTCGTCTCACTATTCAAACCATCCTAAAACTTTATTAAAGAGAGCCAGAGAGGCATCAACACCTTTTGGGACTCAATTAAGTAAAAACATACAAAATGGGAACAACATCATGTCCCCAATCATTTTGGGTCCACTCCATTATCTTTGCGTAATTGAGAAACCTTCGTCTGTTGAAGAACAGGGCATCTCAAATCAAAATCTAATATGAGTGTAATCATCACCACCACCTCTAATTTTTACCCTTCTAGCGACCCATTTCTCCTTCTTGTGGTTCTAACCCACCCAGATATGACATGTGATCCCTACTACTTTTATCTTTTGTATTAATAAATTATAATAAGCTTTTATTTTTATGCCATAAAAAGAAAGGAAAAAAAGAAGAAGATCGATAATCGATATCCTTCAATATGAAAACCATCTTCCACTCTCCAACCTCTCTAATTTCTTCCAATGGACCAAGCTATCCTATTTGTGGAAGATATCACAAATTTGTCGAACTGTGTTCTTTATTTATGGATTGGCGTGAATATATTGGCAACTGCTAGCTTTCTCTATAAGCCTTACGGTTGCAAATATATATATATATATAAGGGAGAACATGAAAGAAAAAATAAAATACGACTATCTGGTTTGATTTTCAAACTCACGTTAAATCATCTTATCTCATCATTATAATTTTTTTAAATCTCAAAATACCCATAATATTAAAAAGTAATAATTTAATAATATTTTATTCAATTCAACTTAACAACTCATCTCAACTCACTGAATTTATTTCGACATCCAAACGCACCTAGAAACTTGGTTGATTTGTCTAGGAGTTTGGAAAAAAAAAAAACCCAAATTTGGAGCGCATGACATATACATGCATGAATGCGAGGTTTTTGTCAATAAAAAAAAGTGAAATGTTGAACTCTTGCTTAATGAATGTGCTTATAAGCAAATTATGACTTGGCTTAGCATAATACAATGAACTCAAGCTGCTTAACTCCAACTCTAGAGAACACGCAGCTGATGGCGGAAATAAACATGACATGCATTCAAGTCTTAGCCATGCAATGAAAGAATTGTCAAGACGTCGCATTTTGATTATATATCGTATTCTGTTGAAGTTAAGGTTGCCCATTTTCCTTATCTTTGAATTGCAGGGGTCAATATAGAACCTGTGAATAGAACACAACATGGGATCCCGTGAGAGAGAATATTGATGAAGACATAAATATGCCAGGAAGGTAATCAACCCTATGAATGATAGATCGAACGCACTAGTTATTCATCAATGGCAAAGAATCTTGGTCGTAGCAGCCTCTGACATGTTTGTGATTATATATAGGTTTCTCTTCATTTGTCAAAAAAGAGAAGAAAAAAAATGATGTGATTTACTATTATACCATAATCATATTTTAATGTGATTTCTACCCAAGATAATAATTGTCTTGTTGAGATATATGGAGAGTCATTTAGTCCTAGACCACTTCAATCTTCTTAATTACTCCAGTTAAACAAGTCAGAAATAACCAGAGATCAATTCGGATTTCAATACCGGGTAGGGTCAAGGGCCTCTTGCAAATCCATATCAGAATGGACTGAGTATATTGAATTGAATTGTGTCATCCTTTTGACTAAAATCTGCAGAGATATATCCCAAGGAAGTATTAATTTATAATGAGTGGGTTTTGATCTAAACATAAAATGGGAGGTGGGGGGGTTTAAGTGCCACCACCAACACTTTATATGCATCATTACCAAGGTTGTCAATTATAAGGAACAACGTCTCAAGATACGTATACAATAACCATTTTTGAATTCATCAAAGCATCGGATTAGCAGAGAATATAGAAAGAATAAGTTGAATTCCACTTTTATTGTAGGAGGAGAAAAAAGCACAGGAGAGAAACGGATCATGAAGTAGGTAGAAGGATTCATGATATTAGCCAATTAGCTTTTTATTGATAAACTAGAATCTCGAAATAAGAGAGAAATTTCTACAAGAGTTATTAAAACGTCCCAAGTGAACTTATAAACCAATAGAATGAAATCGAGTATGACCAAAACTTCCCTTAATATAATATGTGCTACTGTTCAAATGTGATGCAAACAAATTCACGAGACCAGAACTTCTAAATGAAGAGGCAATGCCATCTCGGGTCTTCCTCACTCTTTAACGAACAGAAGCACAGATAGATTGCTGACTGTACAACCCACTGACACCATCCCTAAACTGCTGCCTGTTTCTTCTCCTCTTTGGGACAACTGTAAACCCGTCATCATCCCCATTAGTATTGTTATTTATGTCTATTATTTCCGGCTGCTTACCATTACCTGTTTGAGAAACCAAATCCTTTGCCTCATTCCCGTCAACAATTTCTATAATTGCACCGTCATTTGCAACTGCATCCGAAGAATTCTCTGAACACTCAAAATTCTTCTCCCTAACTGCAGGCTCCTCCGCAGGATCCATATTTTGCTGAACTGACTGTACAAACAAACTAAGCAATATCTGACTTACAAGCTCCGACTTCTCAGACTCGGTGAAGCTCTTTTTTGAAGCACTATGTTTAACTTCATTATTGGATTTATCATCCAGCTTTTCCTCTTCCGCCTTACGTGTTTCAAACATGGAATTCGACTCAGCTGAAATGTTAGGATTAGCATTGGCATGATTTGTTTGACAGGCTCTCCCAGGTACAAACTCGGGTGCATGTGGGTTCATGATTCTAGGTGGCCCAAATCCACTACTTTCCTTGCCACGGCTATGATATCTCGGAAAGCCATGTTTCGTGCGAAAAGAATAATTGTTTCTCAGATACAGAGGTGATCTAGGTCCGCAAGGAATCCTGTCAACAACTGGAGTAAGAGCATGTTCTGCAAGCATGCCTTGATTGATGTTTACATCATATATACTTGTTGCAGCATGGTTAGGCATGGGGAGTGATCCTGGATTAAATGGTTCAGCTGCAGCAGATAGCTTACTCCCATTTGTTTCTACCAGCTTTACTTGGTCAGTCGAACATGAAACCTCTTCAGTTTTTGGGGTAGTATGTTCCATTTGATCGCTTTTTTCATCATCTTCTTTGACCTCAACATCTTTTGGGATTGCTTCAACTAGAGAGCTATTGCTGCTTTCTTCATCCTTTGATATCTCATGTGGAATGTTGAGCACCTGGATTTCAGTTTTTTCCTCATTTAATTCCTCTACTTTCTCCGGAAATGGTTTTCGAATGGTACCTGTAGGTGCCAGAGCTACTACTTCTTTGTAAGAAAGAGATTTTGAAGCCAAGGAAGTAAGAGTTGCTGGACTGGAGGGAATCTTGGAAGCATGAGCTTTTGCCTGGGGATTAATTGAATCATCTCTAGAACTCAAGTTGCTAACCTTTGACGGCTTCAATGAAGACAACTCGGTTGAGATAGTCTTTGGGGTTGTTTTTTGCACTGGTGAAATGGGGTCCCGGCTATAGCCACTTTCTTTAAGATTTGAATATTCAGCATTGTTAACATTCAGCTTTGCAAGAACTGGTCGCCTCCAGCCAAATTTCCGGACTGTAGTATTCCCTGACCGCCCTTTCGGATTGGCTTCTTGCCACCCTTCATCTGAAGTAGGTTGTTCAACAACTCCAATTACAGTTTTTGGTCCACTTCTTGCAATATCATCACTTTCTTCAGGTTTAACTTTGCCAACCCTACTTACTTTCGTATTTCCATCTGTTGTATCTTCAGTATCTTCTGAGCCATCATAGAACATGTCACCATCTGCCGTAGAATCATTTTGTGCTTGATGGGTTTTATCACTTGACTGAAAATCCCCGGGAAATTATAAATGAAATCATGAGAAGCATGTTAAATTCCATAAAGGAAATATTGTAAATTTCTTTATTTAGGGGATCTACTAGATGAATGACTCTAGATATGCAGATATTTGGTAGATAATTTCTAGCATATTCTGAGAACAACCTTAAAAGCTAGATATGTGACAAAAGAGGTTCCTAGAATGTCTAAAGCTCAACAAGACTACTGTCATTAACAAACAAACTCCTAAAGAACACCATAAAAGAGGGTGCTAGTGTACCTAACGCTTTCAACAACACTGACCACAACGAACAAAAATGGCATCAAGACAGTTTAGTTGAACCTACTCTCTATGACAAGTTAAGTGATTATGTTGGGTCAAGGGGGTTCTACTGATCATGAAAGAACATTAGTATCGACATTATGTTCCTAAATCCTGATATAGCAAGGAAAAAAAACCTGCCTACCTTTGCACGCCGCTGTTTCTTCTGTGCATCACTCCCTTTTGAATCTTGATCAGGACTTATGTAATCCAGGAGATCCGATACGCTGCAAGAAAGGATCAAGGGTTTTGGTTCCCTGAAACATGATAATTCGATTTGAAACTAAGTAATTTGGGAATACCATATCAATACCTAAGGTGACCTTTGCTTGCAATTGATGTGTCTGGCTTTGGAGTTCCAGTCCTTGCTGCTTCTTGCTGCTCCAGGGCCTTTGATTCAAAGTATTCAAGCCATGCTGCAGCATCCTGTATTAATAAACAAACAGCATCATCATACATCAACTACAAAAATTTGGACCTCCCCATGCGAAAGTGAAATGGCTGAAGCCATTCCTTCAGTTAAATCTGCCATATTGCAAAGTTATCTTATTGAACAGATTGCAATAGAGACACTATCGTAGAAAATACAGTCTGATAGTAAAATCAATAAACACGGGATATCAAAGCTGTGACCTGAGTACGAAGATCTTCTGGTCCAAGTTTGACTTGAAGTATTTTAAGAGTAGTTTGCTCATGTTGCACACTCAGGGAATATGCTTCCATTAATGAAAGAGCTATGGCTATGGCATGATAGCTGGCAGCTGTCTGTAAGGTAAAACAAAACATTTTACTCGGGAGTAGATTGCATGTGATGCAGTTATACATATGAAAACATCTACATATATACATAGAGAGAGAGAGAGAGAGAGAGACCTGTATATGATCTGCTCCTAATAATCTTTGGTTGCATTTTAGAGCTTCATGCAGGTATCTGAGAGCAACATGAACATTTCCCATGCCCTCTTCCATCATAGCCACATTTATATATGTTGCAGCTGTGTTTGGGTGCGACAGTCCACATGTAAAATGAAGAAGGAACAGAGCACGGTTTACATACCTGCCAATTACACATTAGGTTTAATCAAGAGAACCAAATGGCGCACAATGAATCAATTACAAGTATGCTGTAACTACGGATAGATTTCATAGAAAGGGAGGACAGATTACTATGGAAACTTACAGGAAACAAGAAAATTTTCAGCCCACTCTTATTACAAGGTATTGACAGCTCACCCCTCCAATACCTTCCTTTGGAAGAGCATTTGGAGGAGCAATGCTCCCCTCAAAGTTGCTTTTTTTGGTTGGTGGTTGGCATCCCATGGGAAAATATTGACTATCGACAAGCTGAAAAAACATGGCCTCTACTTAACAGATGGTCCTTTATGTGTAAACACAGCAGCGAATCAGTAGACTACCTACTTCTCCATTTCGAAGTAGTCTTAAGTCTTTTTGGGATGACATCTTCACTAGGCTTGGTATCGCATGAGTAATGCCTAGGAGGTTGATGGATTTATTGTCATGTTGGAGGGGGGATTCGGGACCATCGTCACATTGCAGCTGTTTGGAAGATGGTGCCTCTACGTTTAATGTAGTGCACATGGATTGAAAGAAATGGCTGATGTTTTGACGATACGGAATGCTGTCTGGATGGTTTGAGGGCCTTTTTCTATCATACATTGTGGCTTTGGGCTTCATCCGTTGTATTGAATGAGATGAGTTTTAATGACTTTTATGCTACTTTTAGTAGCGAGTAGTTTGTAATTAGGCTCTTTCTTGTATACTCTTATGTACTTGGGCATTGCCTAATTATGTGGATTAATAAAAAAAAATTATAAAAAAAGATTTAATAGGAAATCCAGATCTAACAGAATCTCTGTATTTAGTAGTATACAGATCATTAGTCTAGAATGACTAAATGCAAAGATAAGGACTTTTGCTAAATGCAGAATTTCGAAACAGCTTAGACTTACTTCGAAGCCAATTCAATGTGTTGAAGTCTGTAGTAGAAAACAGAAAGATCCCCGTAGCTTTTCATTGTATCTGGATGGTCAAGCCCAAGTTCTTTCTCATTGATATCCAAAGCCTTTTGCTGATATATAGTTGCCTAGGACATGGAAAAATAACTGGAATTTAGAGAACAAAACAAATGCAACCACTCGCACATGGTGAGACTTGGTAACAACAAAATTTAAAGACAGCCCACAAGAACATTGGCAGTAACGTCAATTATAAAATGGTTGTGCAATGACGTAGGTCTGAGAGATTGTTCATTCTTCAAAATAAAAATCTTAAAAGTGCGTCATTATTTGATGCAAATTCCAAAGACTGGAAAGCATACTTAGGCTCGACTTACTTGTATGATACTATAATCCTACATCTGCTATATATCAAACTCGAGAATTTTGCATTTTGTTAGCACTAAACAAAAAAATCTAGATTCTTTAATTTGAAACGATGAAAATTGATTTTTTATAATTAATTAGAATTTTATTATCAAGAATAGGCATAGCCCAAGTACACAAGAAGTAAACAAGAGGAAAAACCTACATATGCTCTAGAAACTGAAAATGACTAAAGCAAATCAAGAAGATTATCTCCATTCAATACAATAACTCACTATGACAATTAATACTTCACTCCAGAAAATGTAAGATGGTCCAGATGGACGCTTAGCTCTATTTCCCATAAATAAAGCCAAAAAAATAAAAATTTTGTTACCTGATTAAAGTCTCCCGTGTGGTAAAGTACTACGGCTAGAAGACTGTAAGCACTTGCAGTAGTTCGATGGTAGGGACCACATACAGCTATCATCTTTGCTAGTGCCTTCAAATGAAAGTAGTACATCCTGAGATAAATTACCGTTTTCTATCTAGGAAAAGAAGATATGGGTTGAGTAGGAGAGTGGAAAAGTACCTTTGTTCCATAATTAACAGCATCCTCTAACTTTCCTTTATCAAGAGCAACTTTTGACGACTCCAACAGATTCCGTCCATCAGCAGAAGAGCATCCAACATGCTGTTGAAAAAAATGCAACAATCAAGTATATGTTGGAGCCAATTTTAGCTTCCTAAATGAGATGATAACCATCAAATCAAAAACAGGATTATCAAATGTTTAGGATATGTTCAGGCCACTATTAGCTGGCTCAAAGAGTCTGTAAACAAATCAAAAGCAGAATTGGAGAGGGAGACCAATTAACACCTTACACACAGGAACCATGCTGATGATATCATATTTCCTGAAGGGGTAAGGACATTCCATGTCATAATCTCTCGAAATCAACTCTAATCCAACCTGTGAAAAGAATAACAAATTCGAATGACAATCATGCATTGACTAAACTTCAGCAACAAGAGCAGTCAAAAGGGATAAATACCTTATGGCAAAGCCCACGGAGAATTGATAACTTTCTCACATGGAGAAACTCATCCTTTAGTGTCCAACCAAATTTTTTGGCTAAAACCATTTTTAACCACTCAAATCTGAGAATATGATCATCATTCAATTCTTGGTCATCTTCCATCTCACAGCATCCAAGTAAAAAGTTTAGGGATGAAGCAATTGCTGCAGGTAAGTCCTCAACGTTGTCAACAGAGGCAACAACTGCTTTAAGTACATGCTTGAAAGCTCGAGTAATCATCTCATGGATACAAAGTGATTGTATATGGGGAAGTTTCTCTGCAAGTTCAACCTGATTTGCACAACAAGATTAGAGGCCGCTGCAATAATATGGTACATTTAGCTATTCCAAAATCCTACAGAATTTCAAAGGACCAAAACCAGAGGAATTTTGACTGGAATGTTGTGAGGGGAGGCGGTGTGGGCTTGGGAGAAAGAAATAAAGGGATTGTTTCCTCACCACTCGACCCAAAGAGCGCATCTGCAGTCCCCTTAAATGCATGAAGTCAGTTAGCGTACGGCCATCAACTGGAGAAAGTTCAAGTGATCCGAAGTCTGAGACCTAACAAAGTAAGAGATTTAGTTCATAATCCTGCATAAGATCCTTGTGAACTTCAGTACACAGAAAAAGTTAAAAGAACATTACCAGTTTTGGTAATGCAACTTCATCATAGTATTGATGTGCCAGCATGATTAGCTCATCTACTGACTGTTGGAAGAAGCAAATGAAATCAATTAGCCTAAAAGATAATAAGAAAGAATACCAGTAGACAAGAAGCAACACCAGTTCCATAAAAACAACACAGGAACAAAAAATACAATAACAGTTTAATCATAGGAAGAAAGAAGGAACAAAATTTAGATTGTATTCAGTCAAAATGAGAATGCCTGATAGCATAAATGGCTTAGAAACCAAATTAAGAATGTCAATAATGTAAAATTTATCACCAAGATGTCAAGGGAACCTTTAAATGAAAACCAGTTCCAGTTTCTTTAAGGCGCAAAAACGCATCTTCAGACAGTAGTTTCTCCAGTCCTGCTGTGCTGTAAAGTTCCCCATTGCATAGCTCTCCCAACTCAGTTTCCACGTGCATATTGCCAGGTCTAGAATCATCTTCTTCCTTATCCCACGTGCTACTTACGGTACTTTGTTTCTTTTCCCTTCTCTTCAAAAACTTAAATTGATTTCCAAGACCTTTGACGGCATGTTCAGCCTGGTTAACATCATTGGGGGGAATAGAACTCTTTTCTGATAGTGTTTCCTTCTTTTGTAGATGTTGTATCCAACAAGAGCCGAGTTCCCATCTGATAGACCTCTCAGAATCAATTGGTTTCTCCTTTAACATTTTCAAGCTCTCTTTAATTACTCTCCTTACGAGACATCTAGACATTTCTAAACCATCCAAGGTAGACTGAGGTGAGCAACCGCCTCTGTACGATTCAGCACTAAACCTATGAAGTAGAAGCCTCAAGCTGTAAAAAGAATTTTTTATTCAATCAGTCTGTAGGGTAATATACATTATGCAACAGTAAAGTCTTTACAACAATATCTTAAACTCTCAAAAGCAATAGTCAGTAGATTCAATAACAAGCTAAAAACTAAGACTAGATAACAGTGTCAGGGAGCTGAACTAAGTCACTATTTTTTCTCAACTTGCCATCTTTTCATGAGGACAACCAAATCTTTCTGGATATTCAAACATGTAGTTAGGAGAGGATGAGCAATCAATTTCTGCTACTCAGGTTTCTTAGTAACAACTACGACAGGAGAACAATCTGATGCGGCTGACATGCCTGGGATACTATTAATCCCTGCTCACAGTACTGTGTGGCAATACATGCATGTAATTACAAAAGGTCAAAACCAAACTGTTGAGTAATGAGGCAATTAGATTATAGTTCAAACCTGTTAACATTAAGACCATTCGCTCCTCCATCTGGTTGATCATCGATTTCAATTTCTTGGGTCTCAAACTTTGCCTTCTTCACCTTACCAACCACTTTTATAGTTGCAGTGTATCCACAATGTTTTACTACAACAACACCCAAGGAAGGAGTATCCTGCAAAAGACAATTTTGACCCAAGAAACAAAGATCAGCCAGCAACATCGTGAGGGATGATGAAGTTTAGATGTTCAGAGACATTACAAGGACACGGACAAGACCAAAAGAAAATTATTATTCAGTAGTAGAATAATCTCTGCCTTGATATCAAAGAAAAATATTATCATCAATGAAGAAGGTTGGACATAGAACATATGCAGCTTACGGGAACTAATTTGGAAAAGGTAGCCATGGATTTGTAAAGTAAAGAAATTAAACTGAAAATGCTTAAATAAAACTAGGCTTATATGCACAGAGAGAGAGAGAGAGAGAGAGAGAGAGAGAGAGAGAGAGAGAGAGAGAGAGAGAACAGCTGAGAAATCAGTGACACTTAAGCACAAATAAATTGTTCAATAAGTAGCATGCTGTAGAGGCAGCTGTTAATCAGATTCATATTCCTCAAATTTTCAACACACATACTTCTAACTTTCCAGCACAGAAGACGGGTACTTACATGAACCACTACACTCTCATCTGCAGTCAACCCTTTGAGCAAATTCCTTTGAGCAACTTCCTTGTCAGACATATTGGAAAACCAACTGCCACTCATTTTTACTTCAGATTTTGAGCTTGCATCAGTTGTATCACGTTTCACTATAATGGATAAATCTCCCACGTGATCCTCATAAAGGACTGAGCCCGGCTGACTACCCTGTGAATTGTTTGCTTGCATGGTGGAATCTACAAGACGACGTATTGTTGCAACAGCTTTAAAGACTGAGACATCAACAAATTGACTATGAAGCAAAAAAGCTTTTCGGTCACGGACCACCCTCTCCTCTTCAGTTTGGCAAGGTAGGTGAGCCAATATTGAAAAATCTGTTGCCCATGGTCGAAGATTATATTCACCATTTCTTCCCTGGCCGCCACCATTGCCACCCCAACTTTCATCTTCTGTTGGTAGAGTTAGGAAGTCTGATGGAGAATCAGCAACAGATGGAGGAACAAGCCATGTATTTGCTCGAAATCCATATGGAAGATTACCAAACTGAAAAGGGAGGGAACAAAAACAACATGATGAATTATTTAAAAGCTTATACATTTTTTTCTTTTCACAACATTACATGTAAAACGGTAATTATGACGGGAAACCGACCTTGTTGCGTTCTACAAAAGCTTTCATTAAAGATTCATATGCCTGCATCAATCACATCTGTTAGTTATGGACTAGGCAGGTTAGTTCAAAATAGGTTAGCAACATAAGATAGCAGATGAAAAATATGCCACTCGAGTCAAATCCAACCAAATGAAACAAAACTCAGCAGAAATCAACAAATTTGGTTGATATGCAACCCTAAACAAATTTGAACATTACTACTGAGGGAAGAAAATTAAACTTCTCCCATGACAATTCAGCTATTTATTCAAGGAAAGAGATTGAATTAGAAAAATTGTAACCTGGTTTTTATAGGGCTTTCAAGATTTTGTTGAAACTAAGGCCTAGTTTGTTTTCCCAAACAATCTTATCTCATCTTATCATTACTACTTTCCCAAATTCCCATACAAAATGATATAAACAATTCAACCTTTTCAAATCTCAAAAAACTTTTTCAAATCTCAAAGCAAAACTATTAAAAAAATATATTATAACAATATTTCATTCATTTTTTAAATTTTATCTCATCTTATCTATGAAAACAAATCAGGCCTAAATATATCATACCAAAGAAGTTACAACATGTGGTGATTCAGTTTGCTATATACCGAGAAAGTTATGAGGTTTCTCAAAATATTTGAAGCATGCTTTCTAAACCAATATTTATTGGCAATTTGTACACCATTCCCAACCTAATTTCTCAAGTTGGCATAAGCCATGCAATTGGCATACTTTTGAGTTGATTCCAAGGAGATAAATTTCCAACTTCACATGCGTAGAAGAGCAATTCATATGCAACGTAAACAAGTGTATAGAAATAAAACAAAGTACCCACGTTGGCAAAAGCTCTGCTAAGCTGTTGTAGAAGATCCACCAGTGAGTGGCTTTGTAAAAACCGCCTCCCCATGGTATAGAACCCTTTGACTGATGCAACCACTCGTATTAACTTCCCATTGCAGATCTTAATCTGCATGCATTTGAAGCTTTTATTCAAAGAATTTTTATGTTGAGACTCAAAGGCCGTAAGTTGTAGATGGAAGCAGTTACAATCCAAAATTACTAAAAAAAAAGGCAGGCATGCAGGAGAAAAAGTGTTAAGGGAAAAAATATATCATACTATATGTATTGAAGTGCATGTAGTCGTAATGCATCATACTACATGACAACTTTATCAAGAACAATGTCAAGTAGATTCTAATTGTGACAGTGTAGGTTTGAATATGGCATGTTGTAAAGCCATTGTAAGTTAAAAAGTGGCAGCTAGACAGTAAAACACGGTCCTATTCAACTCAAGAGCAAGTTGATAACCAACTACATCAGTAGGCAATGTTCAACAACTTTTACTTGGATCTTGGGTAGAAAATAATGTCATCTAGCTCAACTTATCAACTTGAGAAAAGGGCCATCCAATGCTATGCTACAAAGAAAATTTAACCACGCTTAAATTGACTCATTGGTGATTTATTAAAAGATATTAGGAGTTTCACTGGGAATAAAAGATGTTCAGGCTCAGACAAACAATTGTACTCAAGTCCCAAAAAATAAAAAATTGCAAAAGAAAAAAAAAATGAATAGTAGCAATTGGCACCTCCATTTCAAAATAATCCCCATCTCGCTTTTCTTCAACATTCTTCTGGTCACACCTCTTCAAATCTGCATAACAAAAATAATCAACTTTAAATCATTAATCCACTTTCCCACTAGCCTATTATTATTAAGACGGGACGTGACCACTTACGAGTAAGAAAATGTAATTGAAAATGAGTATATATATATATATATATATTTTTTTTTTATATAAGTAAGAAATGTTTATTGATCTCGTAATTGGGCAAGACTCAAGTACACAGATAGTATATGAGAAACAGAATGCTTGATTACAGCCTACTAGGATTGAAAATTTTTTTTTAACCAAAAAAAATGTTGCAACTAAAATGTCATAAAAATAAATTTATAAATTTGTGATATATTAAATTATAAAATTACTAATTATAAAATAAATTTAACGTATGATATAAATTCATATAATTTATGAATGTATTTTCGTAGAATCTCTTCCTAAGCGTAGCATTCTCCTTTTATGTAAGAGTTTTTCATCGAAAAGTTTGTGCGCTCGAAAATATAAACTCTTTATAGAGACATTCTTTTTTTTCCCATCTATGAGAAATCAGATTGACCACCCAGAAAATCAATCGAAAGCCCAAAAGACAAAGAAAGGATACTCACATAGAATAGGAGGAGAGACGTGAGAGATCGTGAAGAACTCGTAGAAGTCGGAGAGCTTCGGCGTTGGGTGGACGGCGACCATCCCGAGGTTGTCCGCAGAAACGGAGGGATCTGATGGCGACGACGACGGTCGGGCCAGACCATCGGACGGTGTGGGTGGGCCAGAGTGACTCTTGGCCTGGTGGGCCCTACTCTTCTTGGACCTGGAATCCGGTGTTGGCGGGCTTCGACGGGGCTTGGCAAACCTCGCAGTGCAGGCCACGATGTCCAGTAGCCGCCGCACGTGCGCAAAGGCCTGGGCTTCGTCGGTGTAGTCCTCTGTCAGATTGTGACATGGATGTAATTATTTTGGTTACTGTGGGTAATAATATAATTTCATGATTCTTTGGGAATATAACATTATAAAAACATGAAGAACTGCAGCTTGCGAAAAGTGTCCCATCTTTTTCCAGCAAATCAAAGATTTTTTTTATTTATTTAGCAAATCAAAGATAATTAAAATAAGAATTTGAGCACCATTGCACTTTGTAAAAGGGCCCACCGTATACGACGACAAAACCAATGTTTATTCTTTTCTTTTTTTTCTTTGCTTATTTTTTTCTAATAACCCAAAGTCGAAAACCCTCCCCTAGGGTTCATCTACCATCTTCCTCTGCCATTTCAATTTGAAAATCATTATTTTTATTTACTAAAAAAAACATAACTAAAAATTAGTACAGTATTCTGACAAAATAGACAGAGAAAAATAAATTCTAATTGGCTACCTGCTATCTTGAAAATTAGTTTTTTTCTTTTTCTCTGTAAGATAGATTTTCAGCAGTAACATGATTGAAATAATCCATATTAATTATATTCTATCTCATATATTATTGTTTATATAAATAATAACATATAAAATAGAGTACAATAAATATGATTTATCTCTAACATAACTCTTTTCAGCATAAGATGAATTATTACAGAACACTTACCTTTTTTTTATGGGAATGAATCTCATAATATATGTAAATAATAGTATATAATTTATAAATAATAATAAAATAATTTAAGAGAAAAATTATATACATCACACTATATTTTATTTTAATTTTATTATATAAGATGTGTTATATTTATTACTATTGAATATTAATTTATTAAAATATAATTATTTATCATCCAATAATAACATGCATGCCACATCTAACATAGTATATAATAAAAATAAAATAATGGTGTAATGTATAGAATTACTCGATTTAAAAATATTTGAAAACAATTGTCTTCTCAAAGATGCACTCGACTTCTTTAATTATAATTTGCATGTTAATCATGTACACCACAAGTTAGGCTAGGGTTCTTAACGGAGTATTTTTAAGTATTTTTAGTATATATTATTATTATTAATTTTTTTTTTACTATTATTTACAATTTTATTATTATTTTTTTGCTGATATTCATAAATTCTCTAAAATCATCTCACTATCTAAGTGCCACCTTAATTTTTTTTTATTCAAGATATATAAAAGAATGTCCTTTTTAAAAGAGTAATAATAATTCGGAACCCTACCAACTTTTCGGTTGTTTATGATTTTCTTGGTATGACATATACCCGTAGAACATGATTGGTGACTTCTAATTAATAATTGAGTGGAAAAACGTGACCAAACTAATGGTTGGTGCTGAATTACTAGTGTGGGAGCTTCACCTACCTTCAACCATTCTCAAGATGCATGGTTTCAGATTCACCACTTCTACCCTGTTATCCAATCTCTGTCCTTTGACCTGCAAATTAATGAAGATTTTTTTTTTTTTTTTTCAAATCAATAGCAAGTTTTCTGTACGATCAATGCAAGATTTAAAAAAGGGTTGTTTGTATCTTTTCCGAAAGGCAAAATGCAAACAAGTTCAGGAACACAAACATAAATAAATAAATAAATAAATAAATAAATAAACAAAAGGTAGAAGAAGCTCGTGCTCACCTCATGAGACAAAGAATAGTTTGTGAGATTGCATGTCTCTGCGTTCGCCGCCAATAGCCTCCTTACATCCAGTATCTTGTCAGTGGATATACCCTTCAAATATTTTCATTCTAAATTAATTATATTAAGAAATTTAGTGGAGAAAAATATTCTGAAGATGTATCTATATTTGAGGAGAGAAAGGAAAACTTGAGTACCTTGAGAATGACTTGTTTATCATATGGGATGATGACAGTAATGTCAAGAACACTGGGCAGTACTACTGCACAAATTCAAGTAAAAGAGAGAGATAATTGAATTATTTATTAAATTAAGTTCCTGTTGAAGAAATGGATATTAAAAAATCAAGGTTCTTTTTTATTGAGTAATTTTAAGTAGGAATCTGACCTTTGTCTTCTTTCTTCTTCTTTTCTGACTTGGCTTTGTTTGCCTTGCCTCTGCCTGACCTGGGGGCCATTTTCCCTCTTCTTGAATCTTAATTGTAAAAAACAAAACAAAAATCTGTATTTGGACTCAGCTTCAGAAACTCATCTCAGAATCCATTGGACAATGAAAACTAATGAAAAACAGAGGAAGAAGAAGGGGAAAAGAGAGAGAGAGAGGGGAGAGAAGGGTTTGCAGAGTTTTAAAGAGCGAGACAGTACAGAGTGTGTGTGAGTGTGAGGAAAATCTTGTGAAAGGTGTTGAAGAAGATAGGATAACCTCTTTATGGATTTGCAAGGAATCCTGACCTCTCCTTCTCGCTAATACTCTCTCTCTCTCTCTCTCTCTCTCTCTCCATCTGAAGCATGTGATGCGTCTTATAGAAGCAGACAGAGAGCCATGCACCCGACCGATACAAGATTGGTGGGGTTTGTGTGGGTAACGGTTACCCCCTCAGTTACTGACACATGGCACGAGTTGATGCGGCCGTTCCTTTTTGTTTTTCTACATGTTGGGGCCTGAAAAGTAAAATGATAAAATCCCCTCATCAGTCATCACTGAGGGGTTCATTTTAATGGACTGTTAATTTGTCGTTACAAGCCCCAGACAATCCCTCTTTGGCAACTCCATTATTGTCTTCTAAATTTGTCATGATTTTCTTGGTAATTTTTCTTTGACAGATTTTCTTGGTAATTGATTTTGCATGGGTTAGACATATTATTTTAGAGTAATGTTATAAATTACTCATTATTATTTTTTTATTATTTTTTTACTTTGATACGAATGAAACTTTACCAATATTAAGAGTTGAATAGTCATACCCACACCTATTATAAGAGTTATAATATAAATTATAATATTATAATATTATTAGCATAGTTAACTTAATATGTTAGTATTAAATTACTATAGCTTATTAACTACATAGAGTAATAGTAATAAATAATATACATATTACTATTATTTAATATATTATTATCAATTTATCATTGAAATATAATATACTAGTATTATTAGTTATAATATTAGTACTAAATTTATAGGCTACCACTAATAACTATATATATATATTAATGTATTATTAATATAATTTATTTTCTTTAATGTATAACTATAACTAATTACTAACATCTACATTAATATCTATCTAAGTTGCAACTTGCAAGTAAGTTAGTAATTAAGTATATGAATTATGATCATTAATATTATTGATTAATTAATATGATGATTAATTAACCAATTTATGATCTATCACTAGTTTGGATTATTTTAGTTTGATAGGATATGTTTTTACTTAAATGCACTTGGATTGTAATTTTTGATTTGAATTATTTTTATTTCTTTTTTCTTTTATTGGACTCTTAAAATTTTGAAATCTATTGTAAGATTTCTCTTGTGAAATGAATTTTTTTTCCTACTTTTTTATTCAAATTATTTTTCTTTTATCAATTTTTTTCAAGAGTAAGTTTTTTTAATATTTTTGTAGCATAGATATGTGATAAAAAAGTGAAATGGGTCAAAAAAATTAAAATTTGATAAAAAAAAAATAGATTTGATCATTATAAAATTTTAGATTAAATTTGGATCATTATCATGTCCAAACCCTTCCTAGACCATAACAGACCGAATGGGATCGGATTGATTTAGACCAATGGTGAATTTGGTCTGATTTAAGTTGAGGAAAATATCAGATCGAATAGAATCGGTCTACCATGACCTTCTCAAAGCAAACCAGATTGTTTATACTCCTAACAAATATTTAACTTTCCCTTTAGATTAGGGAGGATTTAATTCTAGTTTGCTCTTATTTCGAGTTCAACCCGCAGATCAATCCTACGTTAAAATCAATGTTTATTTATTTATTTTATTGAGTTCTCTATAAAAGTATAGGTCTTAATTTCTAAATTGATTGTCATAAAATTCTTATTTAATTATGAGAATTCATGAGAACTTCCTAGTACTTTACCCATCTTACACTATTACGAAATATAAAAAGATTGGCTTTTATAACTACAAAGCTTAAAAAAAAAAAAAAGTCTAAACATCAAGCAATGTCATGGATTTATGAAAAATAAATTATATCCAACGTTCGAGCCACTTGAAATTAAGATCATTTAAATAATTTAGGACCTATTTGAATTTGAAAATGAGATAAGATGGGTTTATTTTTTTAATTTTATTATTATTTTAATATTTGAAAAAAATGTTTTAGAAATTGAAAAAACTATATTGGAATTTGAAAAAATTGTATTAGAATTTGTATTTTATATAAAAATATGAAAAAATGTAATTATGATTTTGAGATAAATTAAGATAAGATTAGCTTGCTCACAAATACAAACGGGGCCTAAGACATTTTATACTTGAGTTAGAGCATTCTTATTGAATTAGTTAAAAGTTATTCTTTAAAAAGTATATTTTTACACAAATACTAAAAAATAAGTATCATATTTGATCATATATGACAATGATGTATATGAGAAAATGTTTATAAAATATTTTTTGTAAATAGTAAAACTAAAACAATTGTCCGGCAATTGTTATAGCTTTTTGATAATTATTTTAACTTTATTATTCATAATAAATATTTTTTAAATATTTTTTCATACACTTTATTGATATATTTGATCAAATATAATACTTAATTTTTGATATTTATGTAAAAGTATATTTTTTAAAAGATGATTTTTAACTAATCTAATAAAAATGTTGATTACACAGTTCATGTTATGAAAAAGAGATATATTAAACTAATTTTTTCATTTAATTTTTTAAGAATAAAAATAATAAAGGAAAAACTACATTTTCTATCATTTTGTTTCTTTATACTTGGACTTAACAATTTATGAGTTAAGCCATATGTCAATTTCGTTGGTGCAATCAACAAAAACCTAATTACCTCGTGGGCACCACCTACTTTTATTATTTTAATATATATATTGGAAAAAATATAAAATATTAAAAAATATCATATTATCTCTAAACTAAACACATTTAAATTTGTTTGAATCGAAATCAAATTAAACTCATCTTAATTTATTATTATATTTTTTAAATTTTTTATATAAAATATAATTTTTTATATAATTTTTTCAAATTATAACTCAAAATTTTCAAATATCAAAATAATAATTATAATAATATTTTATTTAACTTTCAAAATTCATCTCATTTCAACTCATCTGTTTCCAACTCCAAATCCAAACAAACCCATAACAATCCCATAAAAATAGAATAATACACACACGTTTAACAATACAAACCATGTTATTAAACAAAATATATACATCGATAAATACATGTGATGCATGTGGATCATAGAAGAGCATTATGTGAATATTTGTCGCATAGAAAAGAAAGAAAGGAGGCACGTATGAAAGAAATTATTTTTTCTATTTATTTTTTTAAAAAAGTTTCTTTCATACAACTGGAAAAACGATTACATTAACATGATATATGGAAGAGTTTCATCCAATTCAACTACACAACTTTGAGATATCCGGTGCATTTTTTCCCAGTTCATGAGCTATCATATTCGCATTTCCAAAAACATGTCCCACTTCACAAGCAGTGAAACAGTTTACTCTCAATCAAATCTGTGAGATAATCATTCCATAATAGCTGTCATCTTCCTTTCATTCCAGCACATCAGCTTCACCCACATTTTTTCCATTTGTAATGAGCATTATATTAGATATATGTCTGCTTTATTATTGCAGTAATCGACTAATGTTTGGTGGTGACACGTAACGTTGCATTCAATTCCATTAGCATAAAAAACGCAAGTTTAGGCCCCCACGAGTCGTACGGCACCGTTCATTTTTACACGTCGGTAAACGGAGATGCCTTTCAGAGTGCTGTCATCCTCAATTACTCCCAGCTATCTCTCTCTCAACCAATCAAGTTGCGAATATAGGAAAATAGGAAAATAATATCCTTATAATTTTTTTACTATTTTTTATAATTTTGTAATTTTTAAAAAAAAATTATTTTAATTAATAAATAAATAGTATTATATGTACTTATACATTTTACTTACACTTTTACTTATAAGACTTATTTAATTAATTTTATTTTAAATTTTTAATTTCATAATTTTTAACATATTAATAATTGATATGTAAAAAAATAAGTTTTTTATAAGTTTTTTTTTTCAATACATTTAACATTTATCTTGATGAGTAAGTAAGTGATTATTAATAAAAATGTGTATTTTTTAATTTTTTTTAATGATTAAAGATATTAAAAAAATATTTAAAAAATAATTAATGGAAATAGAACATAGTACACAAAACAGAGAAAAGAAAATATATTGCATTGACCGATTATCTTGATTTACAAGTATGATGTGATATATATATACACACTCAATAAAATGAATGAATTAATGAAATAAATCAAATAACAAAAATATATTCCATCAGGTTATTATTGATTATGTTGTAACCAATTCGTCTAGAGGGACTGGAGGTGGCACTGGAGGGACTGTAGATAGAACTTGAGAGGTTCATGGTGTATTTCCAATATCCCCCTGCAAGATGAAGAGAAAATATTGATTACTCCCATCTTGGACAATAATCGAGCCAGGGCAGGGGACTGAAGCGGCTCATTGAGCAAGTCTGCCACTTGAAGATGCGAAGGAACGTGAGCTGTCTTCTTTCCTTCGGTTATCTTATCTCGAACTAGATGACAATTTAGTTCAATGTGTTTCATTTTTTCATGAAAGATGGGATTAGTAGCTATGTGAATGGCCGCCAAATTATCACAATACAATGTAGCTGGGCCAGGGATGTTGATCTATAAGTCGGCAAGGAGGTAACATATCCAAGTTAACTCACATGTCACTGAGGTCATTGCTCTATATTCAGATTCGGTAGATGATCTGGAAATGGTTGTCTGCTTTTTGGACTTCCATGAAATCAATGAATTTCCTATGTGTTGAACCTAAGATTTCAAGTTTCGTGTAAATTTACAAATTGATTTTGATGATAACAAATGAATTCAAAGAATAAAGGAGTCTCAAGCTCAAGTTGTCCACACAATAGAATCAAGCACATCAAGGAAGCAAGTATGAGTAAGAAGAGAACAAGTTCACATTAAAATCATAGAGTAATTTTGTAAATCTCTTAAAAATTCGAAATTAGGATTAAGGCTCAAAATTAATATTTTATCATAAAGCATTAAAATACATTTTCCACATATGCATGAATATTTTGAAAATTAAATTTGAAAATTTTGAAAGATGATTGATTGTCATCTTTCACATGTGCATGACATGATTAAAGGTTTGAATTTTAAAAATATTAAGATGATTGATTGTCATCTTTCACATGTGCATGTTTTATTTGAATATTTTCAAAAGTGGTGGATGCTTTTCTTGACTTATGCAAAATGTAGATGTCTTTATTTGAAAATTTTAAAAAGTAAAGTGTGTTCCTTTTGTCATATGCAAAAAGTAAAAGATTATGTTTGAAATTTTTTGTCACATGCAAAAAGTAAAAAGATTAGATTTGAAATTTTTGAAAAGTGAATGATGATGTTTTTGAGATGAGAATCTTTTCAAATTTGAAATTGAAAACTCATTTGCCTATAAATAGCTCACTTGAGTTTTGCAAAAGATACAACAAGAGCTTACACATCTATTGCTAAGTTTTGCATCATTTCTTCAAAGCTCTCATTTTCTCTTTTCTAAAGTTTTGAGTCTTAATTCTTGTTCTTGTTGAGAGAGATATAGGTTGCGCTGTATTGTTTCTATCTCACTCATTGAGGAGTGTACTTTGATAGTCTACCTACTATCAACTCTTGTATTTGTAAAAGGGTGTGTATAACCATTGTGTGTGTAGAAGGTGTTCTACACGGGGAATAGTTAAATCACCAAGTGTAAGGTGATTGGAAGTGTAGAGGGTGTTCTACACGGATTATTTGGAGCGGTGCTGCTCAAAGGTGTAATAGGTTTCTATCTCCACCTAAAAGAGATTGAATAGTGGATTTGGGGATCCTCAAGAGGTAACTTGAGGCGAGGACGTAGGTAATGGGGCCGAACTTCGTTAACATACTGAGTTTGCTTCTCTCTTACTCTTACTCTTTATATTTATTGTTGTTTCATATTTTGTTTATATTTTATATTATATATTTGATTTATAATTGTTATTTTTTTAAATACAATTCAATTCACGCCCCCTCTTATATTAGTCATCTGGGCAACACTATGAATACACAAAATCCGGTAGTGGACTTCCTAGTATCTAGACAATTTGCCCAACTATCATCCGAGTAGGCTGTGAGTGTGAACTAAGAATCAGCCGTAAAGAATATCCCCTGGCCTGGACTTCCCTTCATGTACCGAATGACCTTGAGTATTGCATTGTAATGTGAGACCCATGGTGCTTCCATAAACTGACTAAGCAATTGTACACTGTGGCTCAAATCGGGTCTAGTATTAGTGAGATAGAGCAATTTGTCCACAAGTCTTCGATATAATGCAGGGTCGTTAAATACTTCACCATCATCTTTACTCAATTTGAGGTTTGGCTCCATGGGAACTCGACTAGGTTTTGAGGCAAGCATACCTGTCTCTGCTAAGATATCAAGGGTGTATTTATGTTGACATAGCTGAATACCTTTGTGTGTACGTCCCACTTCCATTCATAGGAAAATTTTAAGGTTTCTAGATCTTTGATTCGAAATTTTGACTCCAAGAATTGCTGCACAGCTACATTGGACGAGCAACATGTGACCAGTAAAAGTCACGCAGATATGCAGGAGCACGCCTGGTTCGATTTGAACGTCGAGGAACATGAGAAGAGGAAGAAGGAGTAGTGTGTGTTGAAATGGATTGGTGTTCAATAGGTATGAATTGGGTTTCGAGTTCAGTGGGCTGGGAAGGAGTTGGGTCTGTGTAGTTGTCGAGTTCAGTGGGCTGGAAATTAGTTGGGTCTGTGTGGAGAGGTAATGTATTTTGTTGGGTTTCAAGTGTAGTAACCGGGTAGGAAATTAGGTTGTGGAAGGGAATGATGTAGTAGTAGGGGTGATTGGGGTCAACGAATTATCACTGCATGAGGTGTGTTTGAGGGGAAAAATAGTTTCATGAAATATAACATCATGAGAGATGAATATTTGGCGGGTGTTCAGATTGAGAAGCTTATAGCCTTTGATGCCATATGGATAGCCTAAGAATAAGTATTGGCGTGCACGAGGGTTGAATTTGGTGCGGGCATGGCCAAGGGTGGAAGCAAAACACAAGGACCAAAAAACATGAAGGTGATTGTATGAAGGTTTCTTGTTATATAGAAGTTCAAAAGGGATCTTGTAACCAAGGATTGGTGTGGGGATTCGATTAATCAAATATGTGGCTGTTAGGACAAAATCATTCCAATACTTTGTGGGAAGGCCGGATTGAAATTTGAGAGCTCGCGCAATGTCTAAAATGTATTGGTGTTTCCTTTCAGCTAAAGCATTTTGTTGAGGTGTTGCCACACATGTGAGTTGATGTATAATTCTTTTGGATTGGTAAAAGATTGGCATGGAAATTCTGGACCATTATCACTTCGGATTACTTTAATTTTAGTGTCAAATTGGTTAACGACAAGAGAACAGAAATTTTGGAGACACATTCGGGCTTCTGATTTAGCCTTTAAAAGGTAAAGCCATGTACATCTAGTGTAATGATCAACTATGGTAAGAAAATACTTTGAACCATCATAGGCTTGAATTAAATTGGATCCCCATATATCGAAGAAAATTAAATCCAAGGGATTGGTTGTAGTTGTAACCGAATTTGGAAAATGCATTTTATGCTGTTTGGTAAGGGGACAAATACTGCATGGGGTAAATTTAACCAAAAGATCAACACTATGTTTTCCAACATCATTGAGAATACGTTGTGTCATGGAGTTATGTCCAAGCCTAAAGGGCCATAAAGTCAATTTAGTATGTTTATTGGAAGCAGCAGAATTGACAAGTGCGGTAGGAAGTAAGGCAGAAAAGAAATTCTGGAGAGCTGTGGGAGGAGGCAGCTGTGACTGCAAATGATATAGGTCATCGTGCACTTCACCCTTCCCAATCTTCATTAAGGTGGAAAGGTCCTGTATATAGCAAAAATTGGAAAAGAAAAGTAAGCAAGAATTAGAGTGCTGAGCTAAAAACTTTGCGGAAACAAGATTAAAAGAGAAGGCTAGCACACATAACACATTTTTTAATAGCAGAATGGGTGAAAATTGTATGTAGCCAATGTGAGTGGCTGTGGTGTTGGTGCCATTAGGTAGCTTGACAAAGCGTGTGGTTTCAGTGATGTTGTGGGTAAAATAAATGGGGCTATAGACCATAAGGTCTGTAGTGCCGGTGTCAAGAATCCAATGTGTAGACGAAGTATTTGTGATGATGATGTGTGTGTGCTGACAAACAATGACTGTTACCAGAAAATAAGGAGTTGGGATCAGAAGGGAGAAGTTGGACTTGGTTGGCAGCGGCAGAAGAATTATCTGTAGCAGGGGACAGTTGGAGGTAGATCGTTGTTTAGGGCCATTTTTATGACCTGGTAGATAACCATTTAGACGGTAACATTTGTCTTTCGTGTGTCTTGGAATACGGCAATGAGAACAGATGTGAAGGTTTGGATTAGTTTTGAAACAACATTCAAGAGAGTGTCCTGATACATTACAATGGGAATAATAGAGCCGATCCTTGCTGGAAGAGGGTGATGAGCGTGAGTTTGGTCCTCGAGTTGCCATGGCCACTGGAGGTGGAATGTAATGGAGCTGTCTGCGGCGCTCTTCTTGTTGGATGAGAGAAAAACACGATTCATGGTAGGGAGTGGATCAGAAAGAAGAATTTGGGTGCGAATCAGATCATAAGAGTCCTAGATGCCCATTAAAAATTGCATAATCTTATGCCGTTGATTGTACTCCAAGAGAGTCTTGATAGACCCACAGCTGCATTGAGGTATTGGTTCATACACCTCGAGTTCATCCCAGTATCCCTTGAGTTTGTTGTAGTAAATGCTTATGGAGTCAACATCTTGGAACAAGGAGAAGATAGCCTTTGTGATCTGAAAGATTCGTGGTGCATTTTGAATGGAAAAATGTTCACGAAGGTCACTCCAAATAGCAGTAGTAGTGTCGGCATGAGCAATGGTGGATCGAAGGTCAAGACCCACGAAATTTTGAATCCAGGCAATGACCATGTCATTGCAACGTTCTTAGTGGACAAAGAGAGGATCAGAATTTGATGGTTTGGGAAGCTTAGCGTCAATAAAACTAAGCCTATTTTTTATGTTTAGAGCTCTTCTCATAGAACGAGCCCAGAGAATATAATTTTCAGGATTGAGCAATTCAGAAACCAACGGCGAGGAAGCATTTTCGCTGGGTTGAATGAAGAACGAGCTTGATGGATGATGAGGATTATCTTCGAAATTAAGGGGTGGAGGTGGTGGAGGGTTTGGCATGGTCAGACGAGTTGGAGAACTTGGAGCAGATTGGCTCATAGCTCTGGTACCATATTGGAAATGGAACAGAATAAACAAAACAGAGAAAAGAAAATGTATTGCATTGACTGACTATCTTGATTTACAAGTATGCTGTGATATATATACACAATTAATAAAAGCAATGAATTAATGAAATAAATCAAATAACAAAAATATATTCCATCAAGTTGTTACTGATTCTGTTGTAACCAATTCGTCTGAAGGGATTGGAGGTAGCACTAGAAGGACTGTTGGTAGAACTTGAGAGGTTGCATGGGGTATTTCCAATAATAATTACACATAAAATAATAAATAAGTAATAATTAAATTATAAGATATCACCACACGCGAATATATTACCATGTACAAGAGCATCAAAACCGCAGTTTCCATTTATTTTATGTATAATCGAATAAAATGGTGAAATTATGAAGAGAAATTACACGCGTCACTTATGTCTTAGAATAAATAGATACATTTAATACTATATCTATCTCTTAGATTTAGTTTGCTTTTATAATTATTTTCATCCCATCTCATCTTTTTATTTAATTATTATTTTTAAAAAATTCAATATAAAATAAAATAAATTTTTAGAATTTAAAAATAAAAACAATACTAAAAAAATGTATTTAATAATAATTTATTTAATCTTTAATTTTTATCCCAACTTATTTTATATCTTCTGCGAAAACAAACTAGACGTGTTGAGGCATCCCAAGTTTATAAATTAAACGGGCGAAAATCCCATCTGGTCCGGTTATTGAATTTGGAGATCACGTTTAAATTCTTGGTAATTCAGGGAATATATTACTGAGCATAGATAAAATATTAATTGTTATCAGAACTTAGAAGAAGTACGCTATGTATCAGCTTATTAGCATATGCCTTGATCAGCCGAAAGGGATTGGTACAGATCATATTAATTTCTTTTTTAAAATAAATATATTCATACTATCTTTGCTGATCAACCAAATAATCAAGGTTTTTAGACCTTGTATATAACGGATATGTAGCAGCGGTTGCAATTGATGCACCGCCGCTACTATAGCAGTAGTCAATCGTAAAACTGCGGCTATTAATATTTTTATGATAAAGAACAGAAATTTCTCTTTTGATATTTATATAATTATAAAAACACTCTTTGTATAAAAAAAAAATCTGGAAAAATGCGTCTAACTGTAGAGAAAGTTTTTTTTTTTAATTTTAATTTTTTATAAAAGTACTATAGAAATAAAGAGATTATAAAAGAAAAATTTATAAATTAATTTAATTTTATAGTATCTTATAGTATCTATTATACTTACTTTATAAAAAAAATTACAATATGACGTATTATATTAACTCATATTAATTTATAAATTTATTTTTTTATATCATATTTATATGATTAAAATATTTTCTTTTTTAATATAATCGTAAAAAAAAATTATCATAGTCATAGATACCTTTCAAAATAGGAAAGTAACCGTGACAAATTGCAAGTCATAAATGCGTGAAAGCAAAGCATGCATGCTAGATGTCGATAAAAATATTGACAAGCAAATTGATGTTACCGATCGATGATGATTTGGAGACAGAGTACTGGTTTTCTACTTGTTTGGTTGGTTGACTGGCTTTCATTAATTTGGTGGTTTATAATGTCATTAGCAAGCATTACGGAAAAAAAAAAAACAAAAAAAAAAAGCAAAAGAACAAATCAGGTTTAAATATCAGCCAATCATGTTCATTCCAATATATATTGCATTGGCATGCAATTTCTGGCTGTAAATTGTTCATCTTTGCCTCAGAAATTTTAATGGGTTCCGACCAATGCAAATTGGTTTAATTTCATAGGGTTGGGATCACAATGCATGACATGAAAAATTTCCAAGCACATTAATTCCTAATTAGTTCCCTATATATATATATATATTATATAGGAAAATGATAGCATTACCACCCATCTACAACTCTTTTACAGTTTTTTTTAATTTTTTTTTATTGATTAAAAAAGTAATTATTAGTGTAGTTGTAATTTTTTTTAAAAATTTTCTTAATAATTAAAGATGTTAAAAAAATATTTGAAAGAAAATAATAATAAAATATATACACTTATAGTAGTAAACTAGGAGTAATGAGGTTGTACTTGTAACTTAGTGTATCACTACCCATATATATATATATAATAATATATATATCAACAATTTTGTTATGTATAGTCACATTTATGTACTAAGTATACAAAAAATACAATAAGTATTTATGTATTTAGTGTATTTTTTGTATATTTCATTGATATAATTGATCAAAATAATTATTTTATATTAAAAAAAATACAATCAATCACATTAATAAAATATCTAAAAGAAGTAACTGAACATTAAAAAAAATTTATCAATAATTAAGAACAAGCTGCTGCCGGCGCTTGAGCGTAAGGCGGCCTTTGCCCTAAAGAATATGTATAAAGCTGCCTGGGTGTACGCGAGTGTCCTCAAATGCGTATACAATAATCATTTCTCTTATTAATTATTAACCTATTCGAATCCCTCTGTCTCTCTCTCTCTCAACTGAATAAACACTATAAGAAAATTAATCTTTTGCGACATTAGATTTTGTAGTAAAAAATAGAAAGAATGTTGTAAAAAAGTACTTACAGTAAAAATAGTCATTTTAACTGTAATGTCACAAATAATTATTTTTAAAAATTATAGATTTGGCTTTTAAAAGTTATCATTAACTCTTGGCTGTTTCTTCTTCAGTCAAGGGAAGGCAGGAGGGAGGGTTATGAGTGCTAGATGAGCTTCCCTGGAAAGATCCGTCGAAGGGGACATAAATAATCGAGTAGTCCGCAAATTGTTGTTTGTATTACATGAAGATCGGGACTAAGTCACAAAAGCCAATATTCAGATTAGCTGAAAACTAATGCAATCAAACAAGAGTTGGGATGCAATATTAAGACATGCATATATGAATTATATAAGAGTCTAGCAGGGAAGATGCATGCATGCATGCACACACCAAGAGATCATGATCACGTACGTTAGTCCCAGTTTAAAATTTGAAATAAATTAAGATCAATTCGATTTTGTATAATTTTAAAGTCTAATATTTAAATACTTTAACTCTCAAGTATATTAAATTTATCTTAGCTTAATTTTTTTCTTCTTGTGAACCTATAACTTTTTTCAATTCAACACATATTTATACCAGTGATTCAAAATATTTTCAAACTTTCTATAAATATATTAAAATTTATAATAATATAATTTAAATTTATTTAAATTTATTTTAGACTAGCTAATCTATAAAATTAACTTTATCGTCACAACTCATTATTATTAATAAAAAATTTAATTTATTTCAATTTAATTCAACACCCAAACATAGTCGCTAGCTTCCAGAAAACCTAGAGCAATTTTGTTAAGATGATCTGTGATTTCCTACGCGCTAGCTTATTATATATTGACGTCTCAGAGGCCGACTGTCAAAATCCACGGAATCGAAACCTGTCCATCCATCTACCACACACACACGCAGACAATAATAGCCCAGAAACAAATAAATGAGTAAACGAATATCCAACAACCAATTTGGGGCTATAGTCCATAGAATCTGATCAGCGGCATCTTTAATGTCTTGAGCTAATATTATAGCATATGTTTCCATATATATCATTATATCTGGTTGAGAGTTGGTGGCCGATGGGATGAAATGACAGAGTTTGATTTTGTTTTACTTGTGTCGATTATCCGGCATCATGCATGGAATCTGGTCGGCACACTTTCTAATTATAATTAACCTGCGTGCATGATGACGAAGGGATGTGGATACTCCCGGCAGCCTTCAACAAATATACATACAAATGAAATGATAAACTAGTCAGTCACCTCTGTTAAATCACCTAGGTAAAATAAACAAGCAATTCAATAATTAATTTAACTTCAACTCGATAAAATTCGAGTTCGGCTCAAATCATATATTAAATAGATCGATCATAAATATAGAATTAGGCACATTAATTAAATGAAACAATTTGTACAAAATTTGATCAGCTTGTTTAATGTTTACGAACAAACTCATATAGAACTCAATCGACTCGATTAGACTTGACTCGATTAATATTCGTGAATAAACTTGTTTAAAACTCAATCAACTTGTATAAATGCGTGAACTCAACTCGTATATTTTTTTATATATAAAATACAATATATATATATGTATATGTTTTATAACATAAATAATGATATATACGGACTAATAATCTAAATTTATAAGTCAATATATATATATATAAATATGTATATAGTCATTAACATATACTAATATACTAATATTAAATATATGAAAGAAAGGTAGTGGTTTACTAATAGTATTATAATTTAAAGAGTCATATACTAATACTATAGGCTATAGAATATAAAGATTATTAGTATTAGTATTAGTACTATATAATAAAAGTGTAAAACTAACAACTATTACTACTAGTCTACTATACTATATATTATACTATATTAGTAGTATATACTATATTAATATAGTATATAGTATATACTATATTAATAGTATTACTAGTATATATAATTAGTATATTACTATTTATATAAATTACCATTACTAATATTACTAATTACTATTAGTAGCATTATAGCATAACTATATTACTATTACAATTACTCGCGTAACTATGCTAGTGTTACTATTACTTTATATATTAGTATTACTACTATAAAGTAATAGTAACACTATAACTATTAATATTACTTATGTAGTACTAACATATTATTTATAAGTCTATACGTAGTAAAACGGCACAGAACCTGGAAACAAGACAAACTCACTCGAGCGAAGTTAAATTTCGCCCAAGCAACAACTAGGATTTGTGTCTCGTTTGAACTGGATGTCAAGCTATAATTGAACGAAACTCTCTACCTGGATCTTACTCGAGTCAAATGTTGAGCGAATGTCAAGATATAACTACAGTGTCGAGCCACAATCAAGTAGCATTAAGCCACTCCTCATAAAACACATTTTCACTATAAAACCAAGCCAAAGTCAACAAAAGTAAATGCTATAAATTAATATCATTACCAGGGGTGGAACCAGAATTTTATGTTTGGGGGGCGATCGATAAAGTGTGTACTATATATAAATTTTAAAAGGATACTCATTAGTGATAGAAGTATCACATTCCGTTGTTATCGAACTCTCTAAACGTATTACTTTTCGAATTACCCACATTTAAAAAAAAAAGAATTATTTGTTCTTAACTTGCTCATATTTTTTTATGATTAAAAAAAATTATAGATCAAAAATAAACATAAGAAATTTTTAATGACTAATGATATACCGCTGTTAAATTTTTAACAAACTATATCTCATAATTATATAATTAAATTAGAATGAGACTATCTAAATGAATATAATTAATTAATTTGGACAATTATATAAATTTATAATTAGTTTTTTTTTTAGAATTAGACTGTTAAAGTAATTATGAGATTAAGTAAGTTGAAATTTGAATTTCAATAAAATTAAAAGTTAAAATAAAATTATATATATATTAAAATTTGAGAGAATAATTTTAATAAAAATTTGGGGGGGCAATTTTTAAATTTTTTATAATTTGAGGAGTAATTTAATATTATACCGCCCCCCCCCAACGTCCAAGGTGGGTCCGCTGACCATTACTACTTACTAGTAGTAGTATTACTACTTTACCATTACTAATTTACTAGCATAACTATATTAGTATTAGTACTATAAAGTAATAGAGTATTAGTACTAGAAAGTAATAGTAACACTATAATTATTAGTATTACTTATATAATACTAATATATTATTAATTTTTTTATAAGTCTATACTAATAGTTAGTAACTATTAATATTACTATCTAGATACTATTAGTAACTATAAGTATAGTGATACAATCATACAATGATACTATTAGTTAAAAGATCCAGTTATAGCGATGGTATTAATTAGTGTGATCTAATTATAGTGATATTATTACTTATACTATATTATATAATAGTATTATATAATATACACTATAATAATACTATAACTAATATATACTATAACTAATATATACTATAGACTATAAATATAATATTATATAATATAGTTAGTTATAAATATACTATATAATATACTTATTAAGCACTAACTATAGTATTATATTAATATATTATAAATTATAATGTTTGCTAAAATATAATGTTAGATAATTTTTGTTATAGAATATAATTTTGATAAAATATAATGTTTCATAAATATTAATGTTATAACTTTATACTCAATATAATGTTTGATAAAATTTAATGTTTTATTATAAGGATTATAATTTATAATGTTAAATAAATAGCATGTCATAATATTTAAGCAAATTAATTGTATTCGTTGATCATGATATCACAACCCTTAACGTGTCTCTCGAATTGTAGCAAATTAATTATAGTCGTTGATCATTAAAATATTTACCATTGATCGGGCTAGGGTTACGGTTGCTTTAACATGTTCTCGGATTCGAGAGCCTTCCATTTCATCTATGGCTGTTTCACTCTCACTCTCTCAGTTTCTCACTTTTACTTTCACGCAGTTAGGGTTTCACTCTCACTGTTCACAATCATGATTCATAACCCTACTTTCACTTTCCCTCTTTTCACATGGCGAGTCTGCGACAATCCTAGCCTCACTCCTCACATCTCCTTTTGAATCTTCGATTTCCTCTCAGACCCAGTCACCCTCACAGTCACGCCTCACCCATTGAGATCCCAATAAATCCTAAGAGATGCAATCTGTTCTCTCAAGTTTTGACTTATTGACTTGTGATGGCTTACAGCCAGAGATTCTCTTGGGCTTCGATATCTGGCATGATTAAGGTTGCAACTTGCGAGAATGAGAGAAAATCTACCATTTCGAGCCAAAGACCGTATTTTCGAGAGTTGTGGCTGTAATCTCAGTCTTTAAGATCACAGCTGATCCTCAAGAAATTGGTCATTAAATGCATGCATTTAAGACCCCCGACCACATGTCTCCTTAATTCTACGGTTTAGGCCTTTTGGGTTCTCTGATTTATCGATTACTTTGTTTATTTTTGTGCTTTTTTAACTATTGGTTAAGAACTGAATCATATTTGATTTATCTTATATTATCTAGTTATAGTTTTAACTTTACTCTTGAGTATTTTCAAGGATTTGGTTATGGTTCTATCCTAAATTTCTAACTTTTCATCTCTAGAAGACTAAATGCATTGTAGTGTGGTTAGAACTTTATATAAATCTCCATCTAATCATCTAAGAACTAAGTACACTATCCAATCATCTACTAAACTATGCATGCTTTCTTGAGTCCTTAATTTGTGGTTGTCAATATCCATCATTGTGAATCGTGATTGATAAGTTTATGCTTTATTTCAATTTTTATTTTGTAGTTGTAGACAAATTACAATCATCCCCTATTAAAATTTAACTTGATCCTATTACATATTGGCTATATAATATATTCATTTTGTATATGCTTAAAAATTTACAATTTGTTATGTTTACCTCATTACTTGTTTTAGGCTTTACAATTACACTGTAATTATATCTTACTTGTTTGGCAAAAGTCTCTACTGAGTTTTTCCACAGATCTTAGATCTGTACTTGAAGTTAAATCAACATTCAAACCTCTTTGTGAGTTTCTTGTATTCTCTATTTAATTTCTTATCATATGGCTACTTTCAATATGTTTCTTTGTTTGTGTTTAGGTTGCCTTAATATGTTTGTGTGTTTATGTTGTTGATATTCCTTATTTATTATGTGTCTTCATTTTAATTTCTTATCATATGACTACTTTCAACATGCTTTTTGTTTTTGTTTAGACTGCTTTAACATGTTTGTGTGTTTAAGTTGTTGGTGTTTCTTGTTTATTTGTGTTCTCATTTTAATTTCTTACCATATGACTACTTTCAACATATTTTTTTTTTATTTAGGCTGCCTTAAACCGTATGTGTGTTTATGTTATTGATGTTCTTTGTTTATTTGCGTTCTCATTTTAATTTCTTGTTTGTGTGCTTATAGGAAATTGGGAGACTATTTTTTGTTTGTGTACAAAATATGTCTTGTTTGTATACAGAATTTTATTTTGTTTTTATGTTTGGTGATGTTTAACTCCAAACTCATTTTTGTGTTAACAAAAAAATTGATTTTTTTTTTGTGTGTATGTATAGCACAATGATGTTGAATTAAGAGATTGTTTCTATATATATGATTTGTGTTAGTGACATAGTGTTACTAACTCTTATTTTGCATAATTTCTTTTAAGGCAAATTAAGTTTTGCAATTTCATGTAAACATTCCTTGATAATATTGCTAAAATAGTATTTATGAATATTTGAGAAAGAGATTAAAATTATGCCTAATGTTTTTAGTCTCATTAGTATTATAATGTATGTAGAAGGCCAAAGGCAGGCTGGAAGTGGTAGCAGACCAACTGGGAAACAATTTAATTTTTTATTTGTTGTATTTAATTATTTGTTGTAAATTTGTAATTCGTTAATTGTTAATTGTAAGTTGTAATAATTTAATTTGTTAAGTTTTAATTTGTTGTAATTTGTATATCATCTAATTAGGTTTAATACTAAAACCTGAGTATTTAATTTATTAGTATATAATATGTTAGACTGTTAATAATGGTGTTACAGAATTGAGAATTAAAGATTAGTTTTATAGATCTTTAATTTTGTATGAAACAAGTATGTTCGGATTTGGACCTATAATATATTAAATGGGCCATATTATGTTTGTATGTTACAAAATTGAGAATTTAACAACCTTATTATAATTAGATTTGAGAATGGAAGTTTCAAGAAACAGGTTAAAAATTGTATTTGAACTTGCATTCAATGGGCCTAAGCTCGAGTCGAGCTCGGTTCTCCTACACGCCTAAACGAGCCGAGCTCGAACACTAATCTAAGCCCAATAGTTAAACGACCCGAATCCAAAGCTTGACTCAATCAGTAAACGAGTTGAGTTCGCACAGTTCAAATTAGCTCGAACTTAACTCGTTTAAAGCCCTAAACACCCCTTATGCAACATGATTGTGGTTATGCAATATTTCAATTAACATTAATAAATTAAAAGAAGTATCATAGTTATAAGTTAACATACCACATCAAATTATATCAATTTAAAAAATCTATTATTATAGTTAAAATATTTATCATAAATGAAATAAGCCACAACATTTGTTGTATGTCCAAACTTGGCCTCGAGCAAGACGAGAGAGGTTATTAAAAGAAGTGTCATAGTTATAAGTTAACATACTACATTAAATTATATCAATTTAAAAAATATATTATTATAGTTAAAATATTTATCATAAATGAAATAAGCCACAACATTTGTTGTATGTCTAAACTTGGCCTCAAGCAATACAAGAGAGATTATGAGATAAAAGTTGAATAAAATATTATTAATACATAATTTTAATATAATTTTTATTTTGAAATTTTGAAAAGTTAAATTGCTTATTATGCTTGAAAGTTTAAAATTCTTTTAATAATTAGATAAAATAAATTTAGAGTCTTATTATTTCAAACAAGGCCTTATAGTATAAACTATAAAGAACTTAGGTTTAGAGACGGATAGGGCCGATCATTTTCGTATTAAAAAGTTTATATAAGAATATTATAATTATAAAATATTTATAAATATTTAGGCCACATCTACTAAAATTTAGTTTTAAAAAAATTTATTTTTTATAATTCATACAACATTTTAATTATTTTTATATTTATTTTTCTAAATCAGTTGAGGCAGTTGAATCAAATCGATTGATTAAGCTTTTATAAGGTGTCCGGTGTCCTAGGCCTTTTTTTTCTCACCTAGAAAGCCCAAAAGAAGAATGAGAAGTTATATGGGCCACTACATGGGCCGTAACATATTACTTCGCAGTTCGCACTCGTAGATCTAGTTTCGGAGTACATAAAAGACAAGAGAACGTCCTGAACACCGCACAAAAAGTGTCACAACCAAAGCTCTACTCTCTCTCAAAAAGCGCGCGAAAACTCGATACCAGTCCGTACGACCGTGCTGAATGCCGGAGCTCCCGGAGGTAGAGGCGGCGAGGCGGGCCATTGAGGAGAACTGCCTCGGTAAGAAGATAAAAAAGGCGGTCATTGCTAACGACCCCAAGGTCGTCGATGGAGTCACCCCCTCCGACTTCGAGGCCGCTCTCCTGGGTAAAACCGTAGTTGCTGCCCACCGCAGGGGCAAGAACCTCTGGCTTCAGCTCGATTCGCCCCCTTTTCCTTCGTTCCAATTTGGTACTTTGCTCTTTAAAAACCCTAAAAATATTGTAGCGACAACAAATTCGTTTTTCTTTTTTAAGTCAACAAAATGTACTTTTTTTCTCTTCCGAGGGCGTGTTTGGTCTGTGTTGCGTTTTAAAAAATAGTTTATTCTTTTTGAGAATGAACAAAGATAGAAGACGTTTAGAAATGTGGAATTAGCAAACAGGAACTTGCATGGTGGATCGTGGGTTGCAGGCTATTGTTTCTTAAATTGGTAAAAGGGTTTTTTAATTGTCTTATATTCTTTGGAAACTTTGGATGATGTTCAAAATTGACTTTCTTAATCCAAATAGAAAAACAGCTCCTGAAAAGTTGTACAAATATGATCATATGACTGATGCTCTGTGTCCATCACTTAAGTGGTCTATTGTTTTCAGGGATGGCGGGTGCCATATATATTAAGGGCGTTGCAGTTACAACATATAAGAGGTCAGGCATGTTTGGACATATCTGTTTGCCATTCTTGTAGTATGTTATGCCTAGTCTTTTCTGTGGTAAAATTATGACATAGAAGCTGTTCTAGTTGGTACTCTTAGATGATCACGAACCACATTAACGTTATAATATGGAAAAATTCTGCTCAGCAACTGTTTCGGAAAGAGTATACGGCACACCAAAGGAGAAAAACCGGGTCTAAATGCCAACTCACGGTTCTCTCCTTTGAATGAAAATTCACGAGCTGTTCTCCCCTTTCTCCTCTCCCTTCCCGTTCGATTCTCTCCCCATCCTCTCCGTTCTGCTCTCTCCCTCTCTCAGTTTCAGACTTCTCTCTCTTTGTCGAATACGAGATTCTACCTTCCGTCTGTTCCTTCCATTTAAGTCTTGGTTTTAGTCTTCAAATTACATCGCAGAAATAGATCCATAGTTTTACATAAATGGATCAAATTGCAATGCTTACAATTTCCATAATTGAATTTTCAGTTGCAGTAAATTTTGGATTAGGCGAGAAGAAAGAAGAAATCATTCTTACTTATCAAAAGAAGGAAGAAGAAACAAGAGACAACACGCTTAGGACTCTTAGGAAGTACTCCATTACTAACTTACCATGGGCCCAACTCAATCACGGAAATGCCCTGCAAATATAAAAGCCCGAAGCCCTAGAATAAATAAAAAAATAAGAACCGGCGCCGATGGATCTGTGGGAAGAAGAAAACCGAGTGTATCTGCTTTTGGTTATACCTTCTTCTCCTCCTGAATATGCTTCACCAGTGCTGATGACTCCTAATCCGATTATTCCTTCACATTCTCAGCAGAAGGCCGCATAGATGTATTTGGTACAGCCCACGATTTGGTTGAAATCTTTCTCTGCCCAGAGAACCAGCACAAATTGCAGTGATTCCCGCCCATAATTGGTGACTGCATTGAAGAAGTAGACTGGGTGCACCGCCGTAATGAGGGGAAACGCGACCATAGCTGCATTGTTGGGGAGAGACTCAAGGGAGGAGATTCGCATGGAGGGGGAGGGTAGAGCTTGAAGACCCTTGCATTTTGCATTTTTTTTTTTTAAAAAAAAAGCCATGCTGGCAAGATTGTACGGGGTGTGCGGTGTAGCGGCTGCCATATAGCAATGCCCCATAATATAATAGTTCCACAAATCCATCCCGTTGGAAGTCATAATCTGAAGCAGGAAAATTCGGGAGTGCAAAATGTAATTACCCTAGTTTTCTTTCTAAACTATAGCTTGTCACATGCATGGATCATGACATGTTGCTCTTAAAAGGCAACTTCCAGATTATGAATGGAAAGTGTAAAGTTTTCATGCCCAGAAGCGTACTAGTTTTTATGCAATTTTAGAGTCAGGCTTTCAGGGCTGACTGAAATTATTGATTTGTGCCTGTTTGATGTTCACAAATTGTGCGCTGGTTTCATATTGTTAAGTGTTATAAAAGTGTTCTGCGAACAGGTCTGCTGTAAAGGACACTGATGAATGGCCTTCCAAATATTCAAAGTTTTTCATAGAAGTAAGATTTTTTTGCTCTTTTCATTAGTGGGAATGTTTATGCTTGTATTAATTTGTTTTTCCCTTTAAATTAATGATGTTGGGATCTTACATTATTGCAGTTGTGAGAATACTGTACTTCCACACAACCTATAGTGTGGTTCAGGTCATTTATATTAAAGTTCATGGTCTTACCTCATTAAAACCAGATAGATATTTTTTTTAATTATAAATCGAATCTACAATGCATACTTGCCTATTCTCAATTATTGCATTGCATCATATCTGACAATGAAAGTTCATAAACCTTATTAGTTCGTTGTGGATACTCTTTGTAATTGAGTCTAAGAAGGTGAAAAAGTTCTCATGGAGCTGATGATTGTGGTTGTTCCATTTTGTTGTATTCTCCATATGGTTGGTATTTGAATGAGTGGGCCTTTATAATATTTTGTTCTCACATATGGCGATTACTCTCCATTTCCTCACTAATATATGGACTGCATTTTTAATGTTTCATTTGATTTGATTTAATGCTCCATACCATACACAAGAAGCAATGGGAAGGTACTTTAATCATTATAAGAATTATAAATTTATAATCAAACACTTAGTCAGGATTATAATTTTATAATTCATCAAATGATCTTGTGCAGCTAGATGATGGTTTGGAGCTGTCTTTCACCGACAAAAGGCGATTTGCTAAAGTCCGCTCCCTCCCAGATGTATTGTAACACTACCTGCTAATCAACTGGGAGTTCTTCATTATATTTTTGTATTTTATTATGATATTCAGGAGGGAATTTATTAAGCCTTCCCAATGGTTTGTCAATACAGCCAGCTGCAGTACCTCCCATATCTGAGCTTGGACCAGATGCTCTATTGGAGCCTATGACAATTGATGAATTTATTGACTCCTTGAGCAAGAAGAAAATTGCGATTAAGTCTTTACTACTCGACCAGGTTGGAGCCACTTTACTCACTTTTCTGACTGTTCCCAAGATCATTGTGCTAAAGTAATCTATGCATCATGCTTGTTTGGGAATAAAGAAATGCCATATCTCTATCATGCTTGCTTGGGATTATGTAACCTAGGCATTTACACAAATTTTCTTGTATGTTTCCCCAACAAATTTAGATGTCTGAAAAACTTTTTCATCATTAAAATTATCTGATATGATTTGACTTGTGGACAATCTGTTGTGCTAAATTATGTATCCAGATGAGGTTTTTTCTTGCGTGCAGTGTTGTTACTTGTGTCAAGTAACTGAGGGCTGACGTATGGATAATAAAATGGCGTAGAATAGAATTAAGTATTTGCTATTAAAATTGCTAGACCATCCATGTGTTTGCATTGATTGTAATGATTTCAAGAATATGCATATAGTGCCTAATTTAGACTCTATATAGCTGGATATTTGTTACATAATGATTCATTCTTTGTCATGCATGATGGTTTAAACTATTTGGAATGGAAGAAGTTGTGTATTTCTGCCTATTTCTTTTGGCTCCAAATAAGACAATTTTAATTGATGAGTTGGCACTTGGCTACTGTGAATCTGAGATCTATGCCCCTCCGTTTTTTGTTGGGGGTCCTTGAAGTTTATAGGATTCCATGTCAAAGAGGATTTTTAAATGGTGTAGGAAAATCAGTCTTATTTAGTAATCTTCATAAAATGACCCTAAATTTTTTATTTTGTAGTTTGATTTGAGGACAAAGTAGGAGATCTATTGAGTAATGCTAGATACAGGCATGGGTTGCGCAAGTGCTGTGAACTCTTTTTGAAAAAGAGGGGTTCATTATTAAAAAATTAATTTTTCATGTGGGTTTCATATTTACTCCTTTTGAAAAAGGAGTGTGTGGCGCTTGCATTATCTACAACTGCAAATATCATTTTTTTCCCTTTTTTTAATAGGTAAACGAAATCTTATTGAGAATAGGCCTTGAACTCTTTTACTTGGTTTGGGTTCAATCCTTGTCTCTTGTACGGCATCAACCAAGTTTAGCAATTAAGGTAACTCCTAGCTGACACCCTGACACCCATTGAAATTATTTGTACTCTTTGAGTAATGAGAAAAATTTCCCTAACTAAGTAGAGTGGCATTACGTGACCATATAGCCGATCCCAAATAGTTGGGTTGAGACTGGGTCAAGTTTAGACGCTGACGCCCACTTTCGCCAATGTGAAATACTACTAGCTTCCTGTTAAATTTTGGGAGGCTTTATCCAAGGGACATAGGCTGGAATATTTGCAGGTACACGGATCTTCAATGAACTACTGTCAATCAGTGTTTGAACGAGAATTATTCAGTAGTCATGATATATAATCATAATTTATAATTTTGTTTTTTGAAAAAAATAAGTGGTGAAAGAGAGTGTAATTCCTTTGTTCCTTGTCCTTAGCCCAAGATAGGTAAGCAGCCATAAAATGATTCTTTGTTGGTTACATTTTAATGTTTCGGACCAGTTTGATTTTTGAAAATTAGTTTTGTCATAGCCGAGCAATTCCTTTTTAAGTTGCTGAACTTGACAAAACCAATAAAAAATATCTATTTGCCGAGGAAAAAGAGGACAGGAGGATTCTAACCCTCGATTGTATTTTGTTTTGAACCATGGTGGTTTTCAAGAGTTATCAGTTCTGTGCGAGTATTTTATGTTTTCAATGATTATTATTTCTTTCTGTAAATTTTTTCTTATTTTCTAAATGTTTGCAGAGTTACATGGCAGGTATTGGCAATTGGATTGCAGATGAAGTGCTATACCAAGTCAGTACATCCTTTATATCTGACATCACTTTAGTTTTATTTTCAACCAAGGATTTTGCTTCTAATATGTATATGTAGATTTAGTTTGGAAATCAGTGTGACTGTTTATGCTTTTGAGTTTGATGTTTCCTACGTGTAAAAAAACTGATGTTTCTGTGTATGTTTTCTTCAGTTTGATGTATGTAGTTTGACTTCTTAGAGATGAATATGTTTTGACATAATAAATATCAACCTGTTCTCTGATCACCAACTTGAGAGTAAGTTTGTACTCCTATGGGGAAAATCACTTAGGTTTTAAGGCTACGATTTTTTCTTTTCTGTTCTGGGAAACCTAAGAATGTAGTAATTGATGGTGAAGTTTGAGACTATTAAAATTTTGGATGATTCTTTACAACGCAAATTTTTTTCTACAATTCAATTTAGGGATTTAATGACTAATTTTTTTCTTCACAGGCAAGAATCCATCCACTGCAAATTGCTGCCAGCCTGTCCAAAGAACAATGTGCAACTTTACACAAGTGCATAAATGAGGTGGGTGATAGTACCTTGTTTCAGAGTATTTTGTTTAAATTTTAGTTATTTCAAAATGTGGAACATACATTCTTCATGGAATACATAGAGGACAATACATGTAGGTTATTCAATATGCTGTTAGAGTTGATGCTGAATGCAGTCGCTTTCCTCTTGAATGGTTATTTCATTTTCGATGGGGCAAAAGGCCTGGAAAAGTGAATGGTAAGATACTTCTTTTATAGGTGATCATTTTGACAAAAGAATTAATTTTACAGGTCATTGAGAAAGCAATTCAAGTTGGAGCAGATAGTAGTCAGTTTCCTAAAAATTGGATATTTCATTCCCGCGAAAAGAAATCTAAGGCTTCTGTTGATGGTTTGGCCCCCTGTCTTATGTGAAATCTTATATGATCTACAGTAATTTGTTTGGATACCTGGATAATATTTTTTATATGGTTATCTCCAAACAACGATCATTGACTGCTATCTTAATCATGTGAACTTGTCATTCATCTCATGATGAAAGTATATGATCACCCAGTAGAAACTAAAGCTAGCACCTTGTAGAACATGTGCTTACATATTCTTTCAAATGGTCATGATAGGTTTTCAATGATGTCACTTTGCTTTTTGATACTGCAAGATTATAGTCTTGGTTTTCTCTCTTTCACATGGTCCTAATAGTTTTTCATTGATGTCACTGATTATTTTGCTATTTAATACTGCAAGATTGTAAAGCTAATTTTTCTTTTTGCCTCTTCACGATCATTTCTGGTTTAAAACCATGGCAATAGCATATCCATTTCAAGCCAGTGGTTGTCAAGGTTTTATTACCATTAGATCTCATATGCCTATAGGGGATTTCTAGCCAATTCGATGATGTCTTGAGACCAGTGCCAAATTCGAAGGCCCCAAATTATTATCAATTCATTTTCTTTGCTAAATTTATTTTGCTAAACAGAATTGCATCTAGATTATGTGTGACTGGATTTCTTAGATGTATTGAGTTGCAAATAATTATGAAATTCTGTGTTATGACAGGGAAGAAAATTGATTTTATCAATGCTGGAGGCAGGGTATGTGTTTCTCAAACAGGACCCTTTTTCTGGTTATTGGTTTTTTGTTTGGAATTCATATGTTGAGCATGGTTTTGGTCGTAGACAACAGCCTATGTACCAGAGTTGCAAAAGCTAATTGGAAACCAAGCTGCAAAAGCCTCGGGTGAACCAAAAAAGCGAACTTCTAAGAGAAAAGGTGGTGGAAATGGTGAGGACGAAATTGATGAACCGGCGGATGAAAAAGAAATTATTGGAAGTGAGAAACTGAAGAAAGGACCAAAGCCTAGAGGTCGAGGTAAAAAGCCTACTGTCAATACAAAACCTAAAGACAATGATGACAACGAGAGTGATGATGATAATGCTGATAGTGACGATTCTGAAGTTCAAAGGAAGAATACGGAAAAGGCAACCACTGATAAACGAGCTAAGACAGAGAAGGCATCCAAGAAAAAGGTGGGAACCCGTCAAAAAAGTAAGAAGGCAGAGAAGAAAGCGAAGTAGGTATCTCTATAGGTAATGTAGAAGGATGTCATCTTGTGCTGTTTTGGAAAGATTGGAATGACCATCACAATCTGTGTCTGAAGCAAATGTTAGTACTCGTACCTTTTTGTCGTGAAATTCGAACACTCATGATTATGTGGCTTTCTTTCTGATCATCTTCGGTTATGTATTCACTCACTTCTATATGTGTTATTTATGAAAGTATGGCATTGCTGTACACCATTGTACCTAAAATATATTGCTCCGCTTTCACACGAATGGGTTTGTTTAATCAGAATGCAAAAATTTCATCTTGGCTTTGAGTTCAACTGCAAAAATTGCACCATACATTCTGGGAAATTCACCAGCTCTTACTGCCTTTCCCCGTTTTATAAGATTTGCATCAGAATGCTCAAAATGCGAACTTCAAATATGATGATTAAAAATAAATAGTTGAAGAATGTTTGATCTCTGAAGAGAACTTCAACAAATTACCATAAAAGCTACCGTAGCGTACCTCAAGATATCCCCCCAAACAAGATGCTATTGGGATCTCCTTTACAAAAATAAATAATTGGCGAAATGCTTCTGATTCCCGCAAAATGAAGAATACTCACGTAGGTCTGTACAATCATCTATTTAATAAAAAAAAAATTATAATAATATCTTTTTCAAAATGATGATTTCCTTCTTTTTATTCATATACATCAATAGGTCTGTACATGCAGTCCTCCACTTGGCCTGCAAATAAAATTTCTTATTTATAACAAGATCAAATGATGGTCAACTGAAACGCCTTGTTTAAACCGACGGATTGGCAGACGGAAGCTAACCATAGACTTGAGGCCATTTTTGCTTCGGTTGGTCCATTGAGCAAGAATTAGGCCATCAAACGGAGTGGACTATTTTTGGCCCGTCTTGGACCTTTACTCAATGTATCTTGGAGCCTTGTGGGCTCTTAGTTTGAGAATTATCTTGGTGACAAAATTGTTTTGTCTACAACATCGTTTTCATTTAAAAGTAAATAAAAAATTATAGGAAGGACAAGAACTTTAGAGCGAGACATTTTTACAGGGGAGAAGCTTGTCTTACCTTCAAACAAATGGCAGTACATTTAACTACATTTGGATATTAACAATTGCTAGAGGCTAATCTTTGGGTTATGGTTTTGATCCATGCGCTGGATTCAAAAAAATACTTTCAGAGCATCGGCAACTTTCTCGGGCCTGTCAAAATAAGATAAAGGTCAACTTTTCGAAGAAGAAGTTGAACTGCACATGAATGCTGTATAATAGTGACTCACCAATCCTCCTGTGGCATATGACCAGCACCATCTATTAACTTCAGCTTGATGTTATTGGGATTTCCTTTCTGAAACTCTTCTGCCAGAGATTGAGGCAAATACTTGTCTGATATCCCCCACACAAGAAGTACCGGCTTATCCCACCTGTAAGGCCAGAATCCACTAATCATACCTTATTGGCAGACTGTTGAACAGGATCTTAGTCGAATGAACAATGGTTAATACATGTAATTGATAAACGCACGAAAACATCCCTCTTAAACTTTGGAAGAATTGACATTTGTCAGTTTGATAGGAAAACCACCTGTGCATGTTGCATATGGCCATGGGTATCATAACATGGATTTAGATTCCCTAGATCATTCTTGCCTTCAGTTTGCTGAGTTGACACGCTACTCATAGTCTCATTGTAGTCAAACCCATGTTCTATTAAACACAAGCCCTTGCAAAGTATGGTGCACACCTCAAGGTGTGTAGAGTCAAGTAAAGAAGTGAAAACTTTGAGACACATTAACTAATCTTCAAATGCAAAACCATCAAACTTCATGAAGGGGATGGAAAAACTTGGATATTTTCACCATCAAAATACCCATATAAGGTTGAGTTCTAGAATTGCACAATGAATGGCACATTGAACCTCTAGTGCAACTCAAACATAAATTAGGAACTAAAATCCAAGACTAGTGAGCATACAGACAAACAAAAAGGCAGCTGGAAGACACGGGCACTTGAGCTTGGAGGCTGGGGGGTTTAATCCATTTGGAGCAGTTTCTTCTTGCTCTATATGGAGCATTGACCACAAAGGAAGAAGCCTGTGTTTACGGGTAAGGGTAAGCTATAAGGATGTGATTTCTAAGTACTTCATTTTCTTGGGTTTTCATTTTTCCTCTGCTAGCTTCTTTTGAATTCATTTTGGGTTTTATTGATGCTCCACACTTCAGGGTTTTGATTCTATCTTATACTTTACTTACTTTTATCCATCATTTTTTTAGGCGATTATCTATGTGTACTCTTGCTATGACCATTTTACACCTTTTCAAACCCTGAAGAAAAATACTACAGGAACCTGGAGGGGGGAAAAAGATGCTATCCCCATTTTGAAACCAGCAGCATGCTTATTGTCAATGATTCTTGAAAATGAGGAATAATGTTTTGGATTTTGCAATGATGATGAATTTGGTAGCTTTCTACCACATAAGATGCATAAAATAATTAAAAGCTGAAACTGCAGTATAGTTTTTAACACACCATATCAACTAGTTTTTAATCTGGTTAGGCATTAAAAACTATTTATTTATGTCCAGTGTATAATGTTCTGGATCTTGATTTTGACTTCTAAGATTAAGATGACAGAATGTATACAACTTCTATGCGAAACCATAAGAACCTGCGCCATAAGCATGTAAAGAAGAAACATGTCAAGATCTTCAATTCCCCAAGAGCATTGTACCTTTCAGATGCAAAGCCAGATGCTATTTGGCTTAAGGTATCTGTGAAATTAATCTTTCTTGCAGCTTCAAGAAGAGCTGAAACACCAACACAGAAAACTTAAATACCCAGAATTTTCCGGTCCAAAAATTGTCAAAAGCAGTCAAAAGCAGAGATGAATTACATACCAAATCCAGGTCCACCACTTGCCAAATATGGTAATCGATACACTTCAGCCTTTTCCAGCTTCAAGACATAACTGGCAAGAGCATAGATTCTTTTGTTAGAGCAATGCATGCATCAAGAGTAGTTGTTATGCTACAATGTAAGAATTAGGGAAACTGTTTCCACTGCACCTCTGGCCCATATATACAATTAGCTTTACTTGAAGATTATTAGCATTTCCTTAAAATCTTGACAGGATATCTAATAAAGGAATGAAATGCTCCTGTTCCCAGAAAAATTTAGTTTGTTCCTTTACTACTTAACAACCTTTTCAGTATTTAAGTGATAAGAAGTACTGTTTCAATTTTACTAATAAATGGAATTGTTCCCACCTTAAACAAGGAATCATTTAACATAACTACAAAAAATAAACATTAGTGGTCTATATTCCAGATCAGTAACCTGGCTCAATTACACCAGCTCAGAAATTCAAAATGGCAATACCAGACGAATTGACCAAAAGCTTCACGAAGCTCTAATATTAAAAGACATAACATACATGAGACAGAAGATGCTACTGACTGCAATCAAAGTTTAAGTATAAAGTAGTACCAAAGAGGGAGAATACTTTGGATACATACGGGCTACCTGCTTCAATAAAGCGCTCTGCCATAATCGCATTCTGGCATGTAAATTCACCAAAGAGAGGAATTCTAGAAAGAAGCAAGAAAATGATAATGAGAACATAAAACTTCTCATGACTTTTAAGGCTTATAACTTATCAAGTTACTCTTTTTATTATTCGGCAGCAGTCTATAACATTACATCATAAAAACAACATTTTACCCAAGCATGGCATTCATAAATCATCAAACACTAGCATAACCAGTTGTTAAAACCTTGCATATATGGAATATGCCACCGGAAGAGTACCAAAAGCAATGGGAAAATATGAAGTTAAAGGACAGAAAACGAACTTAAGTGGTGTCCCCCTAGTAATATGATAAAAAAAAACAAATAAAAGGATGCAATTTTTAAAGTTAGCAGTAAAGCACTAAATCCATTGTATGGTCAGTATTTTGCATGTAGCCTCAATGTTGGCTGAACAACATATGAGCTGCAAGATTATTATCAAATCTCATTGGCAGTAAAGCATTAAAGCCTTTGTAAGGTCAGTGTTTTGAGTGTAGCCTCAATATTGGCTGAACAACATATAAGCTGCAAGATTATTATCAAATATAAGCCATTCATCAATTAATAATTCTTTCAGCAAGATTATGAGTGAAATATAAGCAATCCACTAATGGGTCATATTACTGAACCTTAGTTTCTGAAACAGTCCAGGAATGGGAGATGAAACTGTCAGTGGACTGTTCAAAATTGCGAGCTTCGTTATCTTGCTTGGGTTTTTCAAGGCCCAAGTCAACCCGTATGAACCTACAAGAAACCCCTGCACGGGGGAAGTGAGAGGAGGACACGTCAGACACAAAACAAGTGCAACTGCAAACTTTAGCGTTAATATAGTTCTAACATGATTATTCTTTTACTTAACTCTTTCCAACGTGCATATCCCATTGCAAATTTAGGATGCCTTGGAAGTTGTCGAACAAAATAAGGTAATATAGTCAATTCTGTTGAAGGATTTTGGAAAGTTTTATCACAAACAACAATCTTATAGTTTTTCCCCCACAAGTATGTTCAAACCTGAACAACGAGAAAGAAAGGAGATTCGACCCCCAGCACATCAAGTAATCTGTCAAATTCCTCATGGAACTCCTTTTCTGTAAAGTGGAAACATCCACACTTAGAAATATGAGCTTATTGAAGAAGAAAATATGATATCAATGTTTTATTTACAAAATATTTAAACCTGTGTAATCAAAACCATATCCCGGCTGTGGCTTGTCACTGAACCCAAATCCAATCCAATCAGGTGCGATACAGCGGAACCCAAAATCTGACATCTATGCAGGATGAAAGCAAAGATAAATATCTCAGCATTCAGATTAGCTAAATTTATTATTTAACTAAATAATAGCTAAAATATACTAAAAATAAGCTGCAGGCTCAACGATTAATCTAGAATAGATTTAACTTTTTTTCTCCTGATTTTCTAAATATAACTAGTTATTTAAACTAACCAAATTATTTTTTGAGATTATTCATCTATTGTTTATTTTTGTTTTCATCTCGAAGACATCCATATCCAAAATTGTTGCAACATCATACTCATATTAGTTCTCTTTTCTTGTTCTTCCATATGCAATATTTTTCATTCTTAGCAATAGTTAATGTCCATTATTTTTACCTTCTCAACCGTAGACTCTTAGATATATTTAAATGTTCATTCTTAAAAAATATAACTATTAAAAAGTATGATTGTTAAAAATTTTTATCTATTAGGAATAATTTGATTGTTAGAAAATTAATGTGTACTTTATAATAATAAATTAATATTTAAATTATAATTAGAATTAAAATAAATAAAAAGTTAGAAAATAATATTTTAATAAAATAATTATTGATTTGTTGAATCTGTTATTTAGTATAATAAAAAATAGACTAACCAAAATTTGATTAAATAATAGCTAGAATACTGTATATGCTCTTAAAGCAATACACGATCAGTTCAGTTGAGGACAGCTGAGAGAAGCACAATCACAACAAATTAATGGGCCAAGTGTAAGGACAGAAAAATGACATTTTGAGAAATGGTCAATTGAGACATACAAAGGCAGGTAGATGGCCGGAAAAATGAAGTGTGGATGACCTCTATATGATTTCTTTTATTGCTGATATAAAGCAACAATGAAAGTAAACCAATCAAAGAAAAATGGAGGCCAGATTACAGGTATCTGGCTATTAGCATACCAGCTTTTGACAAGCTGGCAGGCCAAGTTCCAAATCATAGGGATGCATTAGACTTAAATCCTTTCTTTAGACGAGAATTTTTTAAATCCCAATGTTTCTGGGAGAAGCAGGAAAGTCATAGTAGGTAATCTGATAAGAAGTGAAAGTATGTTTATCATCAACAACAAAATTTGGCGAGGCAACCTGAGACATGACGACTCGATAGCTGAAAGATTGCGTTGGAGCCCCATGAAGGAAGACGATTGTTCCACGTCTGCCCTTAGTCAGTCCTGCAAGGATAGGATTAACTTTTCAAAATTCTATGTTGAAAAGAAAAGGGAACTAATGCAGCTGCAGATAATTTTACCAGTTTCCCTGACAAACCATCTAAACTTCCCAGACTTGATGGATGAGCCATATTCCCTTCCCTTGTCTTCTATCCTCTAAAATTGGAAAAAAATAAAGTTGCAAGATAGTAATGAATATAGCATGTATTAAGAACATTCAACAAATGACAAATCATAGAACTGGTAGATAATAAAGCGAATGAGCAGTCAATCTGGATTAGCCATTTCTTTAGTAAGAAGCTAATATTATTGGGAGTACCGTATACAATTACTGATTAGAATATTGATCTGATGGAAACCCAAAATAAGGTCGAAAAACAAACCATATTCCATGACTAAACTGTTCTAAATTTTGGGAATTTTCATTGAAATTTGAAAAAGTATTTCTAGAATGAATTTCAGATGATCCAAGAAATAGATCACTTAACATAATTAAAATTGTCTAAGCTTGAGGCGGCCTCCCACAAAGTCCTCAACTTAAAAGAATTTGCTAACTGATAAGAGCTTGGAAAAGAGTATAAAACTCGATGAACTCAACGAACATACTCTCTCAAACCAAATGAATAATGGATGATAACAAATTTGAACTGACATCGCTAGCTCATTGAACTTACATAAATCATTTGTCCGACGTTGCCGTCCTCAGCAGGGCTCTCCGGGAGCTGGATGGCACTACGGCTAGATGGGTTGTCCGTTACAAAGCCAAAGGGATTGAAAGCTTGCGTGTCTTCATCTTTGTCATTGCCTTCAGCCTGGTCTTGCTTTGCAGCATTGGCTCGGATAGCTCTTCTTGTTGGTGGTGGCGTTGCTCTACTTCTTCCAGTGCTGCTCCACAGTCTGTCGGACCTGGTCTTGGCAATGATGGCGGAGTGAGAGAGTGGGAGGTTGAGAGGGGAAGAGAGGAGTGTCCAAGCCATATTGGGTGCTAAAGAGAGAGAGAGCTGGGAACGTTATAGGCTATAGCGCACCAGCCACCAGCTCCTATTGCATCTTCTCGTGGATGATGGATCAGAAAACGTTGGCAATGCTAATTATGCTACCATTTTCAATATTGAATATTCTCGTGGCTGAGAAATGCTGGGCACTATGTCTTACAATTTTACATTTTTTTTTCTTTTCTTTTCCCTTCAACCTCTCTCTTTATTTTGTTAATATATTTTTGAGTATTGCGATTGGGCATCTCAAGCTACCGCTCATATCTGACGTGGTGCTCCCTAATTTATTAAAAAAAATAAAAATTGAAATATTATTTTTTTACCACTTTTGCGTTATTTATTTAATTTTGTAATAAATTGCAAGATCATTTGATTGGTAAATTTCAAATAATCATTAGTATTATTTTATATTAATATATTTATTTATGAATAATAATAAATAAAGTCTTCTAATTTATAAATTATGTACATTTCCTTTAAAAAAATGAGATCTATTAAAGAATTAATTTTTTTAGATCACATATTTCTCTTCTCCTAATATTTTAAAAAAAGATTATACAAAACTTATGCAGTTGAATTAATTTTCTTTTCTTCTCTTTTTTATTTTATTTTCTTGGCAAGTGTTTCTTTTAGAATCAATAGTTTTATTTATTTATTTAAACAAACAAGAAGTTCAATTTCCTTAATAGACTGCATTTAGATGTCAAGTTATGTCAAGTTGATCTGAGATCTTTATCAGAAATGGACCTCCATCCACGATCCATTGGGAGCTACCGCCTCCCAAATTAAATTTTATTTTATTACATAGTTTTTATAAAATTAACCTAATATAAAAATATTTTTTTTACTGAAATTATCATCTCAAATTTTCAAATATTTATTAAAATTGTCTCTAGAAAACTACAAAAATTTTAAGAAAAATTATTTTATAAGATGATTTATAGACATATTTTTTTATACAGTTTTATGACATATAATTATTATTTTTTATATAATTATGTATAAAAAATACATATTATTTATATTCATATAAATCACATATTTTGTCGATCGTCCCCCCAAATATCATATCTTAGTTTCGTCTTTATTCTTTATAAATAGTAATGAGTTGAAATGATTGAGTAAATTTTGTGAGATTCACTTAAATAAATTTAAAATATATTTAAATATTAGGATGAATTTAGATATATTTATAAATAGTTATAAAACTTGTGAAACCCACTACCATTCATTGCAGAGGATATGAAAAAAGAGAGATGCTACTGGCCGGACTAGTTGTTTAACTGAGAATAACAATCCTCCATTGATTGGCTGCCACATAGGAAAAAACACAATAAATTCATTGTACTTCATCACACAAAAACACGATAAACACCTATACAAAAAGGGAAATGATAGAAGTATCCATACTTACTCTCCTCACATAAACAGTCCTAAAAAATGGTTGTTGGCTATCTTCCCTTTTCTTCACCTTTGTAAAAGTTTTGCCTTCGAGAAATTGCTCTTCGAGCACTCCTAATGGATACTCTAAGATTTCTTTAAATTTAACTATCAAAAACCTAATTTTTTCATTTTACTATCTATCAACATCTTTATTTTTTCTCTACATTTTTTAAAATATTCATATTTTTATTTTAATTAAATTTATTTTACAAATTAAAAAATTATTTGTAGAAGGAAAATAATTTAATACGTTATCGTTTTACTAAAATAACGTCGCCGAATCTGGAAGAGAGGAGTGGGAGACGACGGCTCAACTGCTAGAGATGGAATCTTCAGGGGAAGGTCGCTGGAGTGAGGCGATGTTGGTGATGCCGGCGATATAGTACATAGTGGCCGGCAGTGGGTCGAATGATGTTGATGATGTTGAAACCTATTTTCTTATTTCGATCGGCTTGTGTGCAATAAATAGTAAGTCATTGGGGCTGCAATTGCTGGGGAATGGTCGCCGGCATGAGGTGATGCCGGTGACGCCGACAATGTTGCACATGATGACTGGTGGTGAGTCAAACGTTGAAGACAACGGTAGCTGACCATTTCGGACGACTGTAGCTAAGAATAAAAATGAATAAAATAATTTTACATTCATGAAAAGGGTTGCACTACATGTAGCAATCCCTGTAGATGAATGTAATTTTTTATTTATTTTAAAGGTTCCATTAGAGTAGCAATTTGATGGCTTGAGTTATATTTTAGTTATATTTTACAAAAAAAGCACTATTTTAAAGATTCCATTGGGACTGCTCTTAATCTCGATTTTAGTTTTGGCATTTTCGACTTCTAGTCATCTCCATGTTTTGGTATCCAACTACAACAACGTGATACTCGAATTTGAGCACTTGTAGTTTCAAGCCCCCCTCTGATTCTCAATATAAAAGCTCAATTAGAATGTTTGGATATTCGAAGCAGTTTAAAATGAACTGCACTCAATACAATTAAGTAATCAAACGCAGCTTAAAGAATCTGAGCATAACTTAGTACAAAGTTTGTCTATCTCAATAGTAGACATTTCTTCACATGAAACCTCTTCAATCCAATAGGATTATTCATCCATTTGTAATGCTCTCTTAGCCAATTTTGTGCAACACTATTATCTTCCTTATAGATAAAATTAGCGAACCAATCTGGTATGTGGGCAAGGAGGTCTTGTATTTCTTCCACTTGCTGCTTCGGCCAATTGCTTGTAGAAGCTTTGTGTTTTACTGCATTAATCCTCCTTTGAGCTTCCCATTCAAAAACCATCTTTGAAGATTAAGTACATTTGTTGTCTCAATGGCCTTTCAAAAGGCTTTAATTCCTACCAACTCAAGAGATACAACATAATTTTGGGCAACGCATAGAGGGAACATGACTTCTCCTTCATGATTCCTTGCCACCACCCATATCCTCATCCTCTTCCCATACTTGCTCATAGCTACATCAAATTTAATTTTGTAGAATTCACTTCGGGGGCTGACCACTTAACAAGCTCTTTGCCTTCCATTTGAGTTTTTTGTTGTACGATGTACCACCTCTACTAACCAGCTTCTTGAGAGGTTTTCAACAGCACTAATGTTTAGTGAATTACCTATCCTAGACAGACAAATATATCTTCAAAAACTACCTCATTCCTTCCTGATCATATGCTTAAAAAAAACAAAAAAAAAAGGAGGATGATACTCGAATTTTATTAAAAGGAAAAGTCTACATATAAGCGAGCTTGCGCACCCATTGCGCTCGAAGATGACGAGGCACACTCTTTCATGAAAGGGGAATGCTACATACAAGCAGTATTGGGGAACCAATGGGTAGCCTTACTAACATGGACGAGTATTGTTTGATGTTATATTATATTATAAAAAAGAAAAAAGAAAGAAAGAGGAATAACGAAAGAAAAATGTAGAAATCTAAAAACTTCATCTACACGCGAATTCACAAAACTCCATCTTCATCTTCTCTATTTGCTGCATATTGAATCTCTTTCTCCATCTCTCGCCACTTTATCTGCACTAGTTTGAATCTTTTTCCATCTCTCGCTACTTCGCACATTACATAATCTCACATTTCTTAAACCCTCAATAAGAAGTACAATGATTTGCTCTTGCAAAATACACAGACAAGCTCTTTATTTATTCTTATTGTTTGCAAGATCGACATTTTAAAATGAAAAATCTTGGAGATCAACCCGTCGAACCCGCATGATCAATGACAAAGCATTTTTTCCGTCAAACATTAATGATGATTCATTACGTACATCAAATATCGCATCAATCTCTGAATCATCAAGTTCCATAAATATGTCAAGAAACCAATGGAAATCACTAATTAGTATTCTTGAGATGATCCAAGAAAGTTTTCAAGTTACACGGCACATGGCGTGATTTCTTCACCACAGCCTGAAAAACAAACATTTCACCGTAACCTTTCCTCCTCCATGAAACCCATAAAAAATTTGTTATTTCTTCATTTCAATACAAATGATGACTTTACTAACTCTTATTTTAGAATGGGAAAAGTTCCAGAGGTGCGTCTGGCAAATTGGATGGGTGCTTCGAGTTCGCAGTTTTCAAATCAAATGGGAGTATAATTTGCGATTTGGAAAATGAACGCAGAGAAATCTAAAATATAGACGCCGAAGACGAGGGAAGGGGAAGGGGAAGGGGAAGGGAGAGGGAGGATACGAAAGAATTAGGGATTTAAAATTTCGAAATCCCGCTGGGACGATTTTGCTGTTGATTTCATTAATTGAAGCTAACTTTTGACTTGCCACAGCGGATGGGTACACAGTAGTTACACATAAACGCTTGCAGACAGAATTTTCCGTAATGAAATGGTACGCTGCAGAATGGGTGGGCCGTGGGAGACGAAAGGAGAAGAAAAAACAAGCGGCTGACTCCTTTAACGAAACGCACCATTTCAATATATTTCTTTCTCCTCATCTTTCAATGCGAACGTTGTATACGGTAAGCCATGAAAAAACCATGTAAACGGGTCAAGGTAGGGAAGAAATTCCTGGAATGGAACCTCTTTTTCATTCTAAATTTTGTCAAATCTAATGAATCAATGATAATGAGCATTTATTTTTCTCTTTTCATTCCACTATTTGTCCTGTGCGAGAACTTTCTTTGAATTTTTTTTTTGTTTTTGTCATTTATAGGGAGGTCGAAACCTTATAAATTATTGCGCTGTGATGAATTGCATGCACGTCTTTCATAAACTAAGTTAATAATATAACGACCAGATGGTAAATACTAATCACAAAAGTTTGGCCAGAAACCAACTCTACATACAACTAGTGACCAGACTCAACCAGAACAACTCAACCCGCAACAATGGAAAGTTGTATCCATAAGTTCATTTTCCAAACTAAAACCACAACAAAGTATTGACTTCTATAACTTGAGTGTAACCAGATTGCAGCAACAAAGACAAAACTGCTCCCACGGGATCTATTTGGCTGCAACTATTTCCATAAATGCTCAATCTTGCAAGTGCCCAAAGTGTTGTCCAAATCCCATATTCGGCTTGTTCATTATTAATGCAGAAAAACAGAAAAACAATTGTGTCATATATGGATTAGATTTTCATTAATTCATCTGCTTTGGCCAATAACAAACAAAAAAGCCAAAAAAAAAAAAACTTCGTATTTTCCTGATGCAAAGTGTCAATAAAGAGGTTTTCAATAAAAAAAAGTAGAATGAATTTGGCATTGGGTTCTGTATATTATATATAGACTTTACAAGAATGATATACATGGAAAGCAAATAAGTTCCCTCATGATTCTAGCCCTATACATGTAAACTATAATCTGTCAAATATATGCTAATTGTACAAAACAATGAATGGAGAAATAAGGATTGTGGGTTGAAATGGAAAGAAGTGGACTCCGTTGACAAAGAGCAATTAGCTGATGTAAAGTGCAAGCCCTGCAAATAATCAAGCATTTCACAGTCAATTGCTCAGCATGCTCTTTCTCTCTCATGACAGTTGCAAATAGTCAAGCATTTCAGAGTTGCTGAATTGTGTCTATGTCTATGCCATGTTTATCAATGAGAGCTTATGATAATTGAATAATGGAAATCATTAGGGGACAAAACAAAATAGAAAAGTTACCAAATTTTGATTCGTTTCTTTCTCTTGACAATCAATGTAACAAACACATTAAGCAACAAAACCCCGAGCCAATGTAGTTAAGTTTTAATGCTGCATAAAGAAGCTACCTGCAGATACGAGGGAAGTACTGAAAATTTGACTAATTATTTTTATATGTATAGAATAAAAAAAGAAAAAACCATGATTTTAGAGAATCTGAGCAAAGCTGCAATTACGCATTGAATGTTGGTTGTTTTAATCTGCAACACTAGCATTGCGATTGTGGATTTGTGGGCCTTGAGTACTTTTTTTCCCCATCTAACCTTGATGATTTGGGTTTCTAGTTGTATCATAATGGATTGGTTGGTTTATCTGATACCCCCAACTTCCAGACATTCCAATTAAATGATAAGAGGTTGTAGAGTATCTAAACGAAGCCTCCAAGTTTAGATGAAAAATGAGCAATCCCCACAAATTATGTGCATATACCAAAACCCATAACCAAATTCACCCGCTTCTAACCCAGAACCAACAATGTCAGCAAAGCTCATCCAAGAAAACCAAAACTTTATAATCTCAACCATGCCTGTGGAGTGCAGGGTTTGCCAACCAGAGATTTAAAAAGAGAATCCGAGCTGACCAACCAAAGACGATGCCGATGGAGTTCACGCGGTTCGCCGAAGGGAGTAGAGGGATCTGAGAAGGGCTGGAGTTTTCCACATAACAATCGCTACATTTATACGATAAAACAAAGAAAGAAAGTAGAAGATAGAGAAAGATGAATGACGATAATCGGAATTAATAATAATAATGGGGATGGAGTACTTGACAGTTGAGACCGTCGATGCAGAGGAAACCGGCCGAGAGTTGAGGAAGAGATTTGGGGGAGAAGGGACCTAAAGATTGAGTCGCCTTAAGAAGATTTTTTATTTTTTTTAATGGCCTCTTGCAAAACATTCCATCTCAGCAATTGGTACGCGGTTGGTGCGCGAAACCGCCTGTACCTACCAGAACTCTTATTAAAAAAATCTCACTTTTAATTGATGAATGAGTAATTCTATTCTTATAAACGGAAATTTCGACTATTTTAAACCGTAAGATTATTATTATTTTTTAAAATTTTTTATATGATGATTAAAAATATATATTTTATTAGTGTTATGATTTTTTTAATTTTTTAAAAATATTTAAAAGTGATAAAATATATATATATATATAAACAAAAAAAATTATAACTAGGCGGAATCCCAATTGAGAACCGCCGTATGTGACCCTAGCATTAATCTTGATGAGTATATGGTTATAATTGACACATGAAAGTTACAAATAAGTAAATGATCAAACCCAAGCATCAAAAAAGAAAACACAAATACTATAAACAAATTCTAAATGACAAATACAAAACCTTATAAAACCTTATTTAAGACCATATTTCTAAAAAAAAAAAACATATAATAGACATTGTAAAACAACCTACACTTACTATCTTCTCAAGTATGTGAAGTCTTCCTTATCAAGTCTTAAAAAGTTCTAGATGGCCGTGTTAGCTTCAAATTACTCCCTTTAGCACCAATCTTCGCCAAGCTAACCGCAACTACATTGCATTCTCCTATAAATATGTCTACAAGTGAAGTGTATCTCATTAAAATTCCTCATGATCTTCTCTTGGGAAGTCATCTAGGTACCACAAGCCACACCTATTCACAATCCAATCAATAATCAGACTAAAATCCATTTCCATCTTAATAGTATCAAAACTCATACTCCAAGCATGCCGCAAGTTATACAGAAAGCTTATAACCTTTGCACAAGTATTAGAACAACCACCAATAAAAAGCCCAACCTCAAATCGCCAGCATGATCCCTTATAACTCCTCCCATGCTTGATGCATTTGGATTTCCCAACGAGCAGCCATTAATATTAAGTTTACACCATCCCCTTTTTGGTTTCTCCCACCTCACAATCTTATCACATTTCTTACTCATATACTTGCAAAAGTTACTACTACCTTTTCCAATTTCTATTGAGTAGGCTTTTGCTGCAGATCCTCCCATAGTTGCATGAACAACACGCCATCACAAATCCATTTTTGCACTCCACTTTTATTCTCAACCCACACATCACTTCATGTAGGATATAACCATAGAACATGGTAAATAGACTCCTCTCCCCTTGAAATATTGGACATAATGCATCCCTCGCCATCTTTCTTTTCAAGAAGTTCAATTTTGTAGGAAGAATCTTTTATAATCAATAGTTGAGTTTTCCTTTAAAGGTGATGTTGTAGACCAGGCCGGCTTGTAAAGTTAAAAAACAGTCCTCCAATTATAAGTAGCCACGCCAATTTTTACAACAAAAATAACTTAACTTGGCCACATTGAATCTCATGTATTCTTTGTCCATCGCCCTCCTCCTTGTAGAAGACTTCCTCATTCCGAACATTAGTTAAAAAGTTATAAACCTGACTTTAAAATAGTGAAGCAATCTCGTTAATTGATGTACCCGATTTTTCAAATTTGGCCAGACTTGGATTTCCACAAGCCAAAAGAGACCCACATATTTCTTCTACATCATTCATCTGAAACCCATATGGAAGATATGGTGGGAGAGCACTAAAACGAATCAAATGGCCAAACAGTCTTTCTTTCTTCAATGCACTCGTCGGCTATACTGATGATGCGAAACTATTGTATAACCCAGATAACTTAGGAACCAAACTTGACCACAACTTGAATTAAGATGATTTAAACCCGAATGAGTTCTTAAGCTTGGACAACCATCCAGATAGTGCAAGAAAGATGGAAAAATAAATCGAAGAGGAGCTTTACGTTACTGACAAAAAATGGCTTCAACCCCCCTCCCCCCCTCACCTTGATGCGGAATGAAGCCGAAGAGGGGAGTTTGGGTTACGAATGAAAAGGGAGTCTTAGTGAGAATCTAATTGAGTGAGTCGTGAGATGTGTTGCCCACTAATCCAAGAGCGGGTGAATTGAGTTATATTATAAAAATTAACACTTATAAATCAAATACACAATATAAAATATAAATAGAATATAAAACAGCAAGAAATGTAAAGAGTAGGGTAAGAAGAAGCAAACTCAGTATTTTTACAAGGTTTAGTTGCACTGCATACGTCCTCGCCTCAAGCTATCTCTTGAGGATCTCAAATTCACTATTCAATTTCTTTTAGGTGGAGATACCAACTGACGCCAGACAGAATAACGATTATTCTGCAGGCTAGTTTTAACAGATGAATTCACAGGGAAGAACCCAAGAAATTTGCCCAAAATACAGAGAATACGTCTCTGAGAAAAAAACTGAATATTATCAAATGAAAAAATGTCGAAATCAGTCCACAAGCCGGACTGTATAGCTAAGATTTGTTTGCAACCGAATTTTACTAAAAATGGCAAAATCCCGAAAATAACATAAAATTCAAATTCAAATTAAAATAAGTAATCTGCGAAAAATTTAGAACAAATCGAATTTAAAATGACTCCCTAACAAATATACGAAATATTACCAAAAATAGTAAAAAATAACTAAAAACAATGATTCGGAAGGGAAAACAGTAGAATTTGAGGTCGAAAAAAAGGCACATGGAGCCATGCTCGATATGGACAGCGTGCGCATCGAAAAGAGTTTTCCGAATTGGAGTCGTATGCTCGATTCTGACACCCATAGCCAAAGTTATAACCAAAAAACTGAAACGCACCTAAAACTCCCCCAATTAGAAAGAGATCACGATCACTTCCGGCCTTTACGCTAATTTGCCAATTCATGGTACCTCAGCGTCATCAACGTGCAATTAGACAGCTCAGCATCATCTGTCTCGGATCCCCCTGCATCAGAAACCTATTACACCTTTGAGCAGTACCGCTCCAAAGAATCCGTGTAGAACACCCTCTAAACTTCCAATCACCTCACACTTGGTGATTCAACTATTTCTTGTGTAGAACATCTTTTACACACGCAAGGATTATATGCACCCTCTTACTAATACAAGAGTTGATAGTGAGTAGACTATCAAAGTACACTCCTCAATGAGTGAGATAGAAACAATACAGCGCAACTTATATCTCTTTAAAAAAACAAGAATTAAGACTCAAAATTTTAGAAAAGAGAGAATGAGAATTTTGAAAAAATGATACAAAACTTATGAATACATGTGTAAGCTCTTGTTGTGTTTTTTGCAAAACTCAAGTGAGTTATTTATAGGTAAATGAGTCTTCAATTTCAAATTTGAAAAGATTCACATGTCAAATAAGAGCATTATTCATTTTTCAAAAAATTCAAATAAAAACATTTCTTTTTTGCATTTGTCAAAGACAACTTCATTCATTTTTCAAAAAAATTAAACTTAATTTTTTACTTTTCATACATGACAAAATGAGCATAATTTATTTTTCAAACTAAATCATATTCTTTTTGCATATATAAAAAAAAAACACACAACCACTCTTTAAGATTTACAAACAAAATCATCTACTTTTTGTATTTGTCAAAAAAACACATCACCCTCCTTCAAAACTTTCAAACAAAATATGCACATGTCAAATATGATAATCAATCATCTTATAAATTCAAATTTATATATAAAAAATATAATTTTCGAAATTATTTTGTTTGATGATGTTATGCACATGTGAAAAACATAATTTTCAAAACTAAGACATTTAAAAATGTCTTGCATATGTGAAAAAAGTAATTTGACGTTTTATGAGAAAAAAAAAAGTAATTTGGAATCTTAATCCAATTTTGAATTTTATCAAGAGATGTATAAAAATAATCTATGAGTTTCATTTGTATACTTGTTCTTTTATACTTGATGTGCGCTTCGCTCTATTGCGTAAATAATTTGAACTTGAGATTTTAATTTATTTATTATTATTAAAATCTACACGTAAATACGAAATTTGAAACTTTGAATTCACAGTATGCTTATGAAATTTCTTACGTGTCACTATAGGATTGAAACTGAAAGACTGGTTTCTTAAATTTACAAGTTCAACTGGTTTTCAGTTTTTTTTTCTTAGAAACAATCTTTAATTTATATTTAATATTAAATATTCTCTCTCTAGTAATCTACATGATTTGTATTCGTTGATGAGTATAGGTGAATAATGAAGTATAAAAAATCTAAGAGATATATTGGGGTCGGTCGGCTCCTCTAAAAAGCAGCCCGCTGCCTCCGGTGGTGGTGGGCGACACCGCCGACCCCATCAGGACTGACGGGTTCTGGCGAACTCACCCATTCGATAGCGAGTTCCGGTATGCCCCACAGAGACTTAAATCCAAAATGGGTCATACTCGTCGTCGAATGGATGAGCTCACCGGAAACTGTCGGTCTTGATGGGGTGGGCGGTGTTGCCCACCACTATCGGAGGCGGCAGGCTTCAGCCTAAGGTCGAATCTCCTTAAAATCTATCTCTATTTTATTTTTTTATTGTGTTTTTTATTATATTTTCTTTATTATATTTTTTATTATATTTTATTATATTTATTATTAAAAAACAGCTCAAATACCGTTGGGTTATTTTAACGCTGCTGGAATAGTCCGACCGGCCCGATCTATCAAAATCTAAACCAAGTGCTAATTCAGGATTTATATGGATTAATATATTTCCTTGAACCCCTGCATTTCCAAGTATTTTTTAAAACTATCCAAAATTTTACTCAAAACATAGTTTCGCCAAACCGCAAGGACCTCAAACAAATCCCGTCTTGAAAAAAAAAAAAACACCGAGGCCAGAGAGAAGCCTTAGGGCAAAACTAACCTCTCATACTTTGACACAACGCGTGTGACCCTCTCCGTCAACCATGACCGACGATGGCTCGTTTTCTCCGGCCACCGACGCCTTATCACCGAAACTGAACATCGGAACCACCGTAAGCACTCCACTCATATCCTCCAATTCCGCCATGTTCTTTGTTGATTCAGTGCTGTCTCGTGTGTGATTAGTATCTCCCCGCCCAAAGTCAATCTGGACCTTGGTTTCATTTTTCTCTTCACAGGTCCCCCGCCTCCCCCCACACACACCACAAAAAACCACTTTTACACACTTTTGAATTGGTAGGCAACTTGAGACTATTACAACGAGTTCTCTTTAGTCTTTACTGCTAAATTTAGGTTTTGAATTTACTTCTCAAATATATCCCAGGAGTTAGTTTAATTAGCTCATTCGAGTGAAATTCTACATATGCGCGCGCGCATCTATGGAGTTTTTTTTGTTTGTTGGGGATGCTAACCATGACTGAGATGGTTTGGTCTTGTGCAGCAAAGATAGTTGTGAAGGATCTTGGGTATGTAACTATGTTGGCTAGAATTTAATTTGAGAATTACCAAGTAATCTCTGAAATCTTGTAGTTCTAAACAATGCTTTATGCAAACATAAAGTCAATGTAGTCTAGTTTACAATTGAAGTGTATTCTTCTGTAATATCGGTATGTGAAAGAGAATGCAATCAGTATAGTGCTACAAGATTTCTATGTTGAAATATATTCATATTAGACTAATGCTGAGATGAGATATGTTTGTGGTAAAGTGCAGTGGTACTATCACTATTTAGTAAGATGTCATCTGCAAATAAAAGTACTACGGAAACATGTCTTGTTTCCTAGGATATATATTTTTTGAGTAAATTTCCTAGGATATTATGACAATGGGGAAGTTTTTTATATGATAGTTAGACGCATTCCCAGTGACAAGATATGTTTGTGGTTAAGTGCAGTGGTACTATCACTATTTAGTAAGATGTCATCTGCAAATAAAAATAGTACGGAAACACATCTCGGTTCCTAGGATGTTATTACAATGTGGAAATTTTTTATATGGTAGGTAGCCGCATTCCCAGTGATGATACACGCGAGTAGAATCCTTGAAGCAACTTTTGCCATCAAAGAACCTTGTAATTTCTTAACTGATAGGAATTATCTCAAACTCACTATTTTTTTGAAGTATCAGAGCCTCGACAAGTTAGAGTTGAGGTTGGCTGGAACTGACTGTTGGCAAATATAGAATAATAGTGATAACGAGTTTCAGCTTGCACAATTAATAGCATTATGGACTGAAGAGATGAAAGTCTTTCCGTTTATATCCCAGATATAGGATGGGATTGGATGATATATCAATGATGGAGAGGGTCATGTTTGACTTGTTGGCCCGTAATGAACCCATCTTAGCTGCATCATTCCTGGAGCTTTAATTGTATCTACATAATTTTTTTTAAATATCTCTGTACTTCATCTAAATCAGTGATATGAATTGAAATATATTGCCACTATTCTACATGTTGGATATGAATACAAAAGGTTAAGAGAATTGAATTATGATAGAAATTTGAACAAGGTCAATCTGAAAGATTAACAATATACAGAACAAGATTGATGTTGTTTTCTCTGTTTTATAGATGTTATCTTTTGAAGCAGCATTGAGTGATGGCTTGTTTCTTATACCAGATAGAAGATGGTTCTCAAAACAGCAAGCAACTGCTTGAGAATGATATTGACCATGAGAATGAGCATGAAACTGAGCAGTTGTTTGAGACCGAAGACAATGATCATGAAGGTAATGATTTTGAGAATGAGTGCGAGCAATTGTTTGAGATTGAAGGCAACGACCTTGAAACTGACAGGGATGATACAGCCATAGTTGATGGTCAAAATGGCATATCTGAGAGAAAGGACTATCCACCACCAGTTGTGGGGATGGAGTTTGAATCATATGATGATGCTTACAATTTTTACAATTGCTATGCCAAAGAACTTGGGTTTGCTATCAGAGTGAAATCTTCTTGGACAAAACGCAACAGCAAAGAAAAGCGCGGTGCAGTACTCTGTTGCAACTGTGAGGGTTTCAAAACAATAAAAGAAGCAAACAGTCGCAGGAAAGAAACTAGAACAGGTTGTCTAGCAATGATAAGGTTGAGGTTAGTGGAATCAAACAGGTGGAGAGTTGATGAAGTCAAGCTTGAGCACAACCATTCATTTGATCCTGAAAGAGCACAAAATTCCAAGTCACACAAGAAGATGGTGACTGGTGATAAAAGGAAGTTGGAGCCACCTGTTGATGTTGAAGTGCGGACAATCAAGTTGTATCGAACACCTGTGGTAGATGCAATTGGTTATGGAAGCTCTAATTCCAACGAAGGAGAACCTAACAACCATGTTGATCGTTCCAAGCGCTTGAGGCTTAAAACGGGAGATGCACAAGTCATTTATGATTACTTCTGTAGGGTTCAGTTAACCGATCCAAATTTTTTCTATGTGATGGATATCAATGATGAAGGGAATTTGAGGAATGTATTTTGGATTAATTCTAGGTCTAGGGCTGCATACGGTTACTTTGGCGATGTGGTTGCATTTGACACAACATGCTTGTCAAACAATTATGATATTCCACTCTTTTCATTTGTTGGTGTGAATCACCATGGGGAGTCTGTTCTATTGGGTTGTGGTTTGCTTGCAGACGAGACATTAGAAACATATATTTGGTTTTTTAGGGCATGGCTGACGTGCATGTCTGGTCGACCTCCACAAACTATCTTAACAAACCAGTGCAGGATCATGCAAAGTGCAATTGCAGAGGTGTTCCCCAGGGCTCACCATCGATTTTGTTTGCCACATGTCATGCAGAGCATTCTTGACAATTTGGGAGAGTTGCAGGAATACGATGCATTTCAGAACGAATTTAGGAGGATGGTGTATGATTCTTTAAAAGTGGATGAATTTGAAATGGCTTGGGAAGACATGATCCAGCACTTCGGAATGAGAGAACATGAGTGGCTTCAACTTCTGTATGAAGATCGAGAGCGATGGGCACCAGTACATTCGAAAGACACATTCTTTGCTGGAATGTCCAACTTTGAAAAGGGTGAGTCCATGAGCCCTTTTTTTGAGGGTTATGTGTATCAACAAACTTCTTTGAAAGAGTTTTTTTACATGTATGAATTAGTTCTGCAAAAGAAGCATCAGAAAGAAGCTCTTGATGATCTTGAGTCAAGAGATTTAAGCCCTATTTTGAAAACAAGCTCCTATTATGAGTTGCAGCTTTCTAAGATGTGTACAAGAGGAATATTCCAAAAGTTCCAAGATGAGGTAGTAATGATGTCTTCTTGTTTTGGAATAACACAAGTTCATGCAATTGGGCCAGTTGTAACATACACGGTTAAAGAACGTGAGGGGGAGGAGATTCTGCGAGACGTCAGGAATTTTGAAGTTATATATGATAAAGCAGCAGCCGAAGTCCGTTGCATTTGCAGTTGCTTCAACTTCAAAGGCTATCTTTGCCGACATGCATTATGCATCCTTAACTATAACGGCATCGAGGAAATCCCGTTTCAGTATATTTTGTCAAGATGGAGGAAGGATTTTAAGCGTCTCTATGTACCAGATCTTGGCTCCAATAATGTTGATATCACAAACCCAGTACAGTGGTTTGATCATTTGTACAGACGAGCCATGCAGGTTGTTGAGGAGGGCATGATATCCCAAGATCATTATATGGTTGCTTGGCAAGCATTTAAAGAGTCCTTGAATAAGGTTCGTCTTGTAGCAGATAAGCATGTGTAAATTACAATAATTACCTCAATTATAGCAATAATAATGTGCATAATTCTTTGCCTCAGCTGTTTTCTTTCATTTGGCATATAGTCCTTGTGTTCATTCATGCAGGCTGCATTCCTTGGTGACTTTTGTGTCTCCAATCTTATAACTGGATCGAAATATTCTGAAAAAAATATCAATCAGCTTGGTCTTTTCAAGAGAGAAAAATGAAGGAATAAGGAAAAAACAACACCCAACCAGAAAGAAGGAAGAAAACAACCCCATCTTCCTGATCAAATGAATTTATTTCTATTGATCAACCCCTGCAATTCATATCTGAATTGGCGATTAGGTTATCATTTTTGGAAATACTTTAGACACAAAGGGAATGCATAAAGGTAAACTCATAAACTCATGTAGTTTAATGTGGTATGTCAGATTATAAAATTACTTTTATTATAAAGTAGATATAACAGATTTCATAAAATTACATCAGTTTGTGGATTTAGATATGTATAATCTCTTTATATATATATATATATATATATGTAGCAGTTCTCTATTATTTTTTAGGCATTATTCTGTTAATCAATGCGATTCATCATGTGATTTTTGTTCAGATTGTTCTTATAATGATGTCATATATAAAGTTACTATAAATGCCGGATAATTGGTGTAGAAAACTCTTCGTGCAAGAAATGTGCAATACGAGTTCTCATGATATTTTCCGTGTATAATTCTGAAACATTATAAAGAAATTTACAAATAATAGATCTTACTTGAGTGTAGTTCTTGTTACATACCGGATCAGTTGACAAATGATTTTATTTTATTTATTTAAATTTTTTTTTTTGTCTAAACCACAAAAGATGTGTGTTCTGTTCTATGTCGAGAATATAATTAATTCTAACATAAATTAATTGAGTTATTATATTTATAAGCTAGTGTAAATACATTCATACCGATTTGCAAATAGAACTATTCAAATAAAGAAATTCCAAATAAATTTTGTAAATAATATAATTTTTGTCGAGATTTAATACCAAATTGGAGGAAGATGATTTATTGAATTTATTAATTCATCGGTACTCTCTAATTTAGATGGATTCTTTATGTAGTTTGTTAAATCTCAAAAAATAAATTCAGCAAACTATAAAGTCACATTTCTCGTGTTGTTATTAAAGATGGTATCCACTATCCACCTAAGGTTTTTGTTTCCAATAATAATATTGATAATAGCAATAATAACACAATTATTTTATAATTCTGTTTTAAATTAAAGATGATTTTTCAAAACAGAATTACAAAAATAGCATTATTTTTTAAAAATACATTCGTATCGAAAGTTATGTAACTTTTACTGCCATTGGACGGACGGACTTTCTTAATTACTGTTTTAACCTTAATATTAAGTTAATTCGATAATTTCCGTTAAGGGAATATCTTTGGAAAATTGAAGTTGATACCAGCAAGTGGCCACGGTCTTTATCATGGACATTGAGGGGCACACAACCTCGTCCGAATCACACGATTCGAGTGCGTTCTCTCTCTCTCTCTTTCTCATTGCTAGTAAAGTTCATAAATAAAACCCAAGTTCTGCCTTAAGATCGTCCTAGCACATTTTCTGCGTTCAATATAAGTCATTAGTCTGCATTGTGATGGCTAATCTATCTGATTTTTGTCTCGGATCATTTTGATTGTCTGGGTTCGATTTTTTTATTATTATTTTTTTTTCGAAAAATAAAAAATAAAATAAAATTGTCAGTTTTATATCGTTAACTCCCTTCGTCGGTTTCTTAACTTGTTGATCCGTTTTTGGTGGTTTTAAAGGGATAGAGAAGGAAAAAAGTGTGATTCTGCGTTGGGGTGGTTAGAAGTTGCGGGGAGAAATGGGAAGGCTGTTTGTGATCTCTCTTGAAGGAAGCATCTATAGCTGCAAGCACTGCCGTACACACCTCGCTCTTTCTGATGACATTATTTCTAAGGTTTTGTTTCGATTCCCTATTTTTGTGTTGATCTTGAAGTTTCTGTCTTATCTGTTTGCTATCGCTGTTTTATACCTGAGGCTGAAGAATTGGAAGATACCGTTGTCATTTTATTTATTTATTGTTATTATTATTATTATTTGCGTTGCATGGCATATTTGTTATGTTACTTCCAGACCTGGAAAATGGAGACAGGTCCCTTCAATTTTAAAGATTGTTGGTTTAGAAACTCCGTATTTTGTATGCTTTGCCTTTGGCATCGCCATGTTTAATTTCAAATCATTCACGAATTTTTTAGCTCTTCATTGGATAGCTTCTGACCGTAAAACCTTTATTATGCTGTTATATATATATATATATATATTTATATATATTTTATAAGTAAAAAGTAAGTATTATTAAGGAGAATGAAAATAGGCTGTTATGCTGTTATATTTTGTTTCGTTTTAACTATGTTTATCTGTATAAGAACATAGCTATCATTTATCTGTATAAGAACATAGCCATCAACGTACAAGTCTTTTTTTTTTTTTTTTTTTCTTATTAAGGCTCTATTATTGTCTTCTGATTACTCAGGGCATCAGAGATCCGGGTGTTTTTGCCACAATTTAGAACTCCTTTTTACGTTTTAAACAATCAGTTTAATCAACATATGAAGATGTGAAATGACCTTTAGGAGATACTACGCTTTGTGTTCTTTCTTTGTCTTGGTGTGTTTAGTCCCCTCTTCCTCGTTATGTTGCAATGAGATCTGAAATGATGGGCACCCTGCAGATGCTCTAACCCTTTGTTTTCTTGTATCCCAGACTTTCCACTGCAAGCATGGGAAGGCTTATCTCTTTGATAATGTGTAAGAGTCCATTGGTTTTGGCAACTGTTACTATTTAGTATTGAGCACATAAGTGCAGGCAGTAGAAATTCTTTTTATGCATACAACTATACTATTAGTGGATATAAGTGTGTCTCTGTAGTGGCATGGTATCAACCAAAATTGTGCATGTTTGTATGATTCATTCGAGTCATGAGCTCATCTCATTTAACCATTCTCAATGTTGGAACTTGGTGCGAGAGCCTGCTTGAATGGGAGTTTGTTATTGGCATGAGAGGATAAATCATTACCCCCATATTATTTACCGTCATTCTATATTTTAAGATGCTGTTTCTCAATAAGCATTCCTCTTAGTGATATGGGAAATGTAATGTTGCGAAACCAGCATGCCATGAAATAGCCAAAAATTGGACGTCATTCCTACCCATGAGTTGAAAAGCCTGCCTGTGGTAAGAGAGAACCCTTGCAATTAAGCCAGCCAGATTTTGTAATGACTCTTAAGAAAAATCCAAGCTAGAATCTGAGTTCCCTTGTTATAATTATAGCCCATTAAAATCATTATACAACACAGGAACTTCACCCTCTTGTTGAATGTAAGATCCCATTCACCATTCACCATTCACCACTCTCCTACACTCAATCTAAGATATCACAAGCTTCCCAATGGTTGGCATGTTAACTTGCAAATGGCTAATCTCATCAACCATTGTATACTGGGAATTCTCATACATGGATCATCTCATTTTGCTACTATTCATATGAATGCTTCAAGTAACATTTTACAACTTTTCTACCATAGAAAAAATACATGCGAATGCTCCAAGTAACATTTTGCTGTCCCAATGCATGACAGTGTCAACGTCACAGTTGGACAGAGAGAAGAGCGCTTGATGATTACTGGCATGCACACTGTGGTTGACATATTTTGTGTTGGATGTGGCTCGATTGTGGGATGGAAATATGTAAGATCTGGTTTTAAAATTCTTCGGTTCAGTTTGTCAAAGGTTGCTCTTTAATTTTGAAACGCGCGTTCAGGAGGCTGCACATGAGAAAAGCCAGAAATACAAGGAAGGAAGGTTTATCCTTGAAAGGTAACCTGTAAAGCTCCGTTTGGATTCATAATTGATCTCAATTCAATTCATCTTATATCATCTAATTATTACAACTTCTCAAATTTTTACACAAAATATAATAAATAATTTAATATCTTCAAATCTTAAAATAATAATATTAAAAAATAATATTTTATTTAATTTCATCTTAATTTATATTGTCTCAACTCATTATCCACATCTCACCTTAATGTTTGCGGTGGTTGCAATATAACGTTTAGAGTGACGTTGATATTGTTATTATTGAGCAGGTTTAAGGTGTTGGGTCCTGATGGAAGCAACTACTTGTCAGGTCAGGAAGCCCTTGTTGGTGGAAGTGATGCTGATGATGTCTGATTGGCCATTAAACATGGAAAGTGATTTAATGTTTTAATTGTACATTCTCAGCACCATCTGTTCTTGCTTGAGTTCATAATTGGTACTTCCACCATCCTAGAACAATTTTGCAGATAGTATTAAAACACTGCCCTTTCTCTTACCAAAGTTATAATTCTAGCTTATATTTGATTTTTCTTTAGCTTATAAATGATGCTTCGTCCAATATACTGTTCACAAACGCATTGTTTCGATCCACAAGAAAATTGTTCGATCAAAAGAAACACGTTTGGAACTCCTTGTAGGCAAAAGGACACCCAGGCTTGGTTCATAGCGATTACTTGCAAGCCTGGGCCCGGAGTCTCGCTGATTGGGCCAATTCAACATGCATGATGGGCCGAAAGATGGATCAGAACTTTGATGTAAAGATAGCGGTTAAGGATAGAATTGACGATGGAGAAATGGTTGCACGCTCTCTATAAAGTTTGATAAAGTTTGATTTGTTGAGATGAGATAAAAATTAATATATATATATTATTATAATATATTATTTTAATGTTAGTTTTGTTTTAAAATTTTGAAAGATGTATTTTAAAATTTGAAAAAGTTGAATTTTTTATTATATTTTATATAAAAATTTTAAAAAATATAATAATAAGTTTAAGATGTTTTTTATTTTTGATTTTATTTCCGCAAACAAACTGGGCTTAAATTCATGATTGTATTTAAGATTATTTTAAAGATATAACAAGCCACGTGTGAAAATGATAATTTAAAAATAATACAATAATAAGAAAATACCTTCTTTTAATGTGTGACCTTTCAAAAATTAATTTAGGGTTAAATAATTGGATCTTTTATATTCAGTACCTTTGAATATAATATTAGTGTGATATCGCTAATATAAAAGGTAATCTGAGTCGGTTTTGTTTATGATTGCCATGAGATACATATTTGATCTTTAATTTTTTTATTATTAAATTAGACAGTCCAGTGCGAAAAAAACTAAAAACAATATTGCTATAAAATGATTTTATAAAAATATATTTATAAAGTGACGTATCTTAATGTAATATATTGAATCATAAAATTATTTTTTATTTTAAAATAGACCTGATCAACCACGTAAGAATACGTTATTTTGTGAAATAGATAATATCTATCAATCTAAGCGCTTCAATTTGAGTCTACCCAACCTAACAGATGATCTCATTTATAAATGATCTCATTTTACATATGAGTAATGGTAGATATAAATTTTAGAGTATGCAACTTTCATGCATTGGTTTAGATGAAAAGTAAAGTTTAAAATTAAAAAATTATTTTTTTATAGGTCTCATATTTATCTATTTTTTTAAAAAGAATATATTGACTTATAAATTTTAAGATATTAAATATCATTTTTTTTCAAAAATACAATAGTTTTTATCACTCTCAAATTTTTATATTTAAAATAAATGATAAGAAGTTGAGAGGAAGCTTTTAATAGTGAAATAAAAGTAAAATATTATTTATATATTGATAGAGAAATGATATTTATAATTGTAGAATGTACAAATACTAAAAATTAGTTTTTTTTAAAAAAATAAATAAATATAAAATTCATAAAATAAAAGCTAATTTTTTAATAATAAACAAATTCTTTTTCAAAATGAGTGTAATATAAGTCCGGACGATATCTAAGAACATTTTTATCATTTAAAATTATAAATTTACATATTTATCAAAAAAATTTAATCATAATTTAAATTTTGTTAGACAAAATTTTAGTTTTATTATTTATAAAAAGTATTTTTATTTATTTATTTATTTTTATCTCTTAATTTTTGATCAAATATAATTAAATTTTTTTATAAATATATAAATTTATATTTTTTAAATAATAATTTTAGATAAACTGTTAAGAATGCTCTAGTGCGAATTCCGCCCTTCTTGTTTCTGCTTCAACAAAACCGAGTTAACAATTCATAAAAAAAACAAAAAAGCGAGTTGAGTTGGCGCGACATATTTCTCCCAAATCCTCAAAATTTCAGTCCCCTCGCCGCTCCCAAACCCGTCCAAGGTGAGCTAACTGACTCTCGTTCTCCTTTTCTCCCGGTACTGTCTGATTCCAGTGAAAATATAGGGAAAATTGAAGATTCCCAAAACCGATTATTTTTGTTTTTTCAGCAAATTTTATCGTCCTTTCTTTTGAACTTTTCATTCGACAATTTCTCTTTTCTTAAAGCGTTCTATTTGTCCTGCTTTCTTTTCAAGTCTTCTTTATACTTTCTTGGCAGCCAAACAGAGTTCTGATGATATACTACGTTTGGTTGCTGAAAAAGTTGTCGTTATAAGGACAAGAAAAATGGACCAAATTGTGAATAGTACGAGTTTCCAGATCTAACTATTTTTTGGGTCCCCAGGAAAGCCTAATTCGGTCTTCAACTATGAAATAGAATTCTATGTTTGGGTTATTCGAGGAATATGCATTTCTTTAACAATATGGTAATTGAAAAAAGTAAAAACAATGGTGCTCACTCGAACCTTTCGGTTTTGTTTGGTTGGTCTAGTTGGGGCGATTTACGAAACAGATATCAATACAAGATTAGTAGTTGTAAATTAGATTTGTCATATATTATGCTGGAGTTTTCAATAGAAATTAGTGTTATTAGTACTCTTAAGGAATAGTAATCATGGCTAAGGATCATGAATGCTAATAGATGGGTGTTTTTGGACCATGTCGCTTTTTCTACTTTATTTATTTGTTGTTCCTTCCAAGCAATGCGCTAGCATTTTTATGAGCCATGCTCCATATTTGAAACGCCATTTATTGAGTTAGACTTTCAAAGATGAAATTATTTTCACTCATATGCTGTGATGGAATTATCTGTGGATTAAAATTTTATCTTATGCACGTAAGCAGAGAATATAATTACATGTCTAGAGTGGTTGAATTACTCGGAGGATTTAGTTATTGCATACAAACTTATATCTTTCTGCTTCCGGATGATAACTCTCTGAATTAGAAGTTCTTTTATAATTATTATTATTTTAAATTTTATTTTTATAGAGGTATGAAGTTCAAGGCGTATCTCACAGAAAATGGTGTGAATCTCTTAGAGAAGAGGTTCCTACCAGCTCTAGACAAGATGGGTAAGATATGCCATCTCTACCTCACCAGAGACCACACAATGTTCCTTCACAACCTCCTCAATGGCGATGAAGTTCAATCCATTGCCCAGTTCCGTAAAGAAGCTCTCTTTGATGACTACCGCATCTCCAGCCAGAATGAGAATCGCATTGCCTTTACTGTAGACATTTCACTTCTCCACCGTGCCATTCGTAGTAGTGTCAGTATTTGTACAGAATTTGGAAGCGGGCCTACTCAGAACCGTCTCCAGATTAAACTGGTGAAAAAGCTACCTCCGAATTGTACTCAACCAATGCCTTTCCTGACCTTTGAAACCAAGGGTTATAAATCTGCAGTCATTCAAGATGTACCTATATCAAAACCCTTATCTAGAGATCAAGTTCTTGAACTTCAAACTGCCCTGGATATGGCTCAAGATTTGCCTCAGACGCTGGTTCAAGTTCAAGACTTGAATCAGTTGCAAAACTTTGTGGATCGGTTGAAGTATGTTGGTGATTTGCTAGACGTCTCAATTAGCAAATATGGGGATCTCTACGTGCAGGTTTCCACAACATTAATCACGCTTGGTGCTGAGTTTCGGAAACTGTTGGTCATTGGAGAGCAATCGGATGAACCAGCTGAAGATAGAAATCTGGGTGCTCAAACTCGGTCAGTGAGAGCAATTTCAAGGGGAGATGCCCAATCTGTGCAAGTGAATGTGAAGCATTTTGCTAAGAGTCTCCACTGTCACTTGGCCAAGCCAGACTGTGCTTTCTATGGCATTGCTCCACAGGGTGCTTGCTTGACAGTGATATTTCAGTTCTTCATTGCTGGTTCCCGTCAGACTGATAAATCAATCAGTTTGCATTGTAGGCTTCCCGTACTAGATCCAGGTTCGAGTTGAAAGGCAAATGAGATCACCGTCTATGGATAATAGGCTCCCATGGCTTTGGTTATAATGGTCAGTATGATATATATATGTATATATATATATATCTCGACCTATTGCGAGTCACAGTTGCAGGGGGCTCTGTACTGTAGTACATCATCACTTTGTGTCTGCCCTGTTTTTCTCTTTTGTCAATATTACTCTTCTTTTTCATGCCCCTTTTTGTTAATCCTGACTACGATTTAAACGACAGGAAAATGACGTGAAGATGTCAACGTGCGTCAGATATATAGATGTAAAAGTATTATCTTTACAGTTAGCAGTTTGCCAGACTTTGCTATAACCCATAATTTCCATTCTACCTGGACTGTTCCGGACATTCTAGTACGGTTAATCTTATAAAGGATTCGGGTTGTCTGAAACATTGTATATTTGGCATACAGAAATGCTGAGCATTGATTCTACTCCTGCCAACAACATCCCCCACCTTTCACCACCGATCCCTCTTCATGAAAGAGTGGCTTGCTCATGCGATTCCAAGCCATTATCTTCAGAAGAAAGAAAGTGGCAAGGGACTGCAGCGGTGGAGGTGCCTAATTCTATTGGCCTCTCTGCGCCATTAGCAAAGAGGAAAAAATCTAACAAAATCATTGAGAGGCTGTTTGAATACTTTTTTTTTTATTTGTTTTGGACAAGTCTGTTTGAATGCATGCATACCCATATATACAAATCTAACCAAACAAGGACAAAGCGTCAAAGACTCATAATAACGTTGAAACGAAAGAGAAATCCTGCACGTAATTCAGTTAATTCCAAGAATTATACAAGCGAGGCCTAGAGTGACACCATAAAATCCTGAACTGTAAAAATCCCATGCATAGAGGGACAGAGAGATACGATTGCTAAAGACCTAAATACCGAAAAAGGAAAGAAAAAAAAAAAAAAAAGAAGCAAGGACATGGGACATGGGACATGGGACCCAAACCTAAAATTCCATTTTCACAATCGCATTAGAAACCTGAGTTGATGACTGTGATGATGATGATCCAGACTGAAACCAATCCTTGGTACAAACAAGGGCCTCTAGTGTCACAGGATGCAATGAACTCCTGTAGCGATCCATCTTTCTTACTTCAGTGTCAAACACACAGTCGGGGGAAACAGTACATACTGGTATCGACAAAACATCAGAAGCCATTTTTGATAAGGTTGGGTACTTGAGTTTGTTTAATCTCCACCAATCTAAAATGTCAAATTCTTGTGCGCGAGGCAAAAGAGACTCTTCCAGGTACTGATCTAGCTCTGATTTCATGTGCTGGCTACTTGTGATCTCATTGATATAGGTTTCAAAATCTGAAAGCCCGTCCACAGAAGAAACATGGTTTCCTTCTTGAGATCCTTCTTGCTGTGTCTCTGTTTTGGTGATGCCCTCATTACCTTCTTCAAGTGCCGGTAGAGGAAGTGCTTGAGCAATGTGTTCTAGAAAGAGTTCGTGAACACTGTCCTTAACAGCCCTAATCCATGATTCAGCATTCTCACCATAGATCTTGGACAAGGTGAACTCCACCAACTTCATTTTGAACCTTGGATCCAAAACTACAGCTATCGCTAAAACCAGGTAGCAATCTTTCCAATATTTATCAAACCTCTCTTGCAAAGGTTTGATCAAGTTGCTAACAAAGGGATCCTGGCTTGTGGCTGCATGTGTCAGCTCTATTTGAAGTTTAGAAACTTCAAGGAAAAATGTATTGGTAGCCGGGTAGCTTGGGCTAGTTAAGATGTTAGCTGCATCAAACAAATGCTTCAAGTACGTGCAGAGAGTTTCTATCTGTTTCCACTCATCCATTGATGGAGATATCTTGTAATCAGGGTCAGCGGTATCCAAGCAATTGAAGACTTCCTTTAATTCACAGGCAGCTACTAGCATATGGTAAGTTGTGTTCCATTTAGTTTGGTCGTCAATTGAAAGGTCCTTTGAGCTAGGGACTTGAAGTTGTTGCTTCAGCTCAATGAACTTCTCTTTATGTGATTCTGAAGTATTCACATACTTAACACTCTCCCGAAGTTTTTGAATTGTCTCCCTCATTGCCCCCAGTGCATCCTGTGCAAGACGACTAAGGACACGAGCATAGCAATTTCCTATCAGTAACTGACCATTGAGCATGAGTGGATTCCTAACAGAAAGAAGGCCTCTTAAATTTCCCATTGAACTTTCATTTGAGAAGGATTGGTCCACTGCAAGGACAAACAGCCGACCCTTCAAATGCCAATCAGATAGGCAGGCCACAACCGCTTGATTGAAAGCATAGTCTGATTCAGGAGAAGGTACCATAACGACATTAAGGATCCGACGCTGTAGTTTCCAATCACCATCAATGAAATACCCTGTTAGGAAAACATAGCCTAAAGTTTGATTTGAAGTCCATAAATCCAATGTAAGGCTGACATATCCAGGAATTCCACTTATAAGATTCCGTAGGCTTTGTTTCTCCTTTAGGTACGCAGCCATACAATCCTCCTGAACAGTGTTGAAGCTCAGATTATTAAACTGAGGTTGAAGAGTCCGAATAAAGTCATTGAAACCGGCATGTTCCACAATGTGAAGTGGATAGTCGTGCAGAACGATCATCTTCGCAATCTCACTGCTGCAACGGTCTTGATCAAAAGGGATGCTTGCCAATCCATGAGTTGCTCGGTGACGTTTTTTTGGTGGATCAGTACCACTTCCAGTACCCCCAGTTCTGGAGCCTGGAGTATATGGAGATTGCTGATTTTTCTGACGGAATACTGGACAGATTCCCAAGGCAATATGTCGTTTAAGGTGGCTAGTGCCTGCTAACTTTGAACCAGTAATGTATGCAAAAGACTTTTTGCACAGCTTACAGCAGGCCCTTGTGCATCCAGGTCCAACAGTTTCTATTGTGAAGTGCTCCCAGACAATAGACTTCTTTCTCCTACGCTTATTTGGTGGAGCTTCTGAACAGAGTGGCTCATAGTTCTCAGTAGGGGTAACTGGGTAATCTATCTCCATGGAAGGTGGTGTCCTAAAAAGTAAGTGCGCAGCATTAGAAAGGCACGAATAAGTAAATATTCAACAGTGAAAACCAAATTAATAATATATTTGGTGTAAAATATAAACTTCTATCATAGGCAAAACAGGATATTTACAAAATACCCAAGCGATTGCACAACATTTCAAAGCAAAAAGACAATGTGCATTCTGTGTACTGAAGCTGTATGATACACACGATCAAAGGATTCGTCCTCTGGCTTCCCACATGAACATATCAAAATGAGTAATACCCTTGAACGTGAGAAAGCATATAATTGAAAGAAATGAATTTCTTTGTAAAAGAAAAGGGATCAAAGGATTAGCTGCGATCCTGCAGTAGATAACAAGTGGTACGGCTTTGAAAGATGATTCCACATACATCAACAGGATTCAATATTCAAACCAAACCCACTAATTTGCTACTAATTCCAATTATTACATCCTCTAAAACAATGATTACCACAAATCAAATTTTCACACTAAAAACAAAGAAGCTACAACCTGAGTTCCATGTGGCCCACAGTTCCCACTTAAGGAACATAAGTGATGTTTCAATTACAAGTGGCTCTAGCCAATTGCCTATGGGCCAAATAGCACTAGTCTCAGTCTTTAGGAGCCATGGGGGGTACAATGCTGGTGTTCAATCCCCCTAGTAGGGCTCTGTTGTGCCCTCCTAATTGCCTAGCAAGAAAAAAAATTACAACTCCCACCAAATGATTTTTTTTAGGGACACTAAACTTGTCAATTTGCACCATAAACTCACAGATTTTGGCAATTTGCACCCTCATTCGACTGTTATTATTGTGCTACATGTTCCATTTTTATCGATCTTAACAATCAAATATTGATCGATGAGACAAATTTCCAAAATCTGATCATTTATGGTGCAATTTGGCATTTTGGTAGCATGTGATACAGAATGAAAAAACAAAGGTAGATTAGAGGAGCAAAATGTAATTTCTATAAAGGGAAAAAAACTGAAGGCTCCAACATAATTTTAGCATCTAGAAAGATGAATTAACACGTTAATCCAAAATGAAAAATAAAAAAAGTTTGAAAGTTATAGACCACAAATATTTTCCCAAACAACTAGTTAAGGTAACATATGTACTCATGTACAACAAGTTACATATAACATTTAACACCGAGAAGTTTGAGAAAGATGGTTGATGTGAGAATATCTACGGGGACAACCCATAGAATTGGGATGCTGGAGACCAGTCTGTTGCAGTTCAACATAACATGCTGATAATCCAGATGCAAGAGAAAATAAAAGAAAAGGGAATAATATAAACTATAGAAGGAATGATAAAAGGGAAAAAAAATGCCATAGCAATAAAACACCAATATTTTTTTTTCTAAGACAATAATCCAAATTTAAAAGTAAGTTTTCTCAACAATTTATTCATAAATTTTCTCAGTCTAAAGAACTGCAAATATGTATAATGATGCCTGGATTAAGAAATAAAAAGCTACACAAATCTTCAGGATTAGATGACCAATATGTTAAGATGACAAATACCAGTCTAAGTAGACGGAATAACCATGCATGAATGCGTGTCAAGAAAAGACTACTCATAAATACTTACAAAAAAAAAAAAAAACAATTAACATGTCCATATTAGTAGAATGGGTGATTGTTGATGTGAATGAGTCGATCTCAATTAAAAAAGGATAGATAATTCATTCTTGCAGTTTAAACCCAACACAGATGTGGCCGGGCAGAGAAACATCACAATGAGTTTGCCTGTTGAGAGAAAGGTCTAATGAGCACACTGGTTAGAACACACTGGTTAGGATAGAATTATAAAGCTTTAACATACATGGGCAAGATAATAACAATTTCAGCACTTTCCATGCAAGTTGATACTTGATTGTTCCATTCTTTTTTTCATTATACTTTTTTAAGGGACGAGAATATTCAGATTTCAGAGCCTTCTGTCTGTAACACTATCTCACGCCATAACCACCTGAGCTACAGCTCAGGGGCAGATTGGTCATTAAATACACTTAAAAAAAAAAGCCCCCTTTTTCATTGGCTTACAGTAGAGGAGCTTGATGCTTAACAAAATATGCACTCATCCCGTGTTTTGGACACGACGAACATTTTGGGCCAGCAAAAGGAGCCCATTGGACACAAATTTTAATTTACTCGAACCATGGAATCTCAAGACCCTTATGGAGAAACTGCTATCTTTAGACCCCAGAGAGAGTAATTTCGAGGGCGTTTACAAACATCTTCCAAAAGAAACACTTGTTCTAAAGCGCTCGCAACTCAGATCGGCCACGAGCTTCAACCCAAACTTAAACCCTCTAAACCCTAAAAGGGCACAATTACAATCTTCCCCAATGCAATCAGTCTAACCTATAACTACATACATGCACACATACATACACAGGGATATATCGGCCTAAAACTTCCCAACACGAGCTACAGAAACTCAACCAAGAGCGCCCAACAAGAATTAGAAACAGTAACTTGGAAAAACCCAGAAACCTAACTATCTAAACCGCCACACGGCCAATAACCAAATTGAAGAACCGCAAAGAACCACAATAATCACAGAAACACGAAGAGGAAACCAATAAAACTCAACATAATCAATCAACAATGAAAGAAAAGACAAATTAAAGAAAAAAGGGTCAGGAATTCTTACAATGAAATGAGGACGCGTAAATTTACTCCTCGATGCAACCCGGAATCTAGGGTTTTGAAATTTCGTTATTTTTTTTTAAAACTTGTTTTGTTAAAATTTTCAAAGATAAATAAATATTTAGAAAAATAAAAAATTTCAAATAAGGAGTAGAGGGAGGTAGAAGACGAAGTTGATGGGCTTGAGCTTTTTTTGAACGGATGGAAGGTTCAGAGCTTTGAGAACAAAAAAAAACCCTAATGGACCCTAAAGGGGCTAGGCCTTCTTATATTTATTTCCTTTTCTTTGTATTGGGTGGGGGTTGTCGTGAATGGGAAGGACAATAGTCGGTGGTGAATGAAGTAAATCTGAACGAAGAAAAACAAAAAAAAAAAAAAGCTGGATTTTTGGATTTGGGAATTTCTAGTTCTAGGGGTCCATATTCATAATAATAATAATAATAATAATAAAAATAAAATAATAATATTGTTTGATGGACCACCGAACCCATCTAATAGAGCCCACCCACCTTCAAGGTTGGGATTTTGGACCGTTCGATTTCTTTTGTGGAGCCCACTTGATTCCGTTTAACAGCGGTGCCGGGTCTTGCGGAATTTAGCCCCAATGGTAATTAAATTAAAACGGTTTAATATATATATATATATATATTTGTGTTGGTGGTCGGATTGTTTCTTATTTTTTAATTTTAATGGTTCACTTTAATTCAAATAAGGACGTAAAAAATTACTTTTCTTACTTCGATTATAACTTGTTAATATACCATGCAGTTTGAATATTAGATATAGCTAGGAGCCTAGGAATAGTCGCTCGATCGATTTTTAAGAGCATCCCCAAATTCCAATTAATTGTTATCTAAACTCGATCTTATTTTAGAAGCTTAGCTAATAAATAGTTACTTTATCTATTTTAATTAAGGCTGTTACATGAATACGTTGTACATGATTAGACGTTTATCTGTTTATATAACTTTATTTTATATATTAAAAAATTATATTTATTTCTTCTAACTACTCATAACAATTTGTAATATTTCATACATATATATTTCAATATTTGCAATGTCATGTCATATTAATATATGAAGGTGATTGCAATTAATTGTTAAAAAAAAAAGTGATTGCAATTTAATGCGTCTATCCACATTTGATATATGACAAAAATAATCTATAAAAAATCAAAAATCAAAATAAGTATGTTATGAAAATATTTTTAATATAATTACTAAGGGCTTGTTAATTTGGACACAGCTTAGAGTTCTCATAATTATGTCAATATATAGCAAAATGTTTGAGTTAAGGTGTTTTATTGGGTTTTGAGAATTGAGAAAAAAAATGTTATAAAATTATTTGGGTATAATTTTTTAATATAATTATTTTTAAGGTTTATAAAATTTGCATTATTTATTTTTTGTTTTGTCACTACAACCCATAAGATTTTTTGCAGTGTTTGATAATTCGCTGCAAAAAATTTTAAAATAGTCGTAAAAAGTTTCAAAATCGCCACAAAAACTTCAAAATCGCAACAAAAAGTTATTTGTCGCGTTTTGAAGATCGCAGAGTTATTTGTCGCGTTTTGAAGATCGCGGGTTAACCGCGGTTATTTGGGCGTGACAATAAGCCTGATTTCTCGCTGCAAATGTCTTATTTCTTGCAGCAATACTATTATTTGCAGCGAGAAAACGCAGTAAATGCTATTATTTACGACAAAATTTAACTTTCAACTAAACAAAACGAAACAAAAAATCTTATTTGTTATAATGTGTTTTGAAATTTAGAAAAATTAAATTGTTTTTTGTATTAATTGGATAATGATTATCTGAAAAAGTTAAAAGGTTAAAAAATTGTATGTTTAAGTTTAAAAATAAGATTTAAATAAAATTTGAGAATTATATATAATATCCAGTCGTCCCCTTAAAATTAAGGGAGTTGAGAATTAAGGGGGATTTTTTCACCACTAAAAACAAAGCAATATATAGGTAATTGAAAACAAATTTGTAAAATTTTATATTAGGAAAGAGAGAAGGCTAGACGAGAGAAATCAAATATGAAAAAATGTTTAAATTGATTAATTGTTGAAGCTAAATATAGAGCGCCTAGGGTTGGTTTGACTGAAATGCGATTAATACAGCTCATTTAATTCAGCTGTATGTGCAACAAAACATTTACGGACCAGAAAATGCTCTTTTTACCCTAAAAAGAAAAAAAGAAAAAACAAAGGATATTTTATCTAGTTTGATGATCATAACCTCGAAAAGAAGAGATACATACAGATACACAGTACGCACCCATCCTCGATCGTTTGATTTAGAAAGATTTCCTAACGCTTACGTCCGACTAATTCCAATATTTTTTGGGAAGGGAATTAAAAAAGAAAATGAAACAAATTAAAGAATAAATGTGTATAATAAGCTGCATCTAGGGTTATCGAAGTATTAACAGATGAATTGATTAGCAATATGGAACCATGGCTATAATATATATATATATATATATATATTTATATATATATGAATGCACTCATTTTTTAACAGAAGTGAACCATATATAATTAAGATCAGCTCTTACGTACGTTTTTTTCATGTGAACCTGACAATTCATTGGATTATATTAAACATGGATTGCAACAGAAGAAATATTGCACAGTGGATGTGGAACTTGAGATCAGAATAAATATTAAAAAGAAAAAGAAGAAGAAAGAAGAGGAAGAAGAAAGCTGATTCAAACCATTACTTATATACAAGAATGTACGTCTGTCTTGATAACTTAACTGATCTAAAGAGTTGGAAGTAGCTCAATTAGGGTAAAACCAGATGCAAAGCAAAGTCCAGGCTTGCCATGTTCTCCCACAGCTTTCTTGAACTTGAAGCAGCTGGCTCCATCTAGATGCTGGACTGAAGTTCAAGAAAGCCGTGGAAAAGCATGAAAGGACTTGTGTGTCATCTTCATCATCACCACCTTCACCCACAAACACATATTAGAGAGAGAGAGAGAGAGAGAAGTGGGCATGAGCAGAGTTCATTCAGGAATTAGAGGTACTATAGCTACCATATGAACAGAAACTATCAATATGCAGGTTGGTGCATGGCACCATTTGTTTGGGCGTGACCCACTTTCCAGTCGATTGTATGCGCATGCGACATGGGTTGAGAGGAACACCAACAAAAAAACGTAAAGCATTTTATTTTATGTAATGTACAAACCCAATAAATTAAAGCCAAAGGACAAAGACATTAACTGTAGAAAACTATAAAAATAACCCATTCCATCACATGCAAACACGTGATGCATTGCAGGAGATCATTATCAATCACTAGTAGTACTGTTTGCATTTACATTAGTTTTGCATGATTTACAGCTAACAAGCACTTAGCTATAATTGATAATTATATTTATTGTATATATTAAGAGTTATAATTCTGGCTATGGAATTCATTTGGTACGTAATCAATGCATAAAACATTTTTCATAATAAAAAAATTATTTATTTATTATCAATTATTTATTTATTAAATTAAATTTATTTTCGTTACAAACACTCATTATCATCAAATTATAATCATTATTTAGAATTCTTTTTTTTGGGGGGGGGGGGGGAGTTGTTCAAGAGACATGATACTTTGTTTCGCTACTTGGAGTAATTTAAAATATTTAGATGCTTCCAAGTTAACCATTTGAAAGGAAATATCATGGAATTGGCCAAAATTGAAGCCTGAAGCCGATTTGTGTGGATAAGGATAATTTAGGCTGGATTGTTTATTAAAATCATCTTGTTTTATTTTATTTTAAATTTATTATTATATTTTTTAAAATTTTATATAAAAAAATTTAAACAATTTAACTGTTTAAAATTTTAAAACAATTTTTTTTAATTTTAAAATAAAATTAATTTTAAAAAATATTTTATAATAAATTTTTAATTTTTTTAATTTTTAATTTTTAATTTTATTTCATCTTCACCAATAAAAACAATCCATACTCTAATGGCCTCATAATTGAGTCGGTAATGGTACAAAGTTCTTTAGATTGTGTTCGGAAAAAGTACAGTAATGATGGCTGCTTGTTATTCACGAGGTCGATTTTAAGCGAGTCACGGGCGGTTTGATTTGTGGCATCACTGGCATTGTGGCATGGGCACTCTGCCGTTGGCAGAAGAATGCTACATCATACAGGGAAATTCTGTGCCTAATTTCTTACTCTCTTCTTCTTTTTAACAAATAATTAATTGACGTGGATAAATATAAGATCTAATACCTAATGTACGTTAAGATTGAAATATAAATCTTTGAAAAATAAAATATTGAAATATAAATAAAAAATTTAATTATTTTCATCAGTTTTTTTTTTTAAATAAGTTATAATTTTACAAAGAATAGATAATAAATTTAAATTCTGATTCTATTTTTATCTCATTTTATTAAATATCCCCCAATCAAATGTATAGTGATAAATAGAGATGCGAATCAACTCCATAGAAACGCAGCCAGAATAGTCAACACCAAATTACAAATATTTCGACTGTGCAACGTGATAAGAGAAATTGCTAGAAAATTGAAGTTAGGTACCGATTGAAATTGCTAGAAACATAAGAGTCGAAATTCTTGAATTCTCCATCGTCATTTCACAGGTTCACATCATTTATTTCTCTTATAAATACATGTAAAATTGTAATGAGAAGGTGTGTCTTAAGTGAGGTCCATTAGAGAAATTAGAAACACTTTGTACTGTGAGAGTTGAAGAAAACCTTTATAAATCGTTGGTTTGTCGTTTAATAAAAAAATTCATCTCTATATGTATGGACGTAGGTTAAATTGACCGAACTACATTAAATTTTGATCTCTATATTATTTGGTAACTTTCACCAATCCCAACACCAACATCATCTAAGTAAATACCACCAAAAGAAATGAGATGCATGGCACTAGGTGCTATAACACTATTTGTAATGCATAAGTCGGTCACAAAGGAAGCATCTTAACAAATAAGGCGATCTTTATGAGGAACAAGAGCATTAGAGGGCTCAATAAATAATAAATTTCCTAACGTGTATAATTATTATTAGGTCCACTAATTGAAGAGAAGTCTGCTTTTTACTTGAGAGAAAATCTTAAAACATAAACATAAATGATAAAATTTATAAATATACTCATTTCAATCAATTTAAACTTTTGATATAATTAGTATTTTCACACGTAAATAGTTGATAAAAAAAACCAAACTCAGATCATGCCAACATAACCAGTAATGTTGGGACTTAAAAGCCCGGTGCAAGGTGTGCAATATGGGTCGGATTCAAGACCTAAATATAATAAATTAATAAAAGTAGTCTGTTTATAAAATAAATACGAAGCAAATTTATAAATTACCAAACTTGATTTGAAATAATGAATTTATCTGTAGGCCTACTACTTTCCTATTGTATTAGTCAAAAGGAAATGAAATGAGAGAACAGAAACCACAATAGGAGAGTTGGGAACGTCGGAATTAAGGAAAAAAATTATCGTTTTATTTTTTTAATTTAATTTAATTTACGTTTTATATATAAGAAAAGAATTCAATTCAGAATAATAAAACAAGATTACAATTGTAACCGATAAAGATAGAAAAAAACTCAAATTTACAATCCAAACTATTCAATTATTAAAAGTATTCCTACACACAAATTACTTTATAACGAATATTTTCTAAATTTTTAAAAAATAGTCAATTTATTTTCATTACAATCTAACATGTTGAACCCAAGGTTTCGAGTCTCGTATATACGTATAAATTTTGATGATAACAAATAATATTGAAAACTCAAGCTCAAGTTGTCTATGCATGAAGGGAGTTAAACACATCAAGAAATCAAGCATGAGCAAGAAAGATATCAAGTCTACAAATGAAGCTCATAGATTATTTTTGTACATCTCTTGATAAAATTAGAAATTGGATTAAGGCTCCAAATTACTCTTTTTTCTCATAAAACATCAAATTACTTTTTCCACATATGCAAGACATTTTTAAATGTCTTAGTTTTGAAAATTATGTTTTTCACATGTGCATAACACCATCAAACAAAATAATTTCGAAAATTATATTTTTTTTTATAAAAACTTGATTTTATAAGATGATTGATTATCATATTTGATATGTGCATATTTTGTTTGAAAGTCTTGAAGGGAGGTGGTGTGTTTTTTTTGACTAATGCAAAAGGTAGATGATTTTGTTTGAGAATCTTAAAGGGTGGTTGTGTGTTTTTTTTGACATATGCAAAAAGAAGATGATTTGGTTTGAAAAATAAATCATGCTCATTTTGTCTTGTATGAAAAGCAAAAGATTAGATTTGATTTCTTTGAAAAATGAATGGAGTTGTCTTTGACAAATGCAAAAAGGAAATGTTTTTATTTGAATTTTTTGAAAAGTGAATAGTGCTCTTATTTGACATGGGAATCTTTTCAAATTTGAAATTGAAGACTCATTTACCTATAAATAGCTCACTTGAGTTTTGCAAAAATCACAACAAGAGCTTACACATCTATTGCTAAATTTTGCATCATTCTTTCAAAGCTCTCATTCTCTCTTTTATAAAGTTTTGAGCCTTAATTCTTGTTCTTGTTGAGAGAGATATAGTTTGTGCTGTATTGTTCTTATTTCACTCATTGAGGAGTGTTTTCTGATAGCCTACCCACTATCAATTCTTGTATCAGTAAGAGGGTGTGTATAACCCTTGTGTGTGTAGAAGGTGTTCTACACGGGGAATAGTTAAATCACCAAGTGTGAGGTGATTGGAAGTAAGAGGGTGTGTATAACCCTTGTGTGTGTAGAAGGTGTTCTACACAGGGAATAGTTGAATCACCAAGTGTGAGGTGATTGGAAGTGTAGAGGGTGTTCTACACGGAATCTTTGGAGCGGTGCTGCTCAAAGGTGTAATAGGTTTCTATCTCCACCTAAAGGAGATTGAATAGTGAATTTGGGAATCCTCAAGGGGTAGCTTGAGGCGAGGACGTAGGCAGTGGGGCTGAACCTCGTAAAAATACTGAGTTTGCTTTCTCTTACCCTACTCTTTATATTTCCTACTGCTTTATATTTTGGTTATATTTTATATTGTATATTTAGTTTATAAGTATTAATTTTATAATATAACCCAATTCACCCCCCTCTTGTGTTAGTCATCTGGGCAACAATTGGTATCAGAGCTAGTTGACCTGTACTGTTCATACAGGCAGATCACTCATGGGAACTCTCGCTTGTGACTGTGTCACCGAAGCAAGACTCTCCGACCATGGGTGACGGTGCACCGGTAGAGACGGTGGCCGGCTAGTCTGGTAGGTACAGTTGTTAGGTGACATAGGTGCGGCCTATGGTCAGTAACAAGTGGTATCAGAGTTAGAGCTCTATTATAAGATTAACTATCTTTTGAGTTAAGATCTTATGACTAACATTGCAGCTTCATTTGGTGAAGGTCAATCTAGCAGTCGGCCTCCACTCTTTTGTGGAGACAATTACTCATTCTGGAAAGTTAGAATGAGAATATTCCTTCAGGCTCAAGGTCGAGAAATCTGGAAATGTATTGTAAATGGATCTTATATTCCAACAAAAGTAGTTGATGGAGTAAAGGTCAAAAAGGAAGAAGAAGAGTTTAATCGTGAAGACGATAGACTTTATACTTTGAATTTAACTGCTATGAATTTATTATATAATGCTCTCAATGGTAATGAATTTAATAGAGTAATGACTTGTGCTACAGCAAAGGAAATTTGGGATAATTTGGAAGTTACTTATGAAGGAACTTCTCAAGTCAAGGAATCAAAAATTTATATTCTTACTCATGAATATGAAATGTTTAAGATGAATGATGATGAATCTATTTCTAGTATGTACACTCGTTTTACTAACATCATAAATAGCTTGACAGCTCTTGGCAAAGTTTATTCCAAAGTGGAGATAGTAAGAAAAATTCTCAACTCTCTACCAAAACGTTGGGAATCAAAAGTGACAGCGATTCTTGAAGCTAGAGACCTCAAGAAGCTCGAAGTGAATGAACTCATCGGGTCACTTATCACCCATGAGTACACATTGAAAAGAGGAGAAGAAGAAGGAAAGTCAAAGAAGAGCTTGGCACTTAAAGCTGTTCCACATGAAAGTGAAAGTGATGAAGATGAGGAAAATGACGACAAAGATGAAGAAGTTGCGATGATAACAAGAAGAATTCAGAGGTTCTTAAAGAAAAATAAAACTCCTCCAAGGAAATCCTTCAATAAGTTTTCCAAGAAAGATTCAGGCAAAAAAGCAATGAAAGCTACGTGGAATGATGATTCAAGTAGCTCAGATAGTGAAGCAAGCAATGGAGAATCAGGAAATCTTTGTCTTATGGCTAAAGATGACATTGAGGTAACAAATTTTGATAATATTGAAGATCCTTCATATGAAGAATTGCAAAATGTTTTAGAAGAAGTATATGAGGAATTTGAAAAATTGGGTATCAAGTATACTGTTTTGAAAAAGAAAAATTCTTCTTTAACAAACGAAATTGATATTTTAAGAAAAGAAAATATTGTTTTGAAATATGAAAATTTTGAGTTGAAGAAAAAGAAAACTGATTTAGAAAATATTATTGAAAACTTTACGAATGGAAAAAGAAATTTTGAAAAACTTCTTGGTAGTCAAAGATGTGTTTTTGATAAGGCAGGCTTGGGATATATGCCAAAACAAAAATACAAACCTTATAAAAACTTCTTTGATAATCCTTCTACATCAAAGTCCAATATTCAAAATTCTTTTCATAAAAATAATTTTGTTAAAAAAAGATACTATTATAATCACTCAAGTTCTTCATATATGTCACATGCTATTTGCAATTTTTGTAATAGAAATGGTCATAATTATTTTGCTTGTCCTATTAGAAGAAAACATACAATGACTATTAGGGCCATATGGGTACCTAAAAATCTTATTTCTTCTAATACTAATAAATAAAGGACCCAAAGAACTTGGGTACCAGGAATTGTTTTTAATTGCTTTTGTAGGTATGCATGAAGTATTCTATAGGTAAAAATAAATGATTTTTAGATAACGGATGCTCAAGATACGTGACAGAAGACAAAACTAAATTCATTGACTTCACTTCTAAAGAAAAAGGATGTGTGATATTTGGAGACAATTCAAAAGGGAAGATCATGGAAATAGAAGGAAAGATCATCAAGACTTAGTACAAGATGCAACCAAATAGTGGAAACATGTGAAAGATCATCCAGCGGAATAAATTCTAGGAGAACCTTCACGAGATGTAAGTACTCGATCATCTTTTAGAAATATTTGCAATCATACTGCTTTTCTATCTTAGATTGAACCTAAAAATATTGATGAAGCACTTCTTGATGAATCTTAGATTCTAGCTATGTAAGAAGAGCTTAATCAATTTAAAAGAAATGATGTTTGAACACTTGTTCCTAAACCCAAAAATCATACTATTATTGGAACAAAATGGGTTTTTAGAAACAAGAAACATGAGTCCGAAGTCATTACTAGAAATGAGGCTCGACTAGTGGTCCAAGGTTTCAATCAAGAAGAATGAATCAATTATGATGAGACATATGCACCAGTCGCAAGATTAGAAGCTATTCGAATGCTACTTACATATGCTTGTTATAAAGACTTAAACGGTTTTATAAATGAAGAAGTATATGCTGAGCAACCTCCAGGTTTTGAAAATCATATTTCTCTAAATCATGTTTTCAAACTCACAAAAGTACTATTTGGACTCAAACAAACTCCTAAAGCGCGGTACGAGAGATTCAGTAGTTTCTTGATTGAAAAAGGCTTTTTAAGAGGAAAAATTGATACAACTCTTTTCATTATATACGAAAATGATGATATTCTTTTGATTCAAATTTATGTTGATGATATAATATTCGGTGCTACTAATGAAAATATGTGCCAAGTTTTTGCTAAGACTATGCAGGAAGAATTTGAAATGAGCATGATGGGAGAGCTTATATTCTTTCTCGGATTGCAAATTAAGCAAGCAAAAAGTGGGATATTCATCAATCAAAATATATTAAAAAATTGCTGAAGAAGTTTGGGATGGAAGTTGCTAAGGAAATTGGAACACCAATGAGCTCATCCACTAAACTTGATAAAGATGAATCCGGTAAACTAGTTGATTCGAAGGTATATCGAGGTATGATTGGTAGCTTATTATATTTGACAACCGGTAGACCAGATATTATGTTTAGTGTATGTTTATGTGCACGTTTTCAATCATTTCCAAAATAATCTCATTTGATTGCAGTTAAGCGGATTTTTAGATATTTTGCCAATACCATTGACTTAGAGTTATGGTATCCTAAACACATTATTTCGATCTTATTAGTTATTCAGGTACCGATTATACTGGTTCTTTGAAATAAGATATCATTTTTTTGAGATCATGTGCAGAAAAGGCGATATAGTACTGGAGTTCACAAACACACACGATCAGTTAGCAAAGATATTCACAAAACCCTTACCAGAAGATAAATTATTTATGATTAGAACAGAAATAGGTATGATGCATGTTATGAATATCTCTTGAAAGATAGATCAGAGTTCATAAAAATAGAGAGATATTTTTTTAAATACTTTTACATAAACTTGAGGTTCTTAGCCTCATGTTTGAGACGCTCATTCTCTTCATACAATATCATGTCATCCCTATCCATGGGAACTGGCAAGCGGAATGAAGAATCCAATAGAGATTTCAACTTTTTATTCTTCTGCCGAAGGATTCCTTCCCTTGTGTGAGACTCTTGAACAATTCGTTGAAGTACAACAATTTGTTCTTTAAGTTTTTCAACCTCATGATTTTTGACTTGTAGCCGCTGGGAAAAAGCGACAATAGAGGATGAGTAGCGAGTCCCGAGACTCACCAAGTCGTAGATAGCATCGGAGTCTGGCTTATTAGCCAAACTGTTGTTCTCTTGCTGCAACATGGCGCCAATGGTAGCTGCAGAAAGGACATGAGATTGAGATGTAGAATACCTCATGGATGCATCTAGAGGAATGTTAGAAGAATAAGCCATTGAGAAAAGAATTGAAAACTTAAAGCGAGAATATTGAACGAATGCAGATGAGTTATAGAGATGAGAATAAGATTTGATGCAAATCGGATGAACTTTAAAACTGATTTTATAGAGATAGCATAAAGAACAAGACAAACTATTGTCTATTCAAATCTTATTAGTCAAAAGAAATATAAGATATGCTGGACACACATTGTCAAAAGTTTTCTTACTAGAAAAACGGTTCTCTGCTCCTATCATGACATTGACGGCCTTAGGAGAGAAGATTGATGGTTGATGCGTCAAGGGTTCCTGATTCAAGTCTGGAACATTAGTGGAAGAGAATTGTTCGGCCATTCTATCGTTATGGAGAAACAGAACTTAGGTCAAGAAGCAATGTTTTTTTTTTGTATTCGATTGGTGAAAATGATTTTTTTTATAGAAACTCAGAGCCTTCAAACCCGTTTGTCAACAACATCAGGCGATTGATCTGCTTTCGCACCGACTGCTAGAGCTAGGCCATCTTTGTAGGTTTTATCAGACACGCGTGGCTCCTGCACCGAACTGTCAGAGTTAGACTTCCAACATTTGCAGGTTTTGTCGGACATGCATGGCTCTGCACCGCATTGCCAGAGCTAGGCTTGCAGCTTTTGCTGTCTTTGTCGGACACGGATAATTTTAATTATTCAACTTCAAATCTCTGAAATATCTAATTCGTCAATAACATCAAGCGGATTTAAATCTTCTTCCGCACCGAGATGATAAAATTCGGCTTCAACCTTTGCAGGTTTTGTCGGGCACGGGTGGTTCCAACTTCTACTCTCTAACGTACCGTTTTATTTGATTATTGCATATTACGAAAAAAAAAAAAATCTTATTGAAACCAATTACGGTTCCTTTTTAATGATGCCAAAAGGGGGAGAAGTCTTATACTAGTATTATACTACCCTGTTATATATGCTAGAATCATGTTTATATTTTTCTTGAAATACTAACGCATATTTTCAGGGGGAGCTTAAGTATTACTGCAGGTCGCAGATTTCTACTAAGTATTTGTCATCATCAAAAAGGGGGAGATTGTTGAACCCAAGGTTTCGAGTCTCGTATATACGTATAAATTTTGATGATAACAAATAATATTGAAAACTCAAGCTCAAGTTGTCTATGCATGAAGGGAGTTAAACACATCAAGAAATCAAGCATGAGCAAGAAAGATATCAAGTCTACAAATGAAGCTCATAGATTATTTTTGTACATCTCTTGATAAAATTAGAAATTGGATTAAGGCTCCAAATTACTCTTTTTTCTCATAAAACATCAAATTACTTTTTCCACATATGCAAGACATTTTTAAATGTCTTAGTTTTGAAAATTATGTTTTTCACATGTGCATAACACCATCAAACAAAATAATTTCGAAAATTATATTTTTTTTTATAAAAACTTGATTTTATAAGATGATTGATTATCATATTTGATATGTGCATATTTTGTTTGAAAGTCTTGAAGGGAGGTGGTGTGTTTTTTTGACTAATGCAAAAGGTAGATGATTTTGTTTGAGAATCTTAAAGGGTGGTTGTGTGTTTTTTTGACATATGCAAAAAGAAGATGATTTGGTTTGAAAAATAAATCATGCTCATTTTGTCTTGTATGAAAAGCAAAAGATTAGATTTGATTTCTTTGAAAAATGAATGGAGTTGTCTTTGACAAATGCAAAAAGGAAATGTTTTTATTTGAATTTTTTGAAAAGTGAATAGTGCTCTTATTTGACATGGGAATCTTTTCAAATTTGAAATTGAAGACTCATTTACCTATAAATAGCTCACTTGAGTTTTGCAAAAATCACAACAAGAGCTTACACATCTATTGCTAAATTTTGCATCATTCTTTCAAAGCTCTCATTCTCTCTTTTATAAAGTTTTGAGCCTTAATTCTTGTTCTTGTTGAGAGAGATATAGTTTGTGCTGTATTGTTCTTATTTCACTCATTGAGGAGTGTTTTCTGATAGCCTACCCACTATCAATTCTTGTATCAGTAAGAGGGTGTGTATAACCCTTGTGTGTGTAGAAGGTGTTCTACACGGGGAATAGTTAAATCACCAAGTGTGAGGTGATTGGAAGTAAGAGGGTGTGTATAACCCTTGTGTGTGTAGAAGGTGTTCTACACAGGGAATAGTTGAATCACCAAGTGTGAGGTGATTGGAAGTGTAGAGGGTGTTCTACACGGAATCTTTGGAGCGGTGCTGCTCAAAGGTGTAATAGGTTTCTATCTCCACCTAAAGGAGATTGAATAGTGAATTTGGGAATCCTCAAGGGGTAGCTTGAGGCGAGGACGTAGGCAGTGGGGCTGAACCTCGTAAAAATACTGAGTTTGCTTTCTCTTACCCTACTCTTTATATTTCCTACTGCTTTATATTTTGGTTATATTTTATATTGTATATTTAGTTTATAAGTATTAATTTTATAATATAACCCAATTCACCCCCCTCTTGTGTTAGTCATCTGGGCAACATAACACAAAAAACATAAATAAAATTATACTGAAACATAAAATAGAATATGCAAATAACAAAAACATACATATAATAAAAACAGAATATGAACTATATTATGCAAAAGACTAAAATAGTGCGTGAGAAATATGCGCCACTCAATGAAATGAATTGGAATAAGATCGAAAATTTTGAATCTAAACAAGATCCAAAGCCTTCTCGGGCAAACAAGGCCTAGAAGTTTTTCTTTTATTTTTTGTCCATTTGCATTTTGTAGTCGCTTAGGAAACTTCATTGGCATTGGAAGCATTTGTTTTTTATCTCTACTCCTTATTAAGTTCGCCACTTTCCGCGAAACTCTTGCTTTATTGTTTATTTCAATCATTTTAATTAATAGAAATAAAAGGGAAAAAAGCAAAAAGATCTTATAATGCCTGGGAAAGAAATCGAGGTAATAATTCTAAAGATAAATGTTATAAAGAAATTTTACAACATACACTTTCATTTAGTTAATAAATTATTTATTATTTTTATCATTTTATTTAAATGTATATATATATAAATATTAAAATTAAATAACAAAATTAAAAAATCACATATTAATTAAGTGAATACATACGTATAAGACATCCACCAAGTCTCAATTATAGATCAAATTGTTCTTTATTATTCAACGATAATCAATCTAAATATATGTGCATGCGTGCGTTTGTAATTGGTGGATCAAATTTTATATTTGTCACTTGTTTAGCCACGACGGCCAAATAGATGGAATATACCTCTAAATGACCTTATTTAAATAAAAATAAGAGGATATATATGTAGAAAATGATTAGAGAAAATACACGTTACCCCATGCCTACTCTTTTAAATTATCACTCCAATTTTAATAACAAAATTCTATAAGAATTTACATAAAAATAAAGAAATTAATAATAAAAAAAACATATTAGAATTAAAATGTAATTATTCTGATTATTAAAAAATTCTAACTCTTTGGATTTTAATAGGATATTTTTTAAAACAAGATTTTGAGATAATTTATTTCTTAAGAGAAAAGAACAAATGAAATTAAACTTAAGAGATAATTAAAAAAAAAAAGAAAAAGAAGAATCGTTGGTATAAATCAGTTAAAATCTGAAAATCGAAATAAGAAACAAGAATGCGGTCTTTACCAATACCATTATACCAGACGAGAATAGCTCAGAAAGATCACGAAAATCCGTGGAACCCCAATTTATATGAGTGAACGAATCGTTCAGTTTCGAAAGGCTTTGATTCTCTCTATCTTTCTCTCTTCAAGATTTATCAGAGTAAGCAACTCGGTGAAGAAAAGAGACGCAATTACAATCACAACGTACAGATCGAAATGGATATGTACACGCACGGCCTCTCCCCTTTGGACTATGACCTCGATTTCTCCGAACCTATATTTCAACCCTTCTCTCATCGCCGGTCTTATTCCTCTTCTGATCGCACGACTAACCGTTACGACGACGAAGATGACGACGATCATCTGGACACCAAGAAGGGCGATACGGGTAACCGTGTGATGCCCAATCACAGCCCTCCCAAGCACCGCCACGACGGCATGTCGCCGCTTCCTTTGGGCATGGATTGGAGTCCCCCTCCTCGCAAATGGGTACTATTCTTTTTCATGTTTGATCAACCCTTTTTTATTTTATTTTATTTTATGTTTTGATAAGTAATATGAGATATTTTATTCCAAGTAAACAGGCATAGCCCAGTACACAGGGATTTTTTGTTTTTCTTTCTTATGGGTTTGAATTGTAATAAGCTGGTTAGGTTAATCTGGTGAGTTTTTATCTGAGCTGAACATTTGATCCGGTGGAGTTGTTGATGTCTTTGAAATTATTGATTTTGATTTAAATCACTGATTTATAGGGTATCTTAGATCACCTGGTTTGGAGAATTGTTTCTTTCTCCGTGCTTAGAATTGAGGCTGTTAGACGGTTATATAATTTTTTCGGTTTGTGATGATATTTTTCATTATTTGGATGTAGGATGGCCGTGACACTGTCTGGCCACTTGATTTCCATACCGGTTGGAGTTACTGCATCTCAATTCCTTCTTGGATTTTCCTCTCCAAATCAAGAGGTTCAGATCCTGTGGTGGTATATCTATTGTTAATTGAAATTAATTTGAATCACTTCGCTATTTTCAAGCTTGATTAGCGTTGGTTATAAATTTTAGAGACGTATGTCTATAAGTTTTCGTCGTTCTGGCAGTTACCTTCTGACCACTCCCCCCTCCCTCCTCCTCCTCGATTTCTTGGAAGGTCTTCAATCTTGTCTTTCTTCCATAAAGCATCTGGTATTATAATTTAGGGTAGTAGCTACTGGTAATGCAACTTGAGTTTCAAGGAACTTTTGTGCCTGATTTGTGTCATCTTTATGCAGACACGTCTATATATAGGAAGTAAAAATATGTTCCATAAAAGAGGAAATTTCGTTGACTTTTCTTGAATTATAACCTAGTGTTGCACTTCAAGCTGTCTAGTTTTGCCCTTCATCTTTAATTAGGCCTCTAATGTGAGTGCACGTTCCTTATTACATAGTTTCATAAGGTATGCTTAGGCAATTACATGATTTTGGAGAATGGTTTTTCTATAGTTACTCATAGCTGACTTATCTCATTGCGAGATCAATGAGGTTTTTTAATAGTTATTGGAAATAAACTATTTCTTTCACAGTATTAAACAGTGCAGTGTATGCTTTTTGTATTGCACTGTGCTGTCTCCTAGTACGTTCAACTTATTTTTTGAATAAAAAGAATAAGTTATATTATCAGTAAATCTGTCATTGGAGGTGTTTTAGTAGCATTTGGTCAAGTTCTGCGTGCTTTGTGGTTAATAAACACCACTTATTTTCTATTTTAACATTCATAGAGAACAGTTTTACAGGATTCAAGTTGGTATACAATCACCAGAAGGGATCACCACTATTCGAGGGATATTAAGAAGATTTAATGATTTTTTAAAGCTTTTTTCTGAAGTGAGTGGTATTTCCTTTTTATTTTTATTTTTATTTTTTTGTTTTGTTACCCTCTGCTGTGCTTAACACATCATATCATTTGGATATTGTGGTTTGAAGACAATCATTCTTTTACTGGCTTTGTAGATCAAAAAGGCTTTTCCTTCAAAATATCTGCCTCCAGCTCCTCCAAAGAAGATGTTGAAAATAAAAAGCCGAACCCTGTTAGAAGAGGTAGATTACAAGTTTTTCTATCATAGTCTCTTTATAAATCTATTTTCTTTAATGATTTTGTGAATTAAGAAATGATTTATGAATTCTATATTTAACTATACTCTTTGAGACGCATTGTAATAGAAATTCATTATAGGAATTGTGATACTGATTCTCATAATCTCTTTACGAAAAAAATGCCTGATCAACTGAAGGAATGTTTTGAGTTTTCCCTTAGGTTTCCCCTTTTTTGCTTTGACCTTGGTAATAGGAGTGAATGGGTTTTTGAGTTGAATTTTTCTGCTGAAGTTCATGAATTTCATGGAAATATGTATCCAATATGAACCTGAAAACTAAAAAGGAAAGAAGAAAATGATGCCTAAGGATATGCACTAGGTTTATGTCAATGGAAAAGGCATACGACCATGTTAGTTGGAATTTCCTCTTGTACTTATTTGAGAGTTATGGTTTTGGAGAGAAATGGTGTATGTAGATCAAGCATTGCATTTCGAAGTTGAGATTTTCTATTATGGTGAACAGTACCCCGCTTGAATTTTTTAATCGCTCACATGGATTGAGACAAGGAGATCCACTATCTCCTTTTCTTTTTGTTCTTGTTATGGATACGTTGCATAGAATGATTGAAGTGGCAGTAGAAGGAAGGTTCTTGTTAGGTTTTGAGGTGGGAAATGAGAATCGGAATAGCGTTAATTATCTCATCCTTTTTGCCGATGACGCTTTAATATTTTGTGAGCTCAACCAAGAACATCTTCAATCTTTGAGAGCGTTGTTGTTATGTTTTGAAGCTGTCTCAGGTCTAAGAATTAACCTTAACAAGTATGAAATTGTTCCAGTGGGTGTAGTAGCCAATATTTCAGATTTGGCTATTATTTTGGGAGTGTAAGATTTCCTCGTTGCTGCTAAGTATCTTTGTCTTCTGCTGGGCGCTTCTCACAAATCTGTTTTGATATGAGATGGGGTGATTGAGAAGATTGAGAGAACGTTGACTGGATGGAAAAAGCTATACTTGTCTAAAGAGAGATGAACTGCCTTGATAAAGAGTACGCTGTCTAATCTTCCCTCGTATTTTCTTTCACTTTTCCCTTTGCCAGTAGGGGTTGCAAAAAGAATTGAGAAAATTTATAGTAATTTCTTTTGAGGAGGTATAAGAGAGGAGAAATATTTTCATTTGGTTAGTTGGAATTTTTAAGGCTGTAAACGAGCCAAGCCAAGCTGAGCCGAGTTTTGGCTTGCCGAGCTTGAGCTCGACTTAAAATACTTGAGCTCGAGCTTAAACTCGAGTTCGAGTTTTTATTTATTATTTGTTCGATCTCGACTCGATAAACCCTACTTCCAACTCGAGTTCAAACTCGAGCTCGTTCCACAAACGAACTTGAGTCGAGTTGAGATCGAGCTTGAAATTTTTATTTTTTTTATAGTTTTTTGAATAAAATTTAAAAATAAATAAATTTCTAATAAAAAATTAATATTAAATTTTTAACTAGTTGATATTTATTCATCATAACAATATGTTATATGTTTATATATTATTAATAAATATATATAATATGATAACATATACGTATTTCACATGCTTCTCACGTACTAATATATGAAATTATTAAATTTTATAAACTAATTATTATACAAATTATAAAACATAATTATGAAATATTTTCATTATATAGATATAAGTAATAATATTACATATTTAATTATAAAAATGCTATACTTATATTATTAGCAATACCTATATATGATATATATATGTCTATATATTTATCAATATATAAATGAATTTTAATCGAGTTGAGCTAACGAGTCGACTCGAGTCTAAGCGAGCGAGTTTTAGCCTAGTCGAGTTGAATTTTGTTGGATATGTGTCATTTACTAATCGAGCAGGTATCTGCTTTCACGAGCGATTTTTTTTTTTTTTTTCACGAGTTGAGTTCGATTCGAGTTTAACCGAGCGAGTATCGAGCGGGCTGTCAAGTAGTCTAGTTCCTTTACAGCCCTAGTCAACTTGGAACAAGGTTTTCAATCAATCTCTTGTGATGGATTTTTTTTTTCCTTTTTGATAAGTAAGAAAGTAACTTTATTAATGAATATAAACAGCACAGCCCAAGTACACGGGCAGTATACAAACAATAATGCCTATTTACATTCTAGGTGCTCTACATTAAAGAAAGAAAATCATCCCCATTGCTAAAATAATGCACATTGCTTCCATTTGGTACAATGACTGAGAACCATAGGATTAAAGAGTGTAGAAAAAAAGTTTGGAGCTCCGCCATTGTTCGTTCTCTATTTCTGGAAAATGGCTTTTGAGAAATTTGAGGATTTTAACAAAGCACTTCTTGGGAACTAACTTTGGAGATATCATGTAGAGAGATGCTTTTTGAAAGAATGTTCTTGCTGTTAACTAAGGGAGTGGGTGGGGGGATTGGTGTCCTAATGAAGTTAGAGGAACATATGGGGTGAGTTTATGGAAGTTCATTAAGAAAGTCTGGGGAGAGTTTTCGAAACATATTAAATTTAAGTTGGGGGAAGGGAAGAGGATTCTTTTTGGCATGATATTTGGTGTGGAGAATCAGCTGTCAAATCTGATTTTCCCTTTCTTTTTAGGATTGCAAGGGATCAAAATGCTGCTGTGGCAGATTATTTCGGATAATAATATTCTGTGGAATATTGATTTTATCAGAGACGTAAATGACTGGGAAGTGAATGTTGTTTCTGATTTTTTGGTAAGAATCCATAATTTCAAAAGTGATGTAGGAAAGAGAGGACAATTTAATGTGGGACCATGCTGGAAATTCCAGTTTTTCAGTTAGTCTCTTCTAGTGCTTATGGTTAGAAAGGAATGAGAGGTGCTTTGATAATAGTGAATGCTGTTTAGGGGATTTTAGGGATTTCTTTCTTAGTACTTTTAGTTTTTGGTGAAGAATCTTGTAAGGAATGAGATTGAATGTAATGTTTTGTTGTAGTTATCTTGTTTTAGCTAGTAAATAGGTGTTCTCTCTTGTATAATTATTTGTGTATTTGGGCTATGCCTATTTATTTGGAATAAAATTTCTCTTATTAATTATAAGAAAAAAGTTAGTTATTTTTGTAAACTGCTGGCTTGTCAGCCTGGTTGTGCTTTTTTTTTTTTTAAATAAGTAAATAAGTATTTTTAATCAAAGAATGGGCAAAAGCCAATTACGAAAGAATGTCATTTTTTAAATAGCAAGAAAATCATGTAGGTCCATGTCATTTAAGTCCCTGGCAATGGCTTAAGTACATAGAGTTCTAAAAAAGAAAACTTTAAGTTCCTCTAGCGATCTTTCTTTGTCTTTGAATGTCTGTTCATTGCGCTCTTGCCTTAAATACCACATGATATAGGTAGGAATCATCTTTCATATTGCCTTGATCGATTGCAAACCACGGATAATAATATAACATGCTAGGGTATCCACCACTGATTCTGGCATAACCCATGCTATATCCAGTCTTCTGAAAACCTCATTCCATAGAATCTTGACTATGTCACAAGGTAGCAGCATATGATTTACCGACTCACCCGTCTACACATACAAGACTAGTCAGCAAGGACTACTCTTCTTTTCCTCAAATTATCAATAGTGAGGATTTTATCCGAGGAAGTTGTCCGCATAAAGAACAAAACTTTGGGAGTTGCTTTGTTTCGCCAAAGACGCCGCCAAGGAAACTGTGTATCGGATACTTGAGTGAGAACTTTGAAAAAAGAGTGAACAGAAAAAACCCCTATCACTGTAGGTACCCGCCACAACCCATCTTCATGCTGATTGTTCGGACTGATTGAATATATGAGGCTATAAAACTCTGCAAAACTGCTTTCCAATCTTGTGCCACTTAGTTGAAATTGATGTTCCAATGTACCCTACCACCCGAGCTCCCTATAGCCTTCTCCACTGTTGCATCTGGAAAAGTGACGGAAACAAATCTTGTAGGGTCTTGGTATCACACCAAACATCTTTCCAAAATCTGATCCTAGATCCTGTACCTACCTGTAGCCTTGTGTGACAATGGAACGCCCCCCACCTTCTTCTAATATGTTTACATAACCCCACTCCATGCGAACCTCACACTTCTCTAGTACACCATCCACCCTCTCGATCACCATATTTATTTTCAATCACAATTTTCCACAAAGCTTCTGGTTCCTTATTAAATTTCTACAGCCATTTACCAAGAAGTGCCTGATTAAACGGCCTAAGTTTTCGAATGCCCAAACCCCCATTAGAACTAGGGCGACGTACCTTCTCCTACCTAACTAGATGGAACTTGAGTTTTTTCCCCAAGCCACCCCACAGAAACTCACGTTGCAGCTTCTCAATTTGGTTTGCCACCCTTGCCGGTATCAGAAACAAGGAGAGGAAGTATGTCGGTAAATTTGAAATAGTACTCTTGACAAAGTTGGGTTTGGTTTGTTTTCAGAAATGAGATGAAAGTTAAAATAAGAATAAAATATTTTTGTAAAATATTTTTTTAATATTAGTTTTGTTTTGAGATTTGAAAAAGTGATTTTGAAATTTGAAAAAGTTGAATTTTTTATTATATTTTGTATGGGGATTTGAAAAAGTGTAATGATGAGTTTGAGAAGAGTTTGCGGTTTTTGGTTTTGTTTCTCAAAGCAAACAAGGCCTTAGTCGCTCTCCTCTTTAATGGTATGGACCTACATGATTTTATTGTTTCCAATGCACCTATTTGATAGGCCATGTGTAATTTGTAATTGGCTTGTGCCCATTCATTGATTAATAATACTTTTTACCTATCCAAAAAAAATTTAGTTGCTTTCCTTTCGACAGGTACTTCTCTTCCGCCTAGCCAGTTTCCTTTCCATCTTTTCGATCACTGGATCCCAGATCAAACTTGTCCTTGAAGAAATCTCCAATAGCAACCCCAGATACTTCATAGGTAAAACACCAGACTTGCAACCTATTAATTCAGCTAACTCTCGCATATTATGAATACCCCAATTGGCACCATCTCAGATTAGTCATAGTTCATTGTTAGCCTGGTTGTGCTTTCTTTTGGAAAAGCATTTGGAGAGTGAAGGTACCTACTAAGGTGGCCTTTTTTAGTTGGGTGGTTGCTCTAGGGAAAGTATTGACTACGGATAACCTTAGAAAACTTGGTTTGTGTATTGCTGATTGGTGTGTTATATGCAAGAAGGATGGTCAATCTGTAAATCATCTCTTTCTTCATTGTGAGGTGGCAAAGTCTTTGTGGAATGAGGTTCTTGGTTGGACGAGTATATATTGGGTGATGCCAAAGGAAGTTGTGGATCTTCTTGCATTTTGGAGAGGTTTTGAGGGAAGGAAATGTGTAGATACTAGATGGAAATGATTCCTTTGTACTTAACATGTTGTCTTTGGCTGGAAAAGAATGAGAGATGTTTTGAAGACAGATTGTTCTTTCTAAGGACTTTGGAATTTTTTCTTTTGTACTTTGTGGGCTAAGATTTTTGTAAGAAATGATGATAATGTACTGAATTTGTATTAGTCTTTTTCTTGCTTACTAGAGTGTAGTAGGTATTTCCTTTGTCTACTTCCCGTATACTTGGACTGTGCCTATTCATGGTGATTAAATCTCTTATTAATTATAAAAAAAAATTAATAATGTCAATTTGGTGGGCAATGGCTCATTTGTATAATATTGGCTGCGTTAATTGATTTTGTGCATCCCTTATGTTTACTTTCAATTGATACATTTGCTAACTACTCCTAAGAAATATTTTTTGCGTTTTCCTGCTCATGAGATTTTAAAAACCAAGAATATTTTCCCCACAAAATAACAGCAATAATATTCTCAAATTGGTTAGTTTGTTGCAGAGAAGGTGTTTCTTGGAGGATTGGATGGAGAAACTATTGTCAGACATTGATGTATCAAGAAGTGCTCCGGTGGCGGACTTTCTTGAGCTAGAAGCTGCTGCAAGGTCTTGTAGGTTTTTCCTTGATGCATCTTGAAAACAACATTATATTGGTTTCTTAATTCTTTTTCGTTCTTTGATAATTAACAAATTTTATTAGTGAGAATAGGCATAACCCAAGTACGTAGGGGGTATACAAGAGTTTACACCTAGTAATATTGGTTTCTTAATTCTTAATTGCGCCAAGTGCTGATATTAAATTGCAGAATATAGATACTTTACGACGATACTCCACCAAACTAATTGTGTTTGGGTTTTCACTTTCAGCATTCTATGATGAGAACCAGCAAACACAAGATGTTAATTCTTCAACCAGTGGTGTGGTTCCATTATCTCTGTTCCATTCCAACTCAGATGTTTCTGCACTTGCTGTTAGTTCATTCATTGTATCAGACCATGGTAATGATACATCTCATGAAATATCTGAGGTTGGAACACCAACACATGAAAATTCTAGTCGTGCGGATCTTGGCCTGGAGAGTTCCATATCTGAACAAGACTTAATTGATCCAGTCGATGGAACTGTCAAGTATGGCATGTTTAACAGAAAGTTTATTCAGGAGAGCCTCCAAAGACTTTCAAGGCATAGAAGGCAGATGGGAAATGAGGGCAATAATATAGGCAGGGATGAAGTACATGAGAATACGTCTAATGCCAAAACTCTCCGCTTGGATGGAACGGAGTTTTTTTCCGAACTAGGGGATTGCAAGCCGGATGGCCATGTTCGTAGACTCTCAACAGAGAGTGTTGGAAGTGACTTGAGTTCTGCAAGGGCCAGTGAAATATTGAATGTAGGGGCAGCCAATTTGTTTGGTGATTACCTTGACCCTTCTGAAGCCCCTGGAGCTCCAAGAAACATGGATTCTTTTGTAAATCAAGATTCACAGCTTCCAAGGCACGTACTGGTTGCTCTTCCATCTGATGAACGCCATAAACTGAACAGGGTACTTGTAACCATGCAGCGGAGACTAGCCACAGCAAAAGCTGACCTGGAGGACCTTATAGCAAGATTGAATCAAGAAGTTGCTGTTAGACAATTCCTCACGACAAAGGTATATTCTGTAACAGTTATAAGCATTTTTTCTTGACATTATTCTATTTCTTTACTGTCTTTCCCGGTCGTTTTTTTCTTAACAGTTCACATAAGGAGCATTTTAGTAGCAGTATTTATTGAATGGTTGAATTCAATTCTTATGTCTACTGTGATGAGAATGGAGGAAAGTAGCAGATAGATTTCTTGTGCTCTCGTGTTGTGCCATATCAGTATATTATGACGTGGGCTATCTTGTTTATCTCTTCATTTCTTTTCAGTTTGGAAGAATTCAATTTAAGATGGAAGTTTTGATATACTTAGTGTTTTGTTACTTGACTATGGTAAATTTAAAAGGTAGACTGTTGTTCAATATTAATGTATTAATCTGATTGTGATAGTTGTATTGAAAGACATCACAAGCTTAGACGAGCGTGAAAACTTGTTCTAGGATAAAATGTGTTTGATCAATGAAACGAGCTTTTTGTTTTTTGATGTAATCTTTTTTTTTTTCCTTATTTTTTACCTTACTAGAACTGTCAATTGAAGCCAAATGGACATACGGCACAGACTGTTGATGTTTTATTATATGATTAAAATATATCGTCTATACAGAATTGTAATTGGTGGACATGGATCAAAGTCATATTAATGCACTGAACATGAAAGTCCCCAGGATCTTGTCATCAGGCAGCTACTTGAATTAATTTTTTATTTTTTGTAATTGAGAAATGTACTTTTTTGTGCACAAATGAGTTTGAGGTGCCATATCCTCAGTTTCTCCCCTTGAACACAATGAATTCCACTATGGTATAGGAGAACTAGAGAGCTTAGGGATGCATGTCACATTTACAATGTCCACGCTTCAGATTGTGTTGATTGGGGTTGTTTTTTGAAAGAAAGTAGACTGTTATTATGTATGGCATCTACTCCTTGTCCAGCAAGTTTGAAATTATAAGCGGCACATCCCAAAACAATTTCTCAGTTTAGAACTGTAATTTGATTCTGAGAAAAAAGTAATAGTGACTGCAAATCAGTCAATATAGAAAAAAGTAATAGTGACTGCAAATCAGTCAATATATACACTGGATAAGACCAAGGTTTGCCCTTTCTTTATAGAAAAAGCTGAGCCTCCAACTCCACCCTCTCTCAGCTCTTTTCCTTCCACAAACTCTTTCTGCACGTTTATTTCATAGCATTAGGTTTTCCCTTTCTCAATTTCATACTTATTTTTCGATTGAGTATAAATTGTTATGAATCCAGTATTAAGAGGATTATGCTAAAGCTGATGTGTCAGATATTGCCTTGGACAACACATCCCTAAAATCTGGAAATTAAAATGCATTAATAATTATATTGGGAAGTTGTCTGTCACAATTAAAATAGAAACTTTTAATTCTAATGTGCAAAAGAGAGAAAAGATAGTTACTTATGATGGCCTTGACATTCTTTAAGTTTTCAAGATCAATTTTAGGTAACATACTGTCCATTAATTTCATCTATGGGGGATGCTCTTTATAGGTCAAAGATTTGGAAGGGGAACTTGAAACTACTAGACAGAGTTGTAAAGATAACATGGAGCAGGCTGTTTTGACTGAAAGGGAAAGATTTACACAAATGCAGTGGGATATGGAGGAGCTTCGTGGGAAGTGCCTGGAGATGGAACTAAAATTGAAGTCTGAACAGGTTTGATCTATCCTACCATTATTATTTATTGGGATCTCCTTGTTATTCAATTTTTGAAGCTTTGATAAATGATGTGCGATAATATTCCAGGATGAAAGAATGCGTGCAGAGTCAACAAAAAGAGCCATCATTCAGGAGAACAAAATGCTGCTGCAGGAGTTAGATGTAGGTAGAGAACAGCTTGAAAACTTGAAGAAACATCATGATGAATTTGAGGTGAAATCAAAGGCAGATGTAAAGCTGCTCGTTAAAGAGGTCAAATCCCTTAGAAGTTCTCAGTTAGAATTGAAGCAGGAGCTCAGCCGATTAATGAAAGAAAAACTAGAAGTAGAGGTGCCCATTTTCTTTTATGTACTTAGTTTTTAATGAAGTTTCTGGTTCTTTCTTTATGGATATATTGACTGCATTTCTTATGGGGTTTGCTAGTTTTTATACGTATAACCAATGGAAGGAAGAGTAGTTTGCTGCGTGCAAATAAAAAAAAAATGTAGGGCCAGAGTCATGGTCTAAAATTTGTGGCCATATTTCCATGAAACAATATTTGTAAATAGTTTTATCTGAAGTGGCTTTTCGCAGAGGTGAACAAAAAAATAAATATTTAAATATTGAGTGTCAAACTTATCTATCTAGAGCATCAGTTTATATCAATTGCTTTGGTCTTAGAAGCTTTATGTGTCTCAAACCGTTAGTCATGGGGAAATTCTAGTTTCTGAGAATAGAAGACAACCAATTGAATGGGCTAGGCATATGTGAGCTTGCACACCCCCTCACAGATTTTTATTCTACATAATTTCGAAGCAGAAGTTTTGCTGTCGCTAAGCCACAACATCTACAATTTTACTAAACTATCAATATAAATGCTATGAAGTAACATCATTACTTCTTATTTGTGCTAATCACACCAAAAGTACTGAATAAAGACCAACAACCAAGTCTATTAGAAGGAACGGGCTCTCATTGTGCCCATTATTTCTAACTCATTCCTATTAGAAGGTACGGGCTCTCATTGTGCCCATTATTTCTAACTCACTCCTATTAGAAGGTGCTATATTTCTTTAAAATAACTTATCTTACTTGGTTTGTACTTAGATTGTCCATACCATTTTATATCATTTGCTGTGCCCACCTATTTCATGCTGTTGTTTCTTGCGTCTTCCAGAGGAGTCTTCAAAGGGAAAAGCAAAGAACAGACAACGCAAATACTGCCAATGCAAAGTTGCTGCATGAGTGTGGAATTCTTCGTGAAAGGCTTCGGGAGTGTAGTGTTAATTTTCTGGTTGAAGAGGAAGATAAATTAACCGTGGACACTTCATCACCATCTGATGCAATAGATCTGTTGACGACATCCGACAATAGAATTGGTCTCCTGCTTGCAGAGGTATCTTTACATCTTGAATCGACGTACTCTTCTGTTTGTTGTCCTATGTCCTTGGAAATCTCAATTTGGAACACTAATTTCAATACCAATTCCTTTGGGGTATGAAAGTTAATGGCCTAGATACAAGGTCACAAGCTTTATTGGTTGCTTGTGGCATATTTTTTTGGACGATTCATCGGTACACCAATCTTACTTACCACGCCACAATGGAAAGAAAAATGTATTGTGTGCAAGTGTTAAAAGTCCATCTGCTCTGTCATCTAGTGGTTCGCACTGTCAGTTGAGAAGATGCCCAATTTGGGGGTCAAGTCTTCAAGGGAGTACGGTGGGTTGATATTTAGAAGAATTCAGGGAAAGTGTGGTGTAACACCTCGAGAACCACATAAATCGAGAGAATTGTCAGTAGATGTATTTCAGGTTCAGCTTAGGTTCAATATACGCCTGGTTACTTGGGTGCGCACTATAGGTTTACATGTTCACTGGCTTCTATTTGATTGTATCCTGGGCCACCCAGCCAAACACACGATTTTTGCTAGTGTACTCATGTTGCTTGGGTTTTTATTTTTTTAACATCTTCATTTACTTATACTTATTAAAAAAAAAAACATCTTCATTTACTTATAATGAAAAAGGCAGTGTACTGATGGGCGACGGCACTATCTTCATACTAACTCCTAGTGAAAAAGTTAAAGACTAGTTTTCAATTTATGCTTACTTTGATTTGTTTGTTCATGATGTTGTCTTGGAAGAGTGTGATGGCAGTTCTCTTTTCTCCTCTTGAGCGAAAACCTAAATGGTGCTTATCCCATAGATTTGTGTGCCATGGGCATGAAAAGTAGAAGGGTGAAATTGATAGAAATCACACAATCAGAACAACCCCATGATTGTGATACTACCATATACAGTTGTAGCATCATGTTTCAAAATATTTGTTTAAAGCACGTGGATTGCAGTTTTGATTGATAAGAACCGAGAAAGTTATTCATGTACCAAAAGACCACCTCTTTTCCCCGATTGTTCATATCTAACAAAGACACGACACGTTATAATTTTAAATATGTTCGGAAATTTAAAACTCAAGATTTATTTTTAAATTTTGCTTTGATGTTTTTCCTATAATCTTCTGTGTATCTGAACCTTGACTTAATTACACGTGGTTCATGAAATTTGGACAGGCACAGCTCCTTGCACAGGATGTAGAAAATGCAGTTGCAGCAGTGGATGAGACTAGTCGTGCAAATGGCAATAATATTAGAACAGATGATGAGTTGAGGAAGATGTTGACTGATGTATTTGTGGACAATGCAACATTAAGGAAACAGGTTAACTCAGTTCTCCGTTGTGCTTTAGCAAATGCTACAACTGAGAAAGATGATGAGGACGAGGAAGTTCCTTTCAGGAAAACTGTTCTAAGCAAGTTCTTAGAACGATGACACGGTCAATCTTGTAGATAAATACTTGTATGTATGGCAAAGGGTATCATCCCTCTAAAAGCAATAGAATTAGAAACCCATTGAATTTTGTCTTTCGTAAATATATGGGTGTTCTGCACCTAAATCACATTGCTGTATCTTATTGTTTTGACGAATAAATTATTTTAAGAAGCTGACAGGCGTCCATTAAATTCCATCCATCATCATCAATGGATTAGCCAAAGTTAAAAGGACACATCTGTCCCTGGCATTATTGTTTGACAAATGTGAGTTGAATTTTAGATTTTAACTCTTGCATTCACATAAGTCTTCATAATTAAATAATTATTATTTTTTATTATATAATAATAAAATAATATAAGATAAATTTGATTTTGGTTATTTGTATCAAATCTGTACACTAAGTTATCTATTTATTCAATATATAGTAATGTGTAATTAAAAGTTAAAATAAATAATTAAATTTAAATTTAAATTATTATTTTATTTTATTTATCATGTTTTAATATTCTATTTGTTATATATTAGTAACCATATTTTAATTAAATTAGAGTTAAAATAATTGAGTAGAAGAAAGAAATAATTCATGTGTAGTAGAAAGAGAAATAATTGATCAAATATATTTGGTGGAGTAATGTTAGATGTCACCATCTGAATTTTTCTAGAGAATTCTACTACCTTCTAGAGTCTCTTTTTCTTATAAATTATTCTAGAATGTAGTAGATTGTTGTAGAGTTGTATACAAAACTCTAGAATGGTTCTTTACCCTTAAGATTGTGACACTTGTCACAATCCTAACTATACTTCTAGAAGTAGTCTAGAATGTTCCTTACCCTTAAAATTGTGACATTTGTCAAAATCCTAGCCATTCTTTGTACCAAGAGTTCCCTATAAATAGAAGGAGTCTCATTTGTGTAAATCACCAAGTAATAAGAGTAACAAGTTCTCTAGAGCTTCTCTCTCTACTCTCTCTCTCTCTCTCTAGAGTTGTTCTATCTTGTCTTGAGTCGTTTAGAAGGCTTACTTGGGAGCTTTGTCTGGGACAAAACCTCCTAAGGCCGCATGGGACATGTGAAGAATTTCTAAACCCGTGACAGTTGGTATTAGAGCATCGAGCTTGGGATGGGGGAACCAAGTGTGGTCACTATGGAGAACCAGGAACTACGAAAGAGTAAGAGGTCGAAGGAGTCGACCTCGTCTGTGGAGTCTCGCCTCGATAGTATCGAGAAGACCATGGCCAAGATACTGGCCAAGATGGAAGAATGGGATCAGTCTCACAGGGAGGTGAGCACCCTTGACAACACCGTGACCAGGGTGGAGGTGGTAGTGGCAGATGTCAAGGACCGTCTTGACATCATGGAGCAAAACATCGAGGAGTTAGGATTGGAGGGCCAATCCGAATCGCTCAAGGAATCCATTCTAAGCACCATCAACCCCACCCTTAAAGCACAGCGTGTTGAGAACATTGCCTTCCAAGACCGGGTCTTGGGGGAACTAACCAAACTCCAGGAGCAAATGGAGGAACACCGCGTCGGTCTAGAGGAAACCAGGGCGGACTCGACCATGTGCAAGCGAGCTGTGGCCAATGGGGGCACCATCGGAGGAGGAATGGTGTCTACACCACGAGTAGATACCCCCAAACCAAAGGAGTTCGACGGCAAACGGGATGCCAAAGAACTCGACAACTACCTGTGGCACATGGAACGCTACTTCGAAGCGTTGAACATGCAAGACGAGCATGTCAAGGTACGTACTGGTTCTCTCTATCTTACTAATCTTGCTGGTACTTGGTGGCGTCGTAAGTATAGTGAAATAGAGAAGGGTATGTGTGCCATCAACTCATGGGAGGAGTTTAAGCATGAACTCAAGAGGCAATTCTATCCTGAGAACGTGGCCTTGTATGCGCGGAAGAGAATGAAGGAGTTGAAACACACCTCTTCCATTCGCAACTATGTTAAGGAGTTCTCAGCACTCATGCTTCAAATCACAAATATGAGTGAAGAAGATCTCCTTTTCAACTTCATCGACGGCCTCAAGTCATGGGTGGCTCAAGAGCTCAAGCGTCGTGGGGTCAACGACATCTCCACCGCCTTAACTGTAGCCGAAATCTTGGAAGAGTTTGAGTATCACAAGAGTGATAACTCTTCAAAGCCCAAACCTTCGAAGGATAGCTACAACAAAGGTGGGGGAGCAAAATGGTCCAAGCCCCCACAGCACAAAGAGCGGGGAGATAGGCCTTCAACGTCGAGGGAAGGAAGGAATGAGTACTCCAAAGACAAGAAGCCAAAGGATGTTTGCTTCCTTTGTGACGGACCACACTGGACTAGAGACTGTCCTAAGAGGAAGGCCCTCAATGCCATGCTGGAGGAAAAAGAAGTCCAAGAGAAGTCGCAGATGGGGTGCTTGCAACTTCTCAACTCACTAAAGGCAAACACTAAGCCAACCACCAAGGATGGGTCTGTGATGTTTGTCTAGGTGGTCGTCAACGGGAAGAAGACCCATGCTATGGTCGACTCAGGGGCTTCTCACAACTTCATCAAGAAGGAGGAGGCCACACGGCTAGGCATCCCTCTGAAGAAGGGTTAAGGATGGCTGAAGACGGTGAATTCTGAAGCCAGACCGCTTGATGGCGTAGCTCATGGTGTAGAACTACAACTCGGTACATGGAAGGGGAAAGTGGACTTTTCCATTGCACTCATGGACGACTTCAACGTCGTGTTGGGAATGGAGTTCTTGAGACAATTCAACGTAGTGTCTCTTCCCCACTACAATTCGGTATGTATCTTAGAAGGTGGTCCTTGCATGATACCCACCGTGTCTAAGCCAAACACAACTCAATTATTGTCAGCCATGCAATTCAAGAAGGGTTGGAAAAAAGGAGAGGTGTCCTACTTAGCTTCGTTGGAAGAATGTGAAGTAAAGATATCCTCCCCTCCACCTAAGGAAATCCAAAAAGTCCTCAAGGATTATGAGGATGTCATGCCACCACAGTTGCCCAAGCAACTACCACCTAGGAGAGAGGTGAATCATATGATTGAGCTGGAACCTGGTGCCAAACCACCTGCAAAGGCGCCTTATCACATGTCGCCTCCAGAACTTGAAGAGCTGAGGAGGCAACTGAATGAGCTACTTGATGCTGGATTCATTCAACCCTCCAAGGCACCATATGGAGCACCGGTATTGTTCCAAAGGAAGCATGATGGGTCCTTGCGACTGTGCATCGACTATCGGGCTCTCAATAAGGTAACCATCAAGAACAAATACATCATTCCTTTGATTGCTGACTTGTTTGATCAACTAGGTCATGCAAAGTACTTCTCCAAACTTGATCTGAGATCAGGTTACTATCAAGTGAGGATTGAGGAAGGAGACGAACCCAAGACGACTTGTGTGACTCGATATTGAGCATATGAGTTCTTAGTGATGCCCTTTGGCCTCACAAACGCTCCAGCCACCTTTTGCACCCTCATGAACAAGATCTTCCACCCCTATCTCGATCAATTCGTGGTGGTCTATCTAGATGACATCGTCATCTATAGTTCTACCATCGAGGAGCATGTAGAACATCTAAAGGTTGTTTTCCGTGTCTTAAGGGAAAATCAACTCTATATCAAGAAGGAGAATTGCTCGTTTGCGCTAAATGGAGTCCATTTCCTTGGCCACAAGATCCAAGGAGGCAAACTCAGCATGGAGGAGGGGAAAGTGCAGGCCATCAAGGAGTGGGATCCTCCCACCAAGGTTACCGAATTTCGATCTTTCCTTGGGTTAGTCAACTACTATAGAAAATTTATAAAGGGATACTCTACAAGGGCATCCCCTCTCACTGACTTGCTCAAGAAAAGTAGAAAATGGGAGTGGACATCAAAGTGTCAAGAAGCCTTTGATGACCTGAAAACCGCCATCATAGAGGAACCGGTCTTAGCCCTACCAGACTGCACCAAGCCTTTTGATGTGTACTCAGATGCTTCAGACTTCGCCATTGGGGGAGTTCTTATGCAAGAAGGACACCCTATTGCATATCAGAGCCACAAGCTCAATGACACTGAAATGCGATACACAGTGCAGGAGAAGGAAATGACAGCCATTATCCACTGCCTTAGAGTTTGGCGACACTATTTGCTTGGCTCTCAGTTCATAGTTAAGACCGACAATATTGCCACCAGTTACTTCAAAATCAGAAGAAACTGAACTCAAAGTAAGCCTGGTGGCAAGACTTCTTGGCGGAATTTGACTACCTCTTGGAGTACAAACCTGGCAAGGCCAACGTCGTTGCTGACGCCCTTAGTAGAAAGGGTGAGCTTGCCCACATCACTAGTGTACAAGGAGAGACACTAGGGATGATCCGTGAAGGCTTGGAGCATGACCCTCTAGCCAAAAACTTGGTGAACTTGGCTAAGGAGGGGAAAACCAAGAGGTTTTGGGTAGAGGATGGGTTACTCTACACCACCAAGCGGCGACTATATGTTCCGAAGTGGGGAAAGCTACGAAGGAATCTTATTAAGGAATGCCATGATTCCTTATGGGTTGGACATCCTGGCCAACGTCGCACACAAATCTTGTTGGAAGCCTCCTATTACTGGCCTCAGATGGGAGATGAAATGGAGCTTTTCGTGAATACTTGTCTTGTGTGCCAACAAGACAAAGTGGAGAACCGAAGCCCTGCGGGATTGCTAGAACCACTACCCACTCCTTCCTGTCCTTGGGAGAGTGTCAGCATGGATTTCATAGTGGCTCTCCCCAAGTCTGAAGAATGTGGCACCATCATTGTTGTGGTGGATCGGTTTTCCAAATATGCCACTTTTATTGCTGCTTCCAAAGATTGTTCAGTTGAGGAGACAGCCAAGTTATTTTTCAAGCATGTGGTTAAGTACTGGGGCTTACCACAAAGCATCATCAGTGATCGAGACCCTCGCTTCACAGGAAAGTTCTGGTCGGGACTATTCAAACTCATGGGGTCAGCACTACATTTCTCCACCAGCTTTCACCCACAAACAAATGGGCAAACTGAGAGGGTGAATGCCTTGTTGGAGCTATACTTGAGGCACTTTAAAAGTGCTAACCAATCTGACTGGGCTAAACTGTTGGATGTGGCTCAATTCTCCTACAACTTACAAAGGAGTGAGTCTACAAACAAGAGTCCATTTGAGATTGTAATGGGACAACAACCACTCACTCCTCAGTCATTGGAGACGAGCTATGAGGGGAATTGCCCAACGGCCTTCAAGGTTGCCAAATCTTGGAACGAATAGCTGGATGTGACTCGTTCCTACTTAGATAAAGCAACTAGGAAGATGAAGAACTGGGCCGATCAAAAGAGGCGACACATGGAGTATCGCATAGGAGACTTGGTGATGGTAAAGATTTTGTCAAGCCAACATAAGTTTACAAGAAAACTGCACAAGGCACTTATGCAGCGATATGAAGGACCATTCACAATCATCAAGAAAATAGGGAATGTCTCCTACAAACTAGACTTGCCCCCTAAATTCAAGTTTCATCCTGTCTTTCATGTAAGCTGTTTAAAGTCTTATCATGGTGATGATGAAGAGCCAACACGGGGAGAGTCTAAGCGGGCTCCATTAGGCATAACCACCACTTTTGACACAGCAGTAGAGGAAATCTTGGTGGATCGGGAAGTCAGACAAAGGAGTCACAAGCCACGCCAAGAATACCTGATCAAGTGGAAGGGATTGCCCTCAAGTGAAACGACTTGGGAACCTAAGGAGTCACTGTGGCAGTTTGAAGATCAAATCCAAAGGTTCCACAAAGATACCGCGTCGATGACGTCACAAAGTTAGGTGGAGGAGAATGTCACCACTTGGATTTTTCTAGAGAATTCTACTACCTTCTAGAGTCTCCTTCCCTTGTAGATTATTCTAGAATGTAGTAGATTGTTGTAGAGTTGTATAGAAAACCCTAGAATGGTTCTTTGCCCTTAAGATTGTGACATTTGTCACAATCCTAACTATACTTCTAGAATTAGTCTAAAATGTTCCTTACCCTTAAGATTGTGACACTTGTCACAATCCTAGCCATTCTTTGTACCAAGAGTTCCCTATAAATAGAGGGAGTCTCATTTGTGTAAATCACCAAACAATAAGAGTAACAAGTTCTCTAGAGCTTCTCTCTCTACTCTCTCTCTCTCTCTAGAGTTGTTCTCTCTTATCTTGAGTCGCTTAGAAGGCTTACTTGGGAGTTTTGTCCGGGACAAAACCTCCTAAGGCCACACGGGACGTGTGAAGAATTTCTAAGTCCGTGACATAGAGGTACACAACTTTGTGTACTTTTTGTAGAATTGACGACATGTGAGTCAAAATATTAAAAAAAAGATAAAGTATAATAAAAGAAATAAAAATGAATGATACGAAATAATTAGATTAAATGAAGTATAAAAATAATATTTGTATACAACGTATACGCAAATGGTACACAAATGATATTCAAAAAATATTTCTATATTTGGTGTATCTACGGTAATTATCAAATTTGAAAATGGTTTTGGCGTTCACCGTAGCTAAAGTTAAATATTTAAATTTTAGCTAATCAATTATGATGATATTTTGGAGTCTTAATAGCTAAATATGTGATAAATTTAACCTTCAACTAATCCATTAAGGATGCTCTCAGCAAGCGTAACGCTCAAAAAACTTCATCTTGACCTCTAAAACAGACGTCGCAAGCCAATTCGTTGCTGGTGTTTTAGCAGAATCAAGGAAGGGTTGCTGTGATTGGAAAGATAATATGGAGTCGTAACTCTGAAAAAAATGTATCGTGATATACGTAGAGCAGTTCCTCCATGGGAATGACGGATGATAAAGCAAAGGATTTTCCAAATGAATAAAGTGCATATGAGACAGACAAGGGCCCCCGACCCGATCGTGCTGGGGGTGCAGATTCTCTATTTTTCAGAAAATCAGTTCCTTTTCAATTACATGACCGGCCTTTCTAAGTAAAATACATTCACACACACAAGCAGAAAGGAAACTTTCAAATCTGACGACTCCATATGAAAACAAAATTCCACTATGCTTGAATCTGACGATTGTAAAACCGGACGTGGCCCTCTAAAAATAAACAAGTATCTGGGACAACAGATTGGTCGGTAGCATCAACTAGCGTAGAGATGCATATTTTGTCCGACACGGCTAAAACTCACCTTAGATTTGGGGGCAGTTTCTACTTGTCTCCACCTCCAAACATCCCCATCATATCTTTCGTAGATCCCATTTGCTTCATCAAGTTTTGTAAGCCACCCATGCCACCAATCTGCTTCAGCATCTGCGGGGGGAGGACTTTGCTCATGTGTTGTGCATTCATATTCCGTGATAATGCACTCATTTCACCCTTCTTTGGAATCTTAAGACCTTTCATTTTGCTCCATACTTTAGCAAGGCGCTTGTACTCTTCCAACATCTCTGACACTTCTCTAACATGACGCCCCGATCCTCGTGCTATCCGCATCATTCGAGACTCATTCATGAGTTTCGGGTTCGTACTATCCAACTCTGCAATATTTTAGCAATTAGCTACTATGATCAGAAACTGAAGTCAAATTATAAAATTAATCCCATAACCATGTGTTTGGAAATATAGTAAAACGACATAAAATGGCCTTGACTTGCCTTCATCTGTCATTGAGTCCATCATGGTCATGTATCGCTTGATCTTTGCTGAACTTTCTTTTTCACGACCTTTTGGCATTAGCTCAGCACTAAAACCTGGAAGCATTGAGAAAACCTACGCAAAACAGATCATTCATCAGCATGAAAAATAAGGCATAACTAACTAATTATTTTTCGCACACCCTAATAACTGAGGATGCACAATAAAGTGAAAAGCACAATTTTGTGAGACTTTCAATTAAATAGTATAAGTAATAACCTGGCTAATTGGGCCCATTTTAAGTATGTTCTGAAATTGCTCATACATAATCCTTAATGTAAAATTCCCTTCTGAGAGCTTTTGCAGAAGTTCGGGCTGCTGATCCATTGGAACAACTTCATGAATTTTGTCCATAAAGCCAGACCAATCACCCATGCCTAGTTGGAAAGATAATTGATATGTAAGGACTTGAAATATTCGCAAAAAATATTTAAGGCCACAGAAGTCGGGTGCCAAGACAGTAAAAAGGGGTGCACACCTAAGAGACGGCTGACAAATGGTTTAACATCAAACACTTCAAACTCATCCATATGCTCTCCAGTTCCAATAAATATGACGGGACTCTTTGTTGCCGCAACACTAAAGATAAGAGTAGTATAGCATTTAGTTGTCAAAGCATATAAAGGCTACATGGTTTAAAATATATAATGATTTTATCAGAATGAGCACTAAATTGACATTTCATGGAAGATTAAATCAAACTTGAAGGTGAATAAAAATCCCATAATTTATAAAAATTTCGGTTTAGAAATAGATGTTCAGAACTATCAAAGGAAAACTAGGGTTTTTCTTTGTTAAGCACATCTAAATAATATTTAAGTCCACCTAAAATTGAGAATCTTGGGCCATTTACAGATCACACTGTAGAAAGGACCCAAGCTTTTACTGGACATACAAGCAATAAGAGATACCACAGAATATGCCAGAAGCAGTGAAATGAGAGCATCAGTGCTGAATAAATTACCAAAACCTTAAAACCTAATGCTTTCACCACTGGCTGAGAAATTCATGGTTGCAAACCTCTTCTGAAAGGTGTAACGTCTCAAAAGGAAGAACTGTGCAGTATGCAAATGGTAAGAGGTACTAGATTTTTTTTGATAGGTGGTAAGAACACTACAAGGTAGTAACTTTTTTTTTTTTGATAAAACTACGAGGTAGTAACTAATCAACCAGATCACAGGCCTACATCTGTCGTCAAGAGTGTATTCAAGTACATACTGCTCAATGGCGTTCTTTACTATATATAAGAAAGATAATACTCCCTCCCTTCAAGAATGAGTATCTCGGACTCCCATTATGGAATGGATGGTATTTATTATCTATTCCAGAAATCCTACACCCAATAATTTTGAGAAGAACCAAACCAACTTAAGGAAACACATTCATGGAAGCTCTAATATTACATTTACATCTACTACAAGAAAATTGTTTATCTGCAACCAATTATTTCTAGCGAAATGACTATTTTCAGATAAAATGAGTCAGTTTTCGTCGCAAATAGTCCTTTCCGTCGCAACTAATTATTCAAAATTGCTCGTTTTTCTTTTAGTGATCCAACTAAAATATGAGCTGTAGGCTGTAATTGTTTGAGATAGAACTTACGCACTGAGAGCACCACCTCCCTTTGCATGCCCATCCATTTTGGTAACAATTACAGCTCCAACTGAAACACTTTGTTTGAAAGCTTGAGCTTGATCAAATGCAGCCTGACCAATACTGCTATCCATAACAAATATAACAAGATCCGGTTTCTGAAAGATGCAAAGAAAATATATCAGCAATTGTGGTCAATCAGCTACAATTTTATGGGAGGAACAAAGTGATATCAGGAAAATACCGTGGCTTCTGAAACTTGACGCATTTCTTCAAAAAGAGCAGCTTCTTGTTTGTGACGCCCGCTGGTGTCAACAATTATTAGATCACAATTTTCTTTCTTAAATCTTTCCACACCGTCCACTGCAATTTTCACAGGATCTGATTCTGTATAGCTGTAGGGGTGAAAATCCCAATTATTACTTGAATTTGGTGGAATACATTATCTGATTGAAAGTGACTAACGAAGGCATCAATGAGAGTAATAATGAAAAGACAAACAAGCAGAAATGATATAGAAGGACAATTACAGTACATGTCATAGAAGATAATATGTTGATAACCAGTAGAGAGTAAAGAAGTACCTTCCATAAAATGGAATCTTAGCTTTAGTTGCATTCTGTTTCAATTGATCAAAAGCACCGGCTCTAAATGTATCCGCACAAACAAGGGCAGGCCTCCAGCCCTTTTTCTGATGATAGTATGCATATTTTGTACATGTTGTGGTTTTTCCTGACCCTGAACTTGTGAAAAACAGAAAACTTCAAATTAGAAGAGTACAAAATAGTTTTGGACCCATAATCAACAACAAACATAATAACCTTATAGCTACTAACTAGTTCACATTCCGTCTTCCCAAAAGACATTCTCATTGACTATACATCTAAGATTCCACATGAAAATACTGGGTGATCCAACATGAAATTAATCTAATAAACAACATACCTTGTAAACCTACAAACATAACAACACTCGCCTTTCCTTTCTTTGGAGTAAAAGAAGGCTTCCCAGGATCCAAAATCTTGCAGAGTTCGTTAAATATAGCCTACATTGAATGAAACTTTTTTTTATAAGAACACGAGAGATATGAAGGTTGACCCTGTAGAGCCCCCAACATAATGTACCAGCTTGGTAGCACAATTAAGTTTCTAACACCAAGTGCAAATTAGTCGCATGAGGAAAAATGATATGATGTGAAAGAAACTAAGACAGCACAGAATATGCGTAATATTTTAGGCACAGAGCATGAGGATGCTACAGGTCTATCAAGATTTACATCAACAATCATCACCATCTTCCACTCCCAGCAATCTCTTTGCACGAACCTTGTGAAATCTGAACAGCCCAAGTGTAGGGCATCAGGCCTTGATATTATTGTGGGTCAAAAACTTCAACACATAACTATTATCTAGTCAATAGCAACAGGCTATCCTTCATATTTTCCCCTATGAACGGTATTGGATACAAATCACCTTTGAATTGAAGATTTTCGACAGAAATCATAGACCTATATCTATAGAAATATTAATACATACGTCTTACCACCAATACGATTAACGCGTGCATTTGATAGGTTATTAACGCGTGGAAATTCCCAAGTTTAGCTAGCTTTCTAAAGCAAATCCTTGGCTCTAATGATGGCAGACAATCCGTTTCATCGTAACTAACATAGATGATAGAATTAACCACAAATCAATCAATATAAAAATAAATTGAGATTGCGTACCTGCTGGATGATCCTGCGCTTATTGTGGCCGGCGGCGAGGTCGTCGAGGTTTACGATCTTCTTAATATTGGTCTGCATGTCGCGGACGAGCTTGAATTGGACATCGGACTGAAGAAGGGCCCGCGTGATTTCGTTCAGGCACTCGTTGAGGACCTTCTCGTCGATTATCGTCGCATTGCTCATCTGCTGGAGAGCACGCGAAATGCTCCCCCCTAACTGCGCCAACACCATCTTCGCTGCCTGAAAAGCGACAAGGAACTAAGAAATTCGATTCCGATTGGGACGAAAGGGAAATTTTAGGGTTAGGGTTGGGGAACTTTTTTGGGATCAAAGAGTAGATGAAGACGTAGGAAACGGAATTTGGTGATGGTAGCAGTGAAACGAAAATAATTCTGTATCATATGATATGGGCTTTTTTTTCCGAAGAGATATGGGCTTTGTTAGCCCAACGGAAAATAGATGGAAATATAAAATGAATTATTCAAATATTTTTAAATACTTAATAAATTTTACGAAACTTTTAGTGTATATAAAACCCTAAAATTTATTATTCTATTATTGTTATAAATTATTAAGTGAGGAGAAAGTATGAAATTGAAAAGAGGAGAATTAGAAGAATTATTAATAAATGTTGTGCATCCATCAATAATTTTCATAAGGTTTGGCCTGGCCAAATGTTTATTTATATAAATCTTACTCGATTAGTTTTATAAGATTTGACATTTCTATATATATGAATTACAAAAATAAATATGTGAATTTAAAAAATATATTTACATAATCATGAGAATAAAAATAGAATTTTATCAAGTAATATTCAACAATATTATTTTTAATAGTTATCTTGGGAATTACAAATAATATATAGAAAAACTTACTTAAAATAAAATACTACTAGTTTTAATATTAATAAAAATTCGTACTAATAACGTGTTATAAAATTAAAATAAAACTACTATTGTAAGAGAAAATATTTAGAATTCTTTATTACTAAAAAACTAGAATTTTCTCTTTCTTTATTTATTCTCTTTCTTTCTTTATTTTTATTTATTTTTATTCTTTTCTTCTTTACTCATAAAAAATTGATCAAATAAATCCATATAAATATGCATTTGGTCAGGCCAAGCCTTACGAATAATTATTGATGGATGCTTTTTCTTCTTCTTCTCTTTTTAATTTTATAGTGAGTGGGTAGTCATTCAAGGGACTGTTATAAATTATCAAGTTAGGGAGTAATGAATGACCACTAACCCAATATGAAATTAAAAAGAGAAGAAGAAAAAGAATTATTGTGCATCCATCAATAATTTCCGTACAGCTTGGCCCGACTAAATGCCTATTTATATAGATCTCATTCGATCAGTTTTGTATGAGTAAAGAAGAAAATAAAGAAAAATAAAGAAAGAAAACAAATAAATAAAGAAAACAAATTTTAATTTTTGAGTAATAAAAAATTCTAAATATTTTTCTTACAATAGTAATTTTATTTTAGTTTTATAACAATTATCATAATTTAAAAGAGAGACGGCTTTTTAAAATTTTATGTTTAGTCAATTTTTAATATTCATTATAAAGTCTATTAATATGACTGATTGTATATATTTTTTTAATATGAAATAATTATTTTGACTTGTCATCAATAATGTATAAAAGAATATATAATAATAATTATATGTAACAGAATTCTTTTAAAATAGTAACATGAATATAATTATTTTACTAAAAGTTAATGTGATATATAAATAATATTCCTTTTTTTATTTTGAGTTTTAAAATATTTCCATTATAATGTGCTTTAATTTTAAATTTGTGTATTAAAGAGTTGAAAAAAATATGTATCGTTATTCAAATATTTTGAATTTGTTAAAATGAATAATCTTAAAAGTAAATGGGCAAAATTACTTGTAGACTGTATGTTTGCTTTGTTTGTTTATTAAGATGAAACTAAAATTTTGAAATATGTTTTAAATTTATTATTATATCTTTTTAATTCTTATAAAAAATATAATAAAAAATATAATTTTTTCAAATTTTAAAACACATTTTTCAAATTTTAAAACAAAATTAATATTAAAAAAAATATATTACAATAATATATATTTTTTAAAATTTTTATTTCATATCATCTCGTCTCGTTCAATTTCTAAAAACAAACCATATGAGACACTTATACTTTTTTTACAATCTTTTTATTACTCATTTTATTTTTTTAATTTTTTAGAAAATTTTCTTTTATTTAATAATTAAGAAAATAATTATTAGTAAAGTTGTCTATTTTTTAAATTTTATTTTAATAATTAAAAATATTTAAAAAATACTTAAAAGAAAATAATAAAAATATAAAAACATTATAAGTAAAACTAAATAATAATATAGATGTAAGGGTATCATTATCCGGACTTTATTACCTTTAAAATATCTCAGTAAGTCGAGAATATTTTTAAGCGAAGAATATTCCAACTAATTGATTCAAACCAACATTTCATAGTTGCCAGTTGGAGATTATTAGAACTATTTGCTCGTGGTCGAAAGGGTAAGAATAATACAAAAATAGAGATAGACATGGCAGCGTCAGCCACAGCGAGCGGAGGTCCCAAGCTCTACTACTCAGCTTCCCAATACGGCCATTCGAAGCCTGCTACAAAGATAGCAATCGGTACCATCAACTTCTACATTCAGAACAACATTAACTTCCCAAGGAGAAGTGCCCAATGGTCTTTTCCCATCCGAGCTCTCGACCCGCAAAGAGGGGAAGAAGAACAAGTGCAGGAGGATTCAAGCAAGAATGTCAAAACCGGTGCTCAGGTTACTTCTTTGTCTCCCCCTTTTTTCGATTTGTCAACTTTATTTTTGTGGGCAAATTTTTTATTTGTTTTTCTTCATCCTTTCTATAGATTTTTGCGATGCAGATTCCGGACTTTCACCAGTTTGACAGTGAATTTTAGGAATTGATCTTGTATAATTGCACGCCCCTTGTTTAGGGTTTACGATTTTTTTTATTTTTATTTTTGTAAAATGGAGGAAAGGCTAGTCATTTAAACTGAGAAACTATAACAGAAAACACAGCCACATACATGAGTAGATTTTATGATTTTTTACTCGGTTAATATTTACTTCTTGGAAATTACTTAGTCGCAAATGAATTATATAAAAAATAAAAACTATATAATTTGATATGATATGTCATGTTATAAAATTATTTTTAAAGTATTTCTTTGGTGTTAACAGGAAGATTTGGAATATTTGTGGAAATTAGTAGCTGGATCAGTTGTAGGTGCAGCCGTAGTCAAGTATGGAAGTGCAGTTTTTCCAGTAATAACAAGACCGAACATAGTACAAGCTCTGATTATGATAGCAGCTCCTGTCATTGTTGCTGTTTTCCTTTTGATCAAGCAGAGTCGTGCAGAGAGACGAAGCTAGGAACCCAGTCGTGTAAGAATGGATGGCATGACCCATTTTTGCAGAGGATGTCGATTGTCTCAAAAGAATGTCCTTCTGCAATCGAGTTTGGTGGTGAAAGTTGCAAAGATGATTGTCTTGATGTCTGTCTGTCGTCTTCAGAATCCTTCCCCAGAGTGATAGATGCTTACACTTACAGTGCTGATCATTTCTGAACTTCAGAAAATGTTGTTAGAATTTGTGAGCTTGAAGAAACTAAAGAGTGATAGATGGCCAATCAATGATTTGCTCATCGACTGGGATTCTATTGTGTAAAGGATTGTTATGATTTGTTAGAGGTTCTCACTTAGAGTGAATATGAACTTTCAAGATAATTTCAATATATATACATATATGCCACTTTATAATATATATATATATGTTATAAAATTAAATAAAGAAATTACTATTGTAAGAGAGAAATAAGAAATTTTTTAGAATTTTTAAGAATTGAAATTTTCTTCTCTCTATATTTTTTTATGAATTTCATTACAACTGAAATCCTTATTTATAGGCCTTGAAATTACTATGCAAGTTATTATGCAAGATTTAAAATAATAGTGGTAGGGTCATTTACATAATTTTAATGGTAGGACAGGGGGCGGCAGCCGTCCCACCAATACCGTTTAATTCATTTCATTACACTCCTCCTTCAATGACCACCCATAAAAAATTTGTTTCGTTAAAATCTTGCCAAAGAAAAATCCAATAGGAAGAAAAACCAATGGCGAAGGAAAAAGAGTACAGTCCTCTTATGTATCCACAAGTGCTTTAAGATTGCCTCATTAAAACCTTGCAGAGGAAAATTCAGTGGGACAAAATCTCAGCGAAGGAAAAAGAGTACAATCAGCATAAGTCTTTTTCTTCCCCTGAAAAGTGCATGACTATAGATCTTTGAGTTTTCGTATTCCAATGTTATGCATAATCTTCTTGAATGTCGAAGCTGGTAATACTTTTGTGAATAAATCTACTAGATTATCACTAGATCGTATATATTTGACATCAATTTCACATTTCTCTTGAAGTTCATGAGTATAAAAGAATTTAGGTGAAATATGCTTGGTTCTGTCACTTTTGATATATTCTCCTCTGATTTAAATGATACAAGCAGTATTATTTTCATATAAAATTATTGGATTATTATTGATCATGAGAAGTCCATACTTTTCCTGGATATGTTGAATAACTGATTTCAGTCAAATACACTCTCGACTTGCTTCATAAATAGTTTGAGATCTATTTCTGTGTGGGTTTGAAAGATAACATGCATCTGCATACTCAATCAATTGTGGACTTGATCCACGTTGATAAAATAATCACATATCAACTGTACCATAAAGGTAATGAAGAAAATGTTTAATGTCATTCCAATGCCTTCGAGTTGGTGAGAACTATATCTTACAAGCAGATTAACTGAGAATGTAATATCTGGTCGAGTATAGTTTCAAGATACATCAAAATTCCAATTGCACTGAGATATGATACTTCAGGACCAAAAATTTCTTCATCGTCATCACAAGAACGGAATGGATTATTCTTCACATCAAGTGTTCAAACAATTATTGGAGTACTCAGGGGATGAGATTTGTCCGTATAAAAATACTTTAGGACTTTCTCAGTATACATGGACTGATGAATAAAAATTTCATTTGACAAGTGCTCGAGCTGCAGACCGAGACAAAGTTTTGTTTTGTCAAGATCTTTCATTTCAAATTCATTCTTTAAATATATAGTGGTTTTTGAGATCTCTTCATGAGTTCCCATAATATTTAAATCATCAACATAAACTGCAATCATGACAAATCCGAATTCTGATTTCTTAATAAAAATACATGGGCATATAGGATTATTCTCAAATCCTTCTTTCAATAGATATTCTCTTAAGCGATTATACCACATGCGTCCGGATTGCTTCAATCTATATAAAGATATTTGTAGTATGATAGAGTACATATTTCTAGATGTATTTGTAGATGCTTCAGGCATTTTATATCCTTGAGGGATTTTCATATATATGTCATGGTCTAAGGATCCATATAAATATGCAGTGACCACATCCATCAACCGCATTTCTAATCATTTTGTAACAATCGGACTAATCAAAAATATAAATGTGATTGCATCCATAACGGGATAATATGTTTCTTCATAATCAATTCCAGATTTCTGTAGGAAACCTTATGCGACAAGCTGTGCTTTGTACCGCACAATTTCATTTTTCTCATTACGTTTTCGTACAAATACTCACTTATATCCAACAGGCATTACACCTTTTGGTGTTTGAACAACAGGTCCAAATACTTATCGCTTTGCTAGCGAATTTAATTCAGTTTCAATAGCTGCTTTCCATTTTGGCCAATCATTTCTACGTCGACATTCTTCAACGATTTTTGACTCACTTTCTTAGTTATTTATGGTAACGTCAAGAGCAATTTTATATGAAAATATGTTGTCGACAACAATTTTATTTATATCCAGAATTTCTCCAGTATTTATAAAATGTATTGAGATCTCATTATTTTCAGGTACCTGTTTCTTTTTAGGGGAAAACATTTCATGACACACATCTTCAGGAGGTCCATTTTCAGGAGATTTATACTGTTCAGGAGGTTATAGAATAGAAGATTTGAACTTTTTAGGAGCACCAATTATATTTGTAGCATGTATTGTGGGTACGTGTTTTTCAAGAACACCAAATTTATTTTATATTCTTTTCTTTCTGGGAATTTTGTCTTTTACACCAATAGGTCTTCCACGATTCAGGCGTGCCTTAAACTCACCTATTACTGTTTTGACAATTTATCTTTCAGGGATTCCAATCCTTGCTGGAGCATTAACAGTAGGAATATAAAATTTTACTACACTTTTAGTGTCAGTAAATACATCCGGTAATTGATTTGCAACATTTTGTAAATGAATAACCCTCTGAACTTCTAGTTTGCATTTATTTGTAGGAGAATCAAATTGAGACAATGTCTTATTATCCCAAATAATATCTTATCATGTTTCAAGTACCGACTTTTCTTTACCCATTAATGGAAAATTAGATTTTCGTCAAAATGATAATTCTCAAAACGTGCTTTAAACATATCTTCTGTAAAGGGTTCAAGGTATGTAATAATAGATGGAGAATCAAAACCAATATATATCTCAAGTCTACATTGAGGGCCTATTTTTGTACGTTGTGGAGGTGCAATTGGAACATATACAGCATATCCAAAAGTACGAAGATCAGAAATATTTGGTTGTTGACCAAATGCAAGCTGTAATGGAGAATATTAATGATATGAAGATAGTCTAATGCGAAATAAAGATGCTGCATGAAGTATAGCATGTCCCCAAGTAGAAAAAGGTAGTCTTGATTTCATAAGTAAAGGTCTAACGATTAGTTGAAACCTTTTGATCAAAAATTCAGCTAAACCGTTTTATGTGTGTGTATGCGCAACAGGATGTTCAACATCTATTCCTATTGACATGCAATAATTATCAAAAGCTTGAGATCAAAATTCACATGCATTATCCAATCGAATGGTCTTAATTGGATACTCAGAAAATTGTACTCGTAGTTTGATTATCTGAGCAAGAAGTCTAGCAAATGCATATATCTCCGCGAATCCTTTGTAAAAAGGATGGAGATTCAACAATGACTTTTGAGGGAGATGGTTTGATAATCAACTTATCTTGAAAAGATGCAGAGCACGGAGATTCATTGGGTAGAAATATCTTTTGATTCTTTAAGGGATGCCCATGCGAATTTTCAATAATTCATCTCATCATTGTAGATCCCGGATGTCCAAGGCGATCATGTCAAGTCATAAATACTTTGGAATCAATTCATTTCTGGTGCATTACCACATATGATTCAATTGTTCTCATCTTTGTATAGTACAATCCAGAATATAGAGCAGACAGTTTTTCTAATACGAGCTTTTGGCCCAATATTGTTTTAGTAATAAGAAGATGCTCTTTACTGCCTTCATTAGTCGTTTCAATACAGTAATCATTACGACGTATATCTTTGAAATTCAATAAATTTTTTATGGATTGTGAAGAGAATAGAGTATCATCAATACAAAATTTGGTGTCATTAGACAACACAATATAAGCTCTTCCGAAACTTTCAATTAAATCTGATAAGTCTGATATAGTATGAACATAGGCTTTACTTAGTATTAGATTTTGAAAATATTTCTTTTCTTTAAAAATTGTGTGAGTTGTAGTACTGTTAGCCAAATATATATTTTTATCATTCAACTCAGAGATAAAAAGTTCATCAATGTGATCCATGATTCTACAAAATATACAAAGTTTTGATTACAGATAATAGAAAGAAAATATATTAATTGAGTGGAACACTTCCATATCTAATTAAGTGGTCAATACTACTTTCAGGATGATTAAAGAAATCAGAGACATCAAGATGAGTAACATCTATATCTACTGAATCTAATAAATCATCTGATGGTTCTATTAAATTTGTTTCATGAATTTTATTCTTTCCTTTAATAGATGTTTGATATAAATCAGTTAAGTGTCTGGCTGTACGACAGGTACGTGATCAATGTTCAGTCATTCCACATCTATGGCACACCTCTTCACTTTTCTTTGAAGAATTATTCTGGAGATTTTTACCCCTTTCTGAATTGTACCACTTCTGGTGATACGGTATATTATTATCCCTTTTAATGTTGTCACTTCTGGAACCAACATTTCTATAATTTCTCCTACCACGTCCACGCCCCCGATTTCTTCTAAAGGATGCACCATTCACTTCTGAGAATGATGCAAACCTATTACCATTCATTTCAGGGAATGATATTGAGCCAGTATGGCGTAACTGGTGGTTTGCTAATAAGAGGTCATTGTTCTGCTTAGCTACTAAAAGACATTATATAAGTTCAGAATATTTCTTAAACTTTCTCTCTCGATACTGCTGCTGTAGGAGCACATTCGAAACATGAAATGTAGTATAAGTCTTCTCTAACATATCATCATCGGTGATTTTCTCACCACATAATTTTAGTACTGAGCTTATTTTAAAAAGTGCAAAATTATACTCACTAACACTTTTATAATCTTACAATTTCAGGTGCAACCAATCAAAACGAGCTCTTGGGAGGATGACAGTCTTTTGGTATTCATACATCTCCCTTAAATTGTTCCACAAAATATAGGGATCTTTTATTGTAAGATATTCAGTTTTTAATTTTTCGTAAAGATGGTGGCGAAGGAAAATCATTACTTTAGCATAGTCCTGCAGGAATGTTTGATTTCCTTTTTTAATTGTTTCACTCAGATTCATTGCATCAAGATGAATTTCAGTATCAAGTATTCATGATAAATAATTTTTTCCAGATATGTCAAGAGCAACAAATTCTAATTTTGTAAGATTTGTCATTTTCTACACATATAAATAATGAAATAAATATGTGTATCTCAGAAAATATATTTATAAATTCACACAGATAATCATCAATAAAATATATCAAAAACTGCAAATAATATATTGAAAAACTTACAGACGAATAAAACCACTATTTTCAAAATTGATAGAACCGTCGTGCTGATAACGTGTTATAAAACTAAAGAAGGAAACTACTATTATAAGAGAGAAATAAGAAACTTTTTGAAACTCTTAAGAACTGAAACTTTCTTCTCTTTCTATATTTTCTTATGGATTTCATTACAACTGAAATCTCTATTTATAGGTCTTGAAATTACTATGCAATTTACTATACAAGTCACTATGCAAGTCACTATGCAAGATTTAAAATAATAATGGTGGGGTCATTCACATAATTTTAATGGTGGGACAGAGAGCGGCAGCCGTCCTACCAATACCGTTTAATTCGTTTCATTACTATATATATATATATATTATATATAATTTCAATAGAAAAAGCCACTTTAGCATTTTACAAAAATAAAATTTACACCAACTCCCTCCATAGCATTTGGGCAGTTTAAAGCATTATCAACTTCGACAGAAACCCTTTTGACAGAAACCTAAAGCATCCAGCGCTTCGACAGAATAGAAACCTAAATCATCGCATGCCGTTCATTGGTAGAGGAGTCAGGAGATCCAGCCTAGATTGGTGCACTCCTTCTGGCGTAGTCCACTATAGTCGCATGGGCACCCACTCATTCCTTCGACAAAAATCCCTTTGACAAATTACTCTTTTCAACAAAAAACAAACCTATGAGGAGGGTTTGGGAGGGGGGGTTTCGGTGAAGGAATCAAAAAAGGAAGGGTTAGGATTAGGGTTTTATCCACATTATGGAGGAGAGAGGTTTATGGCATAGGATTTCAATAGATGAATCGAAAGAGGAGGGTTAGGATTTTGGTAGAGGAATCAATTGAGGAGGGTTAGTTCAAATTTCAAGTGGGCTGATTACAATGGCCTGAAATTAGGATTCACTTGCCTGATGAATCTCATCAGTGGAGAGATGAATCTCAAAGGCTTTCGGTTGGAGAGAGAGAGAGAGAGGGAGAATGAAGAGACATAATTCGATGTTCCTCTGAAATGCAATGCATGGTAGAGAGATCTCTACAGGATTTGGCGTTCTCCTAAAACGCAATACATGGCACAGATTATTTGTGGGCTCTATGTGGCATGAATTATTATTGGTTTATGTTATTTGAAGAAAATTGGATAGCCATGTGTGAAGTTACACTCATATATAAATCTCAACTACGATTCCCGGTTTTGCGACTCTTGCTAGCTCATCGAATACAATATATTATACGCCAGTGGTAAAATTCCTACTAGTTATCCAAGTAACAAAAATTTACAAGTAAAATTAATAAAGAATATCCATTGGACTGCAATTCCATTTATATAGTACAATGCTGAGAAGCTTTTGTAATCTATGAAGCAAATGACTTCGAGTTTTTTGGAAGTAGACAAATCCAGAGCTAACTTGGTTGGTGCACGGGGTAAGTGTCAGTGAGTTTTCATCACTCTAATAAATGTATCAAGTCTAAAGATTGTCTTTCAGCCATTTTAGAGCTCCATTTGCAACAGACCTGCATGTTTTTATAAATTTTCAATCAATGCCATACAACTAAAACAATGAAGACAAAAGATTAATGGATAAGCATTCTTTACAAGAACAGAAACCCTATAGAAAAAAAAAAAGCGCGAGAAAGACACAAAAGTGCATTGCCTAGGGTACACAATTCCTTACATCTTAACTGTCAGTGCAAGATACAAACTCTCAAGCATATTGGTCTTTAATCTAGAGCAAAAGTTTTAGGGTCACCCATACTTGAGTTAAGATGCAAGGAAATCAACCAGAGTAAATTCTGCATTAACACTTTCATCATATGATTGAGTAGACGACATTGCTGTTCTCAAAACAGCCTTAAAAGTTAGCAGCGTCATAGCATGCCAGTACAATTTAAGCAGTATGTCTGGCTAATTGTGCCAATTATCATCACTAAGACAAGCGCAATATTCACAACACCTGACTACTTAGTTGAGTATAGAAAATCATAGTGCTGGTGTCCATATGATATCTGCTCAAGAAAAATTATCAGAAGGTGGTTGCAAGGATTGAATTCCCCCAAGTTTTTGCAATCCAGTAACTCGGTAACACAACACCACACCAGTCAGGTCAGGGTCAATAAAAAACTATTATAAAATAGTCGTTATCTAATATTCCTAGAGATAGAACATTTGGATCATGACGAGACAAACAACCTGAATGCACATAGTTTACATGGTAAGGTATTTGGAAAGACAGTAGAATTTGCATCATCTGATTCCCATTAACACATAATCTTTCAAACTAGACCCATGTTTAATGTATCTTGAACCACTACCATAGCCATCGCGGATATAGAGCTCCGGGTCGACCCCAAGCTTTTACTTAAAATGAATTTTACACAATTAGGAGGACAACGTGAATATCCTTCCAAGATCTCATAATCATAGGTGACGGTCTCTAGTATTGAAATAGAATGGCACAAAGAATTATTTAAATTAGAGTTGAAGAAGATTACCGCCAGTTTAGGATCATAAAGAGTAATTAAGTGAATCAAATTTTGAGACAGAGTTAACAATTTACCCAGCAAACTCTTTTAACTTTTTCCACGGGTCATCTTGGTCTGCTGACTCTTCTGTTTTTTCTGCATCATTTCCCCCTTGATTAACTGTGCTTTTAGCTGCGGAAGCAAAATCAGATATTGATGTATAAAACAGATACCCAGTAATTAAAAGAAACAAAGAGGGACAAAAGAGGAAAATACATTCAGCAATATACACATGCAATTACTTACGAGCTGGCTGAGTTCTCAGACGAGTTCGTGAACGGCTGCTGGTGGTGCTATTCAGAAAAGCAAGCTTTTCGAGTAATTCACGCTCCTTGGCACTGCATGTATGGCAGAAAAGTGGAATTAAAATTTTCATTGAAAGTCAAAATCGATAAGGAGAAACTGGAAGTCTATTACTCATATGTTACAATTTGGCAAGGCTATAGTTGACATTTTTCAATTACTCTTAGCACAAGGAGCATATTGATGAAGCACTAAACATGTTTTCAATCTGGGTGGAGATACTCTGGTGGCAAGCTAACATAACCATAAGGGTTCCAACAACAAAAATCTTGAGTACCCAAAAGGTACAAGATCAAATGTTAAAACGACATGCTAAAATGGCCAGTGAGGTTTACTTGAATTCACTAGCTACAGGGCTTAATATTGAAGCCCTAATCAAGAAATTGAAAGAAAACATAAACTTCATACCAAATGCAGAATTTCTTTTTCACCTGAAGAGCTTAATCCTTTTACATGCACCCATTTTAAACCCACGAACATATGAGTGAAGACAAACCCAAAACCCCACAGAAAAAGCCACTAATAAAGTATTAAGCCATAAGTTCATTAAAATCTTTATAGCCCCCAATTAGTTGAAAATAGGTCCATAGAGCCAACGACAACCTTGTTTGGACTAAGAATTAGTTGAGTTGAATTAGAATAATGCTTAAAGATAGGAACTAAAAGCATACTGTAAGAAGCATGCAGAAACTACAGAAGGGAGATAGTATCGGCTATATAGAACCATGACAACCAGATTAAATGAACAAAATAACTCTGTACCTGATTCGTTTTGGTATGGTAACTTTAACTGTAAATAAGTGGTCCCCACGTATTGATGCTTTGTTCAGTTTTGGTGCGCCCTTTTTTGCCAGAACAAGCACGTCCCCAGGTTGAGTGCCAGGTGGAATTTGTAGTTCAGTTCTGCCTTCAACCGTCTCTACCTGTTTAGACGTTAGAAATTCAATTAATAGATTGCATACAATATAACAAGAAGAAATTGTGAGGATTAAAAAAAAGACTCCAAAGATCAATAAATTTCAGAATGCAATGACAAAAGAACCACAGTATGGTTGTGGAATAGCAGTGGACTCAGAGGGACTGATACAAAATGGCTGTACTTTATATACTCGCCATAAGTTACATTAAAATTGTGCAACACATCATAAAACAATGTTCAACTTGTAACGTTCGCCTCATGTTCCAGATTCCTGCCTATTATCCATATTACCATACTGAACTCAGTTGAAGTAAACCTGCAGACTGAAATAGCAGTCGGAAGATACAAGAAGCTGGTTGGGATATAGAAAGTTAAATCAGATTAAATAGTGTCATTGGTGGTTAATATAGATATTAGCAAGTCTCCTGCCAATCTGGTTGGATATGAAATTAGTACAGTTTAATCACAAAAATTAAGTCGGCTGCCATTTTAAACCACTAGAAAGTTTCAGCAGTCACACGAGGTATTTTTACGTCATCATGATTTGATCAACAACAACCAAGAGAGTTACAAAAAAATTCCAGATTGAACCTTGATTTAGCTACATCATCATTGGATGGTGCGGAAAAATTGATCGATATTTGAAATACTTTTTTCCCAGTGGTTGTCTTGAATTGAAAGTCAATTGCATCTAAAGCACTGGAAAAGGCTGTCCAATAGAGGCTGCAATATCATTATCTTTTTGGACATGTAATAATCATTATCTACAAACTCATCAAGAAAAAAATTGCTAGCAGCAGTCTTAGATTTGCAAAGTATGCAGAAATCCCCCACTGCTTCTGGGTAATCAGTCCTCTTTCGTATTTTTTTTTCTCCTTTTCTGATTCTTGTTATTAAAAAAAAAAAATCTGTGCCTAGGATTTAACGCAAAAATTCACCTGAATAAAAGCCCCCAATATGGCATCTAGATAACTGACTGATATGGTCGAGGAGAGATTTATGCCATCTCTTTGAATTCCTGGTATCTCTTCAACGTCAAGATAGACAAAAAGATCTCCAGGAGGGCCCCTGCTGAAACAATGGATCAATTACTGTGTATGTACCCTAAAGGCTTCTGTAAAATCATATGCATAGATAACAAAACTAAAAATGATTAAATCTCAATTTAACCGTTATATATTTCTATAAGGATGAATATATATTCACACATCACATATTTCTTCTAGAGGAAAAGAGAGTAAGATGAGAGAAAGCTGCAACTTGAAGGTGCCATGGTAAAAACCTTAGATACAAGCAAGAAAAGGAAGCCACTTTGATGGCTGATGGCAAACGTTTTCATGCCATATAAAATTCATTCATATCATAAATGGAAAATATCACTCTTGCAAATGTAATAAGGTAAGAACTAGAGTATTGTTTTCAATGATTTACCAAAGAACTTTTCAAATAAAGGTTAAAACTACCAACTATTAAGATTCAACTACATACCCCTTTGGTCCAGAGTCTCCCTCTCCAGCAACTCTAAGAATACTGCCTGTGCTAACTCCCGGAGGAACTTTAACTTTTATATTTTTCTTAACACGTATACGTCCTTCACCAGAACATTTCCGACAGTATTCAGATATAACTTCACCATTCCCAGCACAATAGGGACATACAGAAACCTATTATTTATACAAAGATAAGTAGGTTGAGTGTAAAAGAAAAGACGAGTCTTATACACACACACACACACACTTGCTCAAAGCAGTAGCCCACACAAAGAAAGAAGTGTTAAATAGGAAAATCATCTCCAAGGAAACTTCCTCCTAATACACACACACACTTGCTGAAGTAATGGATAAAAATTAGGAAGCAATAAAAAACCAGGAGTTGGGAAGAACAGTGATAAATACCTGTGAAAACATGCCAAAAGGTGTTTGCTCAGTTCTCATCACTTGACCCCTCCCACCACAAGTTGAGCATATCCTCATTTTGGAGCCTATCTTTGCTCCAGTACCCGCACAAACTTCACATGTTTCCAGATGGGAAAGCTCAAATTCTTTTTCCACACCAAAAATAGCCTCGGAAAATTCTAAGGTGATATCATAACTGGACACATTATAACCATAAGTCATCTCAAAGCCTTCAACAAATAATAAAGTAGATTGATTATATGACATTACATACATTCAACAAGCGGAAATAGCAAACATTGCCCAGACATAGAATACAACTACTCACAAAACAATAGAGGAATTTTACAGGCTATGAATAGTAAAAAAATATTGTAATTAAATGAACATACAACTTGTAGCAAGCACCACTTGTTTAGTAGTACTTAGGTGCTACAAGTATCTGATCTTCATTGATAAATTCTCATTGGAAGGTTATCGAGTGACATTAATTAAGGACATTAAACAATGATTCTCATCAGAAATTTTATCAAAAGAAAAAAGAAATTTTCTGTCACAACTGAACTCACAAGCCATCACAATTAATTATGAAAAAAGAAATTGAAATTCACATAAATGAGAAAGTTCCTCACTAGCAATTCATCATTGTCACATGCATCTTCCTGTTGTCACTGTTTGCCAACAGGAAGGTTCTACCATTATTTTGATAAGCCAAAATTATGAATATGGACAGAATAATCAGTCAGTCATGATCTAATCCAACTAACTAATATCCCACTCTCAATGTGGAATGAAAATTGAGCCCCCAAAGCAAAGAAAATATATGGGAGAAATAGTAAACAAAGATGAGATCAAAAAACAGTTATAAGTACCGAGTTAATACAATAGAGCAAATGAATGGAACTTAAGCACAATGTCAGCAAATTCAGAAAAGCACACATCAAAGTCAAATTATAAAGCGTGGCCAATAAATTGTGGATGGAACTGCAGAAATGTTGTAGACACATGAATTGGTGTCTATGAAGCGTGGCCAATAAATTCAAGCAATTAATTTTCAACAGCATCTTTTTCTCTGGCAATAACAACAGAAACAAGAATAAAAATGACAGGCTTAGTTACCAAAGATAACCCAGTCCATCTAGTATAAAGCAAAAAAACAACTAATAAGTGGCTCCCTCACCATGGTGAGTTATAGATTGTGGTGTGACGAAGAAGAAGACTAGTTAATTTGAACTAAATCTCATGAAAATCGCTGACCATGTATGGCTTGATGGTCATAGGTGGGGAGTAGGTGGCTTCAGTGAATGGTGGGTAGTGTTGGATTGCAAAGCTAGTAATTTGAGGTGCCACAAAGCTCAAACACAAACAGTTATTCATTCCTCGTAAGAACAAAATGAATGGTGAGATCATGGATTCAAGATTTGTCGGGTTGATGTGTAACGTACAAATAAAAGGAAAATGTGTTCTTCATGTGGACCACAGTGCTGGGTAAGATTCTCACAACTAACAACTTGAGGAAACGAAGGGTGATCATCATAGACTGGTATTGCATTGTAAGACAAATAGGGTATTATGGAGTGAGATGCTGAGTAGATTAGATCTGGCTTGGGTAATACCGGAGACAGTAGTGGCAACACTAGCCAGTTGGACATATCTAAGAGGCACGCAACAAATCAAAGATGTTTGAAAGATGATCCATATATGCATAATGTGGTGTCTGTGGCAGGAACGCAATGATAGGACATTTGAAGACAATAAGAGATCGTTGGAGGAACTTAAAGTTTTATTTTTTAGAACTTTTGTACTTGGGCCATTGCTATTGATTTTAATGGCATGAGCATGGACCTGCATGATTTTTTTTTCTCTAATACGCCTAATTAGTGAAGGGCATTTTTTTTATTTATTTCTGTTATAGTTATGTACATGGCTATGCCTATTCATTGATCAATAAAGTTATTTTATTTATAAAAAAAAAATAAAGGAAAATGTTTTGGCGGCCAATCATCCTCTTTTCTCAAATTTCCTCCCCTACATGTATATATATTATATTTCAGTGGCAAACAAATGCAAATTTTAACAGTCAATTTTGGACAAAATTTTAGTCATCTAACCATTAAGTGACACAGTACGATGGTAGTAACAAGTGTAGGACCAAAAGATCAACCTGAATTGAGTTACAAGGTGTGTGGTTGTGGATAAACGAATTTAAACTAGAGAGATGTTCATACACCTTCTACATTAGAAAACTTTCAGAATGAATGTCTTGACTATGTAAAGTTTTAAACCCTCCCCACCCCCCCCCCCTCCCCCTCCCTCTCCCCCTCTTTCTAGACCATGGATTCCAAATCAGCGGTACGTTGCACACATATCTCATCATGTAGATCAAAGAGTCGTAAGTGCAACTATTAGTAAATTTATTGGCAACTAGAATGGTCAATAAGTTAGTTATGTTCCTCAAGCTGCTGGTTTCTGGAGCTTATGCTATTTAAAAGACGGATTTGAGACCTGAAAATAGCCAGGCCACATCAGATGGAAGAAACAATAGTCACTATTTCTTACACATCTTAACCACATTGTTGCAAGTTTACAAATATTGCTAACCAAAAAATGACTTGTATCTTTTATCATTAGTCACATTTTCACTCACCGTATATCATCACCCTTCGTAGCAGTACTACGACGGCGTGTTCCAAAACCAGCTTGGTCCATACCAGGGAATCCACCCATACTCGGACCAAAAAAAGCCTCAAATAAATCAAAAGGATTTGTCTGCAAAAAGAGAATGAGAATAATTAAATATGTAATAAGCATTACCATCAGGAAGATGATGCGTGAATGTATCATTGGTAAAGCTATTAATAGGGGAAAACAATTCAAACTTGTTCTGTTTGAGTCTAAAAAGATCAAACTTTCAAGGGAAACCTGGATGCAGATTTTTTTTTTTTAAAAAAGAACTGTAGCCACGAGAAAGTGAAATTTGGCACACAAACCAAGTTACTAAAAATATGCTAAAAAGATATTTGCTCACATCCTTAAAAAGACAACCGCTAATAACATACAGGCCGTCAAAATGAGAATAGCAACCATTTTTTTTTTTTTTGGTGTTGCGTGGGGGGGGGGGAGGATTCTGAATATAATTTTGAGTCTGAAAGTTTCCAACACACATCACATTAGACAACATATTGTCTAATATTTTGAAGATAAGGAGCACTCATTGGAGGAGATTAGATTGTTTTTTTTTTTTTGGGCTAAAGCTGTAGATTTCAAAGGCCTAGACTTTCATGACTTTCTTGTTTCCATTTCTTCCTCCTAACTAAGTGTTACCTCTTGTATACCCCGTGTACTTAGGCTATGGATATTCTTATTAATACAATGTTTTACCTATAAAAAGAATCACTTGTCTCGTTGTATGTGGAAAACAGCTTTTAGGGCTTCTTAATTAAAATGATTATTACTTACGAAAAAACACCACATTATACAACAAAGGAAAAAAAAAATTTGAGAGAGAGAGCAATTAATATAGTTAGAGCTTTAAAAATATGACTACGTTACAAATACTCTCAGGTGGCTTAATTTTGGCCAAATTAGCCCTCCAATTCACCCTTTTCCTTCTCCTGAAAGCAATCAGTGACTGAGATTCTCAACTAGACTGAGATACGGAATGGAAAATGGCCATAAGGAGGCTATGGTACTACCAAAATAAGTCTGACAAATGAATACTTCATGTCACCCAGGATATCAATGACATGCCTACTGGTCAATGCTTCACGTGTATGCCACCTTCCCAAATTTACCATTTACAAAAAGTTAATAAAAGAAAAATACAGTTCTATGCAATACCGTATAAGCATTTGATGGCCCACCCACTGTGCTCTTAACTCCAGCCTCACCATATTGATCATACAAAGCCCTCTTTTTATCATCTGATAGCACCTGACAGTGTTTTACTTGAGAATTCAAAAAACAATATAATAGATATAAAAGAAAACTTAGAAGAAATAATTTACTTCCATGGCAAGTTGATTGCATCAATTTGGGAAAAAATAAACATTGTTCAATTTGTCAATCAAACAATAGTCTTGAAAATAAAAGACCGATGGGGTCTAATTACATTTCTTGATCAGTAAGCAAGTTTTATTGATGGAAATAGGCATAGCCCAAGTGCACAGGACATATACATTGTGTTTAATTACTTTGAACTTGGAGTACGCATTTTGAGATTTTTAATGAAATCCGTATTACTGAGAGGGGGTGGTGGTGGCAAATCCATAGTTGATGAAATAAACGAACTGTTCTGTGAAGCAGAACAGAATCCATGCCCATAAATAAAACAGGAAAGACAACTCAACAACCAAAACTTGAGATTTTTAGTTCTATAATCAAATTTACTAAAAGCAAACGCAACTTATTTTTTCCATTCAATTCAGAGACAAGCACTTCAAGTCAACCAAACAAAAGTTGGAAGGTGGATGGCCATACCAAAGCCAACAACTCGTAGGATTGGAGTGCTAAGCTAAACTGACGTCCAATTGTTGGTTCAAAAGTTGGATGGGCTGAAAAAAAAAGTGTTTTCTTATCGTTAACACTAGGGGTGTACAAAAAACCGCCGGACCGACCACAACCACCGGAAACCGACTGCCGACGCCGAAACCAGTCGCCGCCGACAAAGAACCGGTCAGCATGCGGTTCAGAAATTATTCTAAAATCATCGGTAGGCGTCGGTAGCGGTTCGAGCCAACGCCGAACCGCTAAACCGACCGATGAATTAATTCTTTTTATATATGTATATATATACATAGAAACAACGCCGTTTCATTTAAAATGAAACGGCATCGTTTCATTCACAACACACACACGCACTCAGAAACCCTCCCCCTCCCCCTCCCCCCACCCCCAAAATCTCTTCACTTCTTTAGAATCTTAGGGTTTCACTTTCAAAACCTCCCCCCTGCCGTCATTCTTCCAAGTCCAACCAGCCATCACCACACTCGCAGCTCCGTCTAGCGCTAGTTGACTATTTTTCTCATTCCAAAACCCGAACCCCGAAGGTATTTTTCTCATTCCAGTTTATTAATTAGTTTCCATTCCATTAATTAGTTTTCGACCATTTTTCATTCCACCAGTCACCACCACGCTCATAACCGACGAAAACTGACCGTCGACATGCAACTGCCACTATAAGGTCAGTGGCGGTCGGCGGAACATACCATTTTTATGGTCGGTGGGGTGTTGGTTCGGTGGCATAACCGCCACTGATGCCGACATTGTACACCTCTAGTTAACATGGGCTGGGCTTCTACCAAGGCTTAAACCATGTAATTTTTTCTATTTTTCTTAGCAGTGTTAAGTTGTTGGGTCGGAGGGCGGATGGCAAAAGAGAGTCTCTTCCCCTTGCAACTCACAGAAGTTAGAAGAGAAGATTCTATTCTGCCATTTGAGCCAACTAGTCAAAATTCCTTCTTTTGTTTTGTGTCTTGGCACGAACTGTGAAAATTAATTGCTGAAAAAAATCCGTCTTTATTCACATAAATGGATGGAGCATATCACCTAAAGTGGAACCAGAAAGTCCATCATTTGCTTTAAACAGGCAACAACTGTTTGCTTCACTAGAGATGAGAAACAAATATAAAATTTTCCTGCTTTTTATTTGCATCCATACCTCATATGCAGCACTAATCTCTTTGAACTTGTCCAACGCTCCAGGGTCCTTGTTTACATCAGGGTGGTACTTGGGGTACAAAAAAAAAAGTTAAGATTAGAAGAAAACTTACAAGATGCATAGCTCCAGTCCTCATCACTAGCAGCCAAATTATTAGTGAATCAAACGGATGCTAAATAGATAGATCTGATGGACAGTAGTTGAAAGAGAACCACATATCTGCTACGCTAACACAATTATTACCATAAGATAGCTTTTCTACTTTAGATCAGTCAAAAGTACAAACCACAGAGGCACTAATCATTTTTGTTGGAAATAATGGCATGGCACACATTGATCTAGCTACCAAAGATGAGAGCACTGAATCTTTTATCTTCTAGCTGGCAATGGGTCAATTGATTGATTAGTTAATATATTGGTTAACTGCATTCTCAAGCACAGAAAAAAAAAATCATTATATTCTCAAATTACCTACTGAATATGCATGTCAGCAGAGCATGGTGATGAAGGTCTGATGTAGAAAGGACACCATTTAGTTGTGATTGACAAGGACCAACCAAACACCGTGTGTTAATTGTGATTAGTAATTTAAGCTTAAATTTCAGAAAGATTTTACGTAAAGTCCAAAGACAACATGTATCAGGTAAACCAAGCCATCAAAATAAATAGCTTCTATAATCACTGAAATGATTCGAGAAAATACAATCAATGCAGGAACAGCTTTGATTAAAATAGATTGTTTTATAAAGCAGCAAAGCGACAAAACATGTGTGTTTTCATTGAAAGAATAAAAATATGTTTCATGAAAATGTGGCATTCGGTATAGCTGAGTGGCAAAGAAAGTATCGTACAGCTTAAGAGCCAATTTTTTTTTTTTTTTGATAAGTAATAATCTTTATTGAATAGAAAGAAACTAGGTCATGCCCAAATACACAGGAAGTATACAAGTTGAGACACTTAACTACACTCTATTGGGCTGCATAGAAAGTAAAAACTCATGAGCATTCCCACCCCTCAAAATGATAGCAGAAAACCACTGAAAAAGAGAGGAAACAAAAAAACTCCAGATTTCTTCTGTTGCACGCTCCTTGTCGTTGAAGCACTTATCATTCCTTTCCAACCAAATTATCCACATTAAGCACAAGGGTATCATTCACCACATTGCTGTCATTTGAGCACAAGGGTGAGGTCTATTCCAGCATGCCAGTAGATCCGCTACACTTTTAGGCATGACCCAACTCAGCCCGGCTCTACTAAGGATGTAATCCCATAATCTTCCAGCCACCTCACAATGTAAGAGTAAGTGATCTATCGATTCCCTATTCATTTTATACATGTAACACCACTCCATGCAAATCATACCTCTCTTTCTTAGATTATCAACCGTCAAGATCTTCCCATGTGCAGTTGTCTACATAAAAAATGCCACTTTGGATGGTGTTGGGACCTTCCATATACTCTTCTATGGAAAAAAAAAATGGGTTGTAGGACTGACAAAATCTTGTAAAAGGATTTAACAGGGAACTGTTTTCTCCTTGTGTGTTTCCACAACATGCGATCTCTCCCATTGGCCCCTAGCTTTGCCGAATACAAGTAATTGTAAAAATCTGCCAACTCTTCAAGTTCTCAGTCTTGAGCATTTCTTGTAAAAGTGACATTCCAAGTTAACTGTCCCATCGGCGCAACATAGTACTTCTGAAGCTGGGGCTTGCTAATTTCTAGCCATGTTAAAAACAGCTGGAAAAGCTGTACAAAGAGGGCTCTCCCCACACCAAGCATCAACCCAAAAGCAGATTCTCGCTCCATCACCCACCTCAAACTTGAGATGTGTTTCAAAAGTGTCCCACCTTTTTTTTATGAATTTCCATAGGCATACTCCATAAGACCCCCTACTCTCATTAGTGCACCATCCCCCCACGCACCACCATACTTATGATTAATAATCTCTCTCCACAATGAGTGCCCTTCCATTTGGCACCTCCACAACCATTTCCCTAATAATGCCTTATTGAAAGCCAATTGTGTGGGGAATAACAAGCAAAAGAGCAAGAGACTGTTCTTTTGTGTTTATCAAGTAGACAAGATAAGCACCGAAGCAACGCAGGATAATACAAGTAGCAAGTAGAAGAAATGAACAAGAAGAAGAAGCACGCAAAAAATTGTAAAAAGATCACCATTACTCTTCAGTGTGGGACAATGCTAGAAAGTGTATAAGATAAAAATAAGATACGCTTTTCCTGACATAATGGATCGCCAATACCTCCAAAAGAATTTCCGGCATAGTCTTTCAACAGATTTCTACAACTTAAACGAACACAGATGCCAAGATTCTCAAATGCGAACGAAAATTCCCAGTAAAAGAAACATTGCACGCACATATTCATTCAATACTAATTTCTCTTCATTTCCTTTCTTGGTAAACAAATGTAAACTAAACAATATCTTTCAAAGAAGAAGCCCCAAGTAAAATTCAGTACCTGACGTGCCAACTTTCGATACGCTGCCTTGATTTCCTTGCCAGAGGCAGACTTTGGAACCCCAAGAGTGGTATAGTAGTCCCCGGAAGCATTAACTACTGATCTAAAGCGCCCCGCAGAGACCCTTGTATTGAATTTCGTACAAGAAGAAGAAGAAGAGAAAGAGATGAAGTTATTGTGGGCCCTGAATTGGGTCCCACCGAAAAAAGAAGACGAAGAAGAAGAAGAAGAAACAGAAGCAGAAGCAGAAGCAGGAGCAGAAGAATATGGTGAGAAGAGAGACAATTGGAGAAGTGAGAGAGACGTGATGGCCATTGAAGTGTAGGTGTGCGGTTGTGGGAAGGTGAGAAAGTGTTTGATAAAATCCTAAGGGCAACAGAAAAAGAATAAGCGGTGGATTATGGTTTTGTTCATGTCCGTTGGCAAATGTAATGGACTACTGCAAGAGGGTTATGGAGATGGAATGATGGTGGAAGAGTAAAAAGGGCTTTGGTTTTAATTGGATTGAATGGGAAGGGTGTAGTAACCAAAGATATGTGGCTTTAGACGTGTTACTTTCGTCCCAACACGTTCAAATGCCTCTTTCTTTTTTTCTTTTTCTTTTTCTTATTATAAATCCCATTTAGATTTAAAAATGAGATGAGTATAAATAAATTTAATTTATTTTTTAATATTATTATCATTTTAAAATTTAAAAAATATATATTAAAATTTAAAAATATATATTGAAATTTAAAAAAAATATATAAGAATTTATATTTTATATAAAAAAGTATAAAAGTGTAATGATAAAATGAAAATAAATTGAAATAAATTTTGAATACAAATAAAATCTTATTCTTTTTTTGCATTTTATATTTTGCTGAATATAGTTTGCCATTACTTTTTTTTATTCATCCTCTTTTTCCTTTTTATAACTAATCAATATAATTTCATAATATATTAAATATATTTTATGATAAAAATAATTTTGCAATTTAACTTACTATATCAAACATTTCATTTTATAATTTCTAAATTTATTTTTATATATTTATCCGTGGTTAAAACATTTTTTTTTTAATTCAGTCATTCTTAATTTTTGTTTTATGCCTTTAGCGCGTTTCCACTGAATTCGGAGTCAAGTAGCGCACAATGTCGGAAACTGACACGCCAAAAGCTTACTTTCTTGTCCGTTGTTGTCTTTGTAGGCCGCAGCACCACGAGTTGCTTCTACTCGTTTCGTAAAACGAAACAAGTATGGATACATCTAAAAGTTGTAATTTATTAAGGTATTTCTTTCAACATATTTTCCACAATAAAAATAGTAAATATTACTTTTTTGAATTAAGGACATTCTTGAACGGTGGTACACACTTAACACTGTTAAAAACTTCAATTTTCGATTATCCATTGTCTAGTAGAGGGTAAGTGGAAAAATGGAAAGTAATTCATTGGGGGAAAATGACGGTTTGCAAATATGCCAAGAAAGTTAACCACTTAAACAGATACAACAGAAGATTCATCGAACTTATTTGAAATTGACTGAAAATTATTGCTTACACGTAATAAACGGAGAACATGGAGAGCATAAATGGCCCCAACTTACATAAACTTCCCACGACCTTTAACATATAACGAGTTCACAATACATCCTTCGGAGACGCTGTTATCAAATGCTAACTTACATCGCATTCTTAGAAGACATCGGGATGAAATCGTCCAGGAATGGAGCTACTCTGATTGGCATGCTTCAGATGCATTGACAATGCATAGTTGTTCATCTAGATTCAAACCCATGAAAGTTGACAGATTAGTGTGCTACAAAATAAATTTCCTAATGAACATTACCACACATGAGTAGATAAAAGTTTCACATCAAATGGTGGGGGGCCCTTTCTCCAACCTCCATTGCACTAAGGGTGGAGCCTCCATTGTGGGGTGGGGTCCCTCCCTCACCCCTGCAAAATAGAGGGTTCAGCAGAGGGGATATCATATCACCCTCCTCCACTGGTTCCCCGACATTTTTCCCATTGTGTTTGCTTCTTTTCTGAAATTTTTCTCATTTTAATCTCACTTTTTAGGTATATTGACACATGACAATATATGATTTGTTTGACGTGTAAAGGTCAACACACGACACTTTTTTAAGCAAAACGTGGAAGGACAAACAACTTGACAAAAAGTTCATTAATTAGGTCTTGATTTAGCAAAAGGGAAAAAATGGAGTCATGATATGCCAAATGGTAACTACCTCAAGTGTTCTCAACTGCCCTTGATACTGAGATACCAATTGCTTAAGATGTCGTAACTCTTGATCCTTATCATCATACTCTTTCTGTCGTTCATGTTGGATAGCCACAGCACGCTTGAGAATGGTATTCTCCCGCATGACTCCTTCAATCTGTTCCTTTAGCATCACATTTTCCTGACATTTCAAAACATTTTAACCCAGAAGAATATGTACAATAATGGTTTTGAGCAACAAAAAAAGAAAAGGAAGGCACAAGGAGTGTGATTCCTCCTTCGAAGTGTGGGGACTCTTACTAAACTATCACAATTGAAGATAATGGTCATATTTAAAGATAAAAACTCATTTTTCATCCCACCAATTTCCTTTTCTTTTATTTTAATTTTTTAGGAAATCACACTTTAACCCCACAAAACTACCATCCTGTAACATTTTTACCAATCTATCAAAGTGGCACAATCTTGATGGTTCGACCTTAAACGGTGGCAAATTCCAAAAAGGAGGGAGGTAGTTTGGAGGAAAGTGACAACTTTAGTAGTTTGACAGTTATTGCAAAAGTTGTGGCTTTTGCTGTCGACGGGAGTTGTTGAAAGGTCATAAAAACGATAAATGCCAATCTACATCAAACGCTAAGTTAGGATCATATTTTCATGCAATGCTCACAGGGTGTCCATCAGCAGACAATTCTAGAAAATAGTAGCTTCTCGATACCACTATGATCAACCTCTAGCCTCATACAAAAATTAAACTGGAATGAGATTACAGATATATACCTTGTGAAGAACTTGTGTTGCTTCACCAGCTCGTGAACTGATGGACTTCTCTAAAATCTCTAGCAATCTTGCAGCACGAGCTTTGGCATCATCCATACTAGTAGCACACGTCATTTCCCTCACAAGCAAGTCAACCCATTCTGCACCTTCCACAGGAAGGTTGTTTGGAGTTGATAGGTTATCAGGAGCAACAACATTTCCATCACCTGTCAAGTTTGTAAACATCTGTGACATTCTTCCCCATAAAAGACACGATTGCTACAAAGAATGCAACTTGAAGCAAACAAATCATAAAAAACCATCCAAAATAAGAACACAGAATTAAAAACAATTCAATGAACACATTCATACTGGAAACAACAATTTAAAGTTCAGAGCTAAATAAGAGTTCAAGTGACAGTAATAAAATTATCAGAAAAGATCCTAAGAAGTGGCCAATAGGACATCTACATAGCACACCAACTATATTTGGGCATGGCAAGCAATTTGAAAGTAATCGTGTTCTTAAAGACTTGCATATCAATGTTTTCAATGCAAACCCTATGTTCAAAACCATGCCAAAGAACAAAAAGTACAATGGCTACTGACAAGATTAGATGCAAAGGTTCACAGCCTGCTTGAAGGTGTTAAGTTTAATGAATATGGCAGCGCATTACATACCCTTCTCCACATGTACATCTGATTCTTCAGCACAACCGGAATTTCCCTCTGCAGAACCTAGGCAAAGCTCGTGCAGGCTCTTGATGGCAGCATCCATATCATTATCACATTCTTGCAATGCTCTCTCAAGAATCTGAAAGGAAAAACCCATCGTGCTGACAACATTATTCTATAACTCATGCATTCCAAGGCAAAAAATGATCTCTAGCGTCATACAGAAAGGCCTTGTTGACATGGCCGAGTCAGAGACTACTTTCAGACTTCCCAGCCAAAAATTTAACTACATTCTGTGAGAGAGAGAGAGAGAGAGAGAGAGAGAGAGAGAGAGAACAGAGAACCCATACCTGGCACTACGATTAAAAAAAATTGTAAGTCCAACATAAGGACGTTACAAAAACTTTCTTAGTTTAATTGGAGAAATTCCACATAAAATGATAATAAATTCAAATTTGATCTATCAGAAATTATCTTAGCCTTCTGAAAAGGCTCTAGAGAAAACTGAATAGTCATGTTACAATCAACAAAACGAAGTCTCTATTTCTGTTTGGCTAATAAGAAAAAGAAGGGTTCATAATAAAGCGCGACAAAAAAATCTAAACTTTCAAGACAGAACTTCTCCAGTAAATTAATCATCACAACCATTCCATCGAAAACAAAATCCCAAAATAAATTACACAAAAATTAACTAAAAAATTAGTTGGAGAGAGGGAGATAGGTACCTGGAGTTCCATATGAGGAAAGACGGAGCGGAGCTGATCAAGAAGCGACGGCGCAGAAAATAGAATCGGAGAAGAAGAAGAGGAGCAGCGGAGCCTCTTGGAGACCGGAGGCGACGGAGGGAGCTCTTCAAAGAAAGATCTCTTGCTCCCACACACGGCAGCAGACATCCTCTTTCTTCTCCTTCCTTTTCTTCAACAACAACAAAAAGAAAAAAACCAACTAACAAAGCTTATTCCAAATCCTCTACCTTCGTGGCTCCAATCCAAATCCCAATAGTGAATCAGAGATAACAAATAAAAATGAAAACAAAAATAATAAACCTGGAATTCCCAATTAGAGATATTCGGATTAGGTTGCTTCAGGATTTTGTTTGCTTTTGGGGCTTGGCTCTGGAATTATGGAAGGTGAGGAAAGAAAATGGAGGACGATTTATATAGCGGTGGAGGAAGGCAGAGCAAGCATCTATAACTTCTAAAAGTGCAACGTCTGCTTTTCAAAAAAATTCTGCCCTCGAAACAAAATCCAAAATGAATTGATTTCCAGAAACAGAATATAGAACGCTGCAGTTTTGAATGTAAATTACTTGAATCTAACGTTATCTTATCCCCTCGAATATTTTTTTTTTTTTTTTGCCAGATAACGTCTGATCCTTGTATAAAGACTTTAATTAATTACCGAAAATGTAACCCGGTCTCAGTTTTTTTCAAGCGTCCACGTGTTTGTCTGACAAAAGGGCAGAAGGGAGGGCATTTTTGTAAGAGAAATGTTATTTCACCAGAATTTGGGTGAAATGCATTTCTTCTAAATGGTTTTTTATTTTTAATTTTAATTTTTTTTAAATGATTAAAAAATGTTTTTTTAATAATTATGTATTTTTTATTTTTTAAAATTATTTAAAATCTTCAAAAAATTAATTCAAAATAAATCAAAAATAATAATTGACTCATTTTGAGGGATGTAGCACCTAATATTTTGAATACCATACCGATGAGCATACTGATCAAGGTATTGAAATGAAATATTTCGATATAGATACCGTTTCGTGTACTGTTTCAGAATACTCTATACATAATAAAAAATTATATATATAAATATATATATAAATTATATTTCAAAATTATAGTCTATATATAAATAAATTATATATGTAAATATATATGTAAATAATCTAATTTAAATTAGAATAAAAAAAATAGTAAGAAATGAAAAATAAAAAAGTGAAATCTCAAAATCTGGTACGGGCCGGTACACATGACTGGTAAGGTCGAAATCTGAACAAGTATGAAATAGACCAAATTTATATACCAATCATTGCTCCGATACGGTACATACCGACCGTACTGATAGATACAGTGCGAAATTTAAAACTATGGTAATACCACTCTTTTTGTAAGGTGTATAAATGTTGAGATAATTAATAGGCACCCGTTTGTATTCGATGACTAGACCAACTCATCTCAAACTCATTATTATACTTTTTTTATATTTTATATAAAATAAAAATTCCAATATAATTTTTTCAAATTCTAATATAGATTTTTCAATTTTCAAATTAAATTTTTGGAATCTTAAAATAATAATAATATTAAAAAATAAATTCAACTCAACCCATCTCGTCTTCAAATCCAAATGGGAGATAAAGTGAATAAAATTTTATTAGAATATTATTTTTTAATATTATGAACATGTTAGAATTTAAAAAAATTGAATAGTTTATTATATTTTGTATAGAAATTTAAAATATATATATAAAAATTTAAAAAAATTGTAATAATAAAATGAGATAAATTTAAAAAACAAACTGAACAGTTTCGGCTAATCAACTTCCCAAATAGTCTGGTAACATCATTTGGGTCATCTCGTCGATTTTAAGTCGAAGAACATTATCAGCATATCCAAAATCTCCCCCATGAAGGACCGAAGGTGTTCAAACACAAGCAATTGTTATTAAGATGTTTTACAACTTCTGTTCAGCAAAATGGAAAACAGGATTTTCCTGAATTGAATGGGACTACCATCATTTCTTTGATTCTCAACTACACCCCAATGCCTTGACAGACACCATGACCGGGCCCTTTCGGAGCCTTTGGTTAGCTGCTAGCTGGTGGATGGCATCTTGAATTCCCTCAAAAGCTACTAGAAATTCGGCTGCATCAGTTTTGCTCAACACCTTCTTTACCACCAACTCCAATGCCTTAAACCTGTCGTATAATGTTACATATAAATCAGCAGTGTGGGGATACAACATGGGGAAAACGAAAAAATATGCATTATGGTGTCTTTCATGTATATTTCACAGACCTGACAATTGAGTTGCATAATTGTTAGTAAATAATCAGATAGCTGGGAAAGTGGACCTGAGGTTTTGGGCCTTAGTGATGACTCGTTCGATTTTCTTGAACTCAGAATTGATGCATCCTAAGGCAGAACCAACCGACCGGTTGCTCATTGGAGTGAATGAAATGTGTAGAATGCAAGTAGCCTGAATCTCAGCCATTTCCTCATCAAGTACTGCTTCCTCAATGCGTGTATCGTGTATAAGCTGAGATAGAAGCTTTTCATTGCCCACTGAGTCTGATAAGAGAGTGGATGCCAGGCCACGGACAAGGTCCAGCATGGCTGAGGGTCGCCAATCACCAAGCCATGTCAGGGAGGCCAATTCCTGAGGTGGAGCCCAGTTGGGCATGAGGAGTTGGGCCACATCCTTGAGCAGGGTAGGGACCATGGCTCTGTTGTAATGGGCACGGAACCTATTCAGCTGTTCTTCAATTAGCTCCTCAAGTTCCCACCTTGTTTTTAGCTGCTTCTCTAGCCTTGCTGCTCTGTTCTTCAGTTCTTGCCTCCAAAGGCTATGTTTCTCCCAGGAGAGGTCTTCACCTGATAACCAAATCAACTGTCAGAATGCAAGCAGTTAGCCTAAGTCCTAACATTGGATGTTAAAAGATGTGTTAACTGTAATCATCCAACTTAGTAGTCAATACCATGATAAGCTCTTTCAAAATTTATACCACAAAACCAATCACATCACATCAGTAACATAGAACGATTGAGGTTCGAAAGCATGATTAAGCTCAATCGTTAAATTTAGGATACCCAAAAATTTGACTTAACCTGAAAGTCCCACTTATTCTTATTCGGCTGTAAGCACCATGCTTGGCTATACATGTTTCTAAATTCTATGTGTTCTGATTATGATTAATAAAGTGGATGCTGCTGAATAGCAACCAACCAAACACAACAGAAACAGTTACCCGACAGGGAGGTTTTCTACCATGCGTACCATATTCCTCACTTCTAAGGACCCCCTCTTCTATACCAATTTACCATGCTTATATTGGTTAATGCCAAGCTAAATGTGCATCCATCCCACTTTGATGAAACAAAAGCTCAGAATAAGTTATCATTTCTAATATATGTACTTGAAGCATATATAAGATTAAATTATGTGTTTGAATTGTGATAATATTCACAAAAAAGTTTTAGAAATAAACTTACAGCTACCAGAATTAGGCCAACACGAACCATACAAGCAGTTCAGCTTGTGCTCTTAAAGCTCCATTTCAGTCTTGGAAAGATCAAAGTGAAGGAAGAGGAACACCGAAAAGTGTTTTTTTTTTTTTTTACAAGTAGGAACACCGAAAAGTTTTATTCACTTGACAGTTTTCACTAAATTTCCTTCACGTTTTCTTCATCTTTTCCAAAGTACAAGCAAAGCTTAGCCACATCCAAGTGAAAGTTCCAATAACCAAGTAGGTTAGCTAAATTGTAAAAAAGTCACCACAATGTGGACTTGTAAAGAACCACAGATTAACAATCAGCATTCCGGTTTTCGGTAAATCCTACCATAACTTGCCAGGAAATTATAATGCTCTACACCATCCAGCAAAAAATAGATCCTATAAATTTTCACAGAAAGGAAATGAAGGAAATTCTATAGGTTTCTCCCCTTTGAGTAATATTTAATTCAAGAAAAAGAAGAGAGAAGAAGAAGAGAGAGGAGATTTTGAAACTTGCCTCGTTTGGCTTTTTCATGCTTACGGAGGACCAAGCACTGGAATTTCTCTCCCATGTCATCAACTTCATCGCCATATTCTTCGGTGACTCTCCTTGCCATCCCTTCATCTTGCTCGCTGTCTTCAGAGTCACTATCTTCACAAATATTCCTGGAAAGTTTTCCTTTTTGTGATCTATAAAAAAAGATAACAATGCAGACGAAAAGTGGAATACCAACTAAAGGGCTTTCGTTTTCCTCTATTTTGCACGTAACTATAGACCAAGAATTTGCCTTCCCATCAAGAATTTGCACGTAACTATTTTTGCACGTAAATATGAAAGTTTGCACTAAAATCCCAGATTTTCTTTGGTTTTACGTTGCTTTCTTGGAAGCCAAACAAAGCAAATGTAAGTGTTTGCATAATTGGTCTTCCCAAGCAGAAAAGAAAAGATAATTCCAAATTTTCAACCATGTCCTTTTCTGTTCTTTCAAGTTTAGAGCACTCATTTGAAGTACATTTTCGAGCCAAAATAACGACTAAGACACAGAGAAAAAGAATAAACATAGGAAAAAATGGAAAAAATTAATTAAAATAAAAATAAAAATAAAATAACTGATCACTTTCTAGAAGGTGATGATGGAGCTTACAGGAGGAGTTGGGATGACCCTCCTTTCATTGTTTTCTTCCTTTTCTCTCCGCTCTGATAGATTTCCTTGGAGTTTCTCTTTGTTAGTCTGAGACTCTGACCTGATAAAAAGTGAAAAATGAGCCGAAAATTTATTATAGTTTCTCCTTTATGCTTTTTCTGCCAACGCCATTTTATACCATTTTTTTTTCTTTTTTTTCCTATTTTTTTTTTTTCAGGAGGACGGCTTCCCAAACTCCGGACCCGAACAAACCGTTTTAAAATCAATATGAATTGAAAAATAAGTTGAGCTGATTTTAATTTATTTTTATTTTTTATTATTTATTTTTAATTTTTTATATAAAATATAAATCTTAATATATTTTTTAAAATTTTAATATATTTTTTTTAAATCTCAATTTAATTTTTTTTAATTTTAAAATAATAATAATATTAAAAATTAAATTAAATTTATATGACCTCATCTTTCAATCTAAACGAAAATCTTAAAGTCTATTTAGATAATTTCATTATATCATACCCCAAAAAAATCATTATATAAGAACGGTTGAAATATTTGTAATTATTAATAAAATTATTAATTAAAATAAGATAAGATAGTTTTATTTCTGTGAGAGAATAAGAAAGTAGGGTCGAAGTTTATTATACTAGAATACCAAAAAATAAAAAGACATGATAAAATTAGAAGGCATGAGATGGTCAGGTAAAGAAATAAGACTGATAGGTATAGATGCGTAAGGGTGCAAATAAGGAATGATTGATGAAAACCAGGACAAGAGTACATGACAGGAAAGGAAAGTCAAAGAAATAAAAAGAATGACGACAGGAAAGAAGAAAAGACACACAACAATCACTTAGAAAACTAACATACACAACTCAAGAGTCTATAAAAATGCAGCTATCAGATAATAACAAGAGAATACTCTCCCCTAGCAACCCACTCATATTCTTCAATTTTCTTCTCTTTAAAGTCATTTGGGAGTAGGAATGTTAAAATGTGTCAATGGGTCGTATTCGTATTATGTCAAGGTGTGTACATAATACTTAAAAATTCAAAATGAACACAACCTATTAAGGATTTCATGTCAAAAATTTCAATTCTAATACAATATTTTAAAATAACGGGTTGACACAACACTATCCGTTAAGACCATTGATATTATATGACACGACACAACACAACATGATCTGACATGTTTCAACCCGCAAATTCGTTAGTGACTCGTTTGAATTTAACCTAATTAATTTTATACAAATATTAAAACTTAAATAATAGTTATAAAATATAAAAAATTAATTACAATTTACAATTTAATAAGTAGTACACTATAAAATATGATAAATATACAAATATGATTCACTTATTGTAAAATATTAAAATTACAATCCAAACATATTAAATAATAATGTGTTAATTCGTTAATGACTTTTTAATAAGTATTTAAATAGAATAGGTAAGTGTCTAAGGGTATAAAAGTATAAAAGTAAATTAAAACCCGTTAAGGCTAAACACTAACTCGTTTTTATCGTGTTGTGTTCATTTCGTATTAATGTGTTATGTCATATATTGCTACTCCTATTCGAAAGCTCCAACCAAAAGAATGACATTCATAAATGTTTTTATTTTTCTTGTATAGTGAAATATGAGAGACTATAAAAATATTCATTATAGTAAATTCATCTCTCTAGACGTCTGTAAACGTATGCTTTATGTCGAATTACGTAAATCTTATATCTATATTTATTTATTTTATCTGTTATTAATATATGCGTCAACTGTATCAAAATTTCATCAAGAGCTCCAAATGACTTCAAACAAAATCCAAATCATATAGTAGATAAAAAATGACCATTTCTCAAATTCTGACTTGTTGACTGATTTTCATAGCGTAAAATTAAACCATTTCAATTTTACATCTAAATGAATTCTCAGCCGGTTTAAGAATCGTAACGGGTGTATCTCCATATACGATGAGTACGTTCCTCAGTCATCCACCATTGGATCTTCAGGGTCCACATTTGTGACGGTGATAGGATCGTAGAGGCCGTCTTAACATTGTAACGCGGCAATCTTTTCAATAATGCAATGTACGACGCTCTCATCTCACAATATAAAAAGTCAAGTCTTTTAGGCCCCGTTTGTATTTGGAGATGAGCTCAATTCATTTTAACTCATCTTCATTTCATCATTATATTTTTATAATTTTTTATATAAAACACAAATTCCTATATACTTTTTTCAAATCCCAATACACGTTTTTCAAATTCCAATATACATTTTTCAAATTCCAAAATAATAATAATATTAAAAAATAAAATCAACTAAACTCATCTCAACTCATCTCATCTTCGAATCCAAATAGGGCTTAGTAACACATATCATCTTAATAACACAGTTTAACTTGTTTTAAATCAAATTATATCAAGGAGAATTCAGTACAACACGATTTGCGCATTAGTTAGAATGCTGCAACTGAGGCCTCTCTGGTATTTTGAGTTCAAATAATTGCTCTTTCAGTAATGATTTACGCCTTATTTATTTTGGGAAATGAGATTAAAAATCTAAAATACATCTCAAATTTATCGTTATATTTTTTCAAATCATCATATAAAATATAATAAAAAATTCAACTTTTTCAAATTCTCATATCACTTTTTCAAATTCTCATACAAAATTAATATTAAAAAAATGACAATGCTACATACAGTCCAAAAAAGTGGACTTCTTTGTAGTTCAAGCAATAAATAAATAAATAAAATTTCATTTTAAAATGAAATTGATTAAAATATTCTTATTTATAGATAAAAAATTATAAAATTCATTTCATGTAATCATAAAATAAGAACATTTCTATGTGGACTGCATTGCAGTCCATCAAATATGGATTGCAAAAAGAATTATTCTTAAAAAAAAATCTTACAATAATATTTTTTTTTTCACTTTTATCTTATCTCATCTCTAAAAACAAACATGACCTTAAATTTCTTAAGCCCTTCACTGATCACTCGCAAGGGAATGATTTAAATCCATACATATATAAAACAAATATAATAATTATATATACACATATATATATTTATACATGTATATATATATATATATGGATTTGCAAATGGGAGGCACTTGGAATGGATGTAAAAATGACTTTTACACTCATCATTAGAAATGTACTATATAGACGTTTCATGAAGAAATACATTACACTTGATTGCACATAATCAATACATTAAAATAAACGTATTTAGCTTTATTTGAGATGCTACATTAATCTATTCATTTTTTTTCCTTTTTTTTTAATCTTGAAATCAACCTATATATATTCATTTTCTTAAATATAGCTCAAGAAACATCAGTTATCAAGGAATATTAACCTCTCCATATATGCCAACTTGTCCACAAAATCAACCTATCTATATACATATATATATATGTTTTTAACATCAGCTCATGCACAAAATATACTAAAATATCAAAGATCATTACAACTTGTTAAAATATACTAAAATATCAAAGATCGTTACAACTTGTTAAAATATACTAAAATATCAAAGATCATTAATACATCTTATCGAAATATATTAAAATATCAAAAATCATTGTTTGATACAACCGAATCTATTATATTTCTTTGTAAAACACCTAAGTGGTACATTTTTGTTGATGGGTGCGAAAGCTATTTTTACGCCTATCCTATTCCAAGTTATTTCCTTTGCAAATACTTAAAAGATTTTTGAGAATGTACAAAATCTTAATAAGACGATTAATATAAAAAAGAGTAATGATATCCGTATTGTTATGAAACTTAAATAAATGAACTACTATTGCAAAAGAGAAATAAGAATTTCTCTCTGAAACTCTTAAGAACTGAAACTTTCTTTCTCTCTCTATTTTTTTCTTATGAATTTCATTACAACTGAAGCTCCTATTTATAAGCTTTGAAATTACTATGCAAGTTACTATGCAAGTCACTATGCAAGTCACTATACAGAATTTAAAATAATAGTGGTGGGGTCATTCACATAATTTAGTGGTAGGACATGGGCGGCTGATAAATTTCGTTCGTTCATTATACTCCTCCTCGAATGACCGCCAATAAGAAATCTGTCTCGTTAAAACCTTGCCAAGTAAAAATCCAGTGGGAAGAAAAACCAATGGCAAAGGAAAAAGAGTACAGTCTTCTTATGTATCCACAAGTGCTTTAAGATTGCCTCATTAAAACCTTGCAGAGGAAAACCCAGTGGGACAAAATCTCAGCGAAGAAAAAAGAGTACAATCAGCACATTTACTCCCCCTGAAAAGTGCATGACAAAAGATCTTTGAGTCTTCGCATTCCAATGTTATGCACAATCTTCTTGAATGTGGAAATTGGTAACGCTTTTGTAAATAAATCTGCCAGATTATCACTAGATCGTATCTGCTTGACATCAATTTCATATTTTTCTTGAAGTTCATGAGTATAAAAGAATTTCGGTGAAATATGTTTGGTTCTGTCACCTTTGATATATCCTCCTATGATTTGAGTGATACAAGCAGTATTATCTTCATATAAGATTGTTGGGCTATTATCGATCATGGGAAGTCCACACTTTTCCTGGATATGTTGAATAACTGATCTCAACCAAATACACTTTCGACTTGCTTCATGAATAGCAATGATCTCTGAGTGATTTGAAGAGGTAGCAGATAGTGTCTGCTTAACAGATCTCCATGATATGGCAGTATCTCCATAAGTAAATAAATATCCAGTTTGAGATCTACCTCTGTGTGGATCTGAAAGATAACCTGCATCTGCATACCCAATCAATTCTGGACTTGAACCACGTTGATAAAATAATCCCATATCAATCGTACCATGAAGGTAACGAATGACATGTTTAATGTCATTCCAATGCCTTCGAGTTGGTGCAGAACTATATCTTGCAAGCAGATTAACTGAGAATGTAATATCTGGTCGAGTGCAATTTGCAAGATACATCAAAGCTCCAATTACACTGAGATATGGTACTTCAGGACCAAGAATTTCTTCATCGTCATCACAAGGACGGAATGGATCTTTCTTCACATCAAGTGTTCGAACAATCATTGGAGTACTCAGGGGATGAGATTTGTCCATATAAAAATACTTTAGGACTTTCTCAGTATACATGGACTGATGAATAAAAATTCCATTTGGCAAGTGCTCAAGCTGCAGGCCGAGACAAAGTTTTGTTTTGTCAAGATCTTTCATTTCAAATTCATTCTTTAAATATATAGCGGTTTTTGAGATCTCTTCAGGAGTTCCCACAATATTTAAATCATCAACATAAACCGCAATAATGACAAATCCGGATTCTGATTTCTTAATAAAAATACATGGGCATATAAGATTATTCTCAAATCCTTCTTTCAATAGATATTCGCTTAAGCGATTATACCACATGCGTCCGGATTGCTTTAATCCATATAAAGATCTTTGTAGTCTGATTGAGTACATATTTCTAGATGTACTTGTAGATGCTTCAGGCATCTTATATCCTTCAGAGATTTTCATATATATGTCATGGTCTAAGGATCCATATAAATATGCAGTGACCACATCCATCAACCGCATTTCTAATCCTTTTGTAACAACCAGACTAATCAAAAATCTAAATGTGATTGCATCCATAACGGGAGAGTATGTTTCTTCATAATCAATCCCGGGTTTCTGCAGGAAACCTTGTGCAACAAGCCGTGCTTTGTATCGCACAATTTCATTTTTCTCATTACGTTTTCGTACAAATACCCACTTATATCCAACAGGCATCACACCCTTTGGTGTTTGGACAACAGGTCCAAATACTTCTCGTTTTGCTAGCGAATTTAATTCAGCTTCAATAGCTGTTTTCCATTTTATCCAATCATTTCTACGTCGACATTCTTCGACGTTTTTTGGCTCGCTTTCTTCATTACTTCTGGTAATATCAAGGGCCATTTTATATGAAAATATGTTGTCGACAACAATTTTATTTCTATCCAGAATTTCTCCAGTTTTCATGAAATGTATTGAGATCTCATTATTTTCAGATACATGTTCATCTTCAGGGGAAAACATTTCATGACACACCTCTTCAGGAGGTCCCTTTTTAGGAGATTTATACTCTTCAAGAGTTTCCTTTTCAGGAGGTTCTGGAATAGAAGATTTAAGCTCTTTAGGAGCACCAATTATATTTGTGGCCTGTATTGTGGGTACGTGTTCTTCAGGAACACCAAATTCATTTTGTATTCTTTTCCTTCTGGGAATTTTGTCTTTTGCACCAATAAGTCTTCCACGCTTCAGGCGTATTTTAGATTTACCTATTGCTGCTTTGACAATTTATCCTTCAGGGACTTCAATCCTTGCTGGAGTATTAACAGCAGGAATATAAGATTTTACTACACCTTTAGTGTCAGTAAATACATCCGGTAACTGATTTGCAACATTTTGCAAATGAATAATCTTTTGAACTTCCCGTTTACATTCATTTGTAGGAGGATCAAAATGAGACAGGGTCTTATTATCCCAAGTAATATCTTGTCGTGCTTTAGGCACCAACTTTTCTTTACCCATTAACGGAAAATTTGATTCGTCAAAATGACAATTCTCAAAACGTGCTTTAAACATATCCCCTGTAAGGGGTTCAAGGTATCTAATAATGGATGGAGAATCAAAACCAACATATATCCCAAGTCTACGTTGAGGGCCAATTTTTGTACGTTGTGAAGGTGCAATTGGAACATATACAGCACATCCAAAAGTACGAAGATGAGAAATATTTGGTTGTTGACCAAATGCAAGCTGTAATGGAGAATATTTATAATATGCAGATGATCTAATGCGAATTAGAGATGCTGCATGAAGTATAGCATGTCCCCAAACAGAAGTAGGTAGTCTTGATTTCATAAGTAAAAGTCTAGCGATTAGTTGAAGCCTTTTGATCAAAGACTCAGCTAAACCGTTTTGTGTGTGTGTATGGGCAACAAGATGTTCAACATCTATTCCTATTGACATGCAATAATCATAAAAAACTTGAGATGAAAATTCACCTGCATTATCCAATCGAATGGTCTTAATTGGATACTCAGGAAATTGTGCTCGTAGTTTAATTATCTGAGCAAGAAGTCTAGCAAATGCAACATTTCTAGTGGAAAGAAGACAAACATGTGACCATTGACTAGATGCATCAATTAGAGCCATAAAATATATAAATGGTCCACTTGATGGATGAATAGGCCCACATATATCTCCGTGAATCCTTTGTAAAACGGATGGAGATTCAACAATGACTTTTGAGGGAGATGGTCTAATAATTAACTTACCTTAAGAACATGCAGAGCACGGAGATTCATTGGGTAGAAATATCTTTTGATTCTTTAAAGGATGCCCATGCGAATTTTCAATAATTCGTCTCATCATTATAGAACCCAGATGTCCAAGGCGATCGTGCCAAATCATAAATACTTTAGGGTCAATGCACTTCTGGTGCATTACCACATATGATTCAATTGTTTTCATTTTTGTATAATACAATCCAGAACATAGAGCAGGCAGTTTTTCTAATACGAGCTTCTGGCCCGATACTGTTTTAGTAATAAGAAGATGCTCTTTACTGCCTTCATTGGTCGTTTCAATATAGTAATCATTACGACGTATATCTTTGAAACTCAATAAATTTCTTCTGGATTGTGAAGAGAATAGAGCATCATCAATACAAAATTTGGTGCCATTAGGCAACACAATATAAGCTCTTCCGGAGCCCTCAATTAAATTCGATGAACCTGATATGGTATGGACATAGGCTTTACTTAGTGTTAGATTTTGAAAATATTTCTTTTCTTTGAGAATTGTGTGAGTTGTAGTACTGTCAGCCAGACATATATCTTTATCATTCAACTCAGAGATAAAAAGCTCATCAATGTGATCCATGATTCTACAAAATATACAAAACTTTTATTACTGATAGAAAGAAAATATATTAATTGAGTGGAACACTTCCATCTCCAATTAAGTGTTCAATACTACCATCAGGATGATTAAAGAAATCAGATACATCAAGATGAATAACGTCTACATCTACTGAATCTAATAAATCATCTGATGGTTCTACTAAATTTGTTTCATGCACTTTATTCTTTCCTTTAATAGAAGCTTGATATAAATCAGCTAAGTGCCTGGCCGTACGACAGGTACGTGACCAATGTCCAGTCATTCCACATCTATGGCACACCTCTTCACTTTTCTTTGAAGAATTATTCTGATAATTTTTACCCATCTCTAAATTGTACCACTTCTGGTGATATGGTATATTATAATCCCTTTTAATGTTGTCATTCCTGAAACCAACATTTCTATAATTTCTCCTACCACGTCTACGCCTCCGATTTCTTCTAAAGGATGCACCATTCACTTATGGGAATGATGCAAACCTATTACCATTCACTTCAGGGAATGATATTGAGCCAGTAGGGCGTGACTAGTGGATTTCTAATAAGAGCTCATTATTCTGCTCAGCTACTAGAAGACATGATATAAGTTCAGAATATTTCTTGAACTTTCTCTCTCGATACTGCTGCTGCAGGAGCACATTCGAGGCATGAAATGTAGTAAAAGTCTTCTCTAACATATCTTTATCGGTGATTTTCTCACCGCATAATTTTAATACTGAGCTTATTTTAAAAAGTATGGAATTATACTTACTAACACTTTTAAAATCTTGCAACTTCAGGTGTTCATACCTCTCCCTTAAATTGTTCCACAAAATATATGGATATTTTACTGTGAGATATTCAGTTTTTAATTCTTCATGAAGATGGTGGCGAAGGAAAATCATTGCTTTAGCACGTTCCTGTAGGGATGCTTGATTTCCTTTTTTAATAGTTTCTCCCAGATTCATTGCATCAAGATGTATTTCAGCATCAAGTATCCACGATAAATAATTTTTTCCAGATATATCAAGAGCAACAAATTCCAATTTTGTAAGATTTGCCATTTTAGAGGAATAAGGCCACTAGCTTGAGAATTGGTAGAACCGTCGTGCTGATAACGTGTTATGAAACTTAAAGAAATGAACTACTATTGCAAAAGAGAAATAAGAATTTCTCTCTGAAATTCTTAAGAACTGAAACTTTCTTTCTCTCTATTTTTTTCTTATGAATTTCATTACAACTGAAGCCCCTATTTATAGGCTTTGAAATTACTATGCAAGTTACTATGCAAGTCACTATACAAGTCACTATACAGAATTTAAAATAATAGTAGTGGGATCATTTACATAATTTAGTGGTGGGACAGGGGCGGCTGATAAATTTCGTTCGTTCATTATACGTATAATAAGTTTTATAATATTTTTACAATTTATAGTGTATTTAATTTTTTTAAATATTTTTAATCATTAAGAAAATAATAATAATTTTATTAATATTCACATTTTTAATTACAAAGTAAATTTAAAAATAAAAAATTTAAATAAAAAATGATAAAATATTAATAAGTTTTATCATTTCTCAATAACAAAAAAAAAAAAAAAACATGACTTAAGAACCTTATTTTTTACAGTAGTTAAGAACTCAGTTGGCGACAATAATGACAGAAAGGTAGAAAAATTTTCTACAGTTGTTAACCTTGATACGACATCGTACGGTCATAAGTTTCTGCAATTCTTATAAAGATTGGATTTAGGACAGCCTGAACAGATAATGTACAGAACGTACACAAAGAAAACTAAAAGAAAAAATATGGGCAGTCACTCGTCTTATAAGTGTTATAAACGTCGGCCGCCGCCCCTATGGCCCACCACTAAATTATGTGAATGACCCCACCACTATTATTTTAAATCTGCATAGTGACTTGCATAGTAACTTGCATAGTAATTTGCATAGTAATTTCAACGCCTATAAATATGGGCTTCAGTTGTAATGAAATTCATAAGAAAATATAGAGAGAGAAAGAAAGTTTCAGTTCTTAAGAGTTTCTTTTCTCTTGTAATAGTAGTAGTTTTATTTTTAGTTTTATAACACGTTATCAGCACGAGGTTCTACCGATACTGAAGCTAATGGTCTTCTACTTCAAGTAAGTTTTTCAATATATTATTTGCAGTCCTTGAGATAAATATTAAAGGTAATATTGCTGAATATTACTTGATAAAATTTTATTTTTATTCTCATGATAATGTGAATATATTTATTAAATTCACAGATTTATTTTTGTAATATAATATAAAATATTGAGATTTATTACTATTGACATTTCTGAAAAATGTTATTTATCCAGATCCTTGATGAGATCTATTTGGATATGATGATGAACTTGAAAGATACAATCATAGAAGAAAATCATGTGTCCCTGAAGGACCGTGCTGTGTATCTCATGATGAAAAATCATCTTACTATGTGAAATGAATTAAGAGAGTGATATAAGCACCAGAAGATGTAATCCTCTCAAAGGATCATTATGATTTATTGCACCTGAAGTTGCAAGATTTTAAGAGTGGTATTGAATATTCTGCACTCTTTAAAACCAGCTCAATATTAAAATTATACAGTGAAAATGTCACTGATGATGATATATAAAAGAAGACATTATTTTTCATATCTCGAATGTGCTCCTGCAGTAGCAATATCGAGAGTGAAAGTTCAACAAATATTCTGAACTTTTATTTTGTCTTCCAATGATGAGTTTTTGTTACACCAGTTACGTCCTATTAATGATATCGAATTTACACAATTCCCAGAAGTGAATGGAAATTAAGGGCGTAGACGTGGTAGAAAAATTATAGAAGTGTTGGTCCCAAAAGCGACAACACTAAAGATGATAAAAATATATCGTATCACCAGAAGTGATCAAACTCAGAGAAGGGTAAAGGCCCTCAGAATAATTCTTCATAAAAAGATGAAGATGTTTGTCATAGATGTAATATGACTAAACAGTAGTCACGTACCTGTTGTACGGCCAAGTACTTGATTTACTTATACTAAGTTTTTATATATAAGCTTATTAATATTTCATCATATTTTGAAATAATGAAATATCGGTGCCTGAAGCACGATAATAAATTACTTGGGATAATAAAGTCCTGTTTAAATTTGATCCTCTTACAAATAAATGTGAACCAGAAGTTCAGAGGATTATTTATCTGTAAATGTTGCAAATCAATTACATGATGTATTTACTGACACTAAAGGTGTTGTAAAATCATATATTACTGCTGTTAATGCTTAAGCAGGAATTGAAGTCCCTGAAGGACGAGTTGTTAAAACAGAAATAAATGAGTCTAAGATACACCTGAAGCGTTGAAGACCTATTGGTGCACAAGAAAAATAAAAATCGGTGCTCATGAAGAGACCGTATTTTCTGTACAAAATATAATCCTCCTGAAGAGAAAACCTCCTGAAGAGGTAACTCCTGAAGAGGTAACTCCTGAAGAGTATAACTCCTGAAGAGGTAACTCCTGAAGAGTGTAACTCCTGAAGAGTATAACTCCTGAAGAGAAAACTCCTGAAGAGTATAAACCTCCTGAAGAGGAACCTCCTGTAGAGGTGTTTCATGAAATGTTTTCCCCTGAAGAGAAACAATGAGATCTCAATACATTTCATGAGTACTGGAAAATTTATGGATAGAAATAAAATTGTTGTCGACAACAGATATGATAACACTTGATATTACCAGAAGTAATGAGCCAAAAACCGTCGAAGAATGTCGACGTAGAAATGATTGGCCAAAATGGAAAGCAGTTATTAAAACTGAATTAAACTCGCTAGTGAAGCGAGATGCATTTGGACCTGTTGTCCAAACACCAAATGGTGTAATATTTGTCAGATATAAGTGAGTATTTATACGAAAGCATAATGCGAAATGAAATTATGCGGTATAATTTGTCGCACAAGGTTTCCTGTAGAAACCCGAGAGCAATTATGAGGAAACATATTTCCTTGTTATGAATGCAATCACATTCATATTTTTAATCGATTTGGTTATTGCAAAAGGATTAGATATGCAGTTAATGAATGTGGTCACTGCATATTTATAAGCATCATTAGATTATTACGATACTTGAAGCATCTAATCCAAGTACATTTAGGAGTATGTACTTTATAAAGTTTCAAAGATCTTTATATGGATTAAAGCAATCCGGACACATGTTGTATAATTGAATCAACGAGTATTTATTGAAAGAAGGATTTAAGAATAATCCTATATGTTCATGTGTTTTATCAGAATCTGGATTCGTCATTATTGCAGTTTACGTTGATGATTTACCTTATTAGAACTCTTGAAAAGATCACAAGAGTTGCTATAAATTCAAGGAATGCATTTGAAAAGGAAAAATCTTATTATTCAATTCATAGATGAGTTACAAGAATTTGAGACTTCTAGCCTCATCTCTCAAATGCATTTGCTTTTCATAAAGCAACGTACCATCCTTATCTAAAGGATTAGGCAGTCGAAATGAAGAGGCAAGTAAGGATTTTAAATCCTTATTCTCCTGCTTTAAGTCTGCAATTTTTTTGTCAGACTCTTGAACGAGTCGTTGAAGTACAGAAACCTTCTCGTTAAGCTCCTCAATCTCACGATTTTTGGATTGTAATCGGTTGGAAAATCCAACAATAGAGGAGGAGTATCGGGTGCCGAGAGTCACCAGCTCATAAACAGCTTCACGATCTGACTTATTAGTCAGATCATTTGCTTGCTGCAACATTGCACCTGCGGAAGATGCAGGATCAACTTGTAATTGAGGTGAAGGATACCTCATATGTTGATTGTGAGAAATAGTAAAAGGAAATTGATGAGCCATTGGAAATTTGTAGAATAAGAATACAAATACAGATGAATTATAGATATGAGAAGAAGATTTGATGCGTACTAAATGAAACTAAAGACGGTTCTTATAGAATTGGAAATAAGAACAAGACAAACCATCATCTCTTCAAATCTCACTTTACAAGATATGCTGGATGCATAATTTCAAAAGCCAGCGAGATTAATTACAGCTATCCCTATTTTCTTGTAAATGCTGAACCTCTGCCGTTAGCTGCTGTTGTTGACTTTGTATCTGAACTCTTTCTCGTTCCAGCTCTTCTACTCGTGTTTTCAGGTCAAGAGAATACCAGTCTACAAGTTTCTTCAGCTCCTTGTTATCTTGTTTTAAATCTTTATTTTTTTCTATCTTTAGTTGCAAGCGTTTGATGCAACTCAGATATTTGATTTTTAAGATGATCAACCTCACTCGTTCTCGCCAATAGCCTCTGAGACATGGTTGTAAGAGAGGCAGCATATTGAGCACTGAGGGTTCTTGATGCTGCAACAATTTCAGGATCAGATTTACTAGATAGATATATCTCTGCTCCTATCATGGTGTTTACAGCCTCAGGAGAAAATATAAGTGGTTGAGGTATAAAAGGTTCATGGTTTAAATCTGGGACATTAGAATTTCTATCAGACATAATATTGTTCTGGATGAACAACAACTGAATCTATGAGGAATGCGAGATCTTTTTGCTGGAGTAAACCAATGGTAAAATTGGTTATATTTAAATAACAACCCGAAACCTTCAAATCTCTTCAAGATCTCGGTTGTCCACAATGTCAAGCGGATTTGATTTTCCGCCGAATCGATAATATTAAATCTCAAAGCTTTTACAGCTTTTATCATACATAGACGGTTTACAATGTTATTTCCGCCGTATATAAACAAGTTCTTCCTAATAACGCCGAATGAGGGGGAGAAAATTTTACATGAAAATATTATCATACTCTCTCTAATGCATTATTTAGTTGGAGATCGTGTTTGAATTCTTAACTTGTTATATATACTGAAATCATATTTTCTTATTACTTGAAATACTAACGCATATTATCAATGGGAGTTTAAGTATTACTGCAGGTATCAGATTTCTATTAAGTTTGTCAACCAGATATTATTTTTCATCTTCAAATCACTCAGAGATTATTGCAATTCATGAAACAAGTCAAGAGTATATTTGGTTGAGATCAATGACTCAACAATTTTATATGAAGATAATGCTACTTGTATCGCTCAAATCAAAGGAGGATATATCAAATATACGATCAAGTGATAATCTGGCAGATTTATTCATGAAGACATCACCAACTGCGACATTCAAGAAAATTGTGCAGAATATTAAAATGTGAAGACTCAAAAACTATTGTCATGCACTTTCCAGGGGGAGTAAAAGTCCTGAAGACTTGTGCTGATTGTACTCTTTTTCCTTCGCTAAGGTTTTATCCCATTGGGTTTTCCTTTGCAAGGTTTTAATGAGGCAATCTTAAAGCACTTGTGGATACATAAAGAGACTGTACTCTTTTTCCTTCGCTAAGGTTTTATCCCATTGGGTTTTCCTTTGCAAGGTTTTAACGAGGCAGATTCTTTATGGGTGGTCATTCAAGGGGGAGTGTTATAAACGTCGGCCGCCGCCCCTATGGCCCACCACTAAATTATGTGAATGACCCCACCACTATTATTTTAAATCTGCATAGTGACTTGCATAGTAACTTGCATAGTAATTTGCATAGTAATTTCAACGCCTATAAATATGGGCTTCAGTTGTAATGAAATTCATAAGAAAATATAGAGAGAGAAAGAAAGTTTCAGTTCTTAAGAGTTTCTTTTCTCTTGTAATAGTAGTAGTTTTATTTTTAGTTTTATAACAATAAGAAATTATTTACATTCCCTAGCTCTGCTGTTTTACCAAACTAGAGTGCGGCGCAGAGATCAATAATTACCTAGAAGTTAGGAGAAGCAGCACCTTCTTTGAAGAGAATATTTGCAACTGGTGGTGGAAGCCAACCACTCTGGCCACCATCTTGCCGCTTCAAATTTCTAGGGTCTTTCTTCAACCTTGCACCTATGTTTCGTCCAACAAATAAGCCCACTTTCATGGCTGTAAATAAAGTAACAGCGACTGCAAGTGGCCTCACCGCCCAGTGAAAATCCTCCATGTGTTGATATTTCTCCACCACCCCTGGACAAGTATCAAAAGACACTTGCTCCACTTCAGCTGGATCTGCCAAGAAGATATTAGATTCATTTCCAAACACCAGCCTCCCAGGGAAACTCACAACAAGACATCCATTTGGAAGAACATGTGAGATAATGCCAGTGGCCCAAGCTCCTCCATTCCGACGAGGCCACTCAAACCGGGGAGTCGACATATCTGCTTTCAGCCTCACAAACTGTCCAACATGATAAGCTGTAGCCTTTTGAAGCTCAGAAGCGTCCCCTCTCCAGAGAGTCTCTAACCCTAAAAACCCAACTGTTGTACTTCCATTACGCTGTACTGAGTGTAGAATTCCCACTGAGGAGTGCTCCTTGTTTTTCTCTTTTAATTGCACCCAATCACCCATTGCCAAGTCAAATGTCACCCTTTCGACTGTTGAAACTTGTACTCTTAGAGGGTTGTGTGCACCAGGTACCTTCACCAGAACAAAATTCTCTTTATTATTGTCACCCTCCAAAGCGACCACCTTTCCTTCAGGAACATCGACGGCTTGCGGTTTGTATGTATTCATTGGCTTTCTAGTGCGAACCATGTCACCCACTTCAAGATGATCCTTCAACAGATACCATGTCGTGTAACCCACGTCATTCAATCTATATTTAAGTGCCCTGCTTCCTATACCATGTGATTCTCCATCTCTGTTAGCAACATTCTGTGAGCTGCCAATTAGATTGCAAATAGTCAGTAAACAACCATAATGGGTAAGAGATACAGTGTGAATGAAGGCACACAGCTCTGGCATTCTATGGTTTCTTTTGGTGCCTCAATTTTTCACAGACGGGGTTGAATGTTAGAATTGAAAGCAGCGCCGTCAAAATGGTCAAAATATGATTTACAACAACTATCTAACTATAGACGTTCAAAGACAACCTAATAAAGAAGAAGCATTCCAAGACACAGAAATGCCCGGTTCAGGTAGGGTAATGTAGCTTTTTTCCCCTTCTTGTCCTCTTCACTAGGACTGTCAACTTCTAAATTCTGCCATAGAAAAGTCTTTCAGCACACCGCAATTCCTAAGAATTTCTACTAAAGATTTTTCTTGGACTAATCAATGTGCTCCTAAACAGATATCTTTATTTTCAAGGAATATGTTAATAACATTGAGGGACAGGGTTCTGAAAATCAGAAGTTATTCTGAAAATTCCTTACCCATAAATGAGAGCAAAATATTCTACATAAGAGACCGATACTTTACCAGAAGTCCCCATCAAATCGTATGTGTTTGACATGCCCGAGTACAACTAAAATTAGCTAGAAGTGAGGGCACAAAAACATGGACATGCATGCCGTAAACTAGCTGTATAAATTTTATTTTTATTTAAAAAGAAAATAACCATCATTATAAGGACAATCATTGCTCTTTCTTTACTACCAAAAAAGGCTCTCTGCCGACTCCCAGGTGCCCAAGTTTAGAATGCACCAATCTTATAGCAAGCCCTTCGAAGGGCACAATGCATCTGATGAATAGAATCAGGAAGGGGAAAACGAATACTGTTCAAAATTAGTGGGGATATGACATTTAGATCACACGCTGCCCAGAGTCACACTGAGAAGACCGCTACACAGCACTTTATAAACATCTCATCATAATAATAGATAATCCCATCTCCTTCAACCGTGTATAACAAGATCAATTATGTCTATAATGAATACCTTAAAAATGCATGCAGAATATCTGTCATCAAAGGCCGATTCCGGAAATCATACTCGAAGCAGCCATTGATAACACTCTCAACCGCAGGGGGCAAGCCACTCAGGATATGTGGCTTTTCTTGCTTGATCACAACTGAGTGATATATTTCTTCAGTTGAGTTTCCAAACCAGGGCTGAACACCAGTTAACATCTCTGTTATGCTGCATCCAAAACCCCATGAATCAGTCTCAAAGGATATAGGACCTCTAACTTCTGGATTCCACTGTTCTGGGGCCATGTAGTTTGGAGTTCCAAGTCTGAGAGCCAATTCTGGATTAGAAACTGCAATCCCAAGAAGCAGATATGGGATCCCAAAATCTCCCAGAACCACTTGGTCGTTTTCATTGAGCAGAAAGTTACAAGGCTTAAGGTTCAGCACCAGGGTCCCAATTGAATGCAACTCTATAATCGCTTTTGCCAATTTGATCCCATACCTGTAAGCATTAGCATTTTCAAAGACTATACCTCACCATTCAAAGCAATTGTATGCTACACTATATTCTGACGAGCTTTAGACCATTACAAGTATTATAAAATTTTGAGTAAAGGATATATTAGAGCATCGTTTTTGCACATTTCTCTAGTTTCCAATACTTCAACCTAGACAGATCATATCTCTTTTATACCGTCTTGTGTACATGGGCTTTGCCTATCTCTATTGATAATAGTATTGTTCACTTAAAAAATTAAAAAAAAAAATTCCCCATTTTACCAACTAAGTGAGACCTGTTAAATGGAAAGGATGCTCTCTGATTTAGAAGGTGAAATAAAAGAACCCAACAAACCTCAAATTCAGGAACTTTACCTAAGTTCTACCCTATCTTACAAGTTCAATAGCATTATTTCTTAAAGAAAATAAATTAACTGATCTAACCCCAAAAACAAACCTTAAAACATCAGACAACTGAAGATTGCCACCCTTGAGCCGAGCCATTCGATCACCCACTGATCCCTCATAAAATTTCATCGCAATGCAGATCTGAAAAGGCATCAGAAGTGAACCAATGTAGTGAGAGACAGCAAAAAATTTCCTTGAGTTTAAAAGAACTATATTCGAATTCAAGGAAGTCACCTTTCCTCTAACTACTGATATACCATGCAACAAACAAACACCTGGCCGTCCTTGGCACTTAAAAAATAATTCCTCAAACTTCTGCAGAAACTTTTGAGTATAGCCCTCCTTTAATGGATGCAGCATCTTGACAGCCACTTCATGATACTCCTCAAAATCATGACCCAATTGGTGGTGAGTTGCTAAGAAAACATCACCAAAGGGGCCCCGGCCAATCCTATGCTTAAGTTTCAGAGAGGAAGGATCAATCCATGGACCAATCTGAGTTGGTGTGGCTTTAACAGTTCTAAGGTGGTCGGGGTCTCCTTCAAAGAGTTCATACTCAAAAAAAGCTGCTGGCTTTGCTGCTCTGATCTGTTCAGTCATATTGCTGAATCCTGCCGGCAGGATGATATGGGTAAAAAAAGGAATTTGTGATTGTGTGCCAAAAAAACTGTCAGCCGCTGCCCTTATTAAAACTGTGGCAACATAGAAAATTACATCCTAATGGACCCCAAAATATTTATCCTAAGGCGGCACACCGATTTAAAAATTGCGAGAAGTGGGGATTTATAATTTGCAGTATACTCCAACGTACACCACTGGATCCAAAGAAAAATGCTTAGGCTGAGATAGAGAACTTAAAGCCATCATCAAACAAACCTGAATTCGATTGTTGCTGAATCCGAAACTTTGATTTAAAAACAGAAAAAAAAAAAAAAAAACGTTTACCTAGTTATCTAAACTAAAGAAATCAGACATCTCCAAAGCCACAGTAATTCATGGGTGTACCTAAATAAATCAGGAAAGCAGCAAAACGACAAAAACGGAAACCCTACATACAAAACTGCCTAAACGTGTGCAATCAACACAGACCCACACAAACACAGAGAGATAAGCTTACAAATAAAACCCTTTTTTTAGTTCCTAAGAAAACAGAAACTGATCTGCAGATTATGTTATTTTCTTTCTCTGAAAGGGGAAGGGGCTAGGGGGTGAGCAGACGTTAAAACTTTCAATTCGTTTCCTATAGTTTCCGAGGAACCAGAAGGATACAAAGATATTAACATCCGCATGAGCTTACCAGTAGAGAGAGGGGGAGCCCGTGGTGAAGGCGAAACAAGGCTTTCTTACCCGAGGAAGAGCCAAGAAACAGCAGCAGAGGCCGCCAAAAAAAAAAAAAAGTATTCCCGGTGCTGCCTGTCTCAGAGAATGCCACGTCACTGGAACCTCCACTGTGGAAGCAGCTGGAAGGACACGTGGCAAGATAGAACGCAGGATAGGGTGGACACGCGGCTGTAACGGTTTACCGGGAGTTGGAGACCAGGTCGGGGGACTTGAACCGCTGCTGAAGTGAATGTGGGGCCCAGAGAATAGAGAATCTCTTCGGTGATTCGATGCAGCGGTCTTGGAGTTGGAGGCCCCCACCCGTCGTCACTTTGCGGGCTTTCTCGGTCGTCTCTCGTCTGGTTCTGCAGCTCGTAAAATAGCATTTTTTGTCTTGGATTTTTTTTTATGTGTTTGTGTTTTATGGATAACATTTTATTTTTTTAAAATTATTTATGCAGCACTCGTTTCAAGTCATAAAATTTTTAGGTCTTTTGATTATATTGATGGGATGAAATAAAAATTAAATTAAAATATTATTAAAATAATTGTATTTTAATAATATTTTATTTTAAAATTTAAAATTATTTATTATTTTATGTACAAAAATTTTAAAAAAATTATAATAACTTGAGGAGATAATTTGTATGATCAAAAGGCCTTAATTTATCCATTCAAATGACAGCAAGGGAAACGAAATCAGAATTGGAAGTGCAGTCAAATAAAATTAAATAATAAGCAGCTTTACACAACTGGATTCAACCCATAAGCCTAGTAACTAGTAAATAAAATCGTGTTCGCTTGGGTCTCATAAGGAAGGCCTGTTGAGAGACCGACCAATGACCATCCATCCCTACCCCATTTTACGTCCATTTCTACCTGATCCACCTACTAGGCAACTCGGGGCAAACCTTGAAGTAATTGGACCCCTCAAGCTGGAGGTTGATAGCCACCCTCTGAACACTCTACCAAACTTGTACTCTGCTATGGGATCTTCCTCCTCATTTTCGTTGTAACCATGGCACCTTGAACTTGTGTCCTGATTCTTATCATTATTAATATCACCTGAGCCAGTCTTCTTTTCCTCTGCATTAGCATTCGATTTTGATGTCGACCTTGCATTTGAAAAGAAAAATTAAACAAATATGTTAGCGCCATATATCAGTAAGCAAAGTGCAGAAACTAGGGGTTGAGTAGTTGGCATCTAAGAACAGGTAAGTTTCAGTGTACTACTAAATTGCTTGATCCCGATTCTCCCTAAGAACATGGATTAGACATGATGCAGAAGTTGCCATTTCTCCTAGAACACTCAGCCTAAATTACACACATCTGGGCCAAAATGGATGCTTACAGCCTAAAGTCAGCTTAATTTCATACAGGTGCTTACTTTATTCCACCAGTCTGCTACAGTGATCTAAACAATAGGACGCATATGAGCATCTTTGTGCTTGACTAGCACGTCTAAGCACCAGGTCTGAAAAAACATTCCATGCAATTGTTTTGTATGGATATCCAAAACTGCCTGTAAGTGAGAATCTTAGGCATGTTCATCCAGGCTGGATTTTGCCCAGCCCGACCCCAATTTTTTTTTTATTTTCTAATAGTTTTGACAATTTTATCTAAGAAGTTTAAAAAAATTACTCATCTTCAAATCCAAATTTCTGGACCTAGAACTCGGATGAATAGGTCTAAGTGAGATGTGCACAGCATGAGAGCACAACTGTGTGTATCCCTGACAAGAAAGAACCAAACAGAGATACTTACAATGACAGCAATTTGCAAGAAAAGTTGTTCTTGGGTCTTTCTCTCAATGGTGAATTCTGAATGGACATATGCTGAATGAATTGAAGCTGCATGAACCACAAATGACACATCAGAACTTGTAAGCAGCACCACTCGGAAAAAAAAAAAAAACTAAGCAACAATGCTGATATAGAACCTTTAAGATCTAATCTTGAAGCTAATAAATGGACATAAGAACTCTCTAATAATCCTTTTCTTTTGTTCTTTTTTTTTTTTTTTGGATTTAAGGCAGTTTCAGAGAAGTCGTGTATTTGAGTACGCAGTTACAATTTTTTCAAGTTCTACACGCACATTACCATCTTAAAATAATACTATCTTCTTGCAAATGCAATCAACAAGTCCAATGTGCCAAAGATTTGTAAGAAAAAAAAGTGACAGACCTGATCACCATCCTTGACCCCAAATTTTGGAAGACACACCTTGTCATTAATTAGCTTCTGGCCATCATAAGATAAGCAAAAGTGCCCCCACACATGCGACCTAACCCCATTGAAACCAAAGCAAGTAAACAACCTTTTTTTTTCTGAAAAAAGAAGCCATAAAATAACTTCTACGCCAAAAACTATAATCCCAAATTCCCAATGATCAAAAGCTATACATAAGCCAGTATATTAACACACCACTTGTAGGGATCCATTATAAGTTAGGAAAAATTAAAATATCAATCATTTTTAAGGTAGATATATCTGATGTATATAAAAAAATAAGACTTATAAATAAATTTTTGATAAGTAGACCTATAAATAAATTTTCTCAAACCCCTTCATTAAAATATACTGTTCTGAAGCCTTCATCAGCTACGGGCTAAATAATGAGCCATGAGTTTACCATGAAATTTCCTTTTCGCGCGAAGCAAAAACTTCCTCTATGGCCCACTTGAGCTCTGCTACAGTGGCATTCTGGGAGACACAAACATCTGTGGAAATAAAACAAGGAATTTGTTTAAGCATGTCACAATAGTGTAGTGTAATGGCAAATTAGAACACCAAGAAAGATATTTAAAAAAAAAAAAAAAAACACTAAGCACCTTTACCAACCTTACCACCAGTTGATGCTGATGGCAATATTCAACCTGAGTCTGAAGCAATTGTTGAAATAAAAATGGTTAAGATGGGGAAATCAAGCAGCAACTGAAGTGTTGGTGACATGGCTAGGGGCTTCTAAAGATAACACATGGGAAAGCTTGTGGAAGTTAAGGGACCTCTACTAACATCCTGTGGGCAAGGTTCGTTGACAAGGAGGGGTAGCAGATGATAATGGCATTTGGAAGCAGAATTGATGCTGTTGGAGGGAAGAGGTGTATAGAAGAGGCATGAAGCAGTAAAACAGTTTTTCACTGCCTTGAGGACAAGGCTTTTTGAAGCAGGGAGGAATTGTTATGACTTGAAGTAATAACTGAATTTTAAAAATAGAAGATTGAAACCGTGTGTTGCATTTAAACGGGACGTTTTGAATATATCTATTATAAATAGAGAACTGAACGTTGTGTTATAAAAGGGTGTAGTGCAGTCAATGAAACACTGAGTTTTAGTGTAAATTCGAACATTTAGTGTAAATTCGAACATTAGGGTCAGCGGTGTACGGAATTCGGTCCAGACTGAAAAAATCGATCAGATGGAACCATCCGGACCAAACCGGACCGAATTCTTGTCTTGTAAGTCTCAATCTCATAAATTGTGAACCGAGAAAATTCAATTTGGTCCCAGATTTATAAATTTTGGACCAGACAGATGGAACGGCTATACATATTTTCAATATTTTAAATAATTTAATATATTATTTGTATATATTAAACAATTTTCTAATTAATTTATTTAAAGAAATAAAAAATAATAATTGAGTCGGACCGAACGGACTGACCAAACGGTCTAGTCCGGTCCATATGGATGTTCAATTCGATCCGGTTCAAAAAAATATCGAAAATTCAATCCATCAACCCTCCGGACCAGACCGATTCACACCCTCATTAGGGGTTAAACAGAGCATTTTGTGGCAATAAAGGTGTGGGCAATTGCTATAAATAAGTGCAGACGCCTGAGGAGAAGGGTGTTGAGCATTCTTGGACTTTTTCTTGAATTTTTCAGTTCACTTCTCTTTCTTTCCTATAGTTATTAATCATTCTGGAAGATAGTCCCTAACACACAAAAGGTGAGTAAGATAAAGAGAAGGTACCGAAGAGAGAGCCGTCGAGTTTGAGGACGGACAGATTGACGTGGAGCTGTTGAGGCAACCTATGGTATGGCTGGTTCACTGCACAGCACGATGGCTCCTCCTCTACGTCATCGTTCAGCGCTAGTGGAGCCAAGCACCGCCTATCTATCAAAGCCCTTACTTTATTACTGCTATTAGTGCTTACTTCCTGAACTCGCAACCTTCTGTTTCGCATGATTGTCATTGAGCGCCGCGTGAGGAAAATAAAAAACCAGATTTTGGGTCTATGGCAAGATTTTCAGTAATTTGATTTATGCAGAGAGTAAGATGGAGGGAGAGGGAGAACTTTTAGGGGAAGGGTGCCAACGGAAGGGAGAGTTTATGGGGGTGTGTTTGTTTGTTTGGCTTTGGAAACTGATAATGACCGTTATACAAGCACGCCTGGCCCGCAGTGCGTGGCTTATAAACCTATAATATATATATTTTTTTTTTATTACTTTTTTTTTTTGTTACAATATTTACTTATTTTTTAAATATTATTATACCTCTTCCGTTTATCTTTGCATTTGACTGGTTATATATTTAATTTTTAATTTTTTTAATTTTATTTGTTAATTAATAAAATAATTATTAATATATTATTATTTTTTCTATTTCTTAAAAATATCCGAAAACATAAAAAAATATATGAAAAATAGAAAAAAAAATTTAATCTAAAAATTACGTCAACGGTTATTATTGGGTATCACTTTTCACATTTAAACAATTCTACTTATTATATATATTTTTATTATTTTTTTATTATTTTATAATGTGATATTAAATAATAAATCTTGATATTAAAAAAATAATTAAAAATAATAATGAATAGGATTACTCTAACATTTAACAACGATTTTGAATTTTTTTTATTATTTTTTTTAGGAGTAGGCTGATGTGGCACACAAGTGAAATCTAACGTCATTGAATTCAACGTGGGTAACAAATAGTACAAGTCTAGGCGGCTCTTCTAGCATTAAATTGGTAAGCTACTTCGAAAAAAATTACATCCATTTTAGAAAGAGATGTAGTAGAGATGATATTTACCCTGTATATTTTATAATATATATGATAAAATTAGGGGTGAACAAATTTATCGTGAACCCAATCCGACTGATAATCCGACCCATTTTCGACCCGCAATTTATGTTCCGATTAGTTGCAAGCGAAAATGAGGCATTTCGATACTGCTATCGACCCGCTCGTTAACATTCGGCTAATGTCCGATAAGTCGACATTAGGTCTCAGACTCTCAATTCATTTCTTCGTCGCTCTCTCGCTCGATTTCACTGGCTTGCTCTTCTTAGTTCGTGCTTCTCCGTGTTCGATTTCACTCGCCATTTGCTCTTCTCAGTTCGGTGCTTCTCCGTGTTCGATTTCTTCACCCAATTCTTCTCCCAATTCGATCTCTTTGCCAGTTGCTCCTCTCATTTCTTCACCAATTTCTCGTTACGGTAGGTCACGCTTTCTTGAGTTTTTGAGTTTTTATGAGTTTTTGTATCTGTCTAATGCATCTATGATAGCTAGTAGGGTGCAGAGGAGTATTTATTTGGTTCTATGTCGTATAACAAGTTAGGTCATGATTCGGAAAAAGTAAGATTTGCTCAATGTTTGCTGGGAGCAATTTGGTATTTGGTTGGAGATTTGCCAGTAATTGCTTCCCTTAGCTCAATGCTAATGTAATATGGAACTATGGTGGATTTGGGTTGTTCTCTAATTGCCCATAATCAGATATATTTTACTTCAATATCTTTGTTTTTGTTACTTTTTTTTTCCAACAAAAAATTTAATTTTAGGTATGTTAGGTTTTAGGTTCCTTTTAGAATAGAAATGCTCATTCCTATCCTTTTATTTGGTGATAATATATAAATACCGAATTGGAATTAAGAATTTAATTTGTGTTTAAAATTTTGCTCTAAAAATCCAGCCCCAATTATTTAAAAAAATTAGGTTCAGTTAGGAAAATAGAGTTACTTACCAAAAAAAATTGAACCCATATACCAACCCAAGTAAATTGGAATTAAGGCTTAGTTAAGTAGAATTGAGCATCTGCTAAACAAGAAAAAAATGGGCTGGGATGAGGGGAGTTTTTCAATAACCGAAAGAAGTTACCAACATGTCAAAATTAACAGGAGCAAAAAAATGGGATTATCCTCATTCGAACCTAGGGCTAGTGGTAGTAACAAATAAACATTTTACAGGAACAAGAACTACAGAGTGAACCCTATGAGCAACAACAAACATTATATGGTTTACTATATACCAAGAATGCAGATCAAAACATCTCATGTTTTCATACATTGATCCAGCCCAATAAATTAAATAGGAAAATTATATGTCCACGCATAATGAACCAACTATAAAGCATAAAAACTAAATAGTGCTTTATCTAGCCAAGAAAAAGTATAAAAGCAAATGCCACTCGTCCGTCAAAGGGAATCTCCCAGCTCCTGTGCAAAAATATATAATTTATTCTTTGAGCAGGGCATATGGCTCAACAAGAATTAGTTCTTCTTTAATTTATTTCATTAGGTATTATTTAAATTTGTTTCTTTAACATATAGCTCAACCTTGAAGTTCTTCTGCTAGCACTGACTCCCAACCATAGAATACCATATCTTACAAAAATTGCCATGGGGAAGCTTAAAGTTAGTTTAATTTTATAGTAATATCAATTTTAACAAGAAAAAGGTTGTAGCTTGGTTATATATATATATATATATATATGTATATTATGAATTAGTAGCAGCTACGTCGACGGTCCTTTTTGGTAAGATGGGAGTCTCAATATGCAACTAATTAATTTATAAGTTTGATAGGATGATTAACTAACAACAATCCAGTGATCCCTTTCTTTTTTTGCACTGTAAAAATATAATAATACACCCAACATGAACATTCAAGTAAGAGCCACTTGTTTTAAAAAATAAAGTGAACATGGTCAACTCTGGACTTTCGATTTAGGTTGGACCCCCTACCTAAATGATGATGTACCCAAAATATTGTATAATTGGTGGCTGTGATGGAAGGTGTTTTTGATAATTTACATGCCTTCATGATTACTCGGTTAAAGCTTGTAAAATTAATCACAAGATCAACACTAAGTGGCAAAAGCTGGAAATTCAAAATCCATTAGAAAATAATAATGAAATATCTTGCCGAGGTCCTGATCCTCAAGAACTTTAAGCAAGATCAAACGGATAATTAATTTATAAGTTTGGTAAGATGGAAACGTTTTGGCTTTTTTGTTTGGTTCTTTTATTCTAAACTATACCAAGATAATTTTGTGACCTTTCTCTGATGTTAGTTTTTTTTTTTGGCAGTTGAATCCTATGGAATCTAATGCTTCTATGCATTTATCTGGGTCTGAATCAGTACCTATTCATTTGGATAGCACTTTACCTACAGTTTCAGATAACTCTTTCCAAGCAACTAGTCCTCAAGTTCGCCCTCCTATTCCAATAAGAAGAAGCTGATCAGATGTATGGCGATACTTTACAAGAAATGATGAGAATCTCAATGAGCCCACAGCCACATGCGATTATTGTGGTAAGGTTTTATTATGCCATCCTAAAAAACAAGGTACTTCATCTTTGAAGTACCATGTTGAAAAATGCAAAGTCTTGCATGCTGCTATTAGGGCTAGAAGGAATAACCCCCAATTAAAAGAGACTTGGGTTAGGAGGACAGGGGTAGATGGTACAACTAGCAGTCCTAATGTTGGACCTGCTAAGTACAATGAACAAAAAATATGGTTAGCAATATCGAAAATGATAATTAAGGATGAGCTACCGTTTAATTTTGTAGAAAAAGAAGGCTTCCAAGACTTTATGGCAGTAGTTGAGCCTAGATTTCCAATTCCCTCTCGCATTACTGTTATGCGAGATTGTATGAAAGTTTATCTATTAGAAAAAGAGAAGTTGAAGACTATGTTTATAGAATCTGATTATAAGATTTGCATTACAACTGATATGTGGACATCAGTTCAAAATCTTAACTATATGTGCATAACAACCCATTTAGTTGATGAGGATTGGACATTGCATAAGAGAATAATTCATTTTAAGAAAGCTCCTAATCACAAAGGGATCACAATAGGAAGAGAGATTGAGTCATCCATACTTGAATGGAACATAAAGAATATTTTTACAATTACAGTTGATAATGCATCTGCTAACAATACGGCCATTGATTATTTGAGAAGAATTGCCAAATTTAGGGATTGCATGGTATTAGATAAGGAGTTTATGCATATAAGATGTTGTGTACATATTTTGAATCTCATCGTCAAAGATGGTTTGACAGAAGTTAGTACATCAGTTGTGAAGATTCGCCATGCAGTTAAATATGTCAAGTCTTCCCCTGCAAGACTTGCAAGACTTGACAAGTTCAAGTCTTCCCCTACAAGACTTGACAAGTTAAAGTCATGTGTAGATAAACAAAATATTCTTGGTGGTGGACTTCTTTGTCTTGACGTTTCAACTAGGTGGAACTCAACATATCTAATGTTGAATTCGGCTCTAAAGCATTATGCAGCATTTGAGGTGTTACAAGATGAAGATAGTGATTTTGTCCCGTATTTATGTGAGGTTGGATGTGAAGTACTAACTTTATAAGATTGGGAAACCATCAAGGTTTTTGTACGATTTTTGAATATTTTTTATGACATGACTTTGCGGGTTTCAGGCTCAGTTTATGCAACTTCAAATTTATTTATAAGAGAAATATTTGCAATCTATAACCATTTGAAAAAATTTTCAAGAAGTGAGAGCAATATGCTGAAATCCATGTCAGAGAAGATGATGTTGAAATATGACAAGTATTGGGGGGATTTAATTAAATTGAACAAAATGTTGTACATTGTAGCTATGCTTGATCCACGCAACAAATTGGAAGTTTTAGAATTTTGTTTTACAAATGTTATTGGTCATGAGCGAGGATTTGAACTTGTTGATCGGTTAAAGAGGATGTTGGAGCAGATGTATAAGAAATATTCAAAATCCAGTGTAGATTCAAGATGGGGCCAATCAAGTGTAGGTAGAGGTGAGACCCAAAGTAACACTTTTTGTAATGATGATGATGAGAATATATTAGATATGTTTTTTCAACATAAATCATCAATGGGTGTGAAAGAGTCCAAAACAGAATTGGATAAGTATTTTACGGAGAGTGTTGAACGGATAACACCCGACTTTAATATTCTACTATGGTGGAAGATGAATTCAGCTAGATTTTCAATACTTGCCAAAATAGCTCGAGATGTGTTAGCTATTCCCGTATCTACTGTTGCTTCTGAGTCTGCATTTAGTGCTGGAGGTCGTGTCTTAGATTCATTTCGTAGTTCATTAGCCCCAACAACGGTTGAAACTCTTATCTGCACACAAAACTTGTTGAAGGCTCCCTCAATTAATTATGACTCACAAGATGTAATGGAAGATGTTGAAAGCTACAAGTTAGAAACCGGTAAGATTCATATTTGAATAATATTTTATTTTAGACATTTCAATTAATTATATGTTTAACATAATTTTTTTGTTTTATGTAGAGATAACTTTGTAGAATATTTTGAATGAGATTGATTAACCAAAAAGAAGCATGGAATTGTATCGGTAAGGATTTTTTTTTTCAAGTTGTGATTTTCTCTCTTCTAGTTGTAGGAATCAAAATGTGCAACACGTATGGCCAATATATCGTAATCCACCTGAATATATAGTTGGGTTAAAGCTAATTGACTTTGTGGGTGATGCAAAGAAGTGATGAATTTAGTTCATGGATGTGAAGTGAAATGTAGTACTATATGTATGGTCACCTAATTGAAGAAATCAAACTGTTTCTTGGTAATAATTAAGTTGCGTCTCTGCAGACTGTAAGTTTCAATATGGGAGAAGGACAGCAAATCAAGTTGGCAAGTTGGAATCAATTCCTGAATGTATTTATTCTATTATAAATTCTGAATTAGTTGTTTCTTCCTAGATGAATGCAAGTTTGCTTTCTTTAAAAAAAAATGAAAAAACAAGGAATCAATTAAAGCTGATCATGATTATAAGATCCTAATTCTGTCCACAGCTTTAATTGAGACCGTCCATGGCACCATGCTCCAATAGTTGTCATTAAAATTTAGATTAAACTTCAACAAGTACTTGGTCAAATAGTTGGACATATTATTCTCCACTACACTTTTATATTGATGAAACTGATTCATTGTGGTATCATTCCACAGGTACTACATATGTGTTGCAAACAGTACATTTCTTTTTCATATCAAGGAGACAGAGCATGGCAAAAGTGGCTTGGAAGAAGGTCAAGTACAGAGGATCAGCTCAAGTATTAGCCAATACCCAAGACATGCAAACATCAATATATATATATATATATGGATATTTAATGCTTCTGTTATGCAAACAAAAGTTTTGTTTGTCAAGTAGGCTGTGGATGAACGTCATCAATTGTTATGTTTTTATCTCTCTGTTGACCACTTGGCATTGATGTTTGCATGTTTACATGGGCGTTTTGAATTCTCAATCCACATCTCAGATTTTAGTTGCTACTGGTCGTAGGCATTATGCATTTGGTCGTAGGAAAAAATCATTTTTATTAGATTCTTTCCCACGTGACAAGAAGAGTTGGACAAAAAAAAAAAAGATCGGATCAAAACCAGTGGGGGGCCACAGCAAAAGCTAACAAAATCCAACAATCTTGACCTCGCTGGCCGATTTGCTTTCCAAGTGCTGATTATTATCAACTTAGTCTAGTAAATTACCCTTCTAAGTGCTGATTATTATTATTATTATATATTATTACTCTTTGAAAGCTACAACCTTTATATATGTTTGTTTGGAGCGATTGAACAATATAAACTCCACTGTTAAGTGTTAAACATATCCTTCTTCATTTTTTTTTTTTGTTTTGGTAATAAGCATATAGGTAATAGGCCAATATGTTAACCTGACCTCTGAATAGATACTCTTTTTTATTTCTATTTCTTTCTTTGCCGGGACTGTATAACCCTTTCAAATACGTCGCATGCACAGAGGTCAGCATGGGCCAAAAAAGCACTTGTTATTAAATCCATTAATCTGTGCTTCCTTGGCTCACCATTCTAGTTGGACTTGGGTTTACTGTTGGTGTTCTGATGAAAAATAATTTATACAAAATATTTTTTACAACACATTTTCCAACTAAAATATATTATAAAAAAAATCCTTATCTTACAGTATTATTTATATATTACTCTAATTCTTACTGTAAAAAAAAAACGTTATACCGATTACCCGATTACCAGATAAGGGTATCGGGTTCGACTAATCGGCCAAACGGGCTAACGGGCTAACGGTGGGCGTTGTTATCGGGTCGGGTCGGAAGTGTGTCAATCGGGTCGGAAGTTCACCCCTAGATAAAATAATAATATTTTAATAAATGATGTTATTTTTTTGTAAAGCATTTTACAAAAATAACACTTCTTTTAAAATATTATTGTATAAAATATAAATAAAAATATTTTAAATTTAAAATATTGTTAGAATAAAATTTTTAACATAGTTATCCTTTTGATGTTTGAAATTTTTGAATTGATTTTTGTATTTTATTTAAAAAAAAAAAAATTGGCAAGTAGAGATATATTAGATAAACTTAAAAGATTATATGATATAAGTTTAAGTGGGATAAAAATTTCCTACAATCTTTTTAAAATATTACTACACAATGCAACACTGAAGTATATGTTGCGCTGTTATATTTTAGGCTGATAAAAACTTTCACTCTTATCTTAATTTGATATTTGCTTAGGAAAAGCTAAAAAACAGCAGGATAACACATTACTATACACGGTTGCCAGCAAGGAGACAATAGTTGTGGCGGCGACATATGCACCACACACGGCACTAAGGAGAGGGCATCATCAGACTTGCATGTAGATCCAAAGACTTGTCGGGACGACATAGTGCAATGGCAACTTGCTCAACCTACACCGCACATGAAGCATATGCGCTTGTCAAAAGGACAAAGTCATCCTCTAGCATGAAGATCGACATTTGGTGAGTCCTAAGAGGTAGCGTATGTAGGCTCTAAGCTGTTGGCAAACAAAGGACCTGTAACGTAAAAGGTGAAAATAAAGGAAAACAAATTAGAAAGTAGGAAAACTAACGGCTGAAAAGATTATACTACTTACAAACTATCATACTACTATTCATAAATTCATCATCTCATTTCATTCTCCATCCATCAATTTAAATAAAAAAGTAAAAAATTTAAATTGAAAAATGATTGTGTTTGGATATCTAGATGGAAAGATTATACTTATCATCCACTACATCACACACCAATATATGATTTGTCATTATTATTGTTCTATGTAAATACATAAATATTGATGTGTGAATTGTGGATTTAAATACAAGGAGAAATTTGATAAATCATATGTTGGTACGTAATGTGGGAATAATAAGCAGCACTTTTCATTTGATAAAAGAAAAAAATTGTATAGCGTATATTTGGAATTATGATGGAAAGTACAACTTATATTTTCAGAATTTGTAACTTTATAACTTAAGTAATAAACTATATTATTAAGAAAATTAGTTACTATTTAATAAACATGTATTTAAAGCAATTTCAAACATGTTATATTTGTTTGAGAACAAATAAAAAAATGATTTACAAGATAAAAAATGACGATTATTTAGATTTTTAATTATTATAATAATATTGGCCTTAAAGCAGTCCTAATAGATTAGTTATTTCACTCATTTATTTAAAAGGAAATGTTAGGGTGCGGTTAGACTGCAATCTAGCATTTTGCAGCCCACCCTCTCCCACTTCATAAACTCCTATAATTGGTATAAATAGAATAAAAAATAATAATAAATATGATGAAAATAAATTTTTAAAGGAAATTCGGCTTTACACAGCCCCCAACGCCGCCCACTGCCCACCTCATCAGGACCGGAGGGAGCTGGCGACCTCATCCTTGCGACGACGAGTTCCGGCGACCTCACTCATGCGACGGCGAGTCCCGGTGACCTCTGGCGTACCTCCGACGACCTTAAAACTGTTTCGGACTCGAACCATCATCGCAGGGGTGAGGTTGCCGGCTCCCTCCGGTCTCGATAGAGTGGGCGGTGTCGCCCATCGCCACCAAGAACGGCACGACTGCAATGGTGGGAGGGTTCGGTTAGACCGAACCCCAGCTTTTCACTTATTTAAAATATAGATAAAATAGCCCAAATACTAACTCCAATGGAAACTATAAAATAAAATTTTTTGAATGGATAAACAGCGATCCCACTACATATAACAAGACATTGTTCATCCTGTAAAAATATTTTATCACTTTCTCTTTCCTTGCATCAGTCATTTCCCACGTTTTAGTCATTTTGCTTTCTTTTTCTTTCTTCTTGTGTGCAGTTTCTATATGATGCAGTTTTCATGTATCCATGCATTAGTTTTCTTCGTTTTATTACTTTCTTTTTGGGAGCATGCGGTGTAGTTTTACGTGTTCAAGTGTAAAATAGAAAAGAAAACGTAATTATATGATATTGTATATGCAAAGATATTATAAATATTAAAATATTTAAAGATATAGTTGATAGTTAAATAAAAAAATTGAAATGAACAAGAAAAAGATTAAAAAGTATAATATTTAAATGGTATAGAAAAAAATTAAATTAATTGATGGATGATATATTATAAAAATAAGTAGATAAAATAAAAAAATTAGGTTTTAGTAATATATTTTGAAGGAAAAAATAGAAGCGTTATTATAAGTGCTATTATTTTTTTTTGAAGAGGAAATTTATAATTCATTTATTAATAATAGGTATTACAAACGAACTTGAAACATTCATTACAAATTAATTAAATGACGATTTGTAACTCCCCAATACATTAAAAGTGACTGACATTTTTTATTCTTAGTTGCATAACTCTCAATAACATATGAAAGACAGCCTAACTCTGTTCTAAAACAGAGTGACCAAACCTCACTGCTGCTCTAAGACGGACTAGGAGACAAAGCTCTAAGAACCACAAGTCTTAGAGACTAGATTTGTTATTTGGTTTTTATTAAAACTAACGGATAGGAATAAAAACTAAAACGGGAAACTAAATCCTATTGATCCATTTTTAACCTTGGAGGAAAATAAGTCGATAACACATAGAACCGCTGCCGTCAACTGCATGTGAAGACCACGCGCCACCTCTGAAGAGCAGGACAACTAGCATCGGTGCCCTGAGTTCTACGATCTTGTGCGTGGCTGCGATGGACCCATCCAACGGTGGAGCACGAAAAGCCACCGCCCACTGTGAAAGACACATGTCAAGCGTGCATCACTCTAATCAGCGTGAGTCTTTCGTAGTTGGTATATTGGCACCTTAGGAGGATCACAGTGGGTCGCGTGTGAAAGCCAACCCATTGAAAGCTGTCGCATCTATTGAACCCAAAATACTGAACCCCTCCCATTAGTCTCAGTCCCTGCTAACCAAAAACAAAACACAAAACCAACTAAAGAAGAAGAAAGAGAAAGAGAAGAATTAGAGAAGGACTAAAAGGAAAGGGGATGACAAGAAGCAAATATGAAATAAAGCAAAGAAAAACTCGAGAGAAATGAAAAATAAAAAGGAAAGAAAATGAGGATGAAGGTGGAGAAAGGAAAGTAGAGGGGGAGAGGAGGGGGAGAGGAGACGGAGAGGGAGGATAGGAGGTGGAGGCGCCCCCCGCCCCCAAAAAACGATGCCATGTGAGTTGAAGAATTAAGGTTTTATTGCTTGAGAGAAAAATCGGAGCTAAAGAGTCTCCTTTTTGAAGTGAGGTAAGATTATTATTTTCTTTTGTAAGTGCTATGAGATTCTTAACAATTCATGTGAGAATTGCTTATTAAGTATACCTTCAAATTTTATGTTTTTGTTAGCGCCCGAAGAGAGAATGAGCACAACTCCCCATCTCTTCCTTATTGTGGTTGAAGCACGTGTTGAAGCATCCAGACAAATCTCTAGAGGTGGTTGTTAGGGGTGTCAATATGGGTTTTGGATTTAGGAATCTAAGTTTCAAATTTAGAATTTTCATAAACTTTATAAATAAAAATATCAAATTATTAAAAAATAAATACAATATTAAAATCAGGTCAGGTAAAACCCGATCCAGATAAGTAGGTTTAGCGTTTATGACATAGACAACAACAAAAGTACTAGTCTTTGTGAAGCAGCATAGATAGCACCTTGCGCAAATTGCAAAATACTTATTGCCCTTTTTTCCACAAAAAATAATAGTCTTACAATCTCTTTAAAACTCTTCTACTAATTTTTTTAAATTTTTTTAAAAAAATTTATTTTACTTAATGAATAAGTAAGTGATTATTAATAAAACTATATATTTTAAATTTTTTTATTAATAATTAAATATGTTAAAAAATATATTTAAAAAAAATAAAAATAAACATAGAATGATAAACAAATAGTAGTTAAATTATAAGGGTATCACCATCCTAATAATTAACCCAAAGTTATATGAATATTTTCGTATATTGAGATTCTTTTCAAAATTTGAATTATAAAAAAAAAATACGACTGATGCTTTTCTTTAAATATAAATTTTAATTTATTTGAAATTAAAAATACTTTAATTTAGAGCATACAAACAACATAATTTTTCTATTAAAGTTTTTTAAAATTATTTAAACACTTTTTAAAATTATTTAAATACTTTTTTAAACTTTTATCCTCCTTCCATACGGTTAACCGATCTATAGTGAATTGCGTAGGACAATGACTAGTATTTACAAAGTTTTAAATTTCATACCATATTTATTGGTATGGTAGAAATATATCGTACCGACCAGTTAATTGGTATAACATATAATCTATTTCATTTTGCTATAGATTTCAACTATTTTAGCTTGTTTCGATCGTACAGGCTGATATTGGCCTGTATCGGTCGTACTGAATTTTTATTTATGTATTTATTTTTTCATTTTTTGTTATTTAAATTTAGATTAAAATATATATATATTTATATGTATAATTTATTTATATATTGATTTTTTTAAAAATATAATTTATATATATATATTTATATATAATTTTTTTTATATAAATTATTTAAAAATAATATACAAAATAATATTAATATTAAAACATTTTATTCTAATATTTTAATCCATATATTTATCAATACGATATTCAAAAGTTTAATATTTAGCAATAAAAAATGCTCGATGCCCGATTCCGGACCCGGGTACATAGCACTGATAACAGGAGTCAGGACCCATTTTTCTACGGAATATCTCACTCTCTCCCTCCTGTTTGCTTTCTACTCACTCAGATGCAAACCCAGAAACCCTCAAAACCCTAGGAGCTGTTGAATCGTCAACAATAAAGCCCTCCCCCATTTTACTCCTATCCCACAAAATCAGGAAGCTCTCATACATGGAAATCTCAAATCTTCGTGCGCTATAATTTACTTTGATATCAGGGTTTCTTAGGGTTTTAGGATAGAGGTTTAAATCTGTTCGCCATGTGGAACAACGGCCAGATTGCACCGCCAGGGACCACTGGCTCCTCGATACCACCTCCACCAGCGGCGCAGCCCTCGTACACGGTGCTACCGTCGCCGGCGGAAGCAGAGGCTCGGCTCGAGGAGAAGGCGAGGAAATGGCAGCAACTCAACTCGAAGCGGTACAGCGACAAACGCAAGTTTGGGTTTGTCGAGACGCAGAAGGAGGACATGCCACCCGAGCACGTCAGGAAAATTATTAAGTGGGAGCACTTTTCCTGTCTTCTCTGAACGTGGTTTGAAAGATTTGGGATATGATTTATGGTTGATGTCTTAGTTTACGTAATTATGTGCTTTAATATCCTAGGCCAGTGGTGGTTCAATTTCGTATGTGGTTACTTTAATTTTTCTGGGTAGTATAAACTCTTTTCTTTCATAAATTTGTGTTTATTTATGTACGAGGAATCTGGTTAGTTGAGACTTGAGAGGGCGTAGTTAGTTTGGCCGTGGCTTCCTGAAACTCCAAAATGATGGATGACTTTTGGAGAACAATTAATGTCTAGTGGGTTGATTGTAGTTAGTGAGATTTTTTTTAACATTCTGGTCGTCTTTTTTTACGAGTCTTCAGTTTGTTGTTGGGATAACTGGCTTAGAGCATTCACTTTGTTTTTAATCCCCGTATTTCATTGATGTAATAAGTGTGCTTATGTGGCTGTGGGATATCATACAGTTGCTCGCTCTGGGTTTATCATTTAATTGCTCTTTCTATTTTCTTCAACAGAGATCATGGGGATATGTCCTCGAAGAAATATCGTCATGATAAACGTGTCTATCTTGGAGCCCTTAAATTCATTCCGCATGCAGTTTATAAACTTCTTGAAAATATGCCCATGCCATGGGAGCAGGTTGCTGTTATTCGGTTTTGTTAGAAATTTATTTTTTCATCTTCTAAACCTATATTGCATTAATGCTCCACATCTGTTCTTCTTGCTTTGCCATATTTTATCCCAAATGACATTTCTATGTTTATGTGGTTCTAGGTTCGTGATGTGAAGATTTTGTACCATATTTCTGGGGCAATTACATTTGTGAATGAAATACCATGGGTTGTAGAACCTATATATCTGGCTCAGGTTTTTCTCTCTTCTGATGTTTTTTTCTTAATTACATTTTTTTTAATCCACATGTTAACATATTCTCAATGACTGATTGAATCTTAAATCTTACAGTGGGGCTCAATGTGGATCATGATGCGAAGGGAGAAGAGAGATCGTAGACATTTCAAGAGAATGCGGTTTCCACCATTTGATGATGAAGAACCTCCACTAGACTATGCTGATAATCTTTTAGACGTTGATCCTCTGGAGCCTATCCAATTAGAGTTGGATGAAGAGGAGGATTCTGCTGTATATACTTGGTTTTATGACCACAAGCCTCTGGTGAAGACAAAGCTGATAAATGGTCCAAGTTACCGGAAATGGCATCTCTCTCTTCCTATAATGGCAACCCTTCATCGGCTTGCAGGACAGCTCCTTTCTGATTTAATTGATCGCAATTATTTCTACTTGTTTGACATGGAGTCGTTTTTTACAGCCAAAGCATTGAACATGTGTATACCTGGTACGTTTCATCCTTTTATTCATGATTTTAATTTATGCTTTACTGAGTTATTTGGTGCTTTGAAAAAAATTGGACATTCTGGGTTGTGGTTTTTGTCATATATGATTGCTTTACAGTTCTTCATTTGGTTGCACAGATTTCATTCTTAGATCTTTGATAGTGCCATATTTTTATCCCTTTTTTACCCCTAGATTTAAGGTTTAAATCCCCTTGGGTGCAAATAATCTCTAGGGGCCATTGGACTGCGTGATTTTTTCCTTGAATCAAGGTGCACTTGCGGGGAACTTCTTGCCGAGGGCTGGTGCACTCCCGGGATTAGTCGGGATGCTATTCTAGACAGCTAGTGCCAATCAAAAAAATATTTTTATACGTTGGCATGATGGGCAGTGGGTGTTTGAAATGTCTGGTTTGATCTGATTTCAATTAAGTACACTGGAAAATGCTGGTCCAGTTTAAAGCTCTTCTCTTGAGGCGTCCTTGTGCCTTAGAGGCTGCTCAATTTTATGAGTTCTGGTGTGTATTTAGCTTGAGTTTCTGTTCGGTGTCTATTGCATTGGTTGGGTGTCCATGGTTTTGTTGTTTCACTGGTATATGGTTGTGTTGGCAGTTGGATGTATTCTGTGTTGTTGGTTCAATTACTTACCCATTTATGTTAGTTAGCATCATTCAAGTATGTGTTTACTTCATTTCTGATGCAGGTGGCCCTAAATTTGAGCCTTTGTACCGTGACATGGAGAAAGGAGATGAGGATTGGAATGAGTTCAATGATATTAACAAGCTGATTATTCGATCACCTCTCAGGACAGAGTACAGAATTGCATTTCCCCATCTCTATAACAATAGGCCCCGGAAAGTAAAGCTTTGTGTGTATCACACTCCCATGATCATGTACATAAAAACCGAGGATCCTGATTTGCCTGCATTTTACTATGATCCTTTGATACACCCAATAACTAGCACTAACAAGGAGCGACATGAAAAGAAAAGTCGTGATGAGGATGATGATGATGATTTTGCCTTACCTGAAGGAGTGGAGCCTTTTCTGAATGACACTCAACTTTATACTGACACGACTGCTGCTGGTGTCTCCTTACTATTTGCCCCACGCCCTTTTAACATGAGATCTGGTCGGATGAGACGTGCAGAAGATATTCCCCTTGTGTCAGAGTGGTATAAAGAGCATTGGTGAGTTTTCTATCAATAAACTTGCATACTGATTAAAAAAAAGAAAAGAATTGGTTAGTTATCTCTGTATTCTTTCTTTCTTTTCTTCTTTCTCTAAATGCATATCAAGCATCTAATTTCTATTAGAAACCATCTGAGATTTTTTTCCCATTTTGCAGTCCTCCATCCTATCCAGTTAAAGTTCGGGTCAGCTATCAAAAATTGCTAAAATGCTTTGTGTTGAATGAACTGCATCACAGACCTCCCAAGGCTCAAAAGAAGAAGCACTTATTCCGATCTTTGCAAGCAACAAAGTTTTTCCAGACGACAGAACTTGACTGGGCTGAAGCTGGTCTTCAAGTTTGTAAGCAGGGCTATAACATGCTAAATCTGCTTATACATAGGAAAAATTTGAATTATCTCCACCTTGATTACAATTTTAACCTGAAGCCTGTAAAGACCCTCACTACGAAAGAGCGAAAGAAATCACGTTTTGGTAATGCTTTCCATCTTTGCCGTGAAATTCTGCGTTTGACAAAGCTTGTAGTTGATGCAAATATCCAGTTCCGCTTGGGTAATGTGGATGCTTTCCAATTGGCTGATGGTTTGCAATATACATTCTCTCATGTTGGTCAACTGACTGGGATGTACCGATATAAGTACAGGCTCATGCGGCAGATCAGAATGTGCAAAGACTTGAAACACTTGATTTATTATCGGTTCAACACTGGTCCTGTTGGGAAAGGACCTGGATGTGGGTTTTGGGCACCGATGTGGAGGGTGTGGTTGTTCTTTCTTCGTGGTATAGTGCCACTCCTCGAACGGTGGTTAGGGAATTTACTTGCACGTCAATTTGAAGGGCGCCATTCAAAAGGAGTGGCAAAGACTGTTACTAAGCAACGTGTTGAAAGCCATTTTGATTTGGAGCTTCGAGCAGCTGTTATGCATGATGTTCTTGATGCCATGCCAGGTAATGTTTGATTAAACAAAATTCTGTTCTTTATTGGCTTGTGTTTCCTTTGATCTGATTTTTTTGGTTTATCTAGTCTATTTGATTTGTGTCTCAAAAATTGTATCATTGAAATGCAGAGGGCATCAAGCAGAATAAAGCTAGAGTTATATTGCAGCATCTCAGTGAGGCATGGCGATGTTGGAAAGCGAACATTCCCTGGAAGGTTCCAGGTTTGCCGGTCCCCATTGAGAACATGATTCTTCGTTACGTCAAATCAAAAGCAGACTGGTGGACGAATGTTGCTCACTATAATCGTGAGCGTATAAAAAGAGGAGCAACAGTTGATAAGACAGTTTGTCGGAAGAACCTTGGAAGACTGACTCGCCTCTGGCTTAAAGCAGAGCAGGTTCCCATACCAAATTCTTCATTATTTTTTTTTGTGCCTATAATTCCTAGGGAGAACTATAAAAGATGGCCTTTACAGCCTCTTTATTTTTTTTTCTGAATTTTATTCTAATAGATGTTTTTATTCCCTAGCTTAGTTATCTTTCAATTTCCATTTTCTTTGAAGGAACGACAACACAACTATTTGAAAGACGGCCCATATGTTACACCAGAAGAAGCAGTTGCCATTTATACAACGACAGTGCATTGGTTGGAGTCAAGAAAGTTTTCTCCCATTCCATTCCCTCCATTGTCATATAAGCATGATACAAAACTACTTATTTTAGCTCTGGAGAGGTTGAAAGAATCTTACAGTGTGGCTGTGAGATTAAACCAGCTTCAGAGGGAAGAGTTGGGTCTCATTGAACAAGCTTATGATAACCCACATGAAGCACTGTCGCGAATTAAGCGTCACCTGCTCACTCAGCGTGCTTTCAAGGAGGTTTGTCAATGATCAAGAATGAGTTGATTCTGACCTTTGGGCTTCACAGCGTTGGAGGAACTGAACTTTTTGTTTTTTCAGGTTGGCATAGAGTTCATGGATTTGTACAGCTATCTCATTCCAGTTTATGAGATTGAGCCTCTTGAAAAGATTACGGATGCGTATCTTGATCAATATTTATGGTATGAAGGTGACAAACGCCATCTCTTTCCAAACTGGATCAAGCCTGCAGATTCAGAGCCTCCCCCACTTTTGGTTTATAAATGGTGTCAGGGTATAAACAATTTACAAGGTGTATGGGACACGAGTGAAGGGCAATGTGTTGTGATGCTTCAGACAAAGTTTGAGAAGTTCTTTGAGAAGATTGACTTGACAATGTTAAACAGGTAAGTACAAGGTTGGTGTTTTTTTGATTGTAAAGATGGATATTTTTATTAAATAATGTTTCTTTACTTTGCTGTGTTGCAGGCTTTTGAGGTTGGTTCTTGACCATAACATCGCAGATTATGTCACTGCTAAGAACAATGTTGTGTTGTCTTACAAGGATATGAGTCACACAAACTCATACGGTCTTATACGCGGTCTCCAGTTTGCTTCTTTCGTTGTACAGTATTATGGACTTGTGCTGGATCTCTTGCTCCTTGGATTGACCCGAGCCAGTGAGATTGCTGGTCCTCCCCAGATGCCTAATGAGTTCATTACTTATTGGGACACGAAAGTTGAGACACGGCACCCTATTCGGCTGTATTCCCGATACATAGACAGGGTCCATATATTGTTCCGCTTCACCCATGAAGAGGCTCGAGACCTTATTCAGCGATATCTTACTGAGCATCCTGATCCTAACAATGAAAATATGGTTGGATATAACAATAAGAAGTGCTGGCCCAGAGATGCAAGAATGAGGCTTATGAAACATGATGGTAGTTTATTCTTTCTTGCTTTATTTCTTACTTCTAATCTAAAGTTGCTATGGTAAACGTTATCTTAAAAGAATGTTTTGGCTTTCTTGAGATGCAAAAAATGACTTTATCGGTCTGTTTAAAAATATTCTTGGTGAATCTTGGGAGGAGTGTTTGCTGGGATATGAAGAACGTTTTCTTAAAAAAATGTTTTGATTTTCTTGAGATGCAAAATATGACTTTATCGGTCTGTTTTAAAATTTTCCTCAGTAAATCTTGGGAGGAGTGTTTTCTGGGATATGAAGAATCGTCTTCCTCGAAGTATAACAACATTGGAGTGGGAGAACAGCTTTGTATCAGTTTACAGCAAGGATAATCCGAATTTGCTCTTCAGCATGTATGTCATCCATCTATTTACTTGCTTCATCTTTTGTATATATGTTATGATATGTTACCTGCTTTGGACCTATGTTTTCCAGCAAAGATCATATACAAAAAATGTTTCTTGCAATATTTGGATTTGTTGATATCCGGTATTTCCCATGCACCAGTCTTGCTGCTTTTCATCCCTAAGCTGCAACTGCCGAATGTTTTTCAAAGACAACTTAAATTGTGAACCAAAACAAAAGTAATTGGTAGATCCAGATTTATTTACCTCCAAGACACACTTAACTAAATCATTCACCTCATACAAAAATTTCACATCCCTTTTTTAATTCATTATTTTCTGCATTTATAATTTGTGTTTGTCATATGATGGATATGATCGTATGGGAGAGGTGTCTTAACCTTTAGATCCCCTTTTTGATAAGTTGCTTCTTATTTGGTTAGTAGTCCTGTAGTTGTGTACGGATCTGAGATTTATCTTCATGCCGCTTTAGCCTCCCTGGGTTTTTCAGGTTATGATTGTGATGTTCGCTTTATGGGGAATGGAATTTTTTCTCAATCATTTCTCATTTGACCTATAGGTGTGGATTTGAAGTTCGGATACTCCCTAAAATAAGAATGACCCAAGAAGCATTCAGCAATACAAGAGATGGTGTTTGGAATCTGCAGAATGAACAGACCAAAGAACGAACTGCTGTTGCTTTCTTGAGGGTTGATGATGAACATATGAAGGTGTTTGAGAATCGTGTGAGGCAGATTCTGATGTCTTCTGGATCTACTACCTTTACAAAAATTGTCAATAAATGGAATACAGCCCTGATAGGTACATTTTGAGAATTTTATTCTGCCTTGTAAAACTATTTTGACATCATGAGGATAAATTATGAAGGGTTCTTGTTTTCAATAGGTCTGATGACTTATTTCCGTGAAGCCACTGTTCATACTCAAGAACTGTTGGATTTGCTGGTTAAATGTGAAAATAAAATCCAGACCCGTATAAAGATTGGGTTGAACTCAAAGATGCCTAGCAGGTACATTTACTTAATTTTGTGGTTTAAGGAAAAACATTATCTAGTTGAAGTTTTTAAAACTTAAATATTTATGAAACTCATCTGCTATTTTAAATCTCACTTTGCTTTCAGGTTCCCACCTGTCATTTTCTACACTCCAAAGGAAATCGGAGGACTTGGCATGCTTTCCATGGGTCACATACTGATTCCTCAGAGTGACCTCCGTTACAGCCAGCAGACTGATGTTGGTGTAACTCACTTTAGGAGTGGAATGAGTCATGAGGAGGACCAGCTAATTCCCAATCTTTATCGATATATACAAGTAAATTGAGACTTTTGTATGTGGTGTGCCTGTGTTTACTTTCCTGTTTTTGACCTTCTTGCTGTTTACTTGACAGCCATGGGAGAGTGAGTTCATAGATTCACAGCGTGTGTGGGCAGAGTATGCACTAAAGAGACAGGAAGCTCAGGCACAAAATAGGCGTTTGACTCTTGAAGATTTGGAAGTGGGTGGCACTTTTCTTTATATATATTTTTAGCCTTTATACAAAACTTCTTCATCCTAATGTCTTGCTTAATTCTCTTGACAGGACTCATGGGACAGGGGAATTCCTCGGATAAATACTTTGTTTCAGAAGGATCGACATACTTTGGCATATGACAAAGGATGGAGGGTGCGCACTGACTTCAAGCAGTACCAAGTTCTAAAACAGAACCCTTTCTGGTGGACACACCAGAGGCATGACGGGAAACTTTGGAACTTGAACAACTATCGAACTGATGTCATCCAAGCTTTGGGAGGTGTTGAGGGAATTCTTGAGCATACCTTATTCAAAGGAACATAGTAAGTATACTGTTTTACGAGTTTGTTCTGATTAGTTATCACCAGTTTAGCCATTTTATATTAAGTCTGCTAATACAATGGGGATATTGAAAGAGACAAGTGGGTGTATATAATCTGGTTGGTTAGTGCATATCGGAGCACCTTTTGTCCTCTTTAGCTTTGGTCTGTCAAATATCATTGCACTGTAGTATATAAATCTTTACAGAGTTGAGTTGCAGTCTTCAATTCATAATTCAGTGATCTCCTTTAAAAGGTGGGGACTAGTTTTTGATTGACTTTTCTTATTTGATTTTTAGCTTTCCAACTTGGGAAGGACTCTTCTGGGAAAAGGCATCAGGTTTTGAGGAATCAATGAAGTATAAAAAGCTGACAAATGCTCAGAGATCTGGTCTCAACCAGATCCCTAACCGTAGGTTCACTCTTTGGTGGTCACCTACAATAAATAGAGCAAATGTTTACGTGGGTTTCCAAGTCCAGTTGGATCTAACTGGCATCTTCATGCATGGGAAGATCCCTACCTTAAAGATTTCGCTGATTCAGATATTCCGTGCTCATTTGTGGCAAAAGATTCATGAGAGTGTTGTCATGGATCTGTGTCAAGTTTTGGATCAGGAGTTGGATGCTTTGGAAATTGAAACTGTGCAGAAGGAAACAATACATCCAAGGAAGAGTTACAAAATGAACAGCTCTTGTGCAGACGTTCTTCTCTTTGCTGCTCATAGATGGCCAATGTCAAAACCTAGTCTTGTGGCCGAGCCAAAGGATGTGTTTGATCAGAAAGCAAGCAACAAGTACTGGATAGATGTGCAGCTCCGTTGGGGTGATTATGACTCTCATGATATTGAGCGTTACACCCGGGCCAAATTTATGGATTATACAACAGACAACATGTCTATCTATCCATCTCCTACTGGTATGTTTTTATTGCCTTTTGCTTTACACCTCTAGAGGTTTCTGTTTTAAAGCTTGAAATAATCATCGTGGGATTTTCATGCAGGTGTGATGATTGGACTTGATTTGGCCTATAACTTGCATTCTGCATTTGGTAATTGGTTTCCTGGGTCAAAGCCTCTGCTCCAGCAGGCGATGAATAAGATCATGAAGGTTCTTAATTCAATTTTAGGTTCATGTATCCTTTGATTGTTTTATAAATCCGTGATACATAGGTACTCAATAATCGTTCTTGGTGAATGTGCAGTCAAATCCAGCCTTATATGTATTGAGGGAGCGGATAAGGAAAGGTTTACAGTTGTATTCTTCTGAGCCCACTGAGCCGTATTTGTCATCCCAGAATTATGGAGAGATATTCAGCAACCAAATAATATGGTTTGTTGATGACACCAATGTATATCGGGTTACTATCCACAAGACATTTGAAGGAAATCTTACAACGAAACCCATCAATGGGGCCATCTTTATATTCAATCCAAGGACTGGACAGCTGTTTCTGAAGGTCTATTTTTTGTCTTTTTCATTTTCTAATGGTATTTTGGAAGTCATTTCTCTCTTTAGTTGAGATCCAGATTCATTGATTTCTTTGCAGGTCATCCACACAAGTGTCTGGGCAGGACAGAAGCGTCTTGGTCAGTTAGCCAAGTGGAAAACAGCAGAAGAAGTTGCTGCTCTTGTGCGGTCTTTGCCAGTTGAAGAACAACCGAAGCAAATAATAGTGACTCGTAAAGGAATGCTGGACCCATTGGAGGTTCACTTGCTGGATTTTCCCAACATAGTTATTAAAGGAAGTGAGCTGCAGCTTCCTTTCCAGGCATGCTTGAAGATTGAAAAATTTGGTGATCTGATTTTGAAGGCTACAGAGCCACAAATGGTTCTTTTCAACATTTATGATGATTGGTTGAAAAGTATTTCTTCGTATACTGCATTCTCCCGGCTCATTTTGATCCTGCGTGCACTTCATGTGAATAACGAGAAGGCAAAGATGCTACTAAAGCCCGACAAAACAATCATTACTGAGCCTCACCACATTTGGCCTTCTCTCAATGATGATCAATGGATGAAGGTAACCAACCCCATTGTTGTAATGGCTTACATATTACTTTTGATTGTATCAGTAAAGCACAATCACTCTAAAGACATGCCTTTTGCATGTTGGATCAGCAAGAAAATGGGAACAGGTTGTGTGTGTGTGTTCATCTAGCAGCAATAGCCTAATGTTTACATGGTCGCAAAATGCATTCTATCAATAAATATTCATGCATCCGTGTGTGTGTGTGTGTGCGTGTGTGTATTCCTCTAGTGGCAAATAGCCTAATGTTTACCAGGTTTCATCTCTAGAGCAGTCAATGGATGAGCTTAGAAACTTATTTTTCAATTCACTCCAGTGGTTGATTGTAATTAGTTGATTTTCATGGCATGGCTTTTCATGAATTCCTTGTATCACTAAACTAGCATGCTTAGGCATTGGCTCTTATATATGTACCGTATACATGGGTTCTTGCCTATTCTTATGACTGGTAAAATCTTGTTTACTTATAAAAAAAATGCCATTCTGTCTATACATTCATGCATTTCTTTGATGTGTTGAGTTTTCCTATCATCTTCATGTGACAGGTAGAGGTTGCTCTTAGAGATCTCATACTCTCAGACTATGCCAAGAAGAACAATGTGAATACATCAGCTCTGACACAGTCTGAAATCCGTGATATCATCCTTGGAGCTGAGATTACTCCACCTTCTCAACAGAGACAGCAGATTGCTGAGATTGAGAAACAGGTGATATACTATTTTTTTCTTTTATAATAAGAAAGTTTATTAATGAGCACAAAGGCACCATCAAGTTCAAAGGTGGTATGGTTGAGATGCACCTAACTAGAGAATGTTAAGAAACCAAGAAAATCCTGGAAGCTAAACTATAAAAACATAGTGGGCAAACCATCCATTGGTAGAGAGTAAATTGAGAAAGAAGGCCTTGAGGTTCTCTGCTGTCTTTGTGCAATCTTGGACTTTTCTCTCCAACTGTACCACAGAAACAAATCGGAATCATTTTTTACTAGTTCTCATCATGATGACCGTCAAAATGCCCTTTTGAGCACTCAAAAGATCTACCTCTTTTTCTAGGCATCACCCAATTTAGCTCAAAAAGACCAAAAACAGCTTGCCACAAAATGTTATCGAGTAATGATACATCTACAACTCTTTTACAACTCATTTTCAATCAATCAAAGAAATCATGCCACTCCAATGAAATTAAATTTTAATATTACAAAATTACCTTTCATTTCATATGGAGTTGTAAAATAAATGTAAGGTTATCATTTTCTAATGTTATCAACCTCACAATGAAGTAAAAGATGATCCACTGTTTCTATATTCCTCTTGCATATATGGCAGTAGCCTATCACTACTAGTTTTAACTTTGGTTTCTTTATGCGTGTTTGTGTGGGTGTTGCTGGTTATTGACTTGAAATCAACTCCTGTATAACAATACTAGGCAAAAGAAGCAAGTCAGCTGACAGCAGTGACAACAAGGACCACTAACGTGCATGGTGATGAACTGATTGTTACCACCACAAGTCCATATGAGCAAGCTGCATTTGGATCTAAGACAGATTGGCGTGTGAGAGCAATATCAGCAACAAATCTATATCTTCGTGTCAATCATATTTATGTGAATTCAGAGGATATAAAGGTACGGGTTGACCTTCTCATCTTATATATATGTTACAAATCATAATCATATATATATATATATCTAATATTGGCTGACCTGGACGGCACTTGATAATGCAGGAAACTGGATATACTTATATTATGCCAAAGAACATTTTGAAGAAGTTTATCTGCATAGCAGATCTGCGGACTCAAATTGCTGGCTACTTGTATGGCGTAAGTCCCCCTGACAACCCACAGGTTAAGGAAATCCGCTGTATTGCAATGCCGCCACAGTGGGGAACCCATCAGCAAGTTAACCTTCCAGCAGCTCTTCCAGAGCATGATTTCCTGAATGACTTGGAGCCTTTGGGATGGATGCACACACAACCTAATGAACTTCCCCAGTTATCACCACAGGTTTTTCTTTGATCTGAGTGATTTAATGTTTTTTATGTTAGTTCTTTAGTAGAAATGTCACTTCTCTTCTTCTAGAAGGGGGGGAATGAGTCATGTCCGCAAATTGTTATCTTACCTGAGATTTTGCTTGCAGGATCTCACAAGTCATGCTAAGATCTTAGAGAACAACAAGCAGTGGGATGGGGAGAAGTGCATTATTTTGACTTGCAGTTTCACTCCTGGTTCCTGCTCCTTAACTGCTTATAAGCTGACACCATCAGGTTATGAGTGGGGACGTGTGAACAAGGACACTGGAAGCAATCCTCATGGCTACCTTCCCACTCATTACGAGAAGGTCCAAATGCTCCTTAGTGACCGCTTCCTTGGCTTCTACATGGTAAGAACGCTCTACCCGTCTTCGTAATATTTGATTCATTAGTTGTGCTTTTTGTTGGATAATTGGATACTTGTATGTTTATTTATCTTCATGTGTATTTGATTTGCTGAATGGTTTTATTGTTCCTATGGAGTTAACTTGATCATTTTATTGCTTTCCATTACTAGATTCCTGATAATGGTCCATGGAATTTCAACTTCATGGGGGTGAAACATGCACCTAGTATGAAGTATGGAGTCAAGCTTGGGGCACCCCGTGAATATTATCACGAGGACCACAGGCCTACGCATTTCCTGGAGTTTAGCAACTTGGAGGAGGGAGAGACTATTGCTGAGGGAGATCGTGAAGACACATTCTCATAGGAGTTGAGATTTTGCGATGTAATTCTGGTTTACAATGCAAGCTAAATTGTGGCTTATGTGCCCTGCTGCTTGTGCAATTACTGATTTTTCACTTGGCAATGCTTTCGAAAGGAGTCACAAAACCCTTTTTTGTTGTAATAATCATGCACATCTTAAAGATGATCGGTATCCAGATTGTAGCTATAAGCCTTTTTTGGTATTCCAATAGTCTTTGTAAATATATGATTGTGCCATTTGTGTTTCTACATTTGTATTGAAGCTAAAGCCTCGAATGCCTGTTGTGCCAATTTTGATAAACATTGAACATTTTGTATCTTTTGATGTTGAAGTGAAAAAGACAGCTTTTCGTTGCAATGACATACGTTATACATATACTGTTGCATTACCTTAATGGTAGTAACGAAAAAGTCGATGTGTCTTTCTATATATACATATAGCACTAGTTCTAGTCTCTAAAGCCAAAACCCAGACCAACCCGTAGAATGTTAAAACACAGTTTTCATGTCATTCGTTCTAGGATAAAGGAATGACGAGAAACACAACAAATCTCTTTGCATTCACAAAAATACATGCTTTCTTGATACATGAAAAACCCAAATCCTGTAAACAGTTCTTAGTTTGTGCAATTTCCGGTTATGAATCTTTTTCCTCTGAGATGAAGTCAGAGCTGTCTTCAGCAACCGAGGTCCCATCATTATAATCTGCAGATTGAGGGGCCTTGAATAGCTCACTATCTTCCAGTTCGGCTAATTTCTCCTTCTTAAGTCCCTTCAGAAGCTCCACCACCTCAAGCATCGTGGGTCTCTTCTCAGGCCGACTGTGAGCACATATGAGTGCAACCAATACCACTCTTTTAAGCTCTTCCTCTACATACGTACCATTGAGCTTCGGATCTACTAGTTCATCGAACTTTCTCTCGCATGCCAATGGCAGCGCCCAATCAGTAATTGAACGTTTTATTGTTACACTCACTTTCTCAATGGGTTTCCTGCCACTAGCAAGCTCGAGCAGAAGTATCCCAAAGCTGTAGACATCACAACTCTCATTTGCTTTCCCTAACATAGCGTATTCGGGTGCAAGGTATCCAAGGGTACCCTTAACTCTTGTCGTCACATGTGTTACACCATCAGGGATTAACTTTGCAAATCCAAAATCAGCAACCCGAGCCTGAAAATCTGAATCTAGCAACACATTGCTCGCTTTGATGTCTCTATGAATTATATGAGGGGTGGAGTGGTGATGGAGATAGCTGAATCAAAAGATTATGAGGTAAGGTACATGGCATGACAAATGACGAAGAACAAAGTTGGCTGAGTACTTACGCTATGCCCTCAGCAGCTCCAACTGCAATATTCATCCGTCGGTTCCAATCAAGAAGGCATTCTGCCGAGTGCTGCCCATGAAGATGAGATAGCAAACTTAAATTCAGCATGTAGTCATACACGATCAGACGCTCTTGCCCCTCGGCACAATAACCACGTAAGGTTAGCAAATTCTTATGCCGTACTCGTGCCAGTACCTCAACCTCAACAGCAAATTCCATATCCGCTTTGTTGCTCCAAACCTTCAACCTTTTGACTGCAATCTGCATAGTTGTCATTTTTAGAATGTTATCCAGTTTACAAGGACGAGTGGGATTAAGTTGCAGGTATACGGCTACTAGGGTTCTGCTATTACATGAGGAAAATGAATATTAAAACATGTAATTGCACTGATCGGTCTCGGGTGAACTACAATTCAGGAAAGGCTGTAACTTCGCGACAAATCAAGCCCATTACAGTTGTGATAACATCCAAGACTCAATGTTATTTGGAACATAAATGATAAGAGCATACGCAGGAAAAAACTGCTTCTAACGGCACAAGTACATCAGAAGGAATGGATCAATGCAACCAGCTGTAATTCTTGTCCAAGCTGGCCCAACAAAGCACCATAACTATCTTCCTATTAATATTCATTGGTGAGTGTTTCAACTATGCAAAAACTTGAAAGTTAAACAAATAAAGCATATGTTAGCAAAGGTACTGATTGAGCATCTTTAATGCCCAAAACTTCGCTTGGCTTCAGAACTCAGCGAAATGGAATTGGTGATTTTCTGTTGACGATATCTTTTTCTATAAGCCTGTTTCCAAAAAGATACTGCCTTGCATAAATTATATATCAACAGATATGACTGTCCTAAGCACCTTACACTCTACAATATGCCTTCAGTGAAAATAGTTTAAGCAATCAGCCAAGCAGCTGTCATGCATACCATGACTTCCAAATGTCATATCCTTGCTTGACTTACAAAGCCTGCATGATTTATCATGACATGTTACAATGCGATGCTTCAAAAAAATTTAGTACTACATTGGGCATCAGGTTTCTGTGGCATGAAAAGCTAGGATAGGTACACAGCACTCCACATACCGTACAACATGGTACAAAAGGGAAGCTGTAATCAGATTAGATGCAAGTTAAATTTTGATGTAGCAGTTTTAGAAGTAATCTCAGTATTGTATTCATCATAAAATAAAATTTAAAATAGCCTCACGGAAAGGGAATATGGTGGAAAGGAACAAGAAAACCATAGCTCACTGACCTTGAATTCTTTTTAGACGAGTATAAAGAATGTTCCAATCACTAATTTAACTTCACCACATCTATCATTCTGTATACACAACGAGACATCTACAACATGTGTTGAGATTGAGGGCCCATCCCAACTCTTCCCAAGTCGGGTTTGCTTATGCGAGTCCCAAACAAGGTTGGGGTGAGTTCAAGGATACTACAGTGTCCCAAGTAGGATTGAGTGCATCAGCTGCTTTAGGCCCGACTTGCATCTAAATGTATAACTAACATAAAAATATTTACCTCTAAAAAAGCTTCTATGATTCCTATGCAACTCAACTTAGAAAAGCTTCCATCCCAATTATCAGGGTTGACACATGAATCCTATTTTAACTAAAGGGAGTCATTTACATTACCTTTTCTTGGCCCTTCTACCTTAAGGCCTTATTCTCTGTCACATATCAATTATCATTTCATATCTTACTATTCATTAAAAAAAAAACAATCATTTCATGTCTTACTGCTTAGATCTCCCTCCAGTTCTTTTCTCTCTTTCTCATAATATCAAAAGTCCCTATCCCATTTTTAAATCGATACCTATCTTCTTCTTCTTCTTCTTTTTTTTTTGATGTTTCGATACCTTTCTTCTTAATCTACTTATCCTCCCAATCCTCAACCCAGTGAGATTACATGACGTTGTTTTGTAACAAGGGACTTCCATACTTTTTTTTTATAAGTACGTCGCATGACATTGTTTGTCTGCAATGAAGGAAAAAGGCAGGGCGGGGAGGGGAACTGCCAAAAAGTGGAAAGCAGCGCTGTGAGATTAAAATAATTCCTCATCATATAGACTGATTCAAAACCTATATGGACTCTTTTTTCTCGACAGGGATAGTCTTCAGCGTTGTTCCAAGAAAAAGAGTCTTTTTGAACATCAACAGACAATAGAGGCAAAATTAATGATCTAATCAGTATGGAACATTTGAGTGGAAACTTATAAATGTATTAATTACTTGTGATCCATCCCAAAGCTGACCCCAGTAGACGCTGCCAAATCCCCCTTCTCCAAGCTTGTTATCATAATTAAAATTGTTTGTAGCAGCGTGCAGCTCCTTCAGTGAAAATACCCTCCATGTCTGAGCCTTCTTCCCTCGTTCACTCCTGTACAATTGAGCCCTCCACTGATTAAGCTTAATCAGAACAACATAGCGGAAAAAGAAATGCACTTTAGTCCCAAACGATTCAAAAGACATACAATTTTCTTTTGGCCACTGAAAAAATCCGAGTGGAATACTACATGAGTTCTCTGATGTCTGTGCGCTATGTTGTTTTTAACCATCAAGATTCCACTTTTTTTACCCCCCTCGTATTCCAACCATTTCCCACCATTGCTTAACAACCTAACAGGCCATTATAGATTCCTCTCACCCAGACCCAAGGGTTCTTCCCCAAAATCTAAGCTGAATGCAGAACCCAACCCCTTCTCAGCTCTCATTTCTCACCAGAATACAGCACATCAAAAAGATTTCCCAAACTGAAATCACAACAATTGAGCAACAATAGAAAAAAAATAAAATATAAAGCAACATACCGATTCGAAACATTTCCGCAACAAAACATTGAGTAGAAAGCCATATCCCCACTTCTATCAAACCCACGAAAAGTTAAATAATCGAACCCCTTGAAAACTTCTGGGTCTTCAAAATCAGTCTTCCTCCTTCTTCTAACTTCGCAACCCCTCTGGCTTCTGCTTCTTTTTCGCCTTCTTTGTCTAGCTGATTACAGAGTGGAGGTAAGAGAAAAGCTAAAGCGAAAGAAGACGAGGATTAGATGCGAAACGTAACGATCAGGACGAAGGTGCACACATATCTCTCTTTGTTCCTTCACTTTTGCGTGTGTGAGCGTTTTTTTTCCCCTACTTTCTTTTTTAACAGTCGTGCTGCGAAAGCTAATATGTAGGCAAATATTGCGCTACGAGGTGGAAGTAGAAACAAACATATGGATTATGGAGTGTAAAGTTTAGTTTTTTGTATCAGAAGGAAGCGTGCAGTGGAGCTGCGAGTGGTGGGTGCATTCAAAACTACAGAAAGTCTTCCTTCTCCATCAAGGCTTTCCTTCCTTTTCTTGGAGATTTGGAGTCGCTTGGTCCCAGCTGTTTCTGTAATTTTTATTTTTTTTTTCAAAACACTTTTTAAATTTTAATTTTTTTTTTCGCTAGATGATAATTTATTCAACTCAAAACTATACCATACAGAAAGATAAAAATATTTTTAAATCTGTTGGTTGTTTTATATGGTTTGCTATATAATCCAAGGATAAAATACAAAGTTATTTTACAAGGATAAAAAAATGCACAGTATAATCCAATCAATCATGTTCGTACCATCACTTTGATTTGAAATACAAAGTTATTTTTTGTCATTGTCGTAGTTTTCAACTGCTTGACTACAGTATAAAATGAATAGATATAGAAGAAAATCCAACTGCCAAAATTATTTTGAGAAATTGGTTGCTATATATGCATCTCTTGTTTTTAACTTTTTACCATTATTCTATCCAAATTAAGCCACGCTCTTTTATTTAAGAAATGCAATCGTGAGATGTATAAATATCGTATGATTATTTTGAAAAAATATAAGTAAATATGAAATTCACATAAAAAAAATTAATTTTTTAATAGTAGATCTCACTTTTTTTTAAAGTGATTATACAACGTCTATATACTTCATTATTTGTATTTGCAGAGATAGAAAACTAGCATTAAATTCATCAATTTTTTTTTTTAAATTTAATAATAAGTATAAGTTTGATAAAAAAAAATTATAAAAATTCATGAATTAACTCATTTTATAAAATTAGTTCTATAAGAGAAGTTTACATATTGTTTATAAATATGTTTAATATTTTATCCACAAGTAATGTGAGATTTATTCCTCAATACTTCCTCATGTATAAGCTAGTAATTTTTTGGATCCTTATCATGAGATAAGTAATGTGGGTTCTTATTGTTCCTGTGACAAATTTTGATACCATATAGAAATTCATAAGCCTAACTCATCTTACAAAATTAATTTTACAAGAGAGAGTTACACATTATTTATAAGCATGTTCAAAATCTTATTTAAAGATAATGTGAGATTTATTTCTCAATAAAAATAATATTTAAAAAATTTTATATTAAATTTATCAAAAAACTTTCTTTATATTTGATGAAAAATAAAGAAAATAAATGAAGAAAATAAAATACAAATAATTTTAATCGGATTTTTAAATAATAATCTAATGTGTGATTTTTTTAAATATTACTTTTCTATTAAATTTAGACTTCTAATTGAATTTTAATGAGTTAACATAGGGCTTTGAGGTACTGAAGACTGTTGGGCCTCGAGCTATGTCTGTATCTGTTTCTGTGCACTGGACACTGACCTATGTGGGGATGTAATCTCAATAAATGAACCACACGAACAACAAAGAATATAAAGAATAGTGTAGGTTATCTTTCATTTATCACTCTTTTAATATTTTTTTAATATTTTAATTTTTTTGATTAAATAATTAAGGAAGCAAGTATTAATAAAATTATATATTTTAAAAAAGTTATCTTAACTATTAAGGGTGTTTAAAAAAAAAATATATATATAAATATATTATGAATGGTAAATAAGTGATAAAGTGATGGTAACCTTATCATTATTTGAATATAAATACGAAAAAAAAATTTACAAATGAATAAATAAACAAATAAATAAAAATTGAATAGAACTGAGGTGAAAATGGATAATTTCGGTTATAATTAAAGAAAACGCTAATTGAATTTATAAAAGTGATAGATGATCAATTGAATTTTTTATTTTTATTTAATAATTAAAAAAGTGAATATAAGTGAATTAGTATTTTTTTAAAATTTTTTAAAGATATTTAAAAGTATATAAAAAATAATTGAAAGAAAAAAAAACACATTTATTATAATTGAGACAAGTTTTAAAAATTGAATAAATATTATTAAAATAAAATATTTTAAAATTAAAAAAAAAATTAAATTAAAATTTGAAAAAATTATAATAAATTCATCTTCAAATCTAAACAAAGACTGAAACTGATCAAATCTTCAATAAACAATCGGTCATAGTAACACTGTCTTATAATTAAACTTTCATGCATTAGAATTTATAAACACAAATAGCATTATTAAAAAAGAATATCAAGTTGGTACGCCTACCAATCATTAATGTCAGGTGAAGATGCCAATAGTTTTGGTGAGCCCTTGAGGACAAAGCTGTGAACTGTGAGCTGTCAAAGACAATGTCATGAATCTCAATGTGGCTGTTGTTCTGAATTCTGTGCGTAAACTCAAAAACTGTAAAGGTACTTGACAATGGCATGCTACTTTATTTTATTTTTTTCTTTTAATCAATCTTATAGTATTTGGAATGGCTCTTGATTTCTGCCTACTATTGTTTATAAATGATGATTTACATGATATTCAAAATATGAGTCGTGAGTTTGCATCATGATTTTATATTCATCTAATAATATATTGAAAAATGTTAAATTCACAAACAAAAGTTACAAACACAAATTCCAACTGTTTGTTTTTATTTATATTATATTTAATGATGAAAGATGTATTTTTTTTAATAATATTGGGATTTTTCTAAAAAAAAATTATTTAAAACTGTTAAACAAGTGCATGAATTTTTTTTTTAAAAAAAAAAATTTGCCTAGGCGGGATCAATCCGGATCCGATATTTGTGGCCGTATCATAGTTCTTATATATTTTATAGGCTGAATCACTCGTTACAAAAATAACCTCAATAAAAATATAATAAAAGATTTTAAAAAATATAATAAAAAATTATATATAAAACACAATAAAAATATAAAATGAAAAAAAGTATAATAAAAAATATAATAAAAAAATAAAATAAAGATGATTATGTGATGGGTAGGAAGATGTTGGGCCTCATCCTAGACTGAGCTATTATAGGTCATTAATGGTGTCATCGTCCATACTATCGGGACCGTCTCCTTTTGACGACCTCACCTTTACGACGGCGATCCCGACGACCTCCCACTTTCTCTTAATAACTTTAAACTCAAAATGAATTTGAAATAGATCTATTTCAAATTTAAAATTGTTAAAAGAAAGTAAAAAATTGTCGAAAGTCACAATCACAAAAATAAAATTATCAAAAAGAAATGATTTCAATAAAATTGAGAGTAACACCTCTAATAATAGATGATGGCGCTGACTATTTTTTATAATAGAGTTAGTCGTCCATAATTTTTTATAAAAGAAATCACACCAAATTAAAAAAAAAAAAAAAGGGTTGACGGGGTCACTTGTCTCACAAGGAGTAGCTTTGAGCAAAGATACAGTGGCTTTGGATTCCGCTAAAAATTGTCGTAAATGGCCGCGTCTGCCTGAAAAAGGACCGAACCTTCCTTGGGATAAGGTTTTGCTGCATTTTGAAGATCACTTCCTTGTCAGTACTTTTAGATATATAGGAGTTATTTGTTTTTATAAATAAAATATAATAAAATGAGATAAAATTTAAAAATAAAATAAAATATTTTTTAATATTAATTTTATTTTAGAATTAAAAAAATTTAGTCTGAAATTAAAAAAAGTTAATTTTTTTTATTTTATTTAATTTTTTTTTTAAAATATAATAATAAATTTGAGATAAATAAAATAAAAAAAATATTAAAAAAAAACAAAACCATAGTATTATTAGATATCACTTCCTCACTAATTTTTTGAATGAATACAACAAAATATATAATAAACTACACTGTATATTACATGGCTTTTCTTTCTATCTCAGGACTTATTACATTAAAATAAAAGTACACAGCAGCAATGCAGGCAGCTGAATGAAGCCAACGGGAACTGAAATTTTAAATACTGCATCGGAGGAGACATTAAATGTTCTTGGTACGTATCTTTCAAGTGTTGAAAGATGCTGTACGGATCTTCCTGACTCTGGCCTTGGTACTTCACACAAACCAATGCCCGGATTAAACCATGAATCTGAATCTTCATCGAAGCCACTCTCAGCTTTGTAGCACAGTCCAGGATTGTTGAAAAGTTTTAGTTTTCTTCTCATCCTCCATACCATTTCTCTCCCAAAAGGAACCGGTCCGGTGAGCCGGTTGTCGTTCAGTCTTAACTCGCTAAGATTCTTCAGGTACTTGAAGTTAACAGGAATTGAACCGTTGAATTGATTCCCATCAAGATGAAGGACGCGAAGGTTTGTCAACCGGCCTAGTGATTCTGGGATTGAACCGGGTAGGTTCATATTTGATAATACTAGGATCATTAAACCTTTCATGCCATCGAACCCATCACTGGGAATTGCATCAGATTCAGACCCCATTGGATTTCCTTTGATAATCAATGCTTGGAGAGAGATTAAGCTTCTAAGCGATATGGGAAGTGGGCCCGAGATACGATTATAGCTCAAATCCATAAGCATAAGGTCCTTTAACCCATCAATCGAGTCTGGGATTGGGCCGCTGAGACGATTACGACTAAAATCCATTTTGACTAAGGAATGACAAGTTCCAAGAGTAGGTGGGATTGAACCCATCAAAAGATTTTGGCTAAGGTCCAAAATATTCAAAGATGGGAAGCTTAAACCGGGTATTGAACCGGTTAATTTGTTCCCACTTAGGTCTAACGACCTTAGACCGGCTATCAGACCAAGTGAGATAGGAATGGTATGATTGAGATTGTTTCTGTGAAGATCAAGGATCCTTAAACGGGTAAGATTTCCTAGTTCACTAGGGATGGCGCCCACATGGCCATTTTCTCTAAGCACCAAAGTTTGAAGTGTTGGACCCAATTGGGCTAAAAATGATGGAATAGGCTGAGGGTTGTAACTGAAACAACGGTAAAAGAAAAGGGTCCTAATGTGTGGAAGCTTAGTTATGGAGGGTGAAATATAAGAATGTGTCGGGTCACATGTTGGGAAGGCGGTGTCGTCAGACAATGCCCCAAAGGAGAGGGAGACAACGTGGTAGACATTGTCCTTGTCGGGCATGCACTCGATGCCATGCCACCGGCCACGGCACACATCAGGGATGTTGGTGGCCCAATCATTGCCGGTAGCCTTCATGATATCATAGACTGCCTCTTGCTCACGGGTGTCGGTTCGAAACCCGTATTTGTTCATGGAGAATCCGGATTGTGGGTCATCAACGAGGGTCGAGGAATTGGACATTATAACTGTAAAGGGCAGAGCAAGTGGCAATAGGCACAAAGAAAGAAGCAGCAGCAGCAGATGAGCAGTTGGAAGTGAGGAAAAGAGTGCCATTTTGGAATGAGGAGATAGACTTCTTCTTCTTCTTCTTCTTCTTTATTTTTGATAAAAGGAGATGGACTTCTTGAGAGAGAAGTTATACAGAGTTTGGGGGCAATAACTTGGGGTTGGTGCGTGGCTTAAAGTAAGGTAATAATGGGTTCACGAGGATTCGGAGGAATTGAATTAAATACACATAACACTGTAATCTGTATAGACATTAATGTGTTTCACGGGAATTTCACCGCTGTTTTATCTTTTTTGGGCCGTGGCATGAACTATCAATGCCTATCTAATATCCATGGTTCAATATGGGCTAAGACCCCTTTTTGGGTTGCGGTTTGTACTGCCTTGTTTGGGCTCCTATAGTATGTGGTTTATTTGGTCTCGGGCCGGACGATCTTGTTTGGTCTCGTCCTTATTTTGCAGGTTCCAATCCAGCGGGATCGGTAGACAGGATAGCAGAATACGTCCTTAACAATACTCATTATTCTACACATTATACTTATTTAAATTTATTTTTTTTAGTTTTATTCTTTCTAAACTAATTGAGTTCTTTACTTATTATCCGTACACTACAAATTTTAGTAAGGAAAAAAAAAAAATCATGTCACTAATTTATGGTGTGCGGAGATAATAAGTAGAATTATTCATTATATATACATTAAAAAATAATTTGTTAAATAAAGACGTATTATTGTAAAACATAGTTGTAAGCAAAAAATGTTCTTAAAAAAAAAAAAAAAAGAAGCAATTCTTGGAGGGATGATACTACCCCCAAGGTCTGGTCCGACAAAGCCTGGAAAAGGCCTGTGACTCCTAATCATGGGCCCAATAAATGACGTGCGAAGGGACATAGTGGATGATTCTGTAAGGGTCCATGCAGGTGAATCTAGTACTGTTTATCCGGGTTTCAAACCCAAACCGGAAATCGGCCTGGGTTAGTTTGAATAAAATCCAAGCCCGGAAAAATCCTGAATCTGAGTTTCCGGTTTGTACTTTTTTTTAAGATAATAATTGACGGCATGCAAAACATAAAAAAAAAAAAAAAAGTGAAATTAGGCTTTATGTGATAGGAGCCGAAAGAAAGTACTCTAAATGGCCCTAAATTATTTGTCCTTTTACATCATTCGGTTCAAAACAAAGACCATCATCATCACTCATAAATCATAATGGTTATGGCACCACCGACCACTCTCCTTTCCAACTCCATGCCAACTTTCACAACAGATGGAGCTTTTTGATTGCTTAAAACACAGATGGTGACGTGCTAATATATATATATATATATATGTAAGAATTAATTTATATGATGTGAAGAACCTAATCAAGTAGTATTACTCCATGGCAGTACTGTGCCTCTGTCATTATCTGTAATTTGGTGCATGTAGTACTAGACCGCTTCATGCAACTTTTCAAATAAAGTTGGCCACAAATAATATTGATTTTTGAAGAGCTGCAATGCTAAACCCACGGTAATAATGCCTTTCAAAAAAATAAAAAGGAGGTTATGTTCACGAGAATATTGGTTTTTAGTAATTTTTGTCAATTTAGTGACGGAAAAAAAGATAACAGATGTATTTGAGTTTGTTCCAGATCGGAACCTATATTTGAAACCCAATTATCCAAATTCTGAATTGGGTTGAGAAAAAACTCAACCTGGATAAACATGCCTAGCTAGATCCCTCCTCATTTACAACAATATAACAACACGATTGTGAGGATATTCACAGACTTCTCGTAAAGGGATAACTGTACAAGATAGTCGCTTGTTATGGTAACTCTTTTCAAGTTAGCGTCCATTTGAAACTTGAAATCCGACATTCATGAAATCATCAGATCACGAAGTAAGCGGTTATGAGATCTCCATCAATTAAATGCTTGTCTATAGAAATGATAGACATGATTGATTAAGTTAACTTTTTCTTATCATATTTACTTCTATGTTCTTGCAGTTTAAATTACTAATTTAAGCATCTGAGATATTTTACACCATTTTGGATATAAGTTAGATTGGGTCCAAGAGCAAGGGTACAAATTAAACAAGCCAAATTGCGACGTTGTCTATTGGAGATAGTGGTGGAATAAAAAATTTAGTTTAAGAGTGGTCAAGTAAAATTAAACTATAATAAAATATTTTTTATTCTATATTTATACATTTTTTTACAAAAGGAGCTAACATAAAATGATACTAATATTATCTGTTAAATCATAAAAAATTAATATGTATCAAATTATCAACAAAAAACAAAAAATTTAAATCTCTTAAAAAAAATTATCATCCTATATGCTAAGGGGCTGGGGTGGCCCTCCCGCCACTTAAGAGCTCTGCCCTGATTGGGGATAAAATTAACAATCAAGAATCTAGCCCAAAGATAGAATTAAAGCCTAGAAGTGATCAGATAAATTGACCCCACTCCTAAAAATGAAATAAATCTTTATTAAAGGAGGATATTTTTACAAGCCTAACTAGACTCTACTATACATAGTAACTCCAACAGATATTCTCCCAGTAGAGGCATCATCTTCAACCTTTTGAAATCTTAAATTCTTTTATTTTGTTGAAAGATACGTAAATTTATTAGACACTATAAAACCATCTATTATAGTCAATTTCTCTCTCAAATGACTTGTAGACATAAGATTTTATGTCGAACTACGATAAAATATATATTTCTCATTTTATTTATAGTTATTATTTACTTATCATTTATTTGCATGGATGTACATACAAGTATTGTATTGAACCCAAATCACCTCTGTAGACTTTTCGACCAAGATAAATCTTTCCTTTGTTTTGGCCTATTGTGTGAGTTTATGCATTAATAATCTTTAATTTAAAAAAATTGAAAATTGTAATGAACGAACGAAACGGCAGCCGCCCCATATCCCACCACTAAAATTATGTGAATGACCCCACCACTATTATTTTAAATTCTGTATAGTGACTTGCATAGTAACTTGCATAGTAATTTCAAAACCTATAAATAGGGGTTTCAGTTGTAATGAAATTCATAAGAAAATATAGAGAGAGAAAGAAATTTTCAGTTCTTAAAGAGTTCCAGAGAGAATTTCTTATTTCTCTTTTGTAATAGTAGTTTCTTTTCATTAATTTTATAACACGTTATCAGCACGACGGTTCTACCAATACTGAAGCTAGTGGCCTTATTCCTTTATAAGTTTTTCAATATATTATTTGAAGTCTTTAATATATTTTATTGATGATTATCTATGTGAATTTATAAATATGAGATACACATATTTATTTCATTATTTATATGTGTAGAAAATGACAAATCTTACAAAATTGGAATTTGTTGCTCTTGATATATCTGGAAAAAATTATTTATCCTGGATACTTGATGCTGAAATACATCTTGATACAATGAACTTGGGAGAAACTATTAAAAAAAGAAATCAAGCATCCCTGCAGGAATGTGCTAAAACAATGATTTTCCTTCGCCACCATCTTCATGAAGAATTGAAAACTGAATATCTCACAGTAAAAGATCCCTATATTTTGTGGAACAATTTAAGGGAGATGTATGAACACCAGAAGACTGTCATACTCCTAAGAGCTCGTTCTCAATGGTTGCACCTGAGGTTGCATGATTATAAAAGTGTTAGTGAGTATAATTCCGCACTTTTTAAAATAAGTTCAGTATTAAAATTATTCGGTAAGAAAATCACCGATGATGATATGCTAGAGAAGACTTATACTACATTTCATGCCTCGAATGTGCTCCTGCAGCAGCAGTATCGAGAGAGAAAGTTTAAAAAATATTATGAACTTATATCATGTCTTCTAGTAGTTGAGCAGAATAATGAGCTCTTATTAGAAAGCCACCAGTCACGCCCTACTGGCTCAATATCATTCCCTGAAGTGAATGGTAATAGGTTTGCATCATTCCCAGAAGTGAATGGTGCATCCTTTAGAAGAAATCGGAGGCGTGGACGTGGTAGGAGAAATTATAGAAATGTTGGTCCCAGGAATGACAACATTAAAAGGGATTATAATATACCATATCACCAGAAGTGGTACAATTCAGAAAGGGGTAAAAATTCTCAGAATAATTCTTCAAAGAAAAGTGAAGAGGTGTGCCATAGATGTGGAATGACTGGACATTGGTCACGTACCTGTCGTACGGTCAGATACTTAGCTGATTTATATCAAGCTTCTATTGAAGGAAAGAATAAAGTGCATGAAACAAATTTAGTAGAACCATCAGATGATTTATTAGATTCAGTAGATGTAGACGTTACTCATTTTGATGTATCTGATTTCTTTAATCATCCTGAAGGTAGTATTGAACACTTAATTGGAGATGGAAGTGTTCCACTCAATTAATATATTTTCTTTCTATCAGTAATAAAAGTTTTGTATATTTTGTAGAATCATGGATCACATTGATGAGCTTTTTATCTCTGAGTTGAATGATAAAGATATATGTCTGGCTGACAGTACTACAACTCACACAATTCTCAAAGAAAAGAAATATTTTCAAAATCTAACACTAAGTAAAGCCTATGTCCATACCATATCAGGTTCATCGAATTTAATTGAGGGCTCCGGAAGAGCTTATATTGTGTTGCCTAATGGCACCAAATTTTGTATTGATGATGCTCTATTCTCTTCACAATCCAGAAGAAATTTATTGAGTTTCAAAGATATACGTCGTAATGATTACTATATTGAAACGACCAATGAAGGCAGTAAAGAGCATCTTCTTATTACTAAAACAGTATCGGGCCAGAAGCTCGTATTAGAAAAACTGCCTGCTCTATGTTCTGGATTGTATTATACAAAAATGAAAACAATTGAATCATATGTAGTAATGCACCAGAAGTGCATTGACCCTAAAGTATTTATGACTTGGCATGATCGCCTTGGACATCCGGGTTCTATAATGATGAGACGAATTATTGAAAATTCGCATGGGCATCCCTTAAAGAATCAAAAGATATTTCTACCCAATGACTCTCCGTGCTCTGCATGTTCTCAAGGTAAATTAATTATTAGACCATCTCCCTCAAAAGTCATTGTTGAATCTCCATCCTTTTTACAAAGGATTCACGGAGATATATGTGGGCCTATTCATCCATCAAGTGGACCATTTAGATATTTTATGGTTCTAATTGATGCATCTAGTCGATGGTCACATGTTTGTCTTCTTTCCACTAGAAATGTTGCATTTGCTAGACTTCTTGCTCAGATAATTAAATTACGAGCACAATTTCCTGAATATCCAATTAAGACCATTCGATTGGATAATGCAGGTGAATTTTCATCTCAAGTTTTTGATGATTATTGCATGTCAATAGGAATAGATGTTGCACATCTTGTTGCCCATATACACACACAAAACGGTTTAGCTGAGTTTTTGATCAAAAGGCTTCAACTAATCGTTAGATATTTACTTATGAAATCAAGACTACCTGTTTCTGCTTGGGGACATGCTATACTTCATGCAGCATCTCTAATTCGCATTAGACCATCTGCATATCATAAATATTCTCCATTACAGCTTGCATTTGGTCAACAACCAAATATTTCTCATTTCGTACTTTTGGATGTGCTGTATATGTTCCAATTGCACCTCAACAACGTACAAAAATGGGCCCTCAACGTAGACTTGGGATATATGTTGGTTTTGATTCTCCATCCATTATTAGATACCTTGAACCCCTTACATGGGATATGTTTAAAGCACGTTTTGAGGATTGTCATTTTGACGAATCAAATTTTCCGTTAATGGGTAAAGAAAAGTCAATGCCTGAAGCACGATAAGATATTACTTGGGATAATAAGACCCTGTCTCATTTTGATCCTCCTACAAATGAATGTAAACAGGAAATTCAAGATTATTCATTTACAAAATGTTGCAAATTAGTTACCGGATGTATTTACTGACACTAAATGTATAGTAAAATCTTATATTCCTGCTGTTAATACTCCAGCAAGGATTGAAGTACCTGAAGGACAAATTGTCAAAGTAGCAATAGGTGAATCTAAAACACGCCTGAAGCGTGGAAGACCTATTGGTGCAAAAGACAAAATTCCCAAAAGGAAAAGAATACAAAATGAATTTGGTGTCCTTGAAGAACACGTACCCATAATACAGGCTACAAATTTAATTGGTGCTCCTAAAGAGCTCAAATCTTCTATTCCAGAACCTCCTGAAAAGGAAACTCTTGAAGAGTATAAATCTCCTAAAAAGGGACCTCCTGAAGAGGTGTGTCATGAAATATTTTCCCCTGAAGAGGAACAGGTACCTGAAAATAATGAGATCTCAATACATTTCATGAAAACTGGAGAAATTCTGGATAGAAATAAAACTGTTATCGACAACATATTTTCATATAAAATGGTCATTGACATTATCAGAAGTAATGAAGAAAGTGAGCCAAAAAGTATCGAAGAATGTCGACGTAGAAATAATTGGCCAAAATGGAAAACAACTATTGAAGCTGAATTAAATTCGCTAGCAAAACGAGAAGTATTTGGACCTGTTGTCCAAACACCAAAGGGTGTAATGCCTGTTGGATATAAGTGGGTATTTGTACGAAAACGTAATGAGAAAAATGAAATTGTGCGGTACAAAGTACGGCTTGTCGCACAAGGTTTCCTGCAGAAACCTGTGATTGATTATAAAGAAACATACTCTCCTGTTATGGATGTAATCACATTTAGATTTTTGATTAGTCTGGTTGTTACAAAAGGATTGGAAATGCGGTTGATGGATGTGGTCACTGCATATTTATATGAATCCTTAGACCATGACATATATATGAAAATCCCTGAAGGATATAAGATGCCTGAAGCATCTACAAGTACATCTAGAAATATGTACTCAATCAGACTACAAAGATCTTTATATGGGTTGAAGCAATCCGGACGCATGTGGTATAATCGCTTAAGTGAATATCTATTGAAAGAAGGATTTGAGAATAATCTTATATGCCCATGTGTTTTTATTAAGAAATCAGAATCCGGATTTGTCATTATTGCGGTTTATGTTGATGATTTAAATATTGTAGGAACTCCTGAAAAGATCTCAAAAACCGCTATATATTTAAAGAATGAATTTGAAATGAAAGATCTTGGCAAAACAAAATTTTGTCTCGGCCTGCAACTTGAGCACTTGCCAAATGAAATTTTTATTCATCAGTTCATGTATACTGAGAAAGTCCTAAAGCATTTTTATATGGACAAATCTCATCCTCTGAGTACTTCAATGATTGTTTGAACACTTGATGTGAAGAATGATCTACTCCGTCCTTATGATGACGATGAAGAAATTCTTGGTCCTGAAGTACCATATTTCAGTGCAATTGGAGTTTTGATGTATCTTGCAAATTGCACTTGACCAGATATTACATTCTCAGTTAATCTGCTTGCAAGATATAGTTCTGCACCAACTCGAAGACATTGGAATGGCATTAAATATGTCATTCGTTACCTTCATGGTACGGTTGATATGAGATTATTTTATCAACGTGGTTCAAGTCCAGAATTGATTGGGTATACAGATGCAGGTTATCTTTCAGACCCACACAGAGGTAGATCTCAAACTGGATATTTATTTACTTATGGAGATACTGCTATATCATGGAGATCTGTTAAGCAGACACTATCTGCTACTTCTTCAAATCACTCAGAGATCATTGCTATTCATGAAGCAAGTCGAGAGTGTATTTGGTTGAGATCAGTTATTCAACATATCCAGGAAAAGTGTGGACTTCCCATGATCAATAATAGCCCAACAATCTTATATGAAGATAATACTACTTGTATCACTCAAATCAGAGGAGGATATATCAAAGGTGACAGAACCAAACATATTTCACCTAAATTCTTTTATACTCATGAACTTCAAGAGAAAGGTGAAATTGATGTCAAGCAGATACGATCTAGTGATAATCTGACAGATTTATTCACAAAGGCATTACCAACTTCCACATTCAAGAAGATTGTGCATAACATTGGAATGTGAAAACTCAAAAATCTTTTGTTATGCACTTTTCAGAGAGAGTAAATGTGCTGATTGTATTCTTTTTCCTTCGCTGAGGTTTTGTCCCACTGGGTTTTCCTCTGCAAGGTTTTAATGAGGCAATCTTAAAGCACTTGTGGATACATAAGAAGACTGTACTATTTTTCCTTCACCATTGGTTTTTCTTCCCACTGAGTTTTTACTTGGCAAGGTTTTAACGAGATAGATTCTTTATGGGTGGTTATTTAAGGGGGAGTGTAATGAACGAACGAAACGGCAGCCGCCCTCTGTCCCACCACTAAAATTATGTGAATGACCCTACCACTATTATTTTAAATTCTGCATAGTGATTTGCATAGTGACTTGCATAATAACTTGTATAGTAATTTCAAAACCTATAAATAGGTGCTTCAGTTGTAATGAAAATTCATAAAAAAATATAGAGAGAGAAAGAAAGTTTCAGTTCTTAAAGAGTTCTAGAGAGAATTTCTTATTTCTCTTTTGTAATAGTAGTTTCTTTTCTTTAATTTTATAACAAAAATAAATTATTGTATCCGATCTATTATTACTCCTAATTTCAATCATCCATGAATTATATAACAAGAGATCAACTACAATTTCCACAAATTTCAACGAGTACAACTATATCTATTATATATACAACTCTTTAGGCATATAGATTCATTTGTGTGGCCAAAAAGGCCAATTCCTTATTTTGAAGCAGCCAAATACAACCATAGAACCACCATCATGATTCATGACCCCACTTAGTTATTATCCATAAAGTGCAACACGTATCAGCACCGTCATTTTAGGTCGGTGACAATACCTTTAACTAATTAATCTTCACGCTTAGAAAAAAAAAAAAAAATCTTCACACTTAGCACGTGGATTTCACCGTATGTTTTTGTCTGCGCCTTTGGTTGACGTTTTCTCGCGCGCAAGTCATGGTATTTTCCTGCTCCCTCCTCAAAATCTCAACGGCCATGTCATGCTTATAAGAATTGGGTGTGTTTTGTGAGTATTGTTAAGAAACTGATGATTGAAGAGCGGAGGTGGAGAATTGAGAAAATTGTATAAAAATTGAATTATATTGAACGATGAAAAGTGCGTATAAAGTTTATATTTATATCATATTTATACTGAAAATATAAGCTAATAGAAACAACTAATTATGTTACAATTTCTATTTTAGCCTTAAGACATTTCTTCTCTAGACTTTAATTCCATGTTATCCATATGTGATGCCACACTCCAACACCCCCTCTCAAGATGAACATGAATATTTAAGATGTTCATTTTGCATAAGTATGGTGAAATGGCAGTGATCCAAGTAATTTTTGTGAATATGTCTGCTAGTTGTAGCCGAGAAGGTATGTAGAACAACTTGATCAGTTTTTCTTGTAATTTTTCTCAAATTAGGTGTCAATCAATTTGTATATGCTTGGTTCTCTCATGTTGTACTGGATTGGTTGCAATAGACATGGTTGACTTGCTGTCTGTGTATACTAGTGTAGGCTGAGAATGATTAATCTGCAAGTCCTTTAATGCATAGATTATCCATTGAATTTCACAAGTTGTGGCTACTAATGCTTTGTATTTTGCTTTAGCACAAGAACGACTAATTGTAGGTTGCTTTTTCGACTTCCATAAGATCAGAGAGTTGCCCACAAACACTACAAATCTTGTTATGCTTCTTCTAGTATCGATGCATCCTGCCCAGTCACTATCTGAAAATGTATTCAAATGGAAATCTAAGGATGATGGAAGAAATAAACCTTGTCCAAGTGTGGCCTTTAAATATGTGAATACTCTTAGTATTGCCTGGGGGTGTTTTATGATTGGTTTTGATAGAAACTGACTCAAAACTTCAATAGAATATGCCAGGTCTAGTCCAGTTATTGTTAAATATAACAATATGCCAACTAGTCTTCTATATGCTGATGGATCTTCATAAAATTCTGAATCATCAACAACTAACTTGAGACTTGATTCCATAGGAAATGCTGTTGATTTTGAACCAATAGTGCCTGTGTCTTGTAAAATGTTTAGCGTATATTTTCTTTGGCAAATAGAAATTTCAGCTTTAGATCTTGCTATCTCTAATCCAAGAAAGTACTTCAATGGTCCTAAGTCTTTAATGGTAAATTTATCATGCAGGAACTTCATTAGTAATTCAATCTCTTGTAAACTATCATTGGCCATTAAGACATTATCTACATAAACCAATAACGCCATAAAAGAAGTTTCTGTTTTCTTAATGAATAATGAGCAATCAGAACCACCTTTGGAGAAACCATATTCAATAAGAGAGTTAGACAATTTTTCAAACCATTGTCTAGATGCTTGTTTAAAACTATAAAAACTTTTTAGAAATCTACAAACTTTGTTATTTTGATGTGGCAGTTCAGGAGGCAGCTCCATATATACCTATTCATGTAAGTCACCATGTAAAAACGTATTGTTTACATCTAATTGGTAAATATACCAATTTTTAATAGAAGTAACAGCAAGTAAAAGTCTAATAGATGTAATCTTAGCTACAGGTAAAAAAATGTCAAAAAAATCTAATCCTTCCTTTTGATTATAGTCTTTAGCTATTAACGTTGCCTTATATCTCTATATTATATCATCGACTTTGTGTTTAATTTTAAACACCCATTTGCACCCAATAGTTTATTTGTTTTTAGATAAAGTAACAAGCTCCTATGTTTTATTTAATTCTAGAGCATCTAACTCATTTTTCATTGCTTTTTGCCATTCTGGACATTTAGCAGTCTGTTTATAAGTTTTTGATTCTAATGAATTTGTGATAGATGCAAGAAATGTTTTATGAAATGATGATAACCTATTTGTAGAAAGAAAAGGTGAAATAGGATAGAAATTAATTTTATAGAACTATCAATAGACAAAGTTGAAGAAATTACATTTGAAGAAGCTTGACTGCAGTAGTAGTATTTCAGAAAACTTGGTGGTTGTCTGACTTGAGCAGACCTTCTTAGTGAAGAATCTTGTGATACAAAAATTGTTTGACCACAGTCATGTTCACCATTTTGTATTGCAGATTGATTAGGAACTGAATATTGTCTAGAACCAGACTATCTAGATGTTCCAGAATTATTTCTGCTAGAATTATGACAAGTATATGCATTTTTTGATGGGGGAAATAGAAAAGTATGATTCTATGTGTGATTAGATATAGGTGTGAAAGGAAGAACGTTCTCATGAAAAACAACATTTCTAGAAATAAAGATTTTGTTAGTACTAAGATCTGTTACTTTATATCCTTTTAATCAAATGGATACTCGAGAAATATACATGTAACAGCTCTATTATCAAATTTTTGTCTATGGTTTTGAATGGTTGAAACAAAACAAAGACAATTGAAAACCTTCAAACAGTCGAACTCTATATGGAATCAATACAGATTCACAAAAGACAAGCCAAAGAAATCTTTACTTCGATGCACACACTGTGGATACAATGGGCACACAATTAATAAGTGTTTTCAATTACATGGGTACCCTCCTGGGTGGACAGGTCCGAAAGGAAAGAGAGTTTACTCTAATGCTAATGCTGCCATTGTTGTTGATGAAGTCTGTAATCATAATAACAGTGAGCCTCACATGGTTTCTTTAACTCCTGAAGATTTAAACAAACTTCTTGCTATTGCTAATGCCTCTCAGTCATCTCACATGTTATAGAATTCCAATAACACTCAGAACACTTTAGCCTATAATCTAGTCACTTCTTCTCACTTCTCTGGTAATTTTTCTTCTAAATCAGTATCTACTAATTCAAAAATTATATGTTCTTGGATATTAAATACTGGTGCAACAGGTCACATGATTTGTTCACCAATTTTTTACTGTTTTCCACCAAAGCAGATTAATGCATCTATTAATTTGCCTACTGGTCAAATTATATCAGCTACACACATAGGAACAATTTGCATTTCTAATAATTTTTTCTTGCAAAATGTCTTATGTGTACCATCTTTTCAGTTTAATATTTTGTTTGTTTCTAAACTAACCAAAGACTCTAATGTTTGTTTGTCTTTCTATCGTACTTATTGTATTTTACAGGACCAATTAATGAAGAAGATGATTGAGATTGTGATGCAGGAGGATCCGAGACAGATGATGCTGAGCTGTTTGATTGCATGTTGATGGCGCTGAGGTACCATGAATTGGCAGATCAGCGTAAAAACCGGAAGTGATCGTGATCTCTTTTAATTGGGGGAGTTTTAGGTGCGTTTCAGTCTTTTGGCCATAACTTTGGCTATGGATGTCAGAATCGCGCATAAGACCCCAATTCGGAAAGCTCTTTTCGACGCGCACGTTGTCCACATCGAGTATGGCTCCATGTGCCCTTTTTTCGACCTCAAATTCCGTTGTTTTTCCTTCCAAATCATTATTTTTAATTATTTTTTACTATTTTTGGTAATATTTCGTATGTTTGTTAGGAAGTCATTTTAAATCCGATTTGTTCCAGATTTTTCGCAGATTGCTTATTTTAATTTGAATTTGAATTTTACGTTATTTTCGAGATTTTGCTATTTTTGGTAAAATTCGGTTACAGACGAATTTTAGCTATATAGTCCGGCTTGTGGACTGATTTCGACATTCTTTCGTTTGATAATATTCAGTTTTTTTCTCAGAGACGTATTTTCTGTATTTTGGGCAAATTTCTTGTGTTCTTCCCTGTGAATTCATCTGTTGAAACTAGCCTGCAGAATAATCAATATTTTATCTGGCGTCAGATTGCCTTTGAAAAGCAAGGCTTATACTACTTCAATCCTGCTAAATACCTTAAAGCTAATACAGATCAATATTCTGCTATTTCTACTAATGTTCATTCTGTTGATGTTCATTCTACTGATGTTCATTTTGTTGTTGTTTCTTCCAAATCCTTAGATCTATGGCATTGTAGGCTAAGTCATGTATCTTTTTCTAGACTTTCTTCTCTTAAACATTTAAATCCTTCTATTACTATGGATACTATAAGTGTATGTGATGTTTGTCCATTAGCTAAACAAAGAAAGTTACAATTTCTTGAATCACATAGTCAGTCTAATAAAAGTTTTGATTTGATTCATCATGACATATGGGGTCCTTTTGGAACCATTTCATATTTGGGTTATAGATATTTCTTGACAATAGTAGATGATTTTACACGTTGAACTTGGGTTTATATGCTTAAAACAAAGTATGAAGTTTCATTCATGCTCAAAAATTTCTGTCATATGATTATAACACAATTTAAAACTACTGTCAAAACTATGAGATCAGATAATGGGTCTGAGTTCATTATCACAGATTTTTATCATGAAAATGAGATTTTACATCAAAGAAGTTGTATAGAAACTCTATAACAAAATGAGACAGTTGAAAGAAAACAACATTTACTTAGTACAGCTAGAGCTTTAATATTTCAAGCAAATATTTTCTTATCTTTTTGGAGTGACTGTGTATTCACAGCAGCACATATTATTAATAGGATTCCTACCCCTCTTCTTAAAAATAAATCTCCTTATAAAATGCTTTTTAATAAAACACCAAATCTGGCTTTGATACCATGTTTAGAAATTGATGATCGAATAACAGAGTTTGAGAACAGAGAAAATTTTATGAAAACTGAATTATATTGAATGATGAAAAGCGAGTATAAAGTTTACATTTACATCATATTTATACTGAAAATATAAACTAACAGAAATAACTAACTATGTTACAATCTTTATTTTAGTCTTAGCCCATTCTTCTCTAGACTTTAACTCCATGTTATCGATATGTGATGCCACACTCCAACAAGTATATATAAATTGTTTCTAAAGAGAGTATTGTTAATTTAAGGCATTTATACCATATCTTGCTTCGGTAATACACATGACGGCGTGAAGTCGAAGATTGATAAATATTAATATATACGAATTCTACATCATTTATTGTTAATGTCTCTGTAAGTTTTATAGATATTAATAAACTTTTAAAGATCCATATCTCATCTTTCTATTTTTGTAATTTATTGTTGTCTATATAGATCTTATGCACAAGATTTATTGAGCATAAACTTCCAACTTCAAGTTTCAACGAATCTTGATTAAATATTCCTATATACGTAGTATATTATATATACTGAAGGGGTAGCATTTAGTGCCGTTACTTGACATGCATGCTATTCTAGGTCCATAGGCTATATAATAATATTGGATCCAATATCACGTAATTAATAAGTCCAACCAACTAATGAATGATACATGCAGCTTCCTTCTTCTATAAGATTAAATTTGGAAAGACTTATATTTCACGACAGGAAAACTCGATTCTCATCATACACGTAGATGCAATTACCACGATGAGTTGGTGATATGACCCGGCTATGCAACAAAACACACACACACACACACAAACATAATTAGTAGTGCTATTTAAAGATTTTCTTTAAAAGAAATTGTCATAATTTATAATTTGCACTAATGACCAGATACATTTTGGGATGTCCTCATATAAAACAAGAAATTATAAACCAATATAATGTATCTGGAGCTCAATCAATGCATTATTTTTTTGTGTGTGATTGGTCTAGTATTTACTACTGCCAATATTTTCTACTGATAAACGTCTAAAAATAATATTTTTTTTACTTAAACAAAGACTTAATTACATCACCTTTCATAAAAAAGGAGAGGACTCAACCTCCGCAAACAAAAGATCAAGAGATGAACTATTTTTTTTAATTAACAATAAAGAAACTAGCAAGAAAGGAGTTAGATAGATGTGGAAAAAAGACGAATTATAATTTAGATTAATTTCAACATACTTTTAATATTTGTGATGCTGCATGAAGGTAACATATTTGTCTTTTTTTAGACACACAAGTTAGATTTGAAGATCTAGTGGTGGCGATCGAGTTCGAGAATTTGATGCGTGTGGTGAGAAGAATTGCTTGAAGGGGTGGCGGGAGAGGACCATGCATAGATGTGTATAGTGCGTGAGGGCTATGCACGGTGATTTTTGCAAAATAACTACTTTCCTTTGCAAGACCGGCCCTTGCCTTAGGCCAGTTAGGCAATTATCTAAAGCTCCCTAGTGGAAAAAGGCTCATTCTCAAAAAGTTTAAAATATAATTAAAAAAAATTAATTTAATAAGAGAACAAAATTATTAAATAGATATTATATGTCAATTTTAGTTTTAAAAGTATTCCATATAATAATTGTTTCACGTATTCTATTTATAAGAATACATTTATTTATTATTATTATTAGTTTAATATATAATGTGAGAATTATAAATAATGTGAGAATTATAAATAACTAAATCTAATTCTTGAATGTTCATAAAAAGAATTTTCTATGATCTTTTAAAGAGGCAATGATCTATTTTTTTTTATAGAACTTTATTGATGATGATTATTATAATTGCTTCTAGGTCTTTTTTAAATATTAAGAATACTTTAAAATATCTAATATGATAGTGAAATAATTTAAAGTAAGATGTTTTATTAGGTTTTGAATAAAAAAAAAATTGAATTTAAAAACAGTTGTGTTCCCAAACAACCATTAAAACTCAAGATCACATCTTACTAGTTAGGTTTGATAAAACCTTTTTAGATTATTATTTTTTTAATAAAGATTAAGTTAATTATTAGTTAAAAATGTAAAATAAATCTTAATTCATAATTTTACTTGACAAATGATTGGTATTTTTTAAAAATAAAAATAAAAATGTAATGTAAATATTAAAATTAATTAATTTAATTTTATATTAATCAAAAAATAAAAACTTCAATCATAAATTTTTTCTTAAATCTCCTAATTTATTAAATTATCCTGTTTCTTTGAATGATTTGCTACTTAAGAAGCTGCTCGTACCGCACATATATATTGGGAGTTGTTGGAAAGTTATAAACCTGTCTTTTTTGGCTTTGAAAAAAGTAAAAAAAAAAAAAAAAAGACAATTAATTAAAAAAAAACTACCTTAATAACAAGATGAGTGGATGAAAAAAGAAAGGGAAGGGAGGAGAAGGTCCTCTGGCAGAAATCAAGTTCGAAATCCTTGATTTTTTAAGAGAGAGAGAGAATGAATAAAAATCTTATATTGCTATTTAAAGTTTCTTAAACTATGACTCCGTTAAGATTTGGAAGTAGGTTGAATTCATCTCAACTCACTTCTATTTCACATTATATTTTTATAATTTTTTATATAAAACATAAATTTCTATACACATTTTTTAAATTTCAATACACATTTTTCAAATCTCAAAATAATAATAATATTAAAAAATAAACTAAATTCATTTTAACTCATCTCATCTTCGAATCTAAGCGAGGCCTATATATTATCTGCATGATATAATTTAGTTTGTAAGAATTAAATTTTATTTTTTAAATTAAATTATGTCATCTGTGAATGATATGCATTATGCACTTTAATGATATTTAAGTATAATTATTCATATATAATGTGGTGTATAGACTACAGAATCCTCCTACATAATATACACGTGTGTATGCATGATCCTCCGGTAGGAAGCCCGCCGAAGCCGTGTCATGTCCACCTCTCATTTTCTTTGTTCTCAACGCGCAAGCAGCCACAAAAGCCCACAATCCACGTCTCAGCCTGGAATGCACTTATATATATATATATATATATATTTAAAATGTATAAATATAATTAAAGACAATCAAATTTTGTGACATTATTATTTTGAAACTCGTATGGCATATTTAATTAATATTAACATATTTATTGCGGAGAAATAAAAAATTAGAATTTTTGACTTTTTGACTTTTTATTTCCATTGATCTGATAGTACGATAAACAATGTGTCACACACCACCCATTTGTTAGCAGCGGTAAGTTAATTGCAAGGTAAAATTGAAATGAAAACATAATTCAATCTTTGGAAACTCCGCTCCATCTTCCTTCCCTTCGCCATTTATATCGTCCACACCCATTCCTCTCTCCTCCCACAATGTGATTCTTCGTTTTCCCCATTTCCCACTGCAATGACGCGCACAGCGGTAGTGCCTCTTCATGCCCCATCATGCACCCTCAACAACAGGCGCAGAACTAAGTTAACTAACGGCAAGCTCGTTAACGGCAACGTCGATCATCCCCGGAGCCTGGAGAACTCGGAGAAGAAGGAACGTCCGAGAGCGTCGTTCATGGCTTGGACGGCGGATGATGTCTTGCGCGTGGCGAAGTTCCATTGGGTACCTTGTTTGTTCGGGTTGGGGCTGCTGTTCTTCATGGGCGTCGAGTACACGCTGCGGATGGTCCCGCCGTCCTCGGCGCCCTTTGATATTGGGTTCGTTGTCACAAGCCCACTCCATCGACTGCTCGCCGCGCGGCCCGACCTCAACACCTTGCTCGCCGCTCTTAACACGGTACGAGATATTCGGATCTGGAATTAATTTAATTATTAATTATAACTCTAAATCCATGCATGAATTCGTTAGGTAGTGCTTGGGTAAATATATACTGTTGGAGAAAATTTGAGGCTGAAAGATAACTACACGATTTTCTTAAGCATTCATAATGTGATTGCAAATTGGAATTATACTCTCGATTTCTTTTTGGCTAAATTTCCTCCTTTTTTTTTTAAAAGAAATTCAAAGATTTGGCATATTCTCTTGGGCTGTTCAGGACTTTACTAGAAATTCTAATTGAATGAGCCCGTCTAATTAATTAATTCCTTTCCAAGTACTATACATGCCGGTAAAAGTACGAACTCGATCCAATGTGTGATGATTTTTCTGGGGATTGGGTTCGATTCACACGCAGCCACATTTTCTAGGGAATTGAGTTCGATATATAAATCTATTTGACAAAGGAACTCGAATCCGAACATCCCTATCAGAATCAGATATCATATTCTGGTTATGTTTTGTTTTAATAATCGTACGTTCAATGGTAATGGTTAGGCGTTCGTGGGGATGCAAACAACGTATATACTATGGACGTGGCTAATAGAGGGCCGCCCAAGGGCGACAATCTCGGCGCTCTTCATGTTCACTTGCCGGGGAATTCTAGGTTACTCCACGCAGCTTCCATTGCCTCAGGTAATTCCAGTAAGAGTAATGTTCTTGCACATACCCCTATTTTTTATCTTTTATTTTTAAATTCATTTGGTCTCCTATTAATTAATGTTTGTTAATACTTTACGAATTTGGCAGGGTTTTCTGGGGTCGGGGGTGGACTTTCCGGTGGGGAACGTGTCGTTCTTCCTATTCTTCTCGGGGCATGTGGCGGGTTCAGTGATTGCGTCGCTAGACATGCGGCGAATGCAGAGGTTGGAGTTGGCATGGACATTTGACGTCCTCAATGTTCTTCAAGCGGTCAGGTTGCTGGGCACTCGGGGTCACTATACCATTGATTTGGCCGTCGGTGTCGGCGCCGGAATTCTCTTTGATTCTTTGGCTGGAAAGTACGAAGAGAGCAAAAGAAAATCAGCAATTCCTGCCATACTACTATGACCCACCAATTAAACGCTTGCTTAATTTACGTAATGGAAGAATATTTGGCGGTGGATAAAAAGAAATTAAAAACTGTGAATGCGCGGTTGGAAAATGTCAAAAAGGCAATGAGAAATGCTGTATTACCCAAGAAATGTACAAAAGAAAAAAAAAAAAAAAAGAACTTGTAAAGGGAGTTAAACTACCTTATTTTTTTTCTCCTTTTCTATCACAATTGGCAATGCCTCCGTTTTTCTTTTGTGTTGAAACGCTATCTTCTAACCTTTTCCTAATTTCATCAAGTGTTGGTACATCAAGTCTCAAGGGGTCGTGGCAGATGTTGAGCAAATGTGTAGCATAAGTTTTTGTTTTTTAGACCATAATGTACTGTAGCATAAGTTGGTTGTAGTTCAACCACCGGTATTAATTTTGAGATTTTAAGGGTTTTGTGTAGCATCTGAATTGACACGTATGTTACATAATGTTGTGAAACAAGTAACATGACAATGTCGTGTCATGTCATCATCCATATTCTATTTTTGTCTTCAATATTCTTAAAGCATAAGCTTTTTCTTATGATCAAAACAAGTAATACCTCCACGAGTTTTTCTTTTTTTTTTTTCCCTCAAACCCAAATCTCGACTTCACCTTGGTGCGTTCGTTCCTTTGTTAGAAAAGCCTTGCTAGACGCATGGGATGCATGTTTATCAAAGAAATTAAATGATAGATTATAATATTTTACGCAACTCTATTTTAAATGAGGCGCATTTTTTTATATAAAATAATCTATAGAAATAATTTCATTTTATAAAAATATCTTTTAACTCAAAATATTGGTAAGTAAAAACGCGAAAATGGAGGTCAGAATCATGGAAGTGGGAGTTATTTGACCAATGTTACAGTAGACATGAAAATGGACCGCGTTGACTATTCAAGCATTCATTTATAGACCAAGTAAATTTCGGTCAATAAATGTGATACGATTACATACATATAGGATATAGCTCCCCCCTTCCCAAGAATTATCCTCGGAGACTTAGGTCTGCAACGGAGTGCAGCCTGATCTTCACGCGATCCAGTATTTTGCTTATCATATCGCATTCTGGATCCATGTATGAATTTTAATTGGACCACGTGTCACCTATAGAGATAAAAGAGGATTTTCTGACCCTTCGCATTAGTAAGATTTTAAGGACACAGCTTAGGACCATTGTGGTCCACAGCTCATTCAATTACTTTGTCACCATTCTTGGAGCATATTGTCCCCCCCTACTTTTTTTTTTTTGCTACACTAGAAAACCCTCTGCATTCTTAGCTTCTAGATATTCCTGTTATTAAAAAAACAAAAAACTTCAAAATATTCCTATGTATTTAACGGTGTGGAAATGCAAGCTTGTTGCACTTTCCAAAAGAGGCTAAAAGAGGTTAAGGGTGCCCAGAGTTTGATGGCGCATTTAATCCAATTATCCCAATAAAAAATCTGAGTTCAAAATTCTCCACCTCCTTATAGAAGAAAAAGGTTAAGTAGTGAATAGTTTGTGAATAGTAATGCATGTCTTATATTCTAGATAGGGTAGTGATATCCTTATACCTCATTTACACTTTACTAAGCTATTTTTTCCCTTGTGCTATTTGAATCTGGATTAATAATCTCAAAACATGACTTTCCATATAATTTAGAAGAAAATAATTTCAATCAACCAACTAATCATATATGTTAATTAAAAATAAATTCAATTTTATAAAAACTGATTCAAAGAGCAAAAGAAGGCCAATTTTTATAAGAGTGAATTTAATTTAATTTTAAATAAATTATATGATTACAATAGTTGATTGAATTTATTTTTTTGTAGATCATGCAAGAAGGTTGTGTTCTAAGATTTTTTATCCAGATTCAAATAGCAAAATGAAAAAACAAACCAGCTGAGTAGTAAAACAATAGTATAGAGTACCATTGCCCATTCTAGATATTGGAAAACCAGTCAGATGGTTGGCAGTGATGACAGTAGTAACTTTTGCTTTTCTGGGCTATGGCATTAGAATACTTGCTTTCTAGCTAACCAAACAATATCATTTTTGCCCTGCTCAATGTTGTGTTTACATTAGAAATACTTGCTTTCTAGCTTGGAAAATTCTATGTGCAGTCATTTTTGTGCACTTCTTTGTACACTCCACCAATATAATTGATTGTATCAATTTTTTAAAATATAAAGGTCAATCATATGAGCGGAGTGCACAAAGAGTACACAAAAATGACTGTATATAACAGTACTCTTCTAGCTAACCAAACAAGATCTTGTTTTGCCCTGTTCAATGCTGCGGTTCTAAACTTGGCTTGTACATGCTTCCATTATATATGCGAGCTGAGACTTCAAGTATAGCTAGGGAGTGGAAGATACTTCACCAGATTCTAAATCGAGTGGACAGGAGCCATCATCTACATTGGCAAGTGGATCATATAAGGGGGAGCTAGGGTCTGTGCATCCTAGTACGAGATTGAGATCGCAACGATCCCCCTGCATTGTTTTTATTCCATCCATCAAAGTCATAAACTAGAGACACAATGAAATAATTGTTCAGACTGACTTGAAAAACAATTTCTTACCCCTTCGACCGTCAAATTTCCAATCATAGCACATCTTGTGACTGCGAGTTCTGTGTCCGGAAAGATTGCTCTATCACATGCACCTTCTTTACTTAACTCTGCGGCTAGAGCCTGTGATAATGCATTCAAAGCTCAGTTTTCACCATGTCTGACAGTAAGCCAATATTGTGCAATGTATAGCTGACTATAGTTTTGTTCAAATTAAACACATATCAATTTAATACATGTTTTAAATTCATTTATTAGAACTCGGCAGCAAACCTCAACTGCTTTGATCCTATATGCAGTATTAAAGCTGCTAAAAGAATGTATCGTATTATACCTCATTGAAAAAGTCAATTGGTTTGTTTCGCAAAGACTTTGGAGCTTGAAATTGCAGTTTGTAAGGACCATCCCAGTCTACTCCATTTGTGAATGAGAAGATCAAGGACAGAGCTATTAAAAGATGATATGTTAGTAAGAAGAAGACAACTGAAAGAGGAAAGATGCAATAGTGGAAAGCAAGATATGTCAGTGAAAAAGTACCAACCATGCTTAGGAATGCATATCTGGATGGTATATAGTGGAGGATCAGCTTTGCCCCTGTTTTTCCTAAGCATTGCCCTTGGTTCACCACACATCATGGCCTGATTGAAACCTCCTGCAAACGACACAACTCAAATAAGTCAATTGGATTGAACTATAACAGATTGGTTGCAAAATCAGAGGTCAATATAACTGCAGTTTTTGTCCCTTCATGTTTGGTTGAAATTATAAATGGGTTATTTGGACATCTGATTGGAATGACATCATTCCTTTGTGTTTTCCATGCTTTTATTTTTTTTATTTTTCTAGCACTAAGAATTTTGGTTGGTTCTTTTGAATATAAAGATTGAAAGATATCAAATTAAACATATGCAGTGTCACTGACAAAATGACAGCTTCATTTCTTTTCAGCAATAAACATTCTGTTTTCAGGACGACCTTCACATTTGTGCCAGCTACAATTGGAATGGAGAAGAAAACTGCTTAAAGTAAAAATCATTATGAGATCATATAGTGTGCATTATAAATTACCATTAAAAGCAATTCCAAATTCTTCATTTGGAACAAGTTTATTTGCAGCTGGATTATAGAAGAGCTTTAGCTTTTCCCCCTGTGAAACATTATATGCACCTTGTCATCAGAAGAGCATGACCAAGAAAAGATCATTGCAAGTTTAGTCGAACATCTTTGCAAAGCTTACAGAGGTAGGAGGAAGGCCATTCATCGTTTTCCAATATATGGGGGCCTTGCCCAGTTCAAACAGTGCCCATGTAGGAAGGGTAAACCTGAAAGGAAAACATTTGCAGAACACCATTACCACAATTTAGTTTTTCTCAAAATAAGACACTGAAATTTGTTCTTTATTTTTTGTGGAATTCATACTCCTTGATTTCCTCAACAGGGCTAGTCGCAACAGTTGCAACAGCTCTCACTTTCCCACTAATCTTGACAATTCTCTTTTTGTTTGGGGAACACCTTGGCAACCAACAACCAATAAAACTGCTAGCTGCATGACAAAATATAAATATATGAAACGGTTCTGCATTTAAAAAACCATGACAATTCTTTTTAACAGAAATAAATCAAATTAGTGCATACCACTTTGAGCATTGCCAAACAAAATTTAGTGTAAGTAATAATACATATAATTTCAAATTAGTTTTCAGATACAGTTTCCCCTTTCCAGTACAATTTTCCGACAAGAAAAAGCAAATACTTCACAGTCTGACCCTAAATGGTAAGAGAAGAATTTCATGGGTAGCAATTGAAGTTTGCGTAAAATTCCCATCTTTTGAAGCTACTATGGAATAATTTTAAGTCCATAATCATACAAAATTTGTTAGAATTTATCAATTATTCTTCCGAAATCCCAGAAATTATTTGCAGATGAAGAGAAACCAAAACAAAGAGACTCACCAAGCATGTTTGGAACAGATGGACTTGTATTACAATTAGAAACCGACTGCACGCCTAGAAAAGGTTGTCCGGAAGATGCAATCATCGAAGCATTCATCGCCGCCATTTCTCAAGCTTTTAGTGCCTTCTCCAACTTAAGAAAACTGTAATAAAAACAATAAGCGGAGCGGAGATATTATCCAATTCCAACTGCAGAGACAGAAGCGCCCGACCACAAACGCGCACTGTGCCAAAATATCTATCTAAATAAGTGAAGTGAGAACAGACAAAAAACTAAAGTGGCGCTACATGGATAGATATTTTACAAATTTTGATTAAAGGGCTCCCATTGAAATGTTGAAAAACTGTCTGCTTTTAAAAAAAAATAACAAATGAAACAGCTACGATTTAATAAAATATCAAATTGTAATGAACGAACGTCGGCAGTCGCTTCCTATCCCACCACTAAAATTATGTAAATAACTCTATCACTATTATATTAAATTTTACATGATGATTTATATAGTAACTTATATAGTAATTTGCATAGTAATTTCAAAACCTATAAATAGGAGTTTCAGTTGTAATGAAATTTTTAAGAAAATATAGAGAGAGAAAGAAAGTTTCAGTTCTTAAGAGTTTCAGAGAGAATTTCTTATTTCTCTTTTGCAATAGTAGTTTTTTTCTTTAAGTTTCATAACACGTTATCAGCACGACGGTTCTACCAATTCTGAAGTTAATGGCCTTATTCCTTTAATCATGAATCACATTGATGAGCTTTTTATCTCTGAATTAAATGATAAAGATATATGTCTGGCTGACAGTACTACAACTCACACAATTCTCAAAGAAAAGAAATATTTTCAAAATCTAACACGAAGTAAAGCTTATGTCCATACCATATCAGGTTCATCGGATTTAATTGAGGGCTCTGGAAGAGCTTATATTGTGTTGCCTAATGGCACCAAATTTTGTATTGATGATGCTCTATTCTCTTCACAATTCAGAAGAAATTTATTGAGTTTTAAAGATATACGTCGTAATGATTACCATATTGAAACGACCAATGAAGGCAGTAAAGAGCATCTTCTTATTACTAAAACAATATCGGGCCAGAAGCTCGTATTAGAAAAACTGCATGCTCTATGTTCTGGATTGTATTATACAAAAATGAGAACAATTGAATCATATGTGGTAATACACCAGAAGTGCATTGACCCTAAAATATTTATGACTTGGCATGATCGCCTTGGACATTCGGGTTCTATAATGATGAGACGAATTATTGAAAATTCGTATGGGCATCCCTTAAAGAATCAAAAGATATTTCTACCCAATGAATTTCCATACTCTGCATATTCTCAAGGTAAGTTAATTATTAGACCATCTCTCTCAAAAGTCATTGTTGAATCTCCATCCTTTTTACAGAGGATTCATGGAAATATATGTGGACCTATTCATCCATCAAGTGGACCATTTAGATATTTTATGGTTCTAATTGATGCATCTAGTCGATGGTCACATGTTTGTCTTCTTTTCACTAGAAATGTTGCATTTGCTAGACTTCTTGCTCAGATAATTAAACTACGAGTACAATTTCCTGAATATCCAATTAAGACCATTCGATTGGATAATGTAGGTGAATTTTCATCTCAAGTTTTTTATGATTATTGCATGTCAATAGGAATAGATGTTGAACATCCTGTTGCCCATATACACACACAAAATGGTTTAGCTGAGTCTTTGATCAAAAAGTTTCAACTAATCGCTAGACCTTTACTTATGAAATCAAGACTACCTGTTTCTGCTTGGGGACATGCTATACTTCATGCAGCATCTCTAATTCGCATTAGACCATCTGCATATCATAAATATTCTCCATTACAGCTTGCATTTGGTCAACAACCAAATATTTCTCATCTTCGTACTTTTGGATGTGCTGTATATGTTCCAATTGCACCTCCACAACGTACAAAAATGGGCTCTCAACGTAGATTTGGGATATATGTTGGTTTTGATTCTCCATCCATTATTAGATACCTTGAACCCCTTACAGGGGATATGTTTAAAACACGTTTTGAGAATTGTCATTTTGACGAATCAAATTTTCCGTTAATGGGTAAAGAAAAGTAGGTGCCTGAAGCACGACAAGATATTACTTGAGATAATAAGACCCTGTCTCATTTTGATCCTCCTACAAATGAATGTAAACGGGAAGTTCAAAGGATTATTCATTTGCAAAATGTTGCAAATCAGTTACCGGATGTATTTACTGACACTAAAGGTGTAGTAAAATCTTATATTCCTGTTGTTAATACTCCAGCAAGGATTGAAATCCCTGAAGGACAAATTGTCAAAGCAGCAATAGGTGAATCTAAAACACGCCTGAAGCGTGGAAGACCTATTGGTGCAAAAGACAAAATTCTCAAAAGGAAAAGAATAAAAAATGAATTTGGTGTTCCTGAAGAACACGTACCCACAATACAGGCCACAAATATAATTGGTACTCCTAAAAAGCTTAAATCTTCTATTCCAGAACCTTCTGAAGAAGAAACTCTTGAAGAATATAAATCTCCTAAAAAGAGACCTCCTGAAGAGGTGTGTCATGAAATGTTTTCCCCTGAAGAGGAACAGGTACCTGAAAATAATGAGATCTCAATACATTTTATGAAAACTGGAGAAATTCTGGATAGAAATAAAACTGTTGTCGACAACATATTTTCATATAAAATGGCCCTTGACATTACCAGAAGTAATGAAGAAAGTGAGTCAAAAAGCGTCGAAAAATGTCGACGTAATGAGAAAAATAAAATTGTGCGATATAAAGCACGGCTTGTTGCACAAGGTTTCCTGCAGAAAGCCGGGATTGATTATGAAGAAACATACTCTCCCGTTATGGATGCAATCACATTTAGATTTTTGATTAGTCTGGTTGTTACAAAAGGATTAGAAATGCGGTTGATGGATGTGGTCACTGCATATTTATATGGATCCTTAGACCATGACATATATATGAAAATCCCTGTTGAACCCAAGGTTTCAAGTCTCGTATTTATGTATAAATTTTGATGATAACAAATAATATTGAAAACTCAAGCTCAAGTTGTCTATGCATGAAGGGAGCTAAACACATCAAGAAATCAAGCATGAGCAAGAAAGATATCAAGTCTACAAATGAAGCTCATAGATTATTTTTGTACATCTCTTGATAAAATTAGAAATTGGATTAAGGCTCCAAATTACTCTTTTTTTCTCATAAAACATCAAATTACTTTTTCCACATATGCAAGACATTTTTAAATGTCTTAGTTTTGAAAATTATGTTTTTCACATGTGCATAACACCATCAAACAAAATAATTTCGAAAATTATATTTTTTTTATAAAAACTTGATTTTATAAGATGATTGATTATCATATTTGACATGTGCATATTTTGTTTGAAAGTCTTGAAGGGAGGTGGTGTGTTTTTTTGACTAATGCAAAAGGTAGATGATTTTGTTTGAGAATCTTAAAGGGTGGTTGTGTGTTTTTTTTGACAAATATAAAAGATAGATGATTTGTTTGAAAATCTTAAAGGGTGGTTGTGTGTTTTTTTGACATATGCAAAAAGAAGATGATTTGGTTTGAAAAATAAATCATGCTCATTTTGTCTTGTATGAAAAGCAAAAGATTAGGTTTGATTTCTTTGAAAAATGAATGGAGTTGTCTTTGACAAATGCAAAAAGAAAATATTAGATTTGAAATTTTTGAAAAGTAAATGATGATGTTTTTGATATGGGAATCTTTTCAAATTTGAAATTGAAAAATCATTTGCCTATAAATAGCTCACTTGAGTTTTGCAAAATTCACAACAAGAGCTTACACATCTATTGCTAAATTTTGTATCATTCTTTCAAAGCTCTCATTCTCTCTTTTCTAAAGTTTTGAGCCTTAATTCTTGTTCTTGTTGAGAGAGATATAGTTTGTGCTGTATTGTTCTTATTTCACTCATTGAGGAGTGTTTTCTGATAGCCTACCCACTATCAATTCTTGTATCAGTAAGAGGGTGTGTATAACCCTTGTGTGTGTAGAAGGTGTTCTACACGGGGAATAGTTAAATCACCAAGTGTGAGGTGATTGGAAGTAAGAGGGTGCGTATAACCCTTGTGTGTGTAGAAGGTGTTCTACACAGGGAATAGTTGAATCACCAAGTGTGAGGTGATTGGAAGTGTAGAGGGTGTTCTACACGGATTCTTTGGAGCGGTGCTGCTCAAAGGTGTAATAGGTTTCTATCTCCACCTAAAGGAGATTGAATAGTGGATTTGGGAATCCTCAAGGGGTAGCTTGAGGCGAGGACGTAGGCAGTGGGGCTGAACCTTGTAAAAATACTGAGTTTGCTTTCTCTTACCCTACTCTTTATATTTCCTACTGCTTTACATTTTGGTTATATTTTATATTGTATATTTAGTTTATAAGTATTAATTTTTTAATATAACCCAATTCACCCCCCTCTTGTGTTAGTCATCTGGGCAACAAGTGGTATCAGAGCTAGAGCTCTATTATAAGATTAACTATCTTTTGAGTTAAGATCTTATGGCTAACATTGCAGCTTCATTTGGTGAAGGTCAATCTAGCAGTCGGCCTCCACTATTTTGTGGAGACAATTACTCATTCTGGAAAGTTAGAATGAGAATATTCCTTCAGGCTCAAGGTCGAGAAATCTGGAAATGTATTGTAAATGGACCTTATATTCCAACAAAAGTAGTTGATGGAGTAAAGGTCAAAAAGGAAGAAGAAGAGTTTAATCGTGAAGACGATAGACTTTATACTTTGAATTTAACTGCTATGAATTTATTATATAATGCTCTCAATGGTAATGAATTTAATAGAGTAATGACTTCTGCTACAGCAAAGGAAATTTGGGATAACTTGGAAGTTACTTACGAAGGAACTTCTCAAGTCAAGGAATCAAAAATTTATATTCTTACTCATGAATATGAAATGTTTAAGATGAATGATGATGAATCTATTTCTAGTATGTACACTCGTTTTACTAACATCATAAATAGCTTGACAGCTCTTGGCAAAGTTTATTCCAAAGTGGAGATAGTAAGAAAAATTCTCAACTCTCTACCAAAACGTTGGGAATCAAAAGTGACAGCGATTCTTGAAGCTAGAGACCTCAAGAAGCTCGAAGTGAATGAACTCATCGGGTCACTTATCACCCATGAGTACACATTGAAAAGAGGAGAAGAAGAAGGAAAGTCAAAGAAGAGCTTGGCACTTAAAGCTGTTCCACATGAAAGTGAAAGTGATGAAGATGAGGAAAATGACGACAAAGATGAAGAAGTTGCGATGATAACAAGAAGAATTCAGAGGTTCTTAAAGAAAAATAAAACTCCTCCAAGGAAATCCTTCAATAAGTTTTCCAAGAAAGATTCAGGTAAAAATGACACTTTAATTTGTTATAAATGCAATAAACCCGGTCATATCAAGCCAGATTGTCCTCTGCTAAAGAAAGATCGAAACAAAGGCAAAAAAGCAATGAAAGCTACGTGGAATGATGATTCAAGTAGCTCAGATAGTGAAGCAAGCAATGGAGAATCAGGAAATCTTTGTCTTATGGCTAAAGATGACATTGAGGTAACAAATTTTGATAATATTGAAGATCCTTCATATGAAGAATTGCAAAATGTTTTAGAAGAAGTATATGAGGAATTTGAAAAATTGGGTATCAAGTATACTGTTTTGAAAAAGAAAAATTCTTCTTTAACAAACGAAATTGATATTTTAAGAAAAGAAAATATTGTTTTGAAAGATGAAAATTTTGAGTTGAAGAAAAAGAAAACTGATTTAGAAAATATTATTGAAAACTTTACGAATGGAAAAAGAAATTTTGAAAAACTTCTTGGTAGTCAAAGATGTGTTTTTGATAAGGCAGGCTTGGGATATATGCCAAAACAAAAATACAAACCTTATAAAAACTTCTTTGATAATCCTTCTACATCAAAGTCCAATATTCAAAATTCTTTTCATAAAAATTCTTTTGTTAAAAAAGGATACTATTATAATCACTCAAGTTCTTCATATATGTCACATGCTATTTGCAATTTTTGTAATAGAAATGGTCATAATTATCTTGCTTGTCCTATTAGAAGAAAACATACAATGACTATTAGGACCATATGGGTACCTAAAAATCTTATTTCTTCTAATACTAATAAATAAAGGACCCAAAGAACTTGGGTACCAGGAATTGTTTTTAATTGCTTTTGTAGGTATGCATGAAGTATTCTACAGGTAAAAATAAATGATTTTTAGATAACGGATGCTCAAGATACGTGACAGAAGACAAAACTAAATTCATTGACTTCACTTCTAAAGAAAAATGATGTGTGATATTTGGAGACAATTCAAAAGGGAAGATCATGGAAATAGAAGGAAAGATCATCAAGACTTAGTACAAGATGCAACCAAATAGTGGAAACATGTGAAAGATCATCCAGCAGAATAAATTCTAGGAGAACCTTCACGAGATGTAAGTACTCGATCATCTCTTAGAAATATTTGTAATCATACTGCTTTTCTATCTCAGATTGAACCTAAAAATATTGATGAAGCACTTCTTGATGAATCTTGGATTCTAGCTATGCAAGAAGAGCTTAATCAATTTGAAAGAAATGATGTTTGGACACTTGTTCCTAGACCAAAAAATCATACTATTATTGGAACAAAATGGGTTTTTAGAAATAAGAAACATGAGTCCGGAGTCATTACTAGAAATAAGGGTCGACTAGTGGTCCAAGGTTTCAATTAAGAAGAATGAATCAATTATGATGAGACATATGCACCAGTCGTAAGATTAGAAACTATTCGAATGCTACTTACATATGCTTGTTATAAAGATTTCAAATTTTTTCAAATGGATGTTAAAAGTGCTTTCTTAAACGGTTTTATAAATGAAGAAGTATATGCTGAGCAACCTCCAGGTTTTGAAAATCATATTTCTCTAAATCATGTTTTCAAACTCACAAAAGTACTATTTGAACTCAAACAAGCTCCTAGAGCGCAGTACGAGAGATTCAGTAGTTTCTTGATTGAAAAAGGCTTTTTAAGAAAGAAAAATTGATACAACTCTTTTCATTATATACGAAAATGATGATATTCTTTTGATTCAAATTTATGTTGATGATATAATATTCGGTGCTACTAATGAAAATATGTGCCAAGTTTTTGCTAAGACTATGCAGGAAGAATTTGAAATGAGCATGATGGGAGAGCTTATATTCTTTCTCGGATTGCAAATTAAGCAAGCAAAAAGTGGGATATTCATCAATCAAAATATATTAAAAAATTGCTGAAGAAGTTTGGGATGGAAGGTGCTAAGGAAACTGGAACACCAATGAACTCATCCACTAAACTTGATAAAGATGAATCCGGTAAACTAGTTGATTCGAAGGTATATCGAGGTATAATTGGTAGCTTATTATATTTGATAACCGGTAGACCAGATATTATGTTTAGTGTATGTTTATGTGCACGTTTTCAATCATTTCCAAAATAATCTCATTTGATTGCAGTCAAGCGGATTTTTAGATATTTTGCCAATACCATTGACTTAGAGTTATGGTATCCTAAACACATTATTTCGATCTTATTAGTTATTCAGGTACCGATTATACTGGTTCTTTGAAATAAGATATCATTTTTTTTGAGATCATGTGCAGAAAAGGCGATATAGTACTGGAGTTCACAAACACACACGATCAGTTAGCAAATATATTCACAAAACCCTTACCAGAAGATAGATTATTTATGATTAAAAGAGAAATAGGTATGATGCATGTTATGAATATCTCTTGAAAGATAGATCAGAGTTCATAAAAATAGAGAGATATTTTTTTAAATACTTTTACATAAACTTGAGGTTCTTAGCCTCATGTTTGAGACGCTCATTCTCTTCATACAATATCATGTCATCCCTATCCATGGGAACTGGCAAGCGGAATGAAGAATCCAATAGAGATTTCAACTTTTTATTCTTCTGCCGAAGGATTCCTTCCCTTGTGTGAGACTCTTGAACAATTCGTTGAAATACAACAATTTGTTCTTTAAGCTTTTCAACCTCATGATTTTTGACTTGTAGCCGCTGGGAAAAAGCGACAATAGAGGATGAGTAGCGAGTCCCGAGACTCACCAAGTCGTAGATAGCATCGGAGTCTGGCTTATTAGCCAAACTGTTGTTCTCTTGCTGCAACATGGCGCCAATGGTAGCTGCAGAAAGGACATGAGATTGAGATGTAGAATACCTCATGGATGCATCTAGAGGAATGTTAGAAGAATAAGCCATTGAGAAAAGAATTGAAAACTTAAAGCGAGAATATTGAAGGAATGCAGATGAGTTATAGAGATGAGAATAAGATTTGATGCAAATCGGATGAACTTTAAAACTGATTTTATAGAGATAGCATAAAGAACAAGACAAACTATTTTCTCTTCAAATCTTATTAGTCAAAAGAAATATAAGATATGCTGGACACACATTGTCAAAAGTTTTCTTACTAGAAAAACGGTTCTCTGCTCCTATCATGGCATTGACGGCCTTAGGAGAGAAGATTGATGGTTGATGCGTCAAGGGTTCCTGATTCAAGTCTGGAACATTAGTGGAAGAGAATTGTTCGGCCATTCTATCATTATGGAGAAACAGAACTTAGGTCAAGAAGCAATGTTTTTTTTTTTTTTGTATTCGATTGGTGAAAATGATTTTTTTATAGAAACTCAGAGCCTTCAAACCCGTTTGTCAACAACATCAGGCGATTGATCTGCTTTCGTACCGACTGCTAGAGCTAAGCCTCAAACCTTTACAGGTTTTATCAGATACGCGTGGCTCCGCACCGAACTGTCAGAGTTAGACTTCTAACATTTGCAGGTTTTGTCGGACATGCATGGCTCTGCACCGCATTGCCAGATCTAGGCTTGCAGCTTTTGCTGTCTTTGTCGGACACGGATAATTTTAATTATTCAACTTCAAATCTCTGGAATATCTAATTCGTCAATAACATCAAGCGGATTTAAATCTTCTTCCGCACCGAGATGATAAAATTCGACTTCAACCTTTGCAGGTTTTGTCGGGCACGGGTGGTTCCAACTTCTACTCTCTAACGTACTGTTTTATTTAATTATTACTTATTACGGAAAAAAAAAAAATTATTGAAACCAATTACGGTTCCTTTTTAATGATGCCAAAAGGGGGAGAAGTCTTATACTAGTATTATACTACCCTGTTATATATGCTAGAATCATGTTTATATTTTTCTTGAAATACTAACGCATATTTTCAGGGGGAGCTTAAGTATTACTGCAGGTCGCAGATTTCTACTAAGTATTTGTCATCATCAAAAAGGGGGAGATTGTTGAACCCAAGGTTTCAAGTCTCGTATTTATGTATAAATTTTGATGATAACAAATAATATTGAAAACTCAAGCTCAAGTTGTCTATGCATGAAGGGAGCTAAACACATCAAGAAATCAAGCATGAGCAAGAAAGATATCAAGTCTACAAATGAAGCTCATAGATTATTTTTGTACATCTCTTGATAAAATTAGAAATTGGATTAAGGCTCCAAATTACTCTTTTTTTCTCATAAAACATCAAATTACTTTTTCCACATATGCAAGACATTTTTAAATGTCTTAGTTTTGAAAATTATGTTTTTCACATGTGCATAACACCATCAAACAAAATAATTTCGAAAATTATATTTTTTTTATAAAAACTTGATTTTATAAGATGATTGATTATCATATTTGACATGTGCATATTTTGTTTGAAAGTCTTGAAGGGAGGTGGTGTGTTTTTTTGACTAATGCAAAAGGTAGATGATTTTGTTTGAGAATCTTAAAGGGTGGTTGTGTGTTTTTTTTGACAAATATAAAAGATAGATGATTTGTTTGAAAATCTTAAAGGGTGGTTGTGTGTTTTTTTGACATATGCAAAAAGAAGATGATTTGGTTTGAAAAATAAATCATGCTCATTTTGTCTTGTATGAAAAGCAAAAGATTAGGTTTGATTTCTTTGAAAAATGAATGGAGTTGTCTTTGACAAATGCAAAAAGAAAATATTAGATTTGAAATTTTTGAAAAGTAAATGATGATGTTTTTGATATGGGAATCTTTTCAAATTTGAAATTGAAAAATCATTTGCCTATAAATAGCTCACTTGAGTTTTGCAAAATTCACAACAAGAGCTTACACATCTATTGCTAAATTTTGCATCATTCTTTCAAAGCTCTCATTCTCTCTTTTCTAAAGTTTTGAGCCTTAATTCTTGTTCTTGTTGAGAGAGATATAGTTTGTGCTGTATTGTTCTTATTTCACTCATTGAGGAGTGTTTTCTGATAGCCTACCCACTATCAATTCTTGTATCAGTAAGAGGGTGTGTATAACCCTTGTGTGTGTAGAAGGTGTTCTACACGGGGAATAGTTAAATCACCAAGTGTGAGGTGATTGGAAGTAAGAGGGTGCGTATAACCCTTGTGTGTGTAGAAGGTGTTCTACACAGGGAATAGTTGAATCACCAAGTGTGAGGTGATTGGAAGTGTAGAGGGTGTTCTACACGGATTCTTTGGAGCGGTGCTGCTCAAAGGTGTAATAGGTTTCTATCTCCACCTAAAGGAGATTGAATAGTGGATTTGAGAATCCTCAAGGGGTAGCTTGAGGCGAGGACGTAGGCAGTGGGGCTGAACCTCGTAAAAATACTGAGTTTGCTTTCTCTTACCCTACTCTTTATATTTCCTACTGCTTTACATTTTGGTTATATTTTATATTTTATATTGTATATTTAGTTTATAAGTATTAATTTTTTAATATAACCCAATTCACCCCCCTCTTGTGTTAGTCATCTGGGCAACAATCCCTAAAGGATATAAGATGCCTGAAACATCTACAAGTACATCTAGAAATATGTACTCAATCAGACTACAAAGATCTTTATATGGGTTGAAGCAATTTGGACGCATGTGGTATAATCGCTTAAGCGAATATCTATTGAAAGAAAGATTTGAGAATAATCCTATATGCTCATGTGTTTTATTAAGAAATCAGAATCCGGATTTGTCATTATTGCGGTTTATGTTGATGATTTAAATATTGTGAAAACTCCTGAAAAGATCTCAAAAACCGCTATATATTTAAAGAATGAATTTGAAATGAAAGATCTTGGCAAAACAAAACTTTGTCTCGGCCTGCAGCTTGAGCACTTGCCAAATGGAATTTTTATTCATCAGTCCATGTACACTGAGAAAGTCCTAAAGCATTTGTATATGGACAAATCTCATTCCCTGAGTACTCCAATGATTGTTCGAACACTTGATGTGAAGAAAAATCCATTCCGTCCTTGTGATGACGATGAAGAAATTATTGGTCCTGAAGTACCATATCTCAGTGCAATTGGAGTTTTGATGTATTTTGCAAATTGCACTCGACCAGATATTACATTCTCAGTTAATCTGCTTGCAAGATATAGTTCTGCATCAACTCGAAGGCATTGGAATGTCATTAAACATATCCTTTGTTACCTTCATGGTACGGTTGATATGAGATTATTTTATCAATGTGGTTCAAGTCCAGAATTGATTGGATATGCAGATGCAGGTTATCTTTCAGACCCACACAGAGGTAGATCTCAAACTGGATATTTATTTACTTATAGAGATACTGCCATATCATGGAGATCTGTTAAGCAGACACTATCTGCTACTTCTTCAAATCACTCAGAGATCATTGCTATTCATGAAGCAAGTCGAGAGTGTATGTAGTTGAGATCAGTTATTCAACATATCTAGGAAAAGTGTGGACTTCCCATGATCAATAATAGCCCAACAATCTTATATGAAGATAATACTGCTTGTATCACTCAAATCAGAGGAGGATATATCAAAGGTGACAGAACCAAACATATTTCACCTAAATTCTTTTATACTCATGAATTTCAAGAGAAATGTGAAATTAATGTCAAGCAGATACGATCTAGTAATAATCTGACAGATTTATTCACAAAGGCGTTACCAACTTCCACATTCAAGAAGATTGTGCATAACATTGGAATGCGAAAACTCAAAAATCTTTTGTCATGCACTTTTCAGGGGGAGTAAATGTGCTGATTGTACTCTTTTTCCTTCGCTGAGGTTTTGTCCCACTGGGTTTTCCTCTGCAAGATTTTAATGAGGCAATCTTAAAACACTTGTGGATACATAAGAAGACTGTACTCTTTTTCCTTTGCCATTAGTTTTTCTTCCCACTGGGTTTTTACTTGACAAGGTTTTAACGAGGCAAATTCCTTATTGGCGGTCATTCAAGGGGGAGTGTAATGAATGAACGTCGGCGGCCGCCCCCCTGTCCCACCACTAAAATTATGTGAATGACCCCACTACTATTATATTAAATTCTGCATAGTGATTTTTATAGTGACTTGCATAATAACTTGCATAGTAATTTCAAAGCCTATAAATATGAGTTTTAGTTGTAATGAAATTCATAAGAAAATATAGAGAGAGAAAGAAAGTTTTAGTTCTTAAGAGTTTCAGAGAGAATTTCTTATTTCTCTTTTGTAATAGTAGTTTCTTTCTTTAAGTTTCATAACACAAATATATTATTCAGTTTGCCTCCTCAAGTTTATTGTTAATGTATTTTAGTTTTTCTAAATGTTAAAAAAAAAAACACAGATTTACTAGTACTAATTTTTCTAAACAAAAAACATATATGCTAGCAGTACATTTGAGGGTAAGGAACAGCCTAGTATTTTCTTAAAGAAAAAGCGTTTCTCAATCTTTTTAAAGAGGATATTAAATGATAAAATTGTAAGATGAGTTTCTTTTATTTGTTGAGAATGAAGCAAAAGGGTGTGATTCGATTTAAAATTTGTATGTACAAAACTTTGACTATGTAAGATTTTAATAATAAGTTGAGACAAGATGAAAATTAAATAAATTATTATCATTATTATTTTATGATTTGAAAAAATTAAATTATTTATTATATTTTAGATAAAAATTTAAAAAATTTATAATAATAAAATATAATAAAATAAGTTGAGGTGAACTTTAAATTTAAACGAGATACCTGGGGATAGCCAGTCCCAAGCTTATAAATTCCAAGAATAATGTTTTAAATTAGTATTCATTACATCAAGGAGTTTCAAATCCAATAACAAGCTAAAAAATTGACAAGTCTAACCAAAGGCATTTAAATCAACTTAAAGTACTTTATAAAATCAACATAATTGTTGATATCATAAAAATAGACCAACAGATCAGTATAGGAAAAAGAGTTATTCTCGACTTACTAGTGCGAGTTGGGCTTTATTCAGTGTTATTTAGGGCTCCCGACAAAATTTCGGTACAGTTGTACATACATGGTAAATAAATAAAGAAAGATAGACACAATATTGACTTAATTTGGCATAAGGCTTATGTCTACGAAGATTTGGAGAAGAGGAATCCCCTATAATAAATATTTTTACAATCTCTCATGGATCTTTGTATAGGAAAAATATATATAAATTTATTGGTTTGAGCTCTCGGGTCCTTCTTAGAAGACAGAAGAAGATGATACCGATTTGTAGACAATGAATTGGTCTGAGAAAGAGTCATTTTGTCATCTGATTGCTGCCTTTAATAGGGCTCTGGTAGTTACTGCTGTGATTGGCGTGTCAGTTGGTTTCTTGTTCCTATTATCCGCCACTTACTTCTCATTAATGCCTTCCCTCCCTGCACGCTGCCTCATACCCTTACTGTTATCCTATCACCTACTAGTCTCACTTTTCCTAACCCCCCATGTGATTTGGTTCCCTTTTGACTCCTAGTGTAATTAATACTTGGTTGTACTTGGGTTTCCCCTCACAGAACCCCACAAATTTTTAGCAAAGGTATTTTGGTAAATCTCATAGACGGTGCCATTATTGATATCATAAAAATCGACCAACAAGTTAGAACAGGAGAAAAAGTCATTCCCAACTCACTAGTGCGAGTTGGGTTTCTTTTGGTGTTGTTTGGGGCCCTTAGCAAAACTCTGGTGTAGTTATACATACGTTGATAGCAAATAAATAAATAGAGATAGACGCGATATTGACATGATTCGGTATAAAATCTACGTCCACAAGGGTTTAGGGAAGCTGAATTTACTATAATAAGTATTTTTACAATCTCTTATGGATCTCTGTATAGGAAAAATATACATAAATCTACTGGTTTGAGCTCTTGGATCCCTCTGAGAAGGCTAAAGAAGATGATGTCGGTTTGTAGACAATGAGTTGGTCTGATAGAGAGTCCTTGTGAGCTTCTCGAATGGTGGTTTGGGCGAGAGGGCATGTGGCGGAGGGTGGTATGAGTGAGCCGTGAAGGAGAGTGAGCGAGCATGGTTTGGGCATGAGGGAGAGTGGACGTGGGAGAGGTGGCGAGCTTGGCAGGCCGTGAGGGTGGGAGAGGGTGGTTTGGCAAGCTAGGTGAGGCAAGGGGCACCGTGAGATGTGTGAGATGGTGAGGCGGCAACCTAGTGCCTTGGTAGGCAGAGGGTGGTCCCACTGGGGTTAGAGGACACTGACGGCCCATTTTTGCAATGGATGGGTTGGGCACCACGCCCTTGCCGTGGGCGATACGTGAATGAAGGGATTCTCTCCCGGAAAAACCATCGGTCGGTGGCGCTCCAGAAGACAATAGATGGCTTCGGTGACCATCATGGTGGACACTAGTGTCGGTCCCTCCCTCCCGGCATGTTGGGGTTGGCTCGCCCAACTAATGTTGGGGGCTAAGTGTTTCCAGAGCACTATTCACGACCTCTGGGAAGGAGGCTGTGGCTCTCGGCAGAACAAAAGCCAGCGGCGGTCCTAATGGTGACCGCCGACAGTTGTCCTAAGACTGGGCCGCAGAACTGGGGTGCCTTAAGGCGAGCCCCGTGTGTGCCCATTGGGCGTGCACCATGCATGCACAGTGGCATGTTGGCACTGTGCATGCACGTTCCTAAGTGTGCTGTCCCATGAGATGTAAGTGCCACATGTATGTTTGGCAGATCCAATTTTTGCAAGGTTAAAAATAATAACACTAGGGATTTTATCTTAATTACTCGGGAGAGTGATATTCAAGCGAATTAAGTACTATAAAATCACTTACATAGAAAAGGGATGAAGGTGATGGGCCTCTCTATTAGGCGAGATCTCTTCTTGCCTCTGCCCATTCTTATAATTATAAAAATAATGAGAGTTGAAAACATTTATTTGGAGGGTTTATTTTCATGTTTAGTAAGTCGCCTAGTATTCTAAAAAATCATCATTTTCTCACATCTGGCTTAGAAAGTGTTCAAATCCTACAGAAGACATTATTATTGATATCATAAAAATCGGCCAATAGGCCAAGGCAGAAGAAAGAGTCATTCTCAGCCCACTTGTATGAGTTGGGCTCCGTTTGGTATTGTTTGGAGCCCTCGACGAGACTCTAGTGCAGCTATACATACGTGAATAACAGATAAATAAATAGAGAGAGACGCGATATTGATGTAGTTTGGCGTAAAGTCTACATTCACAGGAATTTGAGAAAGATGAATTCACTATAATAAGTATTTTTACAATATCTCATAGATCTCTATACAGGAAAAATATACATATATATATTGATTTTAGCTCTTGGGTCCCTCTAAAATGGCTAAAAAAGATTATGCCAATTTGTAGATAATGAGTGGGTTTGAGAGAGAGTTCTTTTGTCATCTGATTGTTGCCTTTTATATTGTTCTGGTGGTGTACTGCTGTGATTGACATGTCAGTTGGTTTTCTTGTTCCTGCTATCTGCTGCCCACTTCTCGTCAATGCCTTCCCTTCTTACACACTACCTTATACTCTTACTGTTGTCTCATTACATGCTAGTCTCACCTTTCGTATCCCCTCCCCATATGTTTTGGTTTCCTTTTAGTCCTTAGTGTAATTAATACTTAGTTGTACGTGGGTTTCTCCAGACAATAATTTACTAAACTACTTCAGGTTTTAGCTCATTTAGGAACCTCGAAGCCCACAGTTCATCACTCAAAATTTGTTCTTATTGGATCTATCTTTGAGGATCTGCGATCGGGCCATTTTTTTTTGGTTAGCCAGATTTTGATGGTTATCCCTAAACAGAAAATAAGAAAGTGGACTTGATCATTTCATTAATTTAAATAGTGCTTATTGTTGTAAATGGGATGAAGACATTGTCCTTCCTGTAAACTTGAGGCAGAGGTGGGCTATGCCATTTCTTTTGCTTGGTGATTTAAGACAAAGCATTAGACCAGAAACAGTGGTATGGAATCTAATGACAGGTGGAGGCTACTGATCTAGAAATACAATAATAACAGAATATTAAATAATAGTAAAAAAAATTATTAATAATAAAAGTATATAAAAAATAATAATAAAATAATAAATAATAATAAAGAATGTTGAAAAGTGTTGAACAATATTTGGTTGCCAAACCTACCCTAAGAGTAGCTGAAATGATTCGTGAGATTCTAACATTATAGAGAGAACTTGGTGAGATTCAACAAGGGATGGGATACGCCTCCTTGAAAATTTAAAGCTACTGATCTAGAAATACAGCTAATTAATCAGTAGTAATCTTATCCAATCATAATATATCATATACTTAAAATTGTTTATGTGAAGTGTGAACATCAATTATAATTGACATGACATTCTATAATAAAATAAGATTACGATTTGTCCGTGTTTCAAGAATACTCAATCTTATGAGGTTATATCTCCATATATCTCTAAATTAATTAGAAATATTCAATGAACATTTACTTGGTTTTTATTTAATAACAAAATGAGTGTGTAGATGATATAGTTGAAGAAAGGAACAAAAACTCATCTCATAGAATGACATAGGTTCATGACAACCTTTCTACAAAGAAGGGAATGTGTTAGCAGATGACTTAGTTAAGTTAGGTGTCGAGGGTCTTATTTGCTGCTGGTTAGACTGGGTTTACCTACACAGGTTAAAAGCATTTATCGTGTTGATAAAGCATAACTAAGCGGAACTTTAATGGTGAGACTTTGGATGTTTTTTTTGCTTTTTCTGGATAGTGTTTTGCATTTTGGGTTTTGTGGTTTTTTTGCTTTATCTCCATATGCTTGTTTTATAATCACAATATTCTTCTGCCATAAATGAAGTCTATCAATAAATTTGAGACAAGATCACTATTAAACATGTGATTATCAGCTCAAAATAAAAATAGGAAAGGGTTCATGACAACTTTTCAGCCTAACTCTAAATTCTAATCATAGAGCGCAAAAGTAGCCTTATGTCTTCATCAAAAAGAGCCTTCCAGAAAGAATGAATGAATGTTGAGTGTAAAATAAACGGCCATGCATTAGTTGCATATTGGCAGTGTAGGAAAAATGAGAAGAACGAGACTCACGAGTGTGTATTATGTAGTGTAAACAGGTGGACTTTCGTCTCTCTCAAAAGTGGACCGCAAATAATGACATTTTTAGGCCAAGATTCACACCATCAGTATGGAGATACTGTCGTGCCAATATGGTTATCACTTCGAAAAAAACTCTGGGTTTGAAAGCACGTTTTAATAAATTTTTTTTTTTAATTTTTAGAAAAATAGCACATGTTTATTGCGAGATTTATCTTAGTTTCAATAAATATATTAAAATATTTATATCTTTTTATGCTAATTAACATAGTAAATAGACTTGCAAATCAATTTTTGGGAAGGAAAAATACGTATTTCTGCAGAAATATCAAATATATATATGTCTAAAAAGTAATAAATAAACTATCCTAAACTTGTAATGAACGAACGAAATTATCAGCCGCCCCCTGTCCCACTACTAAATTATGTGAATGACCCTACCACTATTATTTTAAATTTTGTATAGTGACTTGCATAGTAACTTGCATAGTGACTTACATAGGGGTTTCAGTTGTAATGAAATTTATAATAAAATATAGAGAGAGAAAGAAAGTTTCAGTTCTTAAGAGTTTCAGAAAGAATTTCTTATTTATCTTTTACAGTAATACTTTCTTTCTTTAAATTTCATAACACGTTATCAGCACGACGGTTCTACCAATTCTGAAGCTAGTGGCCTTATTCCTCTGTAAGGTTTTCAATATATTATTTGAAATCTTTAATATATTTTATTGATGATTATCTGTGTGAATTTATAAATATGAGATACACATATTTATTTCATTATTTATATGTGTAGAAAATGGCAAATCTTACAAAATTGAAATTTGTTGCTCTTGATATATCTGGGAAAAATTATTTATCCTAGATACTTGATGCTGAAATACATCTTGATGCAATGAACCTGGGAGAAACTATTAAAGAAGGAAATCAAGCATCCCTGCAGGAACGTGCTAAAGCAATGATTTTCCTTCGCCACCATATTCATGAAGAATTGAAAACTAAATATCTCACAGTAAAAGATCCCTATATTTTGTGGAACAATTTAAGAGAGACGTATGAACACCAGAAGACTGTCATCCTCCCAAGAGCTCGTTCTCAATGGATGCACCTGAGGTTGCAAGATTATAAAAGTGTTAGTGAGTATAATTCCGCACTTTTTAAAATAAGCTCAGTATTAAAATTATGCGGTGAGAAAATCACCGATGAAAATATGCTAGAGAAGACTTTTACTACATTTCATGCCTTGAAGCATCTACAAATACATCTAGAAATATGTACTCAATCAGATTACAAAGATATTTATATGGGTTGAAGCAATCTGGACGCATGTGGTATAATCGCTTAAACGAATATCTATTGAAAGAAGGATTTGAGAATAATCTTTTATGCCCATGTGTTTTTATTAAGAAATCAGAATCCGGATTTGTTATTATTGCGGTTTATGTTGATGATTTAAATATTGTGAGAACTCCTGAAAAGATCTCAAAAACCGCTATATATTTAAAGAATGAATTTGAAATGAAAGATCTTGGCAAAACAAAACTTTGTCTTGGCCTGCAGTTTGAGTACTTGCCAAATGGAATTTTTATTCATCAGTCCATGTATACTGAGAAAGTCCTAAAGTATTTTTATATGGACAAATCTCATTCCCTGAGTACTCCAATGATTGTTCGAACACTTGATGTGAAGAAAGATCCATTCCGTCCTTGTGATGACGATAAAGAAATTTTTGGTCCTGAAGTACCATATCTCAGTGCAATTGGAGCTTTGATGTATCTTGCAAATTGCACTCGACCAGATATTACATTCTCAGTTAATCTGCTTGCAAGATATAGTTCTGCACCAACTCGAAGGCATTGGAATGACATTAAACATGTCCTTCGTTACCTTCATGGTACAGTTGATATGTGATTATTTTATCAACGTGGTTCAAGTCCAGAATTGATTGGGTATGCAGATGCAGGTTATCTTTCAGACCCACACAGAGGTAGATCTCAAACTGGATATTTATTTACTTATGGAAATACTGCCATATCATGGAGATCTGTTAAACAGACACTATCTGCTACTTCTTCAAATCACTCAGAGATCATTGCTATTCATGAAGCAAGTCGAGAGTATATTTGGTTGAGATCAGTTATTCAACATATCCGGGAAAAGTGTGGACTTCCCATGATCGATAATAGCCCAACAATCTTATATGAAGACAATACTGCTTGTATCACTCAAATCAGAGGAGAATATATTAAAGGTGACAGAACCAAATATATTTTACCTAAATTCTTTTATACTCATGAACTTCAAGAGAAATGTGAAATTGATGTCAAGCAGATACGATCTAGTGATAATCTGGCAGATTTATTCACAAAAGTGTTACCAACTTCTACATTCAAAAAGATTGTGCATAACATTAGAATGCGAAGACTCAAAAATCTTTTGTCATGCACTTTTCAGGGGGAGTAAATGTGCTGATTGTACTCTTTTTCCTTCGCTGAGGTTTTGTCCCACTGGGCTTTCCTCTGCAAAGTTTTAATGAGGCAATCTTAAAGCACTTGTGGATACATAAGAAGACTGTAATCTTTTTCCTTCGCCATTAGTTTTTCTTCCCACTGGATTTTACTTGGCAAGGTTTTAACGAGACAGATTTCTTATTGGCGGTCATTCAAGGGGGAGTGTAATGAACGAACGAAATTATCAGCCGCCTCCTGTCCCACCACTAAATTATATGAATGACCCCACTACTATTATTTTAAATTCTGCATAGTGATTTGCATAGTAATTTGTATAGTAACTTGCATAGTAATTTCAAAGCTTATAAATAGGGGTTTCAGTTATAACGAAATTCATAAGAAAATATAGAGAGAAAAAGAAAGTTTCAATTCTTAAGAGTTTCAGAGAGAATTTCTTATTTATTTTTTGTAATAATAGTTTTTTTTTTTTTAAGTTTCATAACAAAACTTAATAAATAAGATAGAAAAAATAAAAATATGCATGAATCCAACTTCATTAGATAAATCATAAGACTCTCCGCCACCTTATCTCGATTTGTCCTACCGCTTGCAAGTTTTGACTTTTGGCAGCGCTACACTCCACAAAACTCTCTCCCAAACACACGCAAGACGCCAATATTTTCTGCACCACCAGTGCGAAACCAACCCAGTTCCGTCCCATATAATTCTCTCTGTCACAAATACTTGCGACGCAAGCCTCCAATACAATATTTATGGCTTTGATCACATCTCCACCCTCTAATCCCAAAATCCACTATTTTTATCCTCTGCGCCGCCAAGCCCATCGGCCGGGACGGGCTGTATTTGTCATTCCTCGGGCCATATCCAACACTTCAGCACCTAAAAGGTTTTTACTAACCCCAAAATTCTCCATCCGTTTGCGTCACAATGCCTATCGAAGAATGCCGGCCATTGTTACTACTGCAGCATTGGTAGAAGCAGAAGAGCCAGAGCCAGAGCCAGAGCCAGAGCCAGAGCCAGCGGTAGCGACAGAAAATTGTAGGAGAATTCTTTTATCCGACGTGGTCGTGAACCGGCAAAGGAGTGTGTTTTGGGAGAGGAGATGGAACTCGCGGGATATTACCACTGCTGGTGTTGTCTTGGCAATGCATTGCGTTTGTCTTTTCGCACCGTTTCAATTCAATTGGGGTGCCGTTTCGGTGGCCGTGGCGCTGTACGTCGTGACAGGTCTCTTTGGTATTACGCTGTCATTTCATAGGAACCTCTCACACCGGAGTTTCAAGCTTCCTAAATGGCTCGAGTACACGTTTGCCTATTGTGGGGCTCTGGCACTTCAGGTAACGAGTATTTCATAGTGAATAGTAACGCCAAATTCTCGGTTTATTTTGATTTCTTATAGTATTTTCTTTTGGTTCATTTATCTGGGTTGCAGGGGAACCCAATTGACTGGGTAAGCACACATAGGTATCATCACCAATTTTGTGATTCTGAGAGAGACCCTCATAGCCCCACTGAAGGATTCTGGTTTAGTCACATGAGTTGGCTCTTTGATACCAGTTATATGATTGAAAGGGTATGGATATCTTTCTTACTCACACTCAACGCAAACCATGTATTTGGTAATATGCGCTAAAGATTATTTTTCTTATTGGGTGGGATTGTTGGCAGTGTGGAGGAACAGACAATGTTGTGGATTTACAGAAGCAGCCCTTCTACAGGTTTCTTGAAAAGACATACGTTTTTCATCCAATTGCACTTGCTATTCTGCTATATGCATCGGGAGGATTCCCCTTCCTTGTGTGGGGAATGGTGAGGAAGATTCTTCTTTTCTTCTTTCGTCTCAGGATATTTTTTTTATTGAATTGCTTGGGAGTAGCATCCAGTTAAAGTCTTTTTACCAATTCAATGAAGAGGAACTCTGCAGTTAATTGTAAGAACTGACTTTCTTCTGTAGATTGGGTCACAAATTACAAGAACTTTGAATATATAGTGGCCACCTCTCACACTATATAAATTATAAGCAGTTTTTCCCTGTCCATCACGTACTATTCATTTCGATAAATAAAAAAACAATATGCGAGATAGGCCATGTTTTCAGGCTACCAGATATCGATGATGTCCGTGTCCCCAAGAGCGAAGGGGCGTTTGAAAAGTTGTTGGGCAAACAGGCCCTCGGAGTTGACTGAAGATCTTATAGTGCTACTGGTTGAACTGTTAGATAATTGAAGCTATTTCCCTGCAGTAAACATAAGACAGCAGAGTGCCACTTTATTGTGTTGTTGAAAATTATTGTCTGTAATTCTTTCGACAGAATCCTAAGCGTTGCTGCTTCTGGGATTGCAGGGTGTGAGGACTGTATGGGTTTACCACATAACCTGGCTAGTAAACTCGGCTTGCCATGTCTGGGGAAGGCAAACTTGGAACACTGGTGATTTGTCTAGGAACAACTGGTATATAAATTGCAACTTTTCTGCATTCCAATTGGTAGTTTTATCTATAAGAAAATATTTTAATCACAAAGGTATTATATAAAAGTAAACTCATAAACTGATATGGCGTGATATGATATATCAGGTTGTAAAGTTACTTTTATTATAAAGTAGATTTAACAAATTCTATGAAGCAACATTAATTTATGTAATCTCTTTGTGTCCGTAGTAATTATCATTTCTCTTACCTATAATCTTGAATCTCTTGTTGTTTAAGGTGGGTGGCATTACTTGCATTTGGAGAAGGGTGGCATAATAATCACCACGCCTTTGAGTACTCTGCTCGACATGGCCTTGAGTGGTGGCAGCTTGACATGACTTGGTATGTGGTAAAATCTCTCCAATTTGTTGGATTGGCAACCGATGTTAAGTTTCCAACCGATGTCCAAAAGCAGAAAATGGCGTTAAACAAGGGAAGTTTTGCCACTTAAACTGTTGACTTTGTAGTTTAGACATGTGCTTAGCTTGAAATTGGGAGATGTTTTTGTCAAGGCTATGGAAGTTACCAGTTACCACCGCATATTTTACAGACGAATCCTTGTATTTTCATTCAGCATATATATATATCAGCACCTTTAGGGGCCATGATCGTGTTTTGCATGTCAAATAAACAGAAATAGCTAAAGCTTAAAAGACTATTCAGATTGTCATCATAGATAATGGGCCTAAATGGGCCCGACAACCTTAGTCCGAACAGACAATCCAAACTAGTCATATATATATATATGGATTGGTTCGGTTTGCTTGGGCTTTATTATTCTTTGAATAGAGTTGATTGTTCATGGATTAAACTGGAAAAAACAATTATGGGTAATTCCGGGGTGAAAAGTTCCATTTTCCCCTAAAAAATAGATTATCTAAGCATGGGTGTCCACAAAAACAGACGTGATTTAACTTTAATAAGTTGAAAGGACAGGCATGGAGCTAACCTTAAAGCCCACCATGTGCTCAGAGCCTCAGACGGCATAGTCTTTAATGATCTATTGACTCAAAATCAAACTTGAGTTTCAAATAACAGTACCCATATTACAGAACTTTAGCCATCCTAAATATATAATATATAATATATGAATGAAAATTATAATGTGAATGTCTCGAGCAATGAGTCCTCTCTTGTATTATTATATGACATGTATCACATAATATAAGGGTTTCATATATAGCTTTTGCCAATGTCTTGAAAACTAATCTGGTACAATAATATATATATATATATATATGCGACATTCATCAACTTTAGGGTCTATGGAAGAAGCAGACTCCCTACCCCAACATTTGGAATTTCGAAGCCAAAAGTGTGGGAATTATATTAAGAATGATGGGACAAAAAGAATACATTGGCCTGCATGAATAGTGGCTATGGTATGTGAGCACGGGAGCAAAAAAGCATATGCATATGATTATGAAGTCTATGTTAAGGATAAGCTTTTGGCTTTTACTTTGGTAGATTCAAATGGAACCCATTCTTTTTAATTTTGACAATATGGGTATGATCGCCTTCAAAAGTACTTCTTTCTAAAATCAAGACCATTTCTTATTATATATATATATATAAATTCCTCTCCAACATTCTGCTCACGTCAATACAGATTCGCATGCTTTCGTACCTTCTTCCTCCTCCTCCTCCCCTCATTTGAACTTAAACTACTCCTTTCAATTTTATATCGAATATTAAAAAAAAAAGAATTATCCAAATAATATAAATATTACCATGCTGCGTGCTTTTTCCAGTTTTTCTAATTGTTGGAGACAGTAGACAGGGGATGAATTCATTAAACTGGCCGGCAACCATTGGCATGGGTTAATCGGTGTGCGTAGAAATTGGAAATGTATACACTATACATAGCTGGAACTGAAAGTACAACTAATTAATCATTATCATCTGACAAACACACAATGACAAACCTCAGATTAGTAAGAACTAAGAATATTATGGACCTTGCTTACGTCACTACAAAGCATGCCTTTCGTTTTGAGTAAATCGAGGAAACTAACTATAAACAAATTCACATGCTTCACGAGAACTGAAACTAGCTTAGAATAAAAAATAATATAAAAGGGTACTGAAACTAAATTATGGCCAAACCCATAACCTAGATTAGGTTTCCTGCAAACTCTGTATCATATATATATATATATATATATAATCAAAGTAGTATTAATTAAGTTTTTGTTTAGATTTAGAAATGAGTTAAATTCATCTTATATTTATTTTAAATTTATTATTATATTATTTTAATTTTTTATATAAAATATAATTTTTTTAAATCTCTATTTAAATTTTTTAAAATTCTAGAATAATAATAATATTTTATTCAACTTTCAAAATTTATATCAACTTATTTCGTTTCAACTCCGAATTCAAACAAGACCTAATAAAAATGTATAATTATAGAATATCTAAACATCATCTATTTTTTTTTTAAAAAGAATGCAATCTTCTATTAAAAAATATATTTTTTTTATATATAAATTCAATAATTTTTCAACTTTTTCAAAAAACCTATATAGCACTTTTGTATTTTACTATTACAAAAATCATTTATCATTAAGAGTTATTGTTAAAATGTCACTACTGTTGAGCATTATATTAGTTACAAAGAGATTTTATAAAAATATAATTTAAAAGTAACGTATATTGATATAAAAATATTAGATTATAAAATTATTTTTATTAGAAAAAATTAACGTCTCATATAAATTGTTAATTTGTGAATTGATTTTGTAAAAAAAACACACACACACACACATATATATATATATATATATATATATTCCTATAGCATAACAGTGGTAGAATAAAAGATAAATACTAATCGAGAAGACCAAGCATGTATGATTAGCCCTCTTTAATTGTGTTGCTACGGAAAATCATTCAGGTGGGAGTGGTCTTTTCGTTCAGGTGGGAGTAGGACAAAAGTGAAAGGGACGGTACATTCCAGTTGATACGAATTGAGGTCTTCGATTAATTCAACAGTAAAAGAAAACTTATACGGTTCTGGAAATTTTCTTTTTTTGGGGTCGTTTATGTGTTAGCGTATTTACCCACCAGTTTCCTTGTCAAGGAAACATCTTCTTTCGTCCTTTTATATTTTTAATATTTATTCCTGACAAATTATTTGAAAAATAATATTAAATAAAATATCTTTACATATAAGAAATTAAGAATATTCGAATAACATTTAGGAAAAACAATAAAAAAAAAAGCAATAATATAGAGACATAAATAGATGTATTGTCTCATAAAAAAAAAATAGATGTATTACAATTTCGACCAACCCATTTTGAAATTTGTGACAACATGTAATGTCCCATGCGCTCGCTTTACGACCACAATTGTTAAAACAAAATTACCATAAGCGTCATCTCCTCGCTAGTGTTAATTGTATCTTTTTATTGTTTTAAATTTTCTTTAAAAAATTAAAAAAATATTAACATTCACTTGTTTAGTCATTAAATAAAAAATAATAGCATCATTTTCCTTTCAAGTTTCCTCCTTCACCCACACAAAAATAAAAGTAAAGTTATATATATTTAAATTTTTATTTATTTTATTAGTTTTTTTTTTATAATTCAAATTTTGAATTTAAATTTCATTATTTTCAACATGTTGAGAAGTAAGTTTTTTTTTTCAAGTATTTATTAAAAAATAATTTTTTTTTTTATAAAAGTAAGTTTTTTCAATATATCATTATTTTGAATTTAAGTATTTTTCAAAATAAAAATTCTGAAGGCATGCTACGTGTCAAGATGACCTCCAGAGTAGTAGCTGGCATGTCACCGCCAACTCCACCCAGAGCCTTTACCGGGCGCTTTATTCCTCCCCATGCGTCAATGCAGGCTCTGCCATTACAGTAAACAACAAATGTAAACATTATTCTCTCCAGAGAGAGAGAGAGAGAGAGAGAACCAAAATAAAATAAAATAAAAAATGAAGTGAAGGCAGAAAATGTGAAGCAGAGGACGTGCTTGGCGGGGTGTAAAACAGAATGCAAGGGATTTTGTTTTTGTTTTTGCTTTTGTTATTTAAGAAAAAAAAAAAAGAGGTTAAAATGGTTCAATTCTTGTTTTGTGTTGTTTAAAGCGATTGTTTCATATTTTGGCTTAAGGAAAATCATATTTTGTTTGCTCATTTTGATTTTTAATTTAATAATTTATGTATTTTAATTTTTTTACTAAATGATTAAGTAAATAATTATTAACATATTGATATTTTTTATATTTTTTAAAAATAATTTTAAATGATAAAAAAAAATAAATAAAAAAATAAATAAAAATACTAATTATGCCTAGCGACTACTAGAGCATACTGCTCCAGGCGGCCGACTAGTACCACCATTTTGGATAGAACAACACTATAGAGCAACCACACTCAAGCACACACACTCATATGAATAATAGTATGTTACTGTTCATGCTATTGTTCATGTGAGTGTGTGTGCTCGAGTGTGGTTGCTCTTAATTATTTTTCTTTTGGATAAAGATAGGGTTTACCATTATTTTAGTATTCATTTATTACTTATAATGTATTTGTTTTTTTAAAATTTTATAAAGTATATTTTCAATATCCTCAATCATTAAGATAAAATTTTAAAAAAATAAAATTTTAATAATAATAATTTTCTTAATTATTAAATAAAAAAATTTAAAAAAATAATAAAAAAGTGATAAAAAAAAAATATATGACTATCATTATTAATTTTCTTCTATATCAATTTCAGGAAAGGTGAAGTGACTGACAATCACCGGTTACAGCAGTTGTCGGGTGGGAGTGAGGGTACAACGCCGCACCGCCCTGCCAGAAACAGACAGCACGCGAGGTGACCGGTTACGGGGACAGCAGGTAAAGACCATACCCTTGAGGTTGTACCAGTTGGGAGAGAAGTGTGGTTTGTAGGCTGGTCCGGTAGATACCCCGCATTCACCTCGATTAGTTCCACCCTGCACGCCCTCCTCCCCATTACTCTTTCTAATTTATTCCAACCCACTCTCAGTCCGTGCGTGACTTTCCCCTCTTCATTCTTACAATTTTTTTTTTCCTCATGCATCTTTTAAAATTAAAAAAGCCTTACTTATATAGAAGAATTGTTTTATTTATTTTATTTTATTATAATTTTTTTAAAATTATTATATAAAATATAATACAAAATTTATTTTTAATTATTAATAATATTAAAAAATTATATTATATTTTAATTTTAATTTTATCTTGCCTTATGTTTCTTATCTTATTTATAATTTTTTTTATTAAAATAATAAAATAATATTTATATTTGTGAAATGTTAAATGTTAAATGTTATACAATTATAAAATATATAAGTGTCGTACAATTATTTTCTGAAAAAAAAAAAATAAGATTTATGTAAAAAAAAAATTAATTTTCTTTTTTAATACAGTGAATCGCATTTATTTTTAATGATGGCTTGATAGTTAGGACGGTATACGACATTACTCTTAAAACAAAAAAAACAAGAAGTTGCCGAAAACTTTTGGTGCGTGTAAAAATACAGTCTTTATGGTGACTTTTGTGACTATTATTTTAGGCTAGCTGTTGCAACGGTGGGGTCCAAGCCACCGCTTGCCTTTAAATAGTAGTTACTATAGAGTTGTATTCCGGCTCCTCAAGTACACAAAACCCTAAACCCCGAAGCAAGTGAAAGGAAGAAAAGAAACCATAAATCTCTCGGTAGGGGATCATTGAAAGCCAAGCTAGCTGGCTACTTCATTATTCTTCTTTTCGGGTTCAAGAGTGATTAGCCAAGACGGGTCTTCCTATTTGGATGCTTGGGTTGGGTGCGGATCGGTTGCGGACCGACATGAATCGTTTGCTCGCCTTACTCTTCCACCAGGTAATCTTTCTGATCTGTTATTGTCGTTCCTGCCAGAATTCTCAAACTTAGCAGATATATATGGTATATACTTGGATCGTGTATGGAGGATATATAACTGTTGCAGGCCGTGGTTTTGTTTTGTTTTGTATTTGCAGGGTGTACTGGACGAGCAATTCTTGCAACTTCAGCAGCTTCAAGATGAGACATCTCCGAACTTTGTCTGTGAAGTTGTTAATATCTATTTCCATGAGTCTGAGAAACTCTTAAGAAACCTCAGAGGACTTCTGTGAGTCTCTCTCTATATCTTACACACGCACGCACGCACGCACCCACACTTAACACAAGCAAGTTAGCAACATTTGGTTTTTGCCCAAACGGGTTTTGGGTAAAAGGTGTTTGAATTTTAACGTTTATTTTGTTCTGATTATTATAATGGGGTTGAATTGGTTATTGGGTTTGTGATGCGACAGGATGGAGAGGGAGTTCGCGGACTACAAGAAAATGGGAATCCATTTGAATCAGTTTATGGGTAGCAGCTCGAGCATAGGTGCCAAAAGAGTCAGAAACGTTTGCGTCGCCTTTCGCGCTGCTTCTGAACAGAACAACCGTGCCGGGTGGGGATGCCTTTTCCTCCTCTACATTCGTGCTTTCCCACCTTTCCCTTGCACTTTTTCACCACCCCCGGCCAATCTCTCTCTCTCTCTCCCCTGTAGTCAGAGGAGTGCACGACAAAGCGTTGCTTTTTTGGCTGCAAATCATGTTGCTAGAGAATTTTTACAATCTGGGATTTGTCTTCAGGTGTTTGAGAGCTTTGGAGCTGCTAGAGCATGAGTATTGCTACCTCAAAAACAAGCTGCACGAACTGTTCCAAGTACATCCCAAAACTCTCCTTTTTCTATTTTTATTTTGAGATCAGATGATAAATACACGTCATATTTCATAATATTTTATCTAATAATAATATTTAAAAATCAAAAGAGAATATATATTTTTTATAAATGTTATAAAATCAAATATATTTTTATTTTACAACATATATTATAAAATATATTGTGAAATGATCGTGTGTTTATTTTTTTTTTCTTTTGGATTAATTAATTTCATGAATCTTTTCTCATCGTTTCTTCACCGTTGAATTCGAAAGTGATCTAACGCCATGATGGTCCATTCATTGTACAGCTAGAGCAGCAACGTGTTTTGGCAGCTGGTGTGAGATACCCCATGCAAAACTGAAATCAAGCATGCATGCACGCAGCATGCCATAAATAACAAGGGTTATATGAGTGCCGCCTTTCTGTTTCAGGTTCTGTGCTAAAATCCAAGCTAACCCTCTAAAACATTGGGTAGTGCATGTGAGAGACCGGCAAACAAATTAGAGATGGGGGTTATTTTTCTACGGTCACCTGCTCAACTATCTCCAATACATAGAGAGTTGTTATGATCCGTCTTTGAATAATGCAAGCGGGGCCGTGGCTTTGAATGCCGAATGAATCCTCATTAAATATAGTTTTGCAGTACTGAATTTCTGATTCTCATGTAAGTGAAAAAGTTTTGAAAGCCTATCTGATTTTAGTTCCCAAGTAATAACTGACTTTTCTCTTCGAGCTGTCACTTGTTCAGTCAGTAAAAACATATATATATATATATATATAAAGAGTTAGTGCCGCTTATATGAACAAATAAATACTTTTCTCAAAAAAAAAAAAAAACATTTAAATACTGAGTAGTACGATAAACCTGAACAAAACGGCTAAGTCGACGTCGTTCTATCGGAGATGACAAATCGATCAATCATTCAGGAGTAGCTTGCCAGGGTTAAGTCCGATTCTAATTAAAAAGGCTGACGGTCAAAAAGTTTCCAAATTCAAACAGTCGCAAGTTGCAGAACCTGGTCTTGCCCAGTTACTTAATTATGCGGCTGATTGATTGATTGACTGATGTACACATTACTAGCTAGTTACTTTTCATGCAGACGACCTTTCCTCTCTTCCAATGACCACTACAATGCCAACGGTAGACACACTTAAGCCTCGTTAAATGAGATAAATTGATGTGAGTTAAATTTATTTTTTAATATTATTATAATTTAAAATTTTAAAAATATATATATTAGAATTTAAAAAATATATATAAGAATTATAAAAAATTATAATTATATAATAGTAAAATAAAGATAAATTAAGTTGAATTATGAATACAAATAGAACTTTATTTTCACGCTCGTTTCACAATTATATTTTAAGAATAGAGTTATTTTTACTAAATGATAGTATTTTAAATAGATATATTATTTTATAAATATATATATATATATATATTTATATTTATATTTAAAGATGACTGGAAAAGATTATGCATTTTTCATTCAGTTCTCGGTCCAGATAACGTCCTGACTCAATGCACGATGGCTAGCCTTTTACGACAAAACCCAACTAATTAACCAAGAGTTTGCCGTAGAAAAAACCAAAGAATGCTAGGAAAAGGAAAGGAAAAACAAGTGACTGCCGGCCTTGTTGCGGTGATCCTGTACATCAAAACGAGGCAAACTGTCTCCCCTGCTTCAAAAGCCAACCCATATTTAAAATTTGAAGAGATATAGATGAAATAATTTCTATGAACTACAGTTATTTTAAATATATACATTTTAAAGATGTATTGTTTATATTTAAACGTAATTTTTTATTGTAAAAACTATCCCAACTCCTTTGTTTTTCAGTTTTCATTACCCCAAAATGTAATTTGACGAAATAATATTATTAACATATAGTTAATGGGATTACAAAATAAAAATAAATAAAAGTATTATTATTAAAAAATATTATTATTATTATTTAGATTAACTTAATGTGAGATTATGACTATATACTATAAAAAAATTATTTATTTATGAGCAGTTATTTTTAACAAAATAATTATTTTCAGTTAAAATGAGTTTATTTTTATCACAAATAATTAGTCACACATACCCATTTTTATTATAGTGATAGTCAAATTTTAAAGATAATTTTGATAAAGTGAATGCTAATGCTCTAATAAATTCCAAGACAACGCTGGTACTAGTGAGTCAGTTTTTTGTTATTAGAAGATTCTTTTTGGCTTCTTACTATTTCTAATAACCTGGGAAAAATACAAACCGTTAAGGTCATAAAAATTGGCCAACAGGTCGGTGTGAGAGAGAATTATTTCTAACCTACTGATGCGAGTTGGGGATGAGTTCGAGGTCGTTTGGGGCTCCTGATGCAGTCTCGGCGTGATCGTTCGTATGCGATAACAGATAAAATAAAGAGAGATGGACACACAATTTTACGTGGTTCGGCGAATGCCTACGTCCACGGGTGTATGGGGATGATAATCCACTATAATGGAAACTTTACAGTCTCACATAGCTCACTGTACAGAAAATTATAGATGAATGTTCAGATAAATTCGTTAGTTGAAGCTGTTGGAAGAGATTCTGGAGGAGCCCAGGTTGAAGAGAGCAGAAAAGAGCCGTTCCAGCCGTCCAGAGTCCTTTTATAACCAAGTAAAATATCTGGGCAGGTCTTTATCTTGCGTATCACAGTCGACTTCTTTTTCCTTGCCGTCTTGCTTTTCTTCTCATCTACTCCCAATGTCCATCAGCTCACCTTTCAGTCCCATTATCGGTCTTTTTATTCCTTTTGTCATAAATGCACAATAAGTACCGTTAATTTCATCCCTTTCACGAACAATCTACACTCGAATTTTGCTTGGTAAAAGTCACGAAACTATATAAAGACTCAGAGAGATCGGGGCCACTTTTTTAGTGTTGGGAAATGGATTTATAATTTTATTGCCTAATTTATCTTATTCGTATTGATGACTACTGCTTGGCTTCTACATTTCCACATACTTTATGTTTTATTATGGGCCACTGAACCCATGCCTTTTATTATTCAGAATTACCGTGATCAGTCTAATATACTGATACAATAGTCCATGGGTTTTGTCCCATTTCTTTGCCCAACTATCTGAAGAGAGGCCCGTGGCCCCTCGGACTTGTATGCGCATTTTTTCAAGATTTCACTTTTTTTTTTAACTTTATTTTATTTTAGAAAAATTATAATTTTCATTTCGAATTTTACCATTCGCGTTTATATTAGTAAATGCATCATATTTGGTTCGTTTATTTGTTTATCATGTGGTTTACTCGTGGATTTAATCATAGTGTTATCCTTCAATCGTATGACTAGGAGTTGATAAAATCCATGACAAATAATAGTATTTCTTTTATTTCTTTTTGTGGTGTGAAACACATCATCGTATCGTACGTACATGGAAAGTGGAAACCTTTGGCATCGAGGGAGATTCTGAAAACGTTTGTGTCCATAAGAAATTGTATGTCTCAATATCAGTCTCAGCATATAGGCCCATCACCTACCGTCCACTTTTTAGCACAATTTTTGATCGAAATCCGTCCAAAACATGGTTTTCATCGAAATGCACATCTTGTCGTTAACTTCAAAAGATGCGGCAAGTTTTCGTCCATAGCTTCTTCTTTCTTTGTTTGATCGGCTACCTAAAAAAGTAATATCGTTGTAATCATTTTTTTATTTTTGTATCGTTGTAATCATGCCGATTAAAAATTGCCAGTACTTTAAATGATTTTCACTTTAATTAATCTGTAAAATTACTTAAAATGTACGTTCATTAAGGTAAATTAATAAATGCCAAGTTGTACATGCTTGTACCTTTAGTTTTTATCCATATTGGAGGGGATAAAATATCGTAATCCCGTAAGGTATCTCCAAGCAAGGGCGAAATTACGTTCAATCTTGGGGCTACCGCCTCTTAAATATTTTGTAAAACTTCAGTTAGTATATAACTTACTCACTTTTCTGATATTTACAAAAATTTTTACCTTATCTAGCGCCCCCACAAGTACAAATTGCTCGTTGAGCATTAGGCTATTGCAGCTCTTAATACAGTGACTCCGCCCTTACGATCAATTAAATGCTTTGTCTATTTGCTTAACTTTTTTTTTTTTAGATTATAAGTTTATTCCTCGAACCCTTGGACTACCTAGTACCATTGTTGAGTTTGAGACCATATGCAATCAGCATGCATTCTTCCTTCTGATAGAAAAAATAAATCATTTTTCAAATAAATAAATTACTTTCAAACAGATCAAACGAAACTCACGTTGTTGAGCTAAGTGGTATTCTCTATTTTCACTTCTTATCGTTTTCTAAAGAAATAAACCACTTTCAAATGAAACAAATCACTTTCAATTTCTAAACGAAACTCACCGTTAAAGGTAAGTTTGTTGTTCCTCAGCGTTACTTTTGGGCTACAAGTCTACGAAACCCACTTTCAAATCCCTTCGTTTTATTGTCCTCGGCATTTTCAAACGAAACCCACCTGTTGACCTGCACTGCGGGTGTTGTCCTTGTTGTTCCCAAACGAAACCCATGGCTGCTTCAATGACTTGGGAAGTTGTCGACGACTTGACGCCATTTGTACTCTGTTTTGAGGTTCCAGGTTATATTGTTCTAACTTATCTATATACTCACTTTTAAGCGTTTGATAACTTATATTAGGCTTTTACTTTTGGGCTAATTATTTATAATATATTAGACTTACTTTTATAATAATTCTTTTAGGCTAATATCTCTATGTTCTAGACTCATAGGTTTTATTTTTCTTTGGGTAGTCATCGGCACCATATATTTTAGGCTTTTATAGTTCATATATTTTAGGCTTTTAATAATTTATAAATATTTAGGTTTTTACTTTTAGACTTTTAATAGTTCATGTATTTTATAATTTTATATGCTGATTTAGTATATGGTTATTGACTTGGGTCGTTGCTTATAATGAATTAAATTCTTAAATTATATAATAATTTAAAATAAATAATAATCTTAAATTATAAAATTTAATGGAAATAATAATTTCTTATCATTACTTAAAGTAAAAAAAATAATGAGCAAATTAAGAATAAATGTTAAAAAAAAGACATAGACAAATTAGAGAGTAATATACATTTAGAGTGTTTGGTAACTACGAAATGTGATGTTTCTATTACTGATGATCGTTTCTCTAAAATTTCAATTATCACATACTTTGTTTTCGCCTCCCAAATACTATATCCTGATTCCACCCGTCTCCAAGCCTAACTCAAGGTGAATGATCTTATATGAGGTAGAAAGAGATAAGTAAGGAGGCCCACTACAAGAAAAAGGAGTAGATTTGGCTGTTTTTATTTTCGACGGCACAAATTTCACCGCAACTAACCTATAATTTTAAATTAGTCGAAATCGTGTGGCTATGCAGAGAAATAATTGTAAATAATTAAAGCACTGACATTAGATTGACTAAAAGTTTTCTTTAAATAAATACAAATTGACACATATATAAAAAAACTTTGGTCCAATTAGATTAATAGTGGAGAGAAAAAAGTAGAAAAAGAGAATAAAAGTACTATTATTTCGAAGAAGTGAACAATAAATTCAAAGTTATCTTCAAATTTCTTTTTTCTACTTTTTTTCTCTCCACTTTTGATTTAATTGGACCAAAATTTTTTGATATGTATATCAATTCGTACTATTTAAAAAGAACTTTTAATCAATCTAATGCAGTACTCTTAGTTTTTGCCGCGATTTGAAATAAGTTTGCGTAAAATAATGACTATTTTGTAGTCCTGACCTTTGTCCTAATAACATATATCTAATCCTTTCTCGCGCATTATTTTCCCCCCATCTCTCAATTTTTCCTCTCTCTCTCTCTCTCTCTCTCTATTCATTTTAACATTCTCCACGGGTTTCCGATCATTGCCAGCCGTTGTGTTCTTGCCGGCATCGGTGAAATCTCTCTCTCTCTCTCTCTCTCTCTCTCTCTCTCTCACTCACTCACTCACTCACTCACTCTCTCTCTCTCACTCTCTCTCTCTCTCTCTCTCTCTCTCTCTCTCTCTCTCTCTCTTGTATAGCAATGGAGGCTCACCGAGGTCGTTTTGGACTAATCTCAAAATGTGCACCGCGAGATTAAACAGTGCATCGTTTTGGAATCTCATCGGATCTTCTCTTAAAGTCTCGCTTCACTGAAAAACTTTGCTCACCTCAATGCTACGGAAATTAAAAATCATGTGCTGCTGGTGAAGAACATCAATCTTGTTGCTGGCGAAGGTAATTAAAATCATAATTAATTTTATTTTAACTATAGCCAGTTGTTCTCTTACTATGAGTTTAGCCTAGTACAAAGGTTTCTCGAGCTCCTCATGATGTGTGAATATATTTATTAACTTTTCTGTTTTGACTCTAGTTTTCTAGTTTGTGTCTATTTGAGAGCAAATTTTAAAATCAATCTCTATTTATTAACTCTCCCTTTGTCTGAAACATGTATTACTAGTTTGAAGCATTTGTCCATCTAAAATCAATCTTAGGAAATGAAAGAATCATAGTGTATTTTTGCTTCTATTAAGTTATTTGAATTGACGTTTTGAGTTTTTAGAACTGAAATATGTTACCCTATGAATAATGTTTCTAATTGAATCAAAATGTGCCTTACTCAGATCCTAAGGATTAGTAGTATTTCAATTTTTTGTTAGGATATTACAATGTTTCTTACCAATAGTCTCTTATGTGAATGACTATAGTGCAAATTCTAGAACCACCCTGTAGTGAATGACTTATCAAAAAAAAAATTGTAAATTCTGGAACCACTCAGATGTTGATTTGCTTGTTAGAGGACTTTCGTGCATGTGTTTTATGGAATGTTTGACTTTGCATTAGCTCTTAATGTGACATTGGAATATTGGAACATCAAAGCATATATGGGATAAATGGTCCCATTAGTTTGGTTTGATGAATATTAATGAATCCCAAAAGATAGTATAATGTACACAACATATATAATAGCCTCTATTTTATCTTTTTATTGCAACTTTTTTTTGCTTTTAACTTGAAGGCTGGTAAATACAAGGGATCACTACAAGAAATTCAGCTTTCACCTTCTCCATTTCCTGTTCTATAATATTCTCTAAATTGTGTGCACTCATGAGCTTTCTTCTTTTTGGCCCCAATGCTGCGCCCATTATAGCAAAAAACTTTAAATACAGAACATAATATACTTCATAAAAATATATACTAACTTGGTAGTTTGTTTTATTTTTTACACATTTTTTAGTTCACAATTCTATCTGCTTGGTGCTACTCCCCTCGAATTGATGCATATAGTTATCCAGCTTATTGAAGTCAAGAGGGTTTCTTTCTCTGCATTAATGGCAGAAACATTGTCACTAATACATTAAAAAGATAATTAGCAAATAAAAAAATGAGATAATTGGAAAATGAAGAACTTACAATGATTGCTCATGTTAAATATCGTATGATGGTCTCAGTTTCTAGTCCATAAAAGTTAGACTCATTATTTTTCCATTTCTGGACAGGGATATCGGGTTTAGCTCACACATCCAAGGCGCAGTAGAACCCCACATAATTTCATCCTCAACACCCCATTGGCTAATAGGGATACTGTGAAGTCCAAGCTCAAATTAGCTCAACAAAGGTAATAAATTCATTTTAAATATGATCACCATGTTTGTAGAAATAAATGAACGTGCAATAGTGCAATCAAGCTAATCAATGTTTATGTAGGATATAATGAGTTGTTCCCTTTTTGATAAGATAATTTCTATAAGAGAGGCCATCAATAATTAACATTTTAAAATTTAAATGGAAGTACCACACAATAGGTAGTACTGATAGAAATAGTCTTAATTTTATTTTAAGCTTGGTATGTGTGAAATTCACTTGTAGATTCAGATATTCTCCAGTTATATGTGAAATTTAAGCCTGGTTGAGTTTTCAAAGTGCTGATAGAAATAGTCTTAATTTTATTTTTAGAATTCTATAATTTGAAAGATAACTAACTTGCCAGTCTGCTGTTGTTATTGTTGGATTGATTCATAGGCATTAAACATGGTTGGCGTGTCCTTGGTAACATGGAATTTTTAAAAAGGAAACAAGATTCACATCTAAATCTCCTGCTAACAAGATAATCTCATAAATTGAGTAAGCTGCAGGGCTTCTTGATTTCATTGTAAAGAAAAATAACTTCAAGTTGTGCTACTCTCTCTCTCTCTTTCTCTCTCTCTCTCTCTACGATTGGAATAGGTTTCTTTTATATATGCTTTAACCCAGTCTAGATTATTGAGAAATTGTTGAGAAATCTGCAATCTTGAGAAATTGTTGGACTTTTCTATTTTCTTTTTATTTATTTTTAAATTTTCTTGTACGTCGTTGTGCTTTTTGCACTTTTTAATAAAGCTTTATGACTGTGAGTTATTAAAATATTATGTTTTTAATACCTTTTGCACTTTTCCATATTGAAATTCCAATACCATATGATCGTGAGTTGTTTCTGCATTAATTTGTCTACTAGTTTGGATCAAATTGTAATTGAATTTATAACCATCTTTCTTTTAGTTGGCATTAATATACATTGAGAACATGTTAAAACTTGAGACTAGTGGTGTAATTAGGGAACTTGTTAGGAGCACAATGCTTATGGCATTGATGGATATGCTGATAGAGTTGGATGTAAGTAGATTGAATTTCTTAAACAAATTAATTGCTGTTGAAACCAATATGGATTTTGATGATAACAAATGAATTCATAGAATAAAGGAGTCTCAAGCTTAAGTTATTCATACAATACAATCAAGCACATCAAGGAACCAAGTATGAGCAAGAAGGGAACAAGTTCACATCAAAATCATAGAGTAATGTTGTAAATCTCTTAAAAATTCAAAATTAGGATTAAGACTCAAAATTAATATTTTATCATAAAGCATTAAAATACATTTTCCACATATGCATGAATATTTTAAAAATTAAATTAAAAATTTTGAAAGATGATTGATTGTCATCTTTCACATGTGTATGACATGATTAAATGTTTGAATTTTGAAAATATTAAGATGATTAATTATCATCTTTCACATATGTATGACATGATTAAATGTTTGAATTTTGAAAATATTAAGATGATTGATTGTCATCTTTCACATGTGCATGTTTTATTTGAATATTTTCAAAAGTGATTGATGCTTTTCTTAACTTATGTAAAAGGTAGATGTCTTTATTTGAAAATTTTGAAAAATAAAGTGTGTTCTTTTTGTCATATGCAAAAATTAAAATATTAGGTTTGAAATTTTTGAAAAGTAAAGTATGCTCATTTTGTCACATGCAAAAAGTAAAAAGATTATGTTTGAAATTTTTGAAAAGTGAATGATGATATCTTTGACATGTGAATCTTTTTAAATTTGAATATGAAATTTCATATGCCTATAAATAGATCATTTGAGAGTTTCACATTAACTACACCAAGAGCATACAACATTTATTCAAAGTTTTCATTCTCCCTTCTCTAAGTATTGAGCCTTAACCCTTGTTCATTTTGAGAGATATAATTTGTGCTGTATTGTTCTTATTTCACTCATTGAGGAGTATTTTCTGATAACCTACCCACTATCAATTCTTGTATCAGTAAAAGGGTGTGTGTAACCCTTGTGCGTGTAGAGAGTGTTCTACACAGGGAATAGTTGAATCATCACGTGTAAGGTGATTACAAGTGTAGAGAGTGTTCTACACGGATTCTTTGTAGCGGTGTTGTTCAAAGGTGTAATAGGTTTCTATCTCTACCTGAAGGAGATTGAATAGTTAATTCGGGGATCCTCAAGGGGTAGCTTGAGGCGAGGACGTAGGCAGTGGGGCCGAATCTCGTTAACATATTGAGTTTGCTTCTCTCTTACCCTTACTCTTTATATTTATTATTGTTTCATATTTTGTTTATATTTTATATTGTATATTTGATTTATAACTGTTATTTTTTTAAATACAACTCAATTCACCCCCCATCTTGTGTTAGTCATCTGGGCAACAGTTGCCAAAAACTTGATAATGCATTTTTGTGTAATCATGTATCAAGTGTCTCATAGGTGGAGATTGGATGGGATGACATTTTGCGAGATGACTCTTGTAAAAGAATATTTCAGATGGAGCTCGATAATGTGGATAAAATTGCAGATTATGACGAGGAAGATGATTATGAGGTATGGTTCATTTGATGCTCAAAATTGGTCTATATCTTTCATCTGTTATCTTCTAAACTACGAAATGGTAGCAGATTGTTGGAAATGCTTTGCTGGCTTTGACTATTGTAGTATTTTGACAGTGATTCAAATATATGGCCTAATAAATTTATTTTCTTTCCAATCTTGAAAATGTTGGGTATTTGGTATGATTGTTTCTACTGTCTATTTTGGACTCTAAGAGTCAAAGCACCAGTTGATAGTTAATGTTGCATATTTATTTTTGCTACATTTTTTTGGAAAGATGATACTAATATTTTGATGATTGAAATTAAATAAATGTTGCCTTATGTACTCAATCTATCTTGTGATCAACTAAGAAAAATTACTTGTTTTCAATCTTAGAAAGAAAGGGCCCAACATATGATAGTGACAATGCATATGATAAGTCTTTTGGGTACATTTCTAAAGGTATGTATGTTTGATGGTACCCAAGTTTGATTGCCTTTTGTGAATATTATTCTTAAAAAATGTTGTTAAATTTGCAAGTCATTGGGGATTGCACGCCCACAAAAAGGATGCGGTAGAGTAGTCAATACACTTAGGAGAACAAAAATTCATGATTTTGTAGTGAGGTTTTTTTTCCTAGAAAAATACCTTAGCAGCATTGTCATGTAATCAAAGTAGATATGAGTAATGTTTTACATCTTTAATCTTAGTTTTTAGTTTGTTTTGATGGATAGATGTTCAGATTCGTTTGATATCCTTTAATAATGGAAAGATGATTCTCTCTCTTAATTTTTGCCTGTGTTTTGATACGAGTAAAATTCAATTTTCGTAATTTATTTGTACGTGTAATGGATTGATCAATCAATTCTATTGAAAACTTTATCTTCTTTTTATCTTTTAGGTGATGAACTACATATGGATTGATCAATCAAATGAGTTATTTGGTTAAAATCGGAAAAAGGAAAAAAATTACCTAAAAAAAAAAAGGTGACGTTGGGGGCCAGTCCGACTGCCCCTAGCGTTAAAAGCAGCCTCACTGCTTTTGACAATAAATACAATAATTTTTTTTAAAAAATTTAATAAAATAAAAAAATAAAATAAAAAAATAAAATGAAAAAAACACAATAAAAAATATAATAAAAAAATAAAAACATAATAAAAAACACAATAAAAAAATAAAATGAGGATAATTTTAAGGGAGATTCGGCTCTCAGCCGAACGGAGCCACCCCGGTGGCGATGGGCGACACCGCCCATGCCATCAGGGCCGACGGGTTTCGACGACCTCCCACCTTCCCTCGGCTGCCTTAAATCTGAAATGGGTGCTAAACGTCGCCCACCGCTATTAGTGGCGGTGGGCTGCTTTTTATTGGAAGGGTCGGCCCAACCGACCCCCAATATTTCTAAAAATACAAATCCTAAAAATTATGAAATGCAGGTAAGATCATTTGTGGAGAATTTTTATGGTATTTTCGGCGACAAATTGTCACGGGAAATAGGAAATATTTCTTACTACCACCGTCAAAAATAGCCTTACTTGGCTCTAATTTGCCTTATCTAGGCACCCATTTATAGCAGGAAATACTTATTGTCGGCAAATTTTAGTCTATTTTCAACGACCTTAAGGCCCCGTTTGTATTCGAAGGTGAGTTCAACTCATCTCAACTCATCTTAATTTTATTATTATATTTTTATAATTTTTTTTTATATAAAACACAAATTCCTATACACTTTTTTCAAATCCCAATACACATTTTTCAAATTCCAACACACCTTTTTCAAATCCCAAAATAGTAATAATATTAAAAAATAAATTAAACTCATCTTATTTTCGAATCTAAGCGGGGTCAAGTCACTAAAAATAGCCTTATTTTTTGTGTTGAGGAGACAAAAAGCTTAAAAAAGAAAAGTACAAGAAGAAAGAGGAGATATGACATAAAGAAGGTAAGAGTACTAGTAATAGTCTTGTTAAAATTTTCTTTTAAAAAATATAATTTTACACGCTTTTCAAAAAATATTAATCATATTTAATTAATAATAGAGAGAAAAATATAAAGAGAAGTGATATTTTTTCACTTATAAATAGTAATATTTCAAAACTCTCCAAATTTTTTTTATTGGAAAGTGTGTAAAATTATACTTTTTTAAAAAAAAAATTAGCAAAACTATTACTAGTACTCTAAGAGACATAAGATAAAGGAAAAAGACTAGACTACATCACAAGGGGTCTTCTAGATGATTTTTGGTCTAGAATTCAACTTATTTGAAATAGCTTCTTCAACCTCATGACCAGAACATCTACGATATAGCCACCATAAGAAAATAGACTTCTAATCTATATTGTATTGTGAGGATAAGAGATTATAAGAAATTGTAGAACAATTATATTATAATGAATTCTACTTCCAAACAATCCGTAGACAAAAGATATTATGTCAAATTAAGTAAAATCTTTATTTTGCTCTTATTATTTTTTCAGTATTTATTTTCAATCCTGTCATGAATTTATGCACACATACTGTACAGCCGGATCGGACTGGAGCTCCAAATCAGATTGAGGTGAGGTACGAACTTTCTCAGCGGGCCAGGAGTAACTTTTTCTCTCATTCGGACCTGTTGCTATTTTTAACTGTTAACACATAAAATAATATAATATGGGTAGAACTATTTATAGAGCGCTACAGAAGTCGGGCTTTACATCATGATGAAAAGATAAATGTTCAGCATGGCCGGTACACAAGAGTCAACGAGGTTTTCGAATGTTAGACATGTCGAAAGGGCCAAGAACAAGGAAAATGGTGCCGACGTATTTAAACAGCCAATTAGAGATAGTTTACAGATGATAAAAAGTCTAACGTACAGCTCACCCGATCTTACTGCTCCACTTTGGAGCGCTCTCAATCGGAGAGGCAAACGTAAAGATAGTGTGGCGGTGGTCGACCACGGGTTTGACACTTTTGTTCCATACTAGCTAGCTTTCACCTACTCATATCCGTCCCATCAGGATCTCTTATCATCCTTTTGCATTCCAATCCAAGCTACTGGGACCAACCAACCACTTTCGTACTATTAACGCATGTTTCACGATAGCAAATTGGTCTTTTGGTGTGCGAGACAATATCTCAAACACGTGGTGTACACTCAACACAATATTTGACTACAATTTGTGTGAGTTAACTCGTAACTTTTCGTCGTATTGAAATTTAACGTTACATCGATTTAAATAAACGTACGAGAGGGTTAAAAATGTAGATTTGGCATTCTTTTTTATAAAAAAGTGGATTTATAAGTCTCAAATACACGTGAAAACACCATTTTTTAAATTTGCACAATCTCAAATAATACGTATAATTACATAAAGTGAACTTGTTTTTCAGAGCAAACTTGTTTAGAGTAAAGTACGCGTTAGTGATTAAATAAAATGTGGAACAAGGAAAGTTTCCACTTTAGCAATGTCTCCAAGTCCTTCTAGTCTATGTCTTCTTAGTCTCTGTTACGACACTTGCTTTCCAAAAAGAAAAAAAAAAGTCGTCCAAGAGAAAATTTTCATTGTAAGGCATTAATAGAGTTGTAAAAAAGATCGAATTGGACCGACAAATCGAACTGGAGTGATTGGAGTTTGGTCCGATCCAGTCCAAATTATACATGGATCGAATAGTTCCAGTTAGTCTCGGTCAATGGGATTTCTCTCCTGAACCGGACCGAACTTCTAAAGTACTTTTTTTAATTATATATAAATGTATATATAAATAATAATATACAAATTTAATATTTATATTAATATATTAACTTATTAATATATAATATAAACTCTTATAATATTAATATATTATAATTTATAGTAGTTGACTAGTTGTAGTATAAAAATATAGATTATTAGTAATAATTTATATTTTTATATCTATATAGAATATTAGTAATAATTTATAAATAATAAGTGTATTATTATTATTTAATATATTATTACTAATTTATCACTATTTATTAACATATAAATATATAATATGTTAATGTAATAGTATTATTAGTGATATTTTTTTCCTATTTTTTTATTTAGATTATTATTCTTTTGTAATTTTTTTTAAGAATAAGTTATTTTAATATTTTTTGGCTTAAATCTGTAATAAATATGTAAATTTGGTTGAAAAAAATTAAATTTGGGCAAAAATTATTTGATCATTATAGAATTTTAGTTTAAATTTAGCCCATTAAATCATATGAGCTTCTCTTGGACCAAACCGAACTGCCCTTAAACCGAATTGGATCGAGCCGGTATGAACCGAATAGGAATTCGGTCCGGTCCAGGGTGAGAGAATTTTTGGACCGATTTGAACTAGTCCACAAATTTCTTGAATCGGACCGGACCATTTATTCCCTAGGCATTAGGTTGATAGAAGCAAAAATGACCTGCATATCGGCACTATGCACCGGTCTACACGGGCGACTTTAATTCACGAGTGAGATTAGACAGTGAAATCACTGTTTAAAATACCATTCTTGTGATAGGAAAATATAGATCTCATACACATGCAGTGCAATTGCATCTGTTAGACACATTGTTACAATGTTATATCTATAAATAAATTACATAAAAATAATCTCACAAGTTAACATAGTTTATTTGATCTGTTATATAATTTGATGAATCACATCAAATCATATCAATTTATAAAATTATTTTTATATAATCTTTTTATAGTTAAAATATTCTTATTTGTTAGAAGAAGTAGAAAATAATCACTCTATCCTTTAAATTTTTTGTCGTAAGAAACTTGTATTGTTTGTATTGGGGATGAAATCAAAAATTCAAAATATATCTCAAATTCATCATTACACTTTTTCAAATCTCCATATAAAATATAATAAAAAATTCAACTGTTTCAAACCCCCATACAAAACTACTATTAAAAAAAATCTTACAATAATATTTTATTCATTTTTCACTTTTATCTCATTTCATTTCATTTTATCTTTAAAAACAAACAGACCTCGTTTGTAAAGGAAGAAGTTCAATTAAGGTCTCGTTTGTGGATCCCAGACTACGTGTATTTTTATGTATTGTTTTATTCTTATTGTTTATTATTTTAATTTATTTTAAATAATATTATATGTTGTGTTTTATTTGTTTAAAATAATTGTTTGAGCTATTATTTAGTTAATATTAGTTTTACGTTATTTTCCTTATTAATTTTAATAGGAGGTAATTATTTTTAATTATTGGAATTAAATTTATTTATTTTATTATATGATTTTAATTGATGTGTTTTCTTTATACAAATTATTATTTTGTAACTAAATTGTGCTTTAGTTTAATTTATTGTATTTGTGGGACTTTAAATATTTTATTTTATTGATTTTGAATTGTAGCATTTTCAATTGACTTTTATTTATCTTATTGTACTCTTTTTTTAATTAGGTTTTTATTTCTTTTTCTCTTTTTTCTTTTTTTTTTCTTCTTATTTTCTTCCCGTTTTTCCCCTCAGTCCCCGTGCGACACTAGGTTCCAGCCCCTTCCTCACCCTCCGACGAGCTCCCCTGCACTGGTGGTGCACTTCACAGCAACTCCCACGTCGTGCGTGAGCTACATACCCGAAATGGGTTTCTTGTCCTTCCAAGCCACGCCGACGACCACCCATGGCGCCGACGACCTACCAACATCCTTCCCCTTCACCGGCGAGGATAACCCACTGCCGGCGAGCCCCCATATCCTTCTCTTCCTTTCACCTGAAATGGTTATGAAACCCATGGGTTTCACCTTGTGTCGCCGCCGTCTGTCACCTTCCGGCGTTACCTCCACCACCAAAACGTTCCCCCACCCTACCCGACCAACCCCCTAACTCAATTTCCCCAAACATGGCCGCACCTTCTTTGTACAACCTCAAATTCGAAAATTGGTTTTCACTCATTTTGAGCTCGATCCACCATTTCCGGTGGTTGCATTGCCATACCATTACCTTCTTGAGATTCCCCACCATTCATTAAGTATTTTCTTAAATTTTGGTGTCAAATCGAGCACTCTAACCCAACATACAAAATGACTTGTTGTGAACACTGTGGATCGGCGTTTGCTCAATGATTCGGTTTTTACCCGCTATAAGTATTTTCCAAATGAATTTTAAGATTTAATTATATTTTTGCATCAATAGATATTGTGTTTGGTTATTGTTGGAATTTATTGATTAATGAATATTTTGTGCATGATTTTCTGCATTGTGTATTTATCCACATGTTCATGGTTATATTTGGAAATTGGATTTTAGCATGATAAAGGATGTTCATGTGTTGGAAATGGAAACTGAGTTTTCATGTGTTTATGATTTTTGGGTGCATGTGTATCACAACCCTAAGCTGGGATGTGGCATTATCTCAATGGAGCTCCTCTGGTCACTCGCGAGTGGAATATACTGAGTGACGTCCCCTGGGTTGTCACTGGGTGACAATGAGATCGGACGGGATGGTAACACTCTCATGCCGACTCCGTGGCTCCTCTGCTGGCGGGAACTAGGGAATGCCTAGTCACGGTACGTGCTGGACGCGGTTAACTATGCATCACCCGTTTCGAAGTCACATGCGTGGTCGTTACCTTTGGTGTGTTAATGAGAGCCAGGGTATGCGGATGGTCACTAGGAGAGATCATGATGCATATGGTTAATAAAATGGATGTTGAGGCCATTTTCTGAGAAAGTGACAGGTTTTGATTATTGGTTTAACGTGGACCATTTTCTGGGAAAATAGTTATTGTTTTAATGGTTTTACGGACATCATTTTCTGAAAAAATGATGGATGTTTTTATTGGAATTTTATCGTGGACCAAAATTGAATTTTGGTGTGTGGTTATTTTATTTATTTTGAAAAAGATGATTTTAAGTTTTATGCATATGGTGTCATATTCATGCATATTGTTGTTACATGAGTATATTTTATATCTTGTGATTTGTTTGGATCGTACTTACCTATGATGCCATTTCTGGCGTTGTAGTTTTTGGATGCAGAGTTTTATGGAGACTGAGCCTGAGGAGGCGACTCCGCTGTTAAAGTATTCATATTATAATTTGTTATCTTGGAATATTGTTTTCCCTTTTTTATATATAGATATTTGTTTTCTTTGTATTTCGGATGACTGTATTTAATCTCTTGTTGGAGAATTTATGTTAAAATAGTTTGTAAAATAATTTTAAAATTCTGGTACTAAATAATTAACTTAACTCGTCTGCTGTGCGCTTTAATTTTACGTTATTGCTTTATACACATACTTAGTACTTGTCATTGGGGTGTATAACTCGAATTGTTAGCATTCCGAATCCTTGATTCCCGTGTTCTTTTAAAGAAAATTTGGGAGTGTCACATCGTTTGTATTTCAAACTCCTCTAAACTTATCTCAACTTATCTCCATTTTATCATTACACTTTTTTGATTTTTTTTATACAAAATATAAATTTTTATACAAATTTTTTCAAATCTCAATACACATTTTTTAAATTCTAATTTAATTTTTTTAAATTCTAAAATAATAATAATATTAAAAAATAAAATAAAATAAAATAATTTCAATTTATCTCATCTCTAAATTCAAACAGGGTCTAATTGTCATTCGCCAACATCGTTATTACCCCGTGCTAGTATTGGCATTGTTATTATACCAATCCATTCATGAATTAAGTTAAATATATTACAAAAAAAAAAGTATTTGTAATAAATTATTAATAATGAAGATGATTATTTATTAAAAAAATTTAATTAATTTAATAAAAAAAGTTATTTTAACAAAAAAAAATAATAACTATAAAAAAATAATTTTTTATAATAACAATCGTTACTTGTGAACCTCAAATGTTTTGCTACTCCCCCTGCCCACGAGAAGCCTTTCTTTTGACTCCAATAATTAAGTGGATCCGGATCCGAGTTGGCAGCAGCGAGGCAACGCAGTGTTAGCAAAAGCAACCGAGTTAAATGTATTCGAGTCACACCATCTGCATATCTCGCGAATAATGGCATTCGTATTTCGTGTGGCCCATATCCATCAACATGTATTATAAACGGAGAAATACGGAGTCCCGAGTCCTCACCGTGTCCCCTCTCTCTCTCTCTCTCTCTCTCTCTCTCTCTCTCTTTCCCAGCAATAAATATCTATCGTCCCAGACTCCCAACGTTTGCATTTCCACAACGGTCCAATTCACAGACACCTCGAGCCCCCAAAGAAGAACGTTCAGTCGTTCTGCATAAAAAATTCTTCGGAAAGTTTGAGAGGAAGCCGAAGATGAAAGAAGGTTTAGTTGTGGATGCTGGGTTTGTATATAAGCAAGAGACCCAGCTCACTGTTCTAAAGACCTCTCTTTTCTTTGCCAACGATGGGTTCACTGTGTATGATTCCAAAGGCGTCTTGGTATTCAGAGTCGACTCGTACGGACCCGATACGCGTGACAGGGGTGAAATCGTTCTCATGGACGCTAACGGAAGGTGCCTCCTCACTGTCAGGCGAAAGGTAATGAGGCCTTTCTTTTTCTTTTTATCTTTCATATTACGGACAATTCAGATTTATAATTTTCTGGAAAGAAAAAAAAAAAAATCCCCAGTTCGTTTCTGATCGAGGGACTGTGGGGGATAATTAATATGGGGAATTCCGAGTCAAGTCGACAAGTTGTGTTTAATGTGATTTACCATTGTTGAATTATGTTCCTATATGCATGAACGTGAAGTGAGCCTAGATGGGGTTTCTCTATTTTTCGTGTCCTTTAATGGGTACCGATTTGATTTAACTGATGGTGCTACTCGTGACTCGTTGGCCTGAACGGTGCCGAGTGAGCTCGGACCCCCCGGTCAATTATCGAGCATAAAATATTTTACTTTTAACTCTGCTTAATTCGTTGATTCCGAAAGATCTAACCCAAGGATTTTATTATTGAAACAGAGGCCGAGTCTGCACAACCGGTGGGAGGGCTTCAACGGGGAAAGAAAGGAGGGTCAGAAACCGATCTTTAGCGTGCGGAGGTCATCGATCATCGGGCGTTCGAGCGTGAACGTGGAGGTGTTCGAAAATCCGGGGGAGGAGTACCAGATCGATGGCAACTTTCGACAGCGCTGCTGCACGATCTGCAATGCCGAGAAGGAATCGGTGGGTGAGATCAGACGCAAAGTAGATGCTTCCACTAATGTGGTGCTTGGCAAGGACGTTTTCTCTCTTTGCCTCAAGCCTGGTTTCGATGGGGCTTTTGCCATGGGTTTGGTTCTTGTTCTTGATCAGATCTATGGCGATGATCCTGTTGCTGAGAGTGTTCAGGTGGAGCCGATCACAGAAGATTAGTAGTAGTAGTAGTTTTTTTTTATTTTTATTTTTGGGGGGTTTAATATCTAATGTTTGGACTCTCTCATGTTGTTTGATAGGGAACTGCTTGTCTTGGCTCAAGATCTTTATTGCATCTTACTTCAATATCTCGAACTTAGAAAAAGAGATCAAACCAAATACCATGTGGGGGTTGGCTCTGGCATTTCCCAACCATTGCTTCGGATTTGGAAACTAATAAAAAACTCAAAAATTACATCTAAAAACTTAATAAATTAAGCGGATTATATTCTCAGCCCCCAAGTTGATCCTATATTTTAAAGTGCATGCCCTAGTGCACGTATTTAATTAGAAAAAAATGCCGAGTCTTATGTAGCTGTTTGGAGCACGGAGAAAAATATACCAGTTTTTCATGGTTGTGCTTTAATTAAGGAAAGAATAGTGAGCTTGTTTTGTCCAGATTTTGGAAAAGCGCAACCAACCACTTGGTGGTGCAAAAACAACTTCAATGAATTATCTTCTCATAGCTACATCCAAATTCAACACGCTACGAAGTTCCTAAAGTTTCCTACAAATTAGTATTTTTTCTGTTTTTGGGTTCTGTTTTTCTTTATCTAGAAATTGGAATTCACAATTTTTTAACTTTGTCTTCCGATTGGTTGATATATATATATATGGCTTAGACAAGTTGCAAGCTGGAGCGTATAAGACAAGAAGCAATTTTTGAAAAATTGGCCTCCGATTAAATGCTACCTACGTATGCAACGGAAAATACTATCCTTGGGTGTCATTATCGTTATATATAAACCACCAAATTATTCAACAATTTGTTTTCCCGTTAGCCGTAAGGTCCAACTTAAAATTTCTGCAAGTGGGAAAGTTTGTGTGGAGCTAGCTTGGTTTTGTCCATGCATGGACCACAACATTCAAGCTCGATGCCTACCTAAAGACTGATCATTCGAAAACCTCTGGTGAAAATTGTAGGTAGAGAATCACAGGACCAGCTGCGCACAGTGATTTGAATGATTTTAGGGATTCCAGAAACTTTTCTCATGTTTGAATTGTAGTGATCATGTCTGCCCTGTTAATCACAATATTGATCGATCATTCCCTCTCTCTCCAATATTAATGTATTTGCTTTGGACGTACTAATAAAGAAATAATATTTGTCTTCATGTGTTGCACAAATGTCTCCTAGCCCCGTTTAGATTCATAAGTGCATTTTATTATTATATTTTTATAATTTTTTTTTACATAAAATATAAATTTATATATATATTTTTTGAATTTCAATTCACATTTTTTAAATTTCAATACATATTTTTTAAATTCTAGTATATATTTTTTTAAATATAAAATAATAATAATATTAAAAAATAAATTAAACTCACGTCAACTCATCTCATTTTCAAATTTAAACGAGACTAATCTTCTTGAAAAAAAGTTGAATAAATATAAAATTTCCATAAATTAATTAATTTTTTTAATAATAAATCTGATCACTCTTTTTAAAATAAAAGTACGTGCACTAGGCGACATTTGTCCAACTGGATTTTGGAATTCGTTTTCCCCAGAGTGGAAAAGGATATATGGTTCTCTGGGAAAGGCAACTTTCATGCACCTAATTATTAATTTGGTTTATAATTTCTAAAGGGTGATGCTACTTGTTCGCTGCAGTTTATCGGTACGCTAGTTATAAATATATATTTTTTTTAATGTGTTCAAATCTTTTTAAAAAATAAAAAAATACATTAATATATTTAAAATCAATTTTTTAATCATTAAATAAAAAAATAATAATTAATTTAAAAAATGATCATTTAGAGCAGTCACTTAGAATGGGCAGAATAGAGTTTTCCATTTCTTAAAGTTTGGACATTAATCAATTAGTCCTTTTCATCCAAGAATATGGATCTCCATTTCTTGATGAGGCTCATGTGGAAAGTTTACCTCCTAAATAACCAAAAGTAAAACCTACTGTTGAAGCATGCAATATTCTAAAACAGCTTACTTTATAAGTTGAAGGGTTCAAGTAGAACACATAAATCCACCCTGAAATTTACATCCACGGCCAACAGGGAATTCTATAACACGTACATCTCCCATATATGCATGACTTCCAGCTCATATATACTAAATTAAATTGCACTACAAAAAAAAAACAGCTATTTGTAGCATTTTAATTGCAGTCAAAATGACTATTTTTACTGCAAATACTTTTTTACGGCATTTTTTCTACTCTTTGCGACAAAATCTAATATCGCAAAAAGCCAATTTTCTTGTAGTGTTGGTATTATAATCAATATCATAGTTTTTCTAATAATATTTTTAATTTATGGTGTAAATTGTAATGGATAGTATTAATCATGATTTAGTGAAAATATCTTTAATATTTTGGTCATTTGACTTGTTAATATAAAATGAAATGATAATAAATATTATTTGTTAATATAATTTATACACAATGGATATTTATACACAATGGATACACAATGGATATTATTGTTGTTGAAAACTGATTAATTTTGTCTGATCCGGCCACCGGCCACCGGCCACGTTCGTAATCCTTTGTCCTCTAAATTCATATTGTCGTTGTTAATATGTCACTTAATTGGCTAGTTTATTGATTTCGCTCTTTTTATTTGTGAAATGATTACTTATTCAAAGAATTTAAGTTGATAAAATGAGATAAATCTTATTATTTTATATTTTAATTTTTTTTTTACTTATAACCCAGTCAGATTTCTCCTTAATTAATAGGTCTAACAAGTAGTTAAAATATTTAATTAAATAAAATATAGAGTCATGATTCGAACTCAAATACTATCCCAAAAATTTAAGTTGATAAAAAGAGTTATATTTTATTATTTTATATTTTAACACTTTTTTTTATCTGCAAGAATATTAACCTTTTCCACTTATCCGACGTCGTTTGATGTCATATAAAAGGCTACGATCTATGTTAAAAAAGACGCATAAGATTGTTCCGTCTCAAATCAACGTGCGCAGCCTATTGATCACAAAATAGAATCAAATTCAAGCTAGCAACTTTGAATGAAACCAAGCTAGATAGCTGAAGATGCATGGGCGCGCAGTTTTTACTTTCTATGGACGGTTGTCGATCGACGTCGTGCATGAGTATATTAATATGCCACCCGAAAGGATTCTCGATCTGCTATTTGTATTAAATTCTCAAGTAGTCGGAACTCATACATATTCTGTTTGATCTACATCGCTTTCAGCTCCTGATCAATGGACAACCCAACATGCACGATGAAAGGACATCCGTTGAAGCTATATATAAACAAAAAGAAAGAACAAAGAAAAAGAGATGGCCACTTTCTTATACAAAGAAAAAAGCTGAGGCACCTTCTTGTTTAAAGTTAATGATGGTGTGAGAATATTAAACGTGTGCGTTAGTTTTTTGTTCCACTTACGTAGACGTTGCAGGTCTAAAAACACTACAAGAAATATAGCCTTTAATAACGTTTTTTGTATTGTCGCAATAGCAATTGATGGAATAAGTAACTTAATAGTGTCAAATGAGTTGACCTATATAGTATAATATACATGTCTTGGCACGACACAAATACGATTTGACGTCCCTAATCCGGAAGTGTATATTTATATATATATTCGTCTATTAAACGGGAAATTTTTGTCACATTTTTTTTTCTCATTTTGCCCGTGGTTTTATCACCAAATCACATTTTGTTTTCTTAGTCTTTTTGGATATTTCTACCCATGGCAAACCAGCATTAAAAAAACATCGGAGAAGAACCAACAAATAGATGATGGAAAGCGAGAAATAGGGATTGCAAAGAAAACATACCTATGAATGGAGAATTGAGAGTAGTGGAGAAATACACAACTAGCTAGAACATGAGGGAGCGTATTTCAATATAGCTTGCTAGAAGGGAAAAGTACCCCCAAAAAGAAAAAAAATTATATTGAAAAAAGAGAAATGATAGATGCAAACGTGGAATTGTAAGCAACATGCAGTCCTTTTGAAAAAAAGTGAATATATATTAGACCAATTTGAAAAAAATTAATTTTTTTAACGGTAGACCTTTTTTTTTATCAAAGCGACTGTATACCGTTTGTAACTCAACGACTATATATATATCATTGTTCTTGAAAAAAACCTTTGAACTTGCTCAGTTTAGCATTTCTCTTCACAGTCTTCAATAAAACTTTGCTATTCATGAAAATATAAAAATCTATAATCCTCCTTGCAACATGAAGCCCATCATACCAACTCTTAGGGGTTGGCTCAAGTGGTAAGGTTCTTGAGCTTGGGAGTATATATACTTCTCCTACGTTTAAGATTCAAATCCTCTTAAGTACAAATAATTTTTAGGGGCTATTAGACTGAGAGATTTTTTTCTTTAATTAATCGAGTTGCACTTGTGAAAAACTCTTTGTTAAGAGTTTGTACACCACTGAGATTAGTCAAAATACTATTCCATACACTTAGTGCTGATAAATAAAAAAAGAAAAAGCAAGAAGCCCATCATTCCCTGGATGTGAAGGGAGAAAGAGCTCCTTGTTACAAACTACTTGGTCCCAAGAGTTTGGCTCTCTAGAAAGATGATTGGTTACAGGATCTAGAAGCTCAATTGATGGGATTGTCAGTTTGATATAGAAGAAAAGAGAAAGAGCTTTTGATGGGTTGCTGCGGTGCCAATGAGTGAAGGGAGAGAGAGAATCAAAAAAGAAGGAATAAGACTAGGGTTTTAAAGCTAGGGTTGAAACGATGTCGTTTAATTGGGAAGCTGGGATTCCACAAAGGTTGGGCTTATTTTTTGATCTCTGGACTTTATATTTAAAATCAAACTATCTTAAAAATTAGCCCATCTAAAAATTTTCTCATATATAATTTATAGTATTTTTTCTTCTAAAATAATACTAATTGTTCATAAAAAAAAATTTTATGAAAAAATTGTTCATAAAATTGTTATATACAGTAAAAAATTCTATATACAGTCACTTTTGTATATTCTTTTATACACTCTTGATTGGCTACATCACTTTTTAAAAAAATAAAATAACTGCTCTGACTAATCGAATCGGTGGAGTGCACAAGAAATATGTAAAAATGATTGTATCTAACAAAATTCATATTCATATTTATAAATAAATAAATAAATTAATTAAAACATCTTCATATGTTAACTATATATTATGGTTATTAATATTTTATTTCCATGAGTGTATCATGTCTAAATTATAAAATATATAATAGTTTTGAATCATAAATAAATCTATCAAAAGAAATTTAAATCTTTACATTTCTATATTCTCGAATATAATACATGACTTTTACAAGACGATCACATGATGCGGATAAATATGGGTTTGATTGTATTCATGCTAAATGAAACCTTATATCATATTTTATATTAATATTGACCATAAATCCATCCTGAAATTTACATCCACCTAACATGGAATTCTTTAACAGTTATACGTACATCCCCCATGCATGAGTACTTCCAGCTCATATATATTACTAAATTAAGTTGGTATAATTATGATCAATATCATAGTTTTTCTAAGAATATTTTTAAATTCCGATGCAAAATATATATTGTAATGGATAGTCATGATTTAGTGAAAATATCTTTGATATTTTGCTCATGATTTGACTTGTTAATATAAAATGAAATGATCATAAATATTATTAATTAATATATTTTATACAAAATGGATATTTCCAACGGCTTATCATGTTGTTATTGAAAACTGATTAATTTTGTCTGATCCACCGGCCACGTTAGTAATGATCCTTTGTCCTCAAAATGCACTTTGTCGTTGTTAATATGTCACTTAATTGTTAGTTTATTGATTTCGCTCTTTCTTTTTTATCTGCAAGAATTTTAACTTTTATATGATCATATAAAAGGCTAATTATAAGATCTGTATATGCTTAGAAAGATGAATAAGATTGTTCAGTCTCAAATCAACGGGGGAGGCCCATTGATCACAAAATAGAATCAAATTCAAGCTAGCTGTAGATGCATGGGCGCGCAGTTTTTACTTTCTATGGACGGTTGTCGGTCGACGTTGTGCATGGGCTTGACGTACTCGAGTTATATATATATATATATATATACACACTAGTCGGAACTGCAACTTGTGATGCACGTTTACCTAGTTGCAAGCAGAATGAAAGAATCATTGAAGAAGATTATATAACAGAATGAACAAATAGTACAAATATATATAAACCATGCACAAATATAAACTATGGTCTAAAGTCCTTACCAAAAATATCACCAAATCAGATCAATTAAACAATAAAAGCATGCACAAAAAATACACTATAGTCCAAAGTCTCCATTAAAAATTAACTACCAAATCAGATCAATTAAAAAAATAGAAAAAAAGACTAAAACAATGACATAAAAACCAAACCACAATTTAAAGTGCTTAAAAGCCATCAATTGAACTATAAAAACATGCAAAAAAACAAAAAACTACAGTCCAAAGTCCTAATAAAAAATATACTACATGGAACTCGTGAATATTAGAATGATTGAAATCTATAATCATTATTCATAGAAATATCACATAGAAAAAAAAGTTTTTCTAAAGTAGAAAAGTTCTTGTCACTCAACTATGAAATGTATCCTGTATTCACATATTGACTCAATCCTGAATGCTCAACAGTTAATAATTTATACCAAAAATGCTGACCCCCAAAACCATCGCCTTTTTTCTTTTATCAATTGATGTAATATGTGTGCAATCTAAAAAACTAATCGACTCAAGAAATCACTTAAAATACCTGTGCTATAGGTTCTTCAATCGACTATTGCTATGACCAGAAACATGCTTAAAAAAATTTATCCATGTGGATTTTACACTCAATTAATCAATTATTTCAATTAATAATTATATTTAGTTAGGAAAAACTTGGTAGTAAGATTTGTTTACTAAACTAGATTCCAACATTGCTCCCTCTGCTACTTGGATTTTTGTTTAATTAAATAGTTGCGTTTGGCCAAATTGGAATATGAGTGCTTTCACTGATGATGAATTCTAGCGAGCTTTTAGTTATAAAAAGCTGATAATCAATTCATTTCTCCACTGAATTATAATTTTATGTCTGTGCTAAAAGCCTAAAATATTCTTTCACCTAATCAGATTAGAGAGGGTAAAAATTATATTGTCATTCTATTCATTTTGTAGATCTGTTTCATGAATTAGGTATTAGACAAAGTCTAATTCTTTCTTTCTTATCCTCTATTATCTTGTGCTGATTTCATCTAATGGTTGTTACTTCTTATTGGCATTGGTTGTGCAGCACAATTGTGGTTAGTTCAGGTTTGGGCTGTTTTAGCTACAACACCATTGCCTTGCTGCAGGCATTCACACAAATCCTTTTATTGACAAAAAATGGTATGACAGTGAACTCCTTTAATTGCATTGTTGTTATTTCAAGTTCAGCTTCAAGGTGTTAGGTTTTGCTAGTAAAGATCTTCCATCTAGTAAGTACATTCATTTAATTACCATTTAGTATTTGTAGGAGTATTTAAAAGAAAATTAATTACATTTGCAATGCCTGACTAAATACTATCTAGCTTTTGTTTTTCATATGCAGTGGGTGTTAACCAACCTGAGACCAACAAACTCTTTCGATCCATTGTCATCAACTTCCTTATGGGTATTTGACCTCAAGAGAATATCTTTGCTCTAATTTTCCATGCCTTAATTTGCTTTTCTTTATAGATGATTGTGTACAAAGAATGTAGTAAGGCTTTCATTAACTAGTTTCCTATAGGCGTTGCCTTTAATTTTCTTCAAAGGTATAAAATTCAATAAAAGATGTCAATATGCTTCAATTTGTATTTTTAAGCAAACACGAATTGCACTATTCTGAACTGGTGTCCAATAAAGTGACCTAATTGCATTAGCTTTCTAGGTTCTAGATTCTCCATACCTAGAAGAATCTCTTCCGTTCTCAGTTAGTCAATTTCTCTAATACAAGAATATATATTGTGTGCTGGTTGGGGTCTAAACTCATTATTTCAATATCTAGGCATGTGCAATTGCTCATGGGTAAAATGGCACACCGGTGGGTTGATATATCTGTAAGAGAGATAGATTATGATTGCTCAAATTAGTGGCTGAATCAACAGGTACATGAACATTTTGGTTGGTACAAATGGACTAATTGTATGCTATTTTACATTCCAGATTTTGCTTGGCTGAAATTATGCACCTGACTAGATGGATGAGGGTTAAAAGATCAGAGTCAATTTGAGGCACGTGATAGTTGCAATTCGGATCTCTCAATTGCTTAACCTAATGACTTGCTTCCCAGCAAGTCCATCAAACTCCCCATATGCTGGTGAAGTTTACACTCAATACTTGTAGTTAGCAAATGAAAAGTGAATCATTTTGGTTAGCAAGTAGCATATAGCATTGGGATTACTAGTTGGTGTATTATTGAATTTGCAAAGATAGGATGGGTGAATTACTACAATATATATTAGTCACCAACTGATAAAATCTCCCTGATGTATCATTATGGTTTTTTTTTTTCATGTAATAGGGTGGTGGTTGCTGCCTTTCTTTTTGTGTTAATTGTAGTCTTATTGTATGAACTACTTAATGAAGTGTGACTTGGATGAATGAATGAGAAATTAAGGATTTGGTTATGTTTTAAATTTGGATTGAAAATAGTGCTGCCAGGTTCATAATATATATATACATATATATATATATATATATATAATATGATGCATTGGCCATAGGAATCCAGTTATCTCCAATTATGCAGTGCATGGATGCTGTTTTAATTTATGTATTATGAACAAGTACAAATTGTTGGCTTCAATGTGATGATGTTTAGCGTTGGCTGTAGGATCTTTTAACAGATCAATATATAGTACTGAGTTGTTAATTTGCAACAGGTTATTTTGGAATGATTGGGTTTAATTAATTTGGCCAGTTTGCACATTTGTTATTTTGGAATTAATTTGCAACAGGATATATATTGGAACATTTTTATTTGTTCATTCTGGCCAGTTATATATTAATACACTTCATTGAAGGAAAATGTCTTTCTTGATTTTTAATGTTTGGATGTTACGTTCATGGTTTAGTAAAACCTGTTCATTGATACCCAAAAATAAAAGCTGTGCATTAATAAAAATATGGCAGAAAAGAAAAAAAGAAAAATATCAATCTAAGGCTCGGCGTTTTTTTATGCCGCAACAAACATTACAATTGGTCTTCACCGACGCCTTGCAGTTGCTGTCAAAACTAGTATGCAACTATACTATGGTGCGTTGGAAATCTTGTCTATTTTCAACAGCCAACTTGGGCTAGTGTCATTTGCGGCTGTTATCCATGAGTTTGCAGCATTAATATGAGCTGCAATTAAACCCATAAATGCGACAGTTATTCAACAGTGTTAGTTTAAAGCAAAAGGCAGCAAACAGTGGCTACCACTGGGCGGCACCTATTAAAACGCTGTATATGTTTAATGGCAGCAGATTCTAATGGTTTATGCTACTAAGAAAATAGTCGGAAATAGCCAACTCTATTGTAGTGAAAAAAGTGAAAACTACCGATAATTTAAAAAACAAGAAAGATTTTGAAGTTACAATCGAATCTTACAAGTTCGACGTACATGAGTACGTGGAACATTATATGTATGCGCAAGTCTATCATGATCGAGAGAAGAGATTGATTAAAAATAATGCTAGAACAGGAAATAAAGTGCATTTTGGTTGGGAACTAGTAACGGCGAAGATGTTATCTATCATTTTCCACACACACACATATTTATGAGAGACCATCGCATATGCAAGTAGCAATATTGGGTCATATTTTGTGGTTTTGTTTTGGAGAAATTATTAAAGAAAAAAGAGTAATGCTAAGTCATTTCAATTCTCATATCATCTTATTAATATGCTATTGAATAATTAGATATTATTTATTATATTTTACTTGTGAATCTATTATCTAATATCATATCATAAAATGATTAGAAAATGATTACAAAATGAAAGATAAATATTTTTTTTCGAAAGGAAAAAGATGGACATATAATTAACGCGGGTAATTTATACGTATGTTCTCATGTTTATCATGATCTCATTCTTTTCATGTCAATACATTATTGTTCATATCAATAAGAATGAACAATATTTTATGGATAATGATATTTATAGTCGACTATAAGTTATACAAGTGCTGCATACTTTTTATGAAAAAAGTGATTTTCATAATTAAAAAAATAATATTTTCACATAGATTTTATATTTATTCACTTAAAAAAAAATATTAGTGCACTATACTTGCATGCATGACGACAAATTAAATATTATTTGGAGATAAGTCTACATATATATATGTTAATTTGGACCAACTGAACTTTGAGACAAGGCCATTAATTGATGGTAACTCGAACGATATATATTTATGATTATATGAATTCCTACATTGTGTTATTCATGGACGTAGACTGAATTCCTATATGAATTTCTATATTTATGATTATGCTGATATATAATAGAATCCGTTGTGTTATTCATGGACGTAGACTTACATTCTCACAAGTTTTACCTTTTATCTCAACTTACGACCAAAAACTAATTAACAAAAAAAAAAAAAAAAAAAAAAAAAAAAAATCAAGGGATCGATCCCTTTATTCGTCATGTGCTAAAAAAATACATTAGATAGTTCTACTTCAAACCTCAACCACACTTATTTTTAAGTTTTACAATCATATAAAAGTAAAAAAAAAAAACAGGCCATAACGTTGCTCACATGGCTCGAAACGGCATACTAATCAATTTTGAATAAAATTCCGCTCTTCTTAATTAATTTATTACAATAGAAAACCCACGACAATGGGAAATAATGTGACCAGAAAACTAGCAAAGATCCCGGATGATGAAGAATCGGGTAGCATCTGAGCCGGTGGGCCGGTGGATTGCTCACTGGCTGCTTGACGAGCTGGGCTGTTCTGAGTGCTCCGCCTACGCCTAGTATTACTTCTAGGAGGAGTTCTGGTTGAAGGTGGAGTTGATGATCTGGTTGAAGGTGGAGTTCTGTCTGGAGGTGGAGTAGCATCTAAAGAGCTGGAGACAGAAATGACTAACTTCTGGCCTGATTGGCAATGCTGGTTGAAGGTGCAAGCATGGTAAAGGTTGCCAGGTTGCCAGCATTTGAGAGGGTTATGTTGACAGGGCCTCTGGTTAGAGTCTCGCCAATGGGGTTGGCTGAACTGCAGGAATCATACGACTCTTTTGGGATTTGAAGGACATCATCCTCACTTGTGTTGAAGTTGAAAGCTGAGAAACACATGATATATATATATATTATATGGTCTATTAGAAACTAGAATATTTCGATATAATAGACTTTTGGTCTAAACACTACACGTTAAATATTTTTATTTCTATCATGTACACTAGGTTTCTTTTTTAGTTAAAGAAAATATTGCTGTTATTTGAAGAATGAATACTGTGGAAAGAAGAAAGAAATGGTGGTGATCAATATTAGTGATAATGAAAAAGAGAAGAAGAAACAAGAAGCAAGTAGCTAGCTAGGTATCTTACTTAGAATATCACCGACCTGAACTTCCTAGTGGCAGCCCAGTTCTCATATGCCACAGCTCCATCTGGTGGAATGCTCCAACCCATGCTATCTCCCACAACATGTACTGTTTGTTCTGCTGTGCATTGTATAAACACCGCAGCAATTACGCCATAAGCAACCACAAGTGAAGTACTCGTAAACTTTTGCATTTTGTCGGCCAATTAATTAGCTCTATCTGATGATCACAATAATCTAAAACAACGTACGCTTTTATGCACCTTTGACAGAAGTTAAGCAGCTGCTGATCAGTTTGTGCTGTATGTATGTATATGCCTTTGATGACAATGCGAGAGTTCCCTCTGTCCTCGGAGCTTATACATAATGACGGAAAAAACGAAGTGCAATACTTCTGGCCTCTTGGACTGCATGATTAAACAGCGGGGATCAGGTTGAGGCCGTGTTAAGGGTGGAGCTAGCCAGGTCCATTCTGTACAAAAACGTCAAAGCATCAACATGTTGAAACCTAACGCAATATGTAGACACTACAAGAAAATTAGTCTGTTATGATATTTTTATAATAGTCAAATAAATTATTTGAGATATAAAAATATCACAACTACTTATTTAATTACTGTAAAAATATCATAAAGTCCAATTTTCTTATAATAAGAAATTTTTTGAAAGTTGACTTGTTCAACCTTGCTGTCTCTGGACCCTACATTTATTATCATTCAATTAGGGTTTGACTGCCACTCCGTTGGACTAGTAATACTTGGCCTGTTAATTAGCTACTACGCGCTTATAATCTTCAGGATATATATATATATATATATATATGTGTGTGTGTGTGTGTGTATATATATGGAAAACATATGTGATAAATACGTTATACGTACTCATGATCTTTAGCTTATCATTTTAATTTTTTCAGAGGAGCTCGTGCAGACTTTTTTTTCTTTTTTATATTTTGAGAAATAATTTCATTGATTGAAACTCATTGAATATGAAGTTTACAATGTAATCAAACGATCAATTAATTTTATAATGACGCACAACTTATAACATCTTTCAGACAAAATTTGAGAGAACTAGCACTGACTCCAGATGAGACATTTATTAATTTTCTCTAAAAGAGAAAACTAAACTCTTAGCGGACATAAAGTCTGGGTGAGTATTTCTCAAATTTACAATTATCTCTATACAAACACTATTTATAAAATCATAAAACAAACACAATCAAAACACAACAAATACATACAACCAAAAATCAAAATCAGTTGTGGTCACTACAACAAAGTTAGGATTTTCCAGCAATTTAAGCAGCTGGAATAGACTACCAGATTTGCTGAAATAAGTCAAAGCCGAAGATTTTGCAGTCGACGCATGTTGGACGTGAAAGAAATGTCTGAATTGCACAGTAGCATCGATTCCCAATTTTCGTCGTCATTAATACTTATTTCAACGCATTATATTCCTTGCAATGACATGATGGACTCGCCGCAAATCATATGAAACATATTCAATCAGTTATCGTCGCCAATATCATTTGCATCAAATTATTTTGTCGCATTAATGTATATTATTTCACGGCAACGTTTCTATTTGCAATGTTTCCCTATTTGCAACATGTGGTAGCTATTTCCAAAAGTTCTATTGGTTGCAAAAAGTGCTAGAAATCGTCACAGATGCCTATTACCATTGATTTTAGCCCCGTCGCACGTTGGATGCCACTATTTGCATATTCTGCTCGATCAATTCATCACCAAAAAAATCATCCAATAGAACCAATATTATCCATCAACATGCTGACACATGTTTGCATATTCTGCTCGATTCATTCAGCTAACCTCCAACTCCAGACGTAGCTATTATAAAGTTGAATACATTCACATGGCAGCAACCACCCAGATACAAGCAACTAGTTTCTACATACCATTACAAAAACATGTGATAATAACATGTGCATATATTATATATATGCTGGTGCAATCACCCAGTCATGCTTCAGTACATAAATGACTACATTCTTTGCCATCATATGTAGACCAATATATACACTTGTCATGTTTTCTGAATTAGTTGGTGGTAGACCTTAACTTCAAGCTTGGCTTATTGGGAAGCAGGTGTGGGTCACACATCTTCAATACACTGAATCTATGGAGAGCACCTCTGTACCATCCTTAGACGTTCCACCTAGGTGCAACATTTCAGTCCTAATATCAATATGGTCATTAGTTAGTATTACATACAGGCAATGTTTAATAGACCCAACATCAGCCACACAAAATTCAGTTTTATAAGTGTTAATTGAGTGAACCATCAAGCCTTTATAATTAGTAGCCACACTGAACCACCCATTTCAGCATCAGAAATTGATAAAAACAGAATATACAACAATGTTCAATACTGGTAAAACCTAGAAAACCATGCTAGATTATATACCCTACCATTTAGTTAATGGGTAATGCATTTAATGGGTCTGTAAAATTAAGGCCAAGATCTCTGCATTCTAGAAAATTGCTATCTCTGTGAAATGATATTACCTAATTAATGAAATATCTTTAGCATCCAATCTGAAAACTAACCAGATTTATCCATGTCGCCATGTACTTGTAGAAGTTGATCAGCATGTCCATCTATATGGCAACCAACGCAGCAGCCAATCCCAACTTTTGCCCTTTATACCTGTGATAGAAACACACTAGTTAATACAAACATCATGCGATAGACATTAATACTTATACAAAAACATATTATATATAGATACTTACATGAGCAGGCCCAACACTTTGCAAAATAAATATTATAGCTGCTGCCATTGTAGCATCAGGATCCTCACAAATCTGAAATGAATCCTTATGGCTGGTGCCTTCTAGTTCAAAGGACTGCCTTATTTATTAAAACCTATTCTTTAACTCTTGCATAGCAAAGTCTTCTTTCAATCCATATGCATGTAATATACTGAATTTTATATTTTGAAAACCAAGTCCAATGTATTTGCAACCTACATGTGCAAATTCAGTAATTACTGAAATTTGGCATGCAGGACTGCCTCAAGAAAATCAAGCAGAAAATGTGAACACCATTATATGGCAGCTCATGCTTGTGCTTTTGGCAATTCTCCTATTTATGATTGATACTTATGGAGGCGTATGTTGAATAAAACCCACACAATGCATAATAAATTACTTTTGCAGGAAATTTTTTACCACTGCTGCATTACCACAAACACCATAATTTTTAGGTATTATAACTTTCCATTACTAATCCTCTAGGACCATGCTAAGTAATTAAACAAGGTAGCAACCCAATTCAATAAGATACATGTGTGGATGCAGGGGAGGAGATATTCTTAAATCAAATAAGTATCAGAAAACTATAATGCCAATCAAACGAGCTTGTGCTTTTTATATTAATTAGCTTTCCCTAAATACTTTTATTATTCAGCCAATGTTCAGTTTTTAAGTAGTTGAAACAAGAATAAGCTGGATGATGGGGACATGGTTAGAACCCAACATCATCGTGGAAACCACTATTTGCATTTATTCCTTCCATTATACTAAAGCTCCAACATTGTGGATCAAATGTGAGGAAATTGGTAAAGTTTCAAATTGGCAATTAACATTGAAACACTTAAGTGAAATATGCTTCCACAAATGGGAACTATTTATAGGAAAGACAAAGTAGAAAAAGTCTCAGGCATTTCAGTCTACCTCTTAACTTCCTATTTAATAAAGAATCAGCATATACGATCTAACAGAAATGGAAAAAACATGAAAAATATAAAAGATAAAAAACACCCGACCATAGATTGATTACTAGAGGAAATGGTCACCACCAAATGAAGATACTACGTCAATAGACTATTTTCTGCTTCAGTGAATATAGCAAAAAAGGGAATTGGGGTAACACTCTGTAAGTTTGTAATGAAACGAAATCAATAAAGATTTCATTTTAAAAAAATGATAAATCAGTGTCCAGCTCACCAAATTGGCCCTAATTGAAGTTGTCAGCAGTAGCTTTTATACTGTGAGTGATAAAATTTTCCATACAATTCTTGGTTAGATATATATATATATATCTATATATAATACAAGTACATGATCTTAAATGCTAGTAATTCTTTAGTGATAATTTTATTTTCTTAATTCAAACACAATCATCATTTCTGTTTTGATGACTTTTCCAGGCGAAGATTTCTAAGATTGGGGTTGAGACTTCAAGGGTATGGCAAAGATTGCAAGATTTATAACATTGAGTGGGTTTCTACATGCAAATCTTATAGTTTCTTAACAGAGCTGCTAGCTAGCATTCAACTTGTACTTTTCAATATAGCCTAAAACAGAACCCCAAAATCAACAAGGAAATGCCAAAGATTCAAGAGACAAGCATAATATCAAATTTTCACAGAATCTCATTCATCTTATTTTGGGAATTGTAAGGGTGAAGGGGAGAGCTTTTTCAAAAGGGTGAAGCTGTTACCTTTTAGGGCAGCAAAATTACCACCCACCGTGACGTCGATTGGGAAGGAATCTCCAAATTAATATGGATGGGGCGATACTTCAACGGGCTAGCTCGCCAAAGGTTGAATCCGGTGGAAATCCATGCGCAATTGGGACCCCACTGCAACGTGGATTAATTTATTTGATACAAGTTCTACCTGTAGATAAGCATCTATTTATAAATTCCTAATTTTAATAAAAAAGAAAAGAAAAATAATAAAAGTATAATTAATAAGTCATTTCACCTGATCGACAAGTAAACCACTATGCTGCCAAACTTTGTCGACCACTTCTTGTGCTGCAGCTTTACGTAAAGTACTTATTGATTTACAAGCTACTAGAAGAGGGTACATAAGAGCCTGTGAAATGAATTGAATTATTGTAATTCATGTGGATGGAAAATAATTAAAATAAAATGAAAGGCATCTATAATGCGGACATGGGTTGCAACACATTCCATGAATACCTTTTGGAATCTCTATATTTATTCATCTCAAGAACTGCATTCCATGAACACCTTTTCAGTAATGTCTAATTCTAGGTTGCCAACAAATTTTACCATCACTGCCTTGTCTCAACCTAAGAGTACAAACAATTAAAGAACGAAGAGATCAACTCTGCCTCCCAATCATGTGTTGATTTAATGAAGGTAACATTCCATTGGAATCTGTATATATGTATATATATATATATATTTATTAAAGATATGCAAATGTTTTGCTAATGAAGCCTCCTTATAGCAAGCCATCTCAAAGGCCGATCCTCACATAGCACATCATGTGAAATGCAGGACATTAATTTGAAAAGTTGAAAATATTACTTGATCTCTTCGTCGAAGCTAAGCCTTGTACTATAAGTACCATACCAATATCTTGTTAGACATGGATGCTTGCTAAGATTGCTTTGCAAAAAGCAAAACATGCCAATTTTAGCATAAATTGCGGGGCATTTGTGTTGGGATATAAGGAGGAAAGGAGGGAGCATTTATTTGAATGTTTTGTTCCATGTTGTTTTCCTGGCCAGGGAACTTGCAGCTAACACAAGTAAAGTAATCCCTCTATCCATCCTAATGTTTCTCCACACCCCAATCCCAAAAGCCCCACTTATTGCATACGAAGACCACTCTCCCTGCATCCTATCATATTTAGCTTCCAAAGAGACTCGCTAGAAAGCCTTTCTCTACATGGCCTAATGCCATAACCAGTTACCCAACCTCGCTTTGTTAAACAAGAACAGGGTTCTAATTCCTAAACTGCCTAAAGAAATCGGTGTGCAAATTCTGGATTACTTGACTACGTGCAAATCAAAACCCGATGAGTAGAGTTGGCTTATCAAAAAGGAGATGGGACTAGAAAAACCACTCATTATTCCTAGACCCACTGAGAAACCTAATAGCAGTCTCCTATTCACCGCAACTGGTAGCATTCTACTTGGTGAACCTTTAAGTCTGTCGATCGAGGAAGGAAAACATACAAACGGCTTCGTAACTAGTTTTGAAATTTACAGAAAATGGAAAGGAAATTGATGAAAAGTTGAGGGAACTGACCTATTTAGTCGGCAATGGCACATCTAGCGTAGGCCTCTTCGATCCAGGGAGTTCTGTGCATGGATGAGGGTTGTGGTGCATCGAGGTCAAACAGCTAGCCGTGAATGGAAGGGAAAGGTTGGGCGTGCGCACATATTCAGATGGGGAAGCTTTTCGAAAGATCTATGGTGATTAATGCAGAAAATTAGGGATACTAAAGAGAGGAGATGAACTACATGGAGGAATAATGCGGGAGTTTTACACATTTTGTGCCTAGCTATCTATCTGTACTTTGTTATTGTAATATATTCACTACCAACGAATTAAAAGTAGACACTAGAGGGGAAAAATTACGACGGACGCAATCGACACAATAACCACCCAGTCGCTGCAACAAACTGGACAATATCGAGTTAATTCGAAACCGGACTTCATGCTGTGACGATCTAACAATCGTCTTAAGAGAGAACCAAATGCGGCTATTTCTTTTGGGGCATTTTTAAAATTGCCGTAATAGGCCAACATTGTTGTAGTGGGTGGCGCGTGGACAATACGTGTCACTCTAAGTTTGAAATTAAACTCATAGATTAGGTAACTTGACGACACAGAATCAAACTGGAACCGTGCACAATGGAAGGGTCTCCCGATTTGCGAGGCATGTTTAAATACTATCCGAAAACTATACCCCGCGTGTTTTAGTCACGCACCGCTCTGATCACCAAAAACCTAGGTTGACAGCAAGATCGACGGATGGAGAACACTCCGGCGAGGCGTGTGGTGGACTTTCGACCCTCAGACTACCTCAACCTGCTTCAGTCGAATCCACACTAAAAAACAAACAAATCACCATCAACCCGAAACAACCATGGTGTTCGGGAAAGGAGAAAAGAAAAGAAGAGAATAGAGAAAAGGGAGAGACAGAGGGGTACTGGATGAAGCCAAACTCTGCCCCACCCCCAAGGGTGGAGATGGAGAGTTTTTTCGAGAGAGAGTTTTTCTTCTAATAGAGAGAGCTTTAGTTGGGCCAACAACTCGTGCAGACTCTATCTAGGTAATGCATCTATATTAGTTTAGAGAAAATTGATATAATAACTTTTGATGACCGATGGAGATGGAACTAATTAAATAATTAAGGAGGTCTCGCAGGGACACACTACAAAAAAAATCAGTATTCTTGACGGAGTATTTGCTGCGAATATGACTATTTACTGCGAAAATTGACAGAGAATAACCATTTTGACAGGAAATAGTTGGTCATAGAAAGTCAGATTTCTTGTAGTGGCATATATTATATAGCAATGCTACTTATCATCATATTTTTCATCATTATCTTATCATTCTATAATGTGCATTAAATGATTAAATGATTAAATGATTAAATATTATTTATTATGTTTTATTTATTAGCGTATTATCTAATACTACATTATAAAATGATAAGAGGATGATGAAAAAGATGATGTTGAATATATTTATTCTATATTATATGTCCCAATTTTTATTTTTAATAGTTTATTCCTACATATATATATATATAAATAAACATTATCTTAATAAACAGCTGAAAAAATTTAACACAATTAATTATTTTACCTGCATGCATGCATAATCATTAATCGAGCATATACATATATATATATGTAGTATATATGTACGTAAAACTCTTTTTTTATCTCTTAAAATTCTCAATATTTAGAAGAAAATACAATTAAAAAAGGAAAATTTATCAAATAAATTGATGCAGTAAGTCAAACCTAAAAGTAATTAATTTTATGGAACCGGCGAGCGGGAAAATGGAGGAAAAAGAGAGAGCGAAATGAAAAAAGGGAAAAACATAGAAAAAAAAGGGAAGAAAATGAACATGTGGCATATTAATTATATACCATATCAATTTCTTTATAAAATTCTTTTTTTGTCTCTAACATCTTCCTAACTTTTATTACGTTAAGAGTCTTATAAGATCATGTACTGTCCGTGTGTAATATCTATAGATTATATAAATGGAGCTAACGCCAAAGGAACCGTGGTGGATAGGCTGTCAGAAATTAAAGTTCCGTTTGCGAGCATTAATAAATGAAACATTATTTTGAGAGGTTAGCGCAGCTTAGAAATTATATTTCATCTGGAAGTACTCTTGGGCTCCAATCTTGTTTATTTATTTTTTTCTTCTGAGCAAGATGAGATATTATTAATAAAACTAATCAGATACAAGGACGATTACAAAATAATACCAGTACTGCAAATAATTAAATAGAAAAATTGGGGTTTTTTACCATGAAAATTTAGTACGAGAGGGCGTATTTGAATTAAAAGAATATTTTTGTAAGTTTGTGTGGTCGCTATTTATTATACAAGGTTGTGCCCGTATCAATTTTGTGATCGATAAATTTTCCTTATTTATTCTGAGACGAAATTGAGGTCATGGTGCTAATAATATCTTCCATAACTGGGTCCATATTCTAGTCTTGCGGCGTGGATGGAGTTGTAATTGCCTATATGGACGTAGCTCTTGAATCACCTTCAATTATTATGGTGGCAAGTTTATCATGATCGAGAAAAGAGAAGGATAAAAAAATACTGCTAGCTAGACGTGACTAGTACAGGAAATAAAGTACATTTTAGATGGGAATTAGGCTAAAATATTATCTATCTATTATATATAAATAATGTTACGTATAGTTGTTGAGTTGCAAACGACGTATAATCATTTAAAAAAAAAAGTAAGTTCACTATTAAAAAAATTAACTTTTTAACTTATTACTTATTATTTCTATTGCAACTTTTGACTCTACTTTTTCCCTAACTTGTTTTTGTTATTGTTTTTCTTCCTTCTTCCTTCTTCTTTCTTAGTGTTTTTCTCTTTTCACTATTCATCTTCTTTATCTTAAATATCACATGAAAACTTAAACCATAAAACTCCATTTATTTCTAAAGATAAAACCTATAGCATTGAGAAATATACTTCCACTAGCATGACTTTATCTCCGTGAGCTTTTTCTTCAATATCACATTTTCCGTTTGTGATACGAAAAAGCTCACCAATATCCCATTGAAGGCTCCATTTTCACCAATGTGCTTCCAACCTTAATGCGGAAAAGATTCCATGGAACTAGAGATTAATCTCAAATCAAATAAAAAAAGAGAGAGTAAAAAGTAGATAATTAGATTTGGAGCAGGGACTGTGAAATTGAGAGAATGAAGTGGTTTGTGATACGGTCTGCAATAGAAGGGATTAGACTCAACCGAAGGGTAAAACATTAGAATCTGAAATGTAAAAAAGAAATTGTGAAAATAGGTAGTGGAGTGGCGATAATCTGAAATGTAAAAGAATGTTGAAAATGGATAGTGGAGTGGAGAAGAAGGCATCAAGACTCAAAGCTTATTAGCATAACACCTATCCTATTAGATAAAAAATAGAATATTCTAGAATAGTACATTTCTGTTATTTTATTTTTATTCTTTGTAACAGAATGATTCCCTTGTACATGTGTATATCAGGTTGGTTATTCAGCAATACTGTGTAGCCTACATGGTATCAGAGCTGCTCGACTAGCAATCTCGTGATCCATAGCCTTCTTTGCAAATTCTTCCTCCACTCTCTCATCCTTATCCCACATTGTTGCAACCAAACTCACTACAGAAAATTTTCTTCTATGGCAGGTTCAATTCTTTGCTTATTTACGAGGTCAAGACCTCTATAGTTTTGTTGATGGCACAACACCTCAACCAGCTGAATTTCTTACCGCTACTGAATACCAACCACCCAAAACCAACCCAGATTTTCTTACCTGGAGATGCACAGACCAGATGGTGCTCAGTGTCCTCTTCTCTTCTCTCTCGGACTTTGTTCTTGTCAAGTGCTGTCATCTAAGACCTCACGCGAGCTCTAGCTTGCTGTGCAATCTCTTTTTTCTTCCCATTCACATGCCAAGGAATTTGAAGTGAAATTTCAACTTACTAATCTGGCTTGAGGAGAATCATCGATCTCAGATTACTTCTGTAAAGTAAGAAATCTTGCTGATACGTTAGCAACTACAGGAAACCCACTCTCTGATAAGGATTTTGCTACTTACCTTCTCAATGGTCTGAGACCAGCCTATAAAACCTTTGTGAATCAAAACCAGATTTGCGCCCTTTACTTCTCATGAGCTCTACTAGATGCTGTTGATTCATGAGAGTCGACTCTCACATGTTGCCAATAAGGTTGCTGTTGAACCTTCGGCAAATTACTCAGCTCACAGTGGCCGTGATCAATGCAGTAGAGGTCGTGGTGGCTGTCAAGGTAGAGGTCGAGAGGGAGGACGCTTTAACAATCAACATTGTAGTGGTCGCTCTTCTTACAATCCCTCTGGAAACTTTTATCAAGCACCTGGTAACCCCTAGCCCACATGTCAAGTTTGTAACAAAACCGACCATGTAGCTCTTTAATGCCGATACCGTTTTGATCACTCTTACCAACTTGACCCACCCCAGACTTTCTTTGCAAACCATACCTCAACCATCTCTTTCACCGATCAAACATGGTATCCCGACTCGGGCGCAACCCATCACCTTACCCATGATCTTCAGAACCTCAACCTCATCAGCAAACCATACTCAGGTGGTGATGCAAGTCGCATACGAGACTACTCGTGCCTTCCCATTCAAAACACTGGTGAAAGTTCTCTAATCTCTAACTCTTTTCCTTTCGTTCTAAAAAATCTACTTCATGTTCCTAATATCTCAAAAAATCTAATCTCTATGTTACAATTTTGTATCCAAAATTCATGTTTCTTTGAGTTTCACGCCACTCATTTCTCTATGAAGGATGCTCAGACGGGGATCATCCTTCTCACTGATTGAACTTGTAATGGTCTATATGCATTTCCAACAATAAAATTCTTCGTTGCTTCCACCTTTCTCGACTAACGGACCTCTCTTCCGACCTGGCATCAGTGACTGGGTCATCCATCTCTCCAACTTGTCTCCAAGATTGTCCACAACAATGGCTTGCCTCTTTCCCCTGGTTCATCTTCTTTCTGCTGCCCGTATTATCCCCTTGCCAAGAGCTGCCAACTCCCGTATGGGCCGGGCCAGGCCATCTTTACCAAGCCTCTTCAATTGCTCACTGTTGATCTTTGGGGGCCATCTCCAATTCTTTCCAAGAATGGTTTTCTTTATTACGTTTCTTTTGTAGATCATTTCAGTCGATATACTTGGCTCTTTCCTTTAAAAATGAAATTTGATGTTCAGTCCATTTTTGTTCAATTTTTACCTCTTGTTGAGCATCTTTTTAATTGCAAATTAATTACGCTTCAAACTGATAATGGAACTGAATTTAAGCCCATTACAACTATTTGCTCAAAACTTGGTATTAAGACCAGATTCTCTTGTCCATATGCCCACCAACAGAATGGCCTCGTAGAACGGAAGCACCGACATATTGTTGAAACCGGGCTTGCTCTACAACCCATTCCTCTTTTCCAAACTCTTATTGGGTTGAGGCTATTGAGACTTCGGTCCATTTAATAAACATGCTCCCTTCTAAAGTCCTTAATAACAAATCTCCTCACTTTATGGTCCATCACAAAGAGCCCAACTATTTATCCTTAAAAGTTTTTGGGTGTGAATGCTGGCCCAATTTAAGGCCCTATAACCAAAATAAACTTCAGTTTCGCTCTATTAGCCCGTGTCTTCTTGGATTACAGCAGCTTGCATAAGGGCTATAAATGCTTGGAGCCCAAGTCCCAAAAAATCTATATTTCCCGCAATGTTACTTTCAACGAAACATCCTTTCCATTTGCTCAATCAACACAGATTTCCTCATCTTCTCCTACTTCTCTACATTCGGCCCATCCTCAGGCCCTCCCACCTTTATTCTCCTCTTCCATACTTGGACCTGGCCCAGGCCCATCTCCACACTTACCCTCCTTTGCCTTGACCCCATCCTTTACGAGTCCTAATTCCTTTCTTCCTCACCCAGCCTCCCCGAACCCTAATTTCAGCCCTTCCCCTTCCTCTATTCCTCGATCCACCTCAAACCTGCTTCCTTCGTCCTCATCTCTCCCTTCTCATTACTCTTATACTTCTCTTATCCCTCCCAGGTCTCCGATTATTACATGGAGCAAAACCAATTCTTCTCGCCCAAAACTCCTTTCGGATGGCATGATGCTGTATCCTTCGCAGACCTGCCTCAACACCATGGTGGACAATCCTGATGAACCCACCAGTTTCTCAGCTGCTTCAAAGCTTCCTGAATGGTATGATGCTATGTCCCTTGAACATAATGCTTTGCTTGATAATAAAACCAGCACTCTGGTTTTTCCCCCACCCAACTCTAATGTTCTTGGCTGTCGTTGGGTATATAAAACCAAGTTGCATGCTGATGGTTCTTTTGCTCGCTGAAAGGCTCGATTGGTAGCCAAGGGCTATCACCAATAGTCTGGATTGGACTATACTAAAACGTTTAGTCTTGTGGTTAAGGCCATCTATGGTCTTAAACAGGCTGCTCGTGCCTGGTTTGCTCAACTGAGCAACTGGTTACTAGCTTACAGGTTCTCTGCTAGTAAAGCATATCCCTCTCTGTTTATTCTCAACATTGATGGCCTAATAATTTATCTGTTAATTTATATTGATGATATGGTTATTATCTCTTCCCAGCCCAGTGTTATTGATGCTTTCATCTCTGCTTTGTCTAATGCCTTTCCTGTGAAAGACCTGGGTAAATTGTCTTATTTCTTGGGCATTGAAATTGATTATTCTGCTGATGGAGTATTTTTGTCTCAACGAAATTTTATCAAAGACCTTTTAGTCAAAAGTAATATGCTTGATGCCAAGCCTATTACTTCTCCTATGGCAGCTGCTCTGAAGTTATCTCAATATGATGCTCCTCAGTTTGCTGATCCTACCCTTTTCAGAAGTATTATAGGTGGTTTACAATACATTTCTCTCACTAGGCCTGACATTGACTTTGCTGTGAACAAAGTATGTCAGTTCTTGCATTGTCCAAAGTTGCTATATTGGGTTGCAGTTAAATGGATACTAAGATATTTGAAGGGTTCTATTAACCTTGGCTTATGCTTCAAACATGCCTCCAATGTCTTCCTTCAAGCTTACACGGATGCGAACTGGGCAGGCTGTCCTGATGATCGACTAGCGATTTTTGTATTTTTCTTGGCTCTCATCTCATTTCTTGGTACTCCAAGAAACAAATGACTGTTGCTAGGTCTAGTATTGAAGCGGAGTACAAATCCTTAGCTACCATTACTGCTGAAGTCATCTGGATTCAGAATCTTCTGCGTGAACTTGGAATTTCTTTGACTCAATCTCCAGTTCTTCTTTGTGACAACATTGGTGCCACCTTTCTCACTGCCAACTCAGTCTATCATTCAAGAACTAAACATATGGACATCGACTATCATTTTGTTCAAGATCGTGTTGCTGCCAAGATTCTCACAGTAGCTCATTGTAGCTCAAAAGCTCAACTAGCTGATATTTTTACCAAGCCTTTGGTCTCAGATAGTTTTATGTTATATCGTACGAGTCTCAATCTTGTTACTACCCCCTTGAACTCGAGGGGGCATATTAGCATAACACCTGTCATATTAGATAAAACTTAGAATATTCTAGAATAGTACCTTTCTGTTATTTTATTCTTATTCTTTGTAACAGAATGATTCCCTTGTACCTAGCAGCGTCCTTTGGATGGGAACTAGTAACGGCTAAGATATTATCTATCATTTTCCATATATATAGGTGCCCGCGCATGCATGAGAGACCATCACTTGCAGTATTGGATCATATTTTGTGTGTTTTTTTTCCTTTTTTGAGAATTTATTAAAGAAAAGGAGTAATACTATTCATTATCCAAATTCTTATTATTCTATAATATATTATTAAATAATTAAAAATTATTGATTATAATTTATTTGTGAATCTATCATGTCATCAAATGTCATATCTTATATAAGATGACAAGGAGACGATGACAAAAGGGAGGATGGATAGACTTTTCCAAAAGAAAAAATATTGACATATATATTATACTGTTTATTTGTTCTCATGTCTATCAAGATCTCATTCTTTTCATATCTAATTAAAATGGATTTAAAAATGTAACATCCGGATCCATACATTTTTGAGAGTTTAAATATGAATCGTATTTTTTAGAGTTTAAATATGAATCGTTTGATCTTTTGTTTTTCATGTTATTGTAGAATCCTCTTATGTTATTATTAATATTATCTTTTTGATCGGATTATATGGGTTCAATTAGTAGTTTACATTTTAATGACTGATTTTTATTGTAGCTATTATTTTAAAATATATTGTTAATATTTTTATAGAAGAAGTGAGATTTATTTTAAAAGCCCATATGGATAAATTATATCTATATTTTTGAACTTAGAGTTAAGGCTCTATTTATTTATTTGTTTAGTTATTTTAAAACTCTTGACTACCAGATTATCTTCTATATAGATTTAATTCCCCTCATATATACCTCTCGATAGTTACGGAAATCTGCCAAGTCTTACTCACAAATCAAGTACTTCCACTTCCTATGCATGCTCGTTACCAATTCCTCAACCATTACACTCACGGCAACATATCTTATGAGTATCTTATGATTGATTATGCCGTTCGCCTTACCTTTCTTATCTAGGATTTCATAAGTTTTAGGAAATCCTTAGGAAATCCCCATGCACGTCTCCAACCATTATCTTTTCCTCTACGCTCTCGACAAGCAATTCGTATTTTAGATATACTTTTAGTTCAAGCTAGGATTTCCTTCACCGGTTACTACTAGCCCATGCATGTTGGTTACCTTTAGGGTTATCGACAACGTTAGGGGTGTGCAAAAATTTCAATTTCCAACTTCCAATCGACTTCCGGTCCGATTTTGACTTCGATCAGAGTCCGAAGTCAGAAATCGGAGTGGCTCCGACTTTGAAAGTCAGAATTCGGAGTCGGAGCCGGAGCCTAGTGGGATTCTGACTTCCAACTTCCGACTCTCGACTCTGAATTTCGACATTTAGAGATTATATATTATATGTTGTAAAATTAGTAGTAGATGCTTAAATGGCCAAGTGGTAAAATGAGTTTTTAAAATAAGTCTAGATCCTGGGTTCGAGTAGTAAGTCATGCTTTTGTTGTTTTAAAATTTTCACACTAGACTAACACGACGTTGTCCAGAATCCAGATGGTGGTATTAGTATATATTCATCTCAACCTTCAAAAACCCTAACCGGCTCCCTTATTTTTCCTTTTTCTTTGTTCTCTCTTCGTCTTGCCCCGCAACTTCTTCTCTTCCAACAGCCGAACCCTAACACTTCATTTGAGAGAAATGGTGTATAACAGTATGGGAGTACTAGTAGTCTCTAAAGTGATGTTTTTTTTTTTTAATCTTTGTTAAGAATCAGTGCCATTTCTTTTTTTGATCAATATAACAGTGCCATCTCTTTTGCAATAGAAATGAGTTTCTTCAAGGGCTCACCCCGCCGCCGGCGTAACAACATTTTGGAGGCCAGGGAAAGCCCCTTCAGAGGTGAACTAATAGAAGAAGATGAGTCATCTTTCAATCCTTTTGATATTACCAGCACTAAGAATGCCTCAATCAAGCATCTCTATCGATCAGAGGTTGGAATTTTAACCTCCGATCGAAACTCCGACTTCGATCAAAGTCAAACTCCGACTCCATTTCGGAGTCAAACTTTGATTCCATTTCGGAGTCGGAGTCGGAGGCCATTTTGGGTTTCGACGAGAGTCAGAGTCGGAAACTCTGAACTCCGACTCGATCGGAATCGGAGCCCACCCCTAGACAATGCCATTTATTCTTAAGTTTGATTCAAATAGATCATGCCTAACCTTTTCAATTCCGTCACATTAGATGTCTCTTTCCCTAGGGTTTCCTTTCCCTATATATTTATAATCATAGATTTATTTCATGCATATAGAACCCTTCATGCCGCCCTTCATAGAGCCACCCACAAGACCAGCCACCCTCTTCATAATGAGAATCACCCAACGCCAAATCCCTTAGGCACAACGAAAACCGCCCCTTCACATGGAAACCCCACGGCTAACCACCCTACCCATCTCCCATTCATGGCCAGTGCAACCTTACACATCGAGAACCACAAAGCCATGAGAAAATATGAAGCAACTCAAAGCATTCATCTAGCCACCTATCTCATCACAATAAACCAAACAGAGCAAGAAACACAACCATCATGGACTCACTTTCGCACCACTATCCGTAGCATCTCATTCCCTGCCACCCTGTGAAACCAAACTCCATGCCATGGTAGTTGCGCTAGCAACCTTGAACAACCACTGAACCTCCTTGAGACCCCCACGTTACCTAGCTATCGAAGATACTTCTCGATTGCCCTTGGATAACCATCAAGCCACTAACCAACCTCCCCTAATTTCGCACCACCAAAATAGAGGAACGTTTTTCTTTCACATCGACCACTACTTTGGACCACCCCTCAGCCACCACAACGAGCGTTGTTGGGCACTCCAAACCACTCTAGGTTGCTCCCTCTTGGTAAGCTCACGCTGTGCCCACGGTCTCATCTTTGTTTTCGTTTTTCTCACTTCTTAGACTCTCTTCGAGAGTTAATCTGAAACTTAGTTCTATTAATTTGTAAACTATTGTGTATTTAAGTTTAATTACAATTATACCCATTTTATATGAAGCTTTGGCAGATGTGGATTGTATGGTCTCTCATGGACTTCACTTTCCATTGGACTCTTTAAGTAGTGGGCTTTTTCCATTATGAGTTTTGTTTTAATATCAAAGATTATAATTGTAGAAATTATATTTTTAACAACTATTCTATGACAATGAATAGTAATAAGTAGTATTTAATTTACTTTTATTTGTGAAGTATATTTTATGAAGCAAGCTTTCAATGTTATTATAAGATTTAAACCAAATAGGATTTCCTACTAAATTATATTATATTATTAGTGTTACATTATGTTTAAGTTATAATAAGTAATTCTTGAGAATTCTTAATATTCAGTATTATTATTAGGAACTAAATGTGTCAACGGTTGTTTTATGGATTTAGATAAAAATATATTATTTATTAGAATATTATACTTGAAAGACTATATGATATTATTGTTTAAATAATTATATGATATTAGTATTTATTAGATTTCTTATGAAATTGAATAAGTATGTTAATTATAAGAAAGTAAATCTATTTTTGGAATTTAGAATTTTAAGACTTTTTGAATATAGTTTCGATTATTTTAAAAAGTTTATTTTAAAAGTAAAATGCGTTATTATTGTTTTATTAGTTTTGTGATATTAATATTTAATGTCGTATGTATGAAGCATAATGTATATTAAAATATTTTTCTACAATATGTGTTGATTCAGTAGAATGTTATGACATGCTATTCTAGAAACGTTAGTGACGATTTATATTTCGTATAGGTATCATCGAACTATGAAGAAGAATTTAGGAAGCAGTGGTACGAGATAAATGAATTTGATCACAAAATTAGGATCCTCATAGTTAACTTATATTATTAGTAGAGCCAGTTTTTTGATAATTCATATATCCCTCATGTCATGCAAGCATGTCATTTAGCATAGTATAATACATGATCATGTCATTCAGCATCATGTTTAGATTCATCAAACATAGTTATTTATATCAGTATATATGATATTCATATCATGTTGCATAAGTCTTATACGTTATGTTAAGTCCAAGTAAAAGATTTGGCCAGATTAGAAAGCGATTAATCAGTTATTTAATCAGTTAATTCAGATGACCATTCAGATGCATGGTACCAGTGTATATAAAATCAGGGTGGATTTGCAAGTCATGAACCTAACCGTGGTCCACCATAATACGCTAAAGTATTATCAGCGGTTTCCTATGCTACAGCGGGACGTGGGTTCGGTGTACATTTTTAGATAAGGTTAAGTGTATTGGCCAATCAGTTCAGTTAAGTCAGTTCAGTTAAGTCAAATTAATTAAATCAGTTAGTAAGTTTAGTCAGATCAATTAATTAGTCAATTAATTTAGATAGTTCAATTATGCATAATATAAACATCAGTATGTACAATTATGTTTCAGATCTTAACATGAGTTTTATAAAAAATTCTTATGATTATTATTCTCACGTTGTGGTGGATTCTTTATTGGGTCATAGACTCATTTTAGTTTATTTCCTATTTTTAAAACTACTCAGGTGAGGAAGAGGACTAGTGCGCGCATGCAAGTTAGGAGTAAATTAAGCAGTTATTTAAAATTTAAATTTTCTATAAATAAGTGTCTTTACGACACAAGTTACTCTAAGTTATTTTAGTTAATATTTTTTGGAAAGACATTTTATTAGAACTTCATTTATATGAACTAAATGTTATTTTATTTTTATTATTAAATCAAGAATCTTGTGCCGTACTAAAATTTTATAAAATTTACGTGACATCTCTTAACCTACTGGAAGATGGTGTTACAGAAAATCCACTCGATCTCATTTCCTCTTGCATGCCTTGCCTCTTTGAATTTGATCTACAAGTAAATATTGTAGTCTTCTTAAATTGTACTAACACTACAAAAAAATTATTTATTTGTGATCAATATTTATTTTCAGTAAAATTATTATTTTTGACTAAAATGAGTTTGTCATCATGACAGATAGTCTTTTTTATCATAAATAATTAGTCACAAATGCTCGTTTTTCTTGCATGAGAATGAACGATAATTTATAGATAAAGATATTTATAGTCATATATTGTATAAATGTTGCACACTTCTTTTGGTAAAGGGTTATTTCTTGTAATATTAAAAAAGATAATCTTTTCAGATAAATTTTATATTTATTCCTTTTTAAAAAAAAAATAAAATTAGTGCACTACACTTGCATGCATGATGGCAGATTAAATATTATTTGGAGATAAGTCTATTATTCATGATAAAAATAGAGTCCATTCTGTTATTCATGTACGTAGACTTACATTCTCACAAGTTTTACCTTTTATCTCATTAACTTACAACCAAAAACTATCCAAAACAAATCAAAAGGATCGATCCTGGCCTTTATTCATCATGTGCTCAAAATATACATTAAATGGTACTACATCAAACCTCAACCACACTTATTAAGTATTACAATCATACAAAAGTTAAAAAAAAAAAAAACAGGCCATAACTTTGTTCACAGCTGGAAACAGTCTACTAATCAATTTTGAATAAAATTCCGCTCTTCTTAATTAATTTATTACAATAGGAAACCCATGACAATGGGAAATAATGTGACAAAAAAACTAGCAAAGATCCCGTATGATGAAGAATCGGGTAGCATATTCTGAGCCGTTGGGTCGGTGGATTGCTCACTGGCTGCCTGACGCGGGGCTGGTCTATTCTGAGTGCTCCACCTACGCCTAGTACTTGTAGGAGGAGTTCTGGTTGAAGGTGGAGTTGATGATCTAGTTGAAGGTGGAGTAGCATCTAAAGAGCTGGAGACAGAAATGAATAACTTTTGGCCTGATTGGCAATGCTGGTTGAAGGTGCAAATATGGTACAGGTTGCCAGCATTTGAGAGGGTTATGTTGACAGGGCCTCTAGTTAGAGTACTGCAGTAATCATACGACTCTTTTGAGACTAGAAACACATCATGTGTATATATATCGATAGATTATGACCACATACATGCATATGATCTATTAGAAACTAGCAATTCGATATAATAGACTTTTTGTTTAATCACTACACATTAACCTTTTTATTTTCTAGCACGTACACAAATTGAAAATGAAGAGAACGCAGAGGCAGGAATCTTACCGAGAATATCTCCAACCACAAATTGCTTACTGGCAGCCCAAGTTTGATATCGGAAGCACCACCTGTTGGAACGGTCCAACCAATGCTATCTCCCACCACATGTACCGTTTGTGCTTTTACGCTTTGTAAAAACGCCGCTGCAACAACACCGAAAAATATAACCACAATGTTCGTAAACTTGTGATCCATTCTCTCTCAATGACAATCTAAAACCAATGTTTATAATATTGTTTGCCTTTGACACAAGCTAGCCGCTCAATATCTGTGCTGTATGTATGCCTTTGATGACAATTTAAGGGTTGCCTCTGTACTATATATACAATAAGTCACCTAGGACTGATTAAACGGGGCCTAGATTGAAGAGTCAGATTTGAGGGTCGAGCCGCGATACGACCTAATCCCGTCGATTGAACTCATGCATATGTATTCTGCACAAAAATGTGGAAACCAAACGCTATGTGGAAACGTTCATAAGCGGAATTATTTTATGTACGTACTTTGCTCTCTGGAGTACCATAAAGTACTATATTCAATAGGTCGGTTTGACTTTGACTTGGTTGGACTAGTTGGCCTATTAAGGGTAAGCTGGCGACACGGTAATTATCAAGATTTGGAAACTATAGCTTTCTTCAATCATTGATTCTTTTGAATGCGTTCTAGTTTAAACAATATTGCTATATATATATAATTAGTTTTAATTAACGCGAGCTGTTTGGGCAAGTTAGAGGTAATATGGTTGCTTGCAATTTGTTATCTTTGATTTTATCTGCTATAAGTCTATATATAAATACCTATATCGACGGGGAGATTTTTATTTTTATAATTAATCAACGTTTGAGTACCATAAATATATTCGACGTAGGAGTAAGCTGCTATCCAAGTAATTTAATTTTCATATGCTGGGCTTGTGGATCTTAGCGTATTAGCAATGAGTTGGCTATAACCCATTGCTACATTGGACTGGCTATTCTCTCAAGTCTCAAAACTTGATGAACAGTAAATAAGCTCAGTTAGCCAAACATAGTGAGTTACTGTTCACTGTTCACCGTTCATCTCATTTATTTATTTCACTTTAATCTCTTCGCTCGATAGGACTCCATTTTTCCTTGCTTTCCCTCGTTTTCCTTCCCTCCCATCTCTTCTCCCTACTATCTTCAGTCTTTTGAGTCTCACAAACACGGAGAGAAGTTGGTGAAAAAGAGAGAGAGAGAGAGAGATATGTGGGTGTTCTATCTGATCTCTCTACCTCTGACAGGGGGCATACTGATTTCCACTCTGAGGTATTTCATGGGCCCATAGGTCTCCCGCTACGTGATGTTCGCCGTTGGATACACATGGTGCTGTTCCCTCTCCATCATCATACTCATCCGACCTGCCGATGTTTGGGCGGTACATTTCTTCCATCTTCATTGTTTTTTCATTTTTTTGGCTCCACGTTTGTAGATCTCATGCCTAGACTAGATGTGCAATCGTAACATAAATTAAAAAGAGTAAAGTTCAACCAAGAAAAATTAATATATTAAGTGTATTTGCAAAATTTTAAAAAAATTATAATATATATTATAATATATAATATTATATTATTATTTAGACTTTAAAATGACTAATCCAATGTAAATTATTTAACTAAATCATGTAGATTATAGTTAAAAGAGTAAATTTTAACTTCAATTTGGACTTAACAATGACTAGATCATTGCTAGTAATGCTCTTAGTTTGTGAAAATGATGGACAAAAAGTTCTCTCCAAAGTCAAGTGATAGGTAGCTCGAGCGAAACTTAGATAGAAATTTTGTTTGAGATTTGCTTGATAGGTTATTAGATCAAACGTCAACAAAGACTTCATTTGAGGGCTTGCTTAAGCGAATAATCCAAAATCTATTTTTCTAGATTTTCTGCCACATGCCTATTTACATTGTTGAGCGGCAAGATGAAATTAATAAAGAGAAAAAGTGAGAGGCAACCCTTGTGTGTGTGAGAGAGAGAAAGTTAGAATTATTGTATTATTCCAAAGTGTTATTACTTTTCTCCAAATTAAATCATTTTTAATTTCGTAGATATAAACACATTTTCGAATGCTATAAATTCTGTATTGTATGATTATGTGTAATTGTTTATTTTTGTCATTGTGGCCTGCTACTTATCTGTAGAATCGTTGGTGAGAATTTGGGAAGCTTTTCACGACACCATTGATTCACATCAACATGTTTTTAAGAATGGCTGAATTTGGATTCAAGACTCATCATAATTCATTTTCATTTTATTATTATATTTTTTTTAATTTTTCATACAAAATATAAACTCATATACACAATTTTTAAATTCTAATACACATTTTCAAATCTCAATTCAATTTTTTCAAATTTTAAAATAATAAAAATATTAAAAAATAAATTAAACTCATCACAATTTATTTCATCTTCAAATCGAAACGAAACTTAAATTGTGTTTGGATAATAAAGTGATGATCTCAGATGCTCCACCACCCAAATTGAACCTAAATCTAAGCGAGTTCTATATTTGAAATATAAACAATTAGAACATCTTATTTAGATATTCATTGAGAGATATTGTTTAATTTAAATATTTAAGAAACTTTACTATTTTGTGTTTTTTACATGAAATGAATTAATTGGAAATATTATTTAAAAGAGCTGTAGAAAAGATAGGGAAAGAAAGAATTAATTAAAGTTCGTAGTCGGGCTGTAATGAGTTGCCATCCATCACACACACGGACAAAAAGTTATTCATAGGATTTGTTTTTGTTCTTTGGTTTAATTGCCTGAAACGTGCTCCTATAAAAAGTTTAAAAAATAAAATAAAATTTGAGAGATGATACAGACAATATTTTACACAATAATTTATATAATACAAACATAAAAATGAGGATATTTTTATAAACTGTTATTAATTTTAATAATAGATTATGAAAATATCCTTAACTTTATCATATGTTATTTAAATTATTATGAAAGTTATTGTGTGTCTATCATTTTCTAAAAAGAATTGCTTGAAACGTGCATTACTTGGATTTATTAGGGATTTGGCCAAATATACACGACAAGAAAATATGTATTTGTAATATTTAATTATAATTATAATGGCTATTTGCGATAAAAATTAATTATTTTTGTCGTAAATAGTCATTTTGAATATTATAATTAAAATATTATAAATATCTATTTTTCTTATAATGATATATATTTATATATTCATCTTATATGAATTACCTCATTTCTGAATCATGATTTTATTTCAACGGGTGCGTACGTGTAAAGCTTAGTTAAAACAAATAATGAAAATAATAAACTTTATGATACTTTATTTGTGAGAGATGCTCTTACTTTTTTAATTAAAACAAAGAGAAATGATAAATATAAACATGAATTTGCCAGCGGTATGCATTCGCTTTAAAAAAAATAAATATATATGTGACTCACTTGAAAGAAGTTAACTTTTTTAATAATAGACTTCACTTTTTACCAAAACGATTGCATGCTGTTTGCAATTCTACGACTGTATGTAACATTATTATTTTTTAAGAGTAAAGCCGTAAACAAATGTGGATCATGCAAGCGTTGCAAAATTATTTTAAAAAATATCAGTAAGTACATTATTAAAAAAAAATAGTTTTTTCATTTAAGTCTCATTTTTACTCTTTTTTTTTAGAGAAATTGCACGATACCTAAGCACTTAATAACTGCAAATATTAGTTTTCATTTTTTAAAGCTATAAAAAAACCATACAACAAGAGTGTTTAGAAGAAATGCATAAGGTTCTTGGCATTTTGCCGTAAAAGCCGTAGTATATTAAAATTGAGTGAATGACAAGGCCAAAGATCTCGTAAAGAAGCAAAAGTGATTGAATAATACCGGTTAGATTTTTGGTTTACAATTATCATTCAAGCTTTTTCTAAAAATGTGAACCCGTTAATAAAAATTGTAAAAAAAAAATTCTTTGTGGGGTTGACTTTTTTATAAAATATCTACACGATACTTGTGCATCTAAATTTGTAGCATTACTTGCAGTAGCCTTGATGCCGTATCACGTTCTTGCAGAGGATTTGTACAGTGATTTGCAGTAAGAATTTTATGTCTCTTTTAATAACTTCATTCTCGGTACAGATTTTCGCTTCTAAGAATGGGCATATTGATTGAATTAACTGGGTATCTAAAAGCTAGATCACCTTTTTAACGTGTATAAATTGGGAGTAATTTAGGCCCTTTCTTTCTTTGTGGGGGTAATAATTAAGAAATAGCACAATTTTATAAAATTTTGTAGAGACCCAAGATATTTCTCTATAACTTTTTCCACCAAACTTCAGTAGTTAGAATTTCACCCTGCCACTGCTATTTATGTCATGTGGTTCCACCGCAACCAGTTTTGTCCACGATAAATGAATATAGAAATCATTAGAAATTCCATTATATATGCACTTTAGGTTGCTTCGTAAGAATCCCTTTATTAAATCATATGCTGCTCAAATAATACATTATGTAGCTTTAATCAGTTCAAGAAAAATGAATTAATATAATCAATTTGATGCATCTAAAATGAGCAGAAATAACTAAATTAGGCACATTTATCCATTTTGAATGCATCAGATTGATTATATTAGCTCATATTTTTTTGTAGTGAATGCGGAATAAATAACATAAAAGAAATAAGTAGATAAAATTGTATCAATATATCACCGTCTCTAAATCTCATGCTTATTCCTTAGAAAAGGAAGCCCATGACAATGGACAACAAGGAGATGGATAAACTAGCAAAGACACTAGACGATGAAAAATCAGGCGGTGTCATTATGCCTGGTGTTGGAGTAGGTGATGATGCAGGAGTTGGAGCGCAATCTGTAGGAGTCCCTGATGTGGGAGATGGTGTGGAAGGAGTTGTTGGGGTGGAAGGTGGAGTATTCGTACTTGTTGGCGGGATGGTACTTGAAGAGTTTGAGACGGTAATAGATAACTTCTGGCCTGAAAGACAATGTCGACCGAGAGTGCATATGTAGTAGTGGGTGTCAGCAGTGGACAGAGTTATGTTGACAGGACCAGTAGTGATAGTATCGCCCATGGAATTAGACGAGCTGCAGCTATCATAGGATTCTTTGGGAACTTGAAGAACATCATGCGCATTTGTGACGAAGTTGAACGCTGTAAGAAGATGATATCATTAATGACATTGGATCGAAATTGAATATTGATAATGCATTTGGTGTTATTCACTACTTTAAATGCTTGGTTAGATTGTCTTTAAATAGTTAGAGATAAACACATATGAAGTTGAAGAAATTATGGTAATTTGGAGATCGAATTAATGTTCATGCATTTGAAAGAAAAAAAAAAGAAGAAGGAAAAGATATAGATGGAATATTTGAAAATGAAGAGAGCGCAGATCAAGCAGGAATCTTACTGAGAATATCTCCAACCACGAATTGTTTATTGGCTGCCCAAGTTTGATATGCGGAAGCACCACCCGTTGGAACGGTCCAACCAATGCTATCTCCCACCACATGTACCGTTTGTGCTTTTGCGCTATGTAAAAATAATGCAGCAACAAGGCCGAAAAATATAACCACAACACTCATAAACTTGTGATCCATTCTCTCTCTCAGAATCTAAAACCAATATATGCGCTTTATGTTGAAATAATGCCTTTGAGACAAGCTAGCTAGTTAGGTAGCAGTTCTGTGCTGTATGTATGTATGTAGTCGGTTGGTAATGGTGTTGGGTTTTGCTCCTTTGGAATCCCACATGGGAAAGATGTGGGTGAAGGGGCAAGGCCAAGGCCTATATAAGGAGGCTTAGCCTCCTTAGTTAATTACACCAGTCAGAAACTTATCTAGTAACTTTTGACTTTAGTAAAATTCCTCTATTGTCCTTTTTGTATGTAAAAGGAAGAGAGGTGAAAGTTAGAGTTTTACTAGTGGGAGAAGTTTTTGTGGGTGTCGTTGGGGTGAGGAGAAAAATTGTGTGATTGTAACAATTTTTCACATAGTGTATTTTCTTCTCTGGGTCTGGTGGTTTTTCTCCTATTTTGGAGTTTTCCACGTAAATTCTTGTGTTGTATTTATTTCTCTATTTTTCTTGTTATTCTGTTAAAAGTAGATCCTGGTGGGGGGGGAATTTGAAAGCCCGAATTCCCAACAGTGGTATCAGAGCCACTGGGTTCTTTTTGCAGGGTGGAGCTTTGGTGTGGTAGTGTGAATACGTATGATCTAAGGAGGTTCTGTCTAGGAGATTGGAAATTTTAAGTGTGTCCGTTGTGACCCTCCAATCTTTCCTGGGAACCTTGAAGTTCTGTCTAGGAAAGATCGGTCTTTCCTGGGAACTTACTTAGTGGATACTATTCATTTCTACGGTAAAATTCATCGAAGCAATGTCAAAAATGGAGGTAGAAAACGTTGATGGGAGAATCAATTTTGACTTGTGGCAAGTACAAGTCACGGATATTTTGATTCCATCAATTACACAAGAGCAGACCAACTCATGAAGTCAGCAATTTGCTGGAGGTGTGGACAACCTGGGCATGTCAAGAAAAGTTGTCAAGAAGAAGTGGAGCCGGTTCGGCAAATGGTTCCAAGTCAGTAAATGGAGATACTGGTATGAAGCTAACATTGTGTCTCTCTCCATAGAAAAAGAGATATGTATATCCTTATGGCATGCCGCTAATCCCAAAGTTGTCATGATAGAGGATGTGTTAATGTTAGTTGTTCCACAAGTTTGCACACGGGCATTGGTTTGGCATTGATGCAAGGTGTGTGGTGGAAATTCATGTCGATGGCTGATGAACTTCCAGGAAAGCCAAACGTGGGAGTTGCACCATAATTTTTCAGCAATGTTATTTTCGACATGGGCCGAAGTGAAATGCTTGGAATTGGTTTATTCTGAGTGGTTATGCTTTTATGGTGGAGCATGATAGCGAAAGCTATGAATCTTCATTGCGGTGGAGCGTGGCTGTGGGATCAGTCAAAGTCGCAAGGTGGAGATTGTTGGGTTTTGCTCCTTTGGAATCCCACATGGGAAAGATGTGGGTGAAGGGGCAAGGCCAAGGCCTATATAAGGAGGCTTAGCCTCCTTAGTTAATTACACCAGTCAGAAACTTATCTAGTAACTTTTGACTTTAGTAAAATTCCTCTATTGTCCTTTTTGTATGTAAAAGGAAGAGAGGTGAAAGTTAGAGTTTTACTAGTGGGAGAAGTTTTTGTGGGTGTCGTTGGGGTGAGGAGAAAAATTGTGTGATTGTAACAATTTTTCACATAGTGTATTTTCTTCTCTGGGTCTGGTGGTTTTTCTCCTATTTTGGAGTTTTCCACGTAAATTCTTGTGTTGTATTTATTTCTCTATTTTTCTTGTTATTCTGTTAAAAGTAGATCCTGGTGGGGGGGGAATTTGGAAGTCCAGATTCCCAACAAATGGTACATAATATATGCCTTGATGACAATGTGAGGGTTCTCTCTGCACTATATATAAGAACTAAAAAACGATGAGCAATAACTCCTGATCTTGGACTGATTAAACGGAGATTGAAGAGTCAGAATTGAGAGTCGAGACGCAACCCGACCTGGCTCCCATCATTAATTGAACCATATTGCATATATGCAATCTGCACAAAAATGTGGAGTCTGCCTCATGTGGAAATTACCAAACGCAGTGCGGAAACGTTCGTAATCGGAATTGTTCTACGGTACTTAATTTGGTATGTGGGCAACGCGTACACTTTAATTCAATAGGCCGGTTTGACTTCCACTTGGTTGGACTAGTTGGCCTATTAAAGGTAAGCTCCAGTACGCCAATAAGGATTTGGAAACCATAGCTTTCTTAACTGATCGCTCGTAGACTTCGATTTTAAATGTGTTCTAGACTTCTAGTTTAAATAATAATGATATATATATATAATTAATATGAATTAACGAGCTGTTTGGGCAGATCATGGACTAGTACTATGTGGTTGCATGCATGAATTCATGATCGATCTTTGCGTTAAGCTACTATATATAATTAGTAATGTATAGGAGTACGTAAGTGTCATAAATTCATATTTACTCAACTTACTATTAAAAAATTAAATTAAATTTTTTTGAATATATCGTATTTTCTCAATTCTTTTAATAGAATTATGCTGCGCTGCACAATACTAATTGATTTAGGGTTGATCCATATAGTATAATATAGAAAAATGTTAGAGATCCCTATTTTCGGATCCCTACTTGGAAATTCCTACATGAAACTTTTTTTTTGTTTTTTATTTTACATGATTTTTATATAAGTGTTTTAAAATAATATTGTGTTTTTTTTTATATTTTTAAAAAATATTTTAAGATGTTAAAAATATTATGTAAAAAAATTAAAAATCTAAGTGTTTTAAGATGTATGTTTTATTTACATAATTTTTTTAACATCTTAAACCATTTTTTAAAAATATAAAAAAAATCAGAAAATTGTTTTAAAATACTTATATAAAAATCATGTAAAATAAAAAACCCAAAAAAAAAAAGTTTCAAATAAGAATCCTTAAGTAGGGATCCGAAAATAGGGATCCCTAACATTGCTCTATAATATATATGTATTGACAAAATACAAATACAATTTGATACCCCTAATTCGAAAGTGTATATAGATATATATATATTCGTCTTTTAAACAAGAAATTTTTGTCACATTTGTTTTTTCTCATTTTGCCTCTAGTTTTATCACCAATTCACATTTTGTTTTTTTGGCTATTTCTACCCATGGCAAACCAGCATTAAAAATATATCTGAGAAGAACCAACAAATAGATGAAAGAAAGCGAGAAATAGGGATTGCGAAGAAACCATACCCATGAATGGAGAATCAAGAGGAGCGGAGAAATACACAACTAGCAAGAACATGAGGGAGCGTATTTCAATATAGCTTGCTAGAAAGACAAAGTACCCCCTTCCCCCCCCCCCCCCCCCCAAAAAAAAAGAGTACATTGAAAAAAACCTTTGAAGTTGCTCAGTTTAGCATTTCTCTTCACAGTCTTCAAGAGAACTTTGCTATTCATGAAAGGATAAAAATCCATAATTCTCCTTGCAACATGAAGTCCATCAAACCAACTCTTAGTGGTTGGCTCAAGTGATAAGGTCTTTTGGTTTGAGAGTATATATGTTTTTCTTAAGTCTAAGGTTCAAATTCCCTTAACCATCAAATTGAGAGATTTTTTTCTTGAATTAATCGAGGTGCACTTGTGGAAAACTCTTTATTAAGGGCTTGTGCACCACTGAGATTAGTCAAGACACTATTCCAAACACCTGCTACTAATAAAAAAAAGCACAAAGCCCATCATTCCCCAGATGTGAAGGGAGAAAGAGCTCCTCGTTACAAACTATTTGGCCCCAAGAGTTTGGCTCTCTAGAAAGACGACTGGCTACAGGATCTAGACTGAGAGATTTTTTTTCTTGAATTAATCGAGGTGCATTTGCGAAAAACTCTTTGTTAAGGGCTTGTGCACTACTGGGATTAGTTAAGATACTATTTTGGGCACTTGCAGCTAATAATAAAAAAAAAAAAAAACATGAAGCCCATCATACCCCAGATGTGGAGGGAGAAAGAGCTCCCTGTTACAAACTACTTGGTCCCAAGAGTTTAGCTCTCTAGAAAGACGACTGGCTACAGGATCTAGAAGCTTAATTGTTGGATTGTCGGTTTAATATAGAAGAAAAGAGAAAGAGTGTTTGATGGGTTGCTGTGGTGCCAGTGAGTGAAGGGAGGGAGAGAATAAAAAAAGAAGGAATAAAATTAGGGTTTTAAAACTGGGGTTGAAACGATGTTGTTTAATTGGGGAGCTGGGCTTCTACACGAGTTGGGCTTATTTTTTGACCTTTGGGATTTATATTTAAAATCAAACTATCTTTAAAATTAGCCCATCTAAAAATCTTTTCATAAATAATTTATAGTATTTTTTTTCTTCTAAAATAATACTAATTGCTCATAAAAAAATTTATGCAAAAATTATTCATAAAATCGCTATATACAATGAAAAATTATATATGCATTCGCTTTTATGTATTCTTTTATGCACTTCTGATTGGCTACATCACTTTTTGAAAAAATAAAATAACTGCTCTGACCGATTGAATCGGTGGAGTGTGCAAAAAATACTCAAAAGTGGCTGTATATATAGCAAAATTCATATTCATAAATAAATAAATAAATTAAAACATCTTCATATGTTAACTATATATTATGGTTATTAATATTTTATTTTCATGAGTGTATCGTGCATGTCTAAATTAAAAAATATATAACAATTTTGATTCATAAATAAATCTATCAAAAGAATTTTAAATCTTGACATTTCTATATTCTCGAATATCATACATGACTTTTACAAGCCGATCACATGCGGATAAATATGGGTTTGATTGAATTCATGCTAAATGAAACCTTATATCATATTTTATATTAATATTGACCATAAATCCATCCCGAAATTTACATCCACCCAACATGGAATTCTTTAACAGTACGTATATATATATATATATATATATATATATATATATGAACAACAAGAAAGCACAAAGAAAAAGAGATACCACTTTCTAATACTAAAAAAAGGCTGAGGCATCTTCTTGTTTAACGTTGATGGTGTGAGAATCTTAAACGTGTGCGTTAGATTTTTGTCCCACTACGTACTTACGTATAAGCTGACGTTGCATGCATGTCTAAAAAAAGTGAAAACTACTGATCATTTAAAAAACAAGAAAGATTTTGAAGTTGCTAATCGATCGAATCTTACAAGTTCGACGTAGTACGTGGAACATTCTATTATATATGCGCAAGTTTTCTTATATGCATGAGAGACCATCTTATAGGCAGTATTGGGTCATATTTCGCGTTTTTTTTTATAGAAATTATTAAAAATGAAGGAGTAATGCTACTCATCATCTCAAATCTTATATCATCCTATTATATGGTATTAAATGATTAGATACTAATATATTTTATTTATGAATCTATCATCTAATATCATCTAAGAAGATGATCATGAGAAAATGAAGGTTGAATCGATTTTTTCAGAAGGAAAAAGAAGGCCATATAATATACGGTTTATATATATGTTCTCATGTCTTTCAAGATCGCATTCTTTTCATATCTAATTATGATGGAAAAAGATGGCCATATAATATACGGCTTATGTAATATACGTATTTGAAAGCTAGATCACCTTTTTAAAACACACACACACACACATACATGTATTTATATATATATATATAGGGGGTAATTTAGGCCCTTTGTTTCATTGTGGGGGTAATAATTAAGAAATAGCACAATTTTATAAAATTTCATATACCCAAGATATTTCTCTGTATATGAAAAGTGCTAGACTTGGCTAAATCATTTAAATCTCTATAACTTTTTCCACTAAACTTGAGTAGTTAGAATTGCACCCAGTACTCCTATTTATGTCATGTGGTTACACCACAACCAGTTTTGTCGACGATAAATAAATATTATAAAAATCATTAGAAATTCCATTATGCACTTTAGATTGCATCGTAAGAATCCCTTTATTAAACCATATGCTGCTCAAATAATACATTATGTAGCTTTAATGCGGAATAAATAACATAAAGAAATAAGTAGACAAAATTGTATCAATATATCACCAGCTCTAAATTTCTTGCTTATTCCTTAGAAAAGGAAGCCCATGACAATGGACAACAAGGAGATGTATAAACTAGCAAAGACACTAGACGATGAAGAATCAGGTGGTGACATTTTGCCTGGTGTTGGAGTGGGTGATGATGCAGGAGTTGGAGCGCAATCAGCAGGAGTCCCAGATGTGGGAGATGGTGTGGAAGAAGTTGTGGGGGTGGCAGGTGGAGCACTCGTACTTGTTGGTGGTACAGTATCTGAAGAGCTCGAGACGGTAATAGATAACTTCTGGCCTGAAACGCAATGCCGACCGAGAGTACATATGTAATAGTGGGTGCCAACAGTGGACAGACTTATGTTGACAGGGCCAGTAGTGATAGTGTCGCCCAAGGAATTAGACGAGCTGCAACTTTCATAGGATTCTTTGGGAACTTGAAGAACATCATGTGCATTTGTAACGAAGTTGAACGCTGTAGGAAGATAATATCATTAATGACAGTAATGGATTGAAATTGAATATTGATAATGCATTTGGTGTTATTCACTAGTTTAAATGCTTGGTTAGATTGTCTTCAAATAGTTAGAGATAAACACGTATGAAGTTGAAGAAATTATGGTAATTTAGAGATCGAATTAATATTCATGCATTTGAAAGAAAAAAGAAAAAGAAGAAGGAAAAGATATAGATGGAATATTTGAAAATGAAGAGAGAGCAGATCAGGCAGGAATCTTACTGAGAATATCTCCAACCATGAATTGCTTATTGGCCGCCCAAGTTTGATATGCGGAAGCACCACCCGTTGGAACGGTCCAACCAATGCTATCTCCCACCACATGTACCGTTTGTGCTTTTGTGCTATGTAAAAATAATGCAGCAACAAGGCCGAAAAATATAACCACAACACTCATAAACTTGTGATCCATTCTCTCTCAGAATCTAAAACCAATATATGCGCTTTATGTTGAAGTAATGCCTTGAGACAAGCTAGCTAGTAATTAGGTAGCTGTTCTGTGCTGTATGTACTGGATGTATGTAGGTAGGTAATGGTATATATGCCTTGATGACATTGTGAGGGTTCTCTCTGCACTATATATAAGAACTAAAAAACGATGAGCAATAACTCCTGATCATGGACTGATTAAACGGAGATCGAAGAGTCAGAATTCATGAGGGTCGAGACGCGACCCGACCTGGCTCCCATCATTAATTGGACCATATTGCCTATATGCACCCTGCACAAAAATGTGGAATCTGCCTCATGCATGTGGAAACCAAACGCAGTGTGGAAGCTTTCTTAAGCGGAATTGTTCTACGTACTTATTTTGCCATCTGGACCACAGGTATACTTTAATTGATCAATAGGCCGATTTGACTTCTACTTGGTTGGACTAGTTGGCCTATTAAAGGGAAGCTCTAGAACGCCAATAAGGATTTGGAAACCATAACTTCCTTGACTCGTTGACTCTTTTGAATGCATCCTAGTTTAAGTAATAAATATATATAAATAACGAGCTGTTTGGGCAGATCAGGGAGTACTAATTGGTTGCATGCATTAAGTCATTTTCGATCTTTGGGTTAAGCTACTATATATATAATTAGTAATGTATAGTACATAAGTGCTGACATATAATGGTTTTGTAAAAAGTGAAACTTACCATTAAAATATTAAATTAAACTTATATAAATATCTCACATTTACTCAATTTTTTTAAAAGAATTATCACTACAAGATTTGAGAATTTTTTGGACCAAAAAAGTATCTCACCACTAGTTATCGTGGTTAATAGTGGCTATTGACACAAACTGTCCCCGAGGCCATTAAAAATCCAATTGCTCACGAAATATCATGCGTTGACGGTAGTTTCATGGTCAGCAATGTTATTTGCGGCGAGTTTATACTGTAGCAAAAAAGATTTCCCACGAAACGTAATTTTTACCCTTCGTTTTGATTTTAACACCACGGTAATCTTTATATTTCTATTTCTACTATAATATCAACGTTTTATTTTATCCATTCTTTCCCCTTTGTCGTTTTAGGTGTACATCTTGCGTCTCCTCGTTTCAGTTCCCTCTCACTCTTCGCGACAACATCGAACGAGATTTCTCCTCATTCCTCCAAGGAACCCATGGCTAGGCTTTACCGTCGGTAAACCCAGCCTCACCGCCACGTTCGGCAGCTCCCACTTACTCCAGCACCCTACCGTCGAAGGCCCCTATTAGACGCTCCTTCGATCGCACGCGAGCACAGCCCGAAATGGGTTTCATGCTTGTTTCTCCCCCTCGTGCAGCTATACGCCGTTTTATTCAGCTACCGTCGAGCACCAAGACCACCCCTTTCCTCTTCCACTTGACGCGAGCCCACAGCTCCTTCTTAAACCCATGTACGAAACCCACTAATTTATACACGGCTTCCTTACCGCACGCCGCCACCCACGCCTCTAGCCACCATCAATAGCACTCTTTCTCACCGGCGATACCCCCCTCCTCCCTACTATCTCTCCATGCCAGGAAACCCTAGAAGAAGGTTGGGGAGCAAAAATTAAAGCTTAAGGTAAAAACCCTAAATTGACCCATTTGATTTTGGTTTTATTTTGGAAGCGAAGCAAGTTATTCTAGCTCATATTTTTGGTGTAGTTAATTTCCTATGTTACAAACAAATATGAATGCTCTGTTTTTTGCCAAAACCGAATGCTATTAGTTGTTTTGCTATGTGTTTTTTTCTATTTCGAAAATTACATGTTGTTATTAGATTTGGTTCAGTTCTAGGTGATGTTAGCTCTATATTTTGGTGTATGTAGGTTGGAATTATGTCTTCTGTTGAGATTGGTTTCTTAATTGGGTTTCGATTTTTATACCTCACCTGTTGATGTTTCGGTCTTGGGTTTAAAACAGTGCCATCATTTTGCCCTCATCTGCACAGCCATACCATATTTTGTTACAAGTCATATTTGGTTGAATTCGGAGATGAGTAATCTAATGCATAGTTTTATTATTTCTTTTTTCTATACATACTTTCCTTTTTTTTTTTGCATTGATAGAAGTTGTTGTTTTTTATTTTAAATTTGTTGTCCTCTTTGTTTTTAAACTTATTGGTAGGGTTTTTGTAGGGTAGCTGCTTTGTTTAGCTTAAAGTTTATGCTACTTCGAGATTTGTATTTGTCTGATTTTACTCATTTTTTGCATTAATCAATTGTGTTTCTTAGTTTGGTTTTTTTTTTTTTTTGTTATTAGGATTGAAAAATTTTAACGACAAGTCTGTTAAGTTAATGCCCCAACTTGAAAATGAGGATTCAGAGCTCCAGCTTCAGCATGTGGATTTAACGATAACTTAATGGAAAAATTTGTATTCTGGGACCATTCTTATTTTGTTGAAGTTTTATGTTCTAACATATTCTTTTGGTCTGTTAAGGTTTGAAGTCTTATATAGTTTTGCTGCCAAGATAATGTGTTTATATTCTTCTTCATTTTGTTTCTTACATTTATTTATTTATTTATTTATCATTTCTTTATGCAAAGCGTTTGTGATCTATTTACTTACAGCAATAACAAATCATTTATTATCTCTCTATTATTTTTAGCATATCAATAATTTGGCATAGGCACAAATTGTGAAAAAGGCATAGCTCATTCACCTATTCCTGTCATATATGGTAATCAAATTCATCAGGACATTCTAACAAAATTCTTGATAATCAAACCACACCAAAATTAGAATTTAGACAGAAACTGTGAATTGGAAAAGAAAGTTCAAATTCATGTCATATTTATGTTCTTCATGCGGAATGTTGAGCTGTCTTATTATGTATTAAACTAAAGCATGCATGTTTCATGTGGCTGCCATGAGTTTTTTTATTGGTAATATTTTTTTTATAATGTGTAAAATAATAGCTCATTGGTAGACAGATTTTGAGAAATTTGGAATTTTTGGCTCGAGATTCGCACTATTATTATCAACTTTACTACAAATATGTCATTAAGTGCCGAACATGGATATGAAAAATACATTGCCAGCTATTCTAACATTTTGTATTGTGGTATGATTTAAATAATGATAATAGGTTGGTGCAATCATGACATTAATGTTATTTAACTTAATTTCATGCTAGTCATTTTGTAGTGTCAGAATGATTAGGATATGCAAGTGTGCCAATAGAAAATATTTTGTTGCTTTGTATGTGCTCAAGAACTCTAACCCATATGACAGGCTACAAAATGCCTTCCTTAAATATAGCTGCCCAAATAGGAGTACATTTTTTTAAAATAATTTTGTGCCATTTGTTAGATATCTTCCTTAGCTTGTGTGAAATAATATGTGAAATAATTTTAGGATATATTGTGTATATAGTAGAAAACCCCATGCAAGGTTTCTCTACCCTGCTGTTAAAGCCTTTTATTGTCATAATATTCTGCATTTATTCAATTAAATACATAGGAAAGATGGATTGATTTTTTTTTTATATAATTTACAAGATCCATCATGTTTAGAAGATACTAAACATGATAATTAAGCTAGCTGGGTGCACTTAATATTATTCTCCAACTTTTTAGCCAAAATCTTAGGCATTTGTTGATGCCTAAAATTAAATCTGAACTAAAGGATTAAATGAGATATGCCACTTAGCTGTAGACTTGTTTTTTCCTCTAAAAGGTTTGTACAGATTAATTAGATAAGAGACAAATATATATTTAAGGATCCAATGTATTCATATGTATTATTCCAGCTCATCAAAAATGAAATGCAATAAATATGAGATAATGATGTATAGGTTGTTGGGGTTATTTCTCAGACATAGATTTATTGGTTACAACTGGGTTATAATTTATTGGTTCAAGAACTAAATGGATAGACGTTGACACATGTTTTTTTTTTTTTGAAGACTTAGAGTGTATAAATAATTCACTGTTAAATGTATCCAATATCAATGTTTTTTTTTTTTTGGTTGTTGGCTAGGGATAAATAATTTCTTCTAATATTGGATTTTGCATATCTGAATCCAGCTTAATGTTAGATTTATTTGCATCAATGGCTAAGAGAAGGGTGAGATTATTAACTGTTAAGTGATGGTGACATATTTATTTCTATTTCACATCAGGAGTATATTTTAATGCCTTGAAATCTCCATGCATTAAGGTGATCCTGGGAAGGATTAGATAGACCTCAGAAAGATATGGCATGGGACAATTTTGACTTAGAAAGATATGGCATGGCCCGGGGCTTACTGCCAGTGAATTTTATACATGCCAGCTCTACTTTTTTCTGGACCCAGATGTAGTTTCCTGCCCATATCAAAAAGGCTGTTCAAGGGGAGCAAATACAAGATGTAATTGCTATAGTGGCATGTATGTTATGTATCACTAATTTGTACGAGAACTTCATCTTTCCATATATTTTAAACTTCTAACTCATTTATCCCTTACTTAAATGGGATTGGTAGTGTTATATATATATGGTGATGTTAATTACGTGTATGATGGAATATTTTACATTAATTAGCATGCAGAACTCCATTTGGTTTGTTATAAGCTCTCTAATTTGGGTTTCAATACAATATACAATTATATATATGGAAATTGTATATTGAAATTGCTGGAGCATTTAATGTTGGAGTACATTTAATTAGTATTTTATTGTAAGAATCTATCATACAGATGCAGTAGATGAAATAATTGACAATTTGTGTAATTGCCAAAACGAGAACAAATTAGGCCAAATATGTAGTGAATATCAATTTACCATAAAAATTGGAAACAGAAATGCATCTAGAAATTAGGCCAAATTTGCAAACGTTTTAGCCAAGGAAGTCAGCGTAGCAAATGCACAAAGCCCTATAAATTTCTACCATTTTGGAGCTTTATCCAAGAAAATATTAATGGCAGTTGTGTATTTGAAGCGGTTAATAGTTGTAAGGAGTAAATTATATTGCCCACTAAAAAACCGCATTTGAGATGAAAAATGTAGCCGAAATTTAACAATTAACATGAACTCGTATTATAGCAAATAGTTAATTACTTCAAATCACTTCTTGAAATATTGTAACCAAAATTTCATTGTGGCCATAAGCGTAGTGGGAACAAATTTTTTCTCAAGGCAAGATATCATGGCAAATAGTTAGTTACCTCCAACCAATATGGTGACATCAATTTTGTTGGGACCATAAGAGTAGCGGAAACAAACTTTTTTCTAGGAAAATATATCATGGCAAATTGTTAATGATTGCAAACTATATCGCGGGTAAAAAACAATAGCCATCAAAAATTAAAGAATTGATAGAGTTTTTAATATGAAGTTAGAATGCATTAACCAAGAATGCCTTAGTGGCAAAAAAGAGTCATTTGCCGCCGAAATTGTAACTCGTGGCAGGAAGTAGCATTTGTCGCGAGTTTCATGCCACGAACATCCCACGGATGAAATTGGTGGCAGTTGATCTATGGCCGCGAAACAGGTACTGTTAGCTACCAAAATCTTCCTTGGGTAAAACTCGAAAATCTTGTAGAGTATATATATGTTGTGCTGCACAATACTAATTACATACTGTACCACAATAAATATCATTTCTCATGATATATTAATACATATATATATATATATCTCTGACCCTTGTCTGGTAAAGTTTTAGCTTAAATGTGATACATCATTTTCGATAATTGAAAAAGATAAATACGTAGTGTATATAATCTCACGTTATTTAGGCCTTTCATTAATATGAGATATTATAATATTATACATACTAAATACGTACTACATGATCAAGTAACGACAGGGATGTTTTTTAACAAGAAAATGGAAACTATATATTTCTTTATAGAAATGATATTATATTTAATCATCATTTAAATATAATTATTAGATTTGACCTCATATGTAATATAGGTATAACATATTAGTAGTACGCATGCATGCAACGAGACCGAAGACGCGGTGCGTAGCAAGTCCAGGACTTCATGTTGCCAAAAGAATTATGGATTTTTATCTTTTCATGAATAGCAAAGTTCTCTGGAAGATTGTGAGGAGAAATGCTAAACTGAGCAAGTTCAAAGGTTTTTTTCAATGTAATCTTTCTTTGTCGTTTTGGTCCTTTTCCCGTATAACAAGCTATATTAATGAAAGAAGCTCCCTCATGTTGATCTAGCTGTGTATTTCTCCACTGTTCTCAATTCTCCGTTCGTGGATATGGTTTGTTCTCTTTTTGTTGATGCTATTCCCTTTGTGTCGGTTTCCTAGGTATGGTTTGTACCGGGTATGGTTTGGCAGTCCCTTTTTCTCGCTTCCCACATCTATTTGTTGATTCTAATTCTCAGATATTTAATTTTTACTGCTGACGTGCCATGGGTAGAAACAGCCAGAACGAAATCAATAAACTAATCAATTAAGTGACATATTAACAACGACAAAGTGAATTTAGAGGACAAAGGATCATTACGAACGTGGCCGGTGGATCAGACAAAATAATTAATCAGTTTTCAATAACAACATGATCAGCCGTTGGAAATATCCATTTTGTATAAAATATATTAATTAATAATATTTATGATCATTTCATCTTATATTAACAAGTCAAACCATGACCAAAATATCAAAGATGTTTTCACTAAATCATGACTATCCATTACAATATTTTACATCGGAATTTAAAAATATTCTTAGAAAAACTATGATATTGATCATAATTATACCAATTTAATTTAGTATATATGAACTGGAAGTCATGCATGGGAGATGTACGTACTGTTAAAGAATTCCATGTTGGGTGGATGTAAATTTCGGGATGGATTTATGGTCAATATTATTAATATAAACTATGATATAATAAGGTTTCATTTAACATGATTAATACAATCAAACCCATATTTATCCGCATGCGATCGGCTTGTAAAAGTCATGTATTATATTCGAGAATATAGAAATGTCGAGATTTAAATTTCTTTTGATAGATTTATTTATGATTCAAAATTATTATATATATTTTTAATTTAGACATGATACACTCATGAAAATAAAATATTAATAACCATAATGTATAGTTAAAATATGAAGATGTTTTAATTAATTAATTTATTAATTTATTTATTTATGAATATGAGTTTTGCTAAATACAATCACTTTGGATATTTCTTGCATACTCCACCAATTCAATTGGTCAGAACGGGTACATTTTTTACACAAAAGTGATGTAGCCAATTAGGAGTGCATGTAGAATTTTTTATTATATAAAAAATTAGGAGGGTACAAAGGAATACACAAAAGTGACTACATTTAGAATTTTTTACTATATATAGCAATTTTATGAACAATTTTTTTATAAAGATCTTTATTAACAATTAGTATTATTTTAGAAGAAAAAGAAAATACTACAAATTATTTATAAGAAAAATTTTAGATGGACTAATTTTTAAGATGGTTTGATTTTAACTATAAAGCCCAGAGGTCAAAAAATAAGCCCAACCCGTGTGCAAGCCCAGCTCCCCAATTAAACGACATCGTTTCAACCCCAGCTTTAAAATCCCAGTTTTATTCCTTCTTCTTTGATTCTCTCCCTTCCTTCCCTCACGGGCGCTGTGGCAACCCATTAGAGGCTCTTTCCCTTTTCTTCCATATCAAACCGACAATCCCATCAATTGAGCTTCTAGATCCTGTAGCCAATTATTTTTAGAGAGCCAAACTCTTGGGACCAAGCAGCTTGTAATGAGGAGCTCTTTCTCCCTTCACATTCGGGGTATGATGGGCTTCATGTATTTTTTTTTATTAGCACAAGGTGTTCGTAATAGTGTACTAACTAATCTTAATAGTGCACAAGCCTTTGACAAAGTGTTTTTCACAAGTGCACTTCGATTAACTTAAGAAAAAAGTCTCTTAGTTTGATGGCCCAGTGCACAAGCCCAAGGAAAAAATCTCTCAGTCTATGCCCCTACAAATTGTTTGTATTTAAGAGTATTGACATTAGTCTCTTTAAAATTTATTATCAAAAGTTAATAAAAAAATATGAGTTTACACACATATCAAAAAATTTGATGCATTACTATTTAAAAATTAAGTAAAAAGTATTTTTATATTATTCTCCACACTTTTTTTTCCTTGTATTTAATTAAATATGATAAAAAAAAAATTACTTTTAAGAATGGGCAAAGTGAATGAATCAAACTAGCTAGTATTTAAAGTTGGACCACTTTTTTAACTTATATTATATTGGGAGTACTTTAGTTCAATGATTTCTTCTCCTTTCTTTCTTTTTTTTGTGCCTTTTTTTTTTTGTTTTTAAATTTGGAAAGGTTTTCTCATAATTGACTACATCATATATAGAGAGATCTCGAGAGAGAGAAGGTTCTCACAATTAACCCACAATATTATATATATATATATATAGAGAGAGAGAGAGAGAAATACCTTAAGCATTAATAGTTAAGAAATTTCACGATTTTATAAAATTTCACAAGGTGTTAGAGACTTATTACTTTTTAAGAAATATTCTATTAATCACAAGATTATACAAAAATAATCTCATACATTGATGTGATTCGATGTAATTCATTAGATTATAAAATTATTTTTATTATAAAAAAGATCTAATAGATTAAATGAAGTCGCATAAGTTTATATTTTATAAAATTATTTTTGTATAATTTCTTTGTAGATATACTACTAATACAATTATGTTTTTCTCCCAAACTTACATAGGTACAAGTACAACTGCTCTCACTTTATTAATCATATGCTGGTCAAAAAATACATTCTGTAGCTTCACCACGCAAAATTCAATCACCAGATCAAAATAAATTACATAAAAAATAAGCAAATAAAATCCTAACATCACAGTACTTATTAGTGTATTGTCGACTCTAAATTCCACCCTTATTCTTTAGAAAAGGAAGCCCATGGCAATGGGCAACAAGAAAAGAAATAAATTAGTAAAAACACTAGATGATGAAGAATCAAGTGGTGACATTGTCCTTGGAGTTGGAGTAGGTGATGATGCAGGAGTTGGAGCACAATCAGCAGGGTTCCTTGATGTCGGAGATGGTGTGGTAGGAGTTGTTGGGATGGAAGGCGGGACACCACCTAAAGAGCTTGAGACGGTAACAGATAACTTTTGACCTGAAAGGCAATGCCGACCAAGAGTACAGATATAATAGTGGGTGCCAACAATGGACATAGTTATATTGACAGGACCAGTGGTGATGGTGTCGCCGATGGGATTAGACGAGCTGCAACTGTCATAGGATTCTTTCGGGACTTGAAGGACATCGTGCACATTTGTGACGAAGTTGAATGATGTGAGAAGGTGATATCATTAATGACATAGGATTGAAATAGAATGAAAACGCATTAGAGTATTAGCATTTGACTCATCAAAATTTTTCTTTAAAATTTGATAGAAAGTACAAATTTGATAAAAATGCAATACTTAAAAGAATCCTATATTGAATTCATTAAAAACTTTCATCATATTTGATAGAAAATGAAAAAAGAAATAAAGTAGAAAAAATAAAATACAAATAATTTAAATGGGCATTTGGTATTTGATATTATTCCCTACTTTAAGTGCTTGGTTAGATTGTTTTTTAGTAGTTAGAGATAAAACACATGTGAAGTTGAAAAAATTATGGTAATTTAATTTGGAGATCGAAAAATGTTCATGATTTGAAATAGGAAAAAGATGGCGATGGAAATGAAATGAAGAGCAGATCAGATGGGAATCTTACATAGGGTATCACCAACCATAAACTGTTTACCGGCCGCCCAAGTTTGATATGCGGAAGCACCACTCGTTGGAACGGTCCAACCAATGCTATCTCCCACCACATGTACCGTTTGTGCTTTTGTGCATTGTAAAAACACCGCAGCAACAAAGCCAAAAAATATAACTACAACATTTGTAAACTTCTCCATTCTCTTTCTCACAATCTAATTAAACCAATGTACGCTTTGTATACGTTGCATGCCTTTGAGACAAGCTTGCTGCTTTAATGTGTGCTAGCTGGATGTATTTATGTAGGAATGCCTTTGACGACAATCTGAGGGTTCCCTTTGCACTATTTATAATAACGCGAAAACGAACGTACCGGTACAACTCGTCTTGGACTGTTTAAACGGGCCAGCTAGCTAGCTAGCTAGGTTCAGGTTGAGAAGTCAGAGTTGAGGGTCGAGCGCCTCCGACGCGACCAATTAATGGACCAAGCATTCTGTTGAAACCCAACGGAGTGTGGAAAAGTTGGAAAGCAGAATTGGTCTACTTTGCTCTCATGTGCAGGATCGAACATATATATATATATATATATATGAGTGCTTTATATATCTAGCTTATAATGATCATCAATATACAGGGTTTGACTGCCATTTTGTTGGACTACCAGTGAGGCTATCAATTAAGAAGAGAACTACATGCTAATAAACATATGGAAACCAAAATTAATTAGTTTCTTCATTCGTTTAGTATACTCTTTTAATTCATAAATATTGCGTACGTACAGCTAGTTTAAATTATGATCATAATGATATAATTAGTTTTAATTAAGGAGCTAAGTACTATATATTACTGGGCATGAGAGATACTACTATATATAGTATGCATGCGCAGCTAGCCACAATTATATATGGAAGAATTTTTATTTTTTATTTTTAGATTTTATTGTTAATCAATGTCGAAAAAACAAAATTCCTGGACGCTAATTTTATTGTCAATATAATGTAAAATATTAGATTTAAGTACTTGATATAGGTACTCATGTTACAAGACGTGGTAGCAACGAGATCGATCGAAGACATACCAAGTCCAGATCGCGCGAACAAGAGTACTTGAACCGTTCTTGCCCTCATTAATAAGAGTCAAAGTTTCCATTTCCACGCCATTTCATAATTTTCCACGACATTGAACGATTTTTACTGCATCGACAAATATAATAGCTCTGTCGACTGGAAGTTCCGTTTGTTCAGTTAAGAGTCTGATCTGCAATAATAATTGTATCTTAATCATGATATATACTGTTTTATTTTTCAAAAATCTTCTTATATTACTTATTGAAAAAAAAAAGTCATTACGACGTTGGTTCTGATCTACAAGTTTCATGATATATATGTTAAAAGCGTTCAATAATCTTCATAATATAAAAGATCGACGTGTAACAATATTGGTGTTTAGAAGAGATATAGATTTTGCCATAAAAACCCAAGTAGCAACTAAACTAATTGATTGAATGGTAAGACCAAAAATCTTTGTGAATTACCAAATTTGATTTGGTATAAGGATTTTTTATGTACTCGTCCTACTATAGTGCCATTGATGATCTCGTTTTGGGTAAAGGTTTTTTCTAGTTTTTTTTTTTTTTTGATATTGAATGAATGAATTACTAGGTATTTGATCAGGAGTTAGACAAATTTTGTTTTTAGTACATATTAATTATGGGAGTACCTTAAGTACTAATTAATAATTTTTTTTTTTTGGGAGAAAACATTTTTTTAATTACTAAACACTATTTTTTACAGTGAAGATCATCAGGACGGTACATTCTCAATTTTTTCAATTATTATTTTTTTTTTAAATACTCATAATCTTTATTTTTTGTAGGTGAGATAGTCAAGAAAAAAAAATCAAAATGTTAAAAAATTTCATAGAAACCCATTTAATATCTAGGAATACTAATATATATGGAAACTACTATGTACTTTTTAAGAATTCCTTTATTGATCATAAGCTGCTCAAATAATGCATTACATATGTAGTTCTAATGTTCTATTACAAAATTCAATCACCGGTTGAATAAATCATGACATAAAGAAATAAGCTGCAAACAAAATTCTAACATCATAATACATATCAATGTATCGTATCATTGACTATAAATTCTATATCGTTTCCTTAGAAAAGAAAACCCATGGCAATGGACAATAAAGAGATGAATAAACTAGCAAAGATATTAGATGATGAAGAATCAGGCGGCGGCGACATTGTCCCCGGAGTGGTTTGACCCGTGGGTGAGGATGATGTCGGGGATGATGCAGGAGTTGGAGCGCAATCAGCAGGGGTCCCTGAGGTGGGAGAAGGTGTTGTAGGAGTAGTCGGGGTAGTTGGGGTGGCAGGTGGAGTACTCGTCGTAGGTGGGACAGCACCTGGAGAGCCGGAGACGGTAACGGCCAACTTCTGGCCTGAAGGGCAATGTCGGCCGAGAGTGCAGATGTAATAGTGGGTGCCAGCAGTGGATAGAGTTATGTTGGCAGGGCCAGTGGTGATGGTGTCGCCAATGGGATTAGACGAGCTGCAACTGTCATAGGACTCTTTCAATACTTTAAGAACATCGTGCTCATTTGTGACAAAATTGAATACTGTAGGAGGACAAAATATGATATCAATTATACATTAATGACAGAGGAGATGAACTAAGGATGAGGATAATACATGCATGGAATTGAAAAATGAAAATTGAGCAGAGACAGGAATCTTACATAGGATATCACCAACCACGAATTGCTTACTGGCGGCCCAAGTTTCGTACGCAGAAACACCATTTGATGGTGAAAAAGCGGTAGCTAATTACCTTACACACCTAGAGGGGGGGGTGAATAGGTGTTTAACAAAAACAATAGCAGTTTTAAAAAAATTAATCAACATAAACAAGCAATCAATGGAAAAATCAACACAAGGATTTTGGTTACGAAGTGGAAACTCATTTGAAGAACCTCTTCAAAATCTAAAACCACTCCGGGTGTAAGACACCACCTCTAATCCACTATAGAAATTTTAGTTTGTTACAACAAATTTAGAAACACTCACAGACCCACTGTAGCAACTAAACTTGGCTTGCAACACCACGAGTGACCCACTCGATCTCTACACGCATGTAGTGCCGGAACTCCGACCTTTCTATAGCTTCTCACACGAACAACTTGATTTCTTCATCCAAGCTCCTTGAAGAACTCTTCCAGCTTGATGACCACGTCCACTCCAATGGACTCACTAAAAGTTTGAATGTGTGTTGTGAGGGAGTAATATAATCCAAGAGAGAATGATCTTTGAAACAATGGAGAAGTTTCTCTCAAGGGATGAAATGTGGCTCCTTGGTTTTTCCTCTGTATTTTTTCCATTTTGCAGCAGAAGACTTAAGAGTCTATTTATAGGCCACCTCTTGAAACGGCGCTCAAACCCTAGAGAAATTCGTGAAACCTTAACTTCGCTCGAGCGAGGTGTCGAGCGAGGGTCGAGCGAAGTCTCTGCCTGGACTTCGCTCGAGCGCCATGTCGAGCGAGGGTCGAGCGAAGTCTCTGCCTGGACTTCGCTCGAGCGCCATGTCGAGCGAGGGTCGAGCGAGATCACTGTGTTCGGTATTTCTCGAGCCAATCTGATCCTCTTCAAGTGTACTCTGTCCACCATTAGTTACAACTCAATTTTATTAGGTTTTTCACTAGAAAATTGCCAACTACTAAATTTTACATCAACAATCTCCCCCTTTGGCATTTCTGTGACAAAACCTCTAACCTATACATTGGACCTAATCCTATCACACACAAACAATAGGACTTCCACATGTAGGTTTTAGTCTTGGCAAGTGAAGTATCTGCACACTTAACAAACATGTAAACGTACCAAAAGAAAACACTTGCAAGGAATTTAACAGATGAACTCAGAAGTAAAGAAATTTTGCCATAAAAATTTAACACTAAAACTTCAATAGCAATCAGTCCAACACAGAATACATCAAGAGTATAATGACATAGTAAAACTAAGAACAACAAGCTACTAGTTACTCCCCCTAAATCTAGCTACTCCTCCCCCGATCACTCCCCCTTTTTGTCAGAAATGGCAAGGGCTCTCAATCTGCATCAGTCTCGTCCTCATCAGCAAGAAGATGCTGAACTTGATTTCCAAGCTCAATCACTTGAGTGTCAAGTGTGTCAAACCGAGCATTGATGTGAGTATCCAATTGAGTAACCCGAGTCTCAAGACTGTTAAGTCGGTTATCAATGCGAGTATCCATGCTGGTCACAGACTGCTGAATGCTAATCAGAAAGTCCAATAGGGTCTGTCGGGATGGTTCTGTAGCTGGTGGCATCAAACCCGAGCTGGAAGGACCCGAGCTGGTCTCAGGAGCGTGAGGAATAGGTCTGGTCTGAGTAGAATGTGCAGGAGCGGGTTCAATATTAGGAAGATGCGCCTGACTTAGCTGCATTGTCTTCCGGCCAATCGGTGTCTTCAGGCTCACTCTAAGCTCCTGGGGCGGGAAGGCCACAGACTGAGACACTGCTATCCTCGTAATGAGACAGGCAAGAGGAAGACCAGTTCGAAAATTGGACGACATATGGGCCTCAATCATGACCCGACAGAGAAGACCGCCCAAATCTATAGGGACATCAGTGAGCAATGCATGTAGGAGAAGGGCACGATCCGGACCAATGTCACTATAATGACCAGTGGGGTATATGTTGGTCAGAACAATCCGACTCACAATTTGGTATGCATGGGGAAATGACTTGGTCGCTAGAGGAGGAATCCCAGTCCAAGTCATAGGAGTCCTAGTGAGAAAACGACCCAAATCAGGTCTACTAGGGGCTGGGGTATGGAGATAGGGGTAAATAGGATTGTTTACTCGAGGTACCCCCAACAAATTTGCCAAGAGATCGGGAGTTACCCGGAAAGTGATATTCCGGATATCAACTTGAAAAGTTCCCTCTGAAATGTCATGTATATTTGAGTAAAACTCCCTTACCAACTCCACCGAGGGAGCGGGATGACCAGTGGTTAAAGCAAGCCACTGGCGCGACTCAAAAATCTGAGGGACAATGGGATAGGTATCCCGAAACTCACCTAGAAGAACTTCACGTTCCACAAGAATGGAGCGATGGGAAAAGTTCTGCGTGTAGAGTTCCTCAGCTTGAGGACTGTGGAAATAAGTCCGAGATGCGGATGGGGCAGTGCGAGGACGAACACGCCGAGATGCCATGGCAGCTGTAGATGGACCAAGTACAGACAGTGAGACATATATGATATGATGTGGAGATGGATGTCCATTATGCCTAAAATGCCTAAAAATGCCTTATATGCCTAACATGCCTAAAAAGTGACCCATAATGTTCTAAACAAGGTGTGCAGACTATGAATGATACCTACAATTTGTCTAAAGAGCAATGCACTAAAGGAGAGACAAAATGGAAGACAAATTTTCATTGAGGCATTTCATCGAACAGGTAGTGTGCATGCTGTGCAATCATGGGTTTAACACCCAATCAATTATCCGATTCCTCCCTAAATACAACACTATGCTAATAGGTTCATCCATTCCAAAGATGAACCACCAAGTTTCTAAAAACAAATCGGAAAGAAAGAAAAGAAAAAAAATTAACCCAAACACAACCCATGAATGTAATGCAACGGGAAAGAAAAGAAAAGAAAAAAAAAATGAAGAGGAAGTGGATAGAGATAGGCTTACCGGTGATTGAGTGTTTGAGAGGAAATGTTGGATTGAGTGATTGAGAGAAGATGAGTGAAGTTTGAGAAAGGAGGGAAGAGTTTCGGCAATCTGGGCTTATCGCGCGATGCAGAGCGCAATATAAGGGTTTTTCGCTCGAGCGAGATTTTATGGTCGAGCGAGATATCGAGCGAAATTCCAGCCCCTTTTTTTTTTTTTTTATATAAAAAAATCATAGCAGAGCAAATGTAAAATAATATCATACTCTAAATGCCACGCAAGTATAAAGACTGTATGTCACAATTAATATGACTCTGCGTGTTTAGCCAGTGCTCTTGCTCAATCAAGAAATTTTAACAGAGAGGTGTGAGTGGGGTTGGGCTAAACAAGAAACCATAAGAGCTTGGGAGACCCGTGAAAGCGCAGAAAGTCAAACCCAATGCTGCTAGGACCTAATTTCTTGTGTCTAATAGAACCAGAGTCAGGATTTCTATTTTGGCCCTTTTTCTTTCTTTCTTCCCCTTTTTTTTTTTTTTTGTTTATTTAATACAATAATAGAGCCTCTTCATTTTCTTTCCTTTTTGGATACAAAGGTTCTCACACAGGTCATCTAGCCAGAGGTCAATTCTGATCACTCGTAAGGCTCCCCCTTACACTTTTGATTGCCTCCCCAAAGTCTCACATAATGTCAAATGTCAAGAGATTGAGCTATGCGTGCAGTGTGTGTGGCAAAACGCATATTTAAGGTGACACACATCTTCCACCTTTGCAACATAAGCCTATGATACAATTTTCACAAGACACATGCTTGAAGGTGTGCTGTCTAGTAGTAAGGTCATGCATCACATTGAAGAAAAATGCGCATGAATCAGGGAAAGACAAAGAAGAGAATGAAGACAAGAAAAATAACAATTCAAAAGAAAAACATGATATGCATGCAATGTATGAAATGCATGTTACATCTCTTGTGTTAAGACACAAATACCAATAGCCTTTCTAAGACACTCAAAACGAAGACCATCTAATGGTTTGGTAAAAAGATCGGCTAATTGATGTTCGGTGGGAATGTACTCAAGAGTAATTACATGTGTTTCCACAAGTTCCCGAATGAGATGATGCCTAATGTCAATATGCTTGGTCCTAGAATGTTGGACAGGATTTTTAGAGATGTTGATGGCACTGGTATTATCACAATAGATGCTCATCACGCCTTGAGTAATACCATAGTCACGAATCATTTGTTTCATCCACAGCAATTGAGTACAACAACTCCCAGCAGCAATGTATTCAGCCTCAGCTGTAGACAAAGAAATGGAGTTTTGTTTCTTACTCATCCAAGCAACAAGATTTGTTCCCATATAAAAACATCCATCTGAAGTGCTCTTTCTATCATCTGCATTTCCAGCCCAATCAGCATCAGAGTAGCCTGCAAGCTCAGTGTTAGACTCTCTGGAGTACCAAATTCCATAATTCACTGTAGCATTCACATAGCGAAGTATGCGTTTGACAGCCACAAGATGAGATTCTTTGGGGTTTGCTTGGAATCTAGCACAAACGCCAACACTGAAAGCAATGTCAGGTCTACTAGCAGTGAGATACAGTAGACTCCCAATCATGCTTCTGTACAGAGATTGCTCAACCCCCTTTCCTGACACATCAGCACTAAGTTTTACACTTGTGCTCATGGGAGTTCTAGCATGGCTACTCCCATCTAATCCAAATTTTTTTAGCAGGTCCTTTGCATATTTAGACTGGGATATGAACAATCCTTCATCTAGCTGTTTTACTTGGAGTCCCAAGAAAAAAGTTAGCTCACCCACCATACTCATCTCAAATTCATTCTTCATTTCTTCTGCAAACTCGAGAGCTAGGTCATCAATGGATGATCCAAACACAATATCATCCACATAGATTTGAGCTACAGTTAACTCCTCACCCACTTTCCGGATAAACAGTGTCCTATCCACACTTCCTCGCAGAAACTTGTGCTCCAAAAGATACGAAGTTAGCCTCTCATACCAGGCTCTGGGGGCTTGTTTCAAACCATACAGGGCTTTCTTCAACCTGTAGACATGATTAGGATATTTTGGATCCTCAAAACCTTTTGGTTGCTCTACATACACTTCTTCTTGAAGGATCCCATTTAGGAAGGCACTCTTTACATCCATTTGATAGAGTTTGAAACACATATGGCAAGCAACACTTAATAGTATTCGGATTGACTCAAGCCTTGCCACCGGTGCAAATGTCTCATCAAAGTCTATTCCTTCCATTTGGGCATAACCTTGTGCCACCAATCTTGCCTTATTCCGTACAATCATTCCATTTTCATCAGATTTGTTCTTGAAAATCCATTTGGTACCTACAACATTGTGCTTTTCAGGCCTTGGGACTAAGTACCACACATCATTTCTCACAAATTGATTAATTTCTTCATGCATGGCATTTGTCCAATTCTCATCCTTTAAGGCTTCTTCCACCCTTTTTGGTTCAATCTGAGAGATGTAACATGAGTGAGCTAGTTGACTTATCACTTTCTTCCTCAACCTCATCCCTTCATTTACATTCCCGATTATATTATCTTGAGGATGGTTTAGCTTCACTCTCGAAGATGGCTCCTTGTGAGTATGAACTTTCTCAGTTGATGAGGTCTCTTGATTTTCATCAAGTTCACTAGAGTTCTCTTCAGTTCCACTTGGTGTATCAATTAGATTTTGATTCAACTTCTCTTTAGGAGAATCATCTATAACCACATTGATGGATTCCATGACAGTTTGGGTGCGTAGATTGTAACATCTGTAAGCACGACTGTTTCTGGAATAACCAAGGAATATTCCCTCATCACTCTTTGGGTCAAACTTACCCAGATTTTCCCTATCTCTCAAAATGTAACACTTACTCCCGAACACCCTGAAGTACTTCACATTTGGCTTCTTTCCTTTCCACAGCTCATATGGTGTCTGAGAAGTGTTGGGTCGAGGATAGACTCTATTCACAATGTGACATGCTGTGTTCACAGCTTCACCCCAAAAATGAGCAGAAACATTTTTGGTATGCATCATAACTCGAGCCATTTCTTGAATAACTCGATTTTTTCTTTCAACAACTCCATTTTGCTGTGGAGTAATGGGAGCAGAGAATTCTTGACGAATGCCTTCTTCATCACAAAATTTCTCTAAACTTGAGTTATCAAATTCTCGTCCATGGTCGCTCCTAATTCTGACAATAGGGTTCCCTTGTTCATTTTGAAGCTTCTTACATAAGTTCCTTATCACATTTGAAGCCTCACCCTTTTCCCTCAAAAATTCTACCCAAGAGTATCTGGTGAAATCATCTACCATCACCAGTATGTATTTCTTACCCCCCAGACTTTCAGTCCTAGAGGGTCCCATAAGATCAATGTGTAACAACTCTAAGGGTCTTTTGGTCAGGATATCTGTTGTGTTCTTGTGGGCTGCTCGAACTTGTTTTCCCACTTGACATGATCCACAAACAGATGTCTCCACTTTCCCAAGTTCGGGCAGTCCAATCACCATTTCTTTCTTAGCAATCTTTGACAAATTTTTGTGATTCACATGCCCAAGTCTTTGATGCCAGAGAGTAGTGGCCTCACTTTTAGTACTATTGCAGCTGTACTGTGAAGTGGGAGAGATGCCATAGCAATTGTCAGAGGTCCTGATTCCTTGCATCAAGCATTGTCCATTGTTATCAGAAACAATGCACATATCTTTTGAAAACCGAACTTCAGCACCATAATCACACATTTGGCTTATGCTAAGAAGATTTACTTTTAATCCGTCAACATACAGAACTTCTCTCAATGCCGGTAGTCCAGTAATGTTGATTTCACCTTTCCCAATTATGTTCGCTTTACCTCCATCTCCAAATGTCACTGTCCCACATTTGTACTCTTCAATTGTCTCAAAAAGAGTTTTATCACCGGACATGTGTCGAGAACACCCACTGTCAAGATACCACAATGAATTGTTCTGGGTCTTCAAGGCAATGTGAGCTATGTGACATGTGGCTCTTTTCTCCTTCTTGATCCACACTCTTTTGATTTTTGGAGAGTTGACTCGCACAGTCTTCTGGGTACTTGTCAGATTGTCTACCTTGTCATTTAGAAAGTCATTTTGTCTAGTGAGGGCCATGACTTGATCCCACAAATTGAAGTGACCTCTTCTTGAGTCTCTCTTTTCATTTCTCACAGGAAACTTATTAAGCACATAACAGTTTGGTCGGATGTGTCCATACTTGCCACAATTATGACATGTCCGATTTTCTCTGTAGGTTTGTTGTCCCCTGAAAAACAAGTCATCCTTAGGAGATTTTCTGGTGAGTCTTTTAAGTCTCAAGCAATTTGTTTTCACATGACCCAACTTCCCACAATGATGACACACGGGTCTCGTGTTGTGAGCTATTTGTTTCTCTTGAGATGAAACAAACTTTTGTGCATGTATAACTTTCTTTCCCTTTGCTAGTGAGTGATTTTTCACCATGCTGTTTTGAGGATTTTTCGAGCTCGTACCCACTTCAAACTTTCCTCCAACATATCCTATTCCACTCTTGTCTCCTGAGGGCTTTCCAAGAGTTAGAATTTTGTCCAGATTTTGTTTTCCAGTGGAAAAGGCTTGCAATCTTCCCTTTAGCTGGGTTAATTCATTTTCCTTAGTTTCCATAGCATCTTCCAAAACCTCACTTTTCTTTCGTAATTGGTCAGTCAAGATATAAGCTTCATTCAGTTTGCCTTGGAGCTCATCATTTTCTTGTTTGCACTGATTTATCTTTTCAGTCTGTGCTTTGTTGACTTTTCTCAGTTTCATGCACTCATTGTAAAGTTTTTCATAGATTTCTTGCAGTTGATCTTCACACTCGGACTCATCTTCCGGTATGTTACAATCATCAGAGGCTTGTTCACTGCACTGATCTATGTCTCCAACGGAGGATGTAAACGCCATGTAGTTGAGATTCCTTTTTGGAGTGGAGTTGCCAGATGAGTCACTCGATTCAGACTCACTTTCACTTAGAGAAGCAATCTTTGCCTTTTCTTTGCTCTTCTTATAATTTGCACACTCCAAGCGAATGTGACCAAATCCATGACATTCATGACACTGTACTCGTGTCTTGTCCTTGTTAGGCCTAATGTAATTGTTGGAGTCTCTTTCCTTATTCTCTGAGCTTGACCCCTCAATATATCTTCCAAACTTCTTCTTCTCTGGTCTTTGGCTCCTGTGCCTTTTTGCTACAAACATTTTTCTGAACTTCTTAGCATAAAATGCTATTTCTCTGTCACTCATTGCTAATTCATCGAATGACTCATCTGAGTCCTCTTGAATTGTATTAAGAGCAATGGACTTGCTCTTCCTATCCAATGGCAGAGTATGTTCATAAGTTTGCAGGGAACCCACCAGCTCTTCCATTTTCATGACATCCAAGTCTTTACTTTCCTCAATTGCAGTAACCTTGGGACGAAATCTCTCAGGAAGAGATCTGAGGACTTTTCTTACAACTCTATTTTCTGGGATTTTGTCTCCCAAGTTGAACCGAGAGTTCACAATGTCATTTAATCTTGCATAAAAGACATCAAATGTTTCATCCTCTTTCATTCTAATTTCCTCAAAGCTGGTGGTAAGCATTTGGAGTTTAGAATTTTTTACAGCCCTAGTTCCCTCGTGAGTGATCTCAAGAATGTCCCATGCCTCTTTACTTGTATTACACATGGAGATTCGTTTGAACTCCTCCTGAGACACGGCCATAAAAATTGCATTTAGGCCTTTACTATTCCAGTTAATTTCACTCAACTCATCCTTTGAGTAGTTGTCCACGTCTGTGGGAACTTCTACTCCATTAACAATGGTGACGGGCTCTTTCCATCCTCTTATCAAGGACACCCACACACGTTCATCTATAGACTTAAGAAACGCTCTCATTCGAACTTTCCAATAAGCATAGTTGCTACCATCAAAATATGGTGGTGATGAGAGGGATTGAGACCTATCCATTTTGACCACCAAAGCAGAATCACACTCAGGAAATTAATCCTAACGAAGTGTACCCGCTCTGATACCAATTGAAAAAGCGGTAGCTAATTACCTTACACACCTAGAGGGGGGGTGAATAGGTGTTTAACAAAAACAATAGCAGTTTTAAAAAAATTAATCAACATAAACAAGCAATCAATGGAAAAATCAACACAAGGATTTTGGTTACGAAGTGGAAACTCATTTGAAGAACCTCTTCAAAATCTAAAACCACTCCGGGTGTAAGACACCACCTCTAATCCACTATAGAAATTTTAGTTTGTTACAACAAATTTAGAAACACTCACAGACCCACTGTAGCAACTAAACTTGGCTTGCAACACCACGAGTGACCCACTCGATCTCTACACGCATGTAGTGCCGGAACTCCGACCTTTCTATAGCTTCTCACACGAACAACTTGATTTCTTCATCCAAGCTCCTTGAAGAACTCTTCCAGCTTGATGACCACGTCCACTCCAATGGACTCACTAAAAGTTTGAATGTGTGTTGTGAGGGAGTAATATAATCCAAGAGAGAATGATCTTTGAAACAATGGAGAAGTTTCTCTCAAGGGATGAAATGTGGCTCCTTGGTTTTTCCTCTGTATTTTTTCCATTTTGCAGCAGAAGACTTAAGAGTCTATTTATAGGCCACCTCTTGAAACGGCGCTCAAACCCTAGAGAAATTCGTGAAACCTTAACTTCGCTCGAGCGAGGTGTCGAGCGAGGGTCGAGCGAAGTCTCTGCCTGGACTTCGCTCGAGCGCCATGTCGAGCGAGGGTCGAGCGAAGTCTCTGCCTGGACTTCGCTCGAGCGCCATGTCGAGCGAGGGTCGAGCGAGATCACTGTGTTCGGTATTTCTCGAGCCAATCTGATCCTCTTCAAGTGTACTCTGTCCACCATTAGTTACAACTCAATTTTATTAGGTTTTTCACTAGAAAATTGCCAACTACTAAATTTTACATCAACAGATGAAACTCTCCAACCGATGCTATCTCCTACCACATGCACTGTTTGTCCTGCTGCGCATTGCAATAACAGCACAACAACAACACCAAAAACGGCCACAACACTACTCGTAAACTTCTTCATTCTCTCTCTCTCTCTCACACAATTTTGGATATAAAATATATAACAGTGTTTTAAATATGCCTGTTGTTTTGAATGGCTTTTGACACAAACTCTGTAGTACTGTGCTTTAATGCCTTACAGACTATATAAAAAAAAATTGATGAGAATGCTAAGGTCCCATATAGTCTATATATAGTAGTGACGCAAAACCGTTTCGCAAGATCAAGTCATCCCTCAGCACAGGTTAGCATTAATCGGAGTACGTACGCGGTCTTGACAGGGAAATGGAGAGGCGACCTGACTCCGATGGAGAAGTTACGTTAAGAGTTGTAGCTTGGATGGATGCTGGTCCATTTTGTACAAAAACAAGTGCGTGGAATCTTCTGGTTGAAACTTGAAAATTATTAGCTGAAAGTTTCAAGTTGGAGACTTTCTACGTTTTCTGCATTGGACCCACACGTAACATTCAACAGGACGAGACTGCATGATTTGCCATTTTAATTAGGGTCCTTTTTACACCATCTCTCAACTTCTATATATTATTTTTTATTTTTTATTTTTTATTTTAATTTTTTTAATACTTTTTTTTGAATTTATTCTTTTTAAATTAATTTAATTTTTTTATCTATTATTTATATATTAAATATTTGATTAAAAATAAAATAAAATAATATATAGTATGTAGAAGTTGTATAAATAATAAAAAATTAAATAGATTTGTTCTTTAATTATTAACCTTGGAAAAACAGTACGTACAGACGTTATTAATCTTTTACCCGGGGATTAATTAATTAATTAGAAAGCTCGAAGTAATTTATTCTCTAGTTGACAATAATGTACTGAAAGGTACTGTTTTTTCTTCGGGTCAACTAAAGAATACTGTTGATTAGAGGAAATTAAGCCTAATATTCATATAATTGTTATAAACGAAGTCGGCAGCTGCCCCTGGCCCACCACTAAATTATGTGAATGACTCTACCACTATTATTTTAAATTTGCATAGTGACTTGCATAGTAATTTGCATAGTAACTTGCATAGTAATTTCAACGCCTATAAATATGGGATTCAGTTGTAATGAAATTTATAAGAAAAAATAGAGAGAGAAAGAAAGTTTCAGTTCTTAAGAGTTTCAAGAGAATTTCTTATTTCTCTTTTGTAATAGTAGTTCATTTCTTTAAGTTTCATAACACGTTATCAGCACGACGGTTCTGCCAATTCTGAAACTAGTGGCCTTATTCCTCTGTAAGTTTTTCAATATATTATTTGAAATCTTTGATATATTTTATTGATGATTATCTGTGTGAATTTATAAATATATTTTCTGAGATACGCATATTTATTATTTATATGTGTAGAAAATGGCAAATCTTACAAAATTGGAATTTGTTGCTCTTGATATATCTGGGAAAATTTATTTATCCTGGATACTTGATGCTGAAATACATCTTGATGCAATGAACCTGGGAGAAACTATTAAAGAAGAAAATCAAGCATCCCTACAGGAACGTGCTAAAGTAATGATTTTCCTTCGCCACCATCTTCATGAAGAATTGAAAACTGAATATCTCACTGTAAAAGATTCCTATATTTTGTGGAACAATTTAAGGGAGAGGTATGAACACCAAAAGACTGTCATCCTCCCAAGAGCTCGTTCTCAATGGATGCACCTGAGGTTGCAAGATTATCAAAGTGTTAGTGAGTATAATTCCGCACCTTTTAAAATAAGCTCAGTATTAAAATTATGCGGTGAGAAAATCACCGATGAAGATATGCTAGAGAAGACTTTTACTACATTTCATGCCTCGAATGTGCTCCTGCAGCAGCAGTATCGAGAGAGAAAGTTCAAGAAATATTCTGAACTTATATCATGTCTTCTAGTAGCTGAGCAGAATAATGAGCTCTTATTAGAAAGCCACCAGTCACGCCCTACTGGCTCAATATTATTCCCTGAAGTGAATGGTAATAGGTTTGCATCATTCCCAGAAGTGAATGGTGCATCCTTTAGAAGAAATCGGAGGCGTGGACGTGGTAGGAGAAATTATAGAAATGTTGGTCCCAGGAGTAACAACATTAAAAGGGATTATAATATACCATATCACCAGAAGTGGTACAATTCAGAGAGGGGTAAAAATCCTCAGAATAATTTTTCAAAGAAAAGTGAAGAGGTGTGCCATAGATGTGGAATGACTGGACATTGGTCACGTACCTGTCGTACGGCTAGGCACTTAGCTGATTTATATCAAGCTTCTATTAAAGGAAAGAATAAAGTGCATGAAACAAATTTAGTAGAACCATCAGATGATTTATTAGATTCAGTAGATGTAGACGTTACTCATCTTGATGTATCTGATTTCTTTAATCATCCTGATGGTAGTATTGAACACTTAATTGGAGATGGAAGTGTTCCACTCAATTAATGTATTTTCTTTCTATCAATAATAAAAGTTGTGTATATTTCGTAGAATCATGGATCACATTGATGAGCTTTTTATCTCTGAGTTGAATGATAAAGATATATGTCTGGCTGACAGTGCTACAACTCACACAATTCTCAAAGAAAAGAAATATTTTCAAAATCTAATACTAAGTAAAGCCTATGTCCATACCATATCAGGTTCATCGGATTTAATTGAGGGCTTCGGAAGAGCTTATATTGTGTTGCCTAATGGCACCAAATTTTGTATTGATGATGCTCTATTCTCTTCACAATCCAGAAGAAATTTATTGAGTTTCAAAGATATACGTCGTAATGATTACCATATTGAAACGACCAATGAAGGCAGTAAAGAGCATCTTCTTATTACTAAAACAGTATCGGGCCAGAAGCTCGTATTAGAAAAACTGTCTGCTCTATGTTCTGGATTGTATTATACAAAAATGAGAACAATTGAATCATATGTGGTAATGCACCAGGAGTATATTGACCCTAAAGTATTTATGACTTGGCATGATCGCCTTGGACATCCACGTTCTATAATGATGAGACGAATTATTAAAAATTCGCATGGGCATCCCTTAAAGAATCAAAAGATATTTCTACCCAATGAATCTCCGTGCTCTGCATGTTCTCAAGGTAAGTTAATTATTAGACCATCTCCCTCAAAAATCATTGTTGAATCTCCATCCTTTTTACAAAGGATTCACGGAGATATATGTGGGCCTATTCATCCATCAAGTGGACCATTTAGATATTTTATGGTTCTAATTGATGCATCTAGTCGATGGTCACATGTTTGTCTTCTTTCCACTAGAAATGTTGCATTTAAACTACGAGCACAATTTCCTGAGTATCCAATTAAGACCATTCGATTGGATAATGCAGGTGAATTTTCATCTCAAGTTTTTGATGATTATTGCATGTCAATAGGAATAGATGTTGAACATCCTGTTGCCCATACACACACACAAAACGGTTTAGCTGAGTCTTTGATCAAAAGGCTTCAACTAATCGCTAGACCTTTACTTATGAAATCAAGACTACCTATTTCTGTTTGGGGACATGCTATACTTTATGCAGCATCTCTAATTCGCATTAGACCATCTGCATATCATAAATATTCTCCATTACAGCTTGCATATGGTCAACAACCAAATATTTCTCATCTTCGTACTTTTGGATGTGCTGTATATGTTCCAATTGCACCTCCACAACGTACAAAAATGGGTCCTCAACGTAGACTTGGGATATATGTTGGTTTTGATTCTCCATCCATTATTAGATACCTTGAACCCCTTACAGGGGATATGTTTAAAGCACGTTTTGAGGATTGTCATTTTGACGAATCAAATTTTTCGTTAATGGGTAAAGAAAAGTCAGTGCCTGAAGCACGACAAGATATTACTTGGGATAATAAGACCCTGTCTCATTTTGATCCTCCTACAAATGAATGTAAACGGGAAGTTCAAAGGATTATTCATTTGCAAAATGTTGCAAATCAGTTACCGGATGTATTTACTGACACTAAAGGTGTAGTAAAATCTTATATTCCTGCTGTTAATACTCCAGCAAGGATTGAAGTCCCTGAAGGACAAATTGTCAAAGCAGCAATAGGTGAATCTAAAATACGCCTGAAGCGTGGAAGACCTATTGGTGCAAAAGACAAAATTCCTAGAAGGAAAAAAATACAAAATGAATTTGGTGTTCCTGAAGAACACGTACCCACAATACAGGCCACAAATATAATTGGTGCTCCTAAAGAGCTTAAATCTTCTATTCCAGAATCTCCTGAAGAGGAAACTCTTGAAGAGTATAAATCTCATAAAAAGGGACCTCCTGAAGAGGTGTGTCATGAAATGTTTTCCCCTGAAGAGGAACAGGTACCTGAAAATAATGAGATCTCAATACATTTCATGAAAACTGGAGAAATTCTGGATAGAAATAAAACTGTTGTCGACAACATATTTTCATATAAAATGGCCCTTGACATTACCAGAAGTAATGAAGAAAGTGAGCCAAAAAGCGTCGAAGAATGTCGACGTAGAAATGATTGGCCAAAATGGAAAACAGCTATTGAAGCTGAATTAAATTCGCTAGCAAAACGAGAAGTATTTGGACCTGTTGTCCAAACACCAAAGGGTGTAATGCCTGTTGGATATAAGTGGGTATTTGTACGAAAACGTAATGAGAAAAATGAAATTGTGCGATACAAAGCACGGCTTGTTGCACAAGGTTTCCTACAGAAACCCGGGATTGATTATGAAGAAACATACTCTCCCGTTATGGATGCAATCACATTTAGATTTTTGATTAGTCTGGTTGTTACAAAAGGATTAGAAATGCAGTTGATGGATGTGGTCACTGCATATTTATATGGATCCTTAGACCATGACATATATATGAAAATCCCTGAAGGATATAAGATGCCTGAAGCATCTACAAGTACATTTAGAAATATGTACTCAATCAGACTACAAAGATCTTTATATGGGTTGAAGCAATCCGGACGCATGTGGTATAATCGCTTAAGCGAATATCTATTGAAAGAAGGATTTGAGAATAATCTTATATGCCCATGTGTTTTTATTAAGAAATCAGAATCCGGATTTGTCATTATTGCGGTTTATGTTGATGATTTAAATATTGTGGGAACTCCTGAAGAGATCTCAAAAACCGCTATATATTTAAATAATGAATTTGAAATGAAAGATCTTGGCAAAACAAAACTTTGTCTCGGCCTGCAGCTTGAGCACTTGCCAAATGGAATTTTTATTCATCAGTCCATGTATACTGAGAAAGTCCTAAAGCATTTTTATATGGACAAATCTCATCCTCTGAGTACTCCAATGATTGTTCGAACACTTGATGTGAAGAAAGATCCATTCCGTCCTTGTGATGACGATGAAGAAATTATTGGTCCTGAAGTACCATATCTCAGTGCAATTGGAGCTTTGATGTATCTTGCAAATTGCACTCGACCAGATATTACATTCTCAGTTAATCTGCTTGCAAGATATAGTTCTGCACCAACTCGAAGGCATTGGAATGGCATTAAACATGTCCTTTGTTACCTTCATGGTACGGTTGATATGGGATTATTTTATCAACGTGGTTCAAGTCCAGAATTGATTGGGTATGCAGATGCAGGTTATCTTTCAGACCCACACAGAGGTAGATCTCAAACTGGATATTTATTTACTTATGGAGATACTGCCATATCATGGAGATCTGTTAAGCAGACACTATCTGCTACCTCTTCAAATCACTCAGAGATCATTGCTATTCATGAAGCAAGTCGAGAGTGTATTTGGTTGAGATCAGTTATTCAACATATCCAGGAAAAGTGTGGACTTCCTATGATCGATAATAGCCCAACAATCTTATATGAAGATAATACTGCTTGTATCACTCAAATCAGAGGAGGATATATCAAAGGTGACAGAACCAAACATATTTCACCGAAATTTTTTTATACTCATGAACTTCAAGAAAAAGGTGAAATTGATGTCAAGCAGATACGATCTAGTGATAATCTGGCAGATTTATTCACAAAGGCGTTACCAACTTCCACATTCAAGAAGATTGTACATAACATTGGAATGCGAAGACTCAAAGATATTTTGTCATGCACTTTTCAGGGGGAGTAAATGTGCTGATTGTACTCTTTTTCCTTCGCTGAGGTTTTGTCTCAGTGGGTTTTCCTTTGCAAGGTTTTAATGAGACAATCTTAAAACACTTATGGATACATAAGAAGACTGTACTCTTTTTCCTTCGCCATTGGTTTTTCTTCCCATTGGGTTTTTACTCGGCAAGGTTTTAACGAGGCAGATTCTTTATGGGTGGTCATTCAAGGGGGAGTGTTATAAACGAAGTCGGCAGCCGCCCCCCTGGCCCACCACTAAATTATGTGAATGACCCCACCACTATTATTTTAAATCTGCATAGTGACTTGCATAGTGACTTGCATAGTAACTTGCATAGTAATTTCAACGCCTATAAATATAGGCTTCAGTTGTAATGAAATTCATAAGAAAAAATAGAGAGAGAAAGAAAGTTTCAGTTCTTAAGAGTTTCAAGAGAATTTCTTATTTCTCTTTTGTAATAGTAGTTCCTTTCTTTAAGTTTCATAACAATAATACATATATAATTAGTGAATTATTAGGATATGCATGCATAATTAATATTCATTAATTGTTTCTGTTCTTTTTTCTCTTCTTCCTCCTCTAAAATTTCGTTTCACTCTTGATCATATATCATCTACAGTTGTGAGTGGATAATTACAATAAAAAATAAGATGATGAATGCTCGCCTGTTGTTCTTCTTTAATACCTTACAAGGAATTATAAAGTATATAAAACGGAAAGTTAGATTCTGATTCCTCCTTACTCAACTGTATTTATCCTAAATTAGTTCCTATTAGATAAATACAATGGGTTTGGTAAATTCTTTGAGATTATCCCTGACACACTGGCAATTTAATGATCAGGATCCTTATAAATATTTAATGTCTGGTAGTGTAATATATCATATTAAATGCGGATTGATATAAATATCTGAAATACTTATTGATTGCTTAGATGTAATCATATTAAAGGAGATATTATCGAACAGAAACAAAAGCAATAAATTACCCGGGAGAACAAAGGAGAAAGAGGAGAATAATCTGCTCTCTAGTAATTCTGGATAATTACATGTATGCCCGATCGATATTTTAACCCAAATAAAGGAAAAAATGTGTCGCTTTGAGATGTACGAACAACTATCATAGATTTTTCTCTAAACTTATCTTTGATCTATCTAAATTCTCTCTAACAAAGGCATCAGAGAGTTCTAAGGGTTGAAGAACCCAACCCTCCATCTTTTCTTGTGCAAATTAGTTATCTAGAAATCAAGACGTTACTCAAGAGTGCAAAACACACATCAACAGTTGGCGCCGTCTGTGAGATCTTTTTGATGTTCTCTGCAAACCGGTCGCGTTGTGGTTACGAGGTAACAACTGCAGTTCAAAATACATCCCGATGGAAGAACGGCTAGCCGCCTTGGAAGCAACAATCAGGGAGCTCACGAGAAAAAATGAGAAGCTGCAAAAGAATAATGAAGAGTTGACTGCTCGTGAAGAACCTTCCGTTAGTAAATGCGCGGAATCTCATCGAGTCAATGAATCTAATCATGAAGAAGTGGAGGAAGAAAGGCTTAAAATGCAACTGGAACTCAAAGAACTGGAAGACAAGTATGAAAATATAGCCAAGTATATAGAAGCCCCTTTTATTACTAGGCAATTACGCAACCACCTCGGTACTCCTTACAGTGCAAGTGTTATGGCAGTGCCATTACCTCCAAAGTTTCGAGCACCTCAGATGGAACTGTACGATGGGGGTGCTGATCCATATGAACATATAGAGACGTTTAGGACGCACATGAATTTGCATGATTATCCTAATGAGGTAGCGTGCCGAGCGTTTCCACTTACCTTGATAAGAATAGCTCGAACCTGGTTTGGAACAATCCCGATCGGCATAGTAGATTGCTTTGACTGTCTCGCTCGCCTTTTTATCACTCAGTTCTTAGGAAGTCGAAATAGGAAACGACAGGCTGCGTATCTCCTCATGGTCAAATAGAATAGTCAGGAAAGCCTCAAAAACTATCTTTCCCGATTCAACAAGGAGTTGATGACGATAGATAATTAGGATGAGAAGATCACTTTAGCTGCTCTCCTAAGTGGAATATGGCCTGGAAGTCCTTTCTTGGCAGAGATAGCTAGACGAACTCCAGCCACCTTGGCTGAATTCATGGATAGGGTGGACGGGTATATAAACGCCGAAGACACTCTGAAAGCTCTCATAAGACCTAGGCGGGAAGAAATAGAGCGTATTAACCAAACCGAAGCCAACTTGTCAGCGAGAAAAAGAGGTATCAACGACTTGAAGAGACGAAACACACAAGGGGACCCCCAGTCGCAAGGGAGTGCACAATACAAACCACGCCTTCACCGCAATTTGACGGTAGATAAAGAACCTGAGGAAAGGCAGTATAGCAACCAGAACCAGCGTCAACCAAGAAATATGTATTGTGAGTACCATAAGTCTACTGGGCATAAAACCCGGGATTGTAGAACCCTAAAGAGAAGAATAAAGAGGAAAGAGGATAATCGCACAAAAAGGGAGAGAATCTTAACAAACGTAGTCCGAGCCCTCATAAAGGAAAAGCGCCAAAGACTTATCTCAAATGGGAGACCTTTAGGCGAAATACGAACTATTGCTGAGGGAATACCCAGGAGGCAGAAACCTCAGTTTCAAGGAAGGCATATGCAAGAAAAACACACTGCGCAAAGATATTCGTCAAGTCAGAGTTGACTCGAGACATATGGCTTTCCGAAGATGTCCCTATCATTTTTTACAGACAGGATGAAGGAGTGATGCAACCTTATGACGACGCTCTAGTAGTAACCATGTTAGTCACCAATTTTATAACTAAAAGAATCCTTATTGATAATGAAAGTTCGGCAGATATTCTTTATTGGGACGCATTCGACAAAATGAAGATCGGGCAAGCCAAGCTACGGCGAGCCCCAACATCTCTCATGGGATTCTCCGACGAGATAATACAGCCCAAAGGAGTCATAATTCTACCTGTTATGGCCGGTGAGACTCTTAAAACTTCAATTATCATGGTTGACTTTTTAGTGGTCAAAACCCCTTCCTCGTATAATGCCATAATGGGCCGCCCTGCTTTAAATCGCCTAAAGGCAGTGACTTCTACATATCATTAGAAAATGAAGTTTCCAACTCAAAGTGGTATAGGAGAAGTCAAAGGTGAGCAATCCTTAGCCTGCGAATGTTATTCTCCTGAGTTAAAACCCCTAAGCCAAATGGTGATCGGCATCACCAAGGAGGATTCGAGACACAGTGAATTTGCAGCTGAGTTGCCGCCTGCACCACCTTTGACACGATAGAATAAAGACTTTCGAGATGAACAAATCAGCAAACAAGCCGAACCCGGAAAGCCACTGGAGTTGATCGCCTTCGACCAGGCAAAGCCCAAGCAGAAGTTTCAGATAGGTTCTAGTCTGGAACCTAGCCTGAAACAGAGATTCAAACAACTCTTGACTGAACATCAAGACATCTTCGCCTGGACTAATCAAGATATGTCAGGTATAGATAATAATGTCATTGAACATCATTTGCATGTCAATCCAAAAAGCCCGGAAAGTTAAACAAAAAAGACGTAGCTTTTGCATTGAGAAATATGCTGTCATAGCTGAGGAAGTAGACCACCTCCTAATAGCGGGGTTTATCATAGAAGCCCAATATCCAGAATAGCTGTCTAATGTAGTGCTGGTAAAAAAGGCGAGCGGCAAATGGAGGATGTGTGTGGATTTCACCGATCTTAACAAGGCATGTCCAAAGGATAGTTTCCCACTTCCTCGCATTGATCTGATCGTGGATTCAACAACTGGTCATCTGTCACTTAGCTTCATGGACGCGTACTCGAGATACAATCAGATCAGGATGAATGCAGATGATGAAGAAAAAACAGCTTTCATTACAAACTAGGGATTAGATTGTTACGAGGTGATGTCCTTTGGGTTGAAAAATGCATGAGCTACGTACCAACCCTGGTCAACTGAATGTTTAAACAGCAGATAGGGATGAATGTGGAAATATATGTCGATGATTTGCTGGTCAAGAGTAAAACACCTGGACAACATGTGGAGGAGGAGGCTTTTGAAGTCTTATGTCAATATAAGATAAAACTTAATCCAAGTAAGTGTTCTTTTGAGGTAGGGTTAGGGAAATTCTTAAGCTATATAGTCTCCAAAAGGGGAATCGAAACCAATCCTAAAAAGGTGAAGGCTATATCTTACATGGTTGCACTCCGAAATCATCACGAGGTGTAGCAATTGGCGGGTCGAGTGGCCGCCTTGAATCGCTTCATAGCTCAATCCACTGACAGATGTTTACCCTTCTTTCAAGTGTTGAAAAAAGCATAAGAGTAAAACTCTTCTTGTGATAAAGCCCTTGATGAGCTAAAAGAATATTTAACTCACCCGCCATTGCTTAGCCAAATCAAGCCCGGCGAAATGTTGACTGCTTATTTAGCAATCTCGCCCAATGCAACCTCCGCTGTTCTAGTAAGAGACACGGCGACAGGGCAAAAACCGGTATATTATGTAAGTCGAGCATTTCGGGGGGCAGAGGCCAGGTACCCTAAGATGGAAATGATGGTTCTAGCCCTAGTGGTAGCTGCTAGACAACTCAAACCATACTTCCAAGCTCACACTGTACGAGTACTTACGAATCAACCCTTGAAAGCTGTTTTACAACGATCAGATACTTCAGGGAGGTTGGCAAAGTGGGCTATAGAACTTAGCGAATTTGAAATCCAGTACGCTCCTAGAAAGGCGATCAAAGGACAAGTGCTCGCTGATTTTATAGTCAGGCTCATTGGCTCTCCAGAAAAAATTGCCTAAACACCCCCTAACAAGCCTTGGATGGTATATGTGGACGGGTCAGCATGTAAAGTAGGAGGAGGAGCAGATATCCACATCATTTCTAGTGATGGTAGAAAGTACAATTACACTGTTAAAATTACTTTCAAGATTACCAATATTGAAGCAATATATGAAGCACTCTTAATCGGCTTGATTGTTGCTCGCCTTTTAGGGGCTAAAGAAGTGAAAGTGCATGCCAACTCGCAAGTGGTAGTTCACCAAGTAACTAGTACCTTTGCTGCTAAAGGGGAACGACTGAAAAAATATTTTCAATTAGTTTGTGAAACAAGAGATTATTTTCAGTATTCTTCCATTTAGCAAATCCCGAGAGCTAATAATTGCCAAGCTGACCGCCTAATTAGAATTGCCTCCAGGTAAATAGATATCCCTTTTCCTGAGAACACTAAAGTAAGGAAAGCATATATCCCTTTTATTGGAGAAGAAATGTTTCAAGCAGAGACAGGTCAGTCCGAATGGATATTATACAGAAAGGGATTCTCAGAACCGCTGCTTAGATGTCTGTTGACAGAAGAGTCTCAGTATGTATTAGCAGAAATCCACGAAGGTATTTGCGGGAGTCACTCTGAAGGAAGAGTTCTGGCAAACAAGATAGGTCAAGCGGGGTATTACTGGCCAAACATTTTCAGATATTCGAAAGAGTTTATCTAAAAGTGTCCGCAATGTCAAGTACATGCCAATATTTTGCGCCTTCCGCCTACAAAATTGTCATCTGTAGTAGCAGCCCGGTCTTTTGCGCAATGGGGACTAGATCTCATAAGTCCTCTTCCTATGGGACATGGAGTTAAATTCATCATGGTAGCAGTTGATTATTTCACAAAATGGATGGAGGCGGAAGCCTTGTCTACTACAACTACCCAAGTCATTACCAAGTTCCTCTGGAAGTTTATTATATGTCAGTTTGGCATACCGTAAAGTTTCATATCCGACAATGGAGGTCAATTCGACTCTTTACACTATCGACAATGGTGCGCCGAGTTGAAGATCGAAGTGCGGTATTCATCGCCCAGACATCCACAAGCAAATGGCCAAGTAAAGGCAACTAACAAGACTATTTTGTCTATCTTTAAAAAGAGGATAGGAAAATGTAAGGGAGCATGGGTAGACGAACTCCCGGAGTATTATGATCCTACCGTACTACCATTCGAACTCCTATGGAGAAGACCCCATTGCTCTTACATACAGCAACGAAGTTGTCATCCCGGTAGAAATAAGAGTCCCTACTTCAAGAGTAAAAGATTTTCATCCAGAAGACAATGAAATAAAATTACTACAACAATTGGACCTCCTCGAAGAAAGGCCAGCAGAGGTGGCTATAAGAGTGGAACACCATAAACGCATGGCTGAAAAGTTTTTCAACAGGCAAGTCAAGTCAAGTCAAGATATTTTAAGCCTGGGGACCTGGTTTTGAAGCACACAGGAGTAACCACCACTTAAGAATGCAAACTAGGACCTAAGTAGAAGAGACCTTACGTTGTCACCAGGAGTACTCGACTAGGATCGTACAAGCTTACAGACAGTAAAGGCAATGCTCTCTCTCATCCATGGAATGCGGAACATTTGAAGAAATATTATGTATAGCTCAGTTTTTCTTCACTGGAATTATATTATATGAAAGTTGCAAATTATTGGTGTCACGGCAGATATGTTCAATCATCAGCGCCACAGCAATTGCGGGGTCGCCTGACTTTATGCCTCGCCCTTGCCATCTCCCCGGTGCCATACAAATAACGGGGTCGCCTGCGCTCTATGCCTTGTCTCTCGATGGCCGAATGAACGAATCGCAGGGTTGTTTGGGCTCTATGTCTCGTCCCACGATTTGATCACCGGAGGGAAGGAACCAATTCTTTCGCATTCGCCATCTCTCCGGCGCCATATGAATCGCGAGGTCGTCTGGGCTCTATGCCTCGTCTCTCGATTTGATGGCCGAAGGAACAAATCGCGGGGTCGCCTAGACTTTATGCCTCACCCAACAATTCTATCGCCGAAGGGAAGGAACCAATTCCTTCACCCTCACCATCTCGCAGGCACCACATGAATCGCGGGGTCGCTTGGGCTTGGGTTCTATGTCTCGCCCCACGATTCAACCGCCGAAGGGAATGAACCAATTCCTTCACCTTCGCCATCTCGCTGATGCCACATGAATCACGGGGTCGCCTGGGCTCTATGCATCACCCCACGATTCGATCGCCGAAGGGAAATAACTAATTCATTCGCCTTTGCCATCTCACCGGCACCACACAAATCGCGGGGTCGCCTGGGCTATATGCCTTACCCCACGATTCAACCGCCGAAGGGAAGGAACCAATTTCTTCGCCTTCGCCATCTTGTCGGCGACACACAAATCATAGAGTCGCCTGGGCTCTATGTCTCGCCCCACGATTCGATCGCCGAAGGGAAGGAACCAATTCCTTTGCCCTCGCCATCTCGCCGATGCCATACAAATCGGGGGTCGCCTGGGCTCTATGCCTCGTCCCTCAATTCGATAGCCGAAGGAATGAATCGCGAGGTCGCTTGGGCTCTATGCCTCGCCCCACGATTCAATCGCCGAAAGGAATGAACCAATTCCTTGCCTTCGCCATCTCGTCGGTGCCATACGAATCGCGGAGTCGCCTGGGCTCTATGCCTCATCCCTCGATTCGATGGCTGAAGGAACAAATCACGGGGTGGCCTGGGCTCTATGCCTCGCCCCACGATTCGATCGCCAAAAGGAATGAACCAATTCCTTCGCCTTCGCCATCTTGCGGGCACATTCGATCGTCGAAAGGAAGGAACCAATTCCTTCACCTTCGCCAACTCGCCGGTGCCACATGAATCATGGGGTCGCCTGGGCTCTATGCCTCACCCCATGATTCGATCGCCGAGAAAAAAGGATTCGGCCAGTCGCCTCTCATACAAACTTTCACTCAAAGGCCTCGCTATCTTCATTACAACTTCATCGGCCCGCTCACCTCACACCTTCCACTGCAGCTCGCCAAAACGTCTAATCAAGGCCTTTCCACGTCAATACAATGTGAGCTTGTCCACGATTCGCCCATAGATCACCGCACCCGTAGACTGCTAAACACGGTACATGCTCACCTAAAACTATATATCACATCTCTTCATTAACACTGGAACCTCGCCATAGTCACTTGCCATCTTTCTGGCGTCCGATAAATAGCATGAGCTCTCATAATTCCCTTATAAATCTTTATCAACAGATAGTGTACTTTCGTTGATAAAGATTCGTAGGGTAGTACAATCACCACTAAATGATCATCTCCAGTTGTTTTGTAATTTAGATTAACAGTCTTTAATCTGATTACGAGAACATAGCGCATGGATATCTTAAAGGTGATCCCTAAATGTAGATTTACGTTTATGGTCTTTATGTTTGTACCCATCGTATGAGAGCTAGCGAGTTGACCCACCACACAACAAGAAGATAAACATATAACGGAAAGAATGGTATATTGATAGATAGCCAAAAATACATTTGAAATCCATACAAATCTATACAACATAAAAAAAAAAAATTACAATGGTAAATTCTCAAGGAGGCAAACGTATACCGCACTCTGGTGTCTCGATCTTAGCAACTTTTGCCTTCGCTATGGGGTTGGGGGCGAGCTTTCAAGGATCCATGCTAGCCACATCAAAGGCCGAGTTCCAAACAATTTCCTCTCTTAACTGCCGCAAACCTTTTACATAACCTTGACTCCAAGCAGTTATGCAAAGAGAATGCTGTTGAGTCGCCTGACGCGTAAAAACTTCAAGTTCGGCATTCGCCTCCCCTAACTCCCGAGAGAGAGTGTCACGTTCGAGCTCGGTAGTATCAACCTTGACTCGAAAGGTCTCCAACTCTTCTTCTCGAGTGACGCACGAATGCTAAAAAATAATCAAGTTTAACTTCAAGCACTTCATTTCTTGATTAGCGAGGGAGAGTTCATTCTCTTTAATGGCGAGCGTCTGCCCAATAGACTCTTGACCTCGAAGGAGGTCATCCCTACTCGCCTCTAGGAACAAGTTCTTCTCTTTTAAGGTCGCCATTTCTTCTAGCATAACTTCATAAGTTTCGATATGGTAATCTCGCTCCTCTTCTAACTCCATGGCTGTGGCTTTCAAAAGATCTCTATCTTCTGTAAGCTGGCAAATCGAAGCGCCAAGCTCTCGGTATTTCTCCTCGGCTTCTATAAGTTGTTCCCAAGCTCGTTGTGCACTCCTATTTAATAGCCTCGTCACCTCGGAGCCGACTGAACCAATAATTTGGTCGGAGGCCTAAATAATAACAAACGGTTAGAGAAACGAAAGAAGTCAAAATTAAAACAAAAGGGCAAATGAATACTTGCGCCAAAAGGGACTCGAGTAGGTCGACCACGATTCCCGTCTGCTCTGAACAATCGGAAATGGAAGTGGTTAGAGGTAAAGGATGTGTGGAGTGTTGGAGAGCCCGATCAAAAGAAGACCCGATCGTTGATTTGGCATCATCGCCAGGAGTCCGAAGAGACTCCCGCCTAATATTCTCACTGGCTTCGGCGTTAGTCAAGTCTGGAACAGAGAGCCTCGATGCCTAATGATGGTCTTCTGTCTTTAAGCTCTCAAGTACAGCCACCTCTCGCCCGCCAACCCCTAGAGTGGGAGGTTCATCTCCCTCACCCATTTTAGGGCGACCTTCTCCAAACCCAGGAGGATGTTCTGATCTAGGGACACCGTCCTAATCAGGAGCCTGAAAATAAGGAGTCCCCCCAGCGTATGCAGAAGGATCAAATAAGGTAGCTAAAAAAGCTAGCTCGACCTCATCTATATCCTGTCCGGAGATCGAAGGCAGAGACCTATCATTCAGATGGCGTTGGCGATTTGAAAGAAGACACACATTCAAGGGCTCTGAAGTTCTGGCCTCCTGCCCTTCCAATGGATTGGACCTTGTATGCTGGCTGCTCCTTTCACTGGCAGACGCAATTACAGGCGAGAATTGAGGGGGGGAGGGCTGAACTTGAGAGGATTGGGCTCGACTCTCCTCAAGTGAAGGACGAGCAATCCTGGTATCATGGTGAGGTTTAATTAGCCTTTCCTGAGCGAAAGTGAGAACATGAGACTTATGTGTCTCCACAGCAGCTCGCCTGCCTCCTTCTCGGCGAGACTTTGCACGCTTTTCTTGATTTTGAGGGGGAGCAGCACGTTTGGGAGCTGCAACAGGGCGGTCGTGTGTTTCAGCAACTGGTAAGTTGGAAAAATCTTGGAACTCCGCATAATCTCGCCTCGGCTCGACCAAATAGGTATTAATGTTGTGGTCGGTCAGAATGAGTTCAGATTCCAGCCGATGAAAGTGACGTTGCGCCCACCTTATGATGATCTCCACCCAAGCGCGCTCCCTCTGGTTGAGATCTATGTCCAAGAGAGAGGCAGGAGGTAGCTCTCCCCAATTCACCTGAATGGGAAATTTCCCTCTAGTCTCGTCCTCAGGAAATTGCCATTCATCGCCCTTTACATAGAATATTTTCTTGTGATAATCCTTAACGTTATAGTATCGGCTCTCAAGAGTGCATAATTTTGTCTCGCTTTCCCGAGACTGAAAACCAACCAAACTTAGAGAAGGTTTTCTAATTAGGTGGTAGAGAGAGAGAAACTCTCGAGCTGTTAGGTCAAGGTACAACTCCCCTGCCTCTAGCAGTGATGAACGAAATACTATGCAAGAAGCTAATAGTATTCACCAAGCATTGGGTAATAATTGAGCTGGAACGAAGCCCAGGTAGTGAAGAACTTCACGAACTAGTCTGATAAACACAAGGCGAAGCCCATTCTTGAACATGGCTTCTTACAGAAGCACATGCTAAGCTCGTCCTTATGCATCGCAAGGTCGCTCTCGAACAACCCCAAAACTTGCCGAGGCAGGAATGTAACCCAAATCCCGAAGATGTTGGATGGATGAAGGGGCGTAAGATGATACCCATTGATGCCCAGCATAGATAGAACCTACCCCCATTGAAGCTTAAAAGAAATTGCAGAGAAAAGTCGGGTTGAAGATGAAGTTGTGAAGAAGAAAGAGGTAAATTTCAGTAGCAAAACGTTAGTAAAAATTGAACCATTAGGGAAAGCAATTATTTATACTACAGATAATTACAACCATCGGGAAGAGAAATGATGTGATTAACATGATCTTCGAAAGGCGAAATGACACGACTGATGAATGGGGAGCGTATACGAAATTGATACTTGGGGCGTGAACATCACGTCTCAATCAATAAAGAGTAACTGACAACAAGTATTCGGAAAATTGAAAAACCAGACGTGTAATGATGGAAATAATCCGTAAATACAGCGCACGATATTTCGAGTCATTATGGTCAGAAAACTGCTTCCTTTTCCCATGCCCAGTGAGCATAAGCCAAATCGTCGCGGTTAGAGTGCCAACAAACTCCTATGTGACTATTGTACCCCTACTCAGCCCATTCAAATTTAATTTTGCGCAGAATAAAAAATTAACAAGTTTGGACAATTAGAGTCGAAGAAATCTCAATCAAATATTCTTCGATTAGGACTCGTGGGGTACTGTGAGTGGATAATTACAATAAGGGATAAGATGATGGACGTCCGCCGTCTTGACGCCCGTCTGCTATTCCTCTTTAACACCCTAGAAGGAATTATAAAGTATATAAAACGGAAAGTTGGATTCTAATTCCTCCTTACTCAACTGTATTTATCCTAAATTAGTTCCTATTAGATAAATACGATGAGTTAGGTAAATTCATTAGGATTATCTCTAACACATCGGCAGTATAATGATCAAGATCCTTATGAACATTTAATGTCTGGCAGTGTAGTATATCACATTAAATGCGGACTAATATAAATATCCAAAATACTTACTGATTGCCCAGATGTAATCATATTAAAGGAGATATTATTGAGAAAAAACAAAAGCAATTAATGACCCAGGAGAACAAATGAGATAGAGGAGAATAATTTGTTCTCCAGTAATCCTGAATGATTACACGTGTGCCCAATCGATATTTCAGTGCATATAAAGGAAAAAATGTATCACTTAGAGAGGTACGAACAACTATCATAGATTTTTCTCTAAACTTATCTTTGATCTATCTAAATTCTCTCTAACAAAGGCATCGGAGAGTTCTAAGAGTTGAAGAACCCAACCCTCCATCTCTTGTGCAGATTAATTATCTGAAAATTAAGACGCTATTCAGGAATGCAGAACACACATCAACATATGTTACATGCCAAGAAGCTGCTACGCAATTCGTTTTGTTTGGGTTTAAACTAATTATATATATAGTACTACTATATATAATTGTAGAATGTACAAATTATATTATATAGTTGTTTAAAAAAAAGAGTAAAATCTACAATTAAAAGATTAAATTTTTTTTATATAAATCTCTTATTTATTCTCTTTTCTCAAAAGAATTGCACAATATTCATGTACATAGCACTTCACATTTACAAATATCATTTTTCATATATAAATATATAAGTATTTTTTCTATTACCCTTGCTTGGTCATGAGTTTTAGCTTACATGCGATACATCATTTCCATAAGTTAAAGATAGATATTATATATATATATATATATATATAAGTGACCGAGTATACAATCCCACATTATTTAGGTATAAGATATTTCATTAAACGTACATGCCAAATTATACGCACATGTAACGACAGGGATTTTATTTTATTTTTTAAAAATTATATATTTTTCCTGGATTCTCTAGATCTTTATATTGTGTTTTGTTCATTTAATTTCAATATTCAACATTATTATAATTAGCTATTAGTAATCATAAATAATTAGCTGTTAATAATCATAATCAATAATAATTTGGATACTATTACTTATAGTACTACGCTATGGCTTAATATAATTAATTATTAGACTTGGAAAAAAATTAAGGATTGCACAGTAAATATTAAAAATTAAATTTTTTCATATAAGTTCTTACTTACTCATATTTTTCAAAAAGATTAATGTACAGTATTTACACATGACTAGTCACGAGTACTGCAAATATAATATTATCTCTATTATTTAAAACTGCTCACGTAGGAAAGATTGGAATTAAGAAAGAATCCATTTACGTAATTTATACGTAGTCGGGCTCTAATGAGTTGCCATCGGCCATCATACGTACACAAGGTCAAAGAGTTAGTTCTAGGGCTTTCATGTTTTGGTTGTTTGGTCTACAATTGCTTGAGAAGTACTGGACTGGATTAATTGTTGATTTGGGCATATTCCCATCTTATTTTAATTTCTCATTTCAGAATAATTCATGTGATCGACTGTAAGTTGATCCGTTCGCTCAGTTAAGAGTCTTATCTACAATAATAATTCATCTTAATGATACTTTTTTTTCCCAAAAATCTTCTTATATAATTACTAATTGAAAAAATATATAATACAAAAAAAAAACTTATTTGTGACCAGTCATTTATTATTAAAATAATTACTCTATTAAAATGAGTTTATTTTTATTATAAATAATCATTTTTACTATAAATAATCTGTCATATATACTATTTTTTCTTGCAATGATATATATTAAGATGTTGTTTCTCTAAGTCTACGAGTTTCATGATATGTTAAAAACGTTCAATAATCACTTCATTGCTCATAATACGAAGGTACTACGTGTGACAATGGTCATGTTTACAAGAGATATAATTTGGCCATACTAATTGATTGAATGGTAAGACCAAAAACCTTGTGAACCAAAATGATTTGGTATAAGGATTATTTTATTGGTCCTACTATATATAGTGCCACTGATCATCTCGTACTTTTGGGCAAAGGTTTTTTTTTTTTTTTTTTCTTTTTTAAATGGGTAGATAGTGAAGGAGTACTGAATGAATGAGATAACTTTCCATATTAATTAGAGTACGTACCTTAATTAAGTGCTTAATAATTTGTTTTTTGGAGATCAACACATTTTTTAATTACTAAAAATTATTTTTTTTTATAGAAAACAGGATGTTATCTCAAAATTTTCAATTAATATTAAAAACTACAAAAAAATCTCATAATTTAAATTGACCCATAATCAGCTTTATTTTTTGTAATAAAGTTTCATGGAAACCCATTTTTTCCGCCCAATCTTTAGTCTATTAATGTGAGTGGTTACTTTCTGACATGCAATGAAGCAATATAAAATATTTAGGAATACTATTATATATGGACACTACTACTTTTCAAGAATTCCTTTATTGATGATCATATGTTGTTCAAATAATATATGAGTGGTACTACATCTCCGGATGTAGCCCAAATTTCTGCCGAATGACCAATTTTTTTTTTTTTCAATCATTTTTTTATAGTTTTACATAATTTTTTAAAAAAAAACATGTTATTATAATTTAAAAAACATTCTTTTAATCATTTAGTAAAAAAATTAAAAAAGCATTCAAGAGAAATCTATTTCACCCGAATTGATAATATATTATACACAGTTCTATTACAAAACTCAATCACCGATTGAATAAATCATGACATAAAGAATAAGCTGCGAACAAAATTCTAACACATCATGGTACATATCAATGTATCATCGACTATAAATTCCACACTTCATCCTTAAAAAAGGAAACATATGGCAATGGACAACAAAGAGATGAATAAACTAGCAAAGATACTAGATGATGAAGAATCGGGCGGCGACATTGTCCCCGGAGTGGTTTGACCCATAGGTGGGGATGATGCAGGAGTTGGAGCGCAATCAGCAGGGGTCCCTGAGGTGGGAGATGGTGTTGTAGGAGTAGTCGGGATAGTTGGGGTGGCAGGTGGAGTACTCGTCGTAGGTGGGACAGTACTTGGAGAGCCGGAGACGGTAACGGCCAACTTCTGGCCTGAAAGGCAATGTTGGCCGAGAGTGCAGATGTAGTAATGGGTGCCAGCAGTGGACAGAGTTATGTTGACAGGACCAGAAGTGATGGTGTTGCCAATGGGATTAGACGAGCTGCAACTATCATAGGATTCTTTCGGTACTTTAAGAACATCGTGCTCATTTGTGACGAAATTGAATACTGTAGGAGGACAAAATATGATATCATTATATACATTTATGACACAGGAGATGAAGGATGAATACATGCATGGAATTTCGAGATCGAATTGTAAGGAATTAAGACGGTGATGGAATTGAAAATGAAAAGCAGGGGCAGGAATCTCACATAGGATATCGCCAACCACGAATTGCTTACTGGCTGCCCAAGTTTCATATGCAGAAGCACCATTTGATGGAACTCTCCAACCGATGCTATCTCCTACCACATGCACTGTTTGTGCTGTTGTGCATTGCAATAACATCACAGCCACAGCAACAACATCAAAAACGGCCACAACAGTACTCGTAAACTTCTTCATTCTCTCTCTCTCTCTCTCTCTCTCTCTCTCTCTCTCTCTCTCTCTCTATTTTGGATATAAAATATATAACAGTGTTTTAAATATGCCTATTATTTTGAATGGCTTTTGACACAAACTCTGTAGTGTGCTGTACGTAATGCCTCATAGACTATAAAAAGAATTTGATAAGAATGCTAAGGTTCCATATAGACTATATATAGTAGTGACGCAAAACCGATGCGCAAGATCAAGTCATCCTTCAGGACAGATTAGCGATCGAAGTGCGGACGTGGTCTAGACGGGGGAAATGGAGACGAGGCGATCTGCAGGCTCCGATGGAGACGTTATGTTAGAGTTGCAGCTTGGACCGATGCCGGTCCATTTTGTACAAAAACAAGTGGAATCTTCCGGTTGAAAACCAACGCAAAATATTGGCTGAAAGTTCCAAGGTGGAAACTTTATACGTTTTCTGCATTGGACCCACAAGTGACATTTCAACAGGGCGAGACTGCATGATTTGCCACTTTAATTATTCGAAATTATTTATTAACCTTGGAAAAACAGTACGACAGACGTTAATCTTGTACCCCGAGAGTAATTAATTAATTAATATGCTCGAAAGTACTCTCTTAGCTGGTTGACAATAATTTACTGAAGAGTAGTACTGTTGATTAGAGGAAATTAAGCCTAATATTCATATAACTGATATATAATTAGTGAATTAGGATATGCATGCATTAATATTCATTGTTTCTGTTTTTTTTTTTTTTTTCTCCCTTAAATTTTCCTTTCACTCATGAATATAGTACATGCCCAGAAGCTGCTAACTACGCGATTCATTATCTTTGGGTTTAGAGTAATTATAATATATATATATATATAAGATTAGTGCTATATAAAGTTATGGAACACACAAATACAGTACAATTATTTTAAAAAAGAGTGGATTCCACTATTATAATATTAATGTAATATTTTATATAAATCTCATATTTATTTATTTTTTTGTCAAAAGAAGTATATGACACTTGTATACTTCATGACTACAAATATCATTTATCGTATATAAGTACTTTCTCTTTTACCCTAGTTTTTTTTTAAGTATACTGCATTCAGTAATAATAGACATTACAAATAAATCCGAAATATACATTACAAGCTTACTAAAACATTAATATCTCCTCAATACACAAAAGTGATTGACACTACAACATTTTTAGCCATTTGCCACCATTTTATTTTCTGCAATTAAAAACTTGTCAATAAAAGGCACTATTATTTACGATATTGAAGTCTCCAAAAATATTTGATGCATTTGTCAAAAATACTTATTATTATTGGCAAAATCATTGTGCGGCAAAAATATGAATGATATTAGTGATTTGCGGTGGGTTTTTTCGTTTATTGTGACGACATGCATTACCGTATGTTGGATTCCCTTTATATAATTAATTGAACCTTTGTGTGACAAAAGATTTCGCAGATATAACATGGGCTATTTAAATAGGCTGGCCTGAGCAATTCACGACTTTTTTCCCTTCTCTTCTCTTCATTCGACGCTCTTACCCAGATTCCTTATTAACATCTCGACAAAACCGTCTTGCTGCCGTAGTGTCGTTGAGGACTAGCGACCACGAAATCATCTATAGACCACACATTGCGGCAGATGTTGCTCAGTCGGTGGTCGATTTGCAGAAATCGCAGAGGATGTTATCCCTAGCCGAGGAAATCGCGGACTAGCAATCTGCGTTTTTCCGTCTGTGTTTCTTCTCTTACCTATCGAGGAGCCATCCTTCAACCAAGGGAAGCCATCTCGCCAGAAACACAACAGAAGACACTAACGGTAAGTCCTCTTCTCCCCTCTGTCGCTTTAACCTCTCCCTCTATCCTGAAATCACACTTCTGTCTTTAATTTCTCGAAGCCTTCATTGAAATCCCTAAAGTCCCAAACTGAAGCCCTTTCTTCGATCCCTCATCTCACGGCCATGTAACAATTTATATCTATTATGACATCGTTTGAATATTTAAAAGGAAAGTAACAATCGGTTGTGAGTATTGTTTTGAAGGGGAAGCGTGGGTCGTCCTCTGCTTCGAATGTGCATTAAGATACAAGAAAGTCTTAGAGTTTTAATAATGAATACTGGATTTCACATTGTTTATGCTGCTAAAGTATTGTTTTTTCCCCTTTTTGGCACCCATTTGGTTCTTGATCATGATTGATAGATATATATATATATATATATATATGTTGTCTTATGTTTCAAATTTGATTGTGTTTGGATTATTGTTATCGGTGGTCAATGGGTTTGGGTTTTTTCGTGTTCTACTAGACTTCATGTGTTTCGTGCATTTGGGTTTTGTTTAGATATTTTTGCTTTTTAGGGTTTTTGGGTTTAATGAATTTGATTTTTTTTATCATTTAAATATTTATTTACTTTATTTTGTTTTAGAAATTTGATTTCACAAGGAATTTGAAATGATCCTTATGCTATAGTGAAGTGATATATCACTTATTGATATTGGTTAGTATTTTAAACCTTGAAAGAACTATATACCTTTGTTGGATATTCTAAAATTAACAAACAACTCATTATTTTTCTCAGATTTATATATGCCTTGTTTTAACAATTGATAGATGTCAATAATTTTGATCACCTTTTCTTTGTAAGAATATTAGCAAGAGCTTTCTGCATGGGCAAGAGTGAGTAGTTACTAGAAGTTTTTGGTTATTTATGTCTTCTTTATTTATATTTCAATTATATTTATCCTTCTTTAAATCTAGGTTGAGACTCATGTTACTGGTTATTTCTGTTTCTATCTTCAAATCACAGTGGTGAAAATCAATTGGTTAAAGCAGCCAAAATAGAACGTTTGTTTCCATGAAACATTTGGATCCAGTTTTTCAAGGAGCTGTACATAAGGTGTATCATTTATATGTGAATATTCAATATTTTCACAGTTTTAGGATTTGGTTAACATATAAAAATCTTCTTGTTGACAATTTTCCTACTGCTAATAATTTAGCTTGTAAATTAGGGTAAATATAAGAAAAGTCTATTAACATGTTGCAGGTTCTACTACTGCTTCTTATGCTACATCTGTTCATTATATCTTGGTATGGTTTCAAATTTGATCTCTTTCCTAGTAAGGTCTCCAGTTTTTCTCCTTGACAACATATAGTGGACTCAAAATCTAGCGCATCTTCCTGTTTTTGTGCCAAAGTCTACATATGGAAAGTTTTTTACGAGGGATTCCTATGTGATCTTGAAGGTAAGCAGCTTGGTTCTTATCCGAATTTGGTACATATCTATTGATATTAGACAATCAGCAATTTGGTTCTGACTCGAATTTGGTACATATTTATTTATATTAGATAATCATTTGAATGTGACTTATAATATTTTTTCACTCAGTTATAGTTGTTAATGTGATGGCCAGAATCTTTCTCCCTTTAATGTGAGTGTTTCTGAAATGGTTAGAATGAATATTCCTTTGCATTTCCTTATAGAGTTGGTTAAACTTCTACATTTTGCTCATTGATGATTCTGTTCCATCAATTAGGTTACCAGTTGAACTACAAAGTCATTGAAATATTAACTAAAAAAGTTATCTTGTTTTGAAACATTATAAAAACTCAAGAGGAAATATACAAAGTATAAAACGTTTGTAACGTGCATAAAATGAGAAAAATAAATATACAATGACATGCTTTGTATGATATTAACTTTTGCGCTTGTTTTATGCAAGATGAACTAAGGGAGCTCACAAAATATTTAAATTACGATATAGATATTGTACTTAAGGGTGTCGGCATCTAGAAAAACATGGGCAAAGTAGGTAATAGAGAACATGGGAATTTGATCAGCATTTACAAGTACAGAGGATTTGTTCGTCAATTTATTTTGCATGTTCGATCTAACTAAGACTTTTAAATAACTTATAGCAAGAATGATAAACATAATGTAAGCAAGAGGGAGAACATCTTACTCATGTCCGGACAATCTTCAATGCTATAAAATTTAAAAATAAAGGGAAATATCCTCAAACTATCACTAACAACTTTTTAAATGTGTACCATAAACTGTAACAACTTTAACTTTGCTCATCCAAAGTATTACATTTTTTTTGAAAATAATGGTTTAGATCTGACCATAGACGATGGTGAAATTAAGTAACACAATATAATCCTGATGATTAGAGTGTAAATGTTGCAAACTACCAAAATTTGGTAGTGTAGGATGCGAATTGATGTTCTGATAGTTTAGGGGTGGTAATTGAAAAAAAAAATGTAGCTTGAGAAGATACATGTATTTTTTTGCAAAAGAGAACCACCCACGAATCCCTGAATGGAAAATAATAAAGCATGTACACAATGTGCATTCAATGGAAAAACACCTCTAGAATATGGAAGAGCTGAACATGCTCTCCTAAAAATTATGAAGGAGAGAGGGTGTTATTGCAACATAGAGACCTTTGCAAATTTTTATTATCTTGATTTATGACTTGTTATGCTTAATTGCAGGTATTGGCCAAGTGATATCTACGTGAATGTGCAATGACTTCTTGCTACAAGTTGCTTCCAAAAACAACTTCAAGTTCAGATAGATCAAGTACATGGAAGAGTGAAAACAGTTTATCACTCATATCAGTGTTTAATCAAATCTGACAGTGTTACTAGACCAAACCAAAAATAAAGTGGTATGATTTATTTTCTTTTTGAGTTTTCTAGCATTGATTGAAAATTGAATGAAATTTCGCTACCCACATCTATTTTGTTGAGAGTATGCTTTAATTGAATTGTTTATTTACATGCTTATTTTCATTACTGAGAGCAGTCAGTGTTAAATGAGGCATTAAAGAAATTTAACTGGAATAATTTAGTGCCAACCACACAATGTAGTCAAGTATCAACAATTCTAGTCCTGTGATATCCCATTGTTTGATTTTTTTTGTATCCACAATGAAGCATTCTCTGATTCATTTAATCCATTGAAACAAATATTCCCTAGTGCCACAACATACCCTTTTGGGTGTGGATATAGAAGCTTACAAATGACTTATGATCTGATCAGCTTCAATAGATATTTTGCTACCTAGGTTTTGCAGAATTGATAATAGTCATTTACATATTCGTGAAGACAAAACTAGATAATCCCCTGATAAGATCAATCTTGAAATAAGCAAATCAATTCAACCTTGGAAAAAAACTACAAAGAAATCATTATTTAGCAACCTCCTATAAATTTACTAAATGACATACAAATAACATACAAGGAATAGGATTGCCAAAAAAATGTCGAAATTTATCTATGTAAACAAGATTGGAACCATTTGCTTTCATGCAATTTGCATGTGTCATTATACTTCCTTTCGACTCTATTATTAACTTGTATCCAAAAGATTGCTACCAGCCAAAACCTGTGTCCCCAGGTACATTGAGAAGGTCCTCAATTATCTTCTGCATACCACCAACAGAAAATAATGAATTTCAATGAATATATATATATAGATCATTTGTTAAAACAAGCACCGTAGGCACTAAAGAAAACTTGTGAATATTAGGTGAGATGACCCTAAAATATGTAAGTAGGAAGACAACCACCCATTATTTGTAGTTTTTTTTTCATATATATATATATATAGAGTTAGGTGAAATTGCTTGGGTTGGTTGGTGGAAGTGAACTGAGTTAATTGTGCCTGCATTCAACACTTAATTCTTAGTTCATTACTTTAGGTCCAACGATATATTACATGTATGGCACAAGTTAATTGGTGGAAGGGAACTGACATAATTGAGGCATGATATAAGATTAGAACCTGGTAGATATTCCATGGCTTTCTATCCTAAGTTTTATGCACATGAAGCATTACATAGAATTAAGTGAAATTGTTAGGATTGGTTGGTGGAAGTGAATTGAACTAATTGGGTCTACGTTCCATTTGCATATTCCAGTAGTTATGTCCTATCTGTCCTACACTATATTAAATGGCATTATATAGAATCTTGAGTGAAATTAAGTAAAGTTAATTGGTGGAAGTAAACTAAAATAAAGTTATTGCTCAATAGATTATTTCCATTCGATACATACATATATAGGAGTCATTAAATGTAGAAAAAATATCGGCAATGACTTGTCTATGTTTGTGATGAGATAGCTCAATGAAGTAATATTACAGACTAGTTCAATATTGTTGTTAAATTGCTTGAAAAATTGATCAGAAAATGTAGTGAAATTATTTTATTTTCTTGATTGTAGGTAATAGCCTAGTAGCTAGTGGCAGGAGTAGATGGGCTAGTGCTAAGCCACAATGCTGCTAGATTATTTGACTAATTACATGTTATCTCATAGATTGGAGGTGGCATAAATGAGCTATGCCAAGCCACAGCTCCACTGGACCACTTGGGCAATCTATGACTAGTTTTATAAAGTCACAATGTATGTAATGTTGCACTGCAAGTTGCCTTAATTTGAAAGTAAAGTTAATGTTTACTTTGTCTGACTTTATTACACATACTTGCGAAGTATTAGAACATGAATTATATATGTGGAAAATTCTTAATGAGAATACCTAACTATTTATACATATGTGCATATGGCTTGCTGTATTCATTTCTATCATTTGGAATTGTTAAGAGTTTGCCAAATAGCATTTGTATTGTAGAACTTGATGATGGTAGATAATTATGTTGTACATAAAAGTGCATTATATACTCTGTTCCAGATAACTATGACATGGATTGCTTGTGAATGTTAATAATTAGTTGTATTGTCCAATGAGAATATATGGGGATTCTATTTTCCATGAAATATGCTTGGTAAAAAATGAATGGACTAGTGTGAGTTTGACAAATTTTTTCACTGCAAAATTGGCATGACAGGTGCTATTTTCTTAGGACTTAATATTCCACATATGCAACGTCTTGACATTATTGGTGTTGAGGTCCATGAACTAGCTGAGTTGTACAACATCATGTTCTAGATATATTACTTCCAATGTAATCAGTCATACATGATGTAAATAAATGCATAAAAAGATAATGTATTTTTAGGAGTTGGATATATATCAATGCAATAGATGTTTGATGCTAGATATAATAGCTATAGTATTATGGATTTTTTAGCCAGTAACAAATATTAAAGCTGGCATGCTTATTTGTTTGAAACTAAGATACAAAATACCACTATTTTTGAAAGGAGACTAAAAAGAAACGTAGATTTTTCTTGTTATCAAGTTTTAGGGCAAATGGATATTATTGGCAACACAATGCTCCAAATAAATATTACTATATAATATCCCATCAGATTCTAGTACCATTGTTTTATGTGGACATTGACCATTTATTTGCAACAAATATATGTCACTAAAACTATATTTTCTGCAAAAAGTGTATTCAGAAAAGAGCAATACCAAATGTGGTTATCCAACGAATTAGCTCATTTATGACAAGTTGAAATGGTCAATAATATTAATTTCCACAAATAAATTTTGCCAATATAAACTTTTTCCCAAATTAAGAGGTTGCAGGTAATGGTTTTGATAGACAAAACCATTGGAAGAAACAAACCATTTATAAGGAGATTGTTCTTCAATAATAGCTGGTTATTGGTGCAATTCATTTGTAGGAAATATGTTTATTGTGGCCAAATATGTAGTCAAGGTAGCATTATTGTGGCATTGTCTTGTCGTTGGTTTAAGATAGTAGCGAGAAGCTAAAAGAGGGAATTGAGCTTTTGTGGCAACAAAGCATTGTGGAAACTAACCAAATTAATCGATATTGTGTGTTCTAAACCAAGTATTTTTGGCAAAAAATATTGTAATTACTGGTGATATGGTTTGTGGGTATTAAGGCTTCATTTGCTACAAAACATGAAGTTGCCAATATAAACTTATAATTGACTTTTTTTTATCCGCAAACATGCTACAATTTCCTTTTGCCAAAAATGGTTTTTGCTGGCAAGATTTTAGGCTTATTGTGGCCAAAGGCTCTGCGGCAATAGGTGGAATATGTTGTAGTGTGATACAGTCTGGATCTTGTTACAAACTTCTATAGATTACTATCTAAGAGTCAGCAAAATTCTGTCCAAAACACAATTGAAACTAACCCCATACCCATTCTTTTACCCTAGCTTGCTTAATGGTCTTGAGTTTTGACTTACATGTGATACATTGTTTAAACGATATATTATATGTGTAAGTGTTGTATATATAGAATCTCGCATTATTTTACTATAGTCTTGAGTTTTGACTTACATGTGATACATTGTTTAAATGATATATTATATGTGTAAGTGTTGTATATATAGAATCTCGCATTATTTTACTAAAAGAAAAATAGCTACATTGTTTTACTTCAAAAAAAAAGTAATAATGACCAAATATTTGCAATAAAAATGATTATTAACGACTAAAATGGACTATTTGCGTTTAATAAATAGTAGCAAATAAGCAGCTTTCTAATAGTGTTCAAGCCTTTCACTAAAGCCTTTCATTAATACGTACGAAATAAGTACACGACTATGTAACAACAAGAATTTATTTAAAGAAAGATTTCTCCTAGATTGACAATTTCATGTATAGATTTCTTCAGGAAAAAGGAGTTGCAGATCATCAATATAATAACTCTGTCGATTGAAAGTTCCATTTGTTTTTTTTTTTTTTGCAAGAACAAATTATTATTAATAGAAAGAAGGTAGAGTCAAGGTCTTGCAACTAATTATAAAAAAAATGAGGGTCTTTCCCGCTATGGAATAATAGCAAACTAGGAGGAATAAGGATAAGTGGAATGTTTTCAAGGGCTTGCGTCGCTACCATTGAGGGCCTTGGTCTAACCCCCAAACAAATGAGTTCCTCTCCACGCACGTCTCCTCGTAGTGACTGAACAAGTCTCAATGGTTTTGTTGGTTTGACACTTTTCTCGCTTTCTTGAGTTCCTATGATAATGTGGTTGTGGTGCTTAAAGATGGATTTGGTTTGAGTAGGGAGATGAGGTGGTCTAAGTGAGGATTTGATGTGTTTGAGGCAATAGGGAATGGCTTGAAGGTTGTCCTTGATGTTGGCACCTCTTGGATGATATTTAGGGTTGGTATGGTGAAGATAGACTAGGGTTTGGAAGGTGGCTAAAAGGATTTTCGAGATTGGGTAAAGATGGCTTAGGGTTGGAGTGTAGGACGAGATGATTGGGTAATTTCGGTGAGAGTTGATGGGCAAGAATATCTTATTGATTGAGTGGAGATTGAAGGTGATTGGATTTGGCTATGGCTGAATGTGGTCTAATTGGATGAAGATTGGATATTAATTGAGAGATGATTGATATGAGTGATTTGTGGGTGAGTGGGGATTGATTGAAAGACTATTTTGAGTTCCCGATTTAGGGTGGCTATACATAGTAAGAACATATTCTTGATTGGAAGATTGATTGAATTAGATTGAGTGGTGATTAGGCTTGATTGGATTGGGATTGAGATTGGATTTCATTAAGTCAATCAAGGGATGATTAACCAATCAAACTATGTATGGAAGATAAGATTAAGATAATTATGGTAAGTAGGGTTCGGCTACAGCAAGGGAAGACTATAGCCGAATTTGCTATGGATGGTAAGTAGACATTTGATGGGGGTTGGTTGTCTTTGTGATTGGAGGATGATTTGGGATTTGATTAAAGTTAATTGAGTGTTGATTGGATTTGATTGAGTCAATTAGGAAATCATTAAACAAACAAGGAATATATGAAAAGATATGGTAGGGATGATATGGCAAAAGGTGTTTGAATTTGGCAATGATTGATGTGGCCGAGTGGTGTAACTTTGATAATTGGGATTGTGATTGATGGTAGGCTATGGGAAGTGAGGTGGGTGTGTATGGCAATGGGTGTCTTAGTTGGTAAGTGTTGGGCTAGGGTTGGCCAAGTATAGTGTTTGGAAAGAGAGGAACTTCAAGAATCTTCAAGAAAACCTATGAACATCTAAGAAATTAAATGAACACATGAAAAACTTGAAGAACAAATGGGACAATTTCGAAGACACAAGAGTGCACTTCGGCTAACACACTTGCTACTTCAATTGATTCAAGCAACAACTCACAACTTGGGAACTTGAAGAACTCGAGATAAACAACTCAACTTGGATTCATGGATTGCACCAAATTGAATTGAAATATCTCACAATGGAAAATAAGAACACTCAAAACTTGAAAGAACACAAGATAAACAATTCAATTTTGATTCACAAATTGCACAAATTTGAAAACAAATCTCAAATGGATAAATAGATAGATAAATGAGTTACAATTAACTTGATTCATGAATTGCATAAGACGAAAGGAAACCTCAAACTTTATTGAAAAACCAAAAGATAAATGGAATCACATATTCACTAATTGCAAGGTGGATTCTTTTTCAAGGGGATTCATGAATTGCACCCTAAGAAGCTCAAAGGCAAAAGTACCGAAAGGATAAAACTAGGCTACACGCCTCCCACACACAAGGTGTTTTTTCAATTTGCCAAAAGATGTAAACTAAGAGGCCTATGGTCCTATTTATAGAGTTTACAAATTAGAAACTCCTAAAAGGTCCATGGACATTATTTAATTAAATAAAATAAATAAAAGCAGGTAAACCAAGTAAGATAGTCTTGGATGGCCCTTGGTGGCCATGGCATACAAGGGGGATGGTGAGCTTGTCTGACCCATGACATGGGCCATGGGTATGACTAACATGGATGGCATGCTTGTTGGTGTGCTTCGACTGGCCTTGGTTGGTCCATGGCAAAGACCATGGGTATGACCAAGTGTTGGATATGGCTTGCAGTTGGTGTGCACATGACCTGTTGGTAACTTGGAGTATGACCCAGGCTGGTGCGTTGGGCATGACCCAGGCTGGTGCTGTGGTGCACACAGGGGTGTGCGGCACATGGCTGGTGCAGGGCTGCACACAATGGGGCGCTCAAGTGGGCCGCGCATTGGGTTGTGCACGGCGGTTAGCCTTGCTAAGGACCTCGTGCATATCAAGGCTAGGGTCAAGACACACGCATAGGTTGGCTGCATGGTTGCTGTGGTGCTGATAGAATAGAGGCATGTCATGGCAAGGGCCAAAGCATGCCTACGATGTTGTTTGGTGTGTGTCATAGCAGGATCCATGTCCTGCCTGTGGGCATGCTGATGGGCTGCTGCTGATGGGCAAGTTGATGGGCGCTAGGGTTGTCTGCTGGGCATGCTGATACTATTAGGTTGATGTGATGTTGATGCCACCGATGGACTACTGGTGCACGCTGGTGGTGGTGCTGGCATGCTGAGGCACGCTGGGTTATCTTGGGCACACTGGGCTACTAGTCTGCATTCTGGTGCTTGGCCCCACAAGTGGTGCCAACTCGGGTGTCCATATGTGTTTAAGACCTTAATAATGAGTAATTTTCTATGGGGTCTCAACAGTTAAGTCATGCGCACATCGATTCTAAAATCGATGAATTTTTCTCGCTGAACAATGCAAGAAACTTTGAAGGATGTTTTTTATATCACTCAAAATAAGGGAGATGGTCCAGTATTGGCACTCTGAGATTCCTTGGATTCCATTAATCACAACTGATGAATCTCTTTCAATTGTGATATTGTTCATCTTGTTTACTTTGGATTCTTTTATTGCCATAAGGGCAGCTTCAGCTTCTCCTACATTGGGATTGGTATTGTGGATCCAATCAGTCTTGATGAATGATATTTCTCCTGATAGGCTTCTACCGATTGCCAATATTAAGTTGAAGAGAGGTTTTACTTCAACATCAAATGAAATTATAGAAGCCTTGTTATTGGTTTGTTGAGCAATTGCATTATTCATTGTGGTTCCTTCTTTGTTGGTCCAGGCTCTAGAATGTTCTTGATATTTTTTTTTTAACTTCTTTCAAATAGTTCTGAGGGGACGACTAAATTTAATCATGAATAGTTTGGATCCTCAAAAACCAAAGAGCGTCCATCATGACACAAGCAAAGATTTGGAAGTCATGGTGGTCTGAGTTAGGGATTTTAAGGAATTTGCCTGGATTAAGGATACTATTTATCCCAATTGAGAAGTGTTGACTACCAAATGTAATGATATCTATAGGCCATGTAGATTGTCTCCACAGTATTCTGGAATAAATGAATTTAAGAAAAAAATGGTTAATATCTTCTAGTTCATAATTACAAAGCAGGCATAAGAGTTGGTCATCATCCATAAGGAAGACCTGTTGAAGCTTTTTTTTGGTAGCGAGGATGTTGTTCGCTATTTTCCACATAAAAAGTTTAAGGTGATATTGTATTTTTAGTTTCCAAATTTTTTTCTAGTTGATGGTGTCGGAGGTATGGGTATTATTCTGGATGAAGACATAAGCAAATTTGACAGAGAATTTTTTCAGAAGAGTGGTGGTCCAGCGAATCCAATCAAGTATAATGTTAAAATGAGTTGTGGCTAAATGGATCTTTTGAATTTCTCGAGTAGAATCTTCAGTAAAAAGAGTGTTAAGCTAAAGAGTATTCCACCGTCAAGATTCTTCCAAAGTCAGCTTAGAGACAATAATGTTTTGCTCCACATCAAAGAACTTAGGATTCTGGGTGGGTCTGTGGGAGGGAATTGTTGGTATCCAGGGGTCATTATAGATATTCACACAAGTACTATTATTGATTTGGAAATAGTAGCCATCCAGGAGAAATTGCTTAAGTTTGATGATGCATTTCCAAAACCAAGAGTCATTTGTTTTTGATTCATTGTTGTTGAAAGAAGATCGCTTTAAGTATTTATTAGTCAACACTTTCTTCCAAAGACTGTCGGCCCCATTGATAAGATTCCTAAGATTTTTTGAGAACAAAGCTTTGTTCAAGATTTTCAAGAGTTTTAGGCCAAGCCCTCCCATAAACTTTGGAATACAAATGTCTTTCTAAGTTTGAGAATGAGTTTCTTCATACCTTATTTGTCAATCCCCCACCAGAATCTACGGAAGATGGAATCCAAGTTCATTATAAAAGTTGTTGGGAGCAAGGTGGTGGACATTGTGTAGGTTAAAATGGCCGAAACCATAGCTCTTATAAGAGTTGATTTTGTAGCTTGAGATAAAATCTTAGCTTTCCACCCTTCAAGTTTGTTTTAGATTTTTTCAATCAATTTTTTGAGGCCAAGTTTCATTTCTTTCCCTCTCACAATGGAGACTCCAAGATATTTAGTGCATCCAAAAGAAGATTTGATGTTCAAAATGTTTCGAATGTCAATCTTTTGGTTCGAAAGAGTGTTGTTGCTAAAATGCAAAGAAGACTTGTGCTGATTTTTTTTTTTTTGCTCGGACCAAGAGGATTAGGTATCAAGACAATCAGGGAAAGCTTGAGCAATATTATTAGAAGCTTCTCTAAATAGAATCAGATCATCCGCAAACAAAAGGTGAGAAATAGTTGGATCGTTTTTGGAAATTTTGATGCCTTAGATGATGTTCTGGTCTTCTTTGGTAAGGATAAGACGGGTTAGAACCTCACTCTCCAAGATGAAAATGAAGAAGATAGGGGATCTCCCTGTCTTAATCCTCTGGATGGATTAAAAAAGTCATTTGGGATACCATTGATCAAGATAGAGTATGAAATAGTGGTAACACATTATTTGATCCATTCAATCCACTGATGATTGAAACATGCATGGTGCATTACTGCAAGAGAAACGGCCATTCCATAGAGTCAAAAATTTTGGTCATATCGATCTTGATGGCCATTAAACCTTTTCTCCCTTTTCGTTTTTTCATGTGATGGAAAATTTCTTGAGTCAAAATAGTGTTGCCATGAATGTTCCTCCTAGGTATAAATGCCGCTTGGTAGGGTGAGATGATGTTTGGGAGGATTGTCTTCAATCTGTTTGCAAGAGTTTTTGCAATGATTTTGTAACAGACATTAGAAAGACCTATAGGGCATAAAAGATGAACATCGTTTAGGTTATCAGTTTTAGGGTTGAGCTCTTTGAAGAGTTTCCCATTATTGAAGAAATTTCAGACCATATCAATGACATCTTTGTTAACCACTTTCCCATAAGTCTTATAAAAAAGGCCTGAAAAGCCATCTAGACCAGAAACTTTACAATTGGGAAATTGTTTAACAATCATTTGAATTTCCTCCACTAAGGGAATAGAACAAAGAAAGCTATTATCTTGATCAGAGATCTTGGTGGGGAAGAGATTTTCAATGTCATCTGAAATCAGAGGATTGGATGAGGTTTAGATATCTTTGAAGTGGTTCAATAGAGTCTCAGTGATGATAGTGGGATCAGAAGTCCATTGTCCTCGACCAATCTTAAGGATCTCGATCGAATTTCTTATGCGTCTGATGGTAGTGGAGGCATGAAAGAATTTAGTATTGAGGTCCGTTTTAGTGAGCCAAGTAACTCTAGATTTTGTTTCCAAAGAGATTCTTTCCTTGCAAGGAGTTCGTTGATGTTTTCTTTAAGGTCCAATTCAATAAGGTCTTGGGTTTGGGAACTTTGGTTTTGTAAGTTCTGAAGTTTGGAATTGATTGGTTTGAATGTGGCCAAAACTACGGATATTCCAATACTTCAAGGCCTTTTTGGTTGCTTTAAGCTTCCGAGTGAGAATGTAAGCCGGGGAACCAGCAAAAGAGTGGGACCAGGCTTCTTTAATGGCCATCAAGCTTGAGGGGTCCCAGGTCCATAATTCTTCAAATTTGAAAGAGTTGAGACGATTTCTTTTGTTGGAGGTGTCTAACAGTATGGGGGCATGGTCCAAAGAAATCCGATTGAGAGTTTGAACAGTAGTTTGGGGAAAGTTGTTTGACCAATGATTATTTGCTATGGCCTGGTCAAGCCTCTCCTTAATGTTATGAGGACGAAAATGACTATTGCTCCAAGTAAATTTGAGGTCAGAATAACCAAGATCAATAAACCCATTTTTTTCCATGAATAGGTAGAGACCTCTAGGGTTGGCAGTTTGGGCAACAAGCTTACCTCTTATTTTCTCAGATTGTGAAAGAATCGAATTAAAATCTCCTATAGCTAGAGAGGGACCCAAAAAAGAATTGACAATGTTGTTGAGGGTATCCCAAAAATACTGTTTTATATTTATAAGAAGCAAGGTAATAGATCAAATTAAGTAACCAAGGCAAATGAACAAGATCAGGATACACAAGAACATAGATAGTATTATAAAAGATATGCACAAGTTCAAAGTCTACATCAGGTCTATATAACAGTAGTAAGCCACCCTATCTACCATCAGGGAGCGAGAACAAAAAGGATGCATAACCAAGTCTATTAACAATACTAGCATAGCTATTACTAGCAGCAAGAGTTTAAAAAAGAGAGAATATTTCAGGATTGTGGATCCTTATATTTGCTTTAAGGGATCTCATTGCCCAGAGCTAAGCAATGCTCCAACAATTACAGGATAAGACTCTCATGGCTCATTGGGTGGCAATAAGGACCCTGCCACCTTAGTCATTGGACTAAAAGAAGCCAAATTCATTGTTTGTATCTGCACACTGTTACCAGTAGCTTGAAGATCAGTATTACCGAATGCACTGAAATCCAATTTCTAGTTAGGAGCGAATCTGACTAGCTTCATTTTCCTTGTGCTTGACTTGCTTTTTGGAGTTTTTCTATTCTGTTTTTTGTCATTTGCCTTAGAAATTTGAAATCTGGCCATCTGAGTTGAGTCCGTAGAGATTTCGTGATTGTTACTTGCACAACCTGCATCTTCAAGAGCAAACCTAGAAGTTAATATGCATTTTTTAAGAGGAGAAAGGTTGACCTCACTCTCTTCTATGAGATTTTTCATCTTCCGTGTGGTTTCCGGGTTGATGTTTAGGGTAAAGGAAGGGAATTCATGTGCTATGTTTCTGGAAAGGCCAATGCTTGTTATGTTTCGGGTTATGGTGCTACCAAGGTTTTGGAAGGTTTCAGATGAGCTATGTGGGATGGCTTGGGTAGGGTTAAATTGGAAAGTATTGAAAGCTAAACATGCCCTTCTTGACTGGGTCATTTTTAAAGATAGATTATGGGTTGGTTTTGGGCCTTGAGATGGGTCAGTCATGATTTGCATATGATCCAAGATATGTTTGAAAAATGACAATGATTCATTTTGGAGGACTTTGTTTGGGTGTCTTCAAGTTGGTTTGGGTCTGGTTGAATGTTTTTTATGGGCTTAAAGACAACGGCTGATGTTGTAGAAATTCCTAATTGACCTTTTCTGGTTTTTGGGAATTCGAAACAGTTAGTTAAGGAGGACGGTAGACTGAGTGGGCTTGAGGGTATGTTAGGCTGGTTAAGATGAAAATGAATTGTCTCCGGATTGTTTTGTTGGTTAAATTTAGGGGTCTGATTGTCGTTTAAAACCTATTTTTCTAAAGGATATTGGATGCTTGACATGTGAACAGCTGGGGTTGTAGCACAGGAATTTGAGGGGACAGAATTTAATGAGGACTAAAGACTGAGAGTGACGTTTGTACTTCCATCAATAATTGTTGCCGCCTGGGAAAGAACAAAGCTTCGATCACCTTCACATGGTGCCAACTGTAGCTCATCAAACCGTTCTAATCATGGGATTTGCAACACTTGGTTCTAGTTGAAATCCACTGAAGCTAAACTTTGAGTTTGTGTGAACAGTGAAGTAATGTTGAACTCGCGTCTGTAACCTAAAGGAGTGGGTATCAGCTTTGCAATACCTTCACCTAGACGCTCCACAATTGGTGATTTTCCTTTATTGTTGCCATCATGGGATAAGCTGATTGGAGTCTTCATTCCCATGCTTCAACATCACTGGAGGGAACAATTTTGGCAATGCACTTGATAATGATGGCATTGTTTGTCTATTCTCCTTAAAGGATTGAACCCACCTTGCCCACATTGTGCTTCCATCGTTGTAACTCCGAGTTCCAGGCCAAAAACAAGCTCATGACTGGAGTCATAGAAGGTGCAGTTCAGATGTAGATGTCCCCAGGAGCAGAATTAGGATTTGGTATTTGGGAAGCGATTGACAAAATATGTGTATGTGTGAATATAAATAATATATATTTTTTACAAGTGATTATATATAAAAATAATAATCATACATCAGAAAATTGTAACAAAAAATAAATGTCTTTAAATTATTTTATAAGATTTTTTTTTTTTTGATTTTTCATAATTTGCTAGAGACCATTACAAAAAGAAAAAAAAACGATATATGAACTTAGAATTTTTCCTTCAAATTAAGTTCGACGATGACCTTTCATAGAATAGAATTCATCTATTGTTATTTATGAAGTGAAATTCATGATAATTTTTTTTCTCAATGTAAACTAGCAAATTATCTATAAGAAACACATATTCTATTCAAGTAAGCAATCTAATATTTATAAATTTCATGGTAGAAAATGTTCGCTCAGTAATAACAATTAAAATATAAAAAGTTAATACTAAAAAATTTAACTTGTCAACCAAATAATAAATTATTAATTTTTTTTAAATTGCTAGTTATCTGCATAACTCAAATAATATAGACATATTTTGAAAATCTAAATATAACAACATATCAAGATAAAGTGAGGGAGACAATTTGAGTACCAATCGTTAAATAAAAGTGAAAAATTAAAGTTTAAAAAACTTGAATATTGGAAAAACAATTTATTTATTTTTTCAAATTAGGGTGGAAATTTTAATTATATAAAAAATATTATATCTATTTATATACCATATCAAATTTTTAAAAAAATTTTTTTGGGGGGGGAGGGTAGCCCCCCCTAGGGCTAGTTCCGCCCTGGGATGTTCCAGTCTGCCACACCTGCAGCAAAACTCAGAAAGCCTCTCATATTGGATTTTGACATTAGAAGGAGCATGTTAATCCTTGGAACAATAAACCCATCTTGGAGTGGCTCTTCAGTGTTGATTTCCACTCTACGTCTCAAGAAATATGACATATTTTTACTAGAAAGATGGTTTGCGTCTATTTCCAATAGTCACCCTAGAACATTCCCAATATCAATTGCCGTCCTCTCTGTCATTTGTCGAGGTGGAAGACCGTAAACCCTTTCCCAAAAAGCAGAATAAACTAGATCAAGTTCTTCCAAACTGAGATTAGACGGCCATTCTTTTAAAATCATGTGATACCACAAAAGTTTCAAAGCCTACTTGAGCTTTTTAGCAAAGCTCCATGCAGCTTTGATGGTGGAGTGAGTAGTAAACTTATGCAAAGGTTTGTTAGAGACCAGTTTACCTGCCAGGACCTAGTTTTCCATCTTGGCATCTATCTCTTCCAATGATTCCAGAATGATATCGTCCCACATTAGAGCTTTTGTTTTTTGCACCAGTGTCTCAGTATTGGGAATATCCGTTGACTTTGTGAGATAAAGACACTTCAAAAAGATAAAACTGTACTACAAATGGAAGTATTTAGACAGGGAATGTGAAGGTTGACACAGGAAAAGTGGAGTCTTTGTCGATAAGTGGAAGAAGGGAGCATCTTTTTCGGGGAGGAAAGAGTTTTATGTGGTGGTGGGATATCAGGTGGAATATAATAATGGTGGAATGATATTAATGATGGGTCGGTGGAAAAGTAAGTTGGTGATATGTTTGATAAAGGATGGTTGTTGAAGGAAGCTGAAGGCCGGTGAGTGGTAGGGCAGGAAGAGGAAAAGCTCTCATCTCAGAGTAAGAGATTGAGGGGTACACTAACTTTTTAATTTGTATTGCCATTGTTCAGTTAAGAGTCTGATTTGCAATAATAATTTTATCTTAATGATACTGTTTTTTTTTTTTAAATCTTCTTATATTACTTATTAAAAAAAAGTCATTACGACGTTGGTTCTCTACAAGTTTGATCATGCAAGATATGTTGAAAACGTTCAATAATCACTTCATTACTCATAATATAAAAGATCGGCGTGCATTATAAAAAAATATGGTATATTTGTAGTCGGTTAATTCTAGCGACATGATGACTATTTATAACAGTAAAAATGAGTCGTAAATAATTTTTTTGTTATAAATAATCGATGATCACAAAAATTATTTTTCTTGTAGTGACGTGTGACAATAGTATTTAGAAGAGATACAGATTTTGCCATAAAAACCCAAGTAGTAACTAAGCTAATTGATTGAATGGTAAGACCAAAAGTGATTTGGTATAAGGATTTTATCATATATGTCCTGCTTTAGTGCCATTGATGATCTCGTTTTGGGTAAATTTTTTTTTTTTTTTTTTTTTTTTGAATCGGCAGGTAGTGAATGAATGAATTAATAGTTATTTCAGGATTTAGACAATTTTTGTTTTTACATATTAATGGGAGTACCTTAAGTACTTAATAATTTGTTTTTTGGAGAAACATTATTTTTTTAATTTCTAAAAACTATTTTTTACAGAGACGTGGATGGCATCTCAATTTTTTCGATTGTTAAAAATTAAAAAATAATCTCATAATTGATCCATAATCTTTGATTTTGTGGGTGCGATAGTCAAGAAAAGAAACTCAAAATGTTATAAAATTTCATAGAAACCCATTTTTTTCCACCCAATCTTTAGTCTATTGTGAGTGGTTACTTTCAGTTTCTGACGATCGAACTATGAAGCAATTAAAATATCTGGGAATAGTACTATTATATATGGACACTACTACTTTCCAAGAATTCCTTTATTGATCATATGCTGCTCAAATAGTACATTATACACGTAGTTCTATTGCAAAACTCAATAACCGGTTGAATAAATCATGACATAAAGAAATAGACTGCAAACAAGAATTCCACACTTTTTTCTTAGAAAAGGAAACCCATGGCAATGGAAAACAAAGAGATGAATAAACTAGCAAAGATATTAGATGACGAAGAATCAGGCGGCGGCGACATTGTCCCCGGAGGAGTTTGACCCGTGGGTGAGGATGATGTTGGGGATGATGCAGGAGTTGGAGCACAATCAGCAGGGGTCCCTGAGCTGGGAGAAGGTGTTGTAGGAGTAGTCGGGGTAGTTGGGGTGGCAGGTGGAGTACTCGTCGTAGGTGGGACAGCACCTGGAGAGCCGGAGACCGTAACGGCCAACTTCTGGCCTGAAGGGCAATGTCGGCCGAGAGTGCAGATGTAGTAGTGGGTGCCAGCAGTGGATAGAGTTATGTTGGTAGGGCCAGTGGTGATGGTGTCGCCAATGGGATTAGACGAGCTGCAACTGTCATAGGACTCTTTCGGTACTTTAAGAACATCGTGCTCATTTGTGACGAAGTTGAATGCTGTGGAAGGACAAAATATGATATCAATTATACATTAATGACAGAGGAGATGAACTAAGGATGAGGATAATACATGCATGGAATTGAAAAATGAAAATTAAGCAGAGACAGGAATCTTACATAGGATATCGCCAACCACGAATTGCTTACTGGCAGCCCAAGTTTCGTATGCAGAAGCACCATTTGATGGAACTCTCCAACCGATGCTATCTCCTACCACATGCACTGTTTGTCCTGCTGCGCATTGCAATAACAGCACAACAACAACACCAAAAACGGCCACAACACTACTCGTAAACTTCTTCATTCTCTCAATTTTGGATATAAAATATATAACAGTGTTTTAAATATGCCTGTTGTTTTGAATGGCTTTTGACACAAACTCTGTAGTACTGTGCTTTAATGCCTTATAGACTATATAAAAAAAATTTTGATGAGAATGCCAAGGTCCCATATAGACTATATATAGTAGTGACGCAAAACCGTTTCGCAAGATCAAGTCATGATTCTTCAGGACAGGTTAGCATTAATCGGAGTGCGTACGCGGTCTTGACAGGAAAATGGAGACGAGGCGACCAGGCTCCGATGGAGACGTTACGTTAGAGTTGTAGCTTGGATGGATGCCGGTCAATTTTGTACAAAAACAAGTGCATGGAATCTTCTGATCATTATTTTATTTATAATATAGCATTATATGATTAAAAATTATTTATTATATTTTATTTATGATTTTAATTATTATCTAATGTCATATAATAAAATGATAAGACAAAAGATGAATAAATTTATTCTCTAATTATTGGCCTTAGAAAAACAGTACTACGTGTAGAGTTCTTTTATCCCGGGAGTAATTAATTAATTAATTAAAATGCTCGAAAGTACTTTCTAATTCCCAGCCATGGTTGGCAATAATTTACTGAATAGCACTGTTGATTAATTAGAGGAAATTAAGCCTATAATGATCATATGGTTAATATAAAATTAGTGAATGAGGATGTCATGCATGGCGCATTAATTATATTCATTGTTTCCGTTCTTTTTTCTCTTTTTCTCCTCTAAAATTTCCTTTCACTCAAGAACATAATACATACCAAGAAGCTGATACGTACGGCTCACGTCGATGAATAATATTAATTATTGATTAATTTCCAGTTAATTCATGTCATGACTTTCGATCGACTACTATAATTACTTGACCGTTGACTTGATTTAGGCGTTTATACTATATGCATCATGCATGCATGCAACGAGAGAAGATACATATCGAAAGTCCAAATTAAAACAAGGCTTGGAAAAACATGATCAGTTGTTGGATATTTGCGGTCTTTTTGAAACCACGACCCTCCATATTCCATAACAAATGGAGGGCTTCTTCATCATTTCCTGTGTCTTATCAATGAATTAAATTTCCAACAGCTTTTGCGGAGTTTGAAACTTTCCCTTGGCTTAATTTCAAAGCACTCTATATTTCTGTACCTAACAAAGAAAATTGCCCATACACGAACTTTTCAATATTCTCCAACCTTATAGGAATTCTAAACTCATATTGACCGTCGTTATCTTCTTGAGGTTATTAAAAATTAAATGAAAAAAAGAACACTTCTCGGGACGCATTGTAGGGACAATTGTGTAAGTGGCTGTAGCCATGTCATTCTTATTTTTATGAAGTTTCTTTATAACAAAAACATTTTTCTTTTATATAATAATTATAACCCAATTTCATATGGTTTATATTAGTTTAGGGGTCAATAATCCAAAACAACACCCTACCTTACAAGTTTCACAGATTGAAAGTGTCCGTATATGTACGAATATTATCATACTAAGTTATCTTTAGTGATCTCCAATTCCAAAAACTAAGGCCTGATTTGTTTTACAAACTGGATTTAACTCATCTCATCTTATCTTATTTCATACTTTCAATCCATTTCAACTATTCATTTCAAATTTTAATTCATCTCAATCACTCATTTTATTACTATTCATAACTCATCTCATCTCTAAATTAAAAAGGGCCTTAAGTAATCTTTATTGGTACTAATTGGTTGGATTTTTACGTGGGTATATCTCAAATGAAAATTGAACGAATCGCTTTAGTCATGTAAAAGCTAACAGGATTGATTTTATGGAGAAGAGGGAATTAAGATTATTGTACTGTGCTCAAAATAGAAAAAACCCATCAGCAATTTTCATTTTTCAGTCAACTTTACAATAATGAATGTTAATACAAGAATAGAATGAATGTGATGTTACAACAATTGCTATGAACCCAAACTTCCCCGAGCTTTGATTGAGCATTGAAAGAAATTAGGATGTAAAACCTTCCAACCCTTTTAAGGAATAATGATCATGTTAACAAATCAGTAGCAGAATTGCAGCACAGCTCGCAAAAACCAGAGATCCAATTTCCTGCAACCCAAAATTTTAGAATTTTAAGAAACCTTACCAATTTACTTGCTAATTGCATAAAAAATAGGAAGCCATACCTTGAAAGAGAGCAGAGATGAGGGTGCTGAAGACACTAGGCCAGTAAATCCAATGTCATATGAAATGCTTCCATCAGCTTTAAACAATCCAAAGTTCCTCTCTGAGGTTGGCCCTGGCTTCAAATTCTCATTGAATAAAGCAAAAACATAAGCCTTCACCGCAATCTTTGGCCTATAAGGGGTCCCCTTCTTTTTGGCTAGCTTCTTGCGCAGGTTATAGTTATAGGTCCTTGCATTGCTTACTGTGGCACCTGCTTCATTCTCATCTCCACGAGAAGCCCAGCCAGTTTCAGAAACTATGACCTCCATCTTGTGAAAACCGACCTTTTCTAAGGCGGCATAAGCCGCATCAACCTGTGCATCAAACATGTTACTATAATGTAACTTAGTCTTTGCATCATAAATTCCTGGATTTGATTGGAAAAGAGCATATTTGAGATCAATATGCTCAGGGTCACTCTTGTAGGCCAAGAATGGATATGCATTTATGTAAAAAGGAGTTCCAATCTGCGAGAAGAACTGCAAAAGTGGACCCATGAATGGAAGAACATCTTCCCTGAAATTACACAAAGATGGAGGGAAGGAATTGGCGAAAACAGCCTCTGAATGTGGGCTTGAGACCTCAATCTTTTTGGTCAAATCCAATCTATCAAGGGCACTGTAGACATTCTTAACTGCAGGCAGCAACACTTCCCAAAGCTCCACATCTGTGCCTCCCAAAATCTCATTCCCAACTGCAATTCCACGTATTGGAGTTCCAGGAAGATAAGGCTGCACATTTTCCTTTATCCAGTTCATGGCACGATCCTCGCCTACACTGATGTCTTTCAGGAATTCATTTCCGAGTCCGACCACTATTTCAATGCCAGATCCTTTGAAGGCCTTGAGGACATCCTGGTTAGCATCATAGATTCTGATGTTTTTGATTTTTGCAGCTTTGAGAAGTGTCACCACACTTTCGGGTGAAGGTATGTTGTCTGCTATTCTGCCATAGTTTACTCCATATGTCCCCGTGAATGCTTCTGATGTCAAAACTGCTCAACAGAAGATGGATTAATAGTGCCATTAACCAATGATTCACCATGATAAAAGAGTAGATATGTGCTTGAGGCTGATTTTGATTACAAATAATTTATGCCTGATGTTACACCGACATAATTAAGGAAAGGCTCGAACTTGCTTATCAAAAAAAAAATATATCAAATTTAAGTTCGATTGGGAACAGTTTTAAGATTACTTCAAAGAGAGAAAATTTTGGACCTAGATACGGGCTCAAGTTTCATAGGCAAATGTTCCTAATGCATCATGCCTGGTTCGAACCTTGCATAAGCTTAGGGAGCAATTTCGAAAAATTAACTATAATTCATTGTGGAATATGAAATGGATATTTAAGTGCAACGAGAATCAAAGAGTGAATGTTTGATAATAGAAAGCTTTTCTGATATTCCGTTTGAACTGACTGATCATTATCTAATTAATATTCTAGTGACTATTGACGGATTTTCAACTTTCAATCACACACATATATATTAAAAAAAATAACAGAGCCAATAGAATTCCTCCGATACAGGTTCGATGTGTTTCTTTAAATCTGGAGTTGCAACTCAAACGTATCATAAGCATCAACATAAAGTTGAAAGCTAGAAAAGAATGATACGTACCATTGAGAGATGTGATGGAGAAGACAAGAAGAAACCAGAGAGAGAAAGGAGAGAGCTTCATTGGTTTAATGGGCATATTAACAATGGAGGAGAATTCCATTTTGTAGAGGATGTGGGTATGGACCGATGGTGCTGTATTATGTAATCCAAAAACGGTAACGTCAATGGAAACAACACCATAAACTAAGCTGTGGATGATGCAATGCTTTTCTTTGAGGCATGCCATAATCCAGATTCCAAAGATAACGACAGTAGATGAGAGAAGAAGATTCTTAACCTTACTTAAAAGATGATGAAAAAATTATATATGGTATTTCTTGGAGGGGCTTAGAGAATAGATTCTTCCTTTACTCCCACTTTTTATCTCCCTCCCAAAGTATACCTTTTTTCACTTTCTAGTTTTTGTTTCCATCTGGGTGTATTATGTATACCTTTTCTCCTCCTCTTTCTCTCTCTATGTGTTAAGGTTCTGGAAGGATAGTTCATATACCTTTCTTGGTTAAAGAGGAGTTTGAAAGGTGGTGGAGGAAGAGGTGGGATTAGTAAATGGGCAACAGAGGTGGCAGGGTAACCAAGATTTAAGTTCTTGGCTTGGATCAGTTAGGGAGGTGGCCAGGTGGGCATCGACTCTTTGCCTTCTGGTATCAACTGTCCAAACTCCAAACTGTATGTGAAAGTCTTTTGGACATTCTAGCAACTTCAATGCTTTTGCACCCAGGAAACACAAAAGCAATCTCCACATTGCTTTTATTTATTTGTTTAATTTGCAGCATATAATAAGGAACGGCAAGCTTATAAACAATAATTAAGTCGAAATTTATCTCAAGCGGGACGACTGTTTAAATATGTTACACGCTTTTCCAGTCTGACCCAACCATTACAACAATGAGGAAAAGGTTTTTTTGGTTGGGAGGTAAACAAAACGAAAGAAGTTCGGAGCAGGGAAAACCACAATAGCATGTGCCTTGTACGTTTGTCATGCATGAAATGGGATTGGCTGGCAGTGTAGCAAAGTTTTGTCTCCGCTCTGTTCCATCTTGTCTATGTTTATTCCTAGGTTATTAACGTTTTGTTCTTGATCAGACCATAATATCCCGAAACACGAGTAATGGGGCCTTCTTACCACAAGATAAAACAAGCAGCACGAGCATATCAAATCTAAACTACCAACCATGATGTCAACGAAAATGTCTTACAGTCAAGTCTAAGTTCCTCCATATTGCAACAAAAGCTGCAGAATCTAAAATCTATTCCACCATCTTACAGCTTCATTTCCTCCCCTACATACAATCAAATCTAGAACTCAACAATACTAATATTAGAGTTATTCTGAGGAATCCCAAAGTTAGGAAACCTAAAAGAAAGGACAGATGTTAGGGGACTAACTGCCAAGTAAGGCAGGATGGCACGCTCAGCAGCTCACAGTGGAGGGAGAAGATCGGTGGGGGGCATCAGCTGGCCCCACTTCCTTAACCTTACCATTTTCAATCACCTCCCCATCATTTTTCTTGATTTTCTCGTCAGTCTCAACATTAGATTTTCCATCATTCTTGAACATAGCTTGTTTCTCATTGATCTCTCCCTTGGGTTCTGCAATTCCGTGAGGATTATCTTGCTGTACTCCCCCATTTGCTTCTGGATCATCCGGTTGCTTGTCACTCGTACCATTTGTTTTCTGTGTTTCAGCTTGTGGCACCTTTTCCACATCGTCCTCTCCCTTCTCACTTTTAGTTGCCTCTGTAGCAAAATCTTCTCCACCAATCTGTTCATCTGCTGCTGCCCCTGCTGCAACATCTAGATGATTGACATTAACCTCACCTTGGGTTTCATCAGCACCAGGCACTTCTTCATTCTTGCTTTCCTCAGCATTGATCTGGAGTTCATCTCCATTTTCTTTTTGTGTCTTATCTCCATTGTCAGCTGGAGCTTCCTTGGAAACATCTCTCTCCTTCTTAGTTTCTGCATCTTCTTTCCCAGCTACCTCCACATCTTGCATTTGAATTTCCTTAGTACCTTCATTTTCTTCTGAAGCACCTTCCACTTCTTTGCTGTCCTTCTTTATCCCCAATGATTTTCGGCCGCGCTTCCTTGGGGATTCACCCTCTGATGGTGGAGTTGCCTTGACCTTTTTGCTGATTCGTGCAGATCTTCTAGGAGTCTCACCAGTACCCCAATCAAACTCTGATATTGAAGGATTACCAGGGTGTGATTTTAGGTACTGCTCCAGTTGTTTTTTGTTGTTGATCTCCTCTCCAGTAGGAGCAACAAACATGATCTCATTCTTCCTTGGTGTACCTCCTTTCTTGGGTAAGAACTGATGGGGAAACAAAAGGCAGAGGCGCACATCAGTGCTACACAACAAGATTTATGAGCTAATAACAAAATCAACTGTACGTGTTCTTTGAATACTTCCCATCATAAATTCAGTACCGTTATGATAGAATGCACAAGGCCGACTTAGTTTTTATTGAAGCATAAAATAAAACAATATAGAGGCAAATATCTATTTAAGAGAGAAAAAGTGGGGAAAACAAAATGCATATTAAATGTGTGTTCTCAGCTATCCTCTTTTACTAGTCACAAAATGTCTTCACAGATATCCTACACATTTCTATCGTGCTCTTTAAGTCATTGGATGAAACTTCCTACAAATCCCATGACTTGATGAATCAATGATCATTAAATTTCTAGCATGATATAAATTCAGTAATCTTGAAATTACAAAAAGATTTAAGAGTGAAGTCCTCAAAATTCAAGCAGAAGAAAGACCAGAACTTGTATAACACATATGACAGAGCATTTAAAGGCATGCAGATTAAAGCCTATTTTGACTTTGAGGAAAAACATATGTACTCAAGCTTTGATTTTAAAGTAGAAGATCACAAACCATAAGAGCAATGATGGGTTCTGACTTCAGATCATGTTACTTGAAGGAGTTAACACTGGTTTTGACTAAGCAGAAGTTGTGAAGCTGAATACTTGAGGAAAAGATGGTTATGACGAGAATTTGATTACAGCAGATACTACCAACAGCATACTACAATTTCTTCTCAGAAGTAACTTATTAATAAAAATTCTATCACCAGTTTACATACTTGATGATTTGAAACATATCAATAGAAAAATCACCCATTGCTCATGGCCATAAATTCCTACGCATCTTTTTGGATATGGATCATGGCTAGTTCAGCATTGGTTTTGAGTTGGCATAAATTAAACAAAAAATAGTCCAAAACCCATTCTGCCAATAAGGGTCCTTACAGCTGGATCCTCTTTGCAATGAAAATATGGAAATCAGGGAATAAGGGCAAGTTAACTTGTTACCCTCCTTCCTAATCCTAGTCCCTTGAAATTTCAGTAATATAAATTGAATATATGTGCATCTAAAACTGAAAAAACAAAATAAACATCTCTATTCACTGCCCATTTTGACAAACATAGCAGAGACATTATAGAAAAAAACAAAGAAACAGTGGAGATTCAGTTTTGAATACTTGGCAAACAGAACTGGAATGAGGAACTGAGTCTTCAAGACAGTTTGCAACTCTTTATGTGATCAAACTAGCTAATTAGTAAATTAAAACTAGAAATTCACCAAAAAAAAAAGTAATAAGCAAATGAAACAAATACCAGAATAACCACGATAAAAAGAAGAAACCCAAACCTGTTGAACCATATGTGGCTCTAAAATATGGTGAGGAAATACTTGGTCGGAACCATATATGGCTCTAAAATACGATAATTTTCTTAAAAATAGCCTTACTCTATCATTCCAACCAACTACTACTTCATTCCTTTTTATAAGTTCCAAACAAGTACTACTTCCAAATTCAAGTCTTAGTTTGCTTCCCAAAGGTTAGAAAATTTTCTTTTCACTTTTAATCTATTCAAGGCTTAATTACTACACAGATACAGAAGTGTCATCAACCACAAAAACAGTAAGAGTTCACAAAGCTCGTAAGCAAAACAAGTAAAGAAATTAAATAATTACGCCAAGAAAGACATCACTGGACCGAAAGGACGAGCCTTTCAGGAAATTAATCCATCTTATCGACCGGATTCCAGCACACTCCCACGACACAGCATTCAACAAAAAACCCTAGCTGAGGGAGAAACGCCATGTTATCAACAAAATTACAGCACATGGTTTTACCAAAAAGCAAAATTCCACCACATAAAGAATAATACTAATTCAAAATAAGCAAAAACCACATACCGAATTTACCCAGAAACATAACAGAAAGAACAAAGTACAAAGCTCTAAATTGGGGGGAAAAAAAAGGACAAGTTTTTATAGGTAGAGAGAGGGAGAGACCAATTTCTTCCAAGAAAGAGGAGCTGGGAGCTCCAAGGAAAGAACCTCCTCGTCTTGGGCTCCGATTTGTGGTTCCTTCTCCATCTTCACCTGCAAAACCGAACCGAACCGAACCGCACCTAGTCTGCCTCGCTATATTGTTGTGTTTGTGTGTGGTAAGAAGAGGGACGGAAAAACAACCGTTGGGAGTGTGTTGATAGCATATCTCTGTCTCTCACAAACGGCCACGTAGTGCAACGAGGGGGGTGATAAAGCGACCAATTACCATCACGGAACGAATATTTAGGCTAGATTCTTGTACCTAAGTGATGGAGAAGGAAACATTTATTTATGAAATAATAAAAAACCCGTCCAATCAAAAGTCAAGTCGGTGTTCCATCCAAAAGCCCATTTTTGTGCTTACTCCTGAATTAACCCACCCACTCTCCTTTGTTTTCAATGCGAGGAGAACGTGTCCATTTCTATATATATATATATTTCTTATCAATTCCACTTGTGAGTAAATAATAAATAAATATAATATAGGTTATATAATTAAAAAAATAATAATAATATTATAAAAAAATTTATAAAATAAAAAATTTATATTTTTTATAATTTAAGAGTTGAAATTTTTCTTTTAATCCGTATAAATGAATTACTTTAATATATATATATATAAGAAACTCTTAACATTGAGACCGAACATCCACAAATCTTAATAAAAAGAAAACAAAGGCATACTCTATTAAAAATGAGAGTAAGGGGGTCACCACCCCCCCCCCCACTCTCCCACTTTTGACTTTCCACAATACTCCTCATTAAATAATTATTTATAATAAATATACCTCGTTAAAATTTTATTAAAGAAAAATTCAATAAAAAAAAAATTAATGACGAAAGAAAAATAGTATGATATTCATGTGTTTTGTCAGGTGTTTTAAAATTATTTCATTAAAACTTTATCAAAAAATCTAATGAAATAAAACCTTAGTGAAGGAAAAAAAAATACAATCAACACAAGCTTTCAAAATATTTATTTCCTCTGAAAAGTACATAACTATAGATTTTTAAGTTTTTATATTCTAATTTTTACAAAATTTTATTGAATGTTGCACCTGGTAATGTTTTCATAAATAAATCTGTCAAATAATTACTTAAGCGTATCTGTTTGACATCAATTTTACATCTCTTTTAAAATTCGTGAGTATAAAAAAATTAAATGAAATATGTTTGGTTCTATCACATTTAATAAATCCTCCTCTGATTTGAGTGATACAAATAGTATTATTTTCATATAAAATTGTTGAGCTATCATTAATCATGAGAAGGCCACACTTTTCTTAAATATGTTGAATTATTGATTTCAACCAAATACACTCTCTACTTGCTTTATGAATTACAATAATCTCTATGTGATTGAAGATGAAATAAATAGTATTTGTTTAACAGATCTCCATGATATAGCAGAATCTCCGGAAATAAATACGTATCCAGTTTGAGATTTACCTCTATATGAATCTGAAAGATAACCTACATCTACATATCCAACCAACTGTAGAATTGATCCACGTTGATAAAATAATTCCATATCAACTCTACCTTGAAGGTAACGAAAAACATGTTTAATACCATTCTGATGTCTTCGAATTAGTACAGAACTACATCTTACAAATAGATTAACTAAAAATGTAATATCAAGCCAAGTGTAATTTGTAAAATACATCAAAATTCTAATTCCACTGAGATATGGTACTTCAGGATCAAGAATTTCTCCATCGTTTTTACAAGGACGAAATGGGTTTTTATGCACATCAAGTGATCGAACAATCATTAAAGTATTCAAAGATAAGCATTGTCCATATAAAAGTGCTTCTGGTTTTTCTCTGTATATATGGACTGATGAATAAAAAATTTATTTAACAAATATTCGAATTGCAGGCCGAGACAAAGTTTTATTTTGTCAAGATCTTTCATTTCAAATTCATTCTTTAAATATATAGCAATTATTGTGATCTCTTCAAAAGTTTCAACTAGATTTAAATTATCAACGTAAACTGCAATGATGACAGATCCAGATTCTAATTTAATAAAAAAACATGTACATATAGGATTATTCTCGAATCCTTCTTTCAATATATATTCACTGAGTCGATTATACTACATGCATCTGAATTGTTTTAACCCATAGAAAAATTTTTAAAACTTAATAGAGTACATATTTTTATATATACTTGGATTAGATATTTCAGACATTTTATATCTTTCAGGGATTTCATATATATGTCATGATCTAATGATCCATATAAATATGTAGTGACCACATCTATCAACCTCATATCCAATCCTTTTATTACTATCAAGTTAATCAAAAATCTGAATGTGATTGCATCCATAACGGAAAAATATGTTTCCTCATAATCAATCTCGAGTTTCTACAGAAAACCTTGTACGTCAAGTCATACTTTGTACTGTACAATTTCATCTCTATCATTACGTTTTCGTACAAATACTCACTTATATCCAATAGGTATTACACCCTATGGTATTTGGACCTGCTGTCCAAATACCTCTTGCTTTACTAGCGAGTTTAACTCAATTTCAATAACTGCTTTTCATTTTGGTCAATCATTTCTATGCCGACATTCTTTGATAGTTTTTGACTCACTTTTTTCATTACTTCTGGTAATATCAAGGGTCATCTTATATGAAAATATGTTATCAACAACAATTTTATTTCTATCCAGAATTTCTCTAATATTCATAAAATGTATCAAGATCTCCTTATTTTTAGGTACTTGTTCCTCTTCAGAAGAAAACATTTTATGAAATACCAATTCAAAATGTTCATTTTCAGGATATTTTATAATATAAGATTTGATCTCTTCAGGAGTATCAACTATGTTTGTGACATGTATTGTAGATATAGGTTTTTCAATAACACCAAATTTATTTTGTATCTTTATCTTTCGAGAAATTTTGTCTTTTGCACCAATAGGCATTCCACGCTTCAGTCGTGTCTTAGACTCATTTATTACTGTCTTAACAATTTGTCTTTCAGGGACTACAATCCTTACTGGAGTATTAACAGCAGAAATATATGATTTTACCATACCTTTAGTGTCAATAAATACATTCGGTAATTAATTTGCAACACTTTGCAAATAGATAATATTCTGAACTTCTAGTTTACATTTATTTGTTGGAGAATCAAATTGAGACAGGTCGTTATTTTTCCAAGTAATTTCTTGTCGTACTTCAAGCACTGACTTTTCATTACCCAATGGTAGAAAAATGAATTCGTCAAAATGACAATTCTCAAAATGTGCTTTAAACATGTTCCTTGTAAGAAGTTCAATGTATCTAATAATAAATGAAAAATTAAAACTAACATATATCCCAAATTTACGTTAAGAATTCATCTTTATACATTGTGGAGGTGCAATTGGAACATACACAACACATTCAAAAGTACGAAGATGATAATACAAACTATAATGGAGAATATTTATGATATGCAGACGGTCTAATCCTAATCAATGATATTGCATGAAATATAAAATATCCCCAAGCAAAACCAAATTGTTTTGATTTCATAGTGATTAGCTAAAACCTTTTGATCAGTAATTCAGTTAAACCGTTCTGAGTATGTGCATGGAAAACAGGATGTTCAACATCTGTCCTATTGATATGTAATAGTTATCAAAAACTTGAGATGTAAATTCACTTGCATTATCCAGTCGAATGATTTTAATTGAATAGTCAAGGAATTGTGTTCGTAGTTTAATTATTTGGACAAGAAGTCTAACAAATGCTTTGTAAAAAGGATTTGATACATCAATTAAAATCATAAAGTGTCTAAATAGTCCACTTGATAAATGAATGGGTCCACATATATCTCCATGAATCCTTTGTAAAAATGACGAGGACTCGACAACGACTTTTAAGGGAAATAGTCTAATAATCAACTTACCTTAAGAATAAGTAGAGCACGGATATTCATTAGGTAAAATAATCTTTTGATTTTTTAAGAAATACTCATACGAATTATTAATAATTCGTCTCATCATTATTGATCTTGGATATCCAAGACGATCATGTCATGTTATAAATACTTTGGAGTCAATGCACTTTTGGTGCATTACCACATATGATTCACTTATTTTCATTCTTGCATAATAAAATCCAAAAGAAAGAACATGTAGTTTTTCTAATAAGAGCTTCCAGCCCAAAATTATTTTAGTAATAAGAATATGCTATTTACTACGTTCATTGGTGGTTTCAATATGATAATTATTACGACATATATCTTTAAAATTCAATAAATTTCTTCTAGATTATGAAGAAATTAAAGTATTATTAACAAAAAATTTGGTGTCATTAGACAACACAATATAAGCTCTTATGAAATCCTCAATAAATTTGATGAACTTGATATGGTATGGATATAAGTTTTGCTTAGTGTTAAATTTTGAAAATATTTCTTATCTTTAAGAATTGTGTGAGTTGTAGCACTATCAGCCAAACATATATCTCTATCATGCATCTCAGAAACAAAAAGTTCACCCATGATTCTATAAAATATATAAAATTTATATTATTTTAAAACATCGTATAATGATAAAAAGTTCTACTATAAAATAAAGAAAGTACATTAATTAGAATAAATATTGTCATCTCTGATCAAATGATCAATTTTACCTCAAAAAAATCAGAAACAATAAGATGGGTGATATCTCATTCATCTATATATAATGAATCATCTGATGGTTCAACAAAATTTATTTCAAACTTTTTGTTGTTCCTTTTATAGACACTTGATATAGATCAACCAAGTGTTTGGTCGTACGACAAGTACGTAATCAATGTTCAGTCATGCAACATTTATAGCACACATTTTCAAATTTCTTTGAAAAATTATTTTGAGGACCTTTACCCCTATCTAAGTTGTACCACTTCTAGTAATACGGTGTATATTTATTATTATTCCCATTAGTATTATCGTTTCTGGGACCAACACTTTTATAATTCTGCTGTAAATTCAGTATCATTCACTTCATGGAATGATGCTGACCCAATGGGACGTGATTGGTGGTTTCTTAATAAATGTTTATTATTTTTCTCAGTTATTAAAAAACAAAATATAAGTTTAGAATATTTTTTGAACTTTCACTCTTGATACTACTACTGCAGAACCACATTCGAAACATAAAAAGTAGTATATATCTTCTCTAACATATCATCATCAGTGATTTTCTCACCGCATAATTTTAATATTAAACTTATTTTAAATAGTGTAGAGTTATACTCACTAATACTTTTAAAATCTTGCAATTTCATATGCAACAAGTCATAAAGAGCTTTTGGAAGAATTACCGTTTTCTGGTGTTCATATCTCACTTAAATTATTTCACAAAATAAGATGGTATTTTGCTGTGAAATACTCAGTTTTTAATTTTTTGTGAAGATGGTGGCGAAAAAAAATCATTGTCTTAGTACAATTCTGCAGGGACGCTTGATTTTATTGTTTTCTTTTATGATCTTTGTTCTTTGCTCGTTTAGACTTCCATTTTCATGGCGATGTAGTAGTATATTGCAAGACATCTTTTCGAATTTTGGAAGAACACAGTTAGATTTCTTGTGAAAATAAAATGGGGAGTTATTTTGCAGTTATTGACATTTAGATTTTAGTTTTCTGGAGTAAAATTGATTCCTTGTGATGTTCTGATGATTCTTAGAGTTGTTAATTATGTCATTCATTTAGGTCATTCATTCAATGGCTTCTCTCTTGCATAAAGTTTGGTTCTTGCAATTTTTTAGATCCACCATAGTACCATACGGTCAAATGCTATGTCCATATAAAGAAAAACGATTAAATGAAGTATTTACAGTCTTGAATATACAGTTGGTTTTACTGAATTAGACTGGATCACTTATTAGAAACAAGACCAGTAGTTGGAGATCATCATTCCTGGGAGTTCATCATCTAGTAGTATTAAATAGTAATTAGTACATGTTTTTTGAAACCACCCCCATAATGAATCTCGAGATGGTTTGTTAATATCGAAAGTTATTTGGAGAGAAATTTGAAGTTTGGATGGTAATTGAGGCATGTAATTATTAGGAAGAAGATTTGTTTTATTGTAACCCTTCTTCAATATGCTTCTAAAGGCTGTTTACTTATAAATTGTCTCTTTTTTTCTTTCTTCTAGCAGGGATGTGATGAAGCTTGTTAGTTGGATGTGGCCTTGGAATAGTCAAGAGTGAGATGATTTACAGAGTGCATTAAAAGAGGAAATTATTAAAAGAACAAAAATCTCATTCTCTTCTATTTGAGTCTTTGACCCAAAAAATCAATATTTTTAGAAGTGAAATATCATGAGAAAATAATAGGTACAACAATTTGCATCAAGTTTTTGCAACAAGTTTCCATTATATTGAGTAGCCAGGTTTTTTGCATCAAGTTTCCATTTTATGAGAGGATTTATTGTTGGAATAGATTGTAATATATATATAAAATTGAAGGGATGAAATGTGTGGAAATGGTTGAGAATTGAACTTGAGCCGAGATCTCGCTCAATATGTCGCTCGAGTGAGGGCGAGGCCGAGACTTCGCTCGATACTTGCTCGATATACCGCTCAAGCGAGAATCAGGCAATGATCTCGCTAGATATTCGCTCAACATTTCGCTCTAGCGCGAAATTGAATAAATGCGTCGTCTGAAAGACAGATGCGTCAACCAAAGAGGTACGTGACTTTACCGTTGCTCACTTGATCTCGCTCGACTAGTCGCTCGAGCGAGAATCGAACCGAGATATCGCTTGATACTCAGTAGATGTAACGCTTGAGCAAGAGGTCAGACAATAATTTCGCTCGACCCTCGCTCGACATCTCGCTCGAGCGAGAAACGGTAAAGTTCCTCCAGACGTGATTTTTCACACATACCTCTTTACTCTTTATAAATGTAGTCGTGACAGACATGTCTAGATACGAATATTCTTAATCTTACTCTGTTTCTGTCATTTTTCAATAGTAACTCTAGGAATTATACAAAATTGCTATTTGTAGAATTCAAAATTTTGTTGTATCCCAGAAACGATTTGCTAGAAACTTATTAGCAAACTCTTTGTGAGTGCAAATATGGTTTTAAAGACAGTATTATTATACGCCTCAAAGTCTTGATAAATTTTTGAATTCTCTTTCCTTTCTCAAAATTTCCTAACAAATTTAAATGATATTTCAATGGAAGAAGGTTCAGATTCCGCTGCTTTCAAAGTAATGAATCAAGATTTCGTGAAGTTAGACAGATTCAATTGCTCTAACTTTACTTGTTGGCAAGACAAGATGAAATTTCTTCTAACTGCACTGAAGATCTTCTATGTTCTAGATCCAAGTTTAGAGCCAATTCCTGCATCAACTCCTAAAGATTCTGAAACTGTCAAGGCATAAGGAAGAAACGCGAGGAGGATGAGTTGGTCTGCAGAGGTCACATTCTTAATACTCTCTCTGATCGATTATATGATTTATTCACCGCTATGAAATCACCTCTGGAAATATCGAATGCTCTTGAAATAAAGTATAAGACAGAAAAATTGGGTACTGATAAATTTATTATTTTGAAGTACTTTGAATTTAAAATGGTGGATAATTTGTCTGTGTTGGACCAAATGCATGAGTTGCAAGTTTTGGTCAACAAATTTCGTGATTTGTCCATTGTCATTCCTGAATCATTTCAAGTGGGAGCAATTATTGTAAAACTCCCACCAAGTTGGAATAATTACAGGAAGAAGATTCTGCATATGACAAAAGAACTTACTTTAGAATAAATTGGAAAACATCTGCGAATTGAAGAGGAGAGTAGAATTCGTGATGATAGTCATTTTGATTCTAAAGTAAATGTGAACAATGTACAAAGAGCGATGAAAAGAAAAAGAATTTTCTTAAGCCTAAGAAGGGAAACACCTTCAAAAGGAATTCTTCTACTGATAAAATGAAGAAAAATAGGCAATGTTTCAACTGTGGAAAGAAATGTCATTATATTCGTGAGTGCAGATTCTTGAAAAATAAGAAGAAAGATGATGACAGCAGTTCAAATGTTGCAAACGCAATTGAGGAAATTGTTGCGATGGTAGAAGAAATGGAGATTGGCATGATAACAGAAGTGCATCTCGCTTTGACTGCAAATAATTCTAATTGGTGGTTTGATTCCGGTGCTACAGTGCATGTATGCAATGATAAAGTACAATTCAAGAATTATGTTGAGACTATTGATAGTGAACAAGTTTTTATGGGGAATCACAATGCAGTCAAAGTTCATGGAAAAAGAAATGTAGAGATGCAACTTACTTTTGGAAAGAAACTTGTATTCACTAATGTTTATCATGTTCCAGAAATTAAAAATAACCTTTTGTCTGCCAATTTACTATGTAAAAAGGGCATTAAAGCTGTCCTTGAGTTTGACAAATTAATTTTGTCTAAGAATAATGTATTCATAGGCCAAAAATATTCTTGTGATGGGATGTTCAAACTCAGTATTATTATTAATAAAGAAGTTACAAATTCTGCTTATATGCTTGATTCTTTTTCTGTGTGGCATGGTCGTTTAGCACATTTGAATTTTAAATACTTGAAATACATGTCAAAACATGGCTTGATAGATTACAAAAATGTAGTTGACTCGAAATGTGAAATTTGTATTCAAGCAAAAATGACTAAGAAACATTTTCCTACTGCTAACAAAAATTCACAAATATTAGAACTTATTTATTCTGATATTTGTGAGTTAAATGATATTTTAACTAGAAGAAGAAGAAGATATTTTATTACATTCATAGATGATTTCTCTAGATATACTGTTGTGTATTTAATGAAGAGTAAAAATGAGACCTATAATATGTTTATTCGGTATAAATCAGAAGTAGAAAATCAAAAGAAAAAGAAGATTAAAATTCTTAGAACAGATAGAAGTGGAGAATATTTCTCACATGAATTTTCTAGATTCTGTGAAGAGTATGGGATTATACATGAAATGACCACATCTTACTCACCACAACAAAATGGCTTGGCAGAACGAAAGAATAGGACCATTGTAGATATGGTTAACGCTATGATTCTAAGTGCCAAATTGCCTCTTAATTTGTAGGGAGAGGCATTATTGACACCATGCCATATACATAATAGAATACCATCTAAGAAACTACAAGTCTCACCTTATAAATTCTAGAATGGAAGAAAATCAAATTTAAGTTATCTTAAAGTGTGGGAGTGTCTAGCCTTTTACAGAGTTACAAATCCAAAGAGGACTAAATTAGGATCAAGAGCATTAAAAAGTGTGTTTGTTGGATATGCTGAAAATTCCAAGACATATAGGCTATTGGACTTGAATTCAAATATTATAGTAGAATCAAGAGATGTTGAATTTATTGAAAATAAATTTAACAGTGATTCTGAATTAATATCAGAACACAATCAAACTAAAAATTATAACTCTAACTTGAATAAATCAATTGATAAAATTAAGAGAAAGACTTTGGATTTGCCAAAAGAGCAAAGGAAAAGTCAGAGAATTAAAAAAGAAAAGACTTTTGGTCCTGATTTTGTATCAACTCTTGCCTTAGTGTTCCTTGTGGAAGGAGACTTAAATACAGTTCTTAACAAAATACCCATTGTTCTAAATATGGAAGATAATCCAAAAAGTTTTAAAGAAACTTTGACTTCTAGAGATGCAGCTTTTTGGAAGGAAGCAATAAATGATGAGATTGACTCAATATTATCTAGTAATACTTGAGTACTAGTAGACTTATCTCCAAACTCAAAGGTTATTGGCTGCAAATGGGTATTAAGAATGAAGTACAATATTGATGGTATTGTTCATACCTTTAAAGCAAGATTGGTTGTCAAAAATTTTAGTCAAAAATAAGGGATAGACTATTTTGACACCTATGCTCCAATGGCGAGAATTACATCAATTCGTGTACTTATTGCTCTTGCATCTATATATGATCTACTTGTGCATCAAATGGATGTAAAAACTGCATTTTTAAATGGTGAACTTGATGAGGAAGTTTACATGGAACAACCTGAGGGATTTGTTCTACCAGGAAATGAAAAAAAAGTATGTAAATTAGTTAAGTCATTATATGGACTAAAACAAGCACCTAAACAATGGCATGAAAAGTTTGATTCCGTTATATTGGCTAATGGTTTCTAACACAATAATGCTGACAAGTGCATTTATTCAAAGTTCACTGAAAAATATGGTGTTATTGTTTATCTTTATGTTGATGACATGATAATTTTTTGTACTAATTTGGAAGGCATTTGTGAAACAAAGAAGTACTTGACTTCAAAGTTCAAAATAAAATATCTTAATGAAGCAAATACCATTTTAGGTATTAAAGTGAAGAAGCATAGCGATAGTTATGCGTTGTGTCAATCTCACTACATTGAGAAAGTGCTTCTTAAATTCAATCATTTAGGAATAAAAGAAACTAATACACCTTTTAACTCTTGTGTCAAGTAGGATAAGAATTATGGAAGAGCAGTAACACAACTGGAGTATGCTAGTGCAATTGGTAGTATAATGTATGCTATGCATTGTATTAGACTAGATATTGCTTTTGTTGTGTGCAAACTTTCAAGATACACTAGTTGTCCTGGTGTAATCCACTGGAAAGCAATTGGTAAAGTCCTTAAATCTTTAAAAAAGACAATTGGTTTAGGACTCTTTTATTCGAAGTTTCCAACGGTTCTTGAAGGATATTCAGATGCTAATTGGATCAAAAGCATTAGTGATAATAAATCCACGACAGGTTGGATATTTATCCTTGGTGGGGGTGCTGTTTCTTGGGCATCCAAGAAACAGACATGTATCTCTCATTCCACAATGGAATCAGAGTTTATAGCTTTAGCAGCAGCAGGGAAAGAAGCAGAATGGCTTAGAAATATGTTATTAGAAATAGAATTGTGGCCACAACCTATGCCAACTATTACTCTGCATTGTGATAGTGAAACTACTATGTCTAGAGCATACAATAAAGTGTATAATGGAAAGTATAGACATATAAGTCTGAGACATGATTATGTTAGACAATTAGTAGTTGATGGGATTATAACGATTGTTTATGTGAGGTCAAGTTGTAACTTGGTAGATCCTTTTACTAAAAGTTTATCGCGAGAACTAGTAAGGATCACATCCATTGGTATGGGACTAAATCCATTTTAAGAGAATCATCAGTAATAGTAACCCAACTCTTAAGATTTTCTTAAAAGAGTTTAATGGGTAAAAACAAGTTACTGATTTGTTATTAGTAAAGCACTGCAATAACAAAATCTCATTCAGGATGGAAAGTGCTTGACTGTTACGTTGAAGAAGATGAGTTACACTCTTAACGAAGTTCAAATCTAAAAGTGTCTTGGTAACGGAGACTTAAGAGAAATTTCGTTATATGAATATAGAAGTGGTGCCGCTTTAACAAGAAATCTGGATTTGTCTCTTGTAAATATTCATTAAACCAGGTCGTAGCACAAGGCTATAATAGTGCTAAAAATTGTGAAATTCTATTGAAAAAAAGATATATTATCTTTTGTGTTTTGGTTCCGGTTCTGAACGAAAGAGTTTTGATTTAAACCTAGGCTACTAATTACTTTTCATAACCTTGAACCAATTACACTAAGGGAATGTTTAAATCGAAAGATACATTCTTTTATGAGTGATAATATCAATAGTGAAATAGAACTTTAATTATATAAATTACAACCTAGTGGAGGATTGTTAGAATAGGTTGTAATATATATATATATATATATATATATATAAAGTTGAAGGAATGAAATGTGTGGAAATGGTTGAGAATTGAACTTGAGCCGAGATCTCACTCGATATGTCGCTCGAGTGAGGGCGAGGCCAAGACTTCGCTCGATACTTGCTCGATATATCGCTCAAGCGAGAATCAGGCAATGATCTCGCTAGATATTCGCTCAACATTTCGCTCGAGTGCGAAATTGAATGAATGCGTCGTCTGAAAGATAAATGCGTCTCAACCAAAAAGGTACGTGACTTTACCGTTGCTCACTTGATCTCGCTCGACTAGTCGCTCGAACGAGAATCAGATCAAGATATCGCTTGATACTCGGTAGATGTAACGCTTGAGCAAGAGGTCAGACAATAATTTCGCTCGATCCTCGCTCGAGCGAGAAACGGTAAAGTTCCTCCAGACGTGATTTTTCACACATACCTCTTTACTCTTTATAAATATAGTCGTGACAGACATGTCTAGATACGAATATTCTTAATCTTACTCTGTTTCTATCATTTTTCAATAGTAACTCTAGGAATTATACAAAATTGCTATTTGTAGAATTCAAGACTTTGTCGTATCCTGGAAACGATTTGCTAGAAACCTATTAGCAAATTTTTTGTGAGTGAGGGCAAATATCGTTTTAAAGACAGTATTATTATACGTCTCAAAGTCTTGATAAATCTTTAGGTTCTCTTTCTTTTCTCAAAATTTTTCTAACACTTATCTTGTTAGTAATTTACATGGGTTTTTTTATTGAAGCTTTCCAACAGTTTTGCTTGTAGATGTAGTTTGGGACCATCACCTCGCCATTTTAATATAAATGTAGCAACATGCACATTTGAATGAGTATTAAGTGATGAATGATAGGTTATCGCCATTTTAATATAAATGTAGCAACAGTTTTGCTTGTAGATGTAGTTTGGGACCATTGCCTCGCCATTTTAATCTTCTTCTTTTTTTCCTTAAAATCATCCTCTTTTCCGTATTAAGTGATGAATGAGAGGTTATAGGCCTTTGTGTCCCCTCTGTGTGAAATCATGTGGTATTTGGTTTAGTAGGATAACTTGTCTTTCTTGTTTTATTTAGTTGTGTCATATTTGTTGAAACTTAAAAAAAAGTCTTTATCAAGTGTAACAACAAATTTGAAACGTTTTGAGTAAAATTTATGAAAGAACTAACTGGAATGAATAATCAAGCATGTACTTTATGGTCTTCTTAATAAATTATGTGCTTTACAGCCTTCTCTATGCTCTTAAGTCATTGCTCATAAACTTGCTGAATAGGTTCTTTAATCATTGCTCTTTTTACTTTCACTCATAAATTGGTTTGGCTTTTGTAGCAACATGCACATTTGAACATCATTTCATTTAAAAGTTTTGTGGATAGGTCAGGTCAAATTGGACAAATACATATGATTTCTTACTTCACAATCAACTTTAATTGAACAAAACAATAGAAACTTATAAAAGAGAAACAAACTTAAACTCACAGAAATATGTTTACATGCACCATGCTAATATTGTTTGCTTGTGTGGATTTCTTCAACAAATGGGAAGCTCAGGTTCTCAATCTGGTACAAGTTGTTAGACTGCATCGAAGAAGTATAAGAGAGTCCTGAAAGTGTTAATCTTTTCATGGTTATTTTTTATGATAGTATGTGGTGTAATTTTCATGTAATTTTGATGATAGTTTGAAACTGTGGACTGATTAATGTAATGGTATGCTTTGAAATTTGAAATTGTGGACTGATGTTTGAAATATCATTGTAGACTGATGCATATAATGTTATTTGGTAGGACCACTTTGTTAGGCTTGAACGTGTATAAGCTGTTAGACTAACAGGCCATATGCCCGTGCTGATAATGAGAGCATTTGTGACTTCATCTTGGTGTTCAAGAAATGTTTTGATAAGGATATTTGCACCTGCATTTTCCTCTTGCATTTAATGGTAAAGGGGAGCCGTCTTGATCTGAAATAAGAATTCGGTAGCAACTTATCAAGGCCACACTTGTTAATGCCACTCATTTTATCCGAAAGCACTAAGAATTGCTCCCCTTTAACGTCATTGATGTTAGGGTATCACAAGCCATTAAACCTACTTGTTTAGAGTCGTTTGATTCAGATTAAGTTGGCAATGATTAAAGCTGCACCTGCACACTGGGTCACATGCAGTCTTACCTATCCAACCTATCAATAAGTTTTTATTCCTTTTGATTAAATAAAGAAGCTCCTTTTAATAATCCAAATGAACTCTCCAAAAAAAGTAGGAAGGAAAATAATAGAGCACTTGAGTAGAGATCAAGTGATAATAAGGTAAGCTTGAGTTGAGAAACCAAGAAGAAATGCATTAAGATAACTAAGACTTTTACTAACTTAATGAAAGTACTAATACACAATTCTGCCATATATAAAGATTCAGTCACATTTTTCTTGATGGAATAAGATTCAAGAAGCTCCTCTCCTATAAAATATATCTCAGAGACCCACAACGTTTATGTCACTAGTACCAAATCCTTGGAAAGCATTTTTTTATTAGTCCAACTTTCATAAAGAAAATGAAATGATATTTTTCAACTGGAAAACGAACAGTAGAGAAAGAGAATAGTTAAAGAAATGGGAAGTGTGCTCGGAATAGGGAATAGGCGTTTACAAATGGGCTCCAACCAAACAAATCAGTGAATAATAAGCAGTCACTAGAAGCATAATTAGAATTAGATATCAATGAGATGGAGATGTGCTCCTTTTAACCAACCAAACCCACAATAAATGGTGAAAAACACGACTATAACCAATCAAATGCCCACAAGTAAAATTAATCAAACCTCACACTAGAGACTAACATATTAAATAGATCCCTGAATAAAAATAAAATTTTAACTCAACATCCATCATAAAAGTGTTTTGAAGTTATGTTCATGAGCAATACACAAAAAGTCATTGAACTACATTCATCCCACAAAAAGTCATTAAATACATATTATTCTTGTGATTGTGTTTTGTCCAACCCAAAGTCTATCAGTTGTGATCCATCTAACCCAATTTGTATTCGTAAACAACAAAACCCAAATATTAATGTCATTTGACTATTTGGCATTAAAATATCAAATGGAATACACTTACACTTTCTCGACTTTGAATCACTATTACGCAGATATAGATTCTACCAATGTCAAAAGTTGTGCTTTCTGGAACGGCCTGATGAGAAATATTCATAAAAACCTACCCATATATTATATTTCAAATATGAATATGTACTAATTAATATACTTGCATGTGTCCACCATCAATATTGGTCATATCCATCTCTAAATGTCTCTGTGTGTTCATGACTTGTGTATCTCCTTCGTCGTGCTAATAATCAAGTGACAAATAAGAACACAAAATTATATTACGTTGAAATTGTAAATTTTAAATAAAAAAGTCATTAAATATATACACATATTTGTAACTTTTCGCATGTCTATCTCTATCCTAGATGCTCTTCTTATAGATGGAAGTCTCCCTTTCCAACGCATCGCCTGTGAACTGCGTACTTGCACTAGGGTTTCAAATACCGTACCGTACCGATCGGTACGGCTGAGATTTTTCGTACCTGCCGGTTAGCCGGCACCAATAAAACGATATTTCGTTTCGGCCGATTTTTCAGCCGTACCAACTGAATTCTTTTTAAATAATAGTTAGTTGAGATAGTTGAGTGAGTTTCGTGGGACCCATTTAAATGAATTTAAAATGTATTTGAATAATTAGATAAGTTTAAATAAATTTATAAAAAAAAAAATGTGAATTGTGGGACCCGACTATGCGTGAGCTGACCGTTTGAAAGAAAAAAAAAATAAATGCCATCAATTCTTGTCAAGTAGAGAGAGAGTATAGAAGAAGAAAAAAAAGTTCTAAACGCTACCAAACCTATGCAATGTAGCGTCATTGTAGCTACAATAATTCTTGTCGGCTACAATAATGCTACAATAAAGTCGATTTTAAACTGATTTTAGTTTGAAATGTGTTAAATTTATGCATTAAGACAATATAAGTGAGTTTAAAATAGAGTGTACGGAGTACACACTGTGAACCAAATGATGCTAAGTAACAAAATACTAAGATTTCAAAAGCCCAATACATGCAGAGTAGCATGCGCGAATATCTTATTCCAGTCCCCTGCTCAATAAGCACTAATTCTCTCTTTAAAATTGTTTCATCTCTATGGGATTGCACTATCTCTCTTTTTAAATTTGCCTCATTTTTACTGGATTGCATCATCTCTCTCTTCTGAATTGCTTCATCTCTACTTGATTGCACCATATCTCTCTTCTCAAACTCAACCACCCTTTTACGAAACTCAATCTCTATCTTCTAAATATCACTAAGTTTCTTCTCAATCTCTTTTTCTTTTCTTTCCACTTCATTTTCTCTAGCTTATAGATCCAGGTCAATGCATTGATCAGAATCTACCCACTTGAAATATTTGCAATATGAATTTATCAGAATCACATATACTTCATCAATTTAAGGAATGAAATCTTTGCCTTAATGAGTGTAATTAAGCTAATTATTGCCATGCGTGTCCAAGGTGCCGACTCCCTTAAATGTTAAAACGAATTGAAATAGCGCTGGTGTATCATTTGAAAAGGCACAGAATAAAAGTCATAATTCATAATTGAAAGAGAAGTGTTATAGTTCTAGGGAAGTTTCATAAAAATAAATTTATAATTGATGTATCTTCATGTACGTAATCTGTTAAATTTTACAAAAATACATTTCTCCACCTACATCAGAGCATGAATGAGAAAACAGAGAAACAGCAATAATAGCAGGATTGGTACATATACTAAAAAAAAACCATCAACATCAGCTAGCTAACTACTAACATATCCAAAGGCTTACTTATATACAACATATATACTGCTGTTACGGAATATTAAACAATTATACTTTACTTTGTAATGCATTAATAACTTTCTATTTAAAATAAAAAAATTATAAAAAAAAATTATCGTGTCTTCTCTTTTATAAATGCCTTAATCACTGAAAACAAGATGCTTCAACGTTTATTTTTTGGTCGGACCACCTGTCGCATGAATTCAAAATTCATCTCAACTCATTTCTATTTTATCATTACACTTTTTCAATCTCTCATATAAAACACAAATTTTTATACATCTTTTTCAAATTTCAATACACTTTTTTTAAATTTCAATTCAACTTTTTCAAATTTTAAAATTATAATAATATTATAAAATAAATTAAATTCATATTAAATTTAAACAGGGCCGTAGACAAAAGAAGAGAGAGAGATTTGTTTGCGATAACACTCCTCTTCTCTTATCTTAATTTTGTAAGATGGGCCTGGGTCCAAAGGTAACACTCTTCAATAACCCAACCCTTTCTTCCAAAAAACAAAAACTTAGCCCAAGCTCACTACAAAGCCCAATGTGAGGTAAGCTCACTGGGGCAATCAAATATGATGTTCTATTCTTTTCTCTCGCAGTTAGGGCCTCTTTGTAGGTTTATTTAATCAGAAAACAGATCTTAAAAAATAAAAACTCAAATATATTTTATCTGTACATCCTCTTTTATAATTTTTATGAAAAAAATGAATTATAAAAAAAATGTAAAAGAATTTTTGTTTATTAGGGCTCAAAGGGATCCCAATCATAAACCCCATATCATTGCCCATTTTTTAATAGTGTCGTGTCGTGCCAACATCAATAAATCTATCATATTCATATCACAAAAATGCTATGACAAGACGAGAAATATACATGTTCTTATTCTTATATTAATTAGCAATTTAATCTATAATATACCGATTTTGATTCTTAAAATGGTATCATACTGGATCCAATTTGTTGATTTGGTCTAATTCGGTCTATTTTAACTGATTTGTTAAGTTTTTTAATACCAAAAATATTAAATTAGTTTTCTCAAATTCAAAAATTGACCAATATGTTTCGTTTTAGTTTTTGACTAATTACTTAACATTTGAACTCTAAGCTACATTAGTCATCTCGTTTTCTATAATAATAATATAATTCTTTTTTAAATCTATTTGTTAATACACCTTATTTTTTAAATACTTTCCAACAACTTCCAACAATTATTTTCATTTTTATTTTAATAATGCTCCCCAACAAGTATTTATAGTTGCGTAACAAATTTATGATACGCGTGTGAAAGAAACTGAAGTTGAGAGAGAGAGAGAGAGAGAGAGAGGAGAAATGCGTGGAATAGAAAAGAAGTGGAGAGGATAAGTGGGTTTGGTTGGAAAAATATTTATTACAAAGGAAAAAGATAAGAGCTCCTTGGAGGTCCCGATTTGGTGCTTGCTCTTAATTTTTTTTTTTATTTAATAATTAAAAAATATTATTTAATAATATTATGAATTTTTTTAATCTTTTAAATATATTTAAAAGTATTTAAAAAATGATGTAAAAAATAAATAAAAAAATACACTAAAAGAACACAAGAACGGGACCCTCCAACAAACTTCCTGACACTCTCCTTATTACGAAAAAAGATGATGTAACTACAATTCAAATCTATGAGTTATATGTATATATTTTGTATAAGTCTTTTGTAATAAGATAGGCTCTATGAAGGAAAAATACGAGTTTTTGCCACATTTTCTTGGTGAGATCTACTTCTTTATAAAAAAATAAAAAAAATAAAAAAATGATGAGATTTGTGCAATTAAGATTTGTATAAATTATTTCTCTTTAAAAAAAAATAGATAAATAGTTGGATGATCTTGGACCATTTTCAATAGCTTCTTTATGTTATCTTTACAATACATTACCAAAACTTATTTTTTTCTATTTTATATATTAATTTTTACAATATATCATCTATCAATTCATCTATTTTTTCTTTATATCATATAAATATTCTATTTTTTATTACTTTCATTTTTTTCAATTTTTTTATTATTATTATTAATTTCTTCACATTTTTTGATAACTTTTTATTGAGAAAAAAAAAACTTAAATAAGAGAAATTAATTTAAAATGTCTTAGAGTTGTAAATAATATCTTTTACATCTAAAAGATTATTGTAGCAAAATGTATAATAAAGATAGAAATATAAAATTCATTAAAATGGACTTTTGAGTCACTTTATATATATATATATATATATATATATATATATATTACAAAAAATATCTTTTACAAAAGTCATTGGAAAGCTCATGGCTTCCTCCATTATTAGATTTCTCAGCGTTCAAGCAATGGGATTAATTTTCAAACTTCTTTCCCTATTTATTTCTTATTATTTTTTATTTTTTATTTTTTATTTTTGAAGTTATTCGTGAGCAGGTTCATGAATCCGACTGCTTTAGCGATTAAAATTTATTAAATTTTTTGTATGTATACAAATAAATGGAAAGGTAGTTAAAAAAGAAAGTGACCCTTTTTTCGCTGTAGACTTTTCTTTTGCACGCAAGTGTACGAACCTTCCCCCATATCTCAATTAGTATCTATCAATGGAAGCAGTTGGCTCGGATCATGTTAAAAAGATCGCAAAATATTGGGAATTAGGAAGACTTTATTCATTCATCTAAAAGTAATAGGAAAATGGGGCTTTTTTAGACTTGGCCACGATTTTAAGATAAGTACGTATAATATTTTAGTAGTGAGTTGATCGCTTTTTTACTTTTTGTCGATGTGAGGTTCAAAATCAAGGTGGTGTTTCAACTACATATAATATTAATTGTTAATCCCAACTACTACGCTTAATTATTTGCAATCTTTCTGGAGGATAGAATTAGAGTATAGACCCTCTTAATTAATTAGTGTTACTTTGCTTCCTACGGTCTACTTTCAATTCACCATGCATATATAATAGAATAATGTTATATATAATAGAAAAGTACGTAAATATTATATAATTATTATGAAAAATAATAAATGCATTATTAAAAAAATTAATTTTTTTATACCGATCTTGTAGTTATTCACTTTTTTTATTAACGAATTGTACAGTATTTATGTAGATCACTACAAATATCATTTTCCTAATATAATATATGCTCAACTCATCACATATATTCATCTAAAATCGCTTGTGCAAACACCTTCTGCGCGATCAAAGGGTGGTGATCAAATCATGAGCACGCGTTGCAACTTTTTCTCTACCGCCCGCTTACTCTGATCATGAGCTTTCAAAAGAAAAAAAATATACTAATAAATAATACTTCATGTAATCGTAAAATTATAAGTAATATATAATTATTTTGAAAAAAAGTAGAGTCTATTATTAAAAATAAATAAATTTTTTTTTATGTAAATCTCATATATATTAAATTTTTTTTAAATGATTGTATGTTGCTTGCAAGTTTACGACTGCATCTTATATCATTTCTAAATACTAATATTTGTTTATGAACATTAATGGATTTTAAGTCATAACTCAACTACAAAACAGAATAAAGATTATTTTGTTTTTTTTTTTTTAATTTCTAGGACATACCAATGTGAATACAACATGCATATTAATATGCTGATCAACAAGCTAGCTTCCAGACATGTTTGAATTTGCTTTTTGCTTAGACTTATTAATAATGTGATGGCATTTGCATGATGCATGCATAACCATTTTGTGACGACTGCATTATTATATTATATTGTATTGTTGTTATTATTATTTTTAGTTACGAATATTTATACATATTTCCTTTTGCTCTCGCTCAAAGCAAATAGGAATTTAAAACTAGTGCTGCCTTTGGCCATTCAACATTAACGTCACAGTCACTTGGTTGTAAACTTGTAAGTCCGCAAATGTATTACTCGTAGAAACTTTTTTACTACAACAAATAGAATGGGTTAAATTACGGCCTTAGCCCACGAATTATCACTGATTAATTAAAGTAATTACAACATATACTTCGTTTGAGTTCAAGAATGTGTGAAAACAAAATGCATATATCAATTAATCTTATTCTGACAATCGTTATGAAGTCTTTAATGTTAATGTAAATTTTATTGGATTAAATTAGTGTTTGCGTATTTGAATTCAAATAAAAATATTAAGATTTCATCTTATCTTGAAAATTATAATTTTGAATTGTTGAATTTGAATTCAAATAGAATAAATTTTGATTTTTGAATGAATGTAATTTAAATTATGGGATTTATCCATAGTAATTTGAGTCTATTTAAGAGTTTAGAAAGTCTGTTAAAGAGGGTGGGAAGTTGAATTTCGAGATCTAGAAGAATAAAATCAGAAGACAAATTCGAAATTCAAATTGTAACAGTAAATCCGGAAGGCTACTAGAAACCTGTCAGCAGACAAGTTCTGATGAAAGATGATCTGTCAGCAGACGCGTTTTAGCAGCACTTTTAGATTGTCTATTTAAATCAAGTTATATGGTAACTCTAGCAAGTGATTTCGGCCAGAGCTGATTTTAGATATATTTGAGAGTCGTTTGAGAGAAAAATTAGTGAAGAGTTTTCCTTGTGATTTTTATATACTTGCGAGTATGATCCTACTCAAGATTTGAGAAGATCGTTAATTGGTGTACGTGATCAACCACTGGAGGTTTCAGTAAGAAATACATAGATTGAAAATCGCTAGAGGTTCTGACTGCTACCGCAGTAGCAATAAATGAGTCATTTGTCCGATCAAATAAGGGAGTCAATTAACAAAAATTTTGTAATTGAATAGCTTACTTGTAAACTGATTTTCAATCAATAAAAATGAGTTTCTTGGGTTTGGTTGTCCCATAAGGTTTTATTTTTGAAGAGTTCTTCAAAAAGTTTCCCTTCATAACCAATCGATGTGTTATGCTTGATAATTTATTTATTGCATATTTATGAATATTCACACTATTAATATCTAACAAATTTGATTGTAAAAATTGTTAGATATATTTGGCCATACAGGGGTAAAAAGGGAATTTCAATTGGCATTAGAGCGGATTCATTTGTCCGAGTGTGATTCATTCCCCTGGTAGAGATAACATCATTGTATATTTCACCGCAATTTGATGTTGAGAACTATGCATATTGGAAAGTACGTATGAGAGCACTCCTAAAATCATTGGATGAACGAGTATGGCACGCTGTTGAATGCCATTTTCATGGCGGTATCTCAAGAAGAGTTCAAAAGGATCTCCATGTGTGAGATAGCGAATGAGGCATGCGACATATTAAAAGTCACACATGAAGGAATAATGACTGTGAATGATTCTAAATTATAATTGCTAACATCTAGATTTGAAGAAATTAAAATACTTGAAAATGAATGTTTTAATGATTTTTATACTAAACTAAATGATCTTGTGAATTTCAGGTTTAATCTTGGAGAGAAGGTTGAAAACTCAAGAGTTGTAAGAAAAATCTTAAGGTCTCTACATGAGAGATTTCGACCCAAAATCACAATCATTGAGAAAAAGCAAAAACTTGGATACAATCAAAGTTCAAAAGCTCGTCGAGTCCTTACAAACGTATGAATTATCTTTTTCCCAAACGAGAAAAGGTAACTCTATTGTTTTGAAAACTGTGAAAGAAATCTATGATGATATTTGTGGTGAGGAGAGTCTAAATGATAAGAATATAGCTCTTATTGCTAGAAAATTCAAAAAATTTATGTTTAAAAAAAACTAATAAAAAATAAAAGAGACCAAAAGAATTTCTAGCAAAGAAAAATGAATTAAAAAGTTGGAATAAAGAAAAAATTGAGAAAAAAAAATAAAATAAAATGCTATGAATACTTAGGCTACAGTCATATTAGAATTGAGTGTCCTAATATCAAGAGAAATAAAGGAAAAACATCAAATATGTCTTCTAGTGATATTTCGAATTCTAAAAGTGAAAATTCATTTTCGGATAATGAAAAATCTTTTATGACTTTTTTTTTATTATTGTGAATGACTTGGCTGAAAATTCAGTAACTAAATCTGAAAGTAGTGGTACTTCTAGTGATTCAGACATTACTCTAATTGATGCCAACCAAGAACTGTGTATTCAAAATGCCTATGATGAAGTGTGTGAAGAGGTAGTCAAACTGAAAAAATTCACTAAAAATTTGTATAAAAACCTTACAACAGTAGAAAATTAGAAAAAAAAAATTTTGGTTGAAACTTTAAAAATTTATGAGGTTAAAGTGTTGAGATTAAAAGATCAAAATGTTGCACTAGAGAAAAAATTCAAAAAAAATTCAAGAGCGTGAAAAAAATTCAGCAATCCAAGAATTGAATAAAATATTAAGGTTTCAAAAATCAAGCAATGATAGACAGGTTTAGGATATGTGGCTTCTAAAGGGAAAGGAAAACAAATATCATCATCTGCTGTGTCGAGCTCCAAAGGTATTGTATTTGTGAATGAAAGTAAAAAAAAAGAACCACAACAATCCTTCCGTATCAAAGGCTAGCTACTCAAGAAACTTGCACAAAAATTTTCTATTGACTATAATGAAGAAATGTAGGTATAAAGGTTAGTTTACTCCTACTTGTCATAATTGTGGAATTGTTGGGCATATAAGACCACATTGCTTTAATGTGTCTCGAGTGCAGAAAATCAAAATTGAAAAAAATTTGAAAATGAGTGGTAAAATCTACAAACCAAGTTGATAAGATGGGCCAACAAATTAATTTTATAAGTCATGAGCTTGGTGAATTGGTTAGACTATGTATTCAAAAGAATGGAAAGGACAAGTCAAATCTCAAGACAAAATGAGTGGTAAAAAAGGATGTCGTGTCACATTAGTATATAGGATCACATACATGTTCTTGTATTTATTGCATATCGTTAATATAGGACATGCATTTTTATTGTGTTTTGTTTTGTTTATATTTTAAAAAGAAAATAATATTTTTGGTTGGTTTATTTTGTTTTGATTTCCTATTTCTTTATAAAAAAGAAAAAAAAATGTGTTTTTCGGCTCAATGATATAAAGTGCATGATTGATGGTGTATTAAAATTCTTGATCATGTTGATACTTACTTAATAAATTCTTAAACTCATGCATTTTTTTTTTTGTTAAGCATTCCCACCTTATGTGTCCTAACCCTATGGGTTATTATAGTAAATGTTCACTTTTAATGCACTATGAGAAACTTATGTGAATACACTTTTATTTGATTAAAAAAAATAGTTGAATAAGTGTATTGAGATGCTCATCATGGAAGGAGTCCAAATTTTAAATTGACTAATACTAGTTGAATCTAGTACAAGTATGAAAAATGTCTCCCATTTCCAAATACCACTTGTTAATCCATATAGAAAAATTTGATGTGAAATTCATTGCGGAAAAAGACTCGCACCCCACACGAATCTAACTTTGGAAGTTCTTATAAAAAAAATCATTGCTCCTATCATTGTGGAAAAAAATGACCAATAAAAATGAATCAAAAATGGACTATGCAAGTAAAGTATTTAGAGGAAACACTTATATATCTAAACTCTAGCATAAAGTTTGTCTTAAAGTGGGTGATAACCTCTTAGGAGCATCTTTTAAAAGAAGACTCTTATTAAAAATGATGATCAAAAGAAAAATGAATGAATAAAAAAAAGTAAGAAATAAAATCATCAATAAAAAGTTGCTACCTTTCATAAATTGCTCACTCACACACTCACATGAATCTTAACTTTGATAATTTTATGAGGAGTGAAAATGCATTGTGGGTATTGTAATCAACAGAGTGTATGGTCTTAAATTTATTTTGTGAGTAACACTTTGATTGAACCTAAATGCATCTATTTATGCTACTTACCCCATTGCCATTATTTTTTATTTTTAAAAAAAATCTGCATATAAATATTTTTTTTGGCAATTTATATTTTGACCAGCACGAAAAAAAAAAAATCTTTTTTGGTCAAGTTTTTGGTTTTACAAGTACATGTGAGGCATACTTTGAGAATCAATACTTAAGATTTCTTGAGATTTATGTGAAGTGACTATGTCTTTATGGGACACAAAAAGGGTGCTAATGTTGAGGTTGTGTGTCTCGAATATCAAGTTTTTTTAAAAAGAGATAAATCTGTGTTTAAATCCTAGTGGGAATTTATATTTGATACAATGAGTGTGGGAGTGATCTAATTGTTCTATTTTGTGACTAAATCTCAGTGGGATATAAAGAAAGGTCTTGGCAAGGTCACAACACGTGACCAAGTGTTGGTAACTGAAAGTGACTCACGGCAATCTTAATTGCTCATTCCTAGTGCGTTAGACCCCCTGGTACCCACATCGCATGCAAGACTATTTGGTACTTTAATGCTTCACTTCTCATCCTACCCTAAGTCCCAAGTTTTATAAAATTTCACACAGTTTTTGCATGATTTTGGACTACGTTCAGGAAGTATCTTCTATCTCTCGGCATCCAGTTAAGTCATTTTAACTCTAATCTTGATTTTTCTATTCTATGGTTCAGATTCTATCCTTAAGAAATATGAGTTTCAATTTTTGTATTGGTATTGGATGAGAAGTATGAATTTGAATTTTGGGTTGATTGAGTTAATCGATACATATATGTTTATGACAAGTTGAGATAACTTTGCTGGATACCGAACTATATGATTATTTTTTTGGCATTTTTTTCATTTCAATGCATGCTTGATACTCGAATCATTCTATAAAACTAACTTGTATTTATTTTTTTTCTAACTTTTTGGTTGTGAGTGCTTAGATGAGAACTAAGGAAAAAGTCAAATTCTCCCTTACTCGATTCCTCAAGTGAGAATGCACTTTCAATTTATATATGACATTAATTTGGCTAAATTGATGACAAAAAGGAGAAGAAAAGTGAGGAGTAAGAGGGAGCAGCAACACAGACTAAAGGGAAAAAGCATTGATAAAAGGGGAGAAAGCCTGAGCAGGACATGAAACATACATTCATAAAAAATGTTTTGTCACCAATCAGCCAAAAGGAAAGATTGTTAATGTAGATTTTGTTGGCTTAGATTAGTGTTGGTGTATTTGAATTCTAATATGATAAGATTTCATCTTATTTCTAAAATTGTAATTTTGAATTGTTGAATTTGAATTTAAATAGGATAATTTTTTATTTTTGAATGAATGTAATTTAAACTATGAGATTTATTCATAGTATTTTGAGTTCATTTAGGAGTCTAGGGAGTCTGTTAAAGAGGCTGGAAAGTTGAATTTCAAGATTTGGAAGGATAAAGTCAGAAGGAAAATTCGAAATTCAAATTGCAACAATAAATCCGTAAGCCTATTAGCAACGTGTCAGCAGACGGATTCTAATGAAGGATGACCTGTCAGCAAATGCGTTTTAGCAGCACTTTTGGATTACTTATTTAAATCAAGTTATATGGTAACTCTAACAAGTAATTTCGGCTAGAATTGATTTTAGATATATTTGAAAGCCGTTTGAGAGGAAAATTAGTGAAAATTTTTCTTTATGATTTTTATACACTTGCGAGTATAATCCTACTCAAGGTTTGAGAAGATCGTTGATTAGTGTACATGATCAACCACTGGAAGTTTTAGTAGGAAAGACATAGATTGAAAATCGTCACAGGTTCTAACTGCTACCGCGATAGAGATAAACAGATTGTTTGTCCGGTCAAGTAAAAAAATCAATTGACAAAAGTTTTGTAATTGAATAGTTTACTTGTAAACTGATTTTCAATCAATAAAAATAAATTTTCTAGGTTTGGTTGTCCCGTAGGGTTTTATTTTTAAAGAGCTCTTTAAAAAGTTTCTCTTCGTAACCAATTAGTGTGTTATACTTGATAATTTATTTATTTCATATTTGTAAATACTTACACGATTGATATATAACATATTTGATTATGAAAACTGTTAGATATATTTGATCATATAAGAATAAAAAGGAAATTTCATTTAATATTAAGAAAATGATAGGAAGCCTGTTGGGGTCCTTTTTTTATGCCCTGCTCTCAATTTTTTTTTATGATTAAAAAAATATTATTCAATAATATTATGACTTTTTTTGTAAATATTTAAAAATGTTTAAAAAATGATTTAAAATAAATAAAAGAAAAAAAATACACTAATTAGTTGGCACAGAAACAAGACTCCCCATCGATCTCCCTAGCAACTTCCTTAATAATATATCTCGATATATAATTATTTTTGAACTTTATCTCAAACAGAGCATAGATATATAAAATTAGAATTATTTTTGATAAAGTGATATAATTACATTAACTGATTGTAAGATGAATTATACAATAATTATAAAAGAGTTATAAGTGTAGTATTGTCTTTACTATAATATAATTCTATATTTGACTTCTAGTTTATTAAAATAAATAATTTATTTATCACATGAAAATTCGAATGGCGACAAATATCGTGGCAATAACTATACTCTATATTATTAATTTTTTAATTTTCTTAATTTTATTACTCTCTTTCTAAAATTTATTTTTGAATTATTCAAACTTTGTTTTAAACACGGTAGTTTCTGGAAATCTCGTATTGTGAAACAAATGAAAAGGACCACACGAATTTAATAAAAGCGCTTTTCTCAACAAAGAAAAATAAAAAGAGAAAAAGAGGGGTAGGATCAATGTATACGACCTCCTAATTTTGTCTAACCGTACGATAGTATGACGAATCTATTTTTAAGGCCCACGCGTTTTCCACTTTAGGATAGGTTTATTTTTTTACAAATTATCTTATTTTATTTTATTTTAAATTTATTATTATAATTTTTAAAAATTTTATATAAAATAAAATAAATAATTTAACTTTTTCAAATTTTAAAATAACATTTTCAAAATCTTAAAACAAAATTAATATTAAAAATATATATATTATAATAAAATTTTATTCTTTTTTTAAACTTTTATTTCATCTTATTTTTAAAAAATAAATAATGTCTTAATTACCTCCTAATCCCCTCCCCCTTTCCATCTAAACTCGCGTCTGGATTTTTTTCATGAAAAAATCTAGAATGTATGTGGGAAGGAGGGCACGAAATGCACAACCTTCATGTCATCAATATTAAAATATTTACATTGTCCATATTTAATTAAATTATTGAATTTCTTGCTCCATCATTCATGTTTCTTTTTGTGCATTTTGTTCTTTTTTCATTTCTTCATTATAGAACGCAAAAAGATACCCAACTATGCGAGATGAACTGAAAGTGTTTCACGATTTCGTTTGGATTCTGACATAAGCTGAATTCATCCTAATTTATTTTAAACTCATCATTATATTTTTCTTAAATTTTTATATAAAATATAAAATTCAATATAGCTTTTTTAAATTTTAATACAATTTTTTTAAATCTCAATTTAACATTATCAAGTTTCAAAATAATAATTGAAAATCCCTTTTTACCCCTGTATGAACAAATATATCTAACAATTTTCACAATCAAATTTGTTAGATATTAATCGTGTGAATATTCATAAATATGCAATAAATAAATTATTAAGCATAACACACCGATTGGTTACGAAGGATAACCTTTTGAAGAACTCTTCAAAAGTAAAACCCTACGGGGCAACCAAACCAAAAAAAGTCATTTTTATTGATTGAAAATCAGTTTACAAGTAAGCTATTCAATTACAAAACTTTTGTCAATTGACTCTCTTACTTGACTGGATAAACGACCCGTTCATCCCTACCACAGTAGCAGCCAGAACCTCTGACGATCTTCAATCTATGCATTTCCTAATGAAACCTCCAGTGGTTGATCACGTACACCAATTAACAATCTTCTCAAACCTTGAAGAAAATCACCCTCGCAAGTGTATAAAAATCATAAGAAAAATTCTCCACTAATTTTCCTCTTAAATGGCTCTCAAGTATATCTAAAATCAGCTCTGACCGAAATCCCTACCTAGGGTTATGATATGACTTGATTTAAATAAACAATCCAAAAGTGCTGCTGAAACACGTCTGTTGACAGGTCATCCTTCATCAGAATCCGTATGCTGACAGGTTGCTAACAGACTTCCGGATTTACTGTTGCAATTCGAATTTCGAATTTGTCTTCTAATTTTATCCTTCCAGATCTTGAAATTCAACTTCCAGCCTCTTTAACAGACTCTCTAGACTCCTAAATAAATTCAAAATACTATGGATAAATCCCATAGTTTAAATTACATTCATTCAAAAATCAAAACTTATCCTATTTGAATTCAAATTCATGAATTCAAAATTACAACTTTAGAGAAAAGATTAAATCTTATCCTATTTGAATTCAAATACGCCAACACCAATCCAAGCCAATAAAATTTACATTAACAATAATAATAATATTTTATTTAAATTTTAAAATTCATTTAATCTCAAATCCAAATTCATACAAAGCCTTAAACTATTCTTAAAAATAAAAACAGCTCTGTAGAAAACTCTAAAGAAGTGCTGTATTGTCTCTTTGTGTATTTTAAGTTATGTTTGAATATTGAGAGTGCTTGAGAATGTTTAAAAGCGTTTGTAAATAATAATAAAAAATAGATAAAAAGTAATAAAAAAATATTGTATAATAATATAAAAATATTGAATAATAATATAAATAAGTAAAAAATAATATAAATATTTAAAAATGTTTGAAATCTTCTTATTTTCAAACCCAGTCGAACCACAAATACTTGTCGGTACTGGTTATTCACTACCCAAAAAAAATGCCAATGTATAAAAATATAAATGGAAGTTAATTTTGTTTTCTTTGTCGTTTTGTGAATTTTATCTGCGTCTCGTACGAAAACTTTTAAAAAAATAAATTGGAGGCAGAAATGAGTAAAGGATTCAGAAATGAGTAAAGGACCGGAACCGGGTGTCCAAAACCGGGTTGGAGTCCAACCCGGTTTTATCCGGGTTGAAATCCGGTTTGAATCCGGATCAATCTGGTTTTTTAAAAACCGGAAATCCGGTTTCCGGATTTAAACCGGTTTTTTTTTTTTCAACTTTTTTTGTACAAAAATTTGTTGTAAAAATATTTATCAAAAATACTTTGGGAGAAATTTGTTGTAGAATTTTTCTTTCAACACTGCATTCATTTCTTGTTTAGCCAGAAATATTATGTGGAGTGAAATATTCTTCTTCCAATAATTCAAACTTTTATAGCCAAGAAATGAGTTTGTGTTGATCAGCATTAATCTGTTCCAAATACCTCAGTCTCACATTGGCACCATTAAATCAATATAATTGTAATGTGTCACATTGTCGATATGCATAAACTAAACTATCAATTATGCAATGTCTATGTGGAATAACACAACCTTAGCCTTAGATGAATCCAGATTCATGCACTCACAGATCAATCATTCTAGATCAGGACAAATATATATATACATACATATATATATATATATATATATATGCAGAAGAAGCCACATCATCATGAGTTATGCATGAAAGCATAGAAACCTCTGGCTTTTATTAGGAACCTCTGGCTTTAGCATTATTAATCTCATTTGTTGTAATTACAACAGAAAGCAAACAAAAAAGAAATAAACCCAAGATTGTTGACCTAACAGGCACTGATCTTATTCATACTATGAGGCAAGTATACATACAAATATATACGATATGTACTTTAACATCAAAACAAAACAAAAAACAAAAAACAAAAAACAAAAACAAAAACAAAAAGAATATGAATCGGAGCATGTGGAGTAAACTCCTTCAAGAAATTGTATGGTGGAAATTTTCGATTCAGATCTCCATCTTCAAATTGCTAGCTTCCATGGAACCTGCAAAAAACAATTTACTGCTAGTTCAAGTTCATATGGAATCGTCTGTTGATAATGGAAGCAAATGAGTGTCATAAAAATGAGAAAATGGGGCACACCTATGGACGGACAGAAAATTGTTTCAAGATAGAGTCCTAACTAATATAACTCTGATTCATTAGATTTAATTGAATATATCAGCATGACAGAAACAAACCTTATTAATTTATATCAATGCATGCGCAAAGAACAGAAAATTTGCATTGTTCACTTCCAAAAATGGCAAAAAGAATCAAATGATCAAATCTTTTGAATATAAACCAAACTTAAAAGATATAGTGTTTAATATAAGTAGTCAAAATACACTATACATAAGCCCCTGTTTCGATGTCAATATCTATATATATATATATATTTATATTTATATAAGCCCTTGTAATTATAGATGCTAAATGCAGATATCAAAACCCTTATGCAGATACACAAAACCGTGCCAAAACCTCAAATGGTCAAACCAGCAGCAACATCCTTGAGGCAACAAAGAACAAAACAGAATCCAACCGTTGAACATAATATGTAACTTTTACCCAAACCTAACCCATAGAGCATCGCAGAGCAGAGAGACAGAGAGAGAGAGAGAGAGAGCAGATGAGAGAAAACCGAGGAGATGAGAGGCTAGGGCATCGCGCAGAGAGAGAGAGAGAGAGAGTACCGTAGAAGCAAAGAAAACGACGACTCAGCGACGGCGATAGATCATATACACCGCGGTTGTTGAGCATGATCAACTCGATGGCTGGTTAGGGTTTCGTTTCGCCTGTGTGAGAGAGAGCAGGAGACGGGGTGGACATGGAGCGAGAGAGCAGGAGAGGGGTAGTTTGTCGGCTAGGGTTTCTAACTTTCTAACATATATAGCCGGTTTCGGATGTAAAATCCGGTATCCGGATTTATATATCCGGATCCGGATCTATTGATCCGGATTTTTAAAATCCGGATTCCGGATTTGATTTAATCCGGGTAGAGTCCGGAACCGGATTTCCGGATATCCGGTTTTTAGACCGGGCCGGAAAAATATCCGGCCCGGATGAACAGCCTTAGTTGGCACCCCAGAGCCTTTTGAAACCGGGGGCAAAGAAAGCTGGTATATATGTTTCCAATTTCAATAAGGAATGGGCTTTTTTTTTTTTTTTTTTAATGGAATTCACAAACATTTTTAACTAACTTCTGAAATCGAAAATATAAGTGAATTTGGGTTTGGTTAATTTCAGGTATGGACTTTCATGAATACTCGAAATACTACATGGGGATCGACGGCGTTACCATGATGATCCATCATCGTTATTTCTTTAGAGGGAAGAAGATGGAAGTCATGGGTATGTGTAGAGAAACACCAGAGAAACACACATATACAAGTTAATAAGTAACAGAGACATCATTTGTTACCAAGTAATTTTTAACTTACACCCAAACAAAATAACAAGAAAATGGAAGATTTTCTGCAATTTCATTTGTCTTTGAAACTGAAATAGGGGAGGGGTTGGGAGCTTGAAAGAGAGAAAAGGAAAAGAGAAGAGGGTGAGAGAAGTGTACGGAAATTGAATGAAAGAATAAAAAATTAATTTCGGGGAGACTGGATAGATTTTCTTTGCAAGAAGTATCCCACTATTCAAATGTACCCCCATCACATGCTTAAGTGCTGTATATATATATATATATTTTTTAAAAGTAAAATTTATTATTAAAAATTAATATTTATATTAAAAAAAAAAGGTAAAATGTCATAATTACGGAAGGTTTGTGGAGTGCAAAAAACATTAATTGAAAAAGAAAAATTAGGCAGCTGTTTCTTATGAATAGAATAGTCAATACAGTTTTTTTTTTTTTTTTTTTTTTTGAGCATGTGAACGCATTTAAGTTGCAGTGTAACTTATTTAATAACGACAGTTTTTCAGTACCATGCCAAGGCTTCCACTGTCGGCTCCTTTCCGATCTCTCTCTCTCTCTCTCTTTCAGAAGCTTGCAGATAGAAAAAATCCCTTTTTTTTTTTCTCCCCAAGCAGGCAGAGCGAAGCACTTAATTCATAGCATACCTTCTACTGTAAAAAAATAAAGCGAAAAAACAAACAAACAAACAAACAAAGACTCCATCAACGAATGAGGTGAGTCGTGTTTCTGTAATCTTCCCCAGTTCCCCAACTGTTAGCTTTATCTCTGGTTTATTCTAGTTCCTTCTTTCTCTGGTTTATTCTAGTTCCTTCTTTCTCATTTAAGTGGTTTATTCTAGTTCCAACTGTTAGCTTCACGTATATAAGATTTTCATTTCTACGTTTTTCTTTCTTGGTACCCCACCTCCAATCCGTAAGGAAAACTTGTAAATCAGTTTTTGTGTTCAAAACATTGTAGAGATTTTTCTGCGCGAGTCTTTCTTTTATCTGTTAGTTCTCTTGAATGTAGTAAAATTCTATTTTCCAAACTGGGTATAATTTTCTCTCTGTTGCAATGGCATATAGCTTAGGTTTTAATAGTGAGTGGAGATGAAATAAAGTGAGTTTATAGATAAAAGTTAAAAATGGAATAAAATATTATTAAAATATTATAAACTTATATTGAGCGTATGCGTATCATTTCAATTTTCTTTTCGTTTCTTGGACAGACATTTGGGGATTATTTAGCCAATAGCAGGGGATTGCTGCAGTTCCAGGACCAGAAATATATGGGTTTATTACATTTCGTAACGTTGTGTCTCTGTCTCCTCTCTCTGTTTGAGAACTGCATCGCCATTAATCAGCATGTTGGCCAGATATATCCTGGATTCCAAGCGTCTCATAGCGAATGGGCCGATAAAAATGGACTATTTCTGTCATCCAACAATTCGGCATTCGCTTTCGGCTTTTACACTGCCCTAGATGTCGAATTGTTTTTACTAGTAGTCATTCACATGGGTAGTTCCAAAGTGGTTTGGACTGCTAATAGAGGCTTACTGGTTAACAATTTTGACAAGTTTGTTTTCAAAGAAAATGGGAATGTGTTTTTGCAACTTGGGGACGATGTAGTTTGGTCTACTAATACAACAGGGAAAAAGGTTGGATCCATGGAATTGCAGGATTCAGGAAACTTGGTATTGCTTGCCGAAAATAGAAGTATTCTTTGGCAGAGCTTTAGCCATCCCACTGATACCCTTTTACCTGGCCAGGTGTTCCGACAAGGAATGGAACTTAAAAGCTTTCCAAACCACAACAACTTGTCTCATTATGTTGAGTTCAAGTCAGATGATATGGTCTTGTATGCAGATTTTGAAACCCCACAACTCTATTGGTCTATAGCAAATGATGGCCGGAAAAAAAGCAATAAAAATGTCACCGGCGGCATCCGTTCTGTCTCTCTGGTGTCCAATTCATGGAACTTTTATAATCAAGAAGGACTTTTGCTTTGGCAATTTGTCTTCTCTGACTATAATGGCACCAATGCCTTGTGGGCTGCTATTTTAGGCTCTGATGGGTCAATATCATTCTATAATCTTCAGAAGGGAAAGAGTATCGCTCCAGAGGCAACTAAGATACCAGAAAATTCCTGCGGTGTTCCAGAGCCTTGTGACCCATATTATGTGTGCTATTTTGACAACTGGTGCCAATGCCCCCCACCTCTCAGCTCTGAATTTGATTGCAAACCTCAGACCGTGTCAACCTGTAATAGCTCCAAAAGTTCAGCCAAGCTTTTATACGTTGGTGAGAAGCTTACTTATTTTGCACTTGGATTTGTGAAACCCCTTTTGAAATCTAATCTAAATGCATGCCAAGAAGCTTGCCTTTCAAGCTGTTCTTGCCTTGTGCTGTTCTTTGAAAGGACTTCTGGGAGATGCTTTCTATTCGACCAGATAGGGAGTCTGCAACGCTCTACTGAAGGTTCTCCTGGTTATATTTCATACATGAAGGTCTCAGGTGTCAGAGATGGTGCAAGCAGAGAGGAAAGGAAGCACGTTATAGCAATTGTAATAATTGTTATTGCAACCATTTTGGTAATTCTTGGTCTAATTTACATCGGATTCTGGTGTCACCACAAAAAGAAGGGATTGCTGGAATATTCTGGAGACAATCTGGAAGAAGATAATTTCTTGAATAGTCTTTCTGGGGCACCTGTTCGTTTCAGTTATAGTGATCTCAGTCGAGAAACCAAGAACTTTACTACAAAGATTGGTGCAGGCGGTTTTGGATCCGTCTACCTTGGGGTGCTTCCGGATGGTACCCGCTTGGCTGTGAAAAAACTAGAGGCCATTGGGCAGGGAAAGAAGGAGTTTAGAGCTGAAGTCACAATTATTGGAAGTATCCATCATGTCCATCTGGTCAAGCTCAGAGGATTCTGCGCTGAAGGGTCTCACCGGCTTCTTGTCTATGAATACATGGGAAAAGGTTCTTTAGATAAATGGATCTTTAAGAACAATGAAGTCAGTCACTTATTAGATTGGGATACCAGATTCAACATAGCATTGGGGACTGCAAAGGGATTAGCTTATCTCCACGAGGAGTGTGAAGTGAAGATTGTTCATTGTGATATAAAACCGGAAAATGTTCTTCTTGACGATAATTTTGCTGCAAAAGTATCCGATTTTGGTCTGGCCAAGCTAATGAACCGGGAACAGAGCCTAGTGCACACGACGTTAAGGGGCACAAGAGGTTACCTTGCACCCGAATGGATCACCAAGTATGCCATATCAGAGAAGAGTGATGTATACAGCTATGGCATGGTCTTGCTCGAGATAATTGGAGGGAGGAAGAATTACGATCCAAAATATAGCTTGGAGAAAGCCTATCTTCCCTCTTATGCCTCCAAGATGTTAGAAGAAGGAAAACTGAAAGAAATATTTGATTCTGAGATAGAGATAGATGAGAATGATGAAAGGGTTTCTGCTGCAATCAAGGTGGCACTGTGGTGTATACAGGACGACATGCATTTAAGACCACCAATGACTAAAGTAGTCCAAATGCTTGAAGGCCTTTGTGCTGTGCCTTCGCCTCCAATCTCCTCCCAAAGCAGTTCTCACTCGAGTTTCTTCAAATGGAGCAGTGGAGAGACTACTTCAACAGGACCGATTGATTCCTATAGCGAGGTGGCCATGTCAGATGTGCGGCTATCAGGCCCAAGATGATGAAAGCAATTTTCATTAAAGTAAATGTAAATATTGCCCTTTTTTTTTGTACTTTTGAAGTGAGAAAAGTTTTATTATAGCCCTTCATATTGTTCCCTATAATATGATACAAAATCCCCCTGCTGAATTTATCTCAAAATGAATGATGGTTCATGCTTTTCCAATCATTTGTTGCACTAGGAAAGTCAAATAGCAATCCATTCATACTAGTGAGTAAGCATTCCCTTACCCGAACCAATTCTTCATGGAATCATTTAACTACAGTAATGATTGATGGCAAGTTGAACAAGAGTTCATATATATATATATATTCCCTTTTTTCTCACGTATTTTATTTTATCATTTTTAATTTTTTTTTTAAATCACATCAATTAGAAAAAAAACTTTAGTCATTAAAAAAGGAAAAAAACCCAGTCGGGAATAGCCAATTGTGGCATGAAAAATCGAAAGAGTTATTTTCTTAAATTGGTGTGTAGAGTATATCATTTATATCATGCAAATAATAAGATTTGATTTGTAATATTCAAATTTGAAAATTTATTTTTTAAATCAACTGGCTATATTATCTTCTCACTTATTTTGTGCAACAGTAAGTGGGTTTATGATCAACTAAATTAGGTAATTGGTACAAGAACTAAATAATCCTACATTATTAATTAGCCAGTGACCATATATAATGAACATTTTGCCAGTTCTTTCAAATTGCAAGATGCCAAGGCTCAATAGGGTTTTATCTTTATTAGGTTCTTTCTGCATCTTTAGGCTTTCCCTTCAGCGAATTAAGTAGATGAGTACGGTTGTTATGTATCACATTCTAAAGAAGGCATTCTCATTACTCTTCAATGTTACAACCGAGTGGATAAACATTATGAAATTCAAACCTCTTATAAAATCCCCATTTAATGTAAAAAATAAAAAATAAAAAATCCGATCTTTATTACTTTAGATGCTTCCTCCATGTTGCGTTGCACGAAAAAGTCGTAGACATGTTTGCACTAGAAGGTACAAAATGAAAATGCCCATGAATCTCTGTTATATATTGGAAAAAGGGTGTTATTGCTTTCCAAGTTTGAACACCTTAAAAGACGTGGGGATTTGCAATTGATTGCCTAATAATCTTAAATATTGGTATCATGGCTTTATCCTTTTCAAACCTTTTATAAAATTCTAGCTGCAAAAGTATATTGTGTCTTCAACAACATCGTTCCAACCTCATCATAAGAATACCGAAAGGACAACTAAGCTCTTGACCATGGAGAAGTGGCATGCAACTTCCTAGGACAAAGCCAAATTGGAATTATTTTCTTGGAGAATGTAGCACCAGAACTGGGACTGGAGGCCATGGGAAAAGAAACCCAATCAAATGGTCAGAATCACCTTTTTTTTTTTTTTTTTCTTGGTCAAGGATGATGATTGGAACCAAAATCCAAGTTGGAAATATTTATATATATTTATATATAAAGATGAACCAATTCCATGGAGAATGAGATTCCAAGATGAACCAATGAGAACAAATTGATTTGCATTATTGCGAAACTTGGTTTTGGGTCATGGGCACGATTTTCTTGTCGCCTACGTGGCCATTTTTTTGCCATACAATGTAGCCAAAAATTAGAAAACGTGCTTCAGCTTTAAAAATATGTCCGTTGACTAAAAGGAGGAGAAAACAAATCCTCTTTGATTAAATAAACAACAAATTACATGTGGCGCTGACATTAATTATCATCGTTAGTATTAGGTAAATTGAGCGGAAGTACCATCTTTCAAGATTAGAACCATTATCTGAGTTTTTAAAAGTCATTATTGGATGGTACATTATACATATCTTTGTTTTTTAATTAATTTTTTTGGCCAAATTTAGAAGTCACATTAGGATATCAGTGGTTGAGGTACCCTACCCTGGTTGCACATTGACTTGCGTATTGCCTAGCTCAAAGCTACGGATCATTAGAGCACTGTTTGGCTAGTAAAAAAATGATTGATTATCCAAGACCATACGAATTACAGGACAAATCAAGTAGGCAAAGCCTAAAAAAATAAACCATCAAATTTTTCACTTCATTGGGTACATAATAAAATCCAAGCAAAACAATAACATCCAAATCCGGAGATTGTATTGAGCAGAGAAGAAAAACTTTTCTTTTTCTTTTAAGTAAACACGTGTATACAGTATTAGCATTCGATCTATCAAATTTTTTTAAAAAAAAATTTGATGAAAAGTATAATTTAGATAGATTTCTCTCACTTCTGAATTTATAATTCTATATTAGATTCATCATTAAATCTATTAAAATAGTAATATAATAATATTTTTTTAATAAAATTATATTTAAATATTTTTTCATATTTTGTAATTACACTAATTCGTATGTAAATGTTAATTTGAAGTTTTTAATTTATGCTTTACTTTATTCTGCTTGCAATCTTCCCAGATCGGAATGATTTTAGAGTGATTGTTGCAATCTTCTCAGATTTTTTTTTTTAATGAAATTGTTATTGATTAATTATGAAAAAGATAATTAAAATATGGCTCTTGCCTCCTTCAAATCTAAAAAGATAATGAAAAAGTTTCTAATATTGATGCTGCAGTGCAGTCCGAGGACCTTGGCCTCCTTCAAATCCAAAAATATGGCTCGGTCTGGTAGCAGATTTCTTAAAAATATCAATTCACTCTAATTACATTAAAAAATTTGTTTTTAATTTTAAAGCAGGAAAATCACCAATTCACTCCAATTACATTAAAGACTCGTCACACAGCAACCAGAACAATAAGTTGCAGTGCAGATAAATAGAAGCTGCCCATCAACCAGGAAATTAATAAACAGCAACCAGCAACCAAGAAAATTAGGAAATAAAATATATTAAAAATATGTTTTTAATATGTAAATAGTAATTTTTTAAATATAAAAAATGGAAAGGATTTATTATAACTCAAAATTATATATTAAAAAATTTGATAAATTCAATGCAATTTTTTTAATAAAAATCATCAAACTGTAATGAATTTAGTGGAGGGACAGCCGCCCCCTGTCCCACCACTAAATAATGTGAATGACCCCACCACTATTATATTAAATTTGCATAGTAACTTGCATAGTAACTTGCATAGTAACTTGCATAGTGACTTGCATAGTAACTTGTATAGTAATTTCAAAGCCTATAAATAGGGGCTTCAGTTGTAATGAAATTCATAAGAAAAAATAGAGAGAGAAAGAAAGCTTGAGTTCTTAAGAGTTTCAAGAGAATTTCTTATTTCTCTTTTGCAATAGTAGTTCCTTTCTTTAAGTTTCATAACACGTTATCAGCACGACGGTTCTGCCAATTCTGAAGCTAGTGGCCTTATTCCTCTGTAAGTTTTTCAATATATTATTTGAAATCATTGATATATTTTATTGATGATTATCTGTGTGAATTTATAAATATATTTTCTGAGATACGCATATTTATTATGGCAAATCTTACAAAATTGGAATTTGTTGCTCTTGATATATCTGGGAAAAATTATTTATCCTGGATACTTGATGCTGAAATACATCTTGATGCAATGAACCTGGGAGAAACTATTAAAGAAGGAAATCAAGCATCCCTGCAGGAACGTGCTAAAGCAATGATTTTCCTTCGCCACCATCTTCATGAAGAATTGAAAACTGAATATCTCACGGTAAAAGATCCCTATATTTTGTGGAACATTTTAAGGGAGAGGTATGAACACCAAAAGACTGTTATCCTCCCAAGAGCTCGCTCTGAATGGATGCACCTGAGGTTGCAAGATTATAAAAGTGTTAGTGAGTATAATTTCGCACTTTTTAAAATAAGCTCAGTGTTAAAATTATGCGGTGAGAAAATCACCGATGAAGATATGCTAGAGAAGACTTTTACTACATTTCATGCCTCGAATGTGCTCCTGCAGCAGCAGTATCGAGAGAGAAAGTTCAAGAAATATTCTGAACTTATATCATGTCTTCTAGTAGCTGAGCAGAATAATGAGCTCTTATTAGAAAGCCACAATACACGCCCTACTGGCTCAATATCATTCCCTGAAGTGAATGGTAATAGGTTTGCATCATTCCCAGAAGTGAATGGTGCATCCTTTAGAAGAAATCGGAGGCGTGGACGTGGTAGGAGAAATTATAGAAATGTTGGTCCCAGGAGTGACAACATTAAAAGGGATTATAATATACCATATCACCAGAAGTGGTACAATTCAGAGAGGGGTAAAAATCCTCAGAATAATTCTTCAAAGAGAAGTGAAGAGGTGTGCCATAGATGTGGAATGACTGGACATTGGTCACGTACCTGTCGTACGGCCAGGCACTTAGCTGATTTATATCAAGCTTCTGTTAAAGGAAAGAATAAAGTGCATGAAACAAATTTAGTAGAACCATCAGATGATTTATTAGATTCAGTAGATGTAGACGTTACTCATCTTGATGTATCTGATTTCTTTAATCATCCTGATGGTAGTATTGAACACTTAATTGGAGATGGAAGTGTTCCACTCAATTAATGTATTTTCTTTCTATCTGTAATAAAAGTTTTTATATATTTTGTAGAACCATGGATCACATTGATGAGCATTTTATCTCTGAGTTGAATGATAAAGATATATGTCTGGCTGATAGTGCTACAACTCACACAATTCTCAAAGAAAAGAAATATTTTCAAAATCTAACACTGAGTAAAGCCTATGTCCATACCATATCAGGTTCATCGGATTTAATTGAGGGCTCCGGAAGAGCTTATATTGTGTTGCCTAATGGCACCAAATTTTGTATTGATGATGCTCTATTCTCTTCACAATCCAGAAGAAATTTATTGAGTTTCAAAGATATACGTCGTAATGATTACCATATTGAAACGACCAATGAAGGCAGTAAAGAGCATCTTCTTATTACTAAAACAGTATCGGGCCAGAAGCTCGTATTAGAAAAACTGCCTGCTCTATGTTCTGGATTGTATTATACAAAAATGAGAACAATTGAATCATATGTGGTAATGCACCAGAAGTGCATTGACCCTAAAGTATTTATGACTTGGCATGATCGCCTTGGACATCCGGGTTCTATAATGATGAGACGAATTATTGAAAATTCGCATGGGCATCCCTTAAAGAATCAAAAGATATTTCTACCCAATGAATCTCCGTGCTCTGCATGTTCTCAAGGTAAGTTAATTATTAGACCATCTCCCTCAAAAATCATTGTTGAATCTCCATCCTTTTTACAAAGGATTCACGGAGATATATGTGGGCCTATTCATCCATCAAGTGGACCATTTAGATATTTTATGGTTCTAATTGATGCATCTAGTCGATGGTCACATGTTTGTCTTCTTTCCACTAGAAATGTTGCATTTGCTAGACTTCTTGCTCAGATAATTAAACTACGAGCACAATTTCCTGAGTATCCAATTAAGACCATTCGATTGGATAATGCAGGTGAATTTTCATCTCAAGTTTTTGATGATTATTGCATGTCAATAGGAATAGATGTTGAACATCCTGTTGCCCATACACACACACAAAACGGTTTAGCTGAGTCTTTGATCAAAAGGCTTCAACTAATCGCTAGACCTTTACTTATGAAATCAAGACTACCTATTTCTGTTTGGGGACATGCTATACTTCATGCAGCATCTCTAATTCGCATTAGACCATCTGCATATCATAAATATTCTCCATTACAGCTTGCATTTGGTCAACAACCAAATATTTCTCATCTTCGTACTTTTGGATGTGCTGTATATGTTCCAATTGCACCTCCGCAACGTACAAAAATGGGTCCTCAACGTAGACTTGGGATATATGTTGGTTTTGATTCTCCATCCATTATTAGATACCTTGAACCCCTTACAGGGGATATGTTTAAAGCACGTTTTGAAGATTGTCATTTTGACGAATCAAATTTTCCGTTAATGGGTAAAGAAAAGTCGGTGCCTGAAGCACGACAAGATATTACTTGGGATAATAAGACCTTGTCTCATTTTGATCCTCCTACAAATGAATGTAAAATGGAAGTTCAGAGGATTATTCATTTGCAAAATGTTGCAAATCAATTACCGGATGTATTTACTGACACTAAAGGTGTAGTAAAATCTTATATTCCTGCTGTTAATGCTCCAGCAAGGATTGAAGTCCCTGAAGGACAAATTGTCAAAACAGCAATAGGTGAATCTAAAATACGCCTGAAGCGTGGAAGACCTATTGGTGCAAAAGATAAAATTCCCAGAAGGAAAAGAATACAAAATGAATTTGGTGTTCCTGAAGAACACGTACCCACAATACAGGCCACAAATATAATTGATGCTCCTAAAGAGCTTAAATCTTCTATTCCAGAACCTCCTGAAGAGGAAAATCTTGAAGAGTATAAATCTCCTAAAAAGGGACCTCCTGAAGAGGTGTGTCATGAAATGTTTTCTCCTGAAGAGGAACAGGTACCTGAAAATAATGAGATCTCAATACATTTCATGAAAACTGGAGAAATTCTGGATAGAAATAAAACTGTTGTCGACAACATATTTTCATATAAAATGGCCCTTGACATTACCAGAAGTAATGAAGAAAGTGAGCCAAAAAGCGTCGAAGAATGTCGACGTAGAAATGATTGGCCAAAATGGAAAACAGCTATTGAAGCTGAATTAAATTCGCTAGCGAAACGAGAAGTATTTGGACCTGTTGTCCAAACACCAAAGGGTGTAATGCCTGTTGGATATAAGTGGGTATTTGTACGAAAACGTAATGAGAAAAATGAAATTGTGCAATACAAAGCACGGCTTGTTGCACAAGGTTTCCTGCAGAAACCCGGGATTGATTATGAAGAAACATACTCTCCCGTTATGGATGCAATCACATTTAGATTTTTGATTAGTCTGGTTGTTACAAAAGGATTAGAAATGCGGTTGATGGATGTGGTCACTGCATATTTATATGGATCCTTAGACCATGACATATATATGAAAATCCCTGAAGGATATAAGATGCCTGAAGCATCTACAAGTACATCTAGAAATATGTACTCAATCAGACTACAAAGATCTTTATATGGGTTGAAGCAATCCGGACGCATGTGGTATAATCGCTTAAGCGAATATCTATTGAAAGAAGGATTTGAGAATAATCTTATATGCCCATGTGTTTTTATTAAGAAATCTGAATCCGGATTTGTCATTATTGCGGTTTATGTTGATGATTTAAATATTGTGGGAACTCCTGAAGAGATCTCAAAAACCGCTATATATTTAAAGAATGAATTTGAAATGAAAGATCTTGGCAAAACAAAACTTTGTCTCGGCCTGCAGCTTGAGCACTTGCCAAATGGAATTTTTATTCATCAGTCCATGTATACTGAGAAAGTCCTAAAGCATTTTTATATGGACAAATCTCATCCTCTGAGTACTCCAATGATTGTTCGAACACTTGATGTGAAGAAAGATCCATTCCGTCCTTGTGATGACGATGAAGAAATTCTTGGTCCTGAAGTACCATATCTCAGTGCAATTGGAGCTTTGATGTATCTTGCAAATTGCACTCGACCAGATATTACATTCTCAGTTAATCTGCTTGCAAGATATAGTTCTGCACCAACTCGAAGGCATTGGAATGGCATTAAACATGTCCTTCGTTACCTTCATGGTACGGTTGATATGGGATTATTTTATCAACGTGGTTCAAGTCCAGAATTGATTGGGTATGCAGATGCGGGTTATCTTTCAGATCCACACAGAGGTAGATCTCAAACTGGATATTTATTTACTTATGGAGATACTGCCATATCATGGAGATCTGTTAAGCAGACACTATCTGCTACTTCTTCAAATCACTCAGAAATCATTGCTATTCATGAAGCAAGTCGAGAGTGTATTTGGTTGAGATCAGTTATTCAACATATCCAGGAAAAGTGTGGACTTACTATGATCAATAATAGCCCAACAATCTTATATGAAGATAATACTGCTTGTATCACTCAAATCAGAGGAGGATACATCAAAGGTGATATAACTAAACATATTTCACCTAAATTCTTTTATACTCATGAACTTCAAGAGAAAGGTGAAATTGATGTCAAGCAGATACGATCTAGTGATAATCTGGCAGATTTATTCACAAAGGCGTTACCAACTTCCACATTCAAGAAGATTGTGCATAACATTGGAATGCGAAGACTCAAAGATCTTTTGTCATGCACTTTTCAGGGGGAGTAAATGTGCTGATTGTACTCTTTTTCCTTCGCTGAGGTTTTGTCCCACTGGGTTTTCCTCTGCAAGGTTTTAATGAGGCAATCTTAAAGCACTTGTGGATACATAAGAAAACTGTACTCTTTTTCCTTCGCCATTGGTTTTTCTTCCCACTGGGTTTTTACTTGGCAAGGTTTTAACGAGGCAGATTCCTTATGAGTGGTCATTCAAGGGGGAGTGTAATGAATTTAGTGGAGGGACGGCAGCCGCCCCCTGTCCCACCACTAAATAATGTGAATGACCCCACCACTATTCTATTAAATTTGCATAGTAATTTGCATAGTGACTTGCATAGTAACTTGCATAGTAATTTCAAAGCCTATAAATAGGGGCTTCAGTTGTAATGAAATTCATAAGAAAAAATAGAGAGAGAAAGAAAGCTTGAGTTCTTAAGAGTTTCAAGAGAATTTCTTATTTCTCTTTTGCAATAGTAGTTCCTTTCTTTAAGTTTCATAACACAAACTTAATTATTGATAATTCACTTAATAGATTTAATGTTGGTGCTCTAACTAGACAAGAAACCTATTGAAAACTCGATTTATTCATAAAGAAAAAGAAAACGAAAAAGAAAGATAAGGAAAACGACAAGAGCTTTGCAGGTATTATTGTTGGTGGGTCTTTTATGTGTCCTGAAAACGAAGTGTCAAATTTGTCCATAACTCCATACTCAAAACGCAGTGTCAAATTTGTCCATAACATTTTCTTGGCCAGATTTTCTTTTTTAAATAATTTAAATACTTGAAAATATTTTTATAAAAATATAAATAATAATACACGATAACTAATCAAATTAATACATCACAATACAAAATATAAATTTATAATATATATATATATCACAAGTAATTAAACTAATGCATCACAACTAATTAAATTAATACATCACAAATAATTAAACTAATAATCGTTGAAAAGTTCTTCAATATTTGTGGAATCTTAACAAAGAAAAAAAGAGCCTGCACTTCCTCCTCTTGGAAATTATTCCATTAGTAACTTCAGCCTCTTTAGTTATTGAAATTTACTTATTGAAAGTTTCTTCTTAACAAAGAAACTGGGACACGAATGCAAAACCAATTTCTACATGCATCTCACAATTTAGAAGAAAACAATAAAAAAGCAGTTGACTAGCTCACTCTGGCAGCATCTTCGTTGTTCTCTTTGGATGAATAGCTAAAAGCGTGGTCCTTCTTAATAAAGTAAATTTTGTAGAATTGGATGAACTATTTCCCCAACATCTGTTTGTATTTGTCGGTGTCTGTTGTCTGCAAATTCATGTCTCTTGCCCGCTAAAACCCCATCTTTGCAATTTGCAAAACCGTTTGTTTCGGTGACTGAATCATAAGGTTAGTCATATCTCATTACTCCTTTTTTTTTTTCTGGGTCATTTTTTCTTTTCCCCTTCTTTGATGGCGACTCACACATTTATGCAAAGAAGTCCGTCAAGAACCACTGGGGAATAGGCCAACCACTCTCTGTAAATGCAAGGGATGTTCGAATAAACATCAATCTCTTTTCCCATTTACTCAAATGTTGAATTTTAGAGACGATATAGAGCCAAATTCAAGTTACTTAAAAAAATAGTGGTTTTTCAGCCAAAGTTTGTCCCCCAGAAATTTTTAGCAGGTATCCTCCATATTGATATTTCTTTCACTTATTTAGCCAAGCTCAATCAATCGATTCAGTTACAGGAATTATGGGTTTGTTCCAAATTCGAACCTTATTTCTTTGCCTCCTCCTCGTACTTGAGATCTGCATAGCCAGCATTCAGCAGTTTGGCCAGATATATCCTGGGTACCAAGCATCTCCGATGGTATATATTGATCATAAAGGTATATTTCTGAGGTCGAATGATATGAAATTTGCTTTGGGCTTCTATACTAGTTTGGATGTTACATTGTTTCTACTAGTTATCATTCACATGCCTAGTTCCAGAGTGGTCTGGACTGCTAATAGAGGCTTACTGGTTCGAAATAGCGATTCCTTTGTGTTTGATAAAAATGGGAACGTCTATTTGGAAAATGGAGATGGTGTGGCTTGGTCCACAAATACTACAGGAGAAACAGCTAAAGCCATGGAATTGCACGATACAGGAAACTTGGTATTGGTTGGGGACGGTGGAAGAATTCTATGGCAGAGTTTTAGCCATCCTACTGACACCCTTTTGCCTGGTCAGGAATTTTTGGAAGGAATGCAGCTCAAAAGTTTCCCCAACAGTCATAGCTTGTCTCACTATCTGGATTTCAGATCAGGCGATTTGATCTTGTCAGCAGGGTTTGAAACTCCGCAACTTTATTGGTCCATATCAAATGACACCCGGAAAACCAATAACAGCATCAGCGGCAAGGTTCATTCTGTTACTCTGGTGTTTACATCCTGGAATTTCTATGATCAAAATAAAACCTTACTTTGGCAATTTGTGTTCTCCAATAGTCCTGGATGGAATGCCTTCTGGGCTGCTGTTTTAGGCACTGATGGCTCCATATCATTTTATAATCTTCAAAAGGGGAAGTCAGTTTCTCCTGAGGCAATAAAAATACCACAAAGTTCCTGTGGCACTCCAGAGCCTTGTGACCCATACCATGTGTGTTCTTTTGATAATAGATGCCAATGCCCTTCACTTCTCAGATCGAACTCTGATTGCAAGCCTCAGATTAACTCAGCGTGCAATGGCCCCAAGAGTTCAGTTCAGCTTCTACACATTGGCGAAGAGCTCAACTATTTTGCACTGAACTTTGTTACACCTTTGATGAAAGCCAATCTAGATGCTTGCAAAGAAGCATGCCTAGGAAATTGTTCTTGCCTTGTGCTGTTCTTTAAAAACTCTTCTGGGAGTTGTATTCTATTTGACCAGATTGGAAGTTTGCAACGTTCTAATAGGGGTTCAACTGGTTATAGCATGTATATGAAGGTTTCAGGTGGTCTAGGTCCTGCGGTCGAAAATAGAAGGAAGACCATACTTTTAATCATGGTCATAGTTTTTGCAACTGTGATGATTATTATTGGTCTACTTTATGCAGGATACTGGTACCTCAGGAAGGAGATGTCACCAGAATATCATTTAGATGATTCGGAAGAGGATGATTTCTTGGACAATCTTCCTGGGATGCCTCTTCGTTTCAGTTATATTGATCTTTCTAGAGCAACCCAAAGCTTCTCTACAAAAATTGGCCAAGGAGGGTTTGGGTCAGTCTACGTAGGTGCGCTCTCAGATGGTACACAAGTGGCAGTGAAAAAGTTGGAGAGCACTGTTCAGGGGACCAAAGAGTTTAAAGCTGAAGTTACCAGCATTGGAAGTATCCATCATGTGCATCTGGTCAAGCTAAAAGGCTTTTGTGCTGAAGGGCCTCACCGGCTTCTTGTATATGAGTACATGGAAAAAGGGTCATTAGATAAATGGATCTTCAATAAGAATGAAGAGGGTCACTTACTGGATTGGGATACGAGATTTAATATTGCTTTGGGAACAGCAAAGGGTTTGGCTTATCTCCATGAGGAATGTGTAGTGAAGATTGTCCACTGTGATATTAAACCTGAAAATGTACTTCTTGATGATAATTTTGTTGCCAAAGTTTCAGACTTTGGTATGGCTAAGCTAATGAACCGAGAACAGAGCATTGTTTATACAACGCTAAGGGGTACAAGAGGGTACCTTGCACCAGAATGGATTACCAACTTTGCCATCTCAGAGAAGAGTGATGTATACAGCTATGGCATGGTCTTGCTTGAGATTATAGGAGGAAGGAAGAATTATGATTCGGGAGAGAATTCGGAGAAAGTCCATTTTCCTTCTTATGCATTCAAGATGTTTGAAGAAGGAAAATGGAAAGAAATCATCGACACAGAGCTAGAGATTGATGAAGAAGACAATAGGGTAGTCACTGCCATCAAACTTGCATTGTGGTGTATACAAGATGATATGCATTTGAGGCCACCAATGGCAAAAGTAGTCCAAATTCTTGAAGGCTTTTGTGCTGTCCCTCCGCCTCCTGCTTCATCTCAGTTAGGTTCGCTATCAGGTTTCTCAAGATGGAGCAGTCAAGGGGCTACTTCATCAGGATTTGATGATTACTCCGGCGATGTAGCCTTGTCAGATGTTCGCTTATCAGGATCAAGATGATAGAACCAAATATCATGTACTTTAGAATGTTTCTTCGTCTTAACCTCTCTGTATCGTTGTCATGAGTCATCAAGTTTTAAAGTTCTGTAATGGCCTCATTTACATCAATAATTCATTTCAACTAGATATCAAGATATGTCCATCTTTTTTTCTGACTACTATTGAAGTTCTTGGTCATGTTTAAGGTCTGGTTGCCATGTATGTGCTCATTTTCTCCTTGGATAGAAAAAATATATCACCGAGATGGGTGTTGAAGAATTTGATTTGATATTAGCTTGATTTAGTTTTCATAGTAATTCAGATATTTTACTTATCTCGTTTCAATGTAATCTTCATATAAATAGGAATTTTTATCTTATATTCAATAACAATTGAGAATGGCAAAGATTTAGCTCTCAAATTATCTATTCCTCATTCTCTTCTCCGTCTTCTTTTCTATTATATTATATTTTCTGTCAATAGCCAGCTGAAATAACCACAATCCAGAAAGGAGATCGACAATATATTAAGGGAGGGAACATGCGAGGTTGAAGGTGTTGAGGACCACCCATGTGTTGATATTCTCCAACTCATCTTGAGGTCCACCCATGTGGTGATATTCCACATTGTGATGAGAACCACCATGTGTATTGGAATGATTGAGCATCTCCAGCTCATGTTACATGGAGGGAGAAGTCCAACCTCTCCTATAAATAGGAGAGGAATGTTGAAGCTAAAATCATCCCAACAAGAAGAAGTGTTTGAGTGTGTGAGAGTGTAAGTGCCATTTGAGAGATAGAGAAGCATTGAGAGTGTTTGTAATCTTGTACAAACATTTTGAATAGTAAGTTTCCGCTCCAGTGGACGTAGGCAAATTGCCGAACCACTTCAATATTGTCTCTATCTATTTTATGTTTGTTTTCTGGGCAGCATTAGGCACAACAATTGGTATCAGAGCTTCGGTTCGTGCTATCCAGAAAATTTCAGTTGCTCGAAATCAACTTTTGATCACACCAAAATGTTCCTCTCGTCAAGACGGATCCGTTGCCGTGAACGGCATCGAAAACGAATATCGGAGGAGCCCGTACGCGCCATTTGAAGGTCGGAGCGTGTATCACACGCGCCTAACAGATCTGGACCGTCCGATTTTCAGATCTGATTTTGAGCTTGATCTTAGCCATTTGGAGTTCGATTTCGACGATCAAATAGTACTTTCCAACTATTTGGATTATTCCGGACTCATCCGTACGGTTAGAATTTCGAAATTTATCTTCTAAAATTTCTTAATTAATATGGAAGGTGTTGGGGAAGTTAAGAACTCTGGAAATGCCAGTAGTTCAGGGCGTAGGTCTACAGTTTCAAATGCCAAATTTGAAGTTGAGAAGTTTGATGGAACTTCTAACTTTGGTATGTGGCAATGTGAAGTGATGGACGTTTTGATCCAACAAGAGTTGGATATGGCGTTGGAAGCGAAACCCAACGATATGTCAGAAAAGGATTGGAGGAAGCTTAACACCCAAGCTTGTAGTACAATCCGTTTGTGCCTTACTAAAGATCAGAAGTATTTTGTCATGAGAGAGACAAATGCAAATGAACTTTGGCAGAAATTGGAGGATAAGTTCATGAAGAAAAGCATTGAGAGCCGTTTGCATTTGAAGAAAAAGCTCTTCAGATTCCAATTTCGTGAAGGTATTAGTATGTCTGAACATTTGAATAGTTACAATCAAATTCTTGCTGATCTACTAAACTTGGATGTTGAAATCCAAGATGAAGATAAGGCTTTACTTTTGTTAAATTCCTTACCCGATACATATGATCATTTAGTTACAACATTATTGTATGAGAAGGAGAAAATTAGTTTTAACGATGTATCTAGTTCTCTGATTAGCAATGAGTACCGAAAAAAGGATAAGCAGGTACAGCTAGATACATCAAGTGAAGCACTGATAGCAAGAGGGAGATCGCGGTCAAGGTATCCCGGAAAGAAGAAAGGTTTTCAATCGAAAACTCGGGCCACATCACGTGGTTCATCAGTCGGCAGAAAACTCGCCAAAGATGAGTGTTCCTATTGTCACGACAAAGGACACTGGAAAAAGGATTGTCCCAAATTGAAGGGACAACAGAAGAATCAACCAATCACAGCAAATGTCGCGGACAGAGATGAAGATCTAGACATTGCCTTGACAGGTTCATCATTGATTTGTCATCCTGATGAATGGATTATGGATTCCGGATGCACCTATCATATGTGTCCCAATCGGGACTGGTTTACTGACTTCACAGAGATTGAAGGTGGAGCAGTACTTATGGGCAACGACAGTGCCTGTAAGACTCGAGGGATAGGGAGCATTCGGTTGAAGCTGCACGATGGAACTGTCAAGACTTTGACCGAAGTTCGATTCGTCCCGGACTTGCGGAAAAATCTTATCTCATTAGGATCTCTGGATTCAAAGGGATTCAGAATCACTATTGAAGACGGAACTCTCAAAGTGGTAAAGGGAGTTCAGGTGGCTATGAAAGGCTTGAGGCGAGGAAACCTGTATTTCTTGCAGGGAAGTACTGTTGTTGGAAGAGCTTCTACAAGTTGTGAGAAGCTAGATGAGACTGATGCTGACACTACCAGACTTTGGCATATGCGTATGGGACACGCTGGAGAAAAAGCTTTGCAAACACTCGTAAAGCAAAACTTACTCAAAGGTGCCAAGACTGGTAAATTGTCTTTTTGTGAGCACTGTGTATTGGGCAAGCAGACGCGGATCAAATTCGGAACCGCTGTTCACAATACACAGGGGATACTTGACTATGTACACTCCGATGTTTGGGAACCTACCAAAATTGCATCTTTGGGAGGTAAGCATTGGTTTGTAACTTTTGTAGATGATTATTCTCGTCGTGTGTGGGTGTATACGATGAAGAATAAAGATGAAGTGTTGAACATCTTTCTTGTTTGGAAGAAGATGATTGAGACTCAGACTGACAAAAAAATTAAGCGGCTCAGATCAGATAATGGAGGGGAGTATACTCTAGACCCTTTCATGGAAGTATGCCGGAGAGAGGGAATAGTCAGACACTTCACGGTACGAGGAACACCGCAGCAAAACGGTGTAGCAGAACGGATGAATCGTACTTTGCTAGAGAAAGTACGATGTATGTTACTGAATGCTGGATTCAGTAAACAATTTTGGGCTGAAGCTGTGACATATGCATGCCACCTCGTCAACAGACTACCCGCAGCTGCTAATGGCGGGAAAACACCCATTGAAATGTGGAAAGGTACACATGCTACTGATTATGACTCTTTACATGTTTTTGGATGTCCATCTTACTATCATGCTAAAGAAAGTAAGCTTGACCCTAGAGCCAAGAAAGCAAAATTCTTGGGCTTTAGCTCTGGTGTAAAAGGGTATAGACTCTGGTGCATAGAGTCTAAGAAGGTAATTATCAGTAGAGATGTTACTTTCAACGAATCTGAGATGCTTAAGTCACATAAGCATAAAGATTCCAATGAAGGCAGCTATGATGGCGAAACACCTGGTGATTCGCAGAAGGTGGAGTTTATCACTCCAAATGATTCAAGAGAAGACAGACAAGAGGAGGTTGATAGTCCAGTCACAGCACCTCCAAGTCTAATTGAATCAATAGCAACCAACAGACCGAGACGAGAGAAATGTGTACCGACATGTTATGCAGACTACGTGACATATGCACTACCAATTGAAGGGGGTGAGATCCCCACCACTTACAGAGAAGCCATACAATCCAGTGAAAAGGATGAATGGATAAAGGTGATGACTGAGGAGATGCAGTCTCTTCATAAGAACCAGACTTGGGAACTTGTGCCACTGCCACAAGGAAAGAAGTCAATTGGTTGTAAGTGGATCTTTAATCAGAAAGATGATCAAGTTGCTAAAAATAGAATTCGATATAAAGCTAGATTGGTAGCCAAGGGCTACGCTCAGACAGAAGGAATTGACTACAGTGAAGTATTCTCTCCTGTTGTGAAGCATTCATCCATTCGGATATTGCTAGCTTTGGTTGCACAATATGATCTTGAGTTAGCACAACTTGATGTGAAGACAGCTTTCTTGCATGGTGATCTGGAAGAGGAGATTTATCTGTCTCAATCAGAAGGGTTTAAAGAAACTGGTAAAGAGAAACTGGTTTGCAGACTGAAGAAATCTCTCTATGGACTGAAGCAGTCACCTCGGCAATGGTACAAGCGGTTTGACCGTTTTATGATGGATCTAAAATACACTCGTTGCCAATACGATCATTGTGTGTATTTCAGAAAACTTGCAGATGGATCTTTCATTTATTTGCTTTTATATGTAGATGATATGTTGATTGCATGTAAAAGCAAGGTGGAGATAAATCGTTTGAAAACTCAGTTGAGTCATGAGTTTGAAATGAAAGATCTAGGAGAAGCACGAAGAATATTGGGGATGGAGATCAGCAGAGATAGGGTGAAATGTACAGTTCACCTTACTCAGAAGCAATATCTGACGCAAGTATTGCAACGCTTCAATATGGACTCAAAGTTGAAGCCTGTGAGTACTCCAATGGCCCCATATTTTAAGCTCAGTGCATTGCAGTCTCCTAACGATGATGAAGAGCGGGACTACATGAAAAATGTCCCATATGCAAGTGTTGTTGGTAGCCTAATGTATGCCATGGTGTGTACACGACCTGATATCTCCCAGGCCGTCAGTTTGGTCAGTCGTTATATGCATAATCCTGGAAAGAAGCACTGGCATGCGGATAAATGGATTCTACGGTATATTCTAGGAACCGTAGATCTTGGTTTGAAGTTCGAGAAGAGTGAAGATAATCTAGTAACTGGATACGTTGACTCAGACTATGCAGGTGATCTTGACAAACGGCGGTCGACAACTGGATACGTGTTCACTATGTCTGGAGCACCAGTTAGTTGGCGATCAACTTTGCAGTCTACGATTGCACTGTCATCCACAGAGACTGAGTATATGGCTGTAACAGAAGCCGTAAAAGAAGCCATTTGGTTACAGGGACTGGTAACAGATTTGGGAATTGAGCAGCAAAAAGTTACCGTTTACTGTGACAGTCAGAGTGCAATTCATTTAGCCAAGAATCAAGTTTATCACTCTCGAACAAAACATATAGATGTCCGTTTCCACTTCGTACGTGAGATATTGGAAGAATGGGACATTCTACTTCAGAAGATTGGCACTGAAAATAATCCAGCAGATATGTTGACAAAAGTTGTCACTGGAATCAAGTTCCAACACTGCTTGGACTTGATTAATATCTCACACTGCTGAGCACTTAAGGGTGCATTGGCGCCTTAGGGCACATTTGATAGCGGAAATCTTTCATAGCAAACGAACATTTCAATAAGGAGGTGAAATCATTGCAAGGATGCAACATGTAGTATCCTAGTATGGCACACTTGGGTGGAGGGGGTGATTGTTGAGGACCACCCATGTGTTGATATTCTCCAACTCATGTTGAGGTCCACCCATGTGGTGATATTCCACATTGTGATGAGAACCACCATGTGTATTGGAATGATTGAGCATCTCCAGCTCATGTTACATGGAGGGAGAAGTCCAACCTCTCCTATAAATAGGAGAGGAATGTTGAAACTAAAATCATCCCAACAAGAAGAAGTGTTTGAGTGTGTGAGAGTGTAAGTGCCATTTGAGAGATAGAGAAGCATTGAGAGTGTTTGTAATCTTGTACAAACATTTTGAATAGTAAGTTTCCGCTCCAGTGGACGTAGGCAAATTGCCGAACCACTTCAATATTGTCTCTATCTATTTTATGTTTGTTTTCTGGGCAGCATTAGGCACAACAGAAGGAAATCCGAACATCATGATGCGCGTTTGCAATCAATCTTAAAAGAGGTTTTTAAATAAATAAGAAGGAACTCATTAAAACTTGAAAGAAATATCTGTTTATAAAAAAATAAAAAATAAAAAACATGATAGAATCCTCAACGGATCGAGCCTAATTATTCGTACTAATAATTTAACTAATCCCAATAGAAAACACCATCAAATAAAAAATACAAATTAAAATATCTCTAATGAGATCTTTTGAACTAATCAAACTGATCGTTAGAATTCTAAACTCCTAGTTAATTAACAGAATATTATCAAACGGTAAACTAATTTTTATTAGATTTCTAGTCATCCTAGTAAATCTGGCCTAGGTCAGCTACCTGGAAGTGTGAACAACATTGGATAAGGGGAATTATTAATTAAGAAAGAGCAAGATCGATCACCAATGGGGAGTCCTGAGTGGTCTGAGTCTGAGATTGTCTACCAGTCAAGACCGGGCCGGATATACTTTGGGGATGGGTTTCTGACACTTGACTGTAGTTTAAAACTAATTACTCTTTGAATGACAGACAGCAACTTCCACGGTGGGAAGCATGCCGAATCTGGAGTTGTCATAGCCCCAGTTAAAAGGAATAAGAAATAAAATAAGATATTTGCAGTGATGCATGTCATCATGTTTGTCACAAACGATGGATTTTACTTGGTTAACACTCTGATCACCACCATTATGTGCCACAAACTAAAAGAAATAATGTAGATGTAGATGGAAGCAGAGTTTTAGCAACTGAAAAGTGTTCCCAAACGCAATACCTTGTCTCAGTATCTTGAAATCCAGTCAGGCGATCTAGTTTTGTATGCTGGATATGAAACTCCACAAATCTATTGGTCTATATCATTATTATCAGATGAGAGAAGGAAAACCAGGACCAATAGTCAGTGGAATGGTTCGATTCCATTTTGGATTGGAATACAAGACTTAACATTGCACTGGGTTCATTTACTGTTGAATAAATAAATTATAAACCCCAAAGGCATGGGCTATTAAAGTTTTGAATCCTTTGTGTTTTTATGATTGATTTATATATATAATGCTTCAAATGCTTCAGAAGAAAGTTTCACATTGAGATATCATGACCGTTTCCTCCTGTTGGGCCGTGCTTCATTAACTCCAAGTTGGCTGCAACTCTTTATAGTACTGTTGAAACTCATCTTGCTCGATCCGACTTTGTATTTTCATTTGACCCATTTGTTTTTTCGAAAACAAACACATATTGGGCTTTAAGTTTTCGACCCTGCATGGATGTTGAAAACTGCACAAGCACACACAACATTCATCGCCTCTGAATAATTTCTCTTTCTATGTTATATCTTTAGAAAAAAAAATGGTACCATTTACTCTTATGGTGGTTAAAATTAAGGGCACGTTATAAAAATAGAACTACTAAAAAAAATGGTACCATTTACTCTTGTAGTGTTTAGAAATTTCTAAACTATTAGACACCTAATAAACATCCAACCAAAAGTTAGAATATGAAGTCACAAAATAGAATGACTCAGATATTATTTTTGTCGTGCACCAATTACGATGAATTTATGAAATAAGAAAAATATAAAAAAAAATTAACATAAAAATTTATGTGATTTGGTGATGTGGCTATATCTACATAAGTGAGTAACAAAATTTTACTATCAATTAAATTATAATTACATTATATATATTTATATTATTTCTAAATATTCAGACGTATTTATAATTGTCACTATATAAATGAGCCAGGTATTCTAGCAGATTTGCTAGTCAAGTAGTCATAGTTTGACCAATAAAAGGTTTCCTGGCTTAAATTTCCGTGGACCTATGTACGCAGTGACCATGGTTTTCTGTTCCCCTACCACCACTTAGGTACCAAATACCAATTGCAACTCTGTGGCTGAGATGTTTTGAATTCGAAGTGAAGAACCAGGCATATGGTTTGGAAGATACATCACCCTTGCAGCATATATATATATATATATTTTCTGCATTAATGCGATTCTTCCAATATCACTGACTTTTCCATGTGTTCTATAACAAATTGTTATTAAAATATTCTAAAAATATTTTATTATTATTTAATATTTTATAATTATTATTTACAAAATATCTAAAATTACTTCACTGTCCAAAAAAATGTCCCGATCGAGTACAATTGCAAGGGAATGTGGGTCCGAAGATTAGAGTCTTGAATAAAAAAACACTTTTTTGTGGGTCCAAACACATGATGCATTACAGCCATCATCAGGAAGTAGCCAAATTCCAATACAAGAACAATAGATGGAACGCCAGGACAATGACGGCATGTCTTAGGAGCTCCACTCCTTATGATAACTACGGACAACATTAAAAAAAGGAAGGTTAAACAATATGGAGCATGATAACGATTTGAGCGTATTGCTGAGAAAAGAAAAGAAAAGGAAATGATCAGATTCAGGAAAGTATCTATTAATTACTTTTTTTTTTCTCTCTCTCTATGTGAAGTAGGAAAGTATCTATCTATGCATGTGTGTATGTATGATTTTTCAGAGATCGTATGGGGGGATTCAGGAATCTACTGTACATGCACTCCCACTTGCAGCCGCCCTTTCCCCCTCACTTTCTCTCCAGCGTCCATTTTTGGCACTGGATATATTAATGTTGATGTTGATATGATGCCACTAGTCGACATATTAAATTTTTGGAACTTTTCATTTCTTGGAAATTGTTGGCTCCCATTGTATTTACACAAATTCCAAGAGATTTGACAAGGCTAGGCTAATCGTGATCAGTCCATGGAATGTTAACTCAACCCACTCTCTATTACGTCTTCGGCGCATGATATTACAATAGTACATGCACTTTTAAATAAATAAAAATTATTGAGTGTCTTATTCCATCGCAATAAACCGTGATGCCATTAAATTAGTTACTTATACAAAACCTAATACTTAACGGCATACTATCTTGCAATAGGGTTTATATCGGATTCCCACGTATTTAATAATCAAATCTTGGCTATAATTTAATAGTCAATCCAAACTTTGCATCATGCTGTGGTAGAAGACAGTGAAATGAACCAAAACAAATCGCAAAAAAAAAAATAATTCCCAAGTCTGAAAGCAGTAATCGATTGATCTCCAGCTAGCTGGTATATAATATATATATTATATATCAATTGCAATTGTGGAGATCTAGAGCTGTAATCATGCCGATCTGAGTTCATCTTTAACTTGTCAAAGATTTTAAAATTTTATAAATAATTAATATTTGATTAGTTGATATTTATCCATAATAATAATATAATATATGTCTATATATTATTATTATTATTATTATCTAATATTATTAAAATTTATCAATTAATTAGTATTCAAATTATCAAATAGAACTATTAAATATGTTGAACCCAAGGTTTCAAGATTCATGTAAATCTACACATGAATTTTGATCATAACAAATGAATTCAAAGAATAAAGGAGTCTCAAGCTCAAGTTATTTACACAATAGAATCAAGCACATCAAGGAAGCAAGTATGAGCAAGAAGGGAACAAGTTCACATTAAAATCATAGAGTAATTTTGTAAATCTCTTAAAAAATTTGAAATTAGGATTAAGGCTCAAAATTAATATTTTATCATAAAGCATTAAAATACATTTTCCACATGCATAAATATTTTGAAAATTAAATTTGAAAATTTTGAAATATGATTGATTGTCATCTTTCACATGTGCATGACATGATTAAAGGTTTGAACTTTGAAAATAATAAGATGATTGATTGTCATCTTTCACATGTGCATATTTTATTTGAATATTTTCAAAAGTGGTGGATACTTTTCTTGACTTATGCAAAAGGTAGATGTCTTTATTTGAAAATTTTGAAAAGTAAAGTGTGCTCCTTTTGTCATATGCAAAAAGTAAAAGATTATGTTTGAAATTTTTGAAAAATAAAGTGTGCTCCTTTTGTCACATGCAAAAAGTAAAAATATTAGATTTGAAATTTTTGAAAAGTGAATGATGATGTTTTTGACATGGGAATCTTTTCAAATTTGAAATTGAAAACTCATTTGTCTATAAATAGCTTACTTGAGTTTTGCAAAATTCACAACAAGAGCTTACACATCTATTGCTAAGTTTTGCATCATTTCTTCAAAGCTCTCATTCTCTCTTTTTTAAAGTTTTGAGTCTTAATTCTTGTTCTTGTTGAGAGAGATATAGGTTACGCTGTATTGTTTCTATCTCACTCATTGAGGAGTGTACTTTGATAGTCTACCTACTATCAACTCTTGTATTTGTAAAAGGGTGTGTATAACCCTTGTGTGTGTAGAAGGTGTTCTACACGGGGAATAGTTAAATCACAAAGTGTGAGGTGATTGGAAGTGTAGAAGGTGTTCTACACGGAGAATAGTTAAATCACCAAGTGTAAGGTGATTGGAAGTGTAGAGGGTATTCTACACGGATTCTTTGGAGCGGTGCTGCTCAAAGGTGTAATAGGTTTCTATCTCCACCTAAAGGAGATTGAATAATGGATTTGGGAATCCTCAAGAGGTAGCTTGAGGCGAGGACGTAGGCAGTGGGGCTGAACCTCGTTAACATACTGAGTTTGCTTCTCTCTTACTCTTACTATTTATATTTATTGTTGTTTCATATTTTGTTTATATTTTATATTATATATTTGATTTATAATTGTTATTTTTTTAAATACAACTCAATTCACCCCCCTCTTGTGTTAGTCATCTGGACAATAAAATATATTCAATATATAAACATAAATATTAATTAAGTTACATATTATATCTTTTAGTATAAAATTATTATTCTTATATTATTAACTAATACATATGTATATGTATATATATATAGATGTATGAATATAAATATATAAATATGAATGAGTTCTAAACGAATCAAATTAATGAATAAGTTCAAGCATAAATTGACGGACCTTAACAAACTTTAATCAAGTCGATTTTTATCAAGTATATATTATTTGTTAATCAAACGGATATCTACTTTAACAAACGATTTTTTTTATGAGTTGAATTCGACTTAAATTTAATTAAACAAAAATTGAGTAAACTATCAAATAGACTGATTCATTTAAGATTCTTATTGAAAGCCATTAGTTGAAAATAATGGGATTTATTGCAGTATGTACTTTATAGCACCAAACTGGGAGTGGCTAGGGACTGATGGTTCAAGTATTTGTAGTTTCATCCACCATTTTCTACCATACGTGGATTATCTTTAGCTATGCTTCCTTGGCTCTATACCAATTTGGCAATTAGAAAATCAAGTTAAGACCATTTTACCCCTCTTTCTAGCGAAATCTCTCCTCTAGCGAAATTGTCGGTGCTCAACACATAGGTGTGCTCAACTTCGGCTCCACCCACCCTCCCTCTTCCTCTCTATACTCTCGCTGGTGTGGAGAAGGTTTTTCGTTTTATGTTTTGCTTTCGTTTTGCTTCCTTTCAGGTTTCATTCCTTTGTCCTTTTTTTTCCATTGCGGATGTAGTGGGCATCGTGATTTTCTGGTGGCCTATGGCTAATACGCGCACCATGGTTAGGCTCCTTAGACGCCAATCTACCAAACCTACAAAGGGGTTGCCTTCAGGCTCGGAGGAGCGTGGCTCTCCACGCGCAGTCGCATGGACTCGAAGATCTTCACATACCATCTCCAAATGTGTCTAGCCATCATGCTGCTTAGCCTTTCTTGATGTTGTCCTCCTTGAGGATGTTGGTTTTGTCGGTCCGACCACCTCATCAGGGCACGTCTATATTACGCGCTACTACACCTCAGTATTATCTCGCAATATTTCGATAGTGGTTTTGTGTTGTTTATTTTTATTAGTCTGTTTGGTGGTGTTTGTTTCGATTAGGTGTTGTAATTTGTTTTGGTTGATCTTGTTTAGTTTATAATAAGATGTTAGTTTACACTTCCCTCTCTTCTTTAAGAGATTGTGGGTTTTTTATCCTTCACTCTCTTTTGGAGAATGAAGGTAATTCAGTCCCCCTCTTAGGAGGGTGGGATTTTGTTTCCGAATTTATTATTTCTGTTTTTCAAAGTCTCGCTCTTGTAGACAAACTATAAATTGAAATTGAATCATTAGAGTTTAGCTTGACTTGTAATATGAGTTTATCCCGTAACCACGGATCACAATTGTAACTTCATTTTTCATAGGAGCAACATTTCTATTAAAAAAATTTAAATAATTTTCATTAAATTGTCTAAAATTATTATTCAAAAAACATAAATTTGCATATTTATAAAAAAAAAATTTATTATATTTGATTAAAAAATTTATTTTTGTTAGACAGAATTTTAACTTTACTATTTACAAAAAATACATTTATTTATTTATTTTACTTTTATCTCCTTTGATTAAATAGGATCAAATTTTTTTGATAAATATATAAATTTATACTTTTAAAAAAAAATAATTTTAGACAATTCAATAAAATACTCCAAAAATAAGAATAAAGCAAAAAATAAAGACAAATCCACCGTTTCCTTTTTTTCCCCTCCATATAGGGCAAACCATAAGGCACAAGGCTCGTAGATATATATTTCCTCAAAACGTACAAAAAAATTTCTGCAGCTGATGAAAATTTACAGTCGGGTCTTCTTACCCAAATTTACAGAAACAGGGGCTACGTTATTTCTTGGCTACTACTACGTTACCTGAGCTACTCACAGGAGAGAGAGAGAGAGAGAGAGAGAGAGAGAGAGAGAGAGGGGGGATTTAAGACGCTGCAGTTAAAGAAGAATGGTAGGAAGCTCCTTGGAAGAGATTTGGCGGGGGTGCAAGGTTGTGGCCACATTCATGTTGTTCGTCTTGATCATCCTCGGCATCCCAAAGAAATCGAGCATATGAAGCTAAGACATAACTGCAAATAGTCCCAGTCCAGAAGTTTAGATCAAAACTTTAGCGCTAACTTTTATTATGACTTCTACAGTAAGAAAGGTACAGATCCGGTACTAAAAGTGTCTCCTCAAAATCAGACAAATTATTGAAGAGCTGGACTAAACAAATCATGATTAAAAAATATCCAGTACTTTGAAGGAATACCTCTATAATTAAAGCAGTAATTCAATCACACCAACTCAATATATGTTCTGAATTAAGAACTTCAATCGAGAATATTCTATTCAACAACTTCTAAACCAAATTGATCTCCATTCACAATATTATAATATAGCTTTTTTTCACACCAAAATAAGTAACTTTACGTTAAACCATTCACAATAGTAGAGTTAAGATCCAGAATTTGTCCAAATCCAAGCCCGAAGATTTAAATTTTAAAAAAAAAAAGAAAATAGAAAATAGAAAAAGGGGATGTCTAATTTCTCACCAATCGTCTGGGGCGGTTTTGACAGCTTGATGATAATAACTCTCGGCTCGATCAGCATCCTTCTTTGATTGCCATATCAAATCGGCATAGAGAGATAAAACATTCCCATCACTAGGGTTAGCCAAAATGGCCCTTCCAAAATACTCTTCTGCTCTAGCCAAATCTCCACGAACCTATTCATAAAATCAAAATTCCAAAACAAAAGTTCACAACACAAGTCAATCTGACTGCTATGTTAGAATATAACCCGACAAAGAAAGGGATCATCAAGATGCCAAAAGTTTGCAAGATTTTCCAATCACTTCTTGATTACCTCTTTCAAAAACTTTGCATAGTTTCCAAGCAAGAGCGCATTGCCTGGGTTTGCTTCGATCATCTTCTGGTAATAAGCGTCAGTGTTTTCACTCCCATGATTATTACTTTCAAAAGACCCTGACCCACCATGATCACCTCCATCTCCACCGTCTGATCCTCTCCCACCACCGCCACAAATCCGACCACCATCGCTCCCAACTCCACCACCCATCACCAGAGTCTGCAACGAACTATCTTTCTTCTCCCCAGCGCAATTTTCCTCATCGTTCACCACCGTATCACCCAATCCAGAGCTTGAAAAGAGCCTCTGGATGGACGATAATGAAGATAAATAATTGCGTTTCAGCTGATCTTGTTCTTCTTGATCTTCGCCCTTGATTGTGATTTTTTGTTGTTTCTTAGGGGAGTGAGATACGGGATTCTTCTTTTTGGGTTTTGGTGTGGCTTGAAAGTCGGTTTCAGTCAAGATTTGGGCTACCTTCTTCGTTGAGTCTTCAATGGGAGAACAATGAAACGGTGTTGAGAAAGAAACTGATCTTGTCCTTGGAAGTGCGTCGGCCTCGGGGAACGAGTCCTTGGAGTGGGGTACCCATGAGTTCAAGATCGGTGCGGAGGAGCTTTTCAGAAGCATGGTTTATGATTTCGGAGAAAGAAAGAGAGAAGGTTGTACAGGGATTGAAATGACAAAGAAACGGAGAAGAAATATGGCATTTGAGAGAGAGAGAGAGAGAGAAGGTCAAGAAGATTGTAAAGAGATGTATGGAGAAACAACAGCTGAGCTTGGATTTCATTATATATATAGAATAATAGAAAATAGGAAGCAGCAGGAGATGAATGAAATCTGGACCGTACGATCTCTACTGAATAATTTGGCCAACAGCGAGGCACATTGTTGGGTGCACGTGGGATATTACGTACTGTCCGTAGAAATATAAGCCCATACCGCCTTACGGATGAATGCTTAGTCGGATAGAGTTCAATCTTTAGGCCTCTGAGGAACTGACACCTGGCTCTGTGTCACGTGATGTCCACTACGCCAACCTTCTTTCTTATACTATTTCAATTTGGTGCTATTTTTTTACCAAACTTTTGGCTGGAGCTTGGACGGTCATGAACAACTGACACAATTGGCATGCGTCGCTTCCCTCATTGTCCTCTGAGAAATTATTGTCTTATCGAAATATTAGGAATTAATTTTTAATGCCATGATAATGAAACTATCACCTATATATTTCTGAAAATTATTCTCCATACACACCTTCCATACCAATAATATGACATAAATAAATTTGAAATAAAATCTTAATTTGCAAATTAAATTGTCACGTCCACAATGAAAATGTAAATGTAAATAGTATGATTCACACCCATTTAATAATGAGTGCTGATACATGTGCTACTCTTTTGCAACCAATTTATGATTTACTAATGTATTTAAATTTTTTTATTTTTTCATCATTTTATTTTAAGTATTTTTTTAACATTTTTAATCATTAAAAAAAATTATATACATACAATTTTACTTATATTCACATCTTTAATCATCAAGTAAAATTATAAATTATAAAAAAAAATAAATACAAAAAAAAAAAGTAAATAAATTATAAAATAGTAGTAATTCTATCATTTATGTTTAATAATGTTTAATAATAGAAATACTCTTCGTTTTAAGACATTTTTTCAGTTTGGTATGTTAATTTATTAAGAGTGTGAAGCAAGAGTACGATCCCCAATAAAAGCATCACAACAATTAATAATATGTATAAAAATAACATAGAAAATGGTAATAGACTGATGACTTAATTCCAGATGAATCCCAATATTCCATGGAATTATATGAAACAATGGAGGAAGATAAGATAAGAATATTAAAAGCCAGTCCACTTAAATGAAAACGTCTACATACGGAGATGTAGAGTTTGCTTCTCAGATACAGAGACCATAATCTACCATACGAGTATACATCTTATCTTGTGGGTACCCACTCAAACAGTGGTCTTATGGTCCTGAGTTATTCTCATAAAGTTTGATGCTTAATCTACTGAATTGGACCCCTATTAAAGTTTGATGGTTAAAACTATGATGTTGAGTGTTGGGAATGCGTTTTGGATTTTTTATGATTTATGAACCGTACTGTACTTAAAACTATCTGCTAATTCTAGGATAGTGTGATGATCTACATCATTTATCAAAGCCCTATTAATGCACAAGGTAGCATGCATGTAACACATTACTCCACTAAAACTAAGTACCATCCGTGAAATACCAAATGAAAAAAGATTATCTTTCAACTAAATAAAGTTCAGTATATCTTCGGTTTTTGTATCTTCATATCAATCACAATAAGACCGTGTAGCTGCAACCTTTGAGGCAAACTCAACCCTGCATCTTATCCCTAGAACATGGGAAACGGTGCGTTGCTAACTATACTTAAAATAGTGTAATACAAACTATCATTTCATAATATCGATTTCCTTTCCTTTAGATGCCATTGGAAATGGATTACTACCCAAAAAAATTGTGAAGGAATGCAAGCCTAGATAAATAGCTTGGTGCTACTTCAAATATCATATTGACTTTAATTATTACAGCATTTAAACTTTATTTGTATAACATAAACAAGTTTATTCCACTACCCTAATTCAAATGCTTCCTGCTTGATGTATATCCTGATGCCATTCCCCTAACCAAAACATTATGTACATGATAAAGGCTTACTGGGTTATCTTCTAAATCCAGATCCTTTGTCCGGTCTATTTCTCTCATCCCATACAGAAGCCCAGAAGAATAAAGACATCCAGAAAAAGACAGCAAAGAAGATCTGTACTCCATCTTGAAATTTGGACAAAGATGCCGCAACTCCTGTTCACAAAAGGATGAAAAAGATCACTAGGTCAGTGAACACCAAACTTCAGATACTTCAGGGATTTAAGTATATAATGCACGCAACAAACAAATGAGACACAATATCTGACAAGCTCAAATAATTAAGGTCACTTATTCATCAATCAAAGCGTCTTTAATAGTTTGCCAGATGTCATTTCATATGAAAAAAAAAAACTATGGGATTCAACATATGTCTTTTACAAGGATATGGTACATGGGATGCAAGAGGACGGTTGGGGGAAAGGATGCAATTTTCCCCCCATTGAAACAGCGAGACTGGCAGAAATCCTTAACTAAATATTCCCTAGACAACCATATATTGACATGCATATTCTTGGCATATTCTACACATACCACCCATATTTCATGGTATGGCTCTTTTTAATCATCCTCGTGTTGTTTGCAACCCACAGCCCATTTACAATTAAGATCCTCATTTTTTTAAGCAAGGGAAAAGAATAACGCCTTATGCCAGATTGCATGCATTACTCTTTTGCTAGCACAGTACCCGTCCACCAACATTTAGTTTACTCTCTACTTAATTGTATATGAATTTTATGTTAGGAGACAGTTTACAGAGTTCAAAAGACTAGTGATGTATGATCAGTATAATGTCTTAAAACACTAAATTTTTTATAAGATGTCTTAAACACTAAATTACTGTATAGAGTCCACTGTGGAGTTAATAGACACCAAAACTTCCATTTTCTTCATGACATGGGTCTTCAGCAAAGTAGAGCCCTTTGTACCCACCCTGGAGAGTAAACCTCAGATACACAACCCCACCTGTGAAAATCATGTTTCAGGAAAACTGGCTCGGTTTGGATTAAGAAGGGCTCTTAATCCATCTCATCTCATCTCATCTCATCTCATCATTACAAATTTCTCAAATTCCCACACAAAATACAATAAATAAGTCAACCTTTTCAAATCTCAAAAATAATAATAATATTAAAAAATATTCTAACAATATTTTATTCAATTTTCAACTCTCATCTCAACTCACTATCCAAACCTAACCTTAATGTGAAATTAAATTTTGGAGTTCTAAGCCTACAACCCATCCTAAACCAACCATTTGACTACTAGACTGCCCCACGACAAGTATATAAATAATCCCCTTGGCATAGTGTTGTTTTAGTTATTCAAAAGGATTTGGCTTGTGTTTTGTTAGCTCGGAACTGGCCTGTTCATTGAAGGACAAGTATAGCATAACAAGGGAAACTTCAAAAGAAGAGATAACGTGTCAAGTAATCTATTTCTGCTGTAATAATGTAATGCAGCATTCAAAAAATGTTCCTCAACCAAAACCAAATTGATGTTACATGAGAATTTAAGGGGGGAAAAACCATAAAGCAATTTACATACATTAAAGATTGGCTGCCACAAAGCCATTTCACAAATATACAATTTAGTTTGTTGCAATAAATACAAGATTAAATGGCAACACAAAGGATAAGGCCAAGAATTAGATCCTAGACATTAAACCTATTGGTACTACTATTTCTACTTTCACCTCGGATAACAAGCTACGATTTTTTTTGGGTGGTTGGAAACTTGGATGAGACTGAGCTACGTATGAGTAAATAGGTGATTGGATGAGATTAACCTATGTATAAGCAAATACATAGTGTTGGTGTTTTTTTTAACTTAGTAAGATTATTTTATAAATATTACCGTAGTCAAGTACTCAGTCAATGTGGTCATGATATGATAAATATCTTTTAATTATTAACGTGGTCTGATCTGCATGCAAGCAGCAAGGCTATTAAGTTAGCCGTTGTTTGATGTTTCTCCAATAAAGAGTACGTGCGTTGGACTTAGTCTATGGTTTATTGAGATAGTGTTCTTAAATCTAGGAGCTAATAGTGCACATGAATATAGTGGGTTGATAACGTCCAGGCTTAATGGCTTTAAATAGTGTCTGAAGGGAGACTACAAGCTGAGTTTGAAAGAATACAACAGCCCTCTACGGTAATTCAATTGAACCGGTGCAGTAGACCTCCATTTTGACTTGACTCCTCCAGAATACAACAGCCCAACTGATTGTCATATAACTCTAATCAACTTTGCACAAGTGATTGATCCCAAAGCTCCACCAAAAGAACACATTTTAATGTCTGGAAATATCTCAAGAGTTTTATTTTTAATGTATTTTCTTTCGAACTCAACTTTTTTTCATATCCACTTGTAGTTTCCCTTCAGACACTATTTAAAGCCATTAAGCATGTACGTTATCAACCCACTACATGCATGTGCACTATTAGCTCCTAGATTTTAGAACACTATCTCAAGAAACCATGGACCAATTCCAATACACGTGCTCTCTATTGGAGAAACATCAAACAATGGCCAACTAGCCACCCACCACTAGTCCTCTACCATTTTCCACTAATAATCTTGATCTTTAGAAACAAAATTGAGTCCATTCTCCTATATTCCAGTGAACAACCTCAACAAGCCAACGACCAAGTCCAACACATGCAGATGTGCTGCTAGAGTTTAGCATAACCGGCTAGTGCAAATCAAAAACAAAACAGAACATCAAACCACATTTATCAGAATACATATTCAAATCTTATACCAAAGTTTTCATATGCCGCATCTTATCAAAAATACAAAGTACTAAACAATCTCATATCATTTCACATGTTCGAAATCGGAATAAAAACTTTTTCATTTACTCACAGCAAAACCTTCACATCTCATGAATCAAAACATTTTATTTTATCAACAAACAAGCTTTTCAAAAGATTCATTCTCTCTTTTCAATCCAAAAACAAATATGCACAAAAATATAGCTCATGTCTATACTAGTCATGACAAAAGTACTCTCTCTTTTACAGCCTTTTTTTATGCACGTGCAGAACACACATTTGAGGTCGTTTTTAACTTTCAAAGAAACAAAATGCAACCTCATTTCATTTTTTTTTTATGCAAAGCTGACATATGAATCCCGCTTACTAATTATTAAAAAAATACCAAAAATCTCCCACTATTTTTAATAATTAAAAATGAGATACTTTCAGACAAAAGAAGGGTTATTATACATCATGAAGGTGTGCTCCACATTGAACTATAGTAAAATAACAACCTTTACTCCAGAGTCAGTAGTGGTCTCAAACTTAAACTGTGACTGCTTAAGGGAAATAAAGAATTATTACTCATACATAAAAAATCCAGGTGTTGACATAAACTTTATTAGCTAGCACATTACGGCCATGTGCTAATCCCAATTTCATGAGTGTATTTGAGAACAAACTCAATTCTCATAAAGAGCAGCCCCACTCTCACACTCACATAGGTGAAATCTGTCAAGGGTGCTCATGTAATTCTTACACCGCACTTATAAAAGCTACAGAATTTCATTAAGATTTTATTCAAAAACTCATCCTCCACCACATTACAGGATAAATGCACTCACATTATAGGAATGAGAAACAAAAAAGTATAGAGCATTTCTTACAACCATCATATGATTCGTTTTTTCCATTGAACCCGATTCTCAAGATCTCTGGTCCCCAGGTTGGGTATCCTCATACATGGCTCATGATTCTATGGGTTTTAATCACAATTCCCTCGACGTATTACAGATCCTTTCTCTTGCCAAGGCCTTGGTTAGTGGATCTTTATCATAGCATATATGTCTATTGGTATGTGAATCTATCCACCACCCTTCAATAAATTGATAGGGCTTATTGAGTTGTCTATTACTTTCCGTGCCTTTTTCGATTGTAGGCTCCAACATAATTATATTTCTTTAATAATTTTTCTACGTAATGCGATTGATCGGATAATGACCTGACATAGCTTATGTAGTAGGAGTACTTAGTAGGTTTACTATCAAGCCAGGAAGAGATCATTGGTATGCAATGGATCGGATAATGAAATATTTATTTGGTACTAAATATTATAAAAAATATTATGGCTTTTTTTATAAAAAAATATTTTGTTGTACTTGAAGGCTTCAGTGATGCCAATTGGAATACCTTTTCAAATGATTCTCTTTCAACTATTGGTTATATTTTTACCTTGGGTGGTGGTGCAATATGTTGGAAATCTAAAAAATAAACTATTATTGCTAACTCGACTATGGAAGCTGAGCTTATAACTTTAGCTTCAGCAAGTGAGGAAGCCAACTGGTTAAGAGGTTTGTTATATGAGATTCCCTTATGGGAAAAACCAATTCCACCCATTTTAATTCATTATGATGGTACTGCTACTATTGGTAGAGTACAAGACCGTTATTATAACGGTAAATACAAATCCATAAGAAGAAAACACAGTACTGTGAGATCTTATTTGATTGATGGTATTATTAACGTGGATTGTGTTAAGTCTTGTGATAATCTTGCAGATCCACTAACCAAGGCCTTGGCAAGAGAAAGGGTCTAAAATACATCAAGGGGAATGAGATTAAAACCCATAGATTCATGAGCTATGTATGAGGATACCCAACCTGGAGACCAGATATCCTAAGAACTGGGTTCAATGGGAAAAACGAATCATTTGACGATCGTAAGAAATGCACTATTCTTTTTATTTTTCATTCCTATGATATGAGTGCATTTATCCTGTAATATGGTGGAGGATGAGTTTTTGAAGAAAATCTTAATGAAATTCTGTAGCTCTTATGAGTGGGGAATAAGAATTACAGGAGCACCCTTAACAGATTTCACCTATGTGAGTGTGAGAGTGGGGCTGCTCTCTATGGGAATTGGATTTGTTCTCAAATACACTCATGAAATCGGGATTAGCACATGGTCGTAATGTACTAGCCAATAAAACTTATGTCAACACCTGGATTTTTTATGTGTGAGTAATAATTCTTTATTTTCCTTAAGCGGTCATAGTTCAAGTCTGAGATCACTACTAACTCTAGAGTGAAGGTTCAATACAAAGCACACCTTCATGATGCATAATAATCCTTCTTTTGTCTGAAAGTATCTCATTTTTAATTATTAAAAATAGTGGGGGATTGTTGGTATTCTTTTTTAAATTAGTAAGATTATTTTCTAAATATTACCGTTGTCAAGTCCTCGGTCAATGTGGTCATGATATGATAAATATCTTCAATATCTTTTAATTATTAACGTGGTCCAATCTGCATGCAAGCAGCAAGGCTATTAAGTTAACCATTGTTTGATGGTTCTCCAATAAAGAGCACGTGTGTTGGATTTGGTCCATAGTTTGTTGAGATAGCATTCTAAAATCTAGGAGCTAATAGTGCACATGCATGTAGTGGCTTTAAATAGCATCTGAAGGGAGACTACAAGCAGGGATATAAAAAAAATTGAGTTCGAAAGAAAATACATTATAAATAATACTCTTGAGATATTTCCAGACATTAGAAATGTGTTCTTTTGGTAGAACTTTAGGCTCAATCACTTGTGCAAAGTTGATTAGAGCTATACGACGATTAGTTAAATTGTTGTATCCTGGAAGAGTCAAGTCAAAGTGGAGGTCTGTTGCACCAGTTCAATTAAATTACCACAGATTTAATTGAATTACCGTAGAGAGATTGAATCTTCTTAAAGAGAGCGACATTTCCGTGCCCCAGTCCAAATTGATTTTTCATTTGAATTATTCATTTATTGTAATTTTTTATTTCATTATTGTGTATTCACTAACACATAGCTTAAAAGGCATAATTATTCTTAGAGAAAAAGAAGGATAATTATCAAATAATTGAAGTCATAAAGTCTCTTAATGCTGCGGTTGGAAAAACAAAGTCGTCTTTCAGAATCGAAATGGGGCATAAAGCAAATAAAAAAAAATCCCAGGAAATGTAACGAATTTAAAACAGGAATCCGAACCTGAAAGAGTGACCGAGTCATCCTGGGGAGGAGTACCAGGGCTGGCGGCATGGCAGGGACGACAGGGCCGGGGGACGCGGGGATTGGAGCGGAAGGAAGGGGATGGACGGTAGGGATGGACCGGAGAAGAGAGGAGATGGTATGTGGAGAGAGGGAAGAAACGTTGACAGCGGGTGGAGGATATCATGGGGAAGGAGAGGAAAAAGAGAGAGAAAGAACTTGGCGGTGGTTTATGGAAGGCGGTGATGGTTGTAGCAGAGGTAGAGTGTGAGGAAGAGGGAGAGGCAGAGAGGGGTGCCATTTGGAGAGGGAATGTGCTTTCGATTTTCGAGTTGGGGTGTTTTAACAGTTTTATATAGGCCCGGTTGATTGGGCAATGTTTTGTTGGATTGGGCTCTCAACTCAAAAGTAGAAGTGGGTTTGGTTCATTAGAGGTTTCTTGAAAGTTGAAAGTTTGAAACTCCACGCTCTCCCTCCGTTCTGATCCGAATAAAGCATTCTCTAGGGCGTTATTTACTTTTTTTTTTTTTTTATAATTATTATCTCATCTTATTTTATCTTATTTTATTTTATTTTATCTCAAATTTATTATTATATTTTTTAAATTTTTATACAAAATACAATAAACAACTCAATATTTTCAAATCTCAAAATATATTTTTCAAATCTCAAAACAAAATTGATATTAAAAATATATATTACAATAATATATTATTAAAAATATATATCTCATCTAATCTTATATTATCTCATCTCTGAAAAAAAATTAGGTCAAATCAATCTAACACGCTAAGAGCATTGACATTAGATATATCAAAATTTTCTTTAAAATTTGATGGAAAGGATAAATTTGATAGAAAATCAATACCTCTATATTTATAACTCTACATTAGATTCATCAAAAAAATAATATCTGTTTATCTATTTATATATATAAAAGTGGAATCATGAGATCACACTTTGGCAATCAAACCGTATTATTCGGTTAAAATTTGACACGTAAAACTTGCCGCTTTACTAATTAAGTATATAAAACGCTCGCATTTGGCATTCTACCGATTCACACGCTGCTGCTTAATTACTTTTTGACAAGTAATCACGCAAACCAGTTACCACGTTATCAACACAAACTAGTTACAAGAAACCGTTTCAAAATTCAAATTATTTCGAAAATAAAATTGATTTGGTACCTATACTGATGGAATCAGCATGCTAACGGTTGGATAAAAAACTATGAAGTGTGAAACATATGTACAGTCACACACTTTCGTTTAAAAACTATGTAGCCGCTTGCTCCTTCCCCCATTTCTACTTTCCATCTCTTACCTGCAACAAAATTCGAAAATTAAGAAATCCCCAAATTGCTATTTCCAATAAATAGTATCTACAACCACCGATGATTACATGCAGAGGAACGACATCAATCCTCCCAGGAAATCAGTGACTTTCAAAATCAGTTTTCTCTAACATAACATTGGATTTTAGTATTGTAGTTATATTTCTAGAATAATTGTTTCTGAAAGCAAATAGAATCACGAATCGGTTTTCTCTCTCATTCCATTCAACCTGATTCAGTATTTGGTTATAGCTATCAAATGCTTCAAACGAGCGAGGGGTTGAATTGTGCTTCTCCTACTTCTATTGATTGATAGATGTGCTAGCGTGTGTCCCTCACGATAGTTGAATTGAAATCATTGACGACGATTTGTGTACAGAAGACGATATCTCCTTAAATCTAATTAGAAGAAAAAGGTTAACGTTAAACTCCATTTCTTTTTGGTCTATTTATTTCTAGCCAATTTAATTGTTCAATTGAATGCATGCTTGGGAGAATTGGTGAAGAGCGGGGTGTTTGTTTTCATCGGATGAAGATGAAAAGGAAAGAGTCGATAGAGATTCGTTTTTTAGGTTGCTGAGGAGGGTGTCCCTGGCCGAAACCTGGTTGTATGCTCAAATGTCATATTTGTGAACCTGGCTTGGCATTCCTAATATCAAGATACACGATTTTTGTCCATTCTTTCGTATTTTTCTTAATTTCGTATATTCAGAGTTCTACCAATTTTATTGTCCTTGGATTTTTTGGAATGTTTTGTTGAAATGGAGAGAGATTTGGAGGTTTATGTTTTGATTGTGCGGTTGGGGGTTTATGAGACCCTAGATCAAGTTCCCCATTGTAAATCGAGTTTTTCTTTCTATTGTTGTTGAGTTTTTCATGTGGGACTCATATCATCTAGATGAGTTTCTGTTTATGGTTTGGTGGTCAAATCACATTGCTTGAAATTAAAGCTTTCAGTTTTTCTTCTGTCATGGTAATTTCAGGTAAAATGTTATCTTTATTTTTTTAAGCTTCAGATCAAGATGACATTTTATGCAAAGTTTGATCCTTTCCGGGAGATTGATATGAAAACGTTGAATTAGAATATAGATGCTGATACCGTGTTTATTGACAATGGAATTAGTTTATTGAATTTGGAATTAGATAGAATCAGAGGTTCCCCATCTCTAGAAAAACCAAATGTGAGAATATGACTCGGCGATTCATTTTCATGTTGCCTGACACAATATTGATCCTTTTCACACCCCTAACATTTTGAAAAATGAATGTTAATATCTGTACAAGATGTATTTAAGGACAAAAGTAGAAGACCAGTAAGATTGCCTTTTGTTTCCTCATAAACTTCTATGGTATGCTACAAAGACCTGTTTATAGCTTAGAAAGTTTGCTGTAAAATTATTTTGACGTTGCTCCTTGCTTGAGTCTATTTGTTGTAAAGCATGCCGAGGCAATCATGATTCATGGCACATTGGTTCCCAGGCTTCTAAAAGTTGTTAGGTTTATACTTTTGAGTTTAATCACAAATAGGAACTTTCTTAGAGTTGGAAGATTTTAATCGCCACTTTTAGAAAAAAAAATACCAATTGGAAATAAATAATCGTTTTAAAACCATATATATTTGGAATTTTTTTTTGTTTTTTCTTTCGCTTTCTTCTCTGCTTGCTCTCTTTCAAATCAATGTGACTTCGATCATGAGGCCAAGCCATTGTATATTTCTCCATTAAACTATGCTTTGAGTGTGGAATTGTCATGAACTCTTCTCAGCAACTTTTGATTAAGATCCTATATCGGTTAGTATTTTTTTTAATCTACTGTTAGTGATTTATTGTTTCCCAAATGCTATTTTTGTTTCCCTCCAAATGCATTGGTCTTCCCTATTGTAAGAAACTTCTTGATAGATGTGTTTAAACTGCTTGATATTTCCTTCTCCTTTTCCTTTTATCTTCTTTTCACGTGCTGTAGCTGATACCAAAGTTTTTCAAATTTTCTTCCGATGAGTCTTTAAATGTTTTTGGTTGATTCAACTTGCTTTAAAATAGAAACTGTTAATATTTTAATTTGCTTGGACAGTTTTGTGGTATGAGTAGTGTAACCTAGAGCCTATCTGAACCATAACTGACACAAACCATTTTAGATTGCAGCCTCTATTTTTAGAAGTGTTTAGAATGTTAATATTTTAAGTGAATGTTGTTTGCTTCAATTTCATGTTTATACATGCGGAAGAGTGAGAATTGTAAAGCTTTGTGAATGTTGTTGTCCCAAAGATATCAGGAAAATTTAGATACGAACTGAATTAATACGTTTGGTGATTAGATATGATATAAAACATTGGGTCATTAAGGATTCTATATTAGTAGGTTGGGTTTTACATGATGCAATTATATGGTGTTTTCTATATCACTTTTTAAGGATTCTTATGTAGATAAAACATTTATCTTCTGCAATACTTACTTAGAATTGGAGCAAACGCTATTTCATTTTATGTTTTATGTTCTGTTCTGGTTCTCAATTTTTACATGCTTTTTAATACTCTTGCTTTTCTTTTTGATCTGTTTTGTTTCTTAATCTGATGTTGTTGATTACAATAGCCTGCACCACTATACTTGTCTTAGTTATAAAATTTATACTGTTACTCAAGCTAGCATAGAAATTAAGAAATGTAGGATTTGTCCATCTAATCATAACATACTAGCAATCTGATCATGAGTAGAGTTTTGTGCCTACCTTGTATCTTTATTGGTCTTGGTAAATGTTCAATATTCTAGAAGGTTTATGTACTGAAGTAAAACTTCAGTTAAATTTAACAGACCAGACACGGTTTGAGAAGATCATAACAAAGTAGATAATAATAAATAAAAGAAAACACCACTGGTAGCCAGAAGTGCAGGATATGAAAGAAGTTGAAAAACTAGAGTTAGGAGGTCTCAATTGATGAGTAGGGCTTGAAACATCATAGCTCAAGTCTAGATAATACATTCCTACACGTCACATGGCATAAAAGCACATACCCAAATGCTTTAAATTTATAATTGAATGGCTATGGCACTATACTATACATAAACGATGTGGCTTTAGCCATGACTATTAGAATAACTATTAGACTATAGAAATAAAACTTTCCAACATGGCATAACTGTTGCTACAAGCATGTATCTCCTTAACTGTTGTAAAATTTTGTATACATAGTAGAAGCATTAAATTTGCTGGAGTCTCCTAATTATGTTTATTTTACTTAAATTTGTGTCTCTGGATTGACTTGGAAGTATACGTTCTAATAATTTTTGGGTTACAACATATAGTAAAATAAAGATGGCAAGGGGATTCTTTTATTTTATTGTTATCTGAAATCAATCCTTCCAGCGCTATAAACAAGTCATATTATTTGGGATTACACTTCTGTTCCTGCAAAACAGGATTTGGATCTACTTCCCATATGATTATCACAATGGCATCAATCTTAGTTGAAAATTATACTTCCTTTCACAATTTTTGTATAATTTTTTTATGTGCAGAGAAAAAAAAAAGTTGTGGAATGCTGCATTGAGGGGCTTTTGTGATTTTCTTGGTTGAGACTTGAGAGAAGTGGTAGTTTTGCTCTTAGAAAAAAAAAGGCTATGCAGTTAAGGTACCAAATATGTTATAGAACAGTACCATGAAACGATAAAAATGTATTAGGAGATAAGTTTTCTTGGAGATTGTACAATAATTCATTTGCAGCTATATATGTTTCTATATATTCTCATCATCTTTCTTCAAGAAGTTTTTGTGTGTAGGTGATCCAATCTACATAATTGTTGTCTGTTGTATATGTGAAGCCTTTGAATTTTAGGTGGGCATAAAGGAACTCAATATCTTTTTTTTTTTATATATATAACAGAGATAAACTAATTTCATTCAACTAAAACTGGATTACATCAACCCTTGCACATCATGCCATATAATTTGGGAAATACATTCCGGAAAGGAATTCCACCAAACTACATGGTCATCAAGATGCCAAGAAAACTTTGCTACACTATGAGCTACAACATTAGCACTACGGCCCCTATGTTGGAACTCAATATCTTGATGTTCTATTTTCATAGATATTTCGTGCTAACTTTGGTTGGTGCAATTTGCATTCCTTGCTCATTTGAATTAAATCATTTTAGAAAAATATTGTGAAAACTCTGTCATAGTTTGTGTGGAAAAACTAAACTGCAATAGTGTAGCATGGAAAATTTTATGAGATGATATTTGCACCTATTGATGATATGATAGGGTTTATCTAAAACCAAATGGTAGTCCTACACAAACCACATTGATGTGTTTATGGAGATTTTTTGCTTTATACTTGCTTGATATATGTTGTTGTATATGGGCTTTGTCACCTGCTCCAGATACCTAACAAAATCAACATTTTGCTGAAGGTTTGCTGCCAAATGATTGAAAAAATGTTTTTTTTTTTTGTTTTTGGGGTTTCTATGAAAAGTAAGTTGTATTATGGGAGTTTATCTTTGCTTTGCATTCTATCTTCAATTCATTAATGAGTTCCCCTTATATGCTTGAAAGCAATAGACTTTGTCCAGATTTCTTCTCTCTTCTTGGTGTCAATGTGTCTTGGTGGAACATATTTTTCTCTTCTTAAAGCTTCTGACAATAATTGATGTTCTATTTTGATTGACACTTCATAGAGCATTTTATGTTTTTTGCATTTATTAAAGAAACCTAAAATGCCTGTTATTAAAGAGACCTAGGATGTACAACTTGCAATTGATCATGGAAATTTTTGACTTTTTCAATTTAGCATTTGATGCTGGTCTCAATTATATGCTAAAGATGATCACATATAAATATTAATATAAATTTCTAAAATACCTGGCAATTCTAACTTATCATAAGATGATGTATCATGGAAAATATAAGTCCGCGCATTTGCGCAGGCTATATTCTCGTAATATATAATTTAGGAAACCAACAAACATATTTATAATTCATTCATCTAACAAACATATTAAAAAACAATAAAAAAATATTTTGATAGGTAAACAGTAACATTCAAATATGAAAGATGATGGATAGTTAATGTAGCTCAAAATTTGAGTTGATGGGATTTGATAAGTCCAATATAAGATTATTTTAGATAAAATCATCAAATTTACATTTAAGAAATCAAATGTCAATACTTTTAAGTATGAAAAGCTTTATACAACCGCAAATAAATTTTATAAAAGCAAAGTTATAAATGAATATAGTTTTGTATAATATATAAGATATATTTATTATATAAATAAATTTATGGTTTAATATATCATATCAAACTATCTAAATTTGTAGATTTACTCTTTAATAAACAAAAAACAAAAAATAAAAACTAGAGAAAATTAGTGGTGAGCAACAAGACCCCTCTTCATAGTGGAACAGGCAACCCCACTTGCCCATGCAGGGGTGGGAGCCCTTACCCCATAGGAAGAAATATCAACAGGGACGGGAGCCCTTACTCCATAGGAAGAAATATCAACAGGCGCCTCTACTTACACATATTTCATATAAATATATATATACATATTTATAACTATATTTATTATTAATTTGACTATATATAAAAATAATAATAAGTATTAAATATATTTTTTCATTTAATATTACGTGCAAGTTACAATTTAGCCTAAAGTGACCTTATATTTTAGGCTATACAGAATGTTGAGTGACTAAGGTTGCAATTCAGTACCGAGTCGCTGCGCATACGGTGCCCGCCTTTGTCAATTCTTTGTCTTCATTATTTTTCATTTTTCATCGAAACGGACTTTTTTTTTAATGATTCATTCTTATATCTACAAATAGGAGTTATCGAAGAGTTATGATTTAAGCATAATTTTTATCAGTTTTTTGTATATAATTATATATCAAACAAATGTATTTATCTAAACTTGTTACTTTTATAATTATTTATAAAAAATACACCTTAATTAAAAAGAGATTTTAATTGATATTACTTAATTTATAGGATTTGAATTTTAAAATTACATGATAATTAAATGATGTACAATGTAAAAAATTTAGAATTTGTCATACATTTAATCGGTTGAGTTTAAAAGGTAATCAGCCATATAATGTGAAAAATTCAGATTCAAATGGCAATTGGCATTTTCATTTCAACCCAGCACATCCAAAGATCAACAGAAACAAATTACATTAATGCTGTTTTTAAAAATTAAAAAAAAAAAAAAAGAGTCGCATGCATCTTATTGTGATGCAAAATATAAACGAGTAGGTTCTTCAAAACAGAGGAAAACACAGAGTAACCCTTTCCTTTGTTCTCCACATGCACAAACACGTACACATCGCACGCTTCCATCAAACTCGATCGGGCCTTCTATGAAATTAATGTACTTTGACTTCCTTCACATCCTTCTCTGGCTTCTCAGTTCTAGGAATGACAATATTCAGAACTCCATCCTTCAACTCCGCCTTAACCCCCTCAATTTTGGCATCCTCGGGTAGCAACAAGCTTGTGTGATAGTAGCCATAGCTCGCAGCTGACCAAGACTCATCGTCCGAGTCGTCTTCGTTCTCTTCCTTGTGCTCGCCGGTTATTGTTAAAACTCCATCATCGATGGTGATCTTCAAGTCTTCTTTGGATAGCCCCGGCACCTCATACCGCAACACGTAGCTGTTTTCCTTCTCTTTTACGCGGCCGCTGAGTGTCCAGGGGGTTATGTTCAATTTCTCGAACAGACTGTTTATATTCTGGGTTGCTTGCATCAGCGCATTTCCAAGCCCCGAGGAAAAGAAATCTATACATATATAATTAAATATGCATGTCACTAGCTAGCAGCAAGTATTTTAAGGAGATCCTTATATATTCTTCGAGAGAGAGAGAGAGAGAGAGAGAGAGAGAGAGAGAGAGAGTACCATAATGGGCAGGAGAAAAGTCACGACGGCCCTTGTTCCTCCACAGCCACCTCTTGCGTTGCCTCTTTGGGAATAACTTGGATTTCTTACCACCTTCAGAAACAGCTACATCTTTGTCATGTTCGGTTTTTTCACCAGCCACCTTATTAACATCTGCTGAAGTAAACGTCCTCACAATCTCATAATTTGATCCCCACCTCTGTCTCTGAACACCACCATTAACACTCCTCTCAAGAGCACCTTGACCCAGCAAAAAATTAGAAGCCCACACCCTTTGTAGGATACTCTTCGAAGCTAAACGAGGCAAGGCGGCCATCGATCAGTTTTTCGATCCCTTAATTAGTTCGTAGAGTAAGAAACCTTGACGATCGAGTGCTAATTAGAAGAACATCTGCTGAACTGGGGTGAGAGGGCAGGTAGCAAGGAAATTTAAAGAGGCCGCTGCTTTGGTTTGGACAGTTGGAGTAGTCTCTGGGAGGTATTAGATCAGATGACGTCAGAAAAGTATATATAGGTGATTGACAGAGGGATGGTTCTTGGCCCTTCTCAAACATACCACTTACTATGCTGAATGAGGAAGAGTGTTCTAGAGGGAAATGCATCTGATGTCACTTCCTTCCTTTGTTTTGTTTCTTTTTTTCTTATAACTTCTTCTTTTCCTCACAAAATGAAAAGCTTTGCAGATATGTTAAGAGGGATTTTTTTTTTCTAAACATGATCATATTATAAAAATAAATTAGGAAAATGGTATTTATTAAATCTTATTTAAAAGCATTCTCATTAATTTGATCAAATGAAAAAAATAATCAAAATTTGAATAATTTATATTAAAAATACTCCACATTAAATTGGCTATATCTAAAATAATTTAGATTTCATCTGAAGTATTTGATCAAAGATAGAAGACTAAAATTGGTTTTTCAAATATTAAAATACTAATTTCTCAATTTTTAGTTATTAGTATTAAATGACCTTTGAAAATATAATTTTTTTAATATTAATATAATTGGAATATAATTATTATTAATATTAAATTGGTAGAATTACAAAATGTGATGAAAATAAATTAAATAAAAAAAATGTATTTTAATTAGAATATAATTATTATTATTATTTTGATGAAAGGAATATAATTATTATTAATATTAAATTAGTAGAATTACAAAATGTGACAAAAATAAATTAAATAAGAAATTATTAATTTAATAATATTTTTTTATCATATAGAGAGTGAATGATTAATCCAATCTAAAGATTGGATTTAAATTAAAGAAGCAAATTCTAAAAAGTGTTGTATGAACTAAATTTTGAAGATGGATTTAACCAATCCAATGAGGATGTTCTAAGAAGAAAAATAACACAAGGTTAATCGTTTTTACTATAAAATTCTGGCATTCATTGGGATAGTTTTATAAGAGGTATCTAGGCAAACACATTCTTTGTTGCGTCCCATTACGCGTTATGCGTTCACCAATTCTGATTTCGATAAGTTTTCTAAGAAAATCATTCCTTGAAGGACTTTAAGAGGGAGTTAGTCATTAAATATTTAAAAATGAGGATTAAAATGTTAAAACATGGAATTTAAGGGATTTTTTGTTTTTTGTTTTTTGTTTTTTGTTTTTTTGTTTTTTTTTTTTTTTTTTTTTTTATAAATGTGATAAAATTCAGAACTGATTTGATCTTCAAATAGAAACGAATCTGAACACGTAGATATTTGATTTTAGAATCAAACGATATAAGACATGGGACCTTCCTGGAATAGCATTGGGTATAAATAGATGCTCGGAAAATAAAAGGATATAGAACGGTTTCTTAAATTTGTGTGCAAATCAAAGATGTAAATTTGGAGATGGTCGTATTAAATCAGAAATATATATATTATATATATATTCAATCTAAAAATAAAAATAAAAACGAATTAATGAAATATTGCTCAGTCTAATCAATTTTGGACAATGTTGAAAAAAGTTTCAGCTTTATTATTTACAAATTTTTTTTTTTTTTTTAACTTTTATCTCCTCACTTTTGATCAAATATTACTAAATTTTTTTGATAAATGTGCAAAAGTATATTTTTTGAAAGATAATTTCAATCTATCCAATGAGAATGCTCTTAATGTGTAGGAACCTGCCGGCCTCATCAAACTGAATGTCTAACCTTTCCCGCATTTGAAGACAGCTGAAAGTTAATTATGGGAACAAATTAGGAAACAAAACCCAGCTGGAGTTTAGCCATGCAAACCAAGAAATCCGGTTACAAGGTAATAATTTTTTAAGAGAAAAAGGGAGGAGGGAATTTATCACAAGCCCTAACTTGAAAGTGCTGGTAGCATTCGAGTCAGTGTAGACAAGGTTTTAATAAATTTTGCAAAAATTGCCCCCCCAAGAACGCCACGGGCAGCCGGTGTCATAATTTGAATCAAATGTAATACAAGCATGTCTAAAAGGCCTGAATTATAGGATGATGTTTCTGCTGATATATAAGCCGCAATTTGCTCAAATCACCCACCCCTTACCATGGAAGCAACTTGAAATTTAGAACAGCTATGGCCGGTTTTGATCTCAAAAACCTTTGACGCATCAAACACTTATGCTGCTCAATCATATAATCCCTCCTGCTCCCAGATGTCCACAAGAAAATCTACCATTTCCTGAGTTCAGGATCAACAAAGTATTAAATAAAGCATGGTATCATGACTATCAGCATTCAGCATTTGAGGGCAGAGGCTTACAACAAGTGGTATAGGCTGAGGGAATGGCTTGTTGCTCCCAAGCAAACTTTCATACGATGCATTCCAACTGCAAAGCCAGGATTTGTTTTTTAAATCAATGCACAGACAATGGGTGCTGCAGCATAAGATTAAAGAAACTAATTCATGAATAACCAATAACCACTTTACAATCTAAGGGGTATATTTCCAGAAACTGTTCTCCAACATTTCCTATATCTTCCACTCAATGCTTCTTTAATGCTTAAACTCAAGTAACGAGATCCTAAAGTGCCAGCCAAACTAATCAGACAGGAGACATGGGATGCGACACCAAAATTCAACTCTTTCTTTGTACTTTTGTTTTGTAGGGTCAAAGGCCAAGGCCAAACATTGCCCGGCAAAGAAATGGGTCTGTTCAGCAAGATGGTCTACAATGAAATGGATAAATTAAATACAATGAAGGTAAAGAAAGTATTCGCCTAAGGGTAATCATCCTCTCTCTTTTAAGGCAGGGGAAGTGCAAGGGGGGAGTGACGAGTTTCACCCAAAGGGAGGGGAAATAAGGAGATTCAAACTGGTAACCTCCAGAGTCCGTTTCATGAGGCATGATCCCCAACCAATTGTGCTACCCCTTGGGGCTTTTTGGGATGATATTATTTATTGAAATCCTAATATAAATAACTTAGATTCAGATTGTACAGAGGGGGAAAAAAACTTGTTCCTCTTATTTGGAAGGAACATGATATAAATCCATCTTCATGTGCTGTCAAACTCCAAAGGGAAATAATAAAACAAAATAAAAATCAAACTCGCCCTCCTCTTCCCTTCTCAGATTTCAATGAAAAATATTAACTTAAAAGTCGCAATAACTGAAAACAAATATTATTAACCGATGAATAAACTTTTTGATAAGTTAGGCCGGGCAAGTAATTAATTATCATTCCTTTTGAGAGAGAGAGAGAGAGAGAGAGTAAAATAGGCACAAACTCACATGGTAGATCAAGTATCTTTTTCTTTTAATGAAATTAATTATTTCCCACGCAAAGATTAGAGCAACTCACCTTAATTTGGGTTCTCGTGTCTGTTGAACCCTGTTCTCGGACCTCTTACTTCCTACCCAACGCTGCCTAGTCTGATTCCAGAGAAGAAGACCTATTGCCCGTACAAGATAGGAAATGTAAGTTCCACATAATCAAAACCAAAATATGGACAAATACACAAAGTCAACACGAGACAAATTCAAAAGCAATATGCTGTACCATCTACAACATCCTACAAATGTCTTGAAATATCAATTGGGTTCCTATATATGGTATATAGTGAACACCCCCCCCCTTTTTTTTCCTTCCCCTTTATGGACAAATACATAGACAAAGTCAACATGAGATAAATGCAAGAGCAATATGCTGTACCATCTACAACATCCTACAAATGTCTTGAAATATCAATTGGGTTCCTATATATGGTATATAGTGACCCCCTCCCCCCCACCAAAAAACAACACACGCACACCAAAAGGAGAGTTGAACTTGAGACCAACCACAGCTGTGGCTGACATATGCACTTAACATTCAAGTAGGAGTAAGAACTTGCCATGATTTACAAATTCAGAAGGAGTGCTAGCATTTCCAGCAACACCATGCAAATCCAGAATTTGATTGGTTGTACTGATTGATGATATGCTTCCTTGCGACTGAACTGCACTGTTGTCCATATCCCACGTACTGGTGGTCCAGAAACCCTCTGATATGCTAGGATTTTTCACCTTCCTACCTTGAATCTGCACTACTTTTGATTGTGTATCCAATGAGGTAGTTATTGTTGGCTTGGTATAGAGACCAAGACAACCACTGCTCTGTTACAAAGCGAATTCTGTTCTGTTACAAATCTCATATAATAATAGAGCCGAGAGCAGCCATCACAAACTAAAAAACTTCAAGCTGATACCTAGATAAATTGTCCACATAGAACCTTCTCTTTCTATCTATCTCAACCCACAAAGAAAAACTATCATTTTATAAATGAACAATAGAAAATCACATATGAATAAATCGCTAGACAAAGAATATGAAATTAGCAACTAAATCACCCATCACTTTTGTTGAAAGAGCAACACCCCCCAACAAGTAGAAACTGTACGGGGAAAAGTGGAGAGGAAAGAGTTCAAATAGTCATTCTTTTATAAGGTTCAAAGAATCATTATTTGGTGTACAGCTAGAATCCATGGATATAGAAACACTGCTTAATAAATAGCATCAATTCCTTAGACCTCAAGTTGCTAACAAGTTTTTTCATGCTTTTTGGGAGCAAAAGTTTGAGGTGCCAAACACCAGTGTTGTTAAAGACACCAGATGTAATAATGCACAAAGGTCTCATGAGGCCTAGGGTGCAGGGTCAAGCAGATATGCATTTTTTAAATACATATCAAGTCATGCAAGATCATTATTTTTGGATCCTAGAATGCTACGGAACTAAATAGAAGATCAATGATTTGTATAAGGGTGAATCAAAGAGCAAGTGAAACCAATGCCCTGTTTACAAAAGGGCAACTCAATCCATTTAAACAGGCGTGATCTTAGATTGGAATTAGACTGGAATTAGACTGTATTACGCGCATTTAGCGATATAAGGATAAGGAAACATATAGGTTCGCTTTTGACAACAGGGCAGATAAGCAGAACATTATACCATCTCCAAGATCACATCATATGATCGAAAACCTGGACTCAACAGGGGGCTCATCAAGGTGTCTAGTCTGGTTAAATTGAAAGTTCCAAATTCTTTCATCCAATTTAATATAACAGAATATAGAATTCCCCATCCCCCCCCCCCCCGGGGGGCGGGATAAAATAAATAAATAAAAAGAACAGGACATGATGAACTATGAAAATTTGTAACTTTGTTCTTTCGGTTATAGTGGTTGCGCTATACATGATCATGTTGCCGAGCTGATTTGAGTATGTCAGTTTCTTAATGAAGCAAACTACATGATTTACAGGTCTGCAGTGCCCATATTATTTTCTTTATTCAACGTCAACTCATTTTTTCCTTCGTTTTCCCAAACAACTAAAACCACAACAGATTCTAATTCAAACACGAGAAAAGAAAAACCCAAAGCATGAAGATTAATTGAACCAAAAATATCCATACAACTCCAAATCTTTAATGGGAATCAGAAAAAACTTACCCCATGTCATTCAATACAAGAAAGACCTACGAAATCCTTATCAGATCCACTTAGAAACTTGACGGGGAGAATCAAAGCTCAAAGGGAAACCGATTCCAGGAAAGAATACAACAGAAAGCCCTCCTATGTGCCAAAAAAATTATGGCCATCAGGGAAAAAATTAGAACAAACATGAAAATAAGAGAAGAATAATATTTTTTTTTTTAAATAAAATTTGTTTTCTTCAATCAAGGGAAAGAAAAAGACCCGTGAGATTGCGTAATTGAAGACTCACTATCTTTCTCTTTCCTGGAACCGAAAGCAGGGATGGCCTTTCGGATCGCTGGTTGCTTAACCTGTTCCTCTTCTCTAGCAAGTATTTGGACGAAGGAATAAAGAGAGGAACAGGGGGAATTCAACCAATATTATATTATATATACAGACGGAAAAATGGTTGGGTGGAGATTAGGCTCCCCTGCAGTTTTCCACTGTCAAGTTGTTCTTTTTGGTGGCGCTGATTTCCGACACCTCAGCAATCCCATAAGTCAATGACAATCTACCGCCCACGAGACATCCATTATGGTTCATTTTTGTTCCTGTCTTTATTTATTTATTAATTTTTATTTTTGGGAAACAAATCAATTTACTTATATTTTCATATTTTTATTTTTTCTAATCCGATTAAAGGTGGTCTTAATTTATATATATATAATATTGAGTAAAAACCGATTAAAGGTTGTCTTAATTTTATGTGAAAATTCGAGTGAAAACATAGTCTATGTGGCACATGATACCAAATTTCATCCCAAAAAATGTACTATTCCCATGCAAGAAAAATAATACACTTTCAAGATTATTTAACTCATAAATATATTCCATATTACATTTCATACAAAATTTATAGCCTTGGAAAATTTTGACAAGAAAAATGAGTATCAGGACCCAAATTTCACTGCAAAAAATCTGTCCAAAGCCTGAATGATAGAGAGCCCAATTGGTCCTCGGACCCATGATCAGCGTTACTATTTAGGCCCCCACGAAAAATTAGATCAAATCAAAGTAAACAAAGTTAGCAGTCAAATCTTTTAAAAACCCCAACTTTATGTGTGGAGAAGATTCGACCTTTGTCCGCTCGGCTTGAATCATGTGATTGGGGGTTGAGAAAGCAATGGAAAATGACGCAGATTAAATTCAATTGCCAGCATCCGTACCCAGAAAATGTTGTACTGTACCTTGTCGTTCTCTTGGGATTTTCTCTTCCCCCTTTCTGTTTAAACCAATGAATACCTTCCTTTTGGCAGATTCACAAATAAATACATTTTAGTTGCAGGACCATTTTGCTTCCTTAAATTTTATTTTCGAGTGGGAAATTAACTTGTTGGGATTGTTGATGCTTGATAGAATACAAATGGCCAGGCCAAAAGCAAGCATCCTTATTGGTGATTTGGGATTAGCTTTTGGGGTTTTGTTCTTCTCTCTTTCTCAGCAGTGCCTTGTTTTATTGCTTTTGGTTGAGAAACAATGCAAAGATCATAGCATTTTCTACTTTATTCAACTCTACATCTTCTTGAGCGATTCTTTTTCTGGGTTTTTAACTTTTTTTTTATCTTCGAATCATTGACCATAAAAGATCATAAAGAAAACCATGAGCAGAAAAAGGGCTTTTCAGATTCTTGTCAAAGGCAAAAAACAGGAAATCAAAGCATGCATAATGCCTTAAGTGCAGTGCGCACCATATTGTCTGCCACTCTCTGGAATTTGCACCACTGGATGTGAAGTCTCAACCGTTTCATTAAATAAAATTGATAATCTGCAACCCCATTTTCACAATATCTACCACCACCTACCAATATAAAGTCCACCCCCCCCCCCCCCCCACAAACCAAAAAAAAATCAACAAAGTAATAAAAATAGAGAGATGTTATTGTCTGTTACCAGTTGATTTGGTCAATTTTGTTGGGCTGGTTTGATATGTTAGCTCACAGACAACTGTACATGACTCAATTATTGAAGGGGGGAGCTCAAGTGCTCAACACATATTTGTTCTTTGGTTCCAAAGAAAGGTCACTCTCAAAACTCACATGAATTCGCCCTTTGCAATTAATTCAAACTTTTCTTCAACCTTTATGATGGGTTGGGTCTTTCAATCAAGTCAGCTTGCTGCGATCTAATAAGCCATTGGTCTTTAACTCGGCTCTAATTATCCACAATCCAAAAGCAATTGTCTTTCACAACCCATCCCACCACACAAGCCTGTCTTTATCTTGGGTGAATCCTGAATGTTCTATTTTTTAAGAAAATTACAAATCCCAACTTGAACAATAATTGAATATTAGCAAATAGACGGATAATCATCTAACAAATTAGTTAGCCAATATACAGTATATTCGAACGAGCATGAGTCTGGTCCACCTAATGTCTTCCTTTCCTTTTTATTTTTTAAGATGGAAGGATGATATGGCTGAATATTATATTACAATGACTATGTTCTTAAATATAAGCATCAGAAACTATTTCGAAGAATTTGATTTTTTCTTTTCTGGAATAATAAAAAAAAAAACCAGAAAATGGCCCCTTTTAATAAATTATTATTACCATGAATAGTTTAACGCAATTCAAGCGAATGTTAGAATGAAACTGACCATTACATTCCATTATTGAAATTATGTATAATTAATATAAATTTGGATGGAAACAAAACTCTACCCAATACTTTCTTTTCTGTTTCTAATGTAAAAACGATGATTACCCAAGTATTTACAAACCACAAGAAAATAAAGATTTTTCTTCTTGTGAGAGCCATACGAGAAAATCTAAGAAGTTTACACCTCATCAACATGAGCACTGCATTCTTTGCACACGATCTTTGAGAATTCCATTGTACAGAGCAATCCGATTCTCTGGCATTCCACGAACTCCACGGATTTCGTTTCTGCAACCCATTCCACGCTTCGTTTTCTCCTTCCTGTATTTGTCGCCATTCCCACTTGGGTCCTTCACATCCTCTGCAAATTGCACTTTCTTCTTCTTTCTCTCCCTTTTCTTTTCCTCTACAATAACGAAGAGAAAACACAAACATTTGTTAACCTGAATGATCTGACGTGTTGGGCCGCTGCGCAAAACAAACATCCCAAAAAAGAAAAAAAAAAACATATTAAAAGTGAAATAATACAAGGGACTTACGTACCTGAATATAAGCAAGAACGTAGAATTTTCTTTTCCGGGTGCTGGGGATTCTGATTTTCCGAAATCTGGGTTGGGGGGAAAGACTTGTGCCGACAATAAGCAAGAAACAGAGCTGTGCTAGAGATAACCATGGCGGTGGCCAAGACCAAACCTTGTGATATGGAAGACATAGCGAAACAAAAACTCAAAAGAAAACAAGAAAGAAATATATATTTTCTGTACAAAGATGTGTACAGACTACAGAGAGAAGAGATATACAGAGAAATAGAAAGTCGTGTATTATAATGTGAACAGAATTGAAGGAAAAGTTGGGATTTAGGAGCTGTTAAAGAAATTTATTAAATAGACGTGAGCATCTGGATTTCTCGGGTGCTTTTTTTGGCATCGAGAGAGAAGGAAAAGGAAGAGGCAAGACTCAAGACTCAAGAGGCGTTCGGTGTGTAAATTGTGTTGTGGGAGTGCCTGGGAAAATCTGGAGTCTTTCTGGTGAGGTCGGCAGTCAAGTTGACTAGCAAGGGGTGGGGGTGGGTGCCTAGAAGTTGTGATTAATGAGCCCGGGTAAGTTGGAACGAGCGCAACTACTTCTAATTATAAAAATGTTAATTTATTCAATATAATTGATTAATTAATTTTTTATTTAATAATTAAGAAAGTGAATTTTAATAAAAATTAATATTCTTAATCTATTTTTTAAAATAATTAGAAATATATTAAAAACTAATTAAAGAAAAAATAATAAAAAAATTTTGCATTTACATTTATCAATCAATTCTTCAGTTGAATTTCGTCCTGGAAGCGCGGTCCTTCTAATCAGCCCTCTGCCGCTTGTTAGTCTTCAACCAAGAAATGGGTTTGACTCATATTTTCCAATAATATAGGAAACTTCTTTTTATTAATTATTAATAATATCCCATTATTTGCAGGTTGAAGAACCTAATTTTCATTATTTTTTAATTAAATCCTTTTATTTTTCTCCTTTTTATTTTGGGTACACGTACGGAGGTGCAACTCTGATTGGTTTCTGAAAGCCCCGTACAAAGTCCATTCCACAGCGGATAGAATAAATGACAACATCAATGTCATCAACGTGGAAGCTTCGTAGTTCAGAAGCACCTACTTTGAGCCACGTGTCCAACAGAACCAACGAATACGGACGATGTAGACAGAGAAGGCCTGCGTCACGTTGCTGTTGGAATTAGGGGTGTCAAATCGTGTTAACGGGTCGTGTTCGTGTCGTGTCAAGACATGTATATTATACTATATAGGTCAACCCTAACCCGACCCGTTAAGCTTATCGTGTCAAAATCTCAAACCCTAACCTAACCCGTTAACATAACGTGTCGTATCGTGTCAACCCGTTATGACCCATTAGTAAATATTAAGAAATATATTAACACGACATAATATGATTCGTTTCAACCTATTTATGTAAATGAGTTGAATATATCCAAAATTAATCCGTTTGACTTAATTAAATTTAACATAAATTTATATAAATATTAAAATCATAATATCTATAAAACTAATAACACTAATTATAAGTTTAAATTACAATCTAAACAATAAAATATCAAAATTAAAATTCTAACAAATTTACATTTAAGTATAAGAATATAATTTTAATTTTAATTTTCTTAGCGTGTCATAACGTGTCATAACAGGTTAAAACAGGTTGACCCGTTATCAACCCGTTAAGCAATCGTGTCATAACGGGTCAACCCGTTTTGACCCGAAACCCGTTAAGACTAAACCCTAACCCGCTATTATCGTGTCGTGTTCGTGTTGGATTAACGGGTCGTGTAAGAAATTGCCACCCCTAGTTGGAATAGCGTATACGACTAGGAAGACCTCGCCGAATATTTTACCCGACGGTTAGAAAAATTTATCAGTCTCATCTCCGTCGGCATCATGGTAATGATAGGGATATCCTATTTTATGTATGAGTAATGTTATTTATTTTTTTTCTTATTAATTATATTGTGATATTCAATAATTATAAATTACGATAGGGATATCCTATTTTATTTTTGAGTAATGTTATTTATTATTATTTTTTTGTTATTTTGTTATTATTTTATAATGTGATATTAAATAATTATAAATAATTTATTATATTTTACTTTAATAATATATTATAAAATAATAAAATATATTTCTTTTTTTCACGTGCAAGCTAGTCATAAGAGAAACACAAATACAATCAAATCAAAAGCGAGGAGAATAGAAAGATTATGATTGTGCAGAGTGATATAACATATTTATTCATTTTAAATAATAAATGTGTTATGTCTTATATAATAAATGATTGTGTAGTGCATACTTTCTTTTTACCTTACTATTATAGTAAAAACTTGATTATTAAATTTTAAAGTTTATTTTAAATTAGATTAGTCCACGTAAGTGTAAAAACTTTAAAATGGTTTTACTGTTTTGCGACGCTAGTTAATTAATGACTTATTTTGTTTAGGAAAAATTGTCATAAAATCAAGCACCCATTTTTGCACAGAAAAAATAGATAGAATTTGCTTTCAAAGTAAAACAAATAGGGGGAGAAAACTCATGAGACAAACAAACAATACTCGTCACTCGTCAGCATCAAACTCAGATAGCATTACCACATCTTTCTATAGGTCCAGCCATAACTCATAAGAAATAAGCATCCTAAATAAGATACAACTACGTACAAACAGTAATTAACACCACTAAGTGGTAAGGATTGAAGGCATGTAGTCAGACTTGGCACCCAGAACACGAGCCTTAGTATCAGGGAAGAACTCGAATCCAGGTAGCTCTGTGACTTCCCCTTCGGAAGCTACCCTGACGGGGTAACGCAGCAAGTGACCGGGCAAATCATGCTCAAGTGTCTCGCTTGAATATAGATCCCAATATTTGTCAGCAATCTGGTTCACTTTCTTGATGCATTCCTCATTTTCTGGATTAAGGAAATCATTGTCAAGCATGCCAAGGTGCCCATACCACAGTGCCATGCGGAAACCATGGATCTGCCCGCGTGCTGGCTGCCTATTTGCGAGATGATAAGGTTGGTATGCTCCCATTGCTATCTCTGAGTCCCTAGCACCATCCATCGATCTTTGGTTTATATTGGCAGATCCAACTATTATATATTCATCGTCAACTGCAAAAGATTAATGGGTTATGATCTCAATGATTTGATATGAACTGTTTACATCCAAGTTGAATAGAATCCAATTGAGATTGAATGAAATTGTGATTTCTTACCAATCATCATCTTGGCATGTACATAGATCATGAAGCGCCTGGCCTCTTGGGCTCTGAAATAATCCGTACCAGGTTCTGGTTTTTCTGAAGGCTCATATTCTCCATCCTTCTTTACCTCCCGATTTCCAAGGCAGAAAAATGTTAAATAGTTTCGAGGATCCTCCTCAATACCCTTGGCTTTGAGAGCTTGAATAACATCTTTATACATCATCTCCATTGTCCTTTTCTGCCAATCTAATATTGCTTGAACTGATCCAGTCTCTGGTATACCCTCCGGCCACATTGGGACAACAATATAGACCCTGAACTTCTCCCCTGCCTCAATCTTACTAACAATCTTAAGTGAAAGCTCCTTTGGAATCAGATGCAGAGCACCGATGTCCTCAGGCTTAATACCATCAGCACTCCAGGCATAGGAGCTTCCGAGGAAATACTGATTCTCGATATAAATGAATTTCTTTGCACGTCGAATGGCATTAATATAAGCATCTTGAATACTTCGATCAATAATATTATCCTTCCCACTAACAAGCCCAGCTCTAGTCGCGTCTTCAGGAGCCTCTGGGAAGCCAAAAGCAGCCCCACCATCAATGGATCTAAACAACTGCACATTCCAAGTCTCATGGTCGTCTGGGAACATAACCGGAGATGCGGTAATAAGAGTACCATCAAGATCAAGATCTCTGATCTTAACAAGTAAATCTTTACCGCCCTGCTTTCTCCACCTCTGCTCAAAATTATATAGGACATCCCAAGCAATGGGTCCTTCAAGTCGGGAGTGTATATCGTGCCATGGTTCCCTTGGGCCACCTTTTTTGATTGAAGCACCTTCAAAATTTGGCTGATGAAAATCATCATGATGTGCTGTGTCCAAAGTCCTGAAAAGTGAATGAAAGGGAGTGTCATATCTCCCATCACAAAGATCAATACCCCCAACAAAGCTCACAATTCTCCTCTTTTGTGATCCTCCTCCTCCAAAAGGCATCTCACTGTCCACCACCACAATCTTCTGGTGATGAGTGAACATTGTAGAGATCTCTATATCTTGAATAATGCTCCCACCATCATCAGGATTTCGGGGACACAAAACGCAGTGCACCTCAGTATCATGGAAGTAATGTTCAGTTTCTTCATCGTGCGTGGCCATTTTCCCATCATTTTTCAGTAAACCAACAGAAGTCCTATCATCCCAAACAAGCATAAGAACCCTAACACCTTCATTTGCCTTTTTCTTAAGCAGCTCACCAAGCATGATGTCACCTCCAGGCTTTGGCCTTCTCGAGTCCCTTATCAGGGAGATTTCAGTATAAACAGACCATCCAGTAATGTAGATCAAGTGTTTTGCATTAGTAATGGCATCAAAAACATCTTCCCAACATCTCTGGGGCTCATAAAATGTGCCTCCAGCAAGAGGGATTTTTGGAACAAATTTATCTGGTACGTGAGCATCTTGGTATAGAGAAACCCTACAACCTTGTCTCTGCGTGAAGAACGTGTATGGCACCCCAGGAAATTTAGGACTTCTGATACCCCGAGACCAATTACGATCTTTTGTGACATCAAAATATTGTAGCTTCACATGAATCTTAGAACTTCCATGTATAGGTTTTTTGTCCTCATCCAAAATTTTAACCCATTTATCCACTTCTTCTCCATCCAATATTTCTTCAACAGGTACATATGCTCTTCCAATTAAGGTCGCTCCAATAGGATTATCATCTTTGACAGTAAATATGACATCTGAAGCCATGTGGGCACAGTATATATGGAAAGACTCGTACCACCTGGGGTTCTTATGCTCCTTTTCTATTATTCTTGTCCTCCCAACCCTAGCTTTTCCTAGATCAATAGTTGCATAGAGTTTAGTAACTCCTTTTCCAAAACCAATCGCCTCTTCAATGCCTTGTGCAATCTACAAAATATGATTTCACCAATGAAATGCAAAAGGCAATGATACCAATACCAATGAAGTCATATGCGCACCAATGCTTAGGTAATTGGAATAAAATTTTAATCTGTCGAGGAAAAAAACATTTAAATTGAATATGAAACCACCACTTATTTCAAAAAGCTTAGTTAATGAAAAGAGGTAAATTATTTATGTGGCTAAACTTTCCCTTAATAAGTGGGATCATCATGTAAAATATTTGATTAATTTAATGAAGTGTGGAGCCAAGATTCAGCAAGATTTAATTATTTATATTTTATCTTTTTCTAGTAGGGTATCAAATGTGCATGAAAAGGATACTTGAAAAAATAAAGAACAAAAGCGTAAACAAATCTGGATGCCGTAAGAAAACTTGAAAAGAAAAAGAAAGAGGGGGGGGGGGGGGGGGGAGGGAGGGGAGTGAAATTTTCCATAAATTGAAATGGGAGTTATGAATCAGAAGTTAGAGCACAAGTTAAAACATATGTAAATCCAAGTGTTTACTACCTCAATAAGTGAATCAAAACCCAGTTATAATCACTTCAAACAAATACCACTCAAATAAGGGCGGCGTCTCTTTCCAAATTTGAAAGGGGAAATTAGCCTTTCAGATCATAAGCCAATGTCAACTATAGATGAACTTCGGGTGGGACTCCATAGATTGCATACCCACAACCAAATATGCATTTTCCCAAAAAGGAGAATCAACGTGATTACCAGACATTGTTTTTTTATGGGTGAACAACATGCTTTCAAGATGGGCATGTTTTCCATGAGAAGATAGTTATAGAAGTCTTAAATACTACAAAACTACCCATCTACACTGCAAAGTAATAGGCTGGAGAAGACAAACGAAGAGCAAATAGAGGAATTTAACACTTGCCTATTTGCAGTGTATAATGCTAAAATCCCCTGCTTTAGGCAGTAGCAGAAATAGCACCGACTTACTTTTTACATGTTTGATGAACTCTGTAGCTAGTTGTTTTGATAGGTAGGATAACCAGTTGTTAGTTCCAATTCCATTTATTTCGAAAAGTAAATATTAATATTCCCTATATCCTATAAATAGTGTTTTCTTCGCCTCCTTTGAGGTAGTCGAAGTTCATACAAATGAAAGCATTTATCTAGTACATATTATCCTTAAGTTTGAATCCTTTTTTTTCACATTTGAGCCTGTATTTATTTTTGCCAAAAAAGATGTTGGACTGTGGTGAAATTTATCACATTTCTTCTCCTGCAAAAACCATGAATTGTGTTACATATAATCATTTTTACATTTTTTTTGTGTATATTTTACTAATGTGATTGGTCAAAATAATTATTTTATATTAAATAATTAACGCAATCAATCACATTAGTAAAGTATACAATAAATAAGTAAAAGTGACTATACATAAAATTTTTGAAAAATAATTTTTTATATTTTCATTTCTTGGAATCTTTAACATCTTTAACAAAAAACACCTCACAAATATAACAAAAATCTTTAACATTTTTTATATTTTCACCATCTAATGTCTGATAAATATCTCGATAATAGCAAATCCCAAGAAATTTGAGCAACAAATTATGTAAGAGATAATCAGGATTTTAACTTTTTTACCCAAAAAATAAATCCGTTAAGAGCATCTCCATCCAAAGCATCAAATGCCCCCCACCCCTAAAATCTCCATATGGCATTAGATGAGATGAGCTATAGTAGCCCCTCATCTTTGAGGAGCTATTGTAGCCCTTCATCTCATTCCTCAGTCCCCTTGTGCTCGAAACCAATTCTCTCCTCTCTTTCGATGCTTCACTTTCTCCTTCTCCCTAGCTCCCACTTTGGCAAGCCTCCATCATTCTCGTCCACCACACCTGCGTTTATTTTTGTCGATTGAAGTTGAGACCGCCGATAAGTTCCCTAACCCTCTTTGATTCTCTCTCTCTCTCAATCTCACGATTTCTATGGCTATTTCCATTTATTTCTCTTGCGAAATCATGTATTTTTCGAGTTAGTGTTTGATCATCTTACCATTGTAGAGTCGATAACATACCCTTGTGATGTTCAAGTTTGTGTCTAGGGTTTTCATGTAGATGGCTATTTATGTGGCTTTCCTGGACCTATTTGATGGCTATTGAAATCATTGTTGTTGGTTGAATTATTCTCATGGGGGGTTTAACTAGTTGTAGCTTGATTATTATTTCAATGGAAAAATGTAGCTTTAATTTCTCCTATATTTGCACTTGACGACTCTTTGAGTTTTGATTCAAAGCTTAGTGACATAGTTTTTTCAATGATTATTGTATCTTTTTCAATGCTCTTCTGCATATGTAACTTCAATACCAATGTGCTTTTCTTGTCTAGGGTATTTGGTTCTTTTTTTATGGTAGTATGTTTTGTTTCAGTTGATAACAAGTAGGGGATCAGATAGCAATTCATAAAGTATCAAATCTTGAATGTCATTTGCCTAAGTATTCAGCTTGAAGAAGAAGAAAGAGTGTGAAGTAATTAGAGATTATCCCAAACATTTATGTGATTCCATAACATTTTGACAGTAGTTTTCTGGAGATTTCAGTTGTTGTTGCATCTATATCCATGTCTGAATATTTGTTAGGAATGTAATTAAGTTCTTGGTTATCATAATGCAACTGGACAGAATCAAGTTCTTACTTATCGTAATGATTGTTGCCAAGTTGTGACATTGGTTTAGGGTTGTGATGTTACCTTCAACCCTTTGATATCATATTGCTATTTTTGCATTTCATTTGTATTCTTGATATTACTTGATCCCTCTTTTGCTGATGACTTGTTCTTGGTATTTTTTTAATACTTTTATTGGTGCCAAACCATGGCATTGGTTAAGGGTTGTAATGTTAACTTCAGTCATTTGGTACCATATTATTGTTTTTGCATCTCATTTGTGTTCTTGGCATTGCTTGACCCCTCTTTGGTTGCTGACTTGTTCTTTGTATTTTTTTAACACTTTCATTGGTGCTAAGCCGTGGCATTGGTTGAGGGTTGTGATGTTAATTTCAATCATTTGGTACCATATTGTTGTTTTGCATCTCATTTGTATTCTTGGTATTGCTTGACCCCTATTTTGTTGTTGACTTGTTGTTGATATTTTTTAACAAATTCTTTGGTGCCAAGTCGTGGCCTTGGTTGAGGGTTGTGATAGTAACTTCAACCCTTTGATACCATATTGCTGTTTTTGCATCTCATTTGTGTTATGGTACTTGGTGTTGAAATTATTGGTTGTTTGACACTTTGTTAGGCATGAATTCACATGAAGCAAATAACGTATAAAATTTCACTAACCTGCTTACTCAGGAGTAGGACTTAGACGACCTCGAAATTGGTCTAAGTATACAGTCTCCCGTGCTAGTGGTTGACACTCCACCAGCACCCCCAGTTGCCCGCCCCTCTCAACGAAGGCCAGTCAGGAATGCAAATTTTAGTCCCGATGAAAACAGGCTGCTTGTCTCCACATGGCTTAACTGCTCCACAAATGTCATCTTAGGTACGGACCAATAATTTTCTATTCTTTGGGAAAAAAATTGGTAACTACTTCAAATAAAACGACCCCGATTGAGCAGACTAATAGTTCATTGACAAATCGGTGAGCCGCAATCCAGAAGGCGACAAACAAGTTTTGTGCTCGCCTATCTGCGGTGAAAGGACTTCATCCAAGTGGGATGACTAAGCAACACAAGGTATAAAACCAGTGTCTCTGAGTCTTTTTTTTTAGATAGTAAACATAATTTTGCAAAGTGTGTCATACATGTGTTATCTAATAATTTCCTTTGTTTCCATTGGTAGATTGAGAATGCTAAACTCATGTACCACCAAATTGAGAAAATCTCATTCCATTCTGTGCATTGCTAAGACTTATTAAAGGACCAGCAAAGTGGAGAATGGGAGCCAAAAATAATCCAGTGCCTCTCGGCTTTGGTCATCGTTGTCCCCCATGTTCTATCGTACCTCTAATTTAGTGGCAAATTCGAGTTGTGGGGTTTTGGTGGAAGATGTTGATACAAACGAGGTGGAAGAGTTAGAGCGGCCAATAAGACAGAAAGCGGAGAAGAAAAAACGTAAGGCGCAGAATAGAGGCCAAGATGAGTACATGGCCCTAAGTAAGCGAAAGTACAAGCTTATGGAGGAGTCGCGTGAGCAAGAAAAAGAGCCCATTCGCTTTAAGTTGGAGATGATTGAACTGGAGAGAAAGACGAAGAAAGCGGAGAGAGACCTCACGGCACATAAAATCGCCATCGAGGAGAGGCGAATTGCATTATAGGAGCGTGAGGTGGAAACAAGGGATAAAGAACAAGAGCAAAAGATTATGTTGATGGATCTCACTGGTCTTCCCAAGACGCAGCATTTGTATTTTCAAGGAATTTAGGACGAGATATTGGCCAAGCGGAGGGGCCAATCCCATTGATTGCATGATTTCTTTTTATTTCTTTTATTTACATTTTATTCATTATACAAAGTATTATTGTAGCACTCTGAACAATGATAATTGGATTGTCAATTGTAATGTTTGGGACAAATGTGTAAATTTTATTTCGGTGTTGGCTCTGTGTGTCATTTCCAGTTTTGCAATTAATTGTGTACTTGTCATTGCATAGTTGGAGTTATGGATAGATACAAGAAATGTCAATGAAAGGGCGGTCAGCTTCAACCCTAAGCCCTGAAGAGTCGGTTGGGACCAAGGCCCGTGATCTGAATCCAGATGACGGGGTGTCCGAATTCAACCAGGAATGCCGGAATCAGAAACGATCCAAGTAATTGGTTATCCCGAATCAAGAAGAAGAAAATAAATCGGCTTTCAGGATACGGTAAGGCCGGGAATGACGGCTCATTTATTGACATATCTCCTGGATCCACCCCACCTGTTGAACCCAAGGTTTCAAGTCTCGTATTTACGTATAAATTTTGATGATAACAAATAATATTGAAAACTCAAGCTCAAGTTGTCTATGCATGAAGGGAGCTAAACACATCAAGAAATCAAGCATGAGCAAGAAAGATATCAAGTCTACAAATGAAGCTCATAGATTATTTTTGTACATCTCTTGGTAAAATTAGAAATTGGATTAAGGCTCCAAATTACTTTTTTTTCTCATAAAACATCAAATTACTTTTTCCACATATGCAAGACATTTTTAAATGTCTTAGTTTTGAAAATTATGTTTTTCACATGTGCATAACACCATCAAACAAAATAATTTCGAAAATTATATATTTTTTTATAAAAACTTGATTTTATAAGATGATTGATTGTCATATTTGACATGTGCATATTTTGTTTGAAAGTCTTGAAGGGAGGTGGTGTGTTTTTTTTGACATATGCAAAAAGAAGATGATTTGGTTTGAAAAATAAATCATGCTCATTTTGTCTTGTATGAAAAGCAAAAGATTAGGTTTGATTTCTTTGAAAAATGAATGGAGTTGTCTTTGACAAATGCAAAAAGGAAATGTTTTTATTTGAATTTTTTGAAAAGTAAATAGTGCTCTTATTTGACATGGGAATCTTTTCAAATTTGAAATTGAAGAATCATTTGCCTATAAATAGCTCACTTGAGTTTTGCAAAATTCACAACAAGAGCTCACACATCTATTGCTAAATTTTGCATCATTCTTTCAAAGCTCTCATTCTCTCTTTTCTAAAGTTTTGAGCCTTAATTCTTGTTCTTGTTGAGAGAGATATAGTTTGTGCTGTATTGTTCTTATTTCACTCATTGAGGAGTGTTTTCTGATAGCCTACCCACTATCAATTCTTGTATCAGTAAGAGGGTGTGTATAACCCTTGTGTGTGTAGAAGGTGTTCTACACGGGGAATAGTTAAATCACCAAGTGTGAGGTGATTGGAAGTAAGAGGGTGTGTATAACCCTTGTGTGTGTAGAAGGTGTTCTACACAGGGAATAGTTGAATCACCAAATGTGAGATGATTGGAAGTGTAGAGGGTGTTCTACACGGAATCTTTGGAGCGATGCTACTCAAAGGTGTAATAGGTTTCTATCTCCACCTAAAGGAGATTGAATAGTAGATTTGGGAATCCTCAAGGGGTAGCTTGAGGCGAGGACGTAGGCAGTGGGGCTGAACCTCGTAAAAATACTGAGTTTGCTTTCTCTTACCCTACTCTTTATATTTCCTACTGCTTTATATTTTGGTTATATTTTATATTGTATATTTAGTTTATAAGTATTAATTTTTTAATATAACCCAATTCACCCCCCCTCTTGTGTTAGTCATCTGGGCAACAAGTGGTATCAGAGCTAGAGCTCTATTATAAGATTAACTATCTTTTGAGTTAAGATCTTATGGCTAACATTGCAGCTTCATTTGGTGAAGGTCAATCTAGCAGTCGGCCTCCACTCTTTTGTGGAGACAATTACTCATTCTGGAAAGTTAGAATGAGAATATTCCTTCAGGCTCAAGGTCGAGAAATCTGGAAATGTATTGTAAATGGACCTTATATTCCAACAAAAGTAGTTGATGGAGTAAAGGTCAAAAAGGAAGAAGAAGAGTTTAATCGTGAAGACGATAGACTTTATACTTTGAATTTAACTGCTATGAATTTATTATATAATGCTCTCAATGGTAATGAATTTAATAGAGTAATGACTTGTGCTACAGCAAAGGAAATTTGGGATAACTTGGAAGTTACTTATGAAGGAACTTCTCAAGTCAAGGAATCAAAAATTTATATTCTTACTCATGAATATGAAATGTTTAAGATGAATGATGATGAATCTATTTCTAGTATGTACACTCGTTTTACTAACATCATAAATAGCTTGACAGCTCTTGGCAAAGTTTATTCCAAAGTGGAGATAGTAAGAAAAATTTTCAACTCTCTACCAAAACGTTGGAAATCAAAAGTGACAGCGATTCTTGAAGCTAGAGACCTCAAGAAACTCGAAGTGAATGAACTCATCGGGTCACTTATCACCCATGAGTACACATTGAAAAGAGGAGAAGAAGAAGGAAAGTCAAAGAAGAGCTTGGCACTTAAAGCTGTTCCACATGAAAGTGAAAGTGATGAAGATGAGGAAAATGACGACAAAGATGAAGAAGTTGCGATGATAACAAGAAGAATTCAGAGGTTCTTAAAGAAAAATAAAACTCCTCCAAGGAAATCCTTCAATAAGTTTTCCAAGAAAGATTCAGGTAAAAATGACACTTTAATTTGTTATAAATGTAATAAACTCGGTCATATCAAGCCAGATTGTCCTCTGCTAAAGAAAGATCGAAACAAAGGCAAAAAAGCAATGAAAGCTACGTGGAATGATGATTCAAGTAGCTCAGATAGTGAAGCAAGCAATGGAGAATCAGGAAATCTTTGTCTTATGGCTAAAGATGACATTGAGGTAACAAATTTTGATAATATTGAAGATCTTTCATATGAAGAATTGCAAAATGTTTTAGAAGAAGTATATGAGGAATTTGAAAAATTGGGTATCAAGTATACTGTTTTGAAAAAGAAAAATTCTTCTTTAACAAACGAAATTGATATTTTAAGAAAAGAAAATATTGTTTTGAAAGATGAAAATTTTGAGTTGAAGAAAAAGAAAACTGATTTAGAAAATATTATTGAAAACTTTACGAATGGAAAAAGAAATTTTGAAAAATTTCTTGGTAGTCAAAGATGTGTTTTTGATAAGGCAGGCTTGGGATATATGCCAAAACAAAAATACAAACCTTATAAAAACTTCTTTGATAATCCTTCTACATCAAAGTCCAATATTCAAAATTCTTTTCATAAAAATAATTTTGTTAAAAAAAGATACTATTATAATCACTCAAGTTCTTCATATATGTCACATGCTATTTGCAATTTTTGTAATAGAAATGGTCATAATTATTTTGCTTGTCCTATTAGAAGAAAACATACAATGACTATTAGGGCCATATGGGTACCTAAAAATCTTATTTCTTCTAATACTAATAAATAAAGGACCCAAAGAACTTGGGTACCAGGAATTGTTTTTAATTGCTTTTGTAGGTATGCATGAAGTATTCTACAGGTAAAAATAAATGATTTTTAGATAACGGATGCTCAAGATACGTGACAGAAGACAAAACTAAATTCATTAACTTCACTTCTAAAGAAAAAGGATGTGTGATATTTGGAGACAATTCAAAAGGGAAGATCATGGAAATAGAAGGAAAGATCATCAAGACTTAGTACAAGATGCAACCAAATAGTGGAAACATGTGAAAGATCATCCAGCGGAATAAATTCTAGGAGAACCTTCACGAGATGTAAGTACTCGATCATCTTTTAGAAATATTTGCAATCATACTGCTTTTCTATCTTAGATTGAACCTAAAAATATTGATGAAGCACTTCTTGATGAATCTTAGATTCTAGCTATGTAAGAAGAGCTTAATCAATTTGAAAGAAATGATGTTTGAACACTTATTCCTAAACCCAAAAATCATACTATTATTGGAACAAAATGGGTTTTTAGAAACAAGAAACATGAGTCCGGAGTCATTACTAGAAATGAGGCTCGACTAGTGGTCCAAGGTTTCAATCAAGAAGAATGAATCAATTATGATGAGACATATGCACCAGTCGCAAGATTAGAAACTATTCGAATGCTACTTGCATATGCTTGTTATAAAGAGTTCAAACTTTTTCAAATGGATGTTAAAAGTGCTTTCTTAAACGGTTTTATAAATGAAGAAGTATATGCTGAGCAACCTCCAGGTTTTGAAAATCATATTTCTCTAAATCATGTTTTCAAACTCACAAAAGTACTATTTGGACTCAAACAAGCTCCTAAAGCGCGGTACGAGAGATTCAGTAGTTTCTTGATTGAAAAAGGCTTTTTAAGAGGAAAAATTGATACAACTCTTTTCATTATATACGAAAATGATGATATTCTTTTGATTCAAATTTATGTTGATGATATAATATTCGGTGCTACTAATGAAAATATGTGCCAAGTTTTTGCTAAGACTATGCAGGAAGAATTTGAAATGAGCATGATGGGAGAGCTTATATTCTTTCTCGGATTGCAAATTTAGCAAGCAAAAAGTGGGATATTCATCAATCAAAATATATTAAAAAATTGCTGAAGAAGTTTGGGATGGAAGGTGCTAAGGAAACTGGAACACCAATGAGCTCATCCACTAAACTTGATAAAGATGAATCTGGTAAACTAGTTGATTCGAAGGTATATCGAGCCGCTGGGAAAAAGCGACAATAGAGGATGAGTAGCGAGTCCCGAGACTCACCAAGTCGTAGATAGCATCGGAGTCTGGCTTATTAGCCAAACTGTTGTTCTCTTGCTGCAACATGGCGCCAATGGTAGCTGCAGAAAGGACATGAGATTGAGATGTAGAATACCTCATGGATGCATCTAGAGGAATGTTAGAAGAATAAGCCATTGAGAAAAGAATTGAAAACTTAAAGCGAGAATATTGAAGGAATGCAGATGAGTTATAGAGATGAGAATAAGATTTGATGCAAATCGGATGAACTTTAAAACTGATTTTATAGAGATAGCATAAAGAACAAGACAAACTATTGTCTCTTCAAATCTTATTAGTCAAAAGAAATATAAGATATGCTGGACACACATTGTCAAAAGTTTTCTTACTAGAAAAACGGTTCTCTGCTCCTATCATGGCATTGACGGCCTTAGGAGAGAAGATTGATGGTTGATGCGTCAAGGGTTCCTGATTCAAGTCTGGAACATTAGTGGAAGAGAATTGTTCGGCCATTCTATCGTTATGGAGAAACAGAACTTAGGTCAAGAAGCAATGTTTTTTTTTTTTTTTGGTATTCGATTGGTGAAAATGATTTTTTTTTATAGAAACTCAGAGCCTTCAAACCCGTTTGTCAACAACATCAGGCGATTGATCTGCTTTCGCACCGACTGCTAGAGCTAAGCCTCCAACCTTTACAGGTTTTGTCAGATACGCGTGGCTCCGCACCGAATTGCCAGAGTTAGACTTCCAACATTTGCAGGTTTTGTCGGACATGCATGGCTCCGCACCGCATTGCCAAAGCTAGGCCTGCAGCTTTTGCTGTCTTTGTCGGACACGAATAATTTTAATTATTCATCTTCAAATCTCCGAAACATCTAATTCGTCAATAATATCAAGCGGATTTAAATCTTCTTCCGCACCGAGATGATAAAATTTGGCTTCAACCTTTGCAGGTTTTGTCGGGCACGGGTGGTTCCAACTTCTACTCTCTAACATACCGTTTTATTTAATTATTGCTTATTACGAAAAAAAAAAATCTTATTGAAACCAATTACGGTTCCTTTTTAATGATGCCAAAAGGGGGAGAAGTCTTATACTAGTATTATACTACCCTGTTATATATGCTAGAATCATGTTTATATTTTTCTTGAAATACTAACGCATATTTTCAGGGGGAGTTTAAGTATTACTGCAGGTCGCAGATTTCTACTAAGTATTTGTCATCATCAAAAAGGGGGAGATTGTTGAACCCAAGGTTTCAAGTCTCGTATTTACGTATAAATTTTGATAATAACAAATAATATTGAAAACTCAAGCTCAAGTTGTCTATGCATGAAGGGAGCTAAACACATCAAGAAATCAAGCATGAGCAAGAAAGATATCAAGTCTACAAATGAAGCTCATAGATTATTTTTGTACATCTCTTGATAAAATTAGAAATTGGATTAAAGCTCCTAATTACTTTTTTTTCTCATAAAACATCAAATTACTTTTTCCACATATGCAAGACATTTTTAAATGTCTTAGTTTTGAAAATTATGTTTTTCACATGTGCATAACACCATCAAACAAAATAATTTCGAAAATTATATATTTTTTTATAAAAACTTGATTTTATAAGATGATTGATTGTCATATTTGACATGTGCATATTTTGTTTGAAAGTCTTGAAGGGAGGTGGTGTGTTTTTTTTGACATATGCAAAAAGAAGATGATTTGGTTTGAAAAATAAATCATGCTCATTTTGTCTTGTATGAAAAGCAAAAGATTAGGTTTGATTTCTTTGAAAAATGAATGGAGTTGTCTTTGACAAATGCAAAAAGGAAATGTTTTTATTTGAATTTTTTGAAAAGTAAATAGTGCTCTTATTTGACATGGGAATCTTTTCAAATTTGAAATTGAAGAATCATTTGCCTATAAATAGCTCACTTGAGTTTTGCAAAATTCACAACAAGAGCTTACACATCTATTGCTAAATTTTGCATCATTCTTTCAAAGCTCTCATTCTCTCTTTTCTAAAGTTTTGAGCCTTAATTCTTGTTCTTGTTGAGAGAGATATAGTTTGTACTGTATTGTTCTTATTTCACTCATTGAGGAGTGTTTTCTGATAGCCTACCCACTATCAATTCTTGTATCAGTAAGAGGGTGTGTATAACCCTTGTGTGTGTAGAAGGTGTTCTACACGGGGAATAGTTAAATCACCAAGTGTGAGGTGATTGGAAGTAAGAGGGTGTGTATAACCCTTGTGTGTGTAGAAGGTGTTCTACACAGGGAATAGTTGAATCACCAAATGTGAGGTGATTGGAAGTGTAGAGGGTGTTCTACACGGAATCTTTGGAGCGATGCTACTCAAAGGTGTAATAGGTTTCTATCTCCACCTAAAGGAGATTGAATAGTAGATTTGGGAATCCTCAAGGGGTAGCTTGAGGCGAGGACGTAGGCAGTGGGGCTGAACCTCGTAAAAATACTGAGTTTGCTTTCTCTTACCCTACTCTTTATATTTCCTACTGCTTTATATTTTGGTTATATTTTATATTGTATATTTAGTTTATAAGTATTAATTTTTTAATATAACTCAATTCACCCCCCCTCTTGTGTTAGTCATCTGGGCAACACCACCACATGATCATTCCAGCATTTATGAGCAACCAGACAACCGCCGGTCTATAGATTTTCCCTCTTAAATGCGGAGATACCATAGACACGCATCATTAATTGCTGGATTAGAGGGGGGAAGAGCAGCATTTAATTTCCCTCTCAAAAAAGGTCTAATTGAGCATTAATTAAGGAGATACCCAATTAATGCGATAAGGCAGACAGAATCAGATCAGGTTTCCCATTCTCAAGGATGACGATTAGGTGATGCCCCAATTAATAGATCTTTCACCATCGAACCCCCCTTCAGGGGGAACACTTATAAATAAGACTGAATCGAAGCTGAAAAGGGGTACATTCCGACAACTCTCTCAAACAGACTTCCATATATTTTTTCTCTGAAACTAACTTGATTGTCGGAGCGGTCCCAAACTCCGATCTTCCTTGTTCTTGTTTTGCAGGTTCCGGTCAATCAGGATTTGATAAACCAAACTGCGGAATACGTTCTTAACAGTGGCGCCGTCTGTGGAATAGGCTTATTTTTTATAAGCGTACTTTTTGCATGTCTACCCTACCATTATCCCAAACGACCGAACACGACCAACGTTCAGACCCGGCCATGGAAGAAAGACTAAAAGGGCTGGAAGAAATGGTGAGGAAGCTGAAAGAGGAGAACGCCGCCCTTCGGCAACCTCGCGAAGAAATATCAGCCCGTGGCGAGATCAATCTTAAGGAGAATGTAAGCTCTCGGTATCCTGAAGAGAGCGAGGCCTCTGAAGGAGAACGACCAGGATGCACACCGAGCTAAAGGAGTTAGGGGACAAGTATGTTGAAATGGCAAAACTAACCAACCCGGCCGCAGGGCACCTCTCCTCCCAAGGAAGCATAGGGACACCCTACAGTGCAGACGTCATAGCCGTCCCTCTCCCGTCCAGATTCAAGGTCCCGCAGGTAGAACCGTATGATGGGTCTCAGGATCCCGCGGAACACCTAGAAGATTTCAAAGTACATATCAACCTGCATGGCTATCCTGGCGAAGTAGCCTGTCGAGCGTTCCCTCTCACACTGAAGGGTATGGCTAGGACATGGTTCGGAATCATTCCTCTGGGATCAGTCAGTAGTTTCGAGACGTTAGCCCGACTTTTCACCACCCAATTCATGGCCAGTAGGAAAAGAAGGCGCCCCGTGGCATACTTATTGAACGTCAAACAAGGAGAGAAAGAAAACCTGAAAGGGTACCTGACCAGATTCAACAAAAAAAGAATGACAACTAACAACCAAGACGAAAAAATTACCCTAGTGGCCGTCCTGGGCGGCATATGACCCAGGAGCCCCTTCATGGCGAAGATAGCCCGCAAGACTCCCATTACTCTGAACGGGTTTATGGATCAAGCTGACGGGTTCATCAACGCTGAAGATACGCTCGAAACCCTCGTAGCCCCACGACGAGGAGAACTCCCACAACATGACCGGAAAACAACCAATGCCGGAAAAAGTTCCAGCCGGCATCAGGGGGGAGGAAGTTCCCAGATGAAACGAGGAGAAGAGACCCCCCACGAAAACACAGACTATCATCATGGCCTCAATCCAACTTGGCGGTGGAAGATCAGAACCGATCTGAATCTAGACAAGAATCCATTAGAAGAAAGAGGGAGAGTATGTATTGCGAATATCACAAGACTACGGGCCACAACACTGAAGACTGCCAGGCTTTGAAGCCACCTCCAATGCATGCAATCGATGCTATCTAACATGTCGGGGAAGCCACGTTGTTCACCAACTGCAAGCAGTCAGGCAGTATCATTTGTATTTGGAGCCCGCAAGTACTCCAAATAAACCATAACAATTGTCTCATAAAATTTATTCAGGCTCTCCAAGGTGATGCTTTCACCAATATAGATATACTCATCCATGAAATCTACAGTAACTCCATATGCCAACCTTCGTATTGCTACGATAACCTTTTGCATTATTGTCAAGCCAAGTCTACTGACATTATCTCATTGTTGGATGAATTACGGCTCGTTAGCCTATACGTCACTTAGGATTTGAAGAAATAGAGGACGACTCATCCTAAATCTCCTTTGAAATAACAGGTCAGGATATACCAGATTTTTTGTAAAATAATCAGCATACAGGCACTCCTGCCCTTCATGATGATTCGGTCAAATATACCTGTGTTTTTTTCAATTGGGACGATACCTTGATGGTCGTTCAGTAGGAGCCGCATTATGCATCGTAATTCATCATTAGATGATAAGAAGTATTTGAAAAGTCATCGAAATAAAGAATGAACCATTATCGAGATTGAAGAAAGATGGAGAGGAGGTTTTTAGTGAAGATATGTTTGTGTGTTCGTGATAGGGAAGCATGGATAAAGCTCTCAATTCATAGACCCATATTGAAATTACTGTTACATGTAGGACCAGGAAAGTTACCACTAGGGAAAAAAAAAATGACCTTTAGTGCAAAGACAAAAAAGTAACTGTTGGAGTGTAGGTGAAAATGTTACCATTAGGAAAAATACAAAAAAATATAATCGTTGATACAAAGACCAAAAAAAAAAAGTGACCGTTTGAGAGTAGACAAAAAATATTACCATTGGAAAAAATACAAAAATATGACCGTTAATTCAAATAAATAAAAAATTGACCATTGGAGAGTAGACAAAACATGTTACTATTGGAGGGCAAAACAAAAAATAGGTTCGTTACTATATTTGATTTTTAACAAATGTTAACAATGAAGAAAATTTATGGAACAATATTTTATTGAAAAAAAATTGCAAATTGAAAGAAAAATAGAATTAACTAGACAAAAAAATACTGGGGTTTTTAATATAAACTATTAAAAATATAAGAAAAGGTAAACGTGTTATTCAAATTATTTCAATACTTAAATAGAAATATGAGATAATAAGAGGAACGAGTAAATAGTTAAAAATAGAGCTGCAAACGAATAGAGTTACTCGTGAACAATTTGAGCTCGACTCATATAAACTCGATTCGAATTCGATTCATTTAATAAATGAGTTGTTCGTGAGCACTAATATTGGTTCGAATATTAAACGAGTTAAACTCATATAATCTCGACTCGACTCTGTTTGTGTTCATGAACAAGATTCGTATAAACTCAATTCGACTCGTTTTGAGCTCGTAACAATACTCGTAATATTTCTATATACATATATATATATAATCTTGCATATATTCTTTTATTATATATATTCTGTGTTATATATATTATTTTTAATATTTTGTATAAGTAATATATTTTGTTACTTTATATAGAAGTAACATTTTGTTTCTTAACAATATTAATGTATTAAATTCACAAAAAAAATATTGAGTCAAATATTTATAAAGAGTAAGAAACTCGAGTAATTACTCGACTAAATTCGACTCATTCGTTAGAGAGTAAAAATAAAGACTGATAAATAACTCGATTCAACTCGAACTCATCTTTGATCGGCTTGAATTCGACTCGACTCAGCAAACTCTCAATTCGTCTCGAACTCGAACGTGAACTCGAACTCGAACTCGAGCTATTTGAGTCCAGCTCGACTCGATTCGACTTGAACTCGTCTTTACTCGAATCGTTTGCAGTCCTAATTAAGAATTGAAATAGAAGTGAGAGAAAAATAAAAATAAAAATATTATTTTAATATTATTTTAATATTTGGAAAAAAATTATAGCAAATAAGTGTAAGATATTTTTAAAAATGAAAAAAATTTAGAAAAAAATTAAAAACAAAAAGTAGAAGTTTTAATCAAATTTTGAGGAATTTTCTGAACAATCGGATTCGGATGCTCTAACCGTTGGAGTGTAAACGAAAATATTACCATTAGGAAAAATACAAAAAATATAACCGTTGATACAAAGATAAAAATATATATATACAAAAATATTACCATTGGAAAAAATACAAATATATGACCGTTAATTCAAATAAAAAAAAAATTTTGACCATTGCAGAGTAGACAAAACATGTTACTATTGGAGAGCGAAACAAGAAATAGGTTCGGCACCATATTTGATTTTTAACAAATGTTACCAGTGAAGAAAATTTATGGAACAATATTTTATTGAAAAAAAAATTGCAAATTGAAAGAAAAATAGAATTAACTAGACAAAAAAAAATACTGGGGTTTTTACTATAAACTATTAAAAATATAAGGTAAACGTGTTATTCAAATTATTTCAATACTTAAATAGAAATATAAGATAATAAGATGAAAGAGTAAATAGTTAAAAATTGAAATAGAAGTGAGAGAAAAATAATAATAAAAATATATAAAAATATTATTTTAATATTTTAATATTTGAAAGAAAATATAGAAAATGAAGTATAAGAGATTTTTAAAATGAAAAAAAATTTAGAAAAAAATTAGAAAAAAAAGTAGAAGTTTTAATCAAATTTTGAGGAATATTCTGAACAATCGGATTCGGATGCTCTAATCCCGCTAGTTTTCATAATTCACCTGAACCAGCCCCATTTCTGTATTCTAGTAAACGCAACCCGAAACTTGACGAACGCACCCGCGCACGCGTATATATATAAAACTAAACCCTCCTTTTGGGTAGGTATAAAAATAAAGAATATCTGAAGATCGGATAGATCGATCGCCTTAAAATATAGATGCAGGCAATTTTGGTGGTGACGGACGATACCGTCCATCTCATTGTGACTGTCGGCTTCCGACAACTCCTACAATTGTGACTCCTGACGATCTTCGGTGTGTTCTTTGTAGATTTAAACCTATTTCAGACTCGTGGGTTGTCGGCGCCGACTCCATCTGAGTTGAGATCAAATCATCTTTTAAATTCATCTTCATTTTATTTTTTATTGTATTTTTAATTATATTTTATTTTTTTGTTTTTTATTTTATTATATTTTTAATTTTTTTATTATATTTTAATAGTAAACTATTTTTAACTAGAGGCAATCCGACCAATCTCGACCCTCCTATAAAAATAAGTACAAAAGATAAAAACAAGAGTCGTCGTGAAGAAGTTATGCTGTTTAATCGCCATAATTGACTCGGATCCAAGCTGATCATCATGTATATTGTATACGAACCAGCGTGTATAGAAAAAAATAATAAAATGAAAAATAAATAAATATATATACCTTGCCGAAAATGTTCTTGCCACCGCCCGTGTGGATTTCGTCCACCTCAAAGATGGTAGCATGCAGCGTCCCATGTAGCAGAATGTTCGCCATTTCTCACCTGCATATATAAATATATATATATATATATATATGCGTGCACCAGAAATCAAAATTAAGAGAAGAAAAAAAAAACAGAATTTAGTCGGAGATCGACGGACGGTAGATCAATCAAAGATAATGAATAGGATTATCTTACAACAACTGAGTTTACCACTGAGGTAGAGAAACTAACTTGGATTCACGAATTCAGAGAGAGATCTGGAAACTGGGGAGAGCGAGAGAATGGTGAGGTAACCTTTTGCTTCTCTCGCTAATATATACAACACTGTGAAAGCCAACGTGAGAAAGGAGAAGGGAGAGAGGGCCACGAAAGCACTGAAGAAGCAATAAGGAACTCGTTTGGAATGAGATATATATATATATATATAAATGAAATTAGTTGAGTTGAGATAGATTTAAAAATTAAATAGAATATTTTTAGAATATTTTTTTTAATATTATTATTATTTGAAATTTTAAAAAATTTGAATTAAAATTTTAAAAAATTATATTAAAATTTTAAAAAAATTAAATTAAAATTTTAAAATATAATAATAAAATTAAGATGAAATAAAATGAGATATCTCAACTTTAATCCTAACCGGTCCTAAAACAGCCCTCCGTGGAGTGCCGGTGGAGTTGATATTGGGTAACTGAGTAGAAAATTGATAGAAAGGGGCCGGTGGACCTACCAAAAAAATAATGAAAGGATTTATTCTTTTATCTTTTTATATTCATTTATTTCTTTGCATGTTTTTCTTTGTTATTATTATCTTTTTAAATTTTTTTTATGTTATATGAAATAATTGATTGATAACGAAAAATATATTTTAATTAATATTTTATCATGAAATAATAATATAATAATAAATAAAAAGATAATGAGTAGCATTGTAAGTTTTTAGATTTTTTTTTTTGTGTAAATGATTTCAAATTCAATACAATTAAATCAAGAGCTTGATAGTTATGACATATTATTTGATTTTCTAAATAGAAAATTTGAGTTCAAAATTCCTCACCTCTTTTATTAAAATAAAAAATGTATATAAATTTAAAAGCATGTTTAACTCATTTCATCTCATCTTATTTTGAACTTTACAAATTTTTTAATTTTTCATACCAAATATATTAAATACTTTAATTTTTTTAAAATATTAATTCAATTTTATCAAATTTTAAAATAATAATAATATTAAAAAATAATCTTTATTAATATTTTATTTAACCTTTAACTTTCATATAAATTTATTTTATCTCACTATCTAAACAGGACTTTAAACTTAGCTCATTTTGTCTCGTGATTTATCAAGCAGGTTAACAAAAACCAAAATTCAAATTAAACAGCACCACATCATAAAATAAATATTTTTATTGGATTATATAATAAGATTGAAAAATTATTTTCATCAGTAAAATTATGATCATTTAGAGCATTAACAATGGTTGTGATTGTAATTTTCATTTAAAAAGTATAAATTGCACATATATAAAAAAAATAGTCATATTTGATTAAAAATTGAGAGAAAAAATAATAAAAGTAATTTTTTTTCATTTATAAATAGTAACTATCTAAATTTAGAGAGTTACTATTTATAAGTAAAAAAAAATATTTTTATTTCTTTTTCTCATTTTCTCTTCTTCACTTTTAATTAAATATGATCAAATTTTTTAATATGTGTCTAATTTATACTTTTTTAAAAAAATTATAATTACAATCATTGCTAGTACTCTTAAAACATTAGAATTGGATTGATTAAAGTTTTTATCAAAAAATATAAATTTGTATACGTATCAAAAAAATTTATCATATTTAATCAAAAGTAAAAGAGAAAAAAAAATAAAAAAATAGAATAAAAATATTTTTATTATTCAAAAATAAATAATAGATTTAATTTTTTTTAAAAATTATATACGTATAAATTTATACTTTTTAAAAAAAAAAATTAACCAATCTCATCCTAATGTTCTTAAAAACGTTAATTTCAAAAGTTATTGGTGGGCCCCCGTCCATAAAAGTACAATAATTAAGGTTATGAAAAAAGGTTACTTTGTTTCCCATCATTACTGGCTCATCCTCTTGATATCCAGAATAATACACAGCTGGCATTTTGTGAAGCGCTGGTTCGTTGGCAGCTGATAAAGGAAAGAGATTTGCCATTCCTCCACTCACACAGCACTACAGTCTACACCCATTTACACACGCTTTCACCTCACAAAATATCAGTCGATCTTTAATGATTCTTAACTTGAATTTTTGCTTTCATAAAAAAAAAAAAAAACTTGAATTTTTGTATTAAAATGTGATTTGAATAATAAATTAAGATAAAAGTTAAAAAATTCAATAAAAATTTATTTTTAATATTATTATTTTAAAATTTAAAAAATTTATTATATTTTATTTAAAAATTTAAAAAAATTATAATAATAAAATAAAATGAAATAAATTAAGATTATCTTTCAATTCAAATATAGTTTTGAATTATATTTGAATTGGAGGTAAGGAATATTATATGGTATGATTTATTTTATAAAAAATCTTAATTTTATTAGTTGAGTGTTACTATATAAATAAAGTAGACGGTATACATGGATGAAACTATAATTATAAATTTGGAAGGGTTGGATACTTTTAGGTCTAAAATAAATAATAAAATTGATATTTTTTTAAGAACACCTTTAATGAAGTGATAAAAACATGTAAAAAAAAAAAGAGGTAACAAATAAATTTCAAATGTGGATTTTTATCACGAATATTATCAAGTTTACACATAAACTTTTATATGTTGCAATTAAAATGTTAGATCTAGCTATGAAAACAATTTATATAGGAATTAAAAATTTGTAATATATAAATCCTAAATTAAGTTTTGTATTTTACCGAATAATGCATAGCAATAACATATATTTAAAATGTTTTTATGTATCACAGTAATATTCTGCTTAGCTAGCTATGCAATAAACGTGAGATTTTTAAAAAAATATATTTTATCCAGATAATAATAATTTTTAAAAGAAAAACAATTTAATGTGAATATTATATATTATTAATTTCTTGAAATAAAATAGGAAAAGGAAACAAATTTGATTACCGTTCCATGTTCAGTTGGTCAGTCCAAGTGCGTGGTTATCGAAATTCGAATATGTGTTGAGATGTGTGATGGGAGGGAGTAAAAGGCTTCAATTTTCTCGCGTCTCTTCCCTCTGGTGTGGTTGATTACTGATTCTTTATTTCGTTTTGATAAATAAATAATTTTAAATACAATCATAAGTTGTATAAATCCCATATATTATTCAGGATTATAGTCCAAGATCATAAACTGCAATCAAGTCTTAAATGAAAGAATAATTTTTTTTTACAGTCTATCAAATATGAATTGTATTACAGTCTATATAAAAATACTTTAATTTTATAAAATAAATTTTTAAAATTTTTAAAAATTTTATTTATAAATAAAGTTATTTTAATTACTTTTATTCTAAAATAGAAATTTTTTTATTTGTTTATTACTTAGATTCAGGAATAGAATCACCTTTTAGCTTGAAGGTTTTGGCTCTCCAAAATTTTTAAAATTGATAAAAATCAAATGTTAAAAAGTATTTTTATGAAATAGATTATATAAACAATTAATATTTATCTCTTCCTAAATTTTATTTTATAAATTGACTCTCTCAAATTAAATTTTTTAATTATCTTTATTTGAATTATAAAAGAATCTAATTTTTTTTTTTACGGTATATAACATTACCTAAATGAAATGCACTGCACAGTACTCAAAAAGCATCAAACTTCCACCAGCTAAAAATATAGCATACCCATGGCCTCTGTAGCTAACGGTCCGTATGTACTCAGACCTCCGAATTCTCCTCATCAATCTAAAACCCTCAGCAACAACAATGAAAAAATCTTCAAATTCCTCTAGTGCCCATCTCAAGTTCTTAGACACATTGGATGGATCCATTCTATCAACTGTGTCGCAGGGAATTTTTATTTTTTTTATAAGTGATATAGGCTTCGGGGATTAGTGATAGTTTGCCAACAAAAACGTCCAAATTATCGGAAGCATTTTTGAATCCTCAAACAAGTAAGAGAACGAAAGTCAGAGGAAAACAAAGGTTCAGACAAAGGGGAGGAAAAAAAAAAAAAAAGGAAAGCTTTCGTGATCCATACCTACTTTAAGGTACCTTTGTTGGACATATTATGAATTAACAACTTTGTCGCCAAATAAATAGAACAAAAGACTATTCTAGAGGAATATAGCAAAACCAAATACGGAGAGTGCACAAAACATAACATCAAATACATTGGTTCTGAAACTCCAACAAAGAAAATCGTAATAATGCAAAAATAATAAAATAAAAAACAAACACGAGTATGATCGAGAGACTACAGCGTGAGAATGGAGATAACGAGGTGCAAGAATGAAGAGAATGATGTGGTTTGGCAGATGCGCAAAATAGAATTTTCAATTCTGATATCGTGTTTGTCATTTCTTTAAGTTGAAGAAGATTGAGGATAATTTAGTCATTTTTCTGATTAAATGAGGGATCATATAATAATTTTGTGTTTTAGACCGCAATACAATCAATTACTAAAGTGAATGGTATATAACAGTACTCTTTAAGAAATTATAGATTTATTATTAAAAATAATTATTTTTATATAATTTTATATTTAATTTATCTTTTAAAAGAAGTACATAACGTTTATACATTATAAATATCATTTATCATAAAAGCATGTATAATTAAACATGTATTTAATAAATAATAATATATACGCAATTATTTTAATAATCATATTTTAAAAACAAAGTATGTTTTATAGGAAAATCTATTCATCAGAAAAATATAATCATTGTTTCTTTTTCATCATCTTCTTATCATTCTATAATATAATATTAAATGATAAATTCACAAGTTAAATATAATAAGTAGTCTCTCATTATTTAATATCATATTATGATAATAAAATAATAAAAATTGAAATCATGATTCTTATTAATTTATTTAATAAAAAAAATGACCGTCAAGACTAACATTACATTATTGACCATAATCATTGAATAATATTAGGTATAAATGAATAAATGTTATACAATCTTTTTTATAAGAATGAAAAAAAATAATTCAATATTTTTGTATTCAAATGGGCAATATTTGAATAGTAAACGTATTGCACAATGCATTTCATCTCATTCCATCATTATAATTTTTTGCTTAATTTGGGAGGTGGCTATTAAGATGTCGTTGTTCTCATTTAAAAATATTTTTCAGTTTTATTTACATTAATTTGCTTATTTATTTCTTCATATAAAGATTGGAGTTTTACATTATAATCATTTGGTCAAATTAGTTAACTAGAGGCATATTTAGATTTGTTTTTATGACTGTCTTGTAGGAACTTGCATTACAATTTGTTGCAGAAATTTTAATTTTTGAAAAGGTTTACATTTATACAATGAGTCTAATTTTTATATATCAGTTATATTTGTTTTAGTTTAAATTATTTACATGGATGACTGTCTTGAATATTTGTAATGTCTACTTATTCTACTAGATAAACTGTCGTGGGGAAGATCTACAGTGTTTGTAATGTCGTGGGGAAGACTAGAGTGTTTGTAATGTCGTGGGGAAGACCTTGAGTGTTTGTTTATTTGCTTGTAATGTCTTCTGCTTATTCAATGTAAAATAGTTGAAAAAAGTTTATATTATAAATGATCTTATCAACAAATATTATATTTCAAAAAAGGATTTATAATGAAAACATAGAACATTTAAAAGATAAAAAAGTTTATTTTGTATTAGAGATGCACAGACCTACTATTATTCAATTATATTCATATTTTTTAGGGATATAATGCGAGTGCCTTGATCCAAGTTGCATGTTTAATACTTTTATCCCTCCTCTCACTACACTATTATCAACTCCTAATTTATAATGGAAGAAGATCAAATCTTGATGGTGGCAATCAGTCTAATAAAGGGTGTGATTATTACTTATGTAATAAAAGTTGCATAATTTCCCTGGGATGTTTTTCTCAACTATTTCATTGTCTATATGTTATGGTTTGATGCCATTCACCAATTGCATGCTCTATTTTTTTAATTGGATACTTTTTTGCTTTATGTTGGTGCTAAATTGATCTGTTCTACTGCATTTTGTGTGTTTATGGTTAGTTATTTAATTTTGGGTGTATTACTTTGTACCAAGTATCTCTAGGAGATAGATGTTTACGTTGTAGGCTATGATGAGTGAGCTCAATTAATGAGTGTTCAGGCATGAAGAGCCATTGATATGACGAAGTAATCTGTGAAGCCTGGATGGCTAGCAATTGGCAACTGGTTTTCAGGGCTTTGCAGTCATTCATGCATGTATTGTGTCAGGCAACTGATATTATATTAATGATTTACCACTCTGAGCTACATTACAATTAATCTACATACCTTAACGTATCTACATAGATTTTGGGTGTATTTTATTACTTTGTTTTCTACAAACTTGAAGATAAAAACAACCCAATACCCGGGTCAAGTTGTAGCACAACAATTGTGTCACGCTCAAAAAACACTCGTAGCAATGAATACCCAGTGTGTTTTGTGGCATTAAAACTTATCAACGAACAGTACACATTGACAAGAATAATGGTCGCCGATTTTTCGATTGTCAAAATTATAAGATTAGTTCTCGCATTCATTCTAATTATTTCCCATTTTTTTTTCCAACCATTTATGATTAATTGTAAATTCAATGAAAGTTGGCCAAGCGTACGGATTCTTTTACTAGTATAACCTTGAAATATCTTCATATAGACAAAAGACAATTAACAAATTAAATAATAATCTTCTGAAAATACAAGTCTTGTTGGACATCTAAAGTAGTAGACACCGTTTGTAAATTAACGTGGAAAAATGTAAGCAAGTGGTGGAGAAGACGGATTTTTTATTTTCTATTTTAATGAATTGGTTAATTGTAATACTTTTGTATTTTGACAAATTGTGAAATCTCACATCCGTTGGATTGTAATTATACAACTTAATTGCATTTATTTTGTAAATTTAATTGTTTAGGATTTTTTTGTACTTATTCCTTTAATTATAAAACACTACATATAAAGGTTTTTTTTTTTAGGTTGGTTTATTATTGTATTAAATTTATGTACTCAAAAGTGTTGACCAAAAAATTTTATACCATATTTTTTTTTTTTTTGTAACCAATTGAAGTTAGAAATAATTAAACGAAAAAGAAAGACAAAAGAGTAAGTGTTTAAGAATGAAAATAGATGTGAGAGAAAAAAAATAATAAAGAAAGAATAGAAAATGTTATTTTAATATATGAAAGAAAGTGTAGGGAATAGGATGTAGAAAGTTTAATATTAGCTATAGTCCCTGTTGGGAAAAGCCCAGCGACACACCATGTATAATTACCAAAAAAAATCCCAAGACCCTTCCCCATTTCAGTTGTCTCCCCATTTGTATCCCTAGAACCAAAATCGATGCCCCTAAGATTTTGCCTTCAAAACGCCGCTCCGACACCGACACCTACCTCGCACCAAAGCTCTGTACCAAGCCTTCCTTCCTACTATCTCTGAAGCACTGACATTTCAATTGTTTGGCTCATAAGCCGGAGATTGTGGAACATGGGTGCCAACTTTAACTTCTTCAACATCCCATCAACAACTATGTCTTTGCCACACATAAAGAGGCTTGCCATATTGTATTAGAACTTGGGCAACCTGTCTTCCCACTTTTATGGCCTGAAGGGTTACTCCCTCATCATTCTGGCCATTGGATTCACAATTTTCGATGCATCAAATGTTAGTTCTAAAAGCATCAGAAAGCTGAGTCTCAATACAATGGGGAAGCCCATATCGATTCACTTTCCCACTTTGGCCCTCCCCGACAGCATGATCTCTAAGACGAGGTGCATTGCATTTTGTGGAAGTGGGAGTTATTATTGGAATAGGTTGTAATATGTATTTAAAATGTTGAAGGAAGAAAACTTGTGAAAATATCGAGAAAAGTGTTAGGCCGAGATCTCGCTCAACTCTCGCTCGACGTGTCGCTAGAGCGAGAGTCAAGCAGTGATCTCTTTCGATGTTTGCTCGACGTGTAGCTCGAGCGAGATTCAGGTAGTCATCTCGCTCAAGCTTCGCTCGACGTTTCACACGAGCGTAAAATTATTTGCATGAATCTATGCAATGTGTGAAGGAAATACGCGTCTCAACCGAAGTGATATGTGTTGTAACCGTAGGTTGCTCGAGCGAGAGTCAGGCCGTGACTTCGCTCGATGTTCACTTGATATGACGCTCGAGCGAGGGTCAGATAGTAACTTCGTTCGACACCTTGCACGAGCAAAAAATGGTTAAATTCACAATAACGTGTGTTTTCACAGATACCCTTTCAAGTTTTATAAATAATGTTGTGTCAAATTTGTTAACACACGAAAAATTCTTTTATCTTCTTCTGTTTCTATCATTCTAATTAGTAACTCTAGGAACTCTCCAATATTGTTATTTGTAAAGTTCAAAAGTTTTGTTGTATCCTAAAGACGATTTGCTAAGAACCTACTAGCAAACTCTTTGTGAGAGAGGGCAAATATCGTCTTAAAGATAGTATTTCCATACACCTCAAAGTCTTGATTGATTTCCAAATTATCTTTTCATTCTATAAATTTTCCAACACTTTTTACCTTATTAGTGAAATGAGATTTCCTGGTGTATGTTACTCTGGAGACCAAAGTCATTTTGCCATTGTTGTTCCCAAGGAGAGAAAGTAGAGATTTTGGTATCTTTAAATTGTTGGGTCTGTGCTTAAAATTCTTGGGATGGTAGTCATAATGATTTATGTTGGGATGGCGTATGCGAGAAGTTTGAAGACAAAAAAGATTCAAATTCAAGTGGAGAGACAAGCACAAGTTGATGAAGATTCGATTCTTGAAAGTAGATGCGTGAGTGGTAATAAGCTGCCTTCTGCTGCTATGAGGAGGCGCTAGGCAGACGGATTAGGTTCTCGGGGTGGTGATGAACAGAGCGGTGACGTCTCTCAATGGCGTGACACAAAGATGATGTTGCTGGTGGCGGTTGGCAACGAAGGCGACACAAGCGAAAGATGAATTTCGTAGGAGTGAGGATGCCGACTTTCAAATATTCAAAACTTCAAAAAGAACGTTTCTAACATTGGCTTTGATTAATTAAATATATATATATGTGCAGCAGTCAAGCTACTGCTGCAACCTCTCAAAAAAAAAACTGATGCGTGGGTCTGCTGTGCCACTTCTATAGTGGCTTTTTTCTATATTGTCTCTATTTAAAGATAGTTAAAATTTAGTAAAAATTGTAAGAAATTAGAGTTTTTTATTAAAATTTGAAAAAAATTATGATTGAGAAGATGTGAGTGCTCTTATCAGACCTAATCTCCTCTCCATCTCTTTAAACCCTAGATCCCAGGTCCCTTCCTTCCTTTTTCTCATGAATTTGTTTCTTGTTGTTTAATTTTACAGAAGTTTCAGCCACTCTTGGTGTCGGAAACCATAATATATATACACTTTCTTGCGATGGTGAAATATTTCAAGTAGGGCCCTGACCTATTATTTAATGTACTAGAAGACAAGAGTGAAAGGGAGTTGAGTGGACCAGATCACATTGGGGGACAGACAATAAAAACAAGCAACAGACGCATGCAAAAAATATCTAGATCAAAATTTCTATATAAAAAGGGCAACAATAAGATGAAAGGACTCTCGGGGGATGGCTCTCTGGCTGGATAACAATTTCTCTCCTCCCGGACTGCCTGCTTCGTCTTCTCAGATGAATCCAATAGCTTATACCAATAGAATTATGTATATTATTCATGTACAGTGAGAGTCCTAAGAGACTGTAAAAATATTCATTATAGTGTATTCTGTGAAATCTCATATTTACGTATATTTTTACACGTTATTTTCTTTTCGGTATTAATTATTTTAATTTATTTTAATAATCTTATTGGTTGTGTTTTATTTATTTAAAATATTTATTTGAGCTATTCGTTAGTAAGTATTAACTTTATGTTGTTTCTATAATAAAATGTTGAGTTACGTTATTTCTTTATTAATTTAAATGTGAGGTAATTATTTTAACGAGTGGAATTTAATTTCCTTTATTTTATTATGTAAATTTATTTGATGTGTTTTTATTTATTATTTTATCTTAAGTAGTCTCGACGTTTAAATTAATTTATTCAGCTCTATGTTTTGAAATTTTTTTATTAGATCAACAATGTGAACCGAGTTGTGGGGACTGGATCTTGTTTATTTCCTTCTCTTTTTCTTTTCTTTTTCTTTTTCTTTTTCTTTTTCCCCAACATTCCCCCCCAGCCCGTGCGCTAGTTCCCCTCCCTTGTTCTCTCCCTTCTCTTGCCCGTCTTTTCTCCCTCCACCTAGGGCCGTCGTCGGCCACCCATCGGCGACACCGTCCAGCCCACAGGCTTCCCCATACGTCAGCGAGTCCACGGGCACCGATGGTGTCACCTCCGGCCATCCCACCTCTCCCACACGGCACATACCCAAAAATGGGTTTAATGAGTTTTCACACATTTTTCGATGCCATCACCGGTCCCCTTGGCCCCCCATCACTACTAGACTCCCCACCCTCCGACGAGAATAACCCACCGTCGGTAGCCACCCCAATTTCTCTCTCTCTCCTCCACCCGAAATGGGTCCTAAAACGGGTTGTTTTTCGTCGAGCCGCCGTCCTGCCACCGTAGGCCTCACCACCGCCACCAAAAGACTTCCATTGTCTAGCCGGTCATCCCCCTAACTCAGTTTCCCCAACCGTTGCCTCACCTTCCCGGTATAACTTCAAACCCGAAAATGGGTTTTCACCCATTTTGAGCCTGATCCGTCACCTTTCGGTGGTTGTGCCGCCACACCACCATTTCTATGAGATTTCCCACCTTCCAAAGAGTATCTCCCTAAATTTTGGTGTCAAACCGAACACTCTAGCTTAACGTACAAGTGACCGCTACGAGGGCTGCAGAGTGACGTCTGTTCGAGAATTTACGCTTTTACCCGCTGTAAGTATTTTCCAAATAAACTTTAAGATTTAAATATATTTTTTGCATCAATAAATATTGTGTTTGGTCATTGTTGAAAATTATCAGTTGTTGGTTATTTGATGCATGGTCATCTACATTATGTATTTACGTGCATATTCTTGTGTTGGAAATGAAAACTGGGTTTTCATGTGTTTATGGTTTCGGGTGTGTGTGTATCACGACCCAAAGCCGGGATGGGGCATTATCTCGGTGGAGCTCCTCTGGTAACTCGGGAGCGAAATATACTGAGTGATGTCCCCTGAGTCGTCACCGGGACACAACGGAATGGTAACGCTCTCGTGCCAACTCTGTAGCTCCTTTGCTGACGGGAGTTAGGGGATGTCTGGTCATGGTACGTGCTAGGCGCGGTTAGTTAGGCATCGCCCATTCCGAAGTCACATGCGTGGTCATTACTTTCGGTGTGATGATGAAAGTCAGGATATGCGGATGGTCCCTAAGGGAGATCATGGTGCATACGATTAATCAAACGGATGTTTAGGCCATTTTCTAGGAAAGTGGCGGGTTTTAATTATTGGTTTTATGTGGACCATTTTCTGGGAAAATGGTTGTGGTTTTAATGGATTTATGGTCATCATTTTCTAGAAAAATGATGGATAATTTTACTAGAGTTTTATTTGGGCCAAAATGGAATTTTGGCGTGTGTGTATATCTTATTTATTTTAAGAATGATGATTTTAAGTCATATGCATACGGTGTCCTGTTCATGCATAGTATTCTCGCATGAATGTATTTATGTCTTTTGGTTTGTTTGGGTTATACTTACCTACGATGCCATCTCTGGCATCGTAGTTTTTGGATGCAGATTTTTGTGGAGGCTGAGCCTGAGGAGGCGACTCTGTTGTTGAAGTAATTGTATTATAAATTGTTATTTCGGGAAATTGTTTTCCCCTTTTTATAAATATGTATTTGTTTAATTTATCTTTCGGATGATTGTATTAAATCTCCTGTTGGAGAATTTATGTTAAAATAGTTTGTAAAATATTTCTAAAAATTCTAGTACTTAGATAATGACTTTATTATCCGCTGCGACTTATATTTATGTATATCACGTATGCACACACGTTTGGCACTTGTCGTTGGGATGTGTGACCCATATTGTCATCATCCTGACGCCTCGATTCTCGTGTTATTTTAAGAAAAATTTGGGGACGTCACAGGTGGTATCAGAGCAATTCGGCTATGAGTAAATCTGCACATTACCTAGAGATAGTACCAGAAAAATTTGTGGTTTTAAAAATTTCTTTGTTTTATGATTTGGTTATTTTATTTTATTCTATTTGTCTTCTAAGGTTTCTTACTAATTTATATGATAAGATTATCGATATTTATTTTGTGGTGTTGTGCTTGTTATTTTAATGTGCATATTGTTTATTTATTTTCATAATTAACTTAGTTCTAATTGGTTGGGTTGCTTTGTTTTTATTTCATTTTAATATTGTTCTATACTGTAATTGGGTAGTTGTTCATATTTTAGTTAGTTAATTTTATTTAGTCAAGTTGTTGAGTATTTATTTAATTATTTAATTTATATATATGCCTTTATTTTTGTTTAAATTGGAATTTGGATATTTTGGATCAGATTATTATTTTAAATCAATCTATTTATTGATTCTGATAGTTTGAATAATTGTATTATGAACTCCTTTATTTTAAAGTTATTATTTTGTTGTGGGTTATTTTATTTTATTAAGCTCTTACGCATTGATCATATGTATTTGGTGTTGTTTTAATTTTATATCATGAGTTTCCTACGATATAATTTTGGATTTTGTTATTATATTTTTTTTAATTATGGCTTTTGTCTTTAAATATTTTTAAAAGTTTGAAATTTATTTAGACAAAGATTTAAAATGAATCGCTGTCATACTTTCTTTTTAGGCATATGTTTTGAGATAAGTTTAAATTTATTATCTTTTCACCTTCCTGTTTGTTTTATTTTGAGAGTTTATCTATTTATTTTGATAAGTGGATTTGTTTTGGTGACTTATTTCTATTTATTTATTAATTAATTTATCGATTTAATTATCTTATTATGGTTCGTTTCTTTTAAAGGTTTTAAGTTATGAAGAATTCTACACTAAATCTTTTTAAGAGTTAGGTTTTGTGGAGAATTTCAAAATTTTATTTGTTATTTTATTTTTTGTTTTTATTTTAATTCAATCTCCTTGTTTTATTTAATAAAAGTTTTTGGTGATTTATGGTTTGGTGATTTGTGGTTACCAAAGGAAGTGGTCTTGTTTTCTTAAATGAATGGATTTTACTTATTTGTTTATAAGATCTTTTTTCTCGTGTTTTTATATAATATTTATGTGAATTATTCAAGTTTTATTTAGTGTTTGGGATGTTGTTATATCTTTGAGAGATGAATTTGTTTTAATAAATTATTTGTATGTATGTAATTGGATTTCTTTGTTGATATTGCCTATGTTATTTATGTGTAACACCTGGGTCTTATTGAGTGTTAGAATTTCAAAGTTTTAATTTTATTTCTGGGAAATTATTGGAATTGTAATCTAGGCAAACTCTTTTTGTGAGTGTGAAATTGTTGATCATTAATATATTGCCATGGAATCTGTCTTAGTAATACTTATGATAGTAGGCGATCAATTATTTCCATGGTGAAGTTTTGATGTTATTTGTGGATGCTTAGAGATTAATGTATAATAATTATGTGTATAAATTTTTGGAGAGTACTTATTTTGTTTTGTATTTGATTTAGGAGAATTTGTTTTGTTAAGTAATAAGGTTGAATTGAAGCGATGGAAATAAATTCAAGATATATAAATTTTAGGCTTCAAGGCGAATTGTTTGGAGTGGATAATTTAGGTATAATATTTTGAAAAATTTAATGGTTAGCAGCATTTGTTGAGATGTCTTAAGGAATTAGTTGTCACTTAAGGTCGCATAGGAATTAAAATATTTGAGATTATTCCATCTCATGTGTATTGAAGATACAGTTGGAAAAGTTATATGTATTGTGGTTATTATGCTAATTAAATTGAGTAGAGTTGACAGAATTATTAGGTGATGTACATTGGAGTTTAGGTATCAACCATGGGGGTATAATCAGAATTATAAGATATTAAGATTTTAGGATTTGGAAGAGTAGTATATGATTTCTTGTGAATAGGTGTTGAACCAATTTTTACTCAATAATGATAATTTATAAGGACTTAATTTTATGCATTTGGTGAGTTTTTAGAGTGCGCACGGAAGCGTAACATCTTGTAATGTAATTGGAAGTTTAAGTCTTGTGTTAATTTTGAGAAATTAATGATTACTTCAAATTTGGGATGATACTTATTAGGGGAGAATTATCTTTTAGTTGGATAAATTATATATATTGATGGTTAAGTTGAGAAGATAAACTTGGAAGTCATTTTAGGGTGACACAAATTGTTGTGTGGAGATAGTGAACATTAAAATTTTAAGAGGTTGTGCTAAAATCCTTGTACATGTGGAATTCAGATTGATTGGCTAACTCATGAGTCTTAGAGATGAAATATTTCTTGGAGACTATGCGATTATGATGGAATATCATCCATTTATGTTTGAGGAAACTAGATGATTATGCTAATACTTGGAGTGAGTATTAAGTGATGTGGTAGGTGAGTTATTGAAATTTTATTTGTTGCAGCCAAGCGAATTTCGGGGACGAAATTCTTTTTAAGGGGGGAGAATGAGAGATCTCAGATTTACGTGTATTTTTACACGTTATTTTATTATCAGTATTAATTATTTTAATTTATTTTAATAATATTATTGGTTGTGTTTTATTTGTTTAAAATATTTATTTGAGCTATTCATTAGTAAATGTTAGTTTTATGTTGTTTCTATAATTAAATGTTGAGTTACGTTATTTTTTTATTAATTTAAATGTGAGATAATTATTTTAATGAGTGGAATTTAATTTCCTTTATTTTATTATGTAAATTTATTTGATGTGTTTTTATTTATTATTTTATCTTAAGTAGTCTCGGCGTTTAAATTAATTTATTTAGCTCTATGTTTTGGAATTTTTTTATTAGTCAACAATGTGAACTGAGTTGTGGGGACTGGATCTTGTTTATTTCCTTCTCTTTTTCTTTTCTCTTTTTCTTTTCTTTTTCTTTTTCTTTTTCTTTTTCTTTTCCCCTTACATTCCCCCCCAGCCCGTGCGCGAGTTCCCCTCGCCTATTCTCTCCCTTCTCTTGCCCATCCCTTCTCCCTCCACCTAGGGCCGCCGTCGGCCACCCACCGGCGACACCGTCTAGCCCACAGCCTTCCCCACATGCCGACAAGTCCACCGGCACCGATGGTGTCACCTTCGGCCACCCCACCTCTCCCACACGGCACATACCCGAAAATGGGTTTAATGAGTTTTCACCCATTTTTCGACGCCGTCGCTGGTCCCATTGGCCTTCGACCACCACCACTAGACTCCCCACCCTCTTACGAGCATAACCCACCGTCGGTAGCCACCCCAATTTCTCTCTCTCTCCTCCACCCGAAATGGGTCCTAAAACAGGTTGTTCTTCGCGGTGCTGCCGTCCGGCCACCGTAGGCCTCACCACCGCCACCAAAAGACTCCCATTGTCCAGCCGGTCATCCTCCTAACTTAGTTTCCCCAATCATTACCTCACATTCCCAGTACAACCTCAAACCCGAAAATGAATTTTCACCCATTTTGAGCCCGATCCGCCACCTTCCGGTGGTTGTGCTGCCACACCACCACCTCCATGAGATTCCCCGCCTTCCAAAGAGTATCTCCTAAATTTTGGTGTCAAATCGAGCACTCTAGCCTAACGTACAAGTGACCACTACGAGCGCTGCGGAGTGGCATATGTTCGAAGATTTACGCTTTTACCCGCTGTAAGTATTTTCCAAATAAACTTTAAGATTGAAATATATTTTTGGCATCAACAAATATTGTGTTTGGTCATTGTTGAAAATTATCAGTTGTTGGCTATTTGATGCATGGTCATCTGCATTATATATTTACGCGCATATTCTTGTGTTGGAAATGAAAACTGGGTTTTCATGTGTTTATGATTTCGGGTGCGTGTGTATCACGACCCCAAGCCGAGATGGGACATTATCTCGGTGGAGCTCCTCTAGTCACTCGGGAGCGAAATATACTGAGTAACATCCCCTGGATCGTTGCCGACTCTGTAGCTCCTCTGCTAGTGGGAGCTAGGGAATGCCTGGTCATGATACGTGCTGGGCACGGTTAGCTAGGCATCGCTCGTTCCGAAGTCACATGCGTGGTCATTACTTTCTGTGTGATGATGAAAGTCAGAGTGTGCGGATGGTCCCTAGGGGAGATCATAGTGCATACGGTTAATAAGACGGATGTTTAGGCCATTTTCTGGGAAAGTGGCGGGTTTTAATTATTGATTTTACGTGGACCATTTTTTGAGAAAATGGTTGTAGTTTTAATGGATTTATGGTCATCACTTTCTGGAAAAATGATAGGTGATTTCACTGGAGTTTTATTTGGGCCAAAATGGAATTTTGGCGTGTATGTATATCTTATTTATTTTGATAATGATGATTTTAAGTCACATGCATACGGTGTCTTGTTCATGCATAGTGTTGTTGCATGAATGTATTTATGTCTTTTCGTTTGTTTGGGTTATACTTACCTACGATGTCATCTCTGGCGTCGTAGTTTTTAGATGCAGATTTTTGTGGAGGCTGAGTCCGAGAAGGCGACTCCGCTGTTGAAGTAATTGCATTATAAATTGTTATTTCGGGAAATTGTTTTCCCCTTTTTATAAATATGTATTTGTTTAATTTATTTTTTGGATGACTGTATTAAATCTCCTGTTGGAAAATTTATGTTAAAATGGTTTGTAAAATATTTCTAAAAATTCTGATACTTAGATAATGACTTTATTATCCGTTGCGACTTATATTTATGTATGTCACGTGTGCACCCACGTTTGGCACTTGTCGTTGGGATGTGTGACTCATGTTGTCATCATCCTGACGCCTCGATTCTCGTATTATTTTAAGAAGAATTTAGAGATGTCATATATTCCCTTCTCCAAACTCCCGTGGACGTAGGCCTTACGCCAAATCACGTAAATACTATATCTCTATTTATTTATCTGCTATCTGCGTATGTATGGCCGCACCGGAGTCTCACCGGGGGCCCAAACGACACCTAATGAAGTCTAACTCACTCCAATGAATCGGGAATGACTATTTTTCCTACCCTGACCTGTTAATCGATTTTCATGACATCAACACTCTCTCTCTCTCTGGAAGCACTAAAAGGTTAGCAAAGATAAACTATCAAATCTTCTTTCATTTCTAATTTTCTATACTGCTAATCTTTAGATATTTATCCCAGAAAGAAGGAAGGAACACTAGCCTAATTTTCTATATATTCGATTCGTCTTCCCCCCCCCCCTCTCCCCCCTTTTTGTTTGTCGAGGAAGATGGATGAAGTCAAGGACAACGACTACGAAGAAGAGCTCGTCGACTTCGAAGACGACGACCCTCTGACTCCGCCTCAGCTAGACTCGCTGCTGATTCTGTCAAGAAGTCAGTCTCTCTCTATCTCCCTCTCAGTTATATTTGATTTCTGATTTATGATTTGTTATCTATGTTTGTAAAGAGACTTGAAGAATAATAGATTAAAAAATTTGGTTTCATCTCTTATAAAGGAAAGCCATGCCTTCGTATATTCATAACATTTGTGAACTAGAGATAAGTCAAATAAGCTACGGTTATATATCAAACTAATGAAGCGAATTGTTACATACCTTCAGACAAGGATAAGGCCAAGGCCAAGAAGCATGGCGATAAAGATGAAACAACTCAAAGGAACACATTGATAGTGATCTGATGGGTTATTACTTGAAAGAATGAAACAGGATTTCTGCGGTGTAGAATTATTTTCCATTTCAAAGATGAAAAACCCCACCAGACTTTATCATGTTTGGAGTAAGCCTTAGCAAGTGTGGCCATTACGGGATCTCCCATTTAATGAAAAGTGAAAAACCAAATGGTGAGTGCCTGTGCTCTGTAGTCTGGTTTAAGGTAGGATAGGATAGAGATTTTTTGGTCGGGTCAGGCTATGTTGTCACACTTGCCCAAAACATGCTTTAAGAAGTTTTGGATTCTTAGATGATGTGCTGACTTCAAACATTTATTCATTGTTGTTTGGAGATTAGGTTTACAGGACCATCTGGCTGTTGCAGCTATTCTTTGGCTGTCAATTTTTTATTTTTTATTTTATTAAAAAGAGTATATATATAAATATATATTTTAATTTTATTCGGTTAGTCTCATGTGCATGTTGTTTAAGTACTTGATTCTAATTTTATTATGTTGGACAGTCCAATTTGGTGTGAGAACCTCCACATACATAATTTAGTTTAAGAAAGATATCTTATTTCCAGGCTTTTATTTTTTCATCTTTATTTTTTTTGGACTAAGGCGTCTGAAAACGCAAATTGGCTTGGATTAGTGAGGTGGAATTCAAATGAGATAAAACTGCAAATTTTGTATTATTCAATTTGAATTCAAATAAGATGAGATGGAGTCTTATCTTTAAGTTGTAATTTTTAGATAAGTGTAATTCAAACTATGGAGTTTATCCATAGCTTTTTAAGTCCATCTAAGAGTCTTGGAGTCTGGTAAAAAGGCTGAAGGCTTGAATTTCGAAATCGGGAATGATAAACTCAAAAGACAAATTCGAAATTCAAATAACAGTAGTAAATCCGGAAGTTTGTTAGCAACCTGTCAGCAGACGGATTCTGATGAAGAATGACCTGTCAGCAGACACGTTTTAGCAGTACTTTTTGAATAGACTATTTAAATGAAGTCATACCAGAACCCTAGATAAGGTTTTCGACCAGAGCATCTATCTTGAGTTATTGGAGAGTCTTTCTAAGGAAAAAAGGCGAGGAGAACTCAAGGGAGAAGATCTATACACTTGTGAAGTGTGATTTTACTTCAAGGTCGGAGGAAGATTGTTGATTGGAATATAATCAACCATTGGAGGTTCCAGTAGGAAAGGCATAGATTGAAGATCGTCAGAGGTTCTGGCTGCTACTGCGGTAGGGATAAACGGGTATTTATCCGGTCAAGTAAGGAAGTCAATTGACAAAGGTTTTGTAATTGAATAGCTTACTTGTAAACTGATTTTCAATCAATAAAATGGATTTTCCTGGATTTGGTTGTCCCGTAGGGTTTTACCTTTGAAGAGTTCTTCAGAGGGTTTCCCTTCGTAACCAATCGATGTGTTAATAATTAGTAATTTATTCATTACATGTTTATGAATATTTACACGATTGATATCTAACAAGTTTGTTTGAAATTGTTAGAAATATTTGAACATACAAGGGTAAAAAGGGAATTTCATTTGGTATCAGAGCGGGATCACTCATCCGAGTGTGATTCGTTCCCCTGGTAGAGATGGCATCATTGAATATTCCACCACAATTTGATGGTGAGAACTATGCATATTGGAAAGTACGCATGCGAGCATTCCTCAAATCATTGGATGAACGGTTATGGCACACTGTTGAAACTGGCTGGAAAAGACCCGAGACTAGTGTAAAAGCGTGGTCGAAGGATGAATTGAGCAATAGCAATTTTAATAGCAAGAGATTGAACGCCATATTCATGGCGGTATCACAAGAAGAGTTCAAAAGGATCTCTATGTGTGAGATAGCTAAGGAGGCATGGGATGTATTGAAAATTACACATGAGGGAACCAAGACTGTGAAAAACTCAAAATTACAATTTCTAACCTCTAGATTTGAAAAAATTAAAATGCATGAAGATGAATACTTTAATGATTTCTATGCTAAAGTAAATGATCTTGTGAATTCCAAGTTTAATCTTGGAGAGGAGGTTGAAGACTCAAGAGTTGTAAGGAAAATCTTGAGGTTATTACCTGAGAGATTTCGACCCAAAGTTACAGTTATTGAGGAAAGCAAAGACTTGGACACAATCAAAGTGGAAGAGCTAGTCAGGTCCCAACAAACGTATGAATCATTCATCCCTCAACCAGGAAAAGGTAAGTCCATTGCCTTGAGAACTATGAAAGAAGAAATTGAGGATAGCTGTGGTGAGGAAAGCCTAAATGATGATGATATAGCCCTCGTTGCTAGGAAATTTAGAAAATTCATGTTCAATAAGAAAACAAATGGGAAACAAAAGAAAGCTAAAGAATTTCCAGCAAAGAAAAATGACTTCAAAAATCTGAACAAAGAAAAAATTGAGAAAAAGGACAAAATAAAATGTCATGAATGCTCAGGTTATGGTCATATTAGAGTAGAGTGTCCAAACTATAAGAAAAATAAAGGGAAAGCACTGAATGTGTCATTAAGTGATAGTTCGGATTCAGAAAATAAAAAATCATCCTCAGATGATGAAAAATCATTCATGGCTTTTCTATCTAATGTGACTGACTTACCTGAAAATTTAGTGACAAAATCTGAAAGTGGTGGTGACTCAAGTGACTCGGACATTGCTGTAGTCGATGCCGATCAAGAGTTGTGTGTTCAAGATGCCTATAATGAAGTATGTGAAGAGGTAGTCAAGTTGAAAAAACTCACTAAAAAGCTGTACAATAATCTTACCGCTTTAGAATATGAAAAAAAACAATTTGTGTGAGGCTTTAAAAGTGTCTGAGGTTGAAGTATTGAGATTAAAAGATCAAAAATGTGCATTAGAACAAAAATTAAAAAAGGCTCAAGAATGGAATCAAAATTCAGCAACATAAAAGTTAAATGAAATGCTGAGTTTCCAAAAGTCAAGCAGTAATAGGACGGGTCTAGGATATGCGGCATCCAAAGGAAAAGAAAAACAAATACCATCATCCGGTGCATCAAGTTCCACAGGTATTGTGTTTGTACAAGAAAGTGAAAAGGAGAACCACAAGATTCCTGACATGCCGAACGCTGCCCAGCCCAGAAACTCTAGCAAAAGCTCAGCACCTAGCTTGGTGGGAAACGGTAAGTATAAAGGTAAGAAGACGCCTATTTGTTATCACTGTGGAATAATTGGTCATATAAGATCACATTGCTCTAACTTGTTTCAAGCGCAGAAAACCAAAGCTGGAAAAACTTCAAAAAGAAAAAGCTTACAAAATCAAGTTGATGATTTAAGTCATCAAATTAATTTTGTGAGTCGTGAACTTGGTCAATTAGTGAAGATATGCACCCAGAAAAATGAGAAAAGCAAGCTGGAAATTAAAGAAAAGTGGCTGATGAAAGACAAGACCGTAGGCCACATAGCTCACACGGCACTTAAAGTCAAGAAGAACTGGTTTTGGTACCTGGACAGCGCATGTTCAAGGCATATGTCTGGAGATAAAACACTCTTAAAAGAGATGAAACCTGCAAATGGAGGCACAGTAATATTTGGAGATGGAAGCAAAGCCATTGTAGAAGGAAAAGGGAGTGTTGAAATACCTGGATTGCCTGTTTTATCCCATGTTTTGTTTGTCAATGGTCTTAAAGCCAATTTATTAAGTATAAGCCAATTTTGTGATGAAAATTTCTCTGTGCAGTTCACAAAAGAGGAGTGCAACATTTTCAATTCAGCCGAAGAATGGATGCTAAAGGGCCTAAGGACCACAGACAATTGTTATAGAGGGTCTCCAACTTCAAGATTGAGCTGCCATAGAGCCTTGCTAGATGAGGTTGAACTATGGCATCAACGACTCGGGCATATCAATTTCAGAGATCTAGCTAAAATCTCAAAAAGAGAAGTGGTAGATGGATTACCAAGAGCCATGAAAGACAATAAAATCGTGTGTAAAGCATGCCAAGAAGGGAAGCAAACAAGAACACAACACAAGAAAAATTCCCTCATTCACACCTCTCAACCTCTTGAACTTTTGCACATGTACTTGATGGGTCCGACTCAAACCGAGAGCATGGGTGGAAAAAAATGCATCTTGGTGATTGTGGATGACTTTACACGATATACATGGACCATCCTCTTGAGAGAAAAATCTGAAGCATTTGATCTTGCAAACAATCTGTTTAAAAAACTGCAAATAGAAAGGGAAGAATCAATTTCTAGAATTCGTAGTGATCATGTTAGGGAATTTGATAATGCTAATTTCACTACTTTTTGTGATGAATAGGGAATCCACCAAGAATTTTCAGCACCTATTACTCCAAAACAAAATGGAGTGGTAGAGAGAAAGAACCGAACAATACAAGAGATGGCCCGGACCATGCTAAGCAACAAGAAAATGGCACTACATTTTTTGGGAGAAGCGGTTAACACTGCCAATCATATCTTGAATCGAGTAGTCCTAAGACCCGGCACACAGCAAACTCCCTATGGTTTGTGGAAAAACAAAAAACCCACGGTAAAGTATTTCAAGACTTTTGGTAGTAAGTGTTACATTTTAAGTGACCGAGAGAACAATCATAAATTTGAAAGCAAAAGTGATGAAGGTTGGTTTCTTGGTTACTCTTCAAACAGTAGGGCTTATAGAGTTTACAACTTACGCACAAAATCTGTTATGGAATCTTTTAACGTAGTTGTAGATGACGTCTCAGATGAAGTCACCATGAGAGAGCTGGAAAAATTAAAAGGGTCTGCATCAATAAGTGAGGAAGATGCTCAAGAACAAAGTGACCAAGAGAATATAGAAAAGAGCAAACTCAAATCAAGGGAACCCTCATCAAGAGTGACAAATAATCATCCAAGGGAAAATCTATTGGGTGAATTAGATGAAGGTATGAGACTAAGAAAAAGAGTGATTAATCAAGTCTCATTTGTGTGCTACTTGTCGCAGGTCGAGCCCAAAAGGGTAGAAGAAGCACTACGAGATGAGAGTTGGATCAATACAATGCACGAAGAACTCCATCAATTTACTAGAAATGATGTGTGGGAACTAGTTTCAAGACCAAAGAACCACAACATAATCGGGACTAAATGGATTTTCAAAAATAAGTTCGATGAACATGGAACAATCATAAGGAACAAAGCAAGATTGGTTGCTCAAGGATACACTCAAGTGGTGGGGGTCGACTTCGATGAGACTTTTGCCCCAGTAGCACGGCTAGAATCTGTCCGAATTCTGTTAGCTCTTGCTTGTCATCTAGACTTCAAACTCTATCAAATAGATTTCAAGAGTGCATTCCTGAATGGCAAACTCCAAGAAGAGGTATATGTTGAACAACCAAAAGGTTTTGTTGACCACTCACATTCTGATTCTGTTTACAGGTTGAAGAAGGCACTCTATGGACTAAAACAAGCACCTCACGCCTGGTATGAGAAATTGACAGCTTACCTCCTGGAGCACGAATTTTGTAGGGGGCAAGCCGATAGAAATTTATTTATAAGAAGATCAGGTAAGCAACTCTTAATCGCCCAAATATATGTGGATGACATTATATCTGGAGCTACACTTGAGTCCCTAGCACATGAGTTTTCAAATGAAATGCAATCTGAATTTGAAATGAGCATGATAGGGGAGTTAAATTTTTTTCTGGTAATTCAAGTAAAATAATGCAAAGATAGAATTTTTATCTCTCAATCCAAGTATGTTAGAGATCTTGTGAAAAAGTTTGGCATGGAGGGGAAAAGTAATGCCCGTACACCTATGAGTACATCAGTGAAAATTTGCAAGGATACTACAGGTAAAAGTGTTGACTCTACTCTCTATAGAAGCATGATAGGAAGTCTTTTATATATCACTGCCAGTAGATCTGATATAGCATTTAGCGTAGGAGTATGTGCTCGGTTTCAGGCCAACCCAAAAGAGTCACACCTCACTGCAGTAAAAAGGATAATAAAATATCTTAATACAACTGTGGATTATGGGATATGGTTTACTAGAGACACCAACCTAACTATTGTTGGGTACTCAGATGCGGATTGGGCTGGAAATGCAAATGATAGAAAAAGTACCTCGGGTGGATGCTTCTATGTAGGAGGAAATCTAGTTGCATGGTTAAGTAAAAAACAAAACTCAATTTTTTTGTCAACTGCTGAGGCTGAGTACAGAGCTGCAGGAAGTTGTTGTACTCAGCTATTGTGGATGAAAAAGGTCCTAGAAGACTATGGATTCCCTCAAGATATCATGATGGTCTATTGTGACAACTCGAATGCTATTAATATTTCCAAAAATCCAGTGCAGCACTCAAGAACCAAACACATTGACATTAGACATCACTTCATTAGAGACTTAGTGGAATCCAAAACAGTGTCCCTAGAGCATGTTTCCACTGAATATCAATTGGCCGACTTGTTCACTAAACCTCTAGACGATCTAAGGTTTGAATTCTTAAGGAAAACCCTTGGTATTTGCAACATCCCATAATATATATATAATTATACATTAAAAAAATTATAAAACAAAAAAAAAATCATCATCTCTTCGTCTAGGACATGCATTTTCTTTTGTTTGCTGTTTCTTTACTTTGAACCTTCTGATTGCATATTTAACAAAAAAAATGGGGGGGGGGGGCTGACAGATAGTATTTCAGCTCAATGATATTAGAGTGCATGGTTGATCGTGGGCTGAAGGCTTTGAACATGTCTACATCACTTTATAAATCCCTGCACTCATGCAATATTCTTGTGGTGTGCATCCCACATCGCCATTCTAACCCTATGGGTCATCATAGTAAAGGTTCACTCTTAATGCACTGTGAGAAACTTGTGTGAATGCACTTTTATTTGATTAAAAAGGGGGACCGAATAAGTAAATTGAGATGCTCATCATAGAGAGAGTCCACACTTTAAATTGACTAATACTAGTTGAACCTAGTACAAGTATGAAAAATGCCTCCACTTGCCAAACACCACTTGTTGATCCATATAGAAAAAGTCGGTGTGACATTCATTGCGGAAAAGAACTCACATCCCACACGGATCCAACCTTGGAAGTTCTTATAGAAAAAATCATTGCTCCTATCATTGTGGAAAAAGATGAGTAATAAAAATGAACCAAAAATGGGCTATACAAGTAAAGTGTTTGGAGAAGACATTTATGTATCTAGACCCTAGCATAAAATTTGCCTTAAAGTGAGTGATAATCTCTTGGGAGCCTCTTTTAAAATAAGATTCCTATTAAAATGATAAAACAAAAATCATGAAAAAAAATTAAACAATAAAATCATCAAGAAAAAGTTGATACTTTTCATAAGGTGCTCACTCACACACACACATGAACCTTGACTTTGATGATTTTACGAGGAGTGAAAATCTAATGTGGATGTGCAACTTAGAGGAGGTGTGGTCTTGGCTTTATCTTGTGAAGAGCACATGTATTAGACATTGATGTCCCTCAGCATGTCCTCTCTTTCATTGCCACATGTTTGACAAAATTCTGCATAGAGTTTTTTTTTAATTAAAAATAATAATAAATAAAATAAAAAATATATATATATTTAACTGTGATGTGAACAGTGCATATAGGGCAGTCTCTGAGAAGAAAATCTTAGGGTGTCTTGAGGTTTCACAGTGAACAGGTCATAAGTAGCTTAGCCACCATTATTGAAATGATAAGTTTTGAGTGCTCTTAAAGCAGCATGCTGTGTGATTTAATCCCAGTATAATATGCCCTCTCTGTACTGAATGCTTAAGTGTTTAAAATCCAGTAGGACTCAACCAATTAAGAGCATCTGCCGCAATGTCACGGCACGTGCCCAGGACTAGGCCACTTAAAATTAAAAGTATCTTCCCAAGCGGGCTCAACCCGACCTCATTCACTCGCACCCTCTCAAACGTCCCCTGTGTCTCGGCTCTCTGCGCTACGGTTCCGTGATGCCCTAGCATCCCAAAGCTTGGGAATTTCGTCTCCCTTGCTTCACTCACCACTTTGGGATCAAATTCTCTTCATTGCTACATCAATCTCACGGTAAGTTCTCGGATTTCCATAAGGCATTTCGTGAACCCTAAGGTTCGGCGAGCGATTCTCTTTGTTAGGATGGATGGATTGAACTGAACTTTTAAGCTAGATTATTCACTTGTCTGAGTTGGTAAATGATTAGTGAGTGTTCTGAGAGTAATTTATGCATGTATTAAGGCCGATTATCATGGGTACCGAACCAGTGCATTTCGGCTTCTATCGTATGCATACCACATGTTTGATAATCTGTCTCAGTCAAGTCTAATGTCTACTTATGACATGGTTACTCGTTATTTCATGCATCTATGCGTTGTTCTTCACTTAAGGATATGTCTATGACCATTCTCAGAGAAGATTGCTTGGTTTTGAAACCAGGTGTTCTATTGCTTTCTTGCCACTCGGCATAAACCAGTTGCTAACTTGTGTACTTATTTTTCCTAACTGGTTTTGTTGAGTCTCAGATGAGGACAAAGGAGTGTGCCAAGCGCACCAAGGCTCCTATGCCCACTCTTCATGACTCTTCCAGCGGTGACTATCTAGCGGAACCTTCCTCGAATCTTCAGCCTATTGGTGAAGCTTCAGCACCCTCTTCTCCACTCTCTCCTCAGCCACTGCAAACACGCTGTGGGCGATTTATTTCTTCCACTGCAGAGAATGCCTATCGCACTACATTCTCTAGACGTCCAGTGTTGGGAGAACGGGAAGTTCTTCTTAATGACTTTACATCCGAGGACTTCAAATGTATTAAGAAGATGTTTGTTGACAGAGGCTGGGCCAAACTCACTCATGCACATACAGCTCCATACTCGGAGATGGTGAAGGAATTTTATGCTAATATTGCTCATTTCAACTTGGATTCCCACAGCATAACCTCCACCGTTAGAGGTGTTCAAGTTGAGATCACCCCCGAGCTCATTCGCAGAATGTACGAGCTACCAGAAGTTGCCTCCCCTGAGTATCCTTTTTTTGGCCTTGATGTGCCTTCCAAGGTTGCTCTAAAAAACCTACTGGTGGGTCCCATGAGCTCCAAAGGGTCGGTCAAGCTTGTACGCCTTCCTCTGAAGCAACTTCTGCCTCAATATTGACTTCTCTCTCGGATTGTGCTTTCCAATCTGTGGCCAATCAGTCGCAAAACAGAATTGACTTTGGATAAGGCTTACTTTGTATACGCTTTGGCTACTGACATGTCCATTGACTTTGCTACACATGTTATAGATGTGATCCATCGAGCTCAGCAAGATCCAAAACAAAGCCTTCCTTTTGGTAGCCTCATTACACGAGTAGTTTTGGAGGCTAAAGTCCCAGTACGGCCAAGTGAACCCACTACTAAGATAGCAGGTCCAATTTCAGCGCTCACCTTGGTCAAATCTGAAGCTGTTTTGACTAATGTGTCTAAAAATCGCCCCCATGAGCCCGAGTCTGTCTCCTCTCCACCAGAACCCACTGTTCAGCCACCACCATTTCAGGAGCAATTTAATTTGCTCACTCAAAAGCTGGACAGCTTGGCAGATTTCTGCAAAACAGAGTTTCTATCTCTTAATGATCAGATTGCTCAACTCTCAAATGACATTCAGCATCTAACTGAGCATGTGATGCCCGAAAGTGATGATGAATTTTGATTTTCTTTGTCTGATATTGCTGACAAAAAGGGGGAGAGATGAGAAAGGGGGAGCAGCAAAGAGATAGGGGGAGCTGAAGCTGAAGCTGCTGCTGTGATATTTTACTGCTATGATCATTTTGAATGTGTCCTTGAATGACTATGAATGATTTGTTTTGTTGACTTTAGTGACCTTCTTTGATATGCTCCTAACCAATTTTTTGTTTGAACAATGTTGAACATATTATGAAATCTTATGAACAATGCTGATGATCATCTTAAAAAATTGACGGTGTTAATTATTTTTTTGTGATCACAAGAATTACACATATATCAAAAATATTTTGTCACCAATCAGCCAAAGGGGGAGATTGAAACGCAAATTGGCTTGGATTAGTGAGGTGGAATTCAAATGAGATAAAGCTGCAAATTTTGTATTATTCAATTTGAATTCAAATAAGATAAGATGGAGTCTTATTTTTAAGTTGTAATTTTTAGATAAGTGTAATTCAAACTATGGAGTTTATCCATAGCTTTTTAAGTCCATCTAGGAGTCTTGGAGTATGGTAAAAAGGCTGAAGGCTTGAATTTCGAAATCGGAAATGATAAACTCAAAAGACAAATTCGAAATTCAAATAGCAGCAGTAAATCCGGAAGTCTGTTAGTAACCTGTCAGCAGACGGATTCTGATGAAGGATGACCTGTCAGCAGATACGTTTCAGCAGCACTTTTTGAATAGACTATTTAAATGAAGTCATACCAAAACCCTAGATAAGGTTTTCGACCAGAGCATCTATCTTGAGTTATTGGAGAGTCTTTTTAAGAAAAAACGGCGAGGAGAACTCAAGGGAGAAGATCTATACACTTGTGAAGTGTGATTTTGCTTCAAGGTCGGAGGAAGATTGTTGATTGGAATATATAATCAACCACTGGAGGTTCCAGTAGGAAAGACATAGATTGAAGATCGTCAGAAGTTCTGGCTACTACTGCGGTAGGGATAAACGGGTCGTTTATCCGGTCAAGTAAAGAAGTCAATTGACAAAAGTTTTGTAATTGAATAGCTTACTTGTAAACTGATTTTCAATCAATAAAATGGACTTTCCTGGGTTTGGTTGCCCCGTAAAGTTTTACCTTTGAAGAGTTTTTCAGAGGGTTTCCCTTCGTAACTAATTGACGTGTTAATAATTAGTAATTTATTCATTACATGTTTATGAATATTTACACGATTGATATCTAACAAGTTTGTTTGAAATTGTTAGAAATATTTGGATACAGGGGTTAAAAGGGAATTTCAGTGTCAACTTCAATTTTCTCATCTGCTGGATATACTTTTCTTTTTCTGATGTAGGGGCTATGTTGGGATTCACAGTTCGGGATTTAGAGACTTCCTGCTGAAACCAGAGCTTCTTCGAGCCATTGTGGATTCGGGAATTGAACATCCATCAGAAGGCTAGTTCTAACTGCTTTTTTCGTTACGTCTCAGTGGGTAACCATATGCTTGCTGAATTGTTGAAATTTGGAAGTTCCAACATTTTTTTTTTCAGGAGAAATGGGATGGCTTGTTGATTTTAAATCTCATAAATTTTCTTCAAATTTGGCTTTGCTTTTCTAGTCTTGCACTCATGCTATGTTTCATTTTGTTGGTTTCTGGCCTCTTTTTCTTTTTGTTTAGAAAACTTTCTTGATTTAATTTTGCTGTTACTTTCCACCGCGGCAGATTTGGGTACTTATTCTAGTTTTGGCCCATCTTACTGAGAAAAAAAATTGGCCTATCTTGATCAAGTACCATGCATTCAATTTTGTCCACCACCGTATCACCCAATCCCTGGGGCGGACTCACGTTGGAGGTTGGGGGGCTACGGCCCCCCCAAAATTTTTCAAAAAAATTATTTAGTATATATATTTATATATATAATATTAAATTATTCTTCAAATTATAAAAAAATTAAAAATTACCCCCCCAAATTTTTATTAAAATTATTTTCTCAAATTTCAATATATATATAATTTTATTTTAACTTTTAGATTTATTGAAATCTAAATTTTAACTCACATAGTCTCATAATTATTTTAACAGTTTAATTCTAAAAAAAAATAATTATAAATTTATATAATTATTAAAATTAATTGATTATATTCATTTATATAATCTCACTCTAACTTAATTATATAATTATGAGATATAGTTTGTTAAAAATTTAACAGCGGTATATCATTAGTTATTAAAAATTTCTTATATTTATTCTTGATCTATAATTTTTTTTAATCATAAAAAAAATATGAGCAAGTTAAGAACAAATGATTTTTTTTTTAAATGTGGGTAATTCGAAAAGTAATACGTGTAGAGAGTTCGATAATAACGGAATGTGATACTTCTATCACTAATGAGTATCCTTTTAAAATTTATATATAGTACACACTTTATCGATCGTCCCCCCAAACATTAACTCCTGGTTCCGCCCCTGCAATCCAGAGCTTGAAAGGAGCCTCTAAATCGAAGATAATGAGATAAAGATTTGTGTTTTAGCTCTTGTTCTTCTTGATCTTTTGCCCTTGATTGTGATTTTTTGCTGTTTCTTAGGGGAGTGAGATACGGGAATTCTTCTTTTTGGGTTTTGGTGGGGCTTGAAAGTCGGCCTCGGTGAATGAGTCCTTGGAGTGGGGTACCCATGAGTTCAAGATCGGTGCGGAGGAGCTCCTCGGAAGCATGGTTTATGATTTCAGAGAAAGAGAAAGAGAACGTTGTACAGGGAATGCAAAGACAGAGAAACGGAAAAGAAATATGGCATTTGAGAGAGAGACAACGGCAAGAGGATGGTAAAGAGATGTATAGAGCAACAACAGCTGATCCTGGATTTCATTATATAGAAAGTAGGAAGCATCAGGAGATTAATGGAATCTGGACCGTACGATCTCTATTGAATAATTTGGCAAACGACGAGGCAGCTGGGTGCACGTGGGATATGTTTCTTAAACGATGGGTTTAAGATGAATTGAATTGAATAGAATAGAATAAAATATTATTAAAATATTAATTTTTAATATTATGAATGTGTTAAGATTTAAAAATATTAAATTATTTATTATATTTTATATAAAAATTTAAAAAAATATATGAAGACTTAAAAAGAATTATAATAATAAAATAAAATGAGTAGGAGAAGGTTTGATAACTAAACTGGCGCAAATGATAGAAAAGTACACTTCGTTTGAAGACCTTTTTTCTCAGTTTGCTACGTTCTTCTTTTATTAAGAGTGAAGCAAGAGTACGCTGCCACAAAATAAGGAACTATTTACTATTTAGTTCACAATTTCTTTTATAAAATTGAAATCACAACATATTATAAAGCTTTTTTTAATATAAAGTATATTAACGTAACCTATCTAACCACGTAAATTCATATACTTTACTTTTGTAAGAGTTCTTTGTGAAACTAACCAGTACAATATGATAATCATTATTACTTTTTTATAAATCATGAAACTCAAACAAACAACGCTCATCACTCGACAGCATCAAACTCACACAGCATTACCACATCTTTCTATAGGTCCAGCCATAACCCATAAGCAATAAGCATTCCCAAATAAGATACAACTGCGTACAAACAGTAGTTAACACCACTAAGTGGTAAGGATTGGAGGCATGTAGTCAGACTTGGCACCCAGAACACGAGCCCTAGTGTCAGGGAAGAACTCAAATCCAGGTAACTCTGTGACTTCCCCTTCTGAAGCAACCCCAATGGGGTAACGCAACAGATGACCAGGTAGATCATGTTCAAGTGTCTCGCTTGAATATAAATCCCAATATTTTTCAGCAATCTGGTTCACTTTCTTGATGCACTCCTCGTTTTCTGGATTAAGGAAAGCATCGTCGAGCATGCCTAGGTGCCCATACCACAATGCCATGCGGAAACCATGGATCTGCCCGCGCGCTGGTTGCCTATTTGCCAGATGATATGGTTGGTACGCTCCCATTGCTATCTCCGAGTCCCTAGAACCGTCCATCGATCTCTGGTTTATGTTGGCCGATCCAACTATTATATATTCATCGTCAACTGCAAAAAACTCATGTGTTATCTCAACGATTTGATTTGAAACATTTACATCTAAGAGATTGAATGGAATTCGAAGTTGGTGGCATAGATATCTTACCAATCATCATCTTGGCATGTACATAGATCATAAAGCGCCTGGCCTCCTGGGCTCTCATATAATCTGTATCAGGTTCTGGTTTTTCTGAAGGCTCATATTCTCCAGCCTTCTTTACCTCCCGATTTCCAAGGCAGAAAAATGTTAAATAGTTTCGAGGATCATCCTCAATACCCTTGGCTTTGAGAGCCTGAATGACATCTTTATACATCATCTCCATTGTCCTTTTCTGCCAATCTAAAATTGCTTGAACTGATCCACTCTCTGGTATACCCTCCGGCCACATTGGAACAACAATATAGACTCTGAACTTCTCCCCTGCCTCAATCTTACTAACAATCTTAAGTGAAAGCTCCTTTGGAATCAGATGGAGAGCACCGATGTCCTCAGGCTTAATACCATCATCACTCCAAGCATAAGAGCTTCCCAGGAAATACTGATTTTCGATATAAATGAATTTCTTTGCACGTCGAATGGCATTAATATAAGCATCTTGAATACTTCGATCAATAATATTATCCTTCCCACTAACAAGCCCAGCCCTGGCCGCGTCTTCAGGATCCTCTGGAAAGCCAAAAGCAGCCCCACCATCAATGGATCTGAACAGTTGCACATTCCAAGTCTCATGGTCGTTTGGGAACATAACCGGAGATGGGGTAATAAGAGTACCATCAAGATCTAGATCTCTGATCTTAACAAGTAAATCTTTACCGCCCTGCTTTCTCCACCTCTGCTCAAAATTAAATAGGACGTCCCAAGCAATGGGACCTTCAAGTCGGGAGTGTATATCATGCCATGGTTCCCTTGGGCCACCTTTTTTGATTGAAGCACCTTCAAAATTTGGCTGATGAAAATCATCATGATGTGCTGTGTCCAAAGTCCTGAAAAGTGAATGAAAGGGAGTGTCATATCTCCCATCACAAAGATCAATACCCCCAACAAAACTCACAATTCTCCTCTTTTGTGATCCTCCTCCTCCAGAAGGCATCTCACTGTCCACCACCACAATCTTCTGGTGATGAGTGAACATGGTAGAGATCTCTAAATCCTGAATAATGCTCCCACCATCATCAGGATTCCGGGGACACAAGACACAGTGCACCTCAGTATCATGGAAGTAATGTTCAGTTTCTTCATCGTGCGTGGCCATCAATCCATCCTTTTTCAGTAAACCAACAGAAGTCCTGTCATCCCAAACAAGCATAAGAACCCTAACACCTTCATTTGCCTTTTTCTTGAGCAGCTCACCTAGCATGATGTCACCTCCAGGCTTTGGCCTTCTCGAGTCCCTTATCAGGGAAATTTCAGTATAAACAGACCATCCGGTAATGTAGATCAAGTGTTTTGCATTAGTAATGGCATCAAAAACATCTTCCCAACATCTCTGGGGCTCATAAAATGTGCCTCCGACAAGAGGAATTTTGGGAACAAATTTATCTGGTACGTGAGCATCTTGGTACAGAGAAACCCTACAACCTTGTCTCTGCGTGAAAAACGTGTATGGCACCCCAGGAAATTTAGGACTTCTGATACCCCGAGACCAATTACGATCTTTTGTGACATCAAAGTATTGTAGCTTCACATGAATCTTAGAACTTCCATGTACAGGTTTTTTGTCCTCATCCAAGATTTCAACCCATTTATCCACTTCTTCTCCGTCCAATATTTCTTCAACAGGTACATATGCTCTTCCAATTAAGGTCGCTCCAATAGGATTATCATCTTTGACAGTGAATATGACATCTGAAGCCATGTGGGCACAGTATATATGAAAAGACTCGTACCACTTGGGATTCTTATGCTCCTTTTCTATTATTTTTGTCCTCCCAACTCTAGCTTTTCCTAGATCAATAGTTGCATAGAGTTTAGTAACTCCTTTGCCAAAACCAACTGCCTCTTCAATGCCTTGTGCAATCTACAAAATATAATTTCACCAATGAAATACAAAAAGTAATGATACCAATTACCAATACCAATGAAGTCATATGCATACCAATACTTAGGTAATTGGAATGGAATTTTAATCTGTTGAGGAAAACAACATTTAAATTAAATGTGAAATCACCACTTATTTCAAAAAGCTTAGTTAATGAAAAGAGGTAAATTTATTTATCTAGCTAAACTTTCCCCTAATAAGTGGGATCATGATGTAAAACATTTGATTAATTTAATGAAGTGTGAAGTCAAGATTCAGCAAAATTTAATTATTTATATTTTACCTTTTCCAGTAGTGTATCAAATATGCATGAAAATGATACTTGAAAAAAGAAAGAACAAAATCTTAAATAAATCTGGATGCCATAAGAAAACTTGAAAAGAAAAAGGGGGGGAGTGAAACTATCCAGAAATTAAAATGGAATTTATGAATCAGAAGTCAGAGCACAAGTTAAGCAGATGTAAATCCAAGTGTTTGCTACCTCAGTAAGTGAATCAAAGCCCAATTATGATAACTTCAGAACAAATACCACTCAAATAAGGACAGCAATTCTTCCCAAATTTGAAAGGGAAAATTAGCCTTTCGGATCATAAGCCAATGTCAACTATAGATGAACTTTGGGTAGGACTCCTTCGATTGCATACCCACAACCACATATGCATTTTCCCAAAAAGGAGAATCAACGTGATTACCAGACGCTGCTTTTTATGGGTGAACAACATGCTTTCAAGATGGGCATGTTTTCCATGAGAAGATAGTTCTAGAAGTCTTAAATACTACAAAACTACCCATCTACGCTGGAGAGTGATAGGCTGAAGAAGACAACCGAAGAGCGAATGGAGGAATTTTACACAACTTGGCTATTTGCAGTGTATAGTGTTGAAATCCCCTGCTTCAGGCAGTAGCAGATATAGCAACGACCTACTTTTTACATATTTGATTAACTCTGCAACCAACTGTTTTGATAGGTAGGACAACCAGTTGTTAGTACCAATTCCATTTGTTTCAAAAAGTAAATTATTATATTCCCTATGTCCTATAAATAGCGTTTTCTTCGTCTACTTCAAGGTAGTCGAAGTTCACACAAATGAAAGTATTTATCTAGTAGCCTCCCATATTATCCTTAAGTTTGAACAGTAATAATATACATACAATTATTTTTACAACCATATATACCACTATATATTAAAATGACGGTAGTTATAAAAATAGTTGTATGTCTATCATTACTCAAGTTTGAATCCTTTTTTATTTTCACATATGAGCTTGTATTTATTTTTTCAAAAAAAAAATGTTGGACTGTGGTGAAATTTATCACATTCCTTCTACTGCAAAAACTATGAATTATGTTATACATAGTTATTCTTATATTTTTTTTTTTTGTATATTTTATTGATGTGATTAGTTAAAATAATTATTTTATATTAAAAAATTAATACAATAAATCATATTAGTAGAGTATGAAATAAATAAGTAAAAATAACTGTATATAAAATTTTTGAAAAACTAATTTTTTATATTTTTATTTCTTGAAACCTTTAACATCGTTAACAAAAATTACCTCACAAAAAAACCTTCAACGATTGTCGTTGGCCTCACTGTCTAATGTCTAATAAATATCCCGATAATAGCAAATCCCAAGAAATGCGCGCAACAAATTATGTAAGGGATAATCGAAATTATAACTTTTCCCCCAAAATAAAAAATCCACCAATCCCGCTAGTTTTCATAGTTCACATGAACCAGCCCCATTTCTGTATTCTAGCAAACGCAACCCGAAACTTGATGAACACACCCGCTCACGCGTATATGTAAAACTAAACTTCCCTTTTGGGTATAAAAATAAGTACAAAAGATAAAAACAAGACTCGTCGTGAAGAAGTTATACTGTTTAATCGCCATGATTGACTCGGATCCAAGCTGATCGTGATATATATTATATCCAAACCAGCTTGTATAGAAAAAAATAATTAAATGAAAAAATATATATATATATTATATATACCTTGCCGAAAATGTTCTTGCCACCGCCCGTGTGGATTTCGTCCACCTCAAAGATGGTAGCGTGCAGCGTCCCATGTAGCAGAATGTTCGCCATTTCTCACCTGCATATATGCGTGCACCCGAAATCAAAATTAAGAGAAAAAAAAAACATAATATCTGGTAATGAAGATGAGCATATCGAGTATAAGCCTTGGAAATAGAAGTACGTGATCATGGGATCTGAGTGTTGAACCCAAGGGGATATTTTAATTGGCGACTTATAGCAGTCGGAGATCAACGTACGGTAGATCAATCAAAGATATTGAATAGGATTATCTTACAACAACTGAGTTTACCGCTGAGGTAGAGAAACTAACTTGGATTCGCGAATTCGGAGAGAGATCTGGAAACTGGAGAGAGCAAGTGAGGTGACCGGCCTTTTGCTTCTCTCGCTAATATATACAACACTCTGAGAGCCAACGTGAGAAAGGAGAAAACAGAAGAGAGAGAGAGAGCGCCACGAAAGCAATGAAGAAGCTACTAATTAAAAGTTAAAACAGCTCCCCGTGGAGAACTGGTGGAGTTGATAGAGGGTAATTGAATACAAATTTGATAGGAAGGGGCCCGCGGAGCTACCAAAAAAAATAATGAAAGGATATATATTTTTATCTTTTTATAATCATTTATTTCTTTAATTGTTTTTCTTTGTTATTATTATCTTTTTGATATTTTTTATGTTATATGAAATAATTGATTGACAACGAAAAATATATTTTAATTATTTATCATAAAATAATAAAATAATAATAAATAAAAAGATAATGAGAAGCATTGTAAGTTTTTAGATATTTTTTTGTAAGTGATTTCAAAATCAATACAATTAAATCAAGAGTTTGATAATTATGAAATATTATTTTATTTTCTAAATAGAAAATCTGAGTTCAAAATTCCTCACCACTTTTATTAAAATAAAAATATATATATAAGTTTAAAGACCTGTTTGATAGTCAAGCTAAACTTCATGTCGGCAAATAATTGACATTTTAGCTTGGATTTTATAACCTCTTCAATTTATTTTATCTTATTATTATAATTTTTTAAATTTTCATATAAAGAATAATAAATAATTCAGCTATTTCAAATCACAACACACTCATAGTATTAAAAATTAATATTCTAATAATAATTTATTCAATTCAACTTAATTCAATTCAATTCAGTCTAACATTCAAATGCATTCTTAAGTTTTGATGTGGGTTTAAAATTTATTTTATTTTATTTTATTTTATTATTACAACTTTTTTTAAATTCTTATAAAAAAAATATATTAAATAATTTAATTTTTTTAAAATTCTTATTTGATTTTTTAAAATTTAAAATAATAATAAATGATTAAAATAATAATTTCTAAAATAATAATTTTTATTATTTTATTTAATTTTTAATTTTTATTTAAATTTATTTTATCTCACTATCTAAACGCTACTTTAAACTTCTCATCCCTTGGTTCATTTTGTCTCGGGATTTATCAAGCTGGTTAACAAAAACCAAATTTCAAATTAAACAGCACTACAACATAAAATAAAAAATATTTTATTGGATTAGTTTAATAAGCATGAAAATTTATTTTCCTCAGTGAAATTATGATCATTTAGAAACATTAATTACGAAAGTTATTGGTGGGCCCCAAACATAATAGTACAATAATTAAGGTTATGAAAGAAGTTTTTTTTTTTTTTTTGGTTGAGAAAATGATAGAAGGACGCGTTGTTTCCCATTCCCATCAGCGTCTTATCCTTTTGTATCTTTGATATCCAGCGTATAACACACAGCTGTCATTTTGTGCAGCGCTGGTTCGTTGGCAGCTGATAAAGTAAGAGATTTGCCATACCTTCACGCACACAGCATTACACTCTACACCCATTTAAAGTCCGTTTGAATTTAGATATAAAATGAAATAAAATATAAATAAGAATAAAATAAATAATTAAAATGAGTTAAAATTTAAAATAAATTATTGAGATAAATTAAAAATATAAAATAAATTTTGAATACATGATATTCTATTTAAATTTAAAAATAAAATGAGTTGAAATGAATTTAATTTATTTTTTAATATTTTTATTATTTTAAAATTTTTAAAAATTAAATTAGAATTTAAAATATATATATTAGAATTTAAAATTTGTATATAAAAATTTATATTTTATATAAAAAATTAAAAAAATATAATAATAAATTAAAATAAATTAAAAAGAATTTTAAATTCAACCGGACCTTACACACGCTTTCACCACACAAAATACAATAATGCTACACGAAGTCAAAATCTTGAAGTCCGAAGGGAGTCCGCCGACGTGACAATACACTATATCAGTCGATAAATAATTAAAAAAAAAAAAAACAGCAAACTGTAATGAAGGTGAAATTGAGGGGAGAGAAACGTCATTTCCTTCGATTGAATCCCGCTTGCGAAGAGAGGGAATTAGCGATTTTATCACAGCCAAACCCTCCGTCCGTCCTCTCCGTCCATCTTCGAACCCAAACTCCGACCATCTTTGACCGTCCTGCGTGCGAAGAGAGAAACCCAAACTCAGATGTTTCGCTTCTTGGTTTAGAGAGAGAAACGTTCCAAGTCCTCAAAAATTTGATCATTCGAAGAAGAAGAAGAAGACAGACAGACAGCACTGAAGATGGTACGCAAATTTCGTCTCTCTATGTTCTTACATTTAATATTTTCAGGTTGTTTCGTTTGATTCTTATCGTTTTTGTTACAGTATTTACTGTTTCTCATTAAATTCCTCTTCAAAATGACAATACATGTTAGGGTTTTTTCTTTATTTCAAAAGCTCCTTGGTTTTGAATTTAGATGCATTTCTTTAGGTCTTTCTTCATTTATTTGTTTTACTTTTGATTTTTTCTTTTACTTAATATAAATTAACGATTTCAATTTTTTTTATGAGTAAAAGAGGATTAAGCCGATCTGATACGGATTAATTAGAGCTTGAATGATTGGGAAAAAGTTATAATCAATAAGTCCCTTACTTTTTTTTTTGTAACTTGAAATTTGCAACTTTCTATCGAGTAGATTACACAAGATGTATGCTTGAGAGCACAGTTGCGATTACGATATTATTTGTACACTGAATGTTCTGGATCCTTTGATTTCACAGCCGTGTGATTGGAATTGATCAGATGATTTTGGTTGTGGTAGCATCAGAGTACATTTCTGAACGATAGCTGAGAATTATCTTCCAAAGATGCAAGAGAGTTTCGAGTGTCAATCTTCTTCTTTTTCTTCTTCTTCAACCAAAGAAATCTTTTCTGAGTGGTTCAAATTATCTTGCCATTGTTGTTCTAGCCCTTTTATATAGATAAGAAATGAAATAGATTAAGTAAATAGATAAGAAATTTTTTTATAGCCCTTTTTTATTGATAAAAAAAATTATAAGAAAATTTTATTAAGACAAGTAAATAGACATAGTCACATAGCCCAAGTACATATAAATAGATTTTCTCTACCAAAATGGGGCCCTTTTTCCTTGATCTGTGTCTCTCTCATCTCTTTATTAAGTTTTATCTTTTGTTTTTCTTCTCACTCTTTTTTGCCAACTCTCAATTGCTTTTTCTCTTACTTTCAGGTCTGAGATTCCCTTTAATATATGGTGTGGTGGATGCAATTCTATGATTGCTGGGGGTGTTAGGTACAATGTAGGGAAAGCAAGTCGGGAATTATTATTCGACAAAGGTATCTTTTCCAATTGATCATGGGTACTTCTCTCGAGGAATGCAAGGACTCTGAACAAATTAAGGATCATGTTCATTCATGAATTTTATTTGAAGATGAAAGCAAACAAATATATACATGATTACTTTTCATCATATTCTACTGATATGCATCATGTCCAACTTAATCTATCTCAATAAGCAAGTTTTTTTTATTTATTGTGAATTAGTGTTTTTTTTTTTTATGGAAGAAAAGGAAGGAGGATGTGGTTCAACGCTTTCGTGGGGATGCATTGGAAGGAGCGCAGCACAGCGATGATGGTAGACGGAACAGAGATAGCAGATGATGTAGTAAATAGATGCAGATAAATCATTGAAGAAGAGAGCATCCAATTCAAGTGGGAGAAGGGTGATGTTCTCTTCTTTGATAACATGGCTTTACTTCATGGAAGAAGGCCTTCTCTTCCTCCCATAATAGTCTTGGTCACCACATGCAAATAGGTCCAAGTGACTTTGAGACCCTATGAATAATGGCTACTGCTACGTTAGAGCCTCTAATTTTAGTTTTCGAGATTAAATAACTCTCGGATCCTTGTTCTAATGCTATCTTGTTGTTTGTTTGAGTGTAAGCCCTCAAAAAAATATCAAAATAATAATAGTGGTCTTGGTGTTCTCTCTCTCTCCCTCTCTCCCTCTCTCTCAGCATAAAATGTGAGCTTTCGGGCTCAAATTATCTTTTGGAAGCTTGGAGTTTTGTTTATGATATAACTTAAAATTTGACAAGTTAAAGAAAGTCATATCAAATCAAACTTTGCAATGGTAGCGACTATTTGCAGGGGGACTCAAAAGGGGACACATCATTTATGCATTCATGGATCCCAGATATTGCAGAAATCAAAAGCTATCTTTTGGGAAAGTTTGTGTTGCACTAATCACATGGAGAAGGCTGCATGGTGTGGAAAGATTACAAAAGCAACCAATGCTAATTGCAGACACACCATAGGGTTATACTCATACCTATAATGAATGTCACTCTACGTATTAACCATGTCCTTACTGAAAAGGCTTAAAACGGGACTCAAGCAATCACGTCGTACATAAGAGTAAAACTAGAACATCTTATCCATTGAAGAAAACAAATGGCCCTTTCATAAACTTCAAATAAAATTTCTATGAGAAAAACATTTTCAAAATCAAAATGTATATCTGCTACTCTTTATTTTTGGGACGGTCGAATGTGAAAGAACACAACCATAACAAGCACAGCCCTTGAGTACTGGTTTGCTGTCGTGAGCATATTGGCTTTACATTTATCCCAAATTTTGGTAATTGATCATCGTCGTCTTGAGTATCTTCTTCATCGCCAAATTTTGCATCCCCTTCCTTGTCCATTGAATGAGATATACTACTCTTGCCAAGATGACCCCACACTTCATCCTTCTTAAATTTCTCGTTCATAGCTATGAAATCAAAATCTTTAGAGAATTATTTTCTTGGACATGAACTCTGCACAGCATGTATTTAAATTTTCATGCCAAAACCATATTCAATGAGAGAAACTAATCAATTACATAAATCAAGATTTCCTTTGGGGGCGAGGGGGTGGGGGGATGTCATCAGGAGTACCTGGACATTGTGTAAATCTCTTATTAGATTTGAAATTTCATCAACACAAAATGCAGCTCTCACTCCTAAAAAATACCTTAATTCGATCGAGAGACTTGAAAAGTGAAACTCACCATATAACTACGTTGATACTTAAAAGTCTTTAATGAAGTTCTCAAATTGAAGGTTGTTCCACATCCATTACCCAACTTAATTTTTTACGATTATGAAGTAACACAACTTAATTCCAAAACATAAGTGTAAACAACAAATTACCCACGTTCCTCTATCACACCATATATTTAAAGGGCGTCTCAAACCTTAAAGCAAGTAAAAAGCAATTGAGAGTTGGCAAAATAAAGAGAGAAGAAATACAAAAGATAAAGCTTAATAAAGAGATGAGAGAGACACAGATCAAGGAAAAAAAGCCCCATTCTGGTACAGAAGATCTATTTATATATACTTGGGCAATGTCTATTTACTTATCTTAATAAAATTTTCTTATAAATTTTTTTATCGATAAAAAAAAGGTTATAAAAAAATTTCTTATATGTTTACTTATTATTTGTCGGCTGACGTGACGTGTTGCCACATAAGCCGGCTCCCATTCGACTTCAAGATTCTGACTCCATGTAGCATTATTGTACAAAACAATATATCTATCCATCTTTAATGATTCTTAACTTGAATTCTTGCTTCCATCAAAAAGAAAAAAATCTTAGAATTTTTTTTTTATTAAAATGTGGTTTAAATAGTGAGTTGAATGAAAGTTAAGATTTAAATTAAAAATTATTAAAAAATTATTTTAAATATTATTATTTTAAATTTTAAAAAATAATAATAATAAAATGAGATGAGATAAAATGAGTTGAAATCATTTCTCAACTTTAATGCTAGCAGGAAGGGCACCCACGTGGACTAACCTCCTCTCTTGTTGCCATAGTAACGTATGATATTAAGCCATACATTATTTGGCTTGTAAATGATGGTTTAATGCCATACGTTACATGTTGTTATAACTTACAACGTCTACAAATTGATTGCAGATTAATGGTTGGCCTTTAAAGCCAATCGTGTGAAGGTGGACTATAAATAATCCCTCTCATCTTAATTTTTGGTGACCATTTGAAAATGAGAAAGTTTATGGGGCCCCAGCGTTGGGGCCCTTTTGCACCCCCGTAGTGTAAAATTTTTTTACACTTTTTTACATTTAATTTTTTTTTCACAAAAACAATAAAAATATGTACAGAGATAAAATATATGTGACTTTTTTAATTTTTAAATTTTCTATTTAAAAACTCCCACGGAAGCGCAAAGGGCCCCAACCCTAGAGCCCCATTGAATTGCCCTTTGAAAATATATACATAAGCACTCTCTTTTTTTGTTATCTCTTGAAATAATATTTAAGTTGTATAATTATTAAGTGTCACTTTGATTTTATACTACATAGTGTACTTTATCACTAAGAGGAAATGCTGGTGATTTGTTAGTCTGGAGAAACTTGTAGAATTTAAGTTGGTGATAAAAAATATTGTATGGCATGATTATTTTATAAAAAATATTAGTTTTATTAGTTCAGCTTTACCATATAAACAAAGAGGACATATACATGGATGAAACTAATTATAAATTTGGAAGGGTCGGATACATTTAGATCTAAAATAAATAATTAAATTGATCTTTTTTTAAGAACACCTTTAATCAAGTGATAAAGACATGTATAAAATACGAGATATTTTTTTAAGAATATCTTTAATAAAGTGAAAAAGCATGTAAAAAAATAAGAGATAAAAATTAAATTTCAAATTTGGATTTTTATCACGAATATTATAAAGTTTACACATAAACTTTATATTTGTTGCAATTAAAATGTTAGATTTAGCTATGAAATCAATTTATATAGGAATTAAAAATTGGTAATTATATATAAATCATAAATTAAGTTTTGTATTTTACTGAATAATGCGTAACAATAACATATATTTAAAATGTTTTTAGGTGTCGCAATTATATACTGCGTAGCTAGCTATGCAATAAACGTGAGATTTTTTTGAAAATATATTTTATCCAGATAATTATAATTTTTAAAAGAAAAACAATTTAATGTGGATATTGTATATTTTTAATTTCTTGAAATAAAATAGGAAAAGGAACAAAATTTGATTACCGTCCCATGATCAACTGGTCAGTCCAAGTGCGTAGTTATCGAATCTGTGCTATGTATAACGTGAGGGAGTAATAGGCTGCAAAGAATGTTTTTTTTTTTTTTTGTATTTTTAAAAAAGTAATTATATTAAACTAAAATATGATACAGGAAGAATGAGTCATATTCCTCGACAATCACTCTATAAATAATAAACAGCAGCACAAATAAAATTTAAAAAAAAAAAAAAGATTTTTTAAGACCAATTTCATAAAAATGCCATCTTTCGAAAAATGTATTGATTGATCTCTCTTTTCTCTCATATCTCTTTCCTCTGTTGTGGTTAATTAATGATTCTTGATTTTCGTTTTGATCACTTAGAAAATGTAGAGGACTAAAAAAAAAATTGAATTTGAACTCAAGTGATAGATACGTTTGCCAGCCGATAAAAAAAACATTTGTCATGTTTCTAGGCAGTTAAATCCATGAAAGTCCACATATTATTTAAAAAGTTATAAATTTATTACTAAACAAATATTTTTATGTAAATCTATATTTAATTAGTTTTTCAAAAGAACTACATAACATTGATACATTATAAATATCATTTATCATAAAAATATATATAATTAAACATGTATTTACAAAATAATAATATATATACAATTATTTTAATAGTCATATTTAATAGTCAATTATTTACAATTATTCAACATTTTTTTCATCATTCTTTCATTATTTTATAATGTGACCTGATTACTTTATTTTATAACAGATAGAATAGAAGAAATGCTAAGATTACAAAAATAGATTAAAAAAAACAGGAAGAAATTTTGAGATTAGATTTGACCTTAACAAATACATATTTATACTAGTTGGATTGTAACGTGCAATGCACGTTTTTCTAAATCCAAAAATAAATTCATGGAGAAGATCTACTTTAATTGGAAAAAATTTAAATGTTATATAAATATGAAAAAAAATTATGTCTATTTATATAATGCAAAGTATCACAAAATATTCTTATGTTGCCGAATAAGAAGTAACCTATCATTTCAATTTAAAGATTTTTATGTAGCAAGAAAAGTGTATTCTAATAAGTAAGTAAAAAAGGAACTCCTAAAATAAATAAAATTCACATATAATAGTAAAGAAGTTAGCTTTTATTACATGAATAATCCTGAAGCATTTTTTACAATCTAAAATAGTACATCAAATATTACATTTTAGTATCTTCTGAATGAAAATTAACATATTTCTAAAAGTGAGTTCCAACTATACTTTAAGATAATGCTTTAACTAAAAGATAAAAGTATTATGCATTTGAGTTTTAGATATTTAGAAACTATATATATAGTTAAGGCGATGCTAACATTGTTGAGTTATATTATCTATTGTAAGGATTGTTATGACATTGAAATTGTTGTTGTGTGAATTTCTTGGTTGGACATTTCTAATAAGTTGCATTGTCCATCATTTCTCACAAGTTTTCATTGTCATTTCTTGCAAATAAGGTAGATATTCCTGCACAGATTGAAATTTATTTGTTAGAATAAGTAGTATATAAATGAAGTATTTAATAAGAAACAAAAATTAAAAATAGGAAAGACTATCTATAAATTGTTGGAATGAAATTAATAATAATTTTTTTGAAAGGAATTAATAATGGTCATGTTAATAGAGAGAGAAGAAGAATATGACTTATTTTTTCTCAGAAATTTCAGATATAGAAAGTAAAACAAAAACAAAAATGAAGAAATAGTAACAAATAGATATAAATAGGCAATTGTTGTTTTTTAAGCCAATTATGCGAAATTTTAATATTTTCTCATTCGAATATTGTCCTTTATGTGTAGTTGCAAATATTTATATTTAATTAAAAACAAAAATATTCTATCTATTGTCCAGTGAAAGATGGTTTGTTGAATAGAAGATTAAATTCTTGAATTCAAGTTAGAGAACTATAAACATATTATATATCATTTCATATTATTTGTTATAATCATTGAAAGAGTAAGTTATAAAACTTAATTATGAATAAAAGTTTACTGGAAAACTTTACTATAGTATTTTGTGGATTTCGAATTGGAATTTATAGATATTTTGTAACTGAAGATGAATCACAGAAAAATAATTAAGTTTGCTATATATACATATATAGATATAAACATGTTGTAATCATATTATTAGAAAATTTGTCTTGCATTTGGCCAAAAAAATTGACATGTGATATTAGCGTGTTAGAATAGTGTAAGATTTTAAATAAATATTTATTGGTTAAAGTACATTTGTTTAGCTTCAAATAAAAGTGTCAAGTTTTTTGAAACTTTTGTTGTTAATATGACAATTTTATTCTTAATGTTTTGATTTTGGTTTTAATATGTCTTTCGTTCACGTTGAAAAGTGATTTTTCTATCTTGAAATGTAAGTGTTGAATCGTTTTTAAGAATTTATTAAAACTTAATAATTAATTATGTTGGACAAAACAAACTTTAGCATATAATAGATGAAGGTAAAAATAATATGAATAACATATATATGTATTCAACATCAAAGTAAAGCAAAACAATAGTTAAATTGAGAAGTATTAATGTTTCATAAAGTTTGTTGCTGTGCAGCTTAAAGCAGTCTCTGCAACTGACCCAACTAAAGTCGCTGGTAGTTGTCCTAAACCATCTTCCACTTCAACATATGCGTAAGTACCGTAAATAATAAAAGTAGAGTTGTAAGTTAACATGAGTAAAATGAATGTATTATAGTTATAATTTAAATAATTGTGATTTATAATTTGGAAGTAACAAACATACCGAGACTGTGCGGTGTTTGTTTGCTTGTAATAAAGATAGTTGAATGTTTCATTGTACCCATATCCTATTACTTTGTAGCATCCAGTGTAAGACATGTAATAAAAATTTTGGTGCAAGTCTATGACAATGATTTTTTCTCTAGTCCAAAATCTTGATTTCTACATCATATTTAATGGGGCATCAGAATCATATTTAAATATTAAGAAACTGCATGTAATACATTAAGATGTTTATGCATAGGGAATATTAATTTTTTGAAAATGTATTAATTTTACCTTTAAAGGCAGTAGTGATTTTAGAAGCCAAGCAACATCAGAAATATTAGTTATGGACTGCATATTATTAGTTGAGGCAGATACAGTTCGTTATGTAAGCAATTTACAACGATATTATCAAGTAATTGATAGTTAATTGTTGTCCTTCAAATGAAGAAAAAAGCTGAAATTATAAATAATTATTATAGAAAATAGATTAATAGACTAATTTTGGAAGTTGTGAAAATTTGTAATTAAGACAATTAATACAATTTAACTATAGAACTCAATTTAGAATTACTAATAATGTCATATAACAAAAATAGTTTGAAAGCAGTAAGCAATGTTAGAATTACCACTTTTGTAGTTCTACTCCATTAGAAACAAAATGATTGATTGTGAATATGGTCATTGGGCAAGACAAAAAAGACAAACTTAATTTATCGAAAAAACGTATTAAAAATATTTGTAATATATAACAACAGAAAACGAGATTTGTTATATTAAAGAGATAATACCATTGTAAAATCTAACTTTAAGATGTATGATTAAATTGACAATTTTTGCTCCAATGATTTCAGAAAATCTTTTACATTTCATATGGACAAATCGATCTCACATTGTTAAAAATATGGGTTTGAGGCTACAACATTTATCGAATATATGTAGAGATTTAGTCAAGGCAAGTAAAATAAAATTTAATAAATTTGAAAATTGACAATAATATGGAAACAATTGAAAAATAAATTTACGTTTGATTAATAACAAGTATTTCTTAGATCATTGTTGGACCTCGTGCTGTGTTAACCTCTCGAGACAATTTAATGTGAATTGCAACAGTCATCAAATATAAATAGTGGAAGTTAAGTATTTACTTCTTAGCAATCAATTGTTACATGATATAATTACTTGAGAATGTTTATGAGATACTTACTTATCTCGACAATTGTGTCTTTATATGCATCAAGTTCATTAAAAGACACAATGTTGTATTTTGATGTTTTAAATTATTCTTCATCATTTGAAATCTCTTCAATAATAGTTCTTGAATTTATAATCAATTAGTATTGATGTGTATTACCTCGAAATTTTGGATCTAATGGTTTGACATAAGCATTACTAATATAGTATGATTGAGAAATATTCAACGTGTGATTGCGCAAATCTATATCTTGGTCAAACATGGTAACTTGCATTCGATTCCCCTGTAAAATGTGACATTATTTTTGAGAAAGTAATGGTGTAGGGAATAGATAAAGTTATATATAAGTAATAAAAGTTATAGCAATTGAAAATTGGAACAATGAGAAATATAAATTGAAATGATGATATCATAGAAAGAAATGTAGGACATGTAGAAATTTGCTATTTTTAAATATGAAATATTATATTTGTAGTACCTTTGGATTAATCAAAATTAATTTTTGATAGTTGATTGGTGAATTTTGTTCAATTCGTTTGAGTATTTTTTTAGCCACAATCATCTTAATCTTCAAATTTCGCATATTTGGAGTGATATATATATATTTTTTTACCCATAGTATGTGGCATCTTGGAAGCTAGTCATATAGAAGGAGTCCAAACATATTAAAAATTGCAACTTAGAACATTTGTGAGATTAATACAAGAAATGAAGCATAATATTATTAATGTATATAACAAAGAATTGATATAAATGATTTGCATTTTATATGATAACCAAGTAAATTATAAGGAGTTAAAATACATATAATAAAATGACATTACCTAGCTAAATCTTTCATGAATTTGCAAGCATTAGAAATTATTTGTAAACAATATTTTTTGTATAACATTCTCGAGTATCTTCCTTTGAGACTGGCCTAATTAGAATTTTTATTGATGCAAGATTTTTTGCTCTTAATAATGCTACATACAGTTGGCCATGACAGAAGACTGGTTGAGGCAAACAAATTTCAACAAATTGTAGTATTTGGCCTTGAAGTTTATTTATTGTGATTGCGAAGCATAATTTTATAAGAAATTGTGTTCACTTGAACGGAAACCCGCCATTTTCTTCAGTTGTTGGCAAGAAATGAATCATTGGTATAAAAATTTATTTTCCACTATGACAAAGTTTTGAATATCGTACTGGTGAGCGTACCGGTTAAGGCACAGGAACGAAATTTTGCAATACCGGTATCATTTCGTGTACCGTTTTGAAATAGTCTATATATAAAAAATTATATATATATAAATACATATATAAATTATATTTTAAAATAAAAGTCAATATATAAATAAATTATACATATAAATACATATACGTAAATAGTCTAATCTGAATTAAAATAAAAAAATTACAAGAAATGAAAAAAAAAAAAATCAAAATCCGGTACGATCGGTACAGGCCAGTACGACCGAAATCTGCAGCAAAATAAAACAGGCTATTTTCTGTATTGGTCAACTGGCCGGTACGGCATCTTTCGGCCGTACCGGTCAATACAGTACGAAATTTAAAATTTTGCACTATGGTGACCAATAACAATTTATGCATCAATAATATTGCGTTCAAATTTTTGACAAATAAGACGTGTTCCATTGCACAACCCTTCTAAAAGATCAATGTTCCTTAGCAACATAATATGACAATTTGTTTTAAGAAGGATCAATGTTTCTTAGCAACATGATATGACAATTTGTTTTAAGAAGCAATTCATGAGGTGGAATGTCATTTGGAGTCAAAGTGTTTAAGAAGTCATTCATAATACCTTGTTCAGATTTTTCTGTTGTTTCATCAAAATTATAATATCACATGATTTCACTAGGAAATCTCTTAATAAGCATGTCATTAATTTCATCCACATAGTTGTTCTTTGGCGTAAAATTAGCTCGATTTAGCATTTCTAACAAACTTTTAGAATAGTTAGCAATATTTTCAAATACATCATCCATCAAATTGTTCAAAGAATCAATCTCATTTTCATAACTAATAAACATGCAATTTGGAATCTTTATATTTTCTTCAATTGTGATAGGCGTGATTCCATTGCCAACTTGAAGCAAATAATTGGAGAAAGTTGGATCTAATCTCGCTCGCATATTCTTTGTTAGATCAATCTTAGTCAATGTAGGTCATAGGTACGAGGAAGCTAAGCTGGAATTAATTTGTTATTGTCGTGTGCTTTTTCAAACAACGGGCAAAATTTTGCAAAAATCGCCTTCAAATATAATAACCTTGCCACCATATGGTAATTCTGAAACATTTATATCTTGTAATATTTTAGACAATGCTTCTATAAATTTTTTTCAAGACATAGGTGTCTCATCCCATATAATTAGTCTTGCGAGACGTATCAATCTTGCAAGACCACTTTGTTTGCTAATATTGCATGTACTATTCTTGCTAAGATCCAATGGAAGTTTGAATTTTGAATGTGCTGACCGACCTCCTGGTAGAATAGATGTAGCAACACCAGACAATGCAGTTGCAAGTGCAATTAATTGGTTTGATCTAACTGAAGCAATTAGTGCTTTATATAGATATGTCTTTCCTGTGCCGCCTGGGCCATGAACAAAGAACGCAACAGGTTGATTTATGAAGATCTTTTCTATAATAAAATTATATGCGTTTTGTTATTGATGATTAAGAGTTGCTAAAGCAAATAGATCTTCCTCCAGAATTATCACTGTTGATTCGTCATTAATTTTTTTAAATCCAGTTTCATCATCATAAAAAGAAACATTGTCATCTATCAAATTAAATGTGTTGATATTCTTTCCCATGGATTCAATAATGGAAGCAATATTACGCAAAACTTTAATTCTGATTTCTATTGAATTTCCATTATTTTGTTGAAAGTTCATTGACACATCTTCTTCAAAACAATTCCAAATTTCTCTTAGATTTGTTGGGTTACAATAAATAAGGACTGTTGCAAATAACCGCCTCAATCTGTATTGCATTTGATACAGAGATACTTCTTTCAAAGAATCTTCTAGACTATTATATTTTTGTAACAGGCCATGCAATGCAGTTGTTTCACGAAATGTTGTTGCCATTACACCATTGACTGTTTTGAGGTGATCAAATGATAAATGACATTTTATATGATTTAATAAGATTTTCAAGTAATATCTTTCTCCTTTAAATGGGTTTGCTGTTACAATTCGAGTTATAACAGTTTGCTTCTTTCTAGGAGTCAACATCTTGTATTGTTGCTCCAAACAAAAGTTCTAGGAAAATCTTTATATAGCAATGTTTGTGCACTTTCATTTGTTTGGTTTGTTGAAAAAAATTATGTTAACATCAATTTTATTGAGAGATCAGTGGTCTGAACATTGGTCAAATTTTCATAAGGACGAAAAGATACCAAATTTTGATTTTAAGATGTAGATGCAAACTATACATAGATTGATACATTTCATTAAGAATAAAACTATATATTCTCCACATTACCTCAGGTGGAAAAATCCATCGAACTGATTTAAACTGCTGAATCTCGTCTACTTTATAAGTGATATCTTTCGAAACCAAATTAAATGCAATACGATCATGACCTTTTTATATGTACTTATAAAGATATTTGACAGCCTTGATCGTAAAACAAATCTCTACATTAATATGACAATCAAATTTTGCCAGAAGATATGAATTTTATGGAACCACCCAACATTATCCAAGTTTTTGTCCTTAACTCTGGCAGTAGCTTCATTGTTACATCGTTTGTACTGTGGGAAACAATCAGCTCTAATAGTAGTAGTGGATGTAGATTTCTTTGGATAATGGTTTTTACAATAACCATTTTTTTCATACAAACATTGATTGGATTTAATATTCCACAAGGCCAGTACATCATATGCCTCACAACTGCTTTGTATAAATGGGGATTTGCATTTTCATCCGGAATTTCTACACATACAATCTTATCAATAGCCTTAGGAGTATGAATTTTCCAGTATTTTTACAATATAATTAAGAAATGAGCATGTGGTAGTCCTTTTTTCTGATGTTCGATTACATAAGCATATACTAAGATTTTTCTAAAGATTTGTCGTTTTAGTAAATCATCATTTAAGTTCTCAAATTTTGCTATAAAAATCTGGGCAATTAAATTAGGCTGATTTTGTGTTTTTTCTTATAGTGTCAATTCATCTAAGATTTCTTTTCAACTTGGGTTGCATGTCATGGATAGGAAAATATCAGGTTTTCCAAAGTGATAGACTAAAGTCATTGTTTCCATATATTTTTTTTGCATATCTCTCGGACCACAAATAAAAGATGAGGGTAAAATAATGTGTTTTCCAACTTTTGAAGAATCAGTTTGTCTAACTGAAATACAATCAACAATTCCTTGATATACTTCAGATCTAATTTGTTGTTGTTTAGTTCGAAAGTAGTTTAATTTTGAAATTTCAATTTCGACATACATATCAATAGCAGATTGTTGGAACAAACGGCCAGATAGTAAGATGATAGATTTGTGATTTATTCTGATTTGCAACTTGTAGCAATAATATTCATAATATGAAACAGATGGTTCTTTTTTTTTTTTTGTTCAAGACTGTATAAGTGAAAAGATAGATTAAAAAGTTGCAAATTTCAGAGTTAAAGTCTAAACAAAGAAAAGGAAATGACTTATTCGGACATTGTTTCTCCAAGTTAAGTAGCTAATATGCTAATGTATAATGTTTAAGATTAATTGAAGACATTATTCCAATATCTAAAGATGTCGTTCATTTTTGGCTGTTTATATACCTTGATACCAACCAATATTCTCGAAAGGAAATAATAATGGATATTGCAAAGGATCGTAGCAGCAAAAATAGTATTGAACTTGTGACTGCCACTTGAATGGTTGGAAACGATAATATCTCGTCTTCTTAAAGGATTAGAGTCATCATTCTCAATCCAAATAGCTGCAACTTGTGATGGTGAGGGTGCATTGAAAATACGTTGATCTAGATTGACATCAGATCTTATCTGGATTTCGTATTTATCTAAGTTAGGCACATCGCTAAGGCTTCTAAAGAAATGTGAATATGGATTAACTTCAAGAATAATCATGAGTTTAGTAATAATTGAATGATCCAATCTTCCTGAGTCATAAACTCGATTTTGTAATTCATGTTTAGTCTAATAAAAATATAACTGCAAATAAGCAGGATGTTCATCAACAGGGAGCAACTGATTGATGAAATGATAAATTTGTCCTTGAACTCGAAAGGTATAGATTCCTTTGTTCCTTTTACATAAATTTCTGTCAATTTTGACATCAAATGATGTAAATGCAAATTTTTTATTATATGTGCGCACATAGTTGCGAAAGTTGGTAGATTCAGCTGACTCTGAAATAAATAATTGATAAAATTGATCTGGAACATGATCAGCAACCAAAGAAATAGTACCATCAGCACAACAGAGGCATTTTGTTTCGTGATGGAATCTTTTTGCTCCACAATATTTACAAGATGGCATTGATGGCAAGAAATTTGCTTCAAGCGAAATACTTTGTAGTATTTGCCTAAAGCAGGCAAGTCATTGAAATTGCTTCTCTATGGAAAAAGGCAAACATACATGATGAAATTTCCTTTTTACCCTTATATGGCCAAATATATTTAACAATTTTTATAATCAAATTTGTTATATATTAATCGTGTGAATATTCATAAATATGCAATAAATAAATTAATAAGTATAACACACCGATTGGTTACGAAAGGAAACCATTTGAAAAACTCTTCAGACAAATATATTTAGCAAATTTTGATTAGATGGTTGAAGGTTAATATATTCAGGAATATTGATTAGATGGTTGAAGTTTTGAGTTGTACATTTCTGTGAGAGAACGTCAACATAGTTTGAAGATAAACGCTGAAGGAAACCCAACTCTTTCGTTCTCTGAACTGAAAAGAAATCGTTGGGTAAACCTTTCGCCATGCATATATTTTTTTTTTGTCTTTCAAATTTCTTTTTTTTTTCATGTATTTCTCTTCTCTGTTTTATTGTCTTCTTTGTTGTTGTTGGTTCTGTGCTTTTTCTCCTTGGGTGTTGAACATGAAGTGCGAGTTCTTTCTTTCATTAATTCTTTTATTTAATTTCTTTTTTCTGCTGGGTTTTTTCCATTATAGTTTTTGCTCTGTGTGTTTGATTATTTTCTCTGTTATTGTTGCTTGTATTCGATTATTGTTTGCTGTAAGGATATTTGGGACACGACGTCTGAGAGTTTCTTAGAAATAAAAGGAAAAATAGGCTGCGATGAGGAGCCAGAGTAAGGAGGCAGTAGGAAGGAAGCAGGCGGTAAGAAGAAGAATAGGAAGTTCAATGGCTGAAAATGAGAGGTAGAGGTTGAAGATGAACTGTTTTTTTTTTTTTTTTCCTGAAGATGAACCACTGCAAAACGGTGCGCTTCGAGCTCTAGGACGAGGGTTTTGTGCCAAAATGATGCGTTTTGACACAAAGTCGTTGGAAACGCTATGTTTCAATATGGGAGCGGGGGTCTTACACTAAAATGCTACGTTTCGCACGCTATCGTTTGGGCTATTTGGTTCTGGTAGAAGGCTGGACTTCACAGGCATTTTGGACTTCACCGGTTGGTCGAGTTAATTGCATTAATCGGTCTTTTTCATAGAAACACATTTAAAATAAATTCAAATAATATAATAAATTCCAACAAGGTAAATAATTTATAAATTCTAATAAAATAAAATAAAAATAAATGAAATAAAGTGAAGTTAAAACAAATAAATATATTGCTAAGATTAAAAATAATATTAAGAATAAAAATATCATGATAAAATATTATAACATTAAATAAATTTCAAAATAATATTCAAATGAAATTATTTATTATAAGAAAACGAAATAAAAATATTACAAATAAAATCAAATAAATTATATTAAAGCACATTAAATACAATAACATTCTAAAATAAGAGGTTATATATATATATATATATATGTGACTGTCAAGACTAACATTACGTTATCTTGACCATAATCATTGAATCATATTAGGTATAAATTTTAAATAAATAAATTTAATAATTATTTTAACGAAAATGTAGATCCCACTCAAATTCTTTTGATCTATTTTTTAATAACAAAAATATACACTTACTACTAATTTACAATTATTTATTATTATTTATTTAATATTATTTTGTGATTAAGAATGTGAATATTAATATATTTATATATATTTTATTTTTTCTGAACAATTAAGAATGTTAAAAAATATTTTTAAAAAATGATAAAAAATTATTTACGGTATAAATTATAAAAAAATATAAAAATAGTCGTACGGTATCATCACTCTTTTTGGGTGTACTCTTGTATGAAACCTACGAAAATGATTCTATTATAACTTCCGCAAATAATTTCTTATCAGCATGAGCATGTCCTGCAATTGTTATTAAAATATCAAAGGAAGGCTTTACGTTGTTGCCGACAAAAGGATCCAACGGCTAACATCACGAAACAAATCGCCGTTAAGGCCGTTGAAAGTTGGAGGTGATGTAAAAAGGGATAGGATAAGGAAGACCCTAGGCCCAAGTTTTAAAAACAGTATCGTCCGGGATACGTTGCCAGATGTCTACTCGCCACGTTTCCAGCACCATTCTGTCGACTGTCGATGCCGACTGTCGAGATAAACTAAGCAATAAAGAACGAAAAAAAAAAATTCAGATTTATGGACGGCCACTCGCTATTTTAGGCCCCGTTTGAATTTTATTTTATTATATTATTATTATAATTTTTTATATAAATTTTTTAAATTTAAATATATATTTTTTTAAATTTTAATATATATTTTTTAAATTTTAAAATAATAATAATATTAAAAAATAAATTAAATTTATCTCAATTAAATTTCATCTTTAAAAAATAATATTACCTTTTAATTTTACTTGCATCTTTTAGGTAGGTAATTCTTTCCTGTCTAATCAGGCTTCATCGCTATACATATTAAGTTTTGAAATAATGTTCCATTTATTTATGGAGTTATGAATGATATGTAATTATTTAAAAATAAAAGTTAATTTTTTAAAAATAAAATTTATATATATTTATTTATTTTTAAAGTAATTATATGTTACTTATAATTTTATAATTGTATCTATTATTTTTCTAAATTTCATTTAGGAGATAATTTTTTTTTTCAATTTTTTTTTATTATTATAATTTTTTTTTAATTTTTTATAAAAATATAAATTGAATTTCAAGTCTTAAAATCATAATATTAAAATAATATTTTATTAAAATTTTTATTTTTATTTAAAATATTTTATATTATTTCATCATCCAAACTATTTTAATTAGTACTACTGATAAGAATAATAAACTTGATTTGAGTGCATCCATGTACTTGGGCCACCCATCCTCATGGTATTAATGGAGCTTACAGAAAACAAGGGCCCATGAGTTTTTGCTTTTGTACTACTCCGCCGACGTCTCTCCCAACTTGAACCGTTCTTTCACCAACCGTCGAGGATGTACGAGATAATTGTGTCAAAATTGAGAATAAGGACGGCTTGAACTTAGAGATGAGATGAATTATAAATAATAATGAATTTAGAGATGAGATAAATTATAAATAGTAATAAAATAAGTAGTTAAAATGAATTGAAATTTAAAATGAGTAGTTGAAATAAGTTGAAAATACGAAATAAGATGAGATGAATTAAACCTACTTTACAAAATAAACTGGATCTAAATTTAGACAACAGCCGACTGTTCTTAACAGCAGCCTGCAACAGTCTTTAATATTTTTATTATTTATATAAATAGTAAAAATATTATTAATATTAAACAGTAAAAATACTGTTTATATGAATAACTGTTGCAGACTATGTAAATAGTGAGCTGTTGCCCAGCACAAAACAAAAAGTAAAGGTAAAAAGAGAGTGATTTTTTTGTGTGCAAACTGCAAAGGAAATAAGAGGGAAAGAAAGGTCAATTTCGTCATATTTGCCGATCCCTATGGCCTTTATCTTCTCCACTCTTATCCGACCCAGTCTTCTCTCCGTCTCTCCGTCTCTCCAAACCCTAGATCTTGGGTCCCTTCCTGCCTCTTTCTCGGGAATTTTCATTGTTTTTTGTTGTTTAATTTTACAGACGCTTCAGCCACTCTCGGTGTCGGAAACCATAATATACACACACACACACACACACTCTCTCTCCGATAGAGCTGAAAGGTTAGCAAAGACAAACTATCAAATCTTCCTTCATTTCTGATTTTCTATACTGCTGATCTTTAGATATTTATCCCAAAAAAGAAGGAAGGAACACTTGACTAATTTTCTATATATTCGATTCGTCTTTTTTTCCCCTTTTTGTGTGCAGAGGAAGATGGGTGAAGTCAAGGACAACGACTACGAAGAAGAGCTCGTCGACTTCGAAGATGATGACCCTAAGGCCCCCGACTCCGCCTCAGCTAGACCCGCAGCTGATTCTGTCAAGAAGTCAGTCTCTCTCCATCTCTCTCATAGTGATATTCGATTTCCGCTTTATGACTTGTTTCCTGTGTTTGTAAAGAAACTTGAAGACTAATAGATTGGAAAATTGGTTTCATCTCTTATGGAGGAAGCCATGCCTTAGTATATTCATAACATTTGTGAAATAGAGATTAAGTCAAATAAGCTCCAGTTATTTATCAAACTAATAAGCGGATTATAACATACCTCCAGATAAGGATAAGGCCAAGGCTTAGAAGCATGGAGATAAAGATGAAAACAATTCAAAGGAACACATTGATAGTGATCTGATGGGTTATTACTTGAAAGTATGAAACAGAATTTCTGCGGTTTGTGTTTTTGTAGAATTCTTTTCCATTTCAAAGATGAAAAACTCCACCGGACTTGATCATGTAGTGGAGTAAGCCTTAGCAAGTGTGGCCGTTTTGGTTACGGAATCTCCCATTTAATGAAAAGTGAATAACCAAATATTGAGGGCCGTGCTCTGTAGTCTGGTTTAAGTTAGGACGGGATAGAGATTTTTTGGTCTGGTCAGGCTATGTCGTCACACTTGCCCAAAACATGCTTTAAGAAATTTTGAACTCTTAGCTGGTGTGCTGGCTTTAAAAATTTATTCATTGTTGTTTGGGGATTAGGTTTACAGGACCATCTGGCTGTTGCATCTGTTCTTTGGCCGTCAAACTGTTTTATTAAAAAGAGTAGATATATATTTTAATTTTATTCGGCTAGTCTCATGTCATGTGCATGTTGTTTAAATACTTGATTCTGATTTTATTATGTTGGACAGTCCAATTTGGTGTGGGAACCTCCACTTACATAATTTAGTTTAAGAAAGATATTGTATTTTCAGGCTTTTTTTTTGTTCATCTAATTTTTTTTTTGGACTAAGGTGTCAACTTCAATTTTCTCATCTGCTGGATATACTTTTCTTTTCCTGGTGTAGGGGCTACGTTGGGATTCACAGTTCGGGATTTAGAGACTTCCTGTTGAAACCAGAGCTTCTTCGAGCCATTGTGGATTCAGGATTTGAACATCCATCAGAAGGCAAGTTCTAACCAATTTTTTCATTATATCTCAGTGGGTAACCATATGCTTGCTGAATTGTTGAAATTTGGAAGTTCCAACATTTTTTTCAGGAGAAATGAGATGCATGTTTGTTTTAAAATCTCATAAATTTTCTTAAAATTTGGATTTGCTTTTCCAGTCTTGCACTCATGCTATGTTTCATTTTGTTGGTTTCCTGCCTCTTTTTCTTTTAGTTTGGAAAATCGTCTTGTGTTTAATTTTGCTGTTTCTTTCCACCGTGGCTGATTTGGGTACTTATTCTAGTTTTGGCCTATCTTACTTATATATATATATAAATTGGCCTGTCTTGATCAAGTACCATGCATTTTTTGTCCAGATGTGTCTTGGGCCTTCCGTCGGTCGTTACGTAATTTATTTGTGATATTTAATGTTCGTGATGGCATCTGGCTTACTATTTCGTTGATAGTGCTGATTTGGATTGGTCATATGACTCAAGCATTGTCATCTTTTTGGTTGCTTACATGCTTGCCACATCCTGTCCAATCTTGCATATTATTTGTGCTGGCCTGTCTTTGATATTTTTTTCTTCTACTCTATTTCTTCTGCAGGTAATTACTACTGCCATATTCATGATTTGGGCCAGAAAACTGGTTTGATAAACCTTTCCATTAAAAGGACCTGGACGGTCATTTATACTTAACTGAGGATTCGTCTGCTGCAATTTTGTTTGGTTCTTCAATAGTGCAACACGAGTGCATCCCTCAAGCTATCCTAGGAATGGATGTCATCTGTCAAGCAAAATCTGGTATGGGGAAAACTGCTGTCTTTGTTCTATCAACCCTTCAGCAGATTGAACCTGTTGCTGGTCAAGTGGCGGCTCTTGTTCTTTGCCACACAAGAGAACTAGCTTACCAGGTTGGTCCAATGTTTATTATAGTAGATTAATTCCCTGTGGTGGTGCTAGTCTACAAAAATGATAATTTGCACTTGTATGTATCTCAATGTTGGAATTTTTAGTCAGATTTTCCTTGTGTATTTGCATTTCTTAAAAACATTGTAAGTTTGATATTTTACAGAATTTTACTTATAAAAAACATCCCCTTAACATTCTTCTTCTGTTCTTTTGACTTCTACAGATTTGTCATGAATTTGAGAGGTTCAGTACATATTTACCTGACATCAGGGTTGCTGTCTTCTACGGTGGTGTCAATATCAAGAGTCACAAGGATATGCTAAAAAATGAATGTCCTCATGTTGTTGTTGGAACGCCTGGACGAATATTAGCTCTAGCAAGGGATAAAGATCTTGGATTAAAGAATGTCAGGCATTTTATTCTTGATGAGTGTGATAAAATGCTAGAATCACTTGGTATGACCATCTTCTTATTCTTCTTCATCCTTGTTTATGTACTTCTTATTCTGAATTTTGTAATTATCTTGTTTCATTTACTGCATTCTTATGAAGTTAACTGGATATTTTCTTATGTTAACTTATTTTGTTCTGCTTGTGTTTGTTTCTTGCATAGACATGAGGAGAGATGTGCAGGAAATCTTCAAGATGACTCCTCATGACAAGCAAGTGATGATGTTTTCAGCAACTCTAAGTAAAGAGATCCGTCCTGTTTGCAAAAAATTTATGCAAGAGGTAGTTTATACCACTTTTTCTTGGTTGCAATGAGAATGCAAATTTTTATATGATTGTTTTCAATTTCATTGCTTTGCTTGTTTTATATCAGTTGTGCAGTTGTGGCGTTGCGTCTGCCACTGGCAAGGCAGTCAAGGCTGGAACTTGTAGTACTTGCAATTAGTTTAAATATTTTGTTTTTCCTAGTTTGCACTTTTTTCTTTGGGTGTGATCCAATCCTTGAAATTTTGGCCATGTATTTTAGTGATGGTGTTCGTGTGGCCCAAGTGAGGACATTGGTTCATCTAATATTACTCGGTAGTAGTTGGATGTTGCTGGTATTTGAGGCATGCAGAAGTCATTATGTATCAGGGTCCAGAACAATTGATTTCTCGGGTGGTTGCTGTTCCTTTATTTTATATGTTTCACCCCCCAACTCCATCGGTGTTGAGTTCTGCTTTCACGAGAATTGGTATATTGACACGAATTAAATGGATGTCATTTTCAGCCAATGGAAATTTATGTTGATGATGAGACAAAATTGACTCTTCATGGTCTTGTACAGGTATCTTTAAAACATTGTTGCAATCTTTCTTTTTGCTAGTTGACTTTTCGTTGCTTGTTCAAATAATGCCTGCCTTCATTTCATCTCAATCTCCATGCAGCACTACATTTTATTGAAAGAGGCAGAGAAAAACCGCAAACTGAATGATCTTCTTGATGCACTGGATTTCAATCAAGTTGTTATTTTTGTCAAAAGTGTTCACAGAGCAGCTGAGCTGAACAAGTTACTTGAGGAGTGTAACTTCCCCTCTATTTGCATCCATTCAGGAATGGCTCAGGAGGAAAGGTATGTATTCTGTTGCTTGTATTCACTTGACATGTAATTTATATGCTAAGTTATGCTCACTAGCTAGTCACGATTTTCTCAGTGCTGGGAATGTTGCTTGTGTTTATCTAATATTGGGTAGAAGCTTCTGTATCTTCAGGCAGTGAGCTTGATTTTGGTTTTGCTTTATTACCGGGATGTGGGGTCTTGAAAATAGTTGCATGGCACCATATTCTTAACTTTGCGAGATCTATTTGGACTTAACGTGTAAAATTAACAATACAAGTTGGGAAGAAAGTCTGCAACCTTATTTGCACCCATTTTGCTTATAAAAACTAAAATAAAATTAAAGAAAGTCTGCAACCTTGTGATGACAGTACAGGCAGGGATAAGATGGAAGCATTTTCATAATATTTAGGACTATATTGGCTCAATCAACAGATAGGGATGAAATTTAACCCTGGCGTATATAAGGGACTAAAATACCAAAATTTAACCCTGGCATATATAAGGGACCAAAATGGTATTTTAGTCCCTTTTTTAAGAGAGGTTGGCAATCTGGTAATGGTCCATGCCAAGCTTTGGATTAGCAATCTGGTATTTGGGATCTGGGGCCAACAAGTGGATTGGTTAAGGGTCGTTGCGGCGGGCAATGGGTGATCTGGACAAGGGATTTATGTTTTGGTGGGTTAGAGATGTGAGGAAGAGACTTATCAAAAGAGATGAGGAAGAGATATGCCTGTTCTGGTGGCTGGGTGATACTTACTAGGAGGGTGTTGATCAAATCTGTATTGGTCAGTTTTTTGATACCCATCAGTGAGTCCCAACCCAATGATGTCAGTTTTTGCAGTCCCGTCTGGTGTAATACTCTATAAATTCTTCCTTGCCATATGTTTTAGTTTCTTTTGTAAGTAGTATGTTTAATGATCGGGTTTTTAGCCTTGAGAATTTAGATTTCATATGAATATAGCTAGAAATGGATAATGAAAGTGAAACTTTTTGCTTATTAGCAGTGCTAGTTTTCTTGGTGGTTGAGAGAAATGATGTTACAGGGATATTGAAATTTACTCTTTTATCTCTTTGCTTAATGGAGTGGTTAGTTTAGTTGTTGGTTACTCATCAAAATAGTTTAGTTGGTGGCTGATTCTGTATTGTTTTTCTTCAGGTTGAAACGTTACAAGAATTTCAAGGAGGGGCAATCAAGAATTCTTGTGGCAACAGACTTAGTAGGAAGGGGGATTGATATAGAGCGTGTTAACATTGTTATCAACTATGATATGCCAGATTCTGCTGATACGTACCTGCACAGGGTACTTATTTTATTTAAGACCTCAAATAATCTGTAAATGGTTTCACTAGTTTTTATTGACTTTGCTTCCTTTGTCGCTTGGGGTTGACATAACTCAACAGGTGGGCAGGGCTGGCAGGTTTGGGACCAAGGGGCTTGCAATCACATTTGTCTCATCTGCAGCTGACTCAGATGTTCTTAATCAGGTATTTAGACGTGTCAAATTAATGCGCTCATAATTCATCCTTCATATTGTTATTCCCTTAGATCCCATTATTTACTTATCACAAAAGTTTACCCTATCATGCTGTTTATTATGCTTGCCTATTAATGTCATTCTTCACATTGTTGTTTTTCAGGTTCAGTCGAGGTTTGAGGTGGACATAAAGGAGCTTCCCGAGCAAATTGATACTTCAACTTACAGTAAGATAACCTCTCTGATAATGTTGGTTTACCTTTTGACCAAAAAGATTGTTAAAATATCTTATTAAATACAACAAGTAATTATGTCAGTCTTGCGAGTGGAAGATTGGATTATATTCAAATGACCCTATAACTGCTAATTTGATTCCTTATGTTTGGGTTTCTGAAATTTTTATCCATCTCGCTTTGTTTGCAGTGCCATCATGAGGGAGTGGGTTTGGTTTGTGTTAAGAGAACAAACCTGCATGCAATAGTTCCCGATGATGATCAGCGGGCAGTTGTGTTAGTGACAGCACTGTTGTTTTCAATGTAGAATATTGGGATAATTCGGCGGAGTATTAGAATAATTATTCTGCTATTGTACTCCCGTGTTTTTGACGCTTGTAATTCTGGGCCAAGCTTTACTGCCTAAATAGGACTTTAAGCTATCTGTACTAATTTTATTAGATGTTTCCTTAATCTTAAAACTAATTTATTAGATGTTGGATTTTGTTTTTTTGGTGTTTCTGTTAAAGTTATCCCCCGTGTTTGGTTTTTACTGTACAATTGTGTTTTTGTTCAGCAGTTAGTATTATTTGTGTATACAGACATTATATAATTATACACAGCATCTATGTGCGGCACACACTAAAACATCAATTATAATTATGATTAATGAAGTTAGTTGCGCACGGTTTCTATAAAGTCCTCATTATTGTTTTTAAGAAATTAAATCTTGACCTTATTATCTTCAGGGTCCATATCTGACCGAATCTTCGTTTCTGACCTTAATAATGTTTGAAATCTTAATGATAGAATAAGTTATGATTTTCTTGAGGTTGAATGACTATAATTTGCTTATTATATTGTTAAAATGGTGATAATTTGAGTGAGAAAAGTGACTCTATGGTGTAGTCCTTTAAACTTGACACTTCTGTTCTAGGCCGCTTTTGGCTGCTGCATCACTCCTAATAAAAGTTTTTAGACGATCTTGATCTGAGTGATCAAGTCTTGGAAAATTTCAAAATGCATTTGATTTTGAGTCTTGACATCTTTGATGCTCAATGGAAATGGTGATATTTTCAACTCTTGCTTTAAATGGCTTCCCCCCATCAGGTCTATCTGTTACTAGAAATTATATTTGTAGTCATAGGCAAGTATCGCATATTTGAAAAAAAAAAGGAAAAAAAAAGAGATCTGCATAAAAAAAATAAATAAATAGAAAGACTGCACTACAACTAGCACAACTAATAATTATATCTAACTTTATTCAATAATATAATTAAACAATGGTGATAGTTTTTAAAAAGAAAAAAACATAAAAAAATATCTTCGTACGAGTCAAAAATTATATTTTATTAAAGGGTTACATACTTAACTGATAGCTCAAATTTTGCCATTTATTTTGGAGAGACATGCTAAAGATATAAATTCTACTATATTTAACATTCTTCTGACAAAGATAATAAAAGATAATAGATTGTAAATTTCACATGTATTATATGTTGTGCTTCTCTATTTTAAAATCGAATAATGTAATTCAGACAAAGAATTGAAGATACCCTCAATTTTACCTATTCACAGCGAGGTACCTAACCTAACTGCCAACCCAACAAAGACTCGTTCCTTGTCACCCACGGCTTATTTCTCTCCCCGCGTTCTGCCTTCTAATAATGGTTTACAGACTAAACTCTAACGATTGCGCATAGGTGTCGGTGTGGTGTGCCCTCTCCTCACCGTTGCCTGTATGGCGAAGAGGCCTCCATCACCACGTGACATTGAGGCGGCGCCTCCAGGAACTCGGCCATTTCTACCACCACCACCACATTTTCAACCTCCAACCCCTAAGACATGGCTATCGTGGCTTGTGCCTCTCATTTTTGCAGTCAATATTATGATGTTCGTGTACACCATGTACGTTAATGATTGCCCGGCAACAACCGGTGAGGAGAAGTGTCTGCTGTCTGCATACTTGGGGAGATTTTCTTTCCAGCCCTTCACGGAGAACATGCTCCTTGGCCCTTCCATTACCACGTAAGACTACGTCTATTTAATTCGGCTTTGGTTTTCTTAACCTTCTGATTTTGTGTTAAGGTACATCTTTAATTTTATGCATTTCAATTTATTCAAACATGTAAACTAGATCCTTAAAACAAAAGTGAACATTGAAAAAGCCTGTTCAGAATAATTTTATATACATGTCAAGCATCGCCCTGAGCTAGGGGCGGATATTGATTATATCAGTTAGTGTTGAAGATCATCCATATTCCTTAACTTGATTATACAGGCTGATAAAACTCGGTGGTCTTGAGAAGAAACTAGTGGTGGAGGAAGGTGAAGGATGGCGCCTCTTTTCCTGCATGTGGCTTCATGTCGGAGTTATCCATTTAGTTGCTAATATGTTGAGTCTTCTATTTATAGGAATCCGGCTTGAGCAGGAATTTGGATTTGGTAAGAACCTTGATATGGGGTTTATGCCTAATCTGTTTTGGTATTCTCAATCTTAGCTTATTTTTCTATCTCTTGGATTTGGCAGTGAGAGTAGGAATGTTGTACTTGCTTTCTGGTTTTGGTGGAAGCTTGCTATCTGCTCTTAATTCTAAAACATCAATATCAGTGGGCGCATCTGGTGCTCTTTTCGGGCTGTTGGGAGGTGTGCTTTCTGAGCTTCTCACTAACTGGACAATCTATGAAAACAAGGTAAGAGACTCAAAGCTAAGGTTCAAACTGTAAGCAACAATAAGGCTTTAATAGTTCATCGTCCTGATACCTAATTATACAGTTGGCAGCACTATTAACTCTGGTGCTCATCATTTCCCTCAATTTGGCTGTCGGGTTTCTGCCTCGTGTCGACAATTCAGCTCATATAGGAGGATTCCTGTCGGGATTTCTCCTCGGCTTCATTCTTTTAGTCCGTCCTCAATTTGGATATGTAAGCCCCAAACACATTCCCCCAGGATATGATATAAAGCGCAAACCCAGGCACACGACCTATCAGTACCTGTTGTGGGTGACGGCTTTAATCATCTTAATTTTTGGGTAATTTACTAGAAATTTTCCTTATTTATGAACTTTTAGATTAGTGCAAGTATCCAACATGGAAATGATTCAATCTCAGCTAACCACTTTCTTCTTCTTATGTCTTTCTCTTCCCCTTTATTTGGCAGCTTTGCATATGGCAGTGTCAAGCTATATAATGGCGAGACCCCGTATAATGTGGCTATCTAAAGCATCAAAGATCAGCTGGATGGTTTTGTCAAGCTAACTGCCTATTCTTCAAGCTTTGGAAGTACAAAACCAAAAACTTCCTTTCTATCTATGCATATACGAGAATTTGAATATTACACGCGTAGATATGTGATTGAGCACCTACTGTTTCTTTACTGGGGACATTATGATGAGATTTCATCTTGGTTTGTTTCTTTCCTTATCTTTAAATAACCCTGGATGCAGTAACCCGAGAAGTTAATGTACACATCTGATCTTTCATAGCTTTTTGAAACTTTGGCTTGCTTGGTAAAAGGGATAGAGCAAGAGACAGCTAAATCTTGAAAATGAGAAGAAAGAGAAATTCAACCATACGAATCAAGAACAGGATTTTACACGAGTTTTTATTCATAAACATGAATATACCTTCTTTCTATTCAGACAAAACATACAATGGTTAACCTCCTGGGGGAATGTTATTTCTGGACTTTACAATATATAGAACATAGGCTAAGTACAATGAATTTAGCTGTTTATATCTCACATGATTCTGAGCGGCCGAAAAATGTGTAACGGTTGTCTGCCACGTTATCGTATGCAAAATCCCTTATGAATCTGCAGATGACAAGGGATAAATAACAGAGTTACAGAGAAGCTCTGACTTTTCCCTTAGCTTAAAATCTGATGTACGAAACTATAACAGAAACTGGAAAGGCAGTACTTACAGTGGCACAAACTGTAGAAGAAATGCTAACTGGGGGAATGGTATGTTTATGTAATCCATTATCTTCAGCACAGCTTCTGACTTGATGTATGATCTGAAATCCACCATGGTTCTCAATTTCATCAGATGACATCTCTAGGGTTATCTTCTATGGTACTTTAGTAAAAGCAAAATTGTTTAACCATTAGCATCAAGTAGCTGGTCCACACAATAACATATTTTCTACAAGAAAAAACTTTGTAGAATCCATTTGGTTGACGATAAGCACGGAAAGTGAAGAAAATCTGGATTGTCACTCAGTTAGGAATTGTTAAATGTAGAAACTTCGCTTTTATGTCCATCTTCTCCTTAACCAAATGAACTGCGTATATTTGATGATTGGTAATCAAATTTGGTCAGCCACCCTTGGGGATTTGATTGTTATTGATCACAATTGAAGTTAATTGAACCACGATATACACACCTATCCTTTTCAACGAGTACAACACTGGAGATATCATCAGGATCCCTCCCTGACCTCCTAAGTAATCTCTTGCCTGCATCGCTTTGGAGAGGTTCGAACCTGATTCTCCTGCCAATATTCAGAGAAAAAAGAGAGAGTAAACAAACAGGTTTTGAGTCATAAAATTGAACCTAAAATGTGGTGAGGAATCCCTATTCATGAAAGATATGAAAATGCACCACCAACACACTTTTTTCCCTCATGGGAAAGCCATTCTCTATCTATCATTTCAGCAGACCTCATCTTACATCATTATATATATATATATCTAACAAGAATTTACTTACAAATAGTTTCAGAGATAAATTAGTTAATGTCCACTACTGTCAAGTTTGGTATCTTAACTCCACATCTTAAATGCAAACTGCAATAACAGCTTGTGATAATCTCTATGGCATCAGACCTCTTTTATCATCTCTATTTGATTGTCAAGACCACCGATCATGTCACGTGAAGACTCTAAATTTTCAACTTTCATGAGATTTACCAGCAGATTTTATTTTACCAAAGCAATATCATGAGTAGTACATAAATTCAATTATGGCAACTCTGGTTAATGGATCGATTTTTTTAAAAAGAAAAATTAATGTTCTTTTTAGTACGCATATCATACTTCACTTGGGGATGAACTTAAACCAAGACATTGGAATGAAACTTAGTATAACAAAATCTCGTAGCAAGGTCATTGCAAAGGATAAACAACTTCATGATAGGATGATTCGAAACATTTGGCTTGAAGTGTTCCTTCCTCATTAGCTAAAAAAGTTCATGTTCCACCGAACATCATAAGTAAAGTCGTTCCTTTTCGATCTCTTCATGCCTCAATAATGTTCTTAACATATATAAAACCCCACTTCAAAAGTAGAAATCACTGCTTACCCCTACATATATTACATGTTATGAGCCATAAGACCAAAATTCGTGAGTAAATGATAAAGTGAAAAATCTGAGCAACTGTTAGAATTTAAAAGACGACCGAGGCTGACCTATTTCGATCATTTTGACGAACAAACCTCACACCTCCGTTACACAAGTTGCATACACCTGCCAAATACAAATTTAGCAAATAAGTTTGATTGCTGTATGCATTAATCAAACGAAAAACTGGGCAGAATCATATGTGCTATTGGCAGCAATTGCCCAATAACTCAACCTGTTTGGACTCTGGAAATAAATCACATGAAAATTTCGTGGTATATAAAAGCTATAACAAAATTTGCGTTTCCATTCATTCTAAAAACAACTAAAAATCTCTGGTACATAGTGTTCCCAAAGGTTGCGTTTTTTTTCCCTTTCCATCAACACTCACGGAATCAAAGTAAACACAAAAGCAATTTCATAGTAGAAAAAGATGTGCACAAAGAGAGTTATGCAAGCACGCCGGTAGAGTATGGTACAACGAGACATACCATCAAACAACATGATGGGCCTCGCGTCTTGTTCGAAAAAGCTCGAAGTTGCTTCAACCCAGTCCACTGCATGACTTCCAGGAGGGGATAGAGTAGCGAACGTAGTGACTCTATGTCTAATGTGCGCAAGGCGCGGCACGCGCAATCGAGCGCACCCACCGGGAGCCAGTAGGGTTAGAGCCATGAATGCAGTAGCGTTCCCCAGCAAGCTTGGCTCCAGCTACTGAAATAATAAACAGCGAAAAGCAGAATTATTGAATAATTGCACCATTTTACATTTAGCAGAGATTTCTTGAAATACCGAGTTGACGACGTGGCTCCATTGTTTTGGCGCCACGTGTAGATTAAAAAAAAAGGCTAGAAATTTTTCTGGGTACCATGCCGGCTCTGTAGCAGTGGCTCTTGTTTATTTTACGTTGAGATCAATTTAATTAATTAATTTATATATTTAAATTTCAAATTAGTAATTTTATTTTAAGTCAAAAATTTTCAACTCAACATTTTTTATATTTAATTTTCAAATTAGTAATTTTTTTACTTTTTTTTATAAATATATTTAAACTCATTTTAATATTAAATATATAAAATTTCTATTAAATAAATCATATAAAATTTATTTTACTATCTTAACTCGTTTTTATTTATATAAAATATAATTCATTTCAACTCAATTGTACTCAAAATCCAATCACAACCTTAGATTCATCCTAATTTTAGGCGTAAACTTCACTACACTTCCAACAAAAAAAAAAAAAAAACACTTTAACATATGGAAAACGATTTCTGAAGCAGTAAGGTGGTCAAATATCACATACTTATTTTTTAAAAAACAATAAATTTAAGAATTATATAAATTTATATTTTAGTAATGATTTTTTGTTTTCAATAAAACATGCAAAATATACACGTCTTAATATTATGTATAACACTATTCTGAAAATATTATAGTTTGAAATCACACACGATGGATGGTCATACTCTTGGAATGCTTTTTAAATCAAATTTGCTGGCTATCCAACGGTTTTTGTTTGTGTTTTGGAACATTCAAGACTACGAGAATTGTGTATGAAGCGTAAATTTTACAATTTTATATTTATTTAAGAAATTTTAGTTTTTCCTATCTAAAGAAATTATATTAAAAAGATTATTTGTGAAAAACTTTTTTGATATTGAAGTTGTTTTTTTTTTTTTTTTTTGGGCAAGATAGCAGGAGTTAGTCAAACTAAAGAAAGATTCTGGTAGACAAAAGCAACCTTGTCTGGTTTGTTTTTCAAAATTATTTTATTTTAAATTTATTATTATATTTTTTTAAATTATTATATAAAATAATCTAAACAATTTAATTTTTTTAAATTTTAAAATAATTTTTTCAAATTTCAAAACAAAATTAATAGTAAAAAAAATATTATAACAATATTTTATTCTTTATTTTAACTTTTATTAAGCCATTACTAATCAACTATCGATGAGTCTTATCCATTATGAAGTCTAATAACAATTTTTGAAGATGCTTATTGTGCAATATTTTACCCACATTGATTATAGTTTCGATGTATTTTCTTGATACACTAGCTCTCAAGAGATTGTGGGAGTATCCTTGGATCTCTAACTATTGGTTCGATGACCCAATCTGTCACCATTTTTGGATTTTGAAATAGAGTTAATAACAACTTCAGAGTCATTTTCAGTAACTAATTTTTGAATATGTTGTACTCTAGCTTCTTCAAGTCATGTTAGCAGTGCAATTGCTTCTCCTTGATTTGCATCAGTAGACTTGATGAAACTTGTTTTTATAAACACCACTGAGTCATTTGGTGTGTTACACATAACAGCTGTAGTACTTCTTGTATGTCAGATTGCTACATCAAATGTTAATAGATAATGGCATGTTGGCATTGCCTTTTCATACACAGGGTTGCATAGTTGCTTACTGCCCCCCACACTACAATGCTCATTAAATTTTTTGATGGTTCCAACCACAACAGTCTCTAAATTTGGGATAGCGGAGTTATGGATAATTTTGTTTCTAAGAAACCAAATATTATTCATTGAGAAGATAGAAAACAATTGAAATTTATGCTCATCCAAAGTAGGAATGGCAATGCTTTGAGTATGATTCACAATACACTTAATCCAATGAACAATGCCTTTTATCAGCAAAGATAGAAATATCCAGTGGCTAGGGAGCTTGTCTCCATACAATTCTAGAAAAAAAGACATTTTAGTAAGATTGCTTATCAGTTTATGGAATTGACTTATTTAACACAGCTATTGTTGGAAGGATGTTATTTCCAGGTAAGCAGTTTGAGTCTGTCATTGATCATGATTTTCCAAACATTTTTCCATGTTTTTGTGTTGATATTCATACGATTGTTCCCTGCAGTCATGTTAAGACTGACGTGTGGATTTTACAGAAAATTTAACAGATGTATGGTTTGTCCAGATTAATTTGTCCTCCTAGTGAGAAAATTAACTGGGAAAGGAGATCTTAAGTATTTTATTGATAGTATCTTGAATGAAAAGAGTAAGGAGTAGAATATCATTTCATCTTTTAGGTTCTTCAAAAGTGAGTCCAGCAAGTTTCAGAGTGGGGGGATCCTTGTAAACATTATCATCTTGAGGTGTAGGGGCTACCATGCCTGCTAGAGTGGTACTGATTACCGTTAGGCAAAATTCATCTTTTCTTTTTCTTATAATTTTAAAATATTTTTAAAAAATATGAAAAAAATATCAATATACTAATAATTATTTTATTAAATTTATTAATAAAAAGTATTATTTGCTTTTATGACTTATTAAAAAACTTTTAAAAATATATATTCAAAATGAAATAGAAATCGAAAAATATAAAAATGTGAAGATTAAAATCTAAAATTACATCTCTCATTTTAAGTTGTATGTTTGTATTTTTATTTATTTTTTGATAAATTAGGTAAATAAATAAAGTGAATGGTATAGAAGAGGCAACTTTGCCTATTGATCTTTTTCCTTTTATGCACACCATCGTATGGTTTTTTTTTTACGAAAGCCGAAGAAAAAAGTTAAAAAGAAAGAGAGTGAAACTGCCCTTCGAAGAAGCAGCGGCCAGGGGTTGGGAGTTTGAAGAAGCAGTAGCCCTTCTCTTCGGACAAAAGAAACGGCACTTTGAAGACGCAGCGGCTCGCCTCTCCGAAAAAGAGAAAGACAAGGCAGAAGAGAGCAAGCGGGTAGGACAGAAAATGGGGTGGATCGGTGAGACAATCGACTCTATCAAATCCCTTCAGATCCGCCAGGTCCTCACACAGGCCGTCAGTCTCGGTTCGCTCCCTTCTTAGCGCTCTCTCTCTCTCTCTCTCACACACACACACACACACGTGTTTGATTCTTCAATTGAATTTTCTTGATCTTGGTACTGTCTAAGGGGAGAGGGAGAACATGGTTTAATGCGTCTATACTCTGTTTGGGCGATTAGAAAATGTGGGAATGGTTAAAAAATTGAAGTTTGGGCGTTATATATTTCTTTACTCTCTCTTGTATACGTCCCGTGTATTTGGATAAGCCTATTTCTATTATCAATAAATTTTTCGTTTATATTTAAAAAAAATATATGTCTCACCGTTTATTGTTTTGACGCTTAACAGAAGAAAAACCTATAATTTACTAAGCCTGATGTGATTCTTAGGCCCTAATTGATAAGATAATCTACACAAAATTTTCGTGAATTTCTTCGCAGCTTAATGCACGTGTTACTTATAATCTATGCCGAGCTATACTGCATTGAATGGCAATTACTAAATTTTGAAATCAACCCGAATTCCTTTATCAATTAGGCTCTTCAACGATGTAACTTGAAGCTAAATGCCTTTGCCGTTGTTACTCCTGGTTTTTAGTTTTTATAATGTTTTCATGAACAGCCCAACATATAGTAAGTACTCATATTTAGATTTCTTTTAATATTATCTTCAGTAGAAGAAGCAGCGCAATCTAAGGTTTTAATGGTCAAGTATGTTTGTTAATTAAAATGTTGAGATTTTATGGAATTGGAATGAGTCTTAGAAAGCTCCAGCGAAATGTCGTCCAAGCAATTGTATAGATTGAAGTCATGTCATCTAAGCAAAATGTATTACACTTGGCACGAAATGGATATAGTTTCAAAGTTATTATTTCTTTCTATCCAATGTAAGACAGTTCTTCAAATATCAGAATCCACGAGAACTTGCGTTGATAATACTGAGAAGGGTGTGCTGTTCTTGAACTGGAAGGGTTGTGACCCAAAATTGCGTGGAAGTTGGTATCTTGCATCTGCTTTAACAATCATATGAAGAACTAATTGAATGGAAAAAGCATTTAAGTGTGATGGTTCCAACTATTTACTTTTGAAATATAAATCTGTTTGTAAATAATTATTGTTAATGAAAAATAAAAAAATTAGTGTCAATGTTGTTTCCTAACCTTTCTCTGTAAAGTTCCTTTACATAAATGTCATGCTTTTGTCCCAGGCATGATTGTTACATCTGCACTGATAATATGGAAGGCATTAATGTGCATTACCGGCAGTGAATCCCCTGTTGTTGTTGTCCTTTCTGGAAGCATGGAACCTGGCTTCAAGAGGGTAAGTTAATCTAATGTGTGGAGGTATAATAACTTTCTATGATATGAAGTGGTGATGATGTAGTTTGGTGTGTCTTGGAAGCAATGGTTGGTTCTTTCTCTAGCCAAGTGCTGTCTTAGGATTTTTTTTTCTACATTAAAAATGCAATGGCGGACAAAGCAATTACATTTATGCTTGTGGTGACTCATATTCTAAACATGTCTCGTCACATGTTCAATCTTGTTCTCACATTGCTTAACAAGCAATAATGTCTTGTATGCTATGTAGGGGGACATCTTGTTCTTGCACATGAGCAAAGATCCTATTCGTGCTGGGGAGATTGTTGTTTTTAACGTTGATGTAAGTTTCTTTTGAAGTTTTATTCTTCATTTTGCTCACTTCGGTTCCCTTTGATTTTTTCGTTCAGTTGTTAATAGGCTTCTTTTTGTAAGCACCCAGGTTGGAACAGTTTGCACTTAACTCCGTAGAACTTGAACCTCAAGCAGAACTGCTTCATTTAGAAAGTGAATACTTACAGTGTGAATATTAATGCATGAGATAGGAGCCTGACTAGCGAAGTGGCTGATTAGGTCCATAGGATAACCTTTGTATTATTCAGTAGATGGCTCTCTTGCATAGCAATGGGTGGTAGGTTATGGTTTTAGAGAAAACTGGATGCTGGGAATTTCCTAGCAGCAACAACTTCCAAGCTAGGTTTGTAAGGGTTCATTACTGTAAAAAAAAAAATTCAGAAAAGTATATGTTTAGGGGTTTCAAGCTTTAGAAGAAGGGACATAGTTTGGGTTTGAAAGGAAAAAAACAGGGAAGAATCTGGTGGCTGTTCTAATCTGTGAACAGCATTTTGAGCAACAACGTGAACGGCAGTTAGTGAAGAAGCAAAGGATCATTCTAGGACATATATGCATTCTGGAGCAAAATACTTAATTTTGAATTATTCATGTACAATGGCTCCTTTATATGGACTCCAGATCTTTGTCGTCTCTAATAGTTTTTCTTATAAGTATCTTTGCTTCTAATAGTTTCAACTTCTATTCTTATATAAAAATTAAATGTTTTGTTTGCAACTAAAAAAAGTCGAGAAATGAGAGGAAATTTCTTTGATTATTCTCATTTATCAAAAAAAAAAAAAAAACTTTTTGAGTATTCTCGTGCCAACCTTGCAATATATACTGCAACGGGGCTTGTGCATTTCATTTTATATTCTGCTTATTTTTTCAGCTGGAAAAATTAATCAAGTAATTCGTAGGCAAACATATATTGTGATGGGTTTTAGGGTGGAGACTTCTAAGTTGATCCTACATATTGCACTGGTGGAAATTATGAAAGGTACATGTTGTGGAAAAGGAAAAAGGAATGCTTTGCATGAAAGTATCTTGTTAGTAACCTGATTTATTTTCAATTTCTCTTTTTAGGTTTTAATGTTAAAAGCAATTGCATTTTGGAAAAAATCTAGACCATGCACAGAATTTCAATGAAGATGAATCTGGAACACAAAATTTTAGTGTATCTATGGATTTTCATAGTTGCAGATGTTTGCAAACATTTATTTTTTGGTCTTTTTTCATGAATGGATATATATGTAACTTATTTTTTGAGTGCTTGTTCATGAGATATGATGCTTTCTTGTTCTGTAAATTATCCTTTCCTCCCCCTTTCTTCTCCATGTTAATAATTATATATTTCTTCTGTATGTATTCCTTCAGGGTCGTGAGATTCCAATTGTCCATCGTGTTATTAAGGTAAACCCATTATGCATGTCTCATACAGCACATTTGATATCCATGGAATACTGTTACCATAATTACTTTGTGGAAGCTATCTGCACTGTGATTATTCTCCCGATTCACGTGTTTCTAAAAAGCTTACTTGTTTCCGTTATGGTGGACCTTATCAAAGTGTATAAAAAAAAAGGTGTATGACTCAACCATTCTCCCTATTCACATGTTAGAATATTATATTACTTCATAAAAAAATTGTTAGAAGATTTTTTCTTTTTGATAAGTAAAATGTACTAATAATCAATGAATGAGCAACATCCAATTACAAAGTACAGAAAGCCTATCAATCAGGCACATTGGAAATAAGAAAATCATATGAAGGTCCATGTCATTAAAATCCACGGCAATAGACCATGTACACAAAGTTCTAAAAAATAAAGCAATCGGTTCCTCTCTCGATCTTTCCTTGTCTTCAAATGTTCGATTGTTATGTTCCTGCCATAGACACCACATGGTACAGATGGAGATCATCTTCCGTATGGCTTTGATCTGTCGCATGCCACGTATAGAAGACCAACACGCTATTGCAGCCACCACATATTCTGGCATGACCCATGCTAGATTTAGTCTATAAAAAACCTCATCCCAAAGAACCCTAGCTGTCTCACAATGTAATAGGAGGTGATTCATAGACTCTCCCCCATTTCTGCACATGCAACATTAATCTGCTATGATAACCCTCATTTTTCTCAAGTTGTCCGTTGTGAAGATTATAATAGTGCATTACAAACTAGCCAATAAAGTGGTCAATTCAATGCTTATATTTGTCTGCACTAGATGTTGATGCTTAAGGGCATGTTATAATGTGCTTAATTTGACTGAATATTTTGACTCAGCATTCTTGGCATTGGCATTTGTTTTACTTATTTAAAAAAAAAAAAGCATTTTTGCATTGGTGTAATATATAGAATGTTTGTTAGTGATACCCATTCTCTACAAGTGACGTGAGGATCTTTTGATCTTATAGGAAATTCCTACCTGAGAATCGTTCTAAAAAAGATGCCTTGACAGAATTAGTTTTGGCTTGGGGAACAAGATGTGTTGAATGATGATAGAACATAGGACTGTGTTAAGACCATTTGACAATTTTTTTGGCATTTAATGCCAAATGCCAGAAAGAACTGTTGGGAGTTAGTTGATTGAGATATTTTGCGTACTTCTTTTATGACTGAGCTTATGCCTTTTCTTCAGGTCCATGAACGGCAAGATACTGGCGAAGTTGATGTCCTTACAAAAGGTGCCAGCTTTTGAAAATTGAACACTTTCTTTGGAATCTATCTAGTTACTTTGTATCATCTCCCAGTGTCTTAGACGAGGGTTGCTTTGACAGGAGGTTGTGCACCATTATCTATGGGGTTGTTGTAGTGTCAAAACTCTTATTCCTTGCCTTGTGTTTTCTATATGCTGTATCTGAACATGCTACTCATTGATATTATTATCTTTACTCTACAAAAATCTGCTGTAACGTAATGCTCTTTCTTTGTTATCATTGATTTGTATCAGGAGATAATAATTATGGGGATGACAGGCTTCTGTATGCTCATGGTCAGCTTTGGCTTCAACGACATCACATAATGGGCAGAGCTGTGGGGTATAAACTCTACCAATATCGTCATCTTTAATATTATTGTTAAGCTATGTTTATACCATATTCGCTTGGAGAAGTCCTCATTTTATGCAGCCTTGCCAGAAACACTGCTTTGCACATGGACTTTTTTCTGTAATGAACAAGATTTAACCAAATCGAAAGAGACAGAAGGATGGGTGGAGAACCTACAAAATACTTCACTACAACCAACACCACACATGATTTTTATTTTATTTTTATAAAAAAATGAAGCCAAAACATTGGTGGGCCCATGTTCCTTGGTTGGACAAAGGACGGAACTGCCAAAAAGGAGGTTTTTGATGACTACATAGGGATTGTGGTACTGTAGCTGAAAGCCACAAAATGTAATGATCTGCTGTATTTGACATTTCGGGATACCAGGTAGAACTTCCCACCCTCTCACCCTCTAGATCCTTTGAAAGGAAGCAAGAATTGATTGCTTCCAGCAAAAGATAGGATATATTTAATTTCCAGTTAAAAGGGGGAGTAAAATGGAGGAGGCAGCCATTGGGGACAGTGGGTCTTGATGCCTCATTCTCCAGTTAAAACACACTGGCAAGGGCTGTTTTGGAAGTTTTTTTTATGGTAAACAAGATTATATTGATCATGAGTATAGGCAAGAGCCCAAGTACACTAGACATATACAAGAGCAATGCCTAGGTGTTATATTCTAGTGTTTTGGAAGATTGGAGGTCCGCTGAGGGTAGGGCAAATGTTGGCTGGAAGTGGGTGGATCGTGTTAGATCTAGCCTCCGAAGACCAGAACAAAAATAGAAAAAGAACTCAGGAAAAAAGTTAAAAAAAAAAACAGAAAAATATGCAGAAGATAAGGGAGAGGGGAGAGGACCAGAGGTAGAGGAATTAGCTCTATGGAGCTATAGTTTGGTGAGAGGGCTTCTCTCTTACTTCTGGCAGTTTTTGAATTGGAGGTGCTGATTGGGGAGGTTAACGAGAGAGGTTCACAGGAAGAAGGGGTTTCATTTAGATATAGAAACAATTTTTCCAAGAAAGCCTATCTTAGATTACATGAATCCTTCTGCTGTGTGTGGACCCATCATAATACACATATATTTAACACTCTCATGACACTTATACATGCACCAGAAGGGATATATTTTCAGGGCAATTTAGATGTCTTATGGCTCTGAAATTATTATTTAGTTTTTAGTAACTGCTTTCTTTTTTTCCTCTTTGACGGCAAAATCATCATCAATAGAACATGCAAGGGCATGATTGCATCCTTCCAATGGTTTAGGAAATGGATTTGTCACCACATGGTGGTAAATGCCAAGACCTCATTGTTTGATTAAATTTTTAATGATAATTGCACTTTAGGATGATGAATTTATTGCAAGAAATGTAACCCCTGGGATTGGCTCAACTGGTAAATGACTTGGGCTTGAGGGTATGCTCCCTTACTCTTAGATTTAAGGTCCAAATCCCCTTGTGCAAACAATTTATCTCTAGGGGTCATCGGTCTGAGAGAAGTTTTCTTTGAATTACCTGAGGTGCATTTGTGCCAAGATAAAAAAAATTATTGCAAGAAATGTGAAGACTAGTAAAATTTATTGAAAGCCCCATGCACGGTATACCATGAACCTTCTGGTGCCGTTTCCATCAACAACTATTTTACGATGCTGGACGAGCAAGTTACCTTATTGGCTGGTAATGTTTGAGTTTTTGTGAAGATGTACAATATCCCGAAAAGTTTTGTAACCAAATCTAGAGTATAGGGATTGCCACCAGTTCTCATCTATTCTTCAAACAAACATTGCATATTAAACGGATCAAGGGAAAAAAAGAACAGCACCTTTATTTCCTTGAATTCAAAAAATAGATCTTTAGGCGGCTTACATTTTCATTTCTGTTGCTGGCAGGTTCCTGCCTTACGTTGGCTGGGTAACAATTATCATGACTGAAAAGCCAATCATCAAGGTTTGATCATGAAACCCTAACTGCTTAGGTTTTGTAAGTTTCCACGCATGTTTGACAAAAGCTGTAGACTATTTTTCCTCTTTTTGGGGAGCATCTAATCAGATTTTGTTGGTAACTTTTTGTTCATTGTGGCATCTTTTGAGTTTAATCTCAGAATCGCAAAACTGACACTATTCGAAGTATTGGTTCTTTTACATGGAGTATCAGAATTGGTTAAATTGTATAGAATGTCAAAACTGTGAAGCAATCGAATTTGTACGGGAAGAATGTAACATGTGCCATTTCGCTCTTGCAGTATATTCTTATTGGTGCATTGGGGTTGCTCGTCATAACATCAAAAGATTGAAGAGTGAAGCAAACTAAGTGGTGGCTGATCTCCAATAGAAACTGAAACCGTAAAGCAAGCTGCCTTATCCTCTTCTTGAATGTATTGAATCAGAATAGATGGCTTGTTTTTTTTTTTATTTTTTTGCCTTTATTTTTTTTTTTATCTAAATCATTACCCAGAACGTTGCACTTTGTTTATTTTTAGTTGACCAATGCGCTTTTTAATCTGGTAAACCATTTTTTGGGTGCTGATAATGATACCTTCCATAAGAATTTAGGAGAAAATCACGCGTGAAATTTAATGCTGTTTATCATTGAAACAACATCTTAATGCTAGCAATTTGTTGGGTTAATAAAATCTTGCAAATTAGTTCAGTTTTGAAATTAGGCGTAATTCCTACAATAAATGGTTTTCCCATTCTTCTCCAAGTACTTTGAAGAACAAAAAAATGATAGGGAGTCTTACAAGTTTGGGACTCTATAGACTTAGATAGATATTACCTGAGCTAATTTTAAAATTTTCACTCTAGTATTTAAGCATTATTCTTCTGATCGCCAAAAACCCAAGACAAAAAAACAAAAAACAAAAGGAGAAAACGTCAACTTATGGATTATTTTTGCTTCACTAGATGAGATTCGGTTTTCTTTATTCATCCAATGTTGGCCTTATAAAAAAAAGCTTATCTCAACTCAATAAAAGAAAAGAAACAGAAACTGGGATAGACCATATCGGCCAATAAACACTGGGTATTTTGTTTTATTATCATTCCAATTTATTTTATTAAACATTATTGCTGTCTTCCTGTCTTGGTCGTTCCAGAAATTATTAAACAACGGTACTTATGTCACTTCTCATCGTGACCAGAAACACTGCATTTTGTGTATGTCTTTGTAGATTGTTAAATATGTCAACTAATTTAGGTAGTAATATGGTCCTGACTCCTGCCGCCCTGCCTCTCTAGTCATGCGAAATTTAACAACTCCTGGCCATATACTAAGTAATAATCTGGAAAGAAAATAAACTTCTCTGCATAAGAAATCCACAACTTTGATAAATCTCAGGAATCTCGTCTGTATTCTTCAACTTTATAGGAACAAACCAGATCTTGTTTCCTTACTAATCATTCCTCTTTGATCAGAAAACCTATCATACCTTTGTTGAATGGTATACATTTTTCTTCTTTCCTTCTTAAACCATTTTTATCTGGTCTAGCTTTGAGCAAATTAAAAGCTCCATGGCTGACCTAGCTTCAATTGTCGGTTCCATTCTCACGATCGTTCAATAGCAGGTGTCTTCTTTTCTCACGGAGAAGTATCTCGAACTCTTTGGTGTCGAAGAAGAGAAAGAAAATTTGAAAAGGTTACTAAGAAAAATTCTAGCCTCGGTTAAAGATGTGGAAGAAAACTCACGGGGTTCTTTGATCTCTAACTCAATGAGGGTTTGGCTTGAAGATGTACACGAAGCGGCTTATTGAAGGGGTGCCCAGCTCACCCAGAACCCAAGCCCACAAGGTTATCGGGCCCAAGGCCCGTTATCCGCACCCACGACCACACGGTGTCCGAATTGGACTAGGGAGACTGAACCCGGGGACGAGCCAAGTCCCTGGTCGTCCCGACCAGACCAGGAAATGGTTACACCGGATTCAAGAACACGCTAAGGACAGAACGACGGCTCACGTACTGATATATCCCCTGGACCTGTCTCCCATCATGATCACCCCCGCATTTATGAACGACAGACAGCCGCCGGTCTACAGGTCCCCCCTCCCTTTAATGCGGAGACGCTACCAACATACGCCATTAATTGCTAAATTGACAAAAGATACAGTGGCATTTAATGCCTCTCTCCAAAAGGGTCTAATTGAGTATTAATTGAAGGGATACTCAATAAATGCAATGAGACCGATCGAGTCAAACCAGGCTTCCTTATCAAGGATGACGGTCAAGTGATGTCCCAATTTTCCGGCATATTCATCACATAGACCCTCCTCCCCAGGGAGGCACCTATAAATAACACCAGACCAGTGACGAAAAGACGGTACGCTCACAGATTCTCTTACTCTCTTTATCATATATTTCCTCTCCTATACTAACTTGATCGTCGGAGCTGTCCCGGACCCCGACCCCCCTTTGTTCTTGTTTTGCAGGTTACTATCGTACGAGATTCGGTAAATAAGATTGCATAATACGTCCTTAACAGTGACGCCGTCTATGGGATCAGTTTGTTTCTGATCAACGTACTTTCTGCATGTCTACTCTACCGTTGTCCCAAACGACCAAGCACGATCAGTAGACAGATCCGTCGATGGAAGAAAGGCTGGAAACATTGGAAGAAATGGTGAGGAAGTTGAAGGAGGAGAATGCCGCCCTCCGGCAACCACGCGAAGAGGCATCGGCCCGTGGCGAAACCAATCTGGGAGAGAATGTGAGCTCCCGACTCCCTGAGGAGAGCGAGGCCTCTGAAGGAGAACGACGCCGGATGCACACCGAGCTAAAGGAGTTGGGGGACAAGTACGCTGAAATGGCAAAACTGATCAGCCCGGCAGCAGGGCATCTCTCCTCGCAGGGAAGCATAGGAACGCCCTACAGCGCGGACGTCCTGGCCGTCCCTCTCCCACCCAAATTCAAGGTCCCACCAGTAGAACTGTATGATGGGTCTCAGGATCCTGTGGAGCACATAGAAGCTTTTAAAGCCCATATCAGCCTACATGGCTATCCCGGCGAGGTGGCGTGCCGAGCATTCCCTCTCACACTGAAGGGGATGGCTAGGACATGGTTCGGAACCATTCCTCCGGGATCCGTCAGTAGCTTCGAGACGTTAGCCCGACTCTTCGTCACCCAGTTCATGGCTAGTAGGAAACGAAAGTGCCCCGCGGCGTACCTATTGACTGTCAAGCAAGGAGAGAAGGAAAGCCTGAAAGGGTACCTGACCAGGTTCAACGAAGAAAGAATGACCACCGACAACCAGGACGAAAAGATCACCCTAGCGGCCCTCCTAGGCGGCATATAGCCCAGGAGCCCCTTCATGGCGGAGATAGCCCGCAAGACTCCCACCACTCTGAACGGGTTCATGGATCAAGCTGACGGATTCATCAACGCCGAAGATACGCTCGAAGCCTTAGTAGCCCCGCGACGCGGGGAGCTCCGACAGCATGATCGGAAAACAACCAGTGCCGGGGAAGGTTTCAGTAGACATCGGGGGGCTAGGAAGTTCCCAGATGAGATGAGGAGAAGAGACCCCCCACGGGAACACAGACTGTCGTCATGGCCTCAATCCAGCTTGGCAGTGGAAGATCAGAGCCGAGCAGAGTCAAGGCGAGAGTCCATCAGAAGAAGAAGAGGGGATATGTATTGTGAGTATCACAAGTCCAAGGGCCACAACACCGAAGACTGCCAGGCTTTGAAAAAGAGTCAGAGGGATGAACAGATGAACGACCGAAGAGACAGAACCCGATCGAGGACCCCTCGTCGGGAACGAGAGTCAAGCAGACACCGAGGCGAACCTGTATCCAGCCACCCAGCAGGAGAAATCAGAACCATAGTCGGGGGACCATCCCGAGGAGGGACTACGTCCTCCTCTCAAAGGGCACACGCGCGGAGAGCCAGATATGGGGAAGTCTACTCGCTGGGGCAGGCACCGAGACAGGGCAACCCGGGTCCCATAGGGGAATCGATAGTTTTCAACGAGCAGGATGGGAAGGGAGTCGCCTTTCCGTACGATGACGCTTTGGTGATATCAGCATTGGTGGCCAATTTCACAGTTAAAAGGATGCTGGTTGACAATGGAAGTTCGGCCGATATCTTGTTCTGGGAGGCCTTCATGCAGATGAGGATCGACCCCCTCCAACTTCAGCCTATCCGGGCCCCCCTTAAAGGATTTACGGGTGAAGCAGTACACCCCGAGGGCCTAATAACTCTCCCGATTTTGATGGGCTCCGCGCCCAGGACCACGTCTGTCATGACCGAATTCTTGGTAGTGAAAGCTCCCTTCTCCTACAACGCCATCCTAGGGAGGCCGACCCTAAACAACTTGAGGGCAGTCACTTCCACCTACTACCTCAAGATAAAGTTCTCGACCGACAGAGGAGTAGGCGAAGTCAGAGGAGAGCAAGTCACCTCCAGGGAATGCTACGCCCGGGAATTGAAGCACAGAGACAGTTCCGTGGCTACGATCTCCCTGGAGGACGAGCATGTTGAATTTCCGCCTGCACCTCCCCGAGCAGTATGAGACGATGAGATCAGGGACGAAGCGACACTGCGCCAAGCGGAACCCAACGAGCCTCTGGTATTGATTCCGGTCGACGCCGACAACCCAGATTGGGCAGTACGAGTCGGAACCAGGATGAATCCAGTAGTACATACGGAACTCAAGACTCTCCTCATCGAGCACAAAGACGTATTCGCTTGGACACATATGGACATGCCCGGAATCGATAGGTCTGTAATAGAACACCGGCTGTGTGTCAACCCGACTGCCCGGGCAGTTAGGCAAAAAAGAAGAAGCTTTTGTGCTGAGAAGTATGCCACCATTGCAGAAGAGGTAGACAGACTCCTAACCGTTGGGCTCATCCGAGAGGCTCACTACCCGGAATGGCTGTCTAACGTAGTACTGGTAAAGAAGACCAGCGGGAAATGGCGTATGTGCGTGGACTTCACCGATTTGAACAAAACTTGCCCCAAAGATAGTTTCCCTCTACCGCGCATCGACCTCATTGTGGATTCAACTGCTGGGCACTCTCTCCTTAGCTTCATGGACGCCTATTCGGGTTACAATCAGATCAAAATGAGCACGGACGACGAGGAAAAAATGGCGTTCATTACAGATCGCGAACTCTATTGTTACACTGCCATGCCCTTTGGACTCAAGAACGCGGGGGCTACTTATCAACGGTTGGTCAACCGTATGTTTAAAAAGCAAATCGGGAGAAACATGGAAGTTTACGTCGATGACCTCCTGGTCAAGAGCCGCTCCCCTAGCGATCATGTGACGGACCTGAGAGAGGCCTTCTCGATCCTGCGGCATTATCAGATGAAGCTCAACCCTGCCAAGTGCACCTTCGGGGTCGAGTCCGGCAAGTTCTTAGGATACATGGTCTCTGAACGAGGAATCGAGGCCAACCCTGAGAAGATACAGGCTATCCTCGGAATGGCACCCCCGAGGAACCTGAATGAAGTCCAGCGATTGGCTGGTCGAATTGCTGCTCTCAGCCGGTTCATAGCAAGGTCGACCGATCGATGCCTTCCCTTTTTCCAAGTCCTCCGAAAAGCACACGAGTGGGACACATCGTGCGAGCAGGCATTCGAACAACTCAAAGATTACCTGACGTGTCCCCCGTTACTTAGCCAGACAGCCCCCGGAGAGACCCTTGTGGCTTATTTGGCAGTCTCGCCCCATGCAACATCTGCGGTACTAGTGAGAGAAACCGATCAGGGTCAGAAGCCTGTGTACTATGTCAGCAGGGCGCTTCAAGGAGCAGAGGCCAGGTACCCCCGTACAGAGATGATGGTATTCGCCTTACTAACAGCTGCGCGTCGGCTGCGTCCATACTTTCAAGCCCACACCATAAGAGTAATGACCGACCAACCCCTCGGAACCATTCTCCAGAAGCCCGATACGTCCGGTCGATTAGCCAAATGGGCAATCGAGCTAAGCGAATTTGATCTAACGTTCCAGCCCCGAACAACGATGAAAGCACAAACACTGGCAGATTTTGTTGCAGAGTACACTGGGTTTCCAGAAGAGATCCCCAGTGAACCTCGGGGGCAAGCATGGCAGTTGTATGTTGACGGGTCCTCATGCCGAGCCGGGGGTGGAGCAGGTGTACACATCGTCACCGACCGGGGCGTCCAACACAACTACGGTATAGGCCTAACTTTCAAGGTAACCAACAATGAGGCGGAATACGAGGCCCTCATAGCCGGAATGACAATTTCTAGGGTCCTCGAGACAACTGAGCTGGAGGCCCGAACTGATTCCCAAATAGTCTTTCATCAAGTACTCGGCCAATACATCACCAAGAGCGAAAAATTGAAAAAATATCTGGAGCTAGTATGCATCGAGAGAGATCGATTCAATTACTTCCGTTTACTACAGATCCCATGGGAAGAAAATCATATAGCAGATAGACTGGCGAAAATAGCATCAGGAAAAGATGAACATCCGCCCCCAGAAAACACTGAGATCAGGACGATAGACACTCCCTCCACGGGCAGCGAAGTCAGAGTAGTGGCTGTTGCAGACCCCGACTGGGCGACCGATGTCACAGCATACCTCCGGACAGGCACATTACCACCCGACCCAGGCTAGACAGGCAAGATAAAGAATAGATTGTCCAGATTCACACTAATTGACGGATCGCTGTACAGAAAGGGTTTCTCCGAACCACTGCTCAGGTGTGTGACAAAAGAAGAGGGGCAATACATACTGGTCGAGATCCATGAAGGAATCTGTGGAGCTCACACGGGGTCTAAAACGCTAGCCGCCCGCACCACCCGTGCAGGGTATTATTGGCCGTGTTTGTTCCAGGAAGCAAAAGAATTCGTTAAGAAGTGTCCAAAGTGCCAAGAGTACAGCACAGTGTTGCACTCCCCGTCGGAGGAACTCACTTCAATAACATCTCCCTAGCCCTTTGATCAATGGGGACTTGACCTTATAGGGCCATTCCCAGTAGGGAGGAGAGGAACTAAATTCATAATAGTGGCAGTGGATTATTTTACGAAGTGGGTAGAGGCCGAAGCCCTTGCCAGCATCACTTCTCAAGCCATCACAAAGTTCTTATGGAAGTCAGTTGTTTGTCGGTTCGGGATACCTCAGAGCTTCATCTCAGACAACGGAAAGCAGTTCGATTGCAATCATTACCGAGAATGGTGCTCCGAGTTGAAGATCAAGGTGAAGTACTCTTCTCTCGGCCACCCGCAAGCTAACGGGCAGGCCGAGGCAACAAACAAAACCATCCTCAATACGCTAAAGAAAAGACTCGGAATGCACAAAGGGGCTTGGGCCAATGAGCTTCCAGGGGTCCTATGGGCATATCGCACAACAGTCCGAACCCCCACGGGTGAAACCCCGTTTGCCCTACCTATGGCTGCGAGGCGGTAATTCCGGTCGAGGTCGTGATGCCTACACTACGAATCCAGCACTATGACACTGCTTCCAATTATGCCAAGATGATGGAACGCTTAGACTCCTTGGAGGAACACAGGAAAGAGGCCGGCATCCGACTTGCCAACAACAAATGCAAGGCAGAACAATACTTCAACAAAAGAGTAAAGCCGTGCAACTTCAAAGTCGGGGACTTAGTGCTAAGACAAACGGGCATCACGACTCCAGCACAAGGAAAACTGGGACCAAAATGGGAAGGGCCTTACGTAGTGACGGCAACAAACAGACCCGGGTCTTACCGACTCAAAGATAGCTCTGGAGTCGACCTACCCCACCCCTGGAACAGTGAGAGACTTAAGAGGTACTATGCGTAACATCTACTCATGTAATTTACTTCTGATGTAATTTGCTCCTTGGAATCATAAAAAGCCTGATATTATTCATATCCAATGCGTTATAAAATCCTCAACAAGCACTCGGAATCCCGCGGGGTCGGCCAACCCACCCACGCGATGCATCCGCCTCGGAATCCCGCGGAGTCGGCCAACCCACCCACGCGATGCATCCGCCTCGGAATCCCGCGGGGTCGGTCAACCCACCCACGCGATGCATCCGCCTCGGAATCCCGCGGAGTCGGTCAACCCACCCACGCGATACAATTCACAACTCCTAAACCCCGATCTTAAACATATCAACCCAGTACGCTCGGGAAATTTTTTTTTAAAAAGTTTACACTTAACCAAAAAATTTCGCGGGGAAAAGACAGAATGAACAAAGCATCCGAAGAGTAAAGACAGAGTGAACAAAGCGTCTAAAGGAAGAATAAAGTCGAATATCATTTATACATTCGGTCATACAAGCTCGCTCGAATCAAACTCGAACGTCGTGTCCAATTACAAAAAAAAAAAAACTTTTACATTGACCAGGTCAGGCCTTAGGAGGGGTCGGAGGAGGATTCAGGTCGTCAAAGGGAGGGTAGCCACGCTTCCCGATCTTCTTGACGAATCTCTTCGCCGTCCGGTCTGGACGAAGAGACTTCACACTTATCCTCCGAGGATCGAGCTGAGGATCCACCAGGAGCTGGGATCTTAGTCGGCGGAGGCCCTCGGCATAACCATGCCCCTAAGCGGAGTTGCGGATTGCCACCACCCGAGATATCTGCTGCTCGAGGCCAGCGATCCTCGAATGGGCCTCTTCTAGAGCACTCCGAGCCCCCACGAGATCAGACTCCCGAGCGGCCCGGATTTCCTCAGAACGCACCAGCTCTGCTTCCAGAATCTCTCGGGCGTGCCTCGAACCGGCCAATTCCTCCTCCCGAGCAATCCGAGCCTGCTCGGAAATGGCTAACTCTTCTTCCTTCAGTGATAGAATCTGGGAAGAAGCAGCTAGCTCTGCTGTCCGAGCGATTAGCTCGGACTGAAGGAGGATCTTGTCCTGCTCAGTGGCCGATCTCGCGTCCACGAGGCGGGCATTCCTCCGATGGGCTACCGCCAGCGAGTCCCGGGCCGCCTCCAATTCGGCCCGGAGAGAGGAGTTGGCTCTCTCCAGCCTGCTCTTTTCCGCCCCTAGCTCCTCGACCGATTTGATCAGCCCCCTGCAGGTTTCCTGCGACTGCTCGAACTGGTCCCGTGCCTGCTGCAGCTTGTAAAGCCCAAACTTGCAGACGGTCCCGAGCTCACTGTTGAATTCGGCGAGCTCGGCCAGCTCGGACCCCACTGTCCGCGATATCTCCCTGGCGACCTAAAAAACAAAAAAAAAAAACAAAAACAAAAACAAAACAAAACAAAACTTAGCAACTTGGAAAGAAAAGACCATCCGAAATTCAACAACGTCTACCAAACAAACCTGAGTCAGCAGAGGCTCCAGCATCGAGGCCACCCGGGCGGAAGCATCAGCCTTTGCTTGTTCGAATCGGGAAGGCCGCTCTGAACCGGCTTCACCACCCTGATGACCTCCCTCCTCCGAATCCGACCCGAAGAACTGACCAAGCACCGCGACCCCACTCCGAAGTCGAAAAGGAGATGGGGGTCGGGGGTCGGGGAGGAACTTCCAAGCCCGGGGACGGGCACGCGTCCTCAAAGTGAACCCCCGAGGTCGACCCCCGCTCGAAAGTCGGGGGTGGGCGCTCGGGAGACTCATCGGACTCAGCAGCAGGTCGCCCACTCTCGTCTGCGGCCTCCATATGACTCCTTTCCCCGGGAAGGTCAGACCCACCCGATCTCTCGGGGGTGGCCTCGTCCCGATTTCCTTGGTCCGGGGCCCCTTGTTGCTCGGTTCCCTCGCGGACACCCTCGGAGTCGGCCTCCTCGCCCAGTACTTCATCTTCCCCCTCGGAGGCATCTGAGTGGCGCTCGGAAGATGAAGGGGGAGGGGTGGGTAACTGATTCGCCCTAGCAGGTTGCTCCTCCGACTCCTGTCGGAAGACCTGCGCAAATGGCATGGCCCCCGGAGTCAAGTTGGCAGCGTGATCTAGAGCCTCCTGGAAGGCGCACTCTATCTCCTCTCCGTCTGAGGAGTCGATCCCAGCCAGGTCGGTCGCCTCGATCTGGGCTTCCATGACGATCCTCCCGGCCTTAGCCCTTATCCCCTCGGTCTGCAAGAACTGAAGCCCGTCCGAGGACGACGACGAGGCAGCCGGCTCGGGACGTCGTGCGGGAGAGTCTGTGGGGGGAACACCTCCGTCCGGACCCTCGGTCCGTGGACCCTTCCCCTTCTTCTGCTTCTTAGGGCGGGCACCACGGCTCGGAGTAGTTTCGCCGGCCCGACTCTTTGTGCGCCTCTCTTTTTCTGCCTCCCGATCGGAGGCCCGCTTGCGAGAGGAGGTAGGAGGCTCTTCCAGGACAGCAAAGAAGTCTTGACCCTCGGCGTAGGACCGGTCTGGTCGGGTCAAAAACTCCTCGATGTTCTTCTCGGTGAGGAGATTGTCGGACCATAACCGGTCGGGATCCTCTGCTCCCCAGGAGAGGACCGCCTTCATCCTCTCAGTCTCGCGGGCCGAGAGGGTAACCTCCATATGTGTCTGAGAGGGGAGGAAGCCCCAGTCTTTCTGAACGGGGAAATCACTCCCCTCTCCCTCCGGGAACTCCCACTCTCTGCCCGAGACGAAGAAGAACCTCTTGTGGTAGTCTCGGGCACTCGAATGCCTCTCCTCCATTCTGATCAGCCTACATTTCGGCTTTATCTGGAAGCAGGCAACATTTCCGTCCCGGCGGAGGAGCCGGTACAGCGAAAAGAATTCCCGAGCGGTCAAGTCGGGGTAGGGATCGTTCTTCCCAGACAGAACGATCCTAAACGCCACGCAAGTGGCCAACAGGTTACCCCACCCGTTCGGCATGAGTTGGGCGGGGGCAAGACCCAAGAAGTGCAGGACTTCCCGAACGGGCCGAATGAAGGGAAGGCGTAAGCCCTTCGAAAGCATAAGGGAGAAGAGCACGACCTTCTGAGCCCTCTCATCGCGCTCACAGGCCCTAACTCCATCCCCCGGGGCCTCCAAGGTATGCCGCTAGGAAACGCGGTGTTTCTTCCTCAGCGTGTCCACATCGGAGGACTGCATTGTGGACGTCCAACCATTGCCAGCAAAGAAAGGGCATGGGTTAGAAGAAGCCATGGGAGCAAGTTCAAAGAAAGAACAGAGAAAGCAGCGAAAGGACGGAGAAGGCAGCAAGGAGCAAAGGCAAGGAGGAAGGGCAACAGAATGGCAAGAAAATAAACAGCGGAGCAAGGACAGTGACAAGACTTCTGGGTAATTTATACCCAGAAGCAAAATTTAAGAGAGCGGGAAACGAGGTGAGAAACGTGCGCCGAAACCGTCACCTCAGACGTGGCCCTTGGGAACAGGAAGCACGCCCTGAACTGACCAATCAGAAGTGAGAAGCGTGCGCCGAAATGACAAGTCAGTTAATGATGGTCACGCGCGTGCGCCTCACCATTTAATAACGGACTACTGACGGTTCGAGAATCGGAACGACGGCACAATTCAATTTCGAACTGCATTAAATGCCTGACACGGAATATGACAGGTCACGATTCGGCATTAATTGATCAGAATTCGAATCGTCCCCCTGAAGTTCGGTCGGTAAATGGAACGACATGCCAGCTGGAACCACCCGAATACATCCAACCCCGTGTTCCCGCTCGGAAGGGGAAATTAAAAGAACGCTGCCCGGTATTGAAGGACAGTACAAGCAAAGGAAATGGAGACCCTAGCTCTAAAAACGTTTGGAATTTCCATCGAAGTGCCTTCGATAAAAACTCGCGGGGTACTGAAGGGGTGCCCAGCTCACCCAGAACCCAAGCCCACAAGGTTATCGGGCCCAAGGCCCGTTATCCGCACCCACGACCACACGGTGTCCGAATTGGACTAGGGAGACTGAACCCGGGGACGAGCCAAGTCCCTGGTCGTCCCGACCAGACCAGGAAATGGTTACACCGGATTCAAGAACACGCTAAGGACAGAACGACGGCTCACGTACTGATATATCCCCTGGACCTGTCTCCCATCATGATCACCCCCGCATTTATGAACGACAGACAGCCGCCGGTCTACAGGTCCCCCCTCCCTTTAATGCGGAGACGCTACCAACATACGCCATTAATTGCTAAATTGACAAAAGATACAGCGGCATTTAATGCCCCTCTCCAAAAGGGTCTAATTGAGCATTAATTGAAGGGATACTCAATATATGCGATGAGACCGACCGAGTCAGACCAGACTTCCTTATCAAGGATGACGATCAAGTGATGTCCCAATTTTCCGGCATATTCATCACATAGACCCTCCTCCCCAGGGAGGCACCTATAAATAACACCAGACCAGTGACGAAAAGACGGTACGCTCACAGATTCTCTTACTCTCTTTATCATATATTTCCTCTCCTACACTAACTTGATCGTCGGAGCTGTCCCGAACCCCGACCCCCCTTTGTTCTTGTTTTGCAGGTTACTATCGTATGAGATTCGGTAAATAAGATTGCAGAATACGTCCTTAACACTTATGATGCACAAGATTTGTTGAACTCTTGGAAGACACAATATAACGGGCAGCTGCAGGAGAAGTAGGTAAATAAAATCCGTCCTTTTATTGCACAAAAGTTATATAACTTGCGTGTATCGGGTGAGCTAAAAGAAATTGTGGCAAGGCTAGATAAGCTTTCCAAAGAGAAAAACGAGTGCCATCCTGCTGTGGATGTCCCTGAAAATCACCGACGGGAAACTGGTTCTCTTCTAAATAATTTAGTTGTTGGTAGGGAGAAAGAAACAGAGGACATGGTAAAATTGTTGATATCTGATACTGGAGAAACCAGTGCAGGGGAAAACTTTGCTCTCATTCCCATTGTAGGAATGGGTGGTGTGGGTAAAACTACTCTTTGCTCACCTTGTCTTGGCAGACGACAGGATATCTAAATATTTCAAAACTAAGATTTGGGTTTCTGTCGGGACTAATTTTGACTTAAACCAAATTTTGAAAGAGATTGTGTTATCCCAGAAGAACAATCGCGATTTCGGCTTCTTGTCCTTCAACCTACTACAAACCCAAGTTGTAGATATGTTGGCTCGTAAGAGATTTTTACTAGTTCTAGATGATATCTGGATTAATGATTATCCAGAATGGCAAGAGCTAGAAAACATCTTAAGTCGAGGGGGCAAGGGAAGTAGGGTTCTGGTAACTAGCCGACTCTCAACTGTTTCTAAGATCGTGGGTGCAAAAGCCACCTATGATCTACCATATTTTGATGATGAAGAATCTTGGTCATTGTTTGAAAAGGTTGTATTTAAAGAAGGTAGTTCGACGGCCGATGCACGTGAAGAATTAGAAGTATATGGTAAAGAAATTGTAAGAAAGTGCCAAAGTTTACCTTTGGCTGTCAAACATATAGGAGGTCTTCTACGGGGAAATGTTGATGCTCAAGAATGGAGAAGGATCGTGAAGGAACTAGATGAAGAATCCAACTCCAAATCTAAAAGCAACACTATTCTGCCTCATCTCAGATTGTCTTATGATCGTCTATCTGACAATTTGAAGCGGTGCTTCGAATACTGTTCCCTATTTCGCAAGGCTTATGTATTTGATAAGAATGACTTGATCAAGTTATGGATGGCGGAAGACTTCATTAAGCGTAAAGGTAATGACATCCGCAGAACAGAGGAAATAGGAAGCAGAGACTTTGATGATTTGGTAAACAGGTTCTTCTTTGAATGCTCAAGTGAAGACGAGACAAAATATAGGATGCATGATCTTATTCATGACTTGGCGATATCAGTCTCCACCCCCCTATGTTTCCAAGTGAAGGATAAGCAACTAAGTCGTTTGCCTAAAGAATGTCGTCGTATATCTGTCTTTTGTGAAGACGTCGAGCAGCCTGTTTTGGAGATAAGTGAAAGATTGAAGAAACTACGTACACTTCTATTTCCAGTTGAACACCTGAAAACTTTCGATCAAGTCCCTGGCAAAATATCGAGTTCAAGATATTTGCGAGTTCTTGACCTCAGTTTAAGCACAATTATGGCATTGCCAAAATCAATTGAAAATTTGAAGGAGTTGCGCTTGCTTGACCTTTCAAAAACTGATATCAGAGAGCTTCCAGAATCGATATGCAAACTCATCAATTTGCAGACACTGAAACTCTTAGGTTGCCCTTGGCTTTTCCAATTGCCCAGCAAGCTTGGAGATCTAGTTAACCTGAGGCACCTGGAGCTGGACGAAATGTTCTGGTACAAGATCTCCATATTTCCACCAAAAATTGGGAAGTTGACCAGTCTGCACAATTTGCACACCTTTGAGGTTGGCCGCAATCCTGGACACAAAATCGAGGAACTGAAGAATATGGTGTATCTTACAGGAAACCTGCGCATCACAAAGCTCGAGAATGCTGTGAATCCAGGAGAGGCTAACTTGAAAGACAAAAAAATGCTTCAGAAGCTGGAATATGTGTGGAGCAATGGATCAAATGTAGATGAAGCGGGGGACAGAGATGCACTTCTTGAAGACCTGAAACCTGACAAAAATGTCAAAGAGCTCGTAATTTGTCACTATAGGGGCAATGAATTTCCAACTTGGATGAGAAATGGGCTGCTTGAGAACTTGGTTTCAATTTCCTTGAGTCATTGCACAAGAACGAAAATGCTTTCTCTCGACAAGCTACCCAAACTTAAAGAACTCCACCTTAAAAATATGCAGGAGTTGGAGGAATGGTCTGAGGAGCGTTATCCATCCCTCCAAAAGCTGAAAATCACTGGTTGTCCCAAGCTCAGAAAGTTGCCCTGCTTTTTCCCTAAGCTAGACGTTCTAAAGATAAAAAAAATGTGAATCATTGGAAGCTATTCCATTAGCCCAACTGGAAAATATTACACTTGTGGACAATCCTGTCCTAAATCAATGGCCTGAAGAAGATATACCAATCAGAATTAAAAATGAAGCTGGCGAAGAAGTAAGTGTCCCACTGGCCTCTTCACCCTTTTGCCGCTACATCAAAATTGTCAATTGCCCCGAGTTGCGCAAGCTGCCAACGGAACTCTATCCACAGAGATTGGAGATAAGTGAGTGCAGGTCATTGACTACCCTCCCAGATGAACAGCACGCAATACGGCTTGACCATATAGCATTGGATGGATGCCAGGACGAAACATTGTTGAGAATGATACCCAGCACCAGCAGTTTATTCTCCTTGGTCATTTCAAACATCTCAAACATGACCTCTCTTCCCAAATGGCCCAATCTTCCGGGCCTCAAGGCACTCTACATCCGTGACTGCGAGAATTTGGAATGTCTATCCAATCAAGAAAACAATTTGTCCCAGAGTTTCACCTCTCTCGAACTACTGTCCCTTCGGAATTGTTCCAAGCTTGTAACGTTGCCTGCTGAAGGGCTCCCTGGTACGCTTGGATGTTTGAGTCTTGCCTCTTGTGCAAGGCTCAAGTCATTTGGCCCAAAGGACGCACTTAAGAATCTGACATCTCTCCATGATCTTTACGTAGAGGACTGCCCTGAGCTCCAGGCCTTTCCAGAGGACGGTCTTTCACCCTCACTCCTTCATTTGTGTATTCGAGGATGCCCAATACTTACAGAGCAGTGTCGAAAAGATGGAGACCCGATGTTGAAGAACATACCAGATTTGGAATTGGCACCCACAGAAATTCAATGCTCGTCATCATCTTCATGGTGGGGGTGGGCGTTGGGAAAATTGCCCTTCAAAAGACAAAAAATATGATAAGTTCAATTACAATTACAATGATAGGACACAGGTTGGTGAATTTGCCTTCAAAATATAATAATAAGGTACAGAACAATTTGTTGGCATTATGAACACTTGAATACTCTCAATATTTGCTATTGCATCAAGAGAGTAGAAGTTCATTTTCTGCATTGAAAGAAATGAATTATACCCAGGCTGCCTCTAGATAGAATTTATGAGATAGCTGCTGTTGGCTTGATAAAGGTTCAGAAAGTTGCGAAGATTTTTTGGTATAGTTGATTATACAAATAAAAGAGCCTTCCATTTTTACATCTTGAGAATGTTACTTCCATATATTTGTATATGCATTTCCCTTTTGTCTTTATCTTTTTTCCTTCTTCCCTCACAAGTTACCCGCAAGACCAAAGCTCCAGGGGAAACCTTTCAAAGGTTTCTTATGTATAATATTACCTAAAACCAGACCCTTTTCCTATGACATAATTATCTCTATGGCTATGAGCCTTCCAGAGGGCTTGCATCAAATTTCTTCCTCTCAAGTCCTCGCCTGCGACGTGAAATCTGCAAAAGAATAATGTACTTTCTCCTTCATTTTGCTTTATTTATTTGCTATATTTATTTATTTTTCTTTTATTTATTGATTAAAAAATGACTATTAATATTTTTTTTAAATGTTTATACATGAAAAAATATGAATAAAAAATTACAAAATTAAAAAGTGAATTTTTAGCACGCCAACCGTCTTTGCCGAACCACTCTTAACAATCACTTAAATAGACACGTGATAATCTAATGCAACTTTCATGTTCCTATTAATGCTTGTCAAATCCTCACCGGCCAGGAGGTTAGAAGGTTTTATTTGGAATTTAGATTGATTTCAAATTAATTTAAACCCGGTTTGGATAGCAAGATTTTTATAATTTAGTCTAATATTAAGTTAAGTTTAATATTAAAATATTAATTTTTTAAATTATTAAATTTCTTTCAATTCAAAATTTCTTTACACTATAATCTTTTTTTTTTTTTAATTTAACACTTCTTTAAAGAAGAATAATTCATAACTTTTTTTTAATTTTTTATAAATTTATCTAAATTTATATCAGTTCATTTAATATGTATCTCATAAAATTTAATTAATCATCTTAATTCATTATTATTTATAAAAAAAATTAACTAATCTCAACTCAGCTCAACATCCAATTGGAATTGAGCCTTAAGTGATTTCATTGATAACATCAAACAACAATATAGTTTTACCCTCCAATTTTGTATTTGTATGATGCCATGAGTTAGATGCAAAAAGGTTTCACAAGCATTTATAAGTTTCATGTTTTTTTTCCCATTTCAGGGGAGATCTTTTTATAACTACTTGCTTGACCTCAGTGGCTTTGCATATGTATTTGATGTCGAATACTTTATCCATTGGATGAATGGCTTTATTGAACATCAGAGATTGCATCGAAAGAGCCTTACCAAGTAGGCTGTAGCAAACGCGAAGGCCAATTTGATTACAATGGAAGAAGTCATGTTTTTCCATATTTGTTGAAACATAATTATATTTCTATTACACCAGCAATGAGCCAAAGAAGAGAAGTATTTCCTTTTGTATTTTTATATTTATTTTATCAGTGATGAAATTAGAAGCTTATTGCTATGAATGAGAAATACATCCATCCATCCATCCATCCACTGTGGACAAAGTTGATTATAGAACAGATATCATAGTCAGTGGTCACTATTCTTTTATCAGGGTTTAACCATCCAATTTCAATAGTTTGGTTGTAATAAAAGTGTTCTTTTTATCGTAGTCCCTATTCGTTAATTCCAATTTTTTTTTTTTTTTATCCTTAATTCGGCATCTAACAGGTCTCTTTCCTCATGGAACTGCTGAATTCCACACCTCAGAAAGTCATTCTACCTTTTCTTCCTGGGTACCCACCCCCCTCTTTGAGAATAACTTCAAACCGGACTGATCTCTTTTTTCTCATAAAATAGAGCCCAATCAAAATAATCCACGTAGGTCATACACTACAATTTCTCATCAAGAAGCTTATCTCAACTCAATAAAACAAACTGGGATAGACTATAAAAATCAGCCAATAAACACTGGATTTTTTTTTGTTTTTATCATTCCAATTTACTCTATTAAACATTAGAATTTAGAATAATATTACTAAGTCCTCTCATTTTGCTCCCTCATTTTGAACAATCATGCATTTATTTATTTATTTTTTAAATATTTGTTTGCTTGCTAATTAAAGAAGTGATTATTAATATATTGATATATATTTTTAAATATTTAAAAAATGTTTTAAAAAAAAAGTAAGAAAAAAAAAATATTTATATTAAAAACACACCAAATGAACAAATTGAGAAGTATAATAGCACCATCCTAAACATTATTGCCGTCTTAAAGGAATGGGTCATGTTTTTGGTGGTTGAAAAAATTTGCTCAAGAGGCGAAACGCTACGTTGCTGAATAAACACGGCACTCTTGTCATTCTCAGCTTGACCAGGAACACTGCATTTTATGTCTCTGTAGATTGTGAAATATGTAAAGCAATGACATTAAGTAATTAGGTGGAAATTACTTCATAAGAACTCCTGACCATGTACAAAGTATTCTCTGAACAGAAACTTCTCTGCGGAAGACATCTATTACTTGATAATCTCCGGCATCTCGCTTGTATTCTTCAACTTTAAAGGATCTCTTTGATCAGAAATCCTATCATACCTTTTTTCTTTCCTTCTTAAACCATTTTTATCTGATCTCCTATAACTTGGGTCCCCGATTTTCTATCTTAGATTTAGAGCAAGTTAAAAGCTCCATGGCTGACGCAGTAATTTCAATCTTTGTCGGTCCTGTTATCGAGTCGTGTCTAAAGATGCTGGTTTCTTTTACCAAGGAGAAGTATCAACAACTCTATGGTGTCGAACAAGAGATGGAAAATTTGGGAAGGTTACTAAGAAAAATTCAAGCCTCGGTCAAAGATGTGGAAGAAAATCCACGGGGCTCTCACTTGATGAGGATTTGGCTTGAAGATGTACGAACAGCGGCTTATGATGCACAGAGTTTGTTGAACTCTTGGACGACAGAATATAAGCTGATGGAGAAACAGGTAAATAAAGCCCGTCCTTTTATTGCACGTAAGTTATATAACTTGCGTGTCTCGCGTGAGCTAAAAGAAATTGTGGAAAGACTTGATAAGCTTTCCAATGAGAAAAACGAGTGCCAATCTGCCGGGGATGTCCCTGAAAGTTCCCGGCGGGAAACTGGTTCTCTTCTAAACAATTTAGTTGTTGGTAGGGAGAGAGAAACAGAGGACATGGTAAGATTGTTGATATCTGATACTGGAGAAACCAGTGCAGGGGAAAACTTTGCTGTCGTTCCCATTGTAGGAATGGGTGGTGTGGGTAAAACTACTCTTGCTCAACTTGTCTTGGCAGACGACAGGATATCTAGATATTTCAAAATTAAGATTTGGGTTGATGTCGGGAATAATTTTAACTTAAACCAAATTTTGAAAGTGATTGTAAAATCCCAGAATAACGATCGCAATGTCGGCTCTTTTTCCTTGGACCAACTACAAACCCTAGTTGTAGACATCTTGGATCGTAAGAGATTTTTACTGGTTCTAGATGATATCTGGATTAATGATTATCCAGAATGGCAAGAGCTAGAAAGCGTCTTAAGTCGAGGGGGCAAGGGAAGTAGGGTTCTGGTAACTAGCCGAAACTCAACTGTTTCTAAGATCATGGGTGCAAAAGCCCCCTATGATCTACCACGTTTTGATGATGAGGAATCTTGGTCATTGTTTGAAAAGGTTGTATTTCAACAAGGCAGTTTGACGGTCGGTGCACGTGAAGAATTAGAAAAATATGGTAAAGAAATTGTAAGAAAGTGCAAAGGTTTACCTTTGGCTGTCAAACAGATAGGAGGTCTTCTACGTGGAAATGATAAAGTTCAACACTGGAGCAGGATCGTGAAGGAACTAGATGAAGAATCAAACTCCAAATCTAAAAGCGACATTATTGTGCCACTCAGATTGTCTTATAATAGATTATCTGCCAATTTGAAGCAGTGCTTCAGATACTGTTCCCTATTTCCCAAGGCTTATGTATTTGATAAGAATGACTTGATCAAATTATGGATGGCTGAAGGCTTCATCGAGTGTAATGACGTCGACAGAACAGAGGAAATAGGAAGCAGCAACTTTGATGATTTGAAAAGCAGGTTCTTCTTTGAATGCTCAAGTGAAGACAAGACAAAATATAGGATGCATGATCTTATTCATGACTTGGCAATAGAAGTCTCGAAACCCCAATATTTCCAAGTGAAGGATAAGAAACAAAGTGGTCCTGTGCCTGAAGAATCTCGTCATGTATCTGTCTTTTGTAAAGACGTCCAACAGCCTGCTTTGGAGATAATTGAAAGATTGAAGTATCTACGTACGCTTCTATTTCCAGACGAACACGTGAAAACTTTCGATCAGGTCCCTGGCAAAATTTCGAGTTCACTGAGATATTTGCGAGTTCTTGACCTCAGTTCAAGCACAATTATGGCATTGCCAAAATCAATTGAAAATTTGAAGGAGTTGCGCTACCTTGACCTTTCAAAAACTGATATCAGAGAGCTTCCAGAATCGATATGCAAACTCATCAATTTGCAGACACTGAAACTCTTAGGTTGCCCTTGGCTTTTCCAATTGCCCAGCAAGCTTGGAGATCTAGTTAACCTGAGGCACTTGGAGCTGGACGAAATGTTTTGGTACAAGATCTCCATATTTCCACCAAAAATTGGGCAGTTGACCAGTCTGCACAATTTGCACACCTTTGAGGTTGGCCGCAATCCTGGACACAAAATCGAGGAACTGAAGAATATGGTGTATCTTACAGGAACCCTGCGCATCACAAAGCTCGAGAATGCTGTGAATCCAGGAGAGGCTAACTTGAAAGACAAAAAAATGCTTCAGAAACTGGAATATGTGTGGAGCAATGGATCAAATGTAGATGAAGCGGGGGACAGAGATGCACTTCTTGAAGACCTGAAACCTGACAAAAATGTCAAAGAGCTCGTAATTTGTCACTATAGGGGCAATGAATTTCCAACTTGGATGAGAAATGGGCTGCTTGAGAACTTGGTTTCAATTTCCTTGAGTCATTGCACGAGAACGAAAATCCTTTCTCTCGACAAGCTACCTGAACTTAAAGAACTCCACCTTAAGAATATGCAGGAGTTGGAGGAATGGTCCGAGGAGCGTTATCCATCCCTCCAAAAGCTTAAAATCACTGGTTGTCCCAAGCTCAGAAAGTTGCCCTGCTTTTTCCCTAAGCTAGACGTTCTAAAGATAAAAAAATGTGAATCATTGGAAGCTATTCCATTAGCCCAACTGGAAATTATTACACTTGTGGACAATCCTGTCCTACATCAATGGCCTGAAGAAGATATACCAATCAGAATTAAAAATGAAGCTGGCAAAGAAGTAAGTGTCCCACTGGCCTCTTCACCCTTTTGCCGCTACATTAAAATTGTCAATTGCCCTGGGTTGTGCAAGCTGCCAACGGAACTCTATCCACAGAGATTGGAGATAAGTGGGTGCAGGTCATTGACTGCCCTCCCAGATGAACAGCACGCAATACGGCTTGACCATATAGCATTGGATGGATGCCAGGACGAAACATTGTTGAGAATGATACCCAGCACCAGCAGTTTATTCTCCTTGGTCATTTCAAACATCTCAAACATGAACTCTCTTCCCAAATGGCCCAATCTTCCAGGCCTCAAGGCACTCTACATCCGTGACTGCGAGAATTTGGAATGTCTGTCCGATCAACAAAACAATTTGTCCCGGAGTTTCACCTCTCTCGAACTACTGTCCCTTCGGAATTGTCCAAAGCTTGAAACGTTGCTTGTTGAAGGGCTCCCTGGTACTCTTAGATTTTTGAGTATCGCCTCGTGTGTCAGGCTCACGTCATTTGGCCCAAAGGATGCACTTAAGAATCTGACATCTCTCCATGATCTTTACGTTGAGGACTGCCCTGAACTCCAGGCCTTCTCAGAGGACGGTCTTTCACCCTCACTCCTTCATTTGTGTATTCGAGGATGCCCACTACTTACAGAGCAGTGTCGAAAAGATGGAGACCTGATGCTGACGAACATCCCAGATCTGGAATTGGAGGAATTGGCACCCATCGAAATTCCAACCTCGTCACCATCTTCATGGTTGACAAGATTGTGCTTTAGATGTCGGAACATAAAATAAAAAATGTGACAAGTGCTACAATGCCGTTGCCTCAACATAATAAAGTACCTGAGTAATAATGACACAACAGAGGTTACAAGTGAATTTACCTTGAAAATAAAATAAAGTGTCATATGTATAATACAGGTGAATTTATAGGTTACAGGTGGGACTATTACTCATCTCTGGATGCAATTTTTTCTATTCACCCGTATCGACTATTACTCATCTCGAGATGCAATTGGATAGGAAAGCTGCTGTTGGCCTGATAAGTCTCGGAAAGATTATAAGACTTTCTGTAGCTGATAATACAAATAAAAGAGCCTTTCTATTTTTATATCTAGAGAATGTTACTTGCGTATTTCTTTTTTATACGCATTTCCTTTTTTTTTTCTTCCCAAAGTTACCCCCACAAGATATAATCTGCAGAGGAAACCTTACAAATGATTTCTTTTGGGTACTATCGCCTAAAAATTTGAAAAACAAAGAATAAACAAACAAATAGAAAGAATCTGAAATTTAAAATTACAATTTAACCTCACAAAAACAGTAGGGCAAAGCAGACCCTCTCCCTATGACATAATCATCTCTATGAGCTTTCCACAGGGCTTGCATCAAATCTCTCCCTCTCAAGCCCTTTGACGTGAAATCAGCAAAAGCTCTTCTGCTTAAGAAAAGAGTTTTGTACAGCCCCTTGAAAGCTCGCATTGCAGCAACCATCTTGTCCATATTTCCAAAATATGTTGCCACGTAAGAATCACTGTTAATAGACACGTGATAATCCAATGCCGCTTTCGTGTTCCCATGCATGCTTGTGAAATCCTCACCGGTAAGGAGACTAGACTTGGTGACTACATTGGTGTAAACAGATGTTAAACCTTCAATTTCCATAAGCCCATCCCCAGCTGCCAGATATATATTCGTGTTTGTCGGGATGGAAAGTGCTTGAAGTATGAAGGCTGTTTCATTAGGTGTAAGAGGACACTTCCCCCGTTTTCTCCAAATGCGGGCTAACTCTCCGGTCCAAGGTTTTCTATCTCCTTGTGCTTGCTCAATGGTTTTGATGGAGGCCGAAGAAAGACCTGAGTATTGGCATTGGCTGTAAGCAACCATGTCTGGTTCAAAGCGAAGATGAAGTGAGAGAAAAGGTTTGGGTATAGCTTCTAGAAGCTCGGAGGCTTTCTTCTCCAAGAATCTTGTGAGGCGTAATGCATTGTAACAAGCTTGACAAAGGGCAGCTTTAGCATTTTGAGGATACCTACGACATGTAGAAAGCAAGTGTTTTAAATATGCAAATCACAAGTCGGTGAATCAAAATAAAAGCACGTACAAAATAGAAGTTAAAAACATTTCTGCTAACATCAAACACCTTTATATTCATACGAGTAAAAAAAATGGCATTATGCTGCCAGGTGTATCTGCAACAGCAAGACCCAATCTTAAGATATGCTGCTAGCACCCCACATTAACAAGTCATTAAAACCAAACTACATATTGTAATTTGATGGTTAAACCCCGATAAAAGAATAGTGACAATGATATCCGTTCAATAATCAACCTTGTCCACAATGTCACCACTAAGAAAAAAATATAAAAGTCATAGCACTAAGCTTCTAAATGTCACCACTAAGAAATAAATATAAAAGTGCGAAGGAAATACCTGTCTCTTCTTTGGCTCATTGCTGGTGTAATTGAAATATAATGATGTTCTAACAAAGAGGGAAGAACATTTTCAATGTAATCAAATTGGCCTTTGCGTTTGCTACAGTTTACTTGGAAAGGCTCTTTCGATGCAATCTCTGATGGCAACTCTTTCACAACCTTAATAAAGCCATTCATCTGGTGGATAAAGTATTCAACATCAAATACATCTGCAAAGCCACTGAGGTCAAGCAAATAGTTATACAAAGATATCCCCTAAAAAAAAGAAAAAGGGGGGGGGGGGGGGGCATAAACCTTATAAATGCTTGGGAAACCTTTTTGCATCTTAACTCATGGTATCATAAAAATACAAAATTGGAGGGAAGTTGGGAAAAACTATTACCTTTTCATTATTAATCAGAGAATATATTTAATTAATTTTATAAGATTTGCACAAGATGTAAAACAAAACAAAAGGAGAACAATGAATTAGCTTGATAATTATCTACTATGATCGAAGGTGAGAAATAATATTCATATACTCTTAGTTTCTTCTAAACTGGAAACAAATGTTGGTGAGGATTTATTACCTTGACTCATTCCAATATGCAGCCACTTCAAACTTTGGCAAAACCAGGGTTGCATTTAACAGCCGGGCAATACCAACACCATCACACAACTGCAGTCAAGATAAGTACTGTTCAATTGTTACCAAAGAAGAAATTAAAAGTGACATTTTTTCCAATGATCTGAAAGTTGTAATTAAAAAGCTATCTACCCACTCACATCTCTTCGCATCTGATTGAGGCCACCATAGCAATCCACTCGGATATACCCATTACTCTTAAGTTCTTCCACTGCAGCATTTCAACAAAAAACTAATGCAACAGTCTGCAATGAAAGCCAATTGATATTAACTCAGAACTTTAAAAACAAAACTAAATCCCACCCCCATTCTCTCTTCATTCCAAAAGTAAAAAATATTTCAAAATTCTGTTATTCCAATAATCAAAAGTCCTTGGTATTCCAATAAGTTTTCAGATACCCAAAATTCTCAAAACTCAAAGATATACAGAACAATCATAGATTGACCTAGTGACCGCATTACCTTCTAAATTCTTTTGATTCCTCTTTTATTTAGAGAATAATACAATATCCACATACTTTTGTCATAAACTACTTAAAAAAATCCAATAATAGTAAAGGTCAGGAAGAATTTTTGAAAGCTGCATTTACCAGTTAGATCTCCTAGTTGCCACCACTTGCAAGGTCTCCATCCAATGGTTCTCCGGACAGTCCATATGCTCGGTTTTCTGCGTAAAAAAGTTCATATATCAGAAACAAGACCCACAGAAACCAAACTCAACCTCCAATCAAGTGCTAACAGAACCGAGAAAAAAAAATAAGAAATTGAAATATCTTCTATTTATTCTCCGACATAAGTGAACCGAAAGCAATCAGGCATGTGAATTGTAAAAACAAGTAATATCTGCACTGAAAATCTCGTTTTAATTCCATTTTCCTACACTCACACTGTTGAATTCGAAGGAACCGAGCTCTGGAAGTATGGAGAAGGAGGCGAAAGCAAAACGACAGCGATGAGGAGAGCAAGCGGGACCAATAGAATCATAAACAGGGGTTTCACCGAAAAAATCACCATCTTTCAAATTCGAATTGAAAACTTCTACATATAGAGAATGTCTGTACATCAAGGCTGGATTGGCCGGATGCGGACAAGACGAATTTACTTGTACCGTTAGGGTTTGCTCTGATTGTGTAGAGAAGTGTTGGATCCCAGGGGCCAGCGCATCTGACTGTAATTGATATATAGAAGCTCGGTTTAATGGACCGTCGTCTAGCTCTTGGTCAGAAGCGATTGTAAACCGGTTCTCGATCTTGGTCCTTTCCTTAAGGGTGGGGCCGGTCGGCTGCCCCAACGTTAAAAATAGTTCAGTTAAATTAAAAAAGGTTATTTTTTGACATTAACTATAATAAAAAAAATAATTATAATAAAATATAATAAAAAATATAATAAAATAATTCAATAAAAAATATAATAAAAAACATATTGAAAATATAAAAAATAAAATAAAGATGATTTAGTAAAACTTTTAGCCTCAGTCCAGATGGAGCCGCGCCGCCCATATAATTGGGACTGGCGGGTTTCGATAATCTTACCCCTACAACGGCGACCTTCAGCGACTTCTGGTATGCCTGCTACAGCCTTAAACTTGTTTTAGACTTGGGAGATACCGCCATTAAAGACAGCGGGCTGCTTTTATGATAGAATCGGCCTAACTCACTCCTAGGATTTCTCTTTAAGGGATGGATCAGTTATTAAGAATTAGGTATAGTAAATCATTCTTATTTTATTTTATTTATTATAATTTTTTAAAAAAAATTAAAAATAAAAAAGTAATTATTTTTATCAAATTTTCAAATAAAATAAATATTAAAAAATATATTCTAAATTATTTTATTTAACTTTTAATTTTTATTTCGATTCATTTCCTATAACCTCATATTTGAAAATAAAAGAGGCAGAAGATTATAGAGATGGGTACCAATACCATAATGTTTGGGATGATCAAAACAGCTTCTAAATGCATAAAATTTTATGCATATTCTTAAAAAACAGGTTTGTAGATTTTAAACGGGTATATATAATCATTATGCATAATATTAATACATTACAAAAGTGCGACACGATGACTTTGATAAATTTTGCAAAGCGTTGAGATGAGGCCGTACGTGGCTACTATTATTAATTATATATATTCTGGTAGTAGTATATATTAAATCTTTTATATAATATTCATGCATGAGTCTACTAGCTCTTCCCATGCATCTAGCTAGACTAAATTTTTTAAGGAAAATGCTACACAGACCAAACGTTTTAGACCGACAATTGACCGATGCCACGTGTTTAATTATTATTGGCCCATTTTAAAAATAAAAACTGCAAAATAAAACTCAAACCCTTAAGTCTATACGCATCATTCCTTAGCTTCGTTCCTTGCGATTTTCATCCCCTCAGATCAGACCCTGCGATTTTCATCCCGTAGCTTCGTTCCCTCTCTCACACCGGTAAGCCTATTCACTTCTCTCCCATTCCTCCCTTCAGTTCTCACTCTCTTTTCGTAAGATTCATGTGATTTTTCTCTTTCGTCTTGGTGTTGCCGGTTCTGTCAAATGATGGTAAGATTTCCTCTCATCATTTTCCTATTTCGCACACACTTCGATTTTTGTTCCAAGAATTTTTGTAAATGGGTCTTAGTTTGCAAACCGTGGGTTTTGTAGATCATCTCTGCGATTTTTGTGTTGCTTGGGTGTTGGGTGTGCTATCCACGGCAAAATCAAAGTGAGTAGAAGTTGGAGAAGAAGAACAAGAGCCCACCAGAAGAATAACAGGAGCCACAAGTGATGATTCGGAGCTCCAGAGAGACCGCAGTTTTTTTTTTTTTTTTGGCTTTCTGGTAATTATGAACTGAGGAAAGTAATTTTTGGAAATAATTTTTTTGCTTGGAAGTAATTTTTTTTTGAGAAATTTGTGACGTCTGGAACCGATTGGATGTATTCGAAAGTTTTGCTTATATGAAATTCCGAAATTGACAATGAAAGTTTTGCTTATTTTGGGTCATTTCTCGGCCAGAACATTTGTTGGTTAAAATGATGTCAGCTCGTTATGGATGGATTTGGAGTCTGATGGCAGTTCAAACAGGTTGCAAATGACATGATAAATTGGCATGTTAATCTGGGCAGAAATGTTGTTTAGCCGCATGAAATTCCACTATTTCTCTGCATAATAGAAGGAACACGAACTAATCATTCCTAGTTTTCAACATATAATTTATTTCTGAATGTGCAGCTGCATCTTTAGCGTCTTTGTTTTTGTGCATTCGTAACGTGCAATAATCTTCACACTAAAGATACTCTGGAATAATCTTTACATAGAGTTCTAATTTATTATAATCTGGAGTAATCTTCACATTCAAAATTCCAAACATACAAAATTCCAATTTGGAATATTTCTTGCATGAAAGATAACATGTTAATATCAAACTAAATACTTCTTCAATTTCTCCACATCTGTTTTAACTACAAAAAACAGAATACGTTGTGTCTCACATCAATTTCAATTACAAAATGAGAAGGCTGCATTCTGGTCCATCAATTTACAAAATGACAAAATGATTTTACATCCATTTCAATTTCTAAGGATGCTGATCATCATAGATGCCATCATCTATAACCATCTATACGGGTGTAGATCATCATTTTGGTCCGAGAGATGCATTGGAGAATGCTGTACCTAAAAGAATAAAAGATAATTAGAACCCAAATAAATTAAAACCATAAAAAGGCAAGCCACCACATTACCTGCAATGGAGCAGCAGGTCCTATACCCATATTAACTTCATTATTTGTCCAAACTTGACCATGTGTATACTGTAGTCATAAATCAACCTAGTATGAACAAACTTGTACATATTTATTAAAAAAACCCCAATGGTGAGTGAAATCATAACAGGGCTATTCGCTACAATACCTGCAACGGAGGAGCAGTCGAAGGAGTAGAAAAATAATCAGGCGCATGTATCCAAGGTTGAGTTTCTTCATTTTATAGCCATTTAGATCAAACTTGTCAAGATTTTCATTTTCCGTCTAGTTATATAGATACAAAAAAAGCAATAACCAAGGGGATGTATACCTGGGTTTGAGCAGCCTTTTTAATTTCCCCACAATGCAGTCTCTTTTTCGTACTAGGTTTCTTTAGAGTCTTCTCAACTGGGTGTATTTTTCTCTTTGACGTTGGCCTTCCTTTACTCTGTGCTACCAACGGACTTAAAACTCTACTTGTTGTGCCCTCCATAGATGTAGCTGGATCATTGATTTTGCTAGCACATATTGACTCGTCTTCAAGGTGCTCTTGCTTCCACTTTTCTATTTGACTGATCAATTTTACACAACTGCTCTCGGTCTTTGCAGCACTTGAACACAACTCATAGAATGCATTTTGGATCTTATTATACCTTTGTCCCTCAGGGTTGCTACTTGCCTCATAACTACTCTTGACAAAAATGTATTTTCGCTTTATGACTTTTCTCCGCTTGTCCAGGATGTATTGGGGTGGTACCCTCTTGCCTAATTGAGTCAAGATACAAAAAGCGTGTCTGCATAATATGCTCCTAAATTCAAACAACTTGCAACTACAGTTAACCTCCAAAAGATGTTCATCAAAGGAAACAATGTAGTTTACACGTTTTAATAATTCATCACTCACTTGAATCTCATCTACAACTACATATGTATATTTTGCATCCTTGCATCCTATAAAAGAGGTACTCAAATATAAAAAACCTCGCAATTCCTCTTGTATCTCCCTGAATTTCGCAAGTATGTATACTTTTTGAAACTATTTCTCAAAAGGATATCGACTAAAACAAGGAATTTCTGTGTTAAATGAATTGAAATCAGCAATGACTTCATTCTCTACCTTTCTCCTAAGGGCTGAATCATATTGATCTGCAAATTGTTTTAGAGTGGTTTTGGAGTTAACGTAATCATCAAAAAATGTATTCATGCCTTCACTTTGTTGTGTGATTGACATTCCAACCCAAAATGTGTCTTTAACATAGACTGGAATCCAAAAACACCTATCCCTATGTAGTGCTTCCAACCATGCATTCTTATGAAGGTCATAAGTGTCTAGAAAATTGCACCAACGGTCTTCAAACTCTTGCTCACTTAAAGAGTCGTATACACATTTTTGTAAAGTACGCTTGATTTCTTCATATTGAGCATGTGACCCAAGGAAGTTTTTTCATTATGTGCCACAAGAAAAATCGATGCCTAGACGTCGGAAACACCCTCGCAATTGCAAGTTGCATTGCTTTGTCTTGATCTGTAATAATTGCATTTGGTGGTTGATCGTTCATACACTTCAACCATGATTTAAACAATTACTCAAATGTATGTGCATCTTCATTAGATATCAATCCACACCCGAATAGAATTGATTGACCATGATGGTTTACCCACACAAAAGGTGCAAAAGGCATCTTATAGGCATTAGTTAGGTATGTTGTATTGAATGTAATAACATCACCAAATGATTGATACGCAGCTCTACTTCAGGCGTCTGCCTAAAATACATTATTTAACCTCAAGTCATCGCCTACATCCATCTCATAATAAAAATTCTGGATTATTTTTTTGCATTTGTCGAAAGTAGTTACGTAGAGCTTCAGCACCTCCAACCCCGAGGCGAAGTTTTCGCGCTTTGTCAATATGGTTTCGACACTCCTTCTTCCCAAATGTCACATTCTTGTAACCACCTCGTTCAACAACTACAGATTTGAAATTTTTTGCCGACCCTATTCCTACCTCATCATTTAATTCAAGCCTTTTGGCCACACGAGCATCAATCTTCTTAAAGTATCTGAAATACCTTGCCTTTCCCGAACTACAAGCGTGTGTATGCTCCAAGTTTATGCTAGTCAGGGTATATCCGCCTTCATTATTCAAGGATACATTAATTCTAGCCTTACATCCTAATTTCTCTGTTTGTCTTGGCTTGAGAACATCGGCAGCCTTACTATTTGATGTGCCTTGACGTGCACATACCAAGGTGAACCATCTGACAATCTCATTTTCTTCCTGTTTAGAATTCCTTCTACGCACTCCAAATCCCTTATACTTGGCATACTTCATATAGTAAGACCGAACTTCATCTTCAAATGAGAACCTCATTCCGACCTTAGGTTGTTCACTAGTATCGTTGGGGAGTTGCTCATTCCCAACTTCTACCTCATCATATTCATTCTCCAAGAGATCTATATTGGAATCCATGCAAGTCCAACCTTTGAATATATATAAAAAGATCCAACTCAATTCAAAACAAAGTCAGAGTATAGAAATGCAATATAAGGAAAAAAAAAAATATACTGCTATACATCAATAGGATAACCAATTATTTTTTTTAACCAACTCAATAGATTGCAATAGGATAACCTTAAAAAGATTTTATATCTAATCAACATGATTTAGCCCAAGAAAATATCAAGAATAATATTATTATTTTTAAACTTTATTTAAATTTAGTTTGATTAAATAACAAACCAATTACTGATAGTATTTTTTAAAAAAGAAATACCAAAAATTTGAGCATGCCGTTGGGTTAAAAAATGATTGACGTTGAGTTAAAAACTACAATACTTTGTCCTACTTGTTTGTTTGAGTTTTTCTTCCAGAAAAATACATGTAGGTCTGAAATGTCTACTAGTAATCACAGTTTTAACATAAAAAATAATTCACAAAAATATCTACTAATAACTAATCTGAAATGTAAATAAAATGGAAAAAAATAAAATTTACCTCTCAGACTCGTGGGAGAGCGACGACAGCGAGAGAGGTGCGGCTGGAAACAAAAATGAAGTGAAAAATGATAAAAATGAAGAATATGAAGGAAGCCGGGAGAATGGTGGATATCGATAGAGGGAGAAAATGAAAATGCATTTGGGGGTGTGTTTTATATTAAGGAAATTGCACCGGAGGATGAAATGACGCTGAAATGCAATTGGGGCGTGATTTATAAAAATATCACGTGATTCGGTCATTTATCGGTTAAAATGGTGGGCTCCGTAGCACCACCCATTTTTTAAAGACTCTTGTACGTACGTAGTACATCGATAACTGTAGTCCTAGTGTTGTTTTGGCTCCAATATAATACATTCAAGCGTACGTAGGGCCGTTCATGTAGCTAATCACGTACGTACTATATTAATAGAATATGGATTAATTCATTCAGCAGGAACGCATGAGACAGCCTTCTTCCTAAAAGGCCTATAATATCATTTCATTTCACGAATGCCAAATTTCCATCAATATTATTTAAGATGTTGCTATGTTTCCCTTATAGCTACGAAGCATTTTTATTAATTTATTTAGATATATCTTCTACCATTAAATTAGATCGAGGATTGTTTTAAGAATAATACCCTTCGGCTCTTAAATATTTGACATTATACTCATCATGATCATGAGATATTGATCATATATAGAACGAAATCGTGTATAATGTACTATGTATGTATGTATGTATTATGTATGTATCAAATTAACCAACGGCAAAGACTAAAGTCTCGTTTTGAATAACCTTTTGAAGAGTTACTATCATGTACTACTACTGTTGTCGTATTTTCAGCAAGCTTTTCTACATTAAAGTCGATCATGTAAAGGACACGAAAGATTCACATGAGATGTAGTATATCAAGATTTGATTTGAAAGAAAGTTAATTTTATGGTGACTCAGATATATATATATATATATATATAAATATATATCTGATCTCTTTCTTCATGTACATTCTTCCGGTCCCGATCATTAAAGTGATGAATGAAAGTTTTCCCACAAAAAAAAATGTACCCAACTTTTCAGAACTCCTATATTATAAATATTATATAGCTTTTGTTCGTAAAAACTCAACGATGACAAATAGAGACGTAGATCACATGCATGCATGATTTCACCAGGCCAAACACGTCACTTAAATCCATAGTTGCCATATATACCTTATTTATTAAAACGACATGCACCATTCTTTTATTACAAACTAGAACCGGCCGGTTATTTAAAATTAAGAAATTCAAGTGGGTTGAACTTTATCTTCTGTTCGATTGTCCTTTTCTCCAAGCAAGTGACAGGTGCTTTTGACGTTATACGTACGTAGTCTGTTTATTTATTTATTTACTCGATATTGCAGATCATCCCATGCATTCTTGTGGTTTAATCAACATCATTACCAGCATGTTTGAGCTGGAATCACATCATTAATTTTATATCTTGAGGATCACTTGCTTCATTTGATAATTACATTGTTTGCTATATTCAATCGGAGCACGAGATTATGTCATTATTAGAACCCTGTCCCCGGACGTCGTTAGTCAGTAGTACTATGAGGGCTGTCATCGAGCAGTAATATTATTAAAACTAGCTAATTGGAATTTTTCCATGCAAGACATGATCATGAAGTCAGGCTGCATCACACATGAAGACAGCTTTTATGACATTATCTTTGTCAAATTGAAGTGTCTAACCTAAGTTGGTCTCGAAGTTGACACTCTATTCAATCGGAGCCATTCAAGCGATGGATACATGCAGCATGACTCAAATATGGATGCAATTAATATTTAAGGTTATCAAGTTCATTTTGGACTATGACACTATTCAGCACAAAGTACATCATTACAAGTAACTACTTATTTATCGTTAATTAATTTTAATAAATTGAAATATTATTTATAGTTAAAATTAATTATAAATAATTTTTTCATCGTAAATAATTAATTAGAAAATTTTATTTTTTTTATAGTGCGTAATTAATCCGATTCAATCTGTAATTGATAACGTACGTGTTGGAGAACAGAGAAAAGTATCCTCTCATGTTGGATCATAAGAAACTTACAACAATAATGTATTATTACATCGAGATATTGTCATTTGATAAATTAAAAAGAAAACATTAATTCATGTCATATATATTATATGTATTAAATAACCAGATCGATCACTATGTTTAGATAGTAAAATGAGATGAAACGGTTTTAGATGAAAGTATAATATTAAATTTTTATTATTATTTTAAAATTTAAAAAAAGTTGAATTGAGATTTTTAAAAAATAAATTATTCATTGTGTTTTATGTGAAAATCTAAGAAAATTGTATATGATGAGATGAGACATATATATTGCAAGTAGCCTACTTCTCATCAATTTTTGTCATGATCTGCAATATTCTCTTAATTAATTACTACCACCTGATAATTATTCCCATAATTTGGCTCATGTAAATTTGATTAGTCCTCAAGATTCATGTTCCTTAATTATAATCACAAGTAAATTTTTCGTGCCGCCCCGGTCATGATCGTATCCTGTTAAATTAATTACTCTAGATCATGAAATGCTATTTATAAACTTCATGCATCCTAATTTTTGCAGTACTAGATTAATTATCGTGTCCGTCTTAATTTTGGTGGTAGAAACTAATTAGTTGATTAATTAAAACCTAGCTAGTAATTAAATCTCATGTTAAAATTAAGGCTACGTAGAGCTAATAGAGATAATCAAGTTATAAGATCTTTTTAGCGTGTACTGGTTAAGTTCTTTTTAAATGGTGGCCAGTACACTGATCCGCGACTACTTTAATTAGCTCGTTTGTCACTTTAGCTGCTTCGTCATTAGAAAATTGCTTATTTATAATTAATTAATTATAATAAAATAATTATTTACAATTAAAATTGATTATAAATAATTTTTTCTTCACAATTAAAAGACTACAAAAATCCTTTTTCTTATAATGCACGTCTTGCCTGTCAATGAATTAAATTATTTCATTTATCATAATACTCTAGACTTGCATGCATCCATTTACATGCGCCATGTAATTTCACATTAATTCAAAGCGTGCGGGCCATACATACTCACAAAATTAATTAAAAAAAAATAGAAAATGATATTTGCTTGGAGTGTGCAAACTTCTTACTCATTTAAAAATTATATATTAAATTTGATATTCATATGAAAAAATTATCTTTTAAACCATATTTTTATACTCATTAATGAGCTAGGCTTATCTACTCTAAGATTGTATCTAACATTAAGTCTGGTTATACAAAATCAAATTATCTCATCTTATTTTATATAATTATTATAACTTTCTAAATTCTCAAATAAAATATAATAAATAATTTAATTTTTTTAAATTAAAAATGATTATATTAAAAATAATTATATTCTATTAACATTAATATTTTATATAATTGACTTTAAACATCGACTCCTCCTATCTCATCTTTAATTTATAATCGAACGAGGCGTTAGTAGTACTCTTACAAAATACTCACGTGGATCATGATCATCTGCATGGATCATGTTCACTTCCAGATTACGTACCGCGTGTAATCATGACTGGCAATATAATTAAATAAATGATACAGTATGGACAAATTGCGTTATACATTTGATTGCAGAATACATATATATATATATATATTAACTTTTTTTAATAGTGAATTTCACTTTTTTCTAAAGTGATTATATGTCGCTTACAACCCTACGATTATATGTAGCATTACTCATTATATAATACTTACGACGTTTAAACATCTTCTATTGCTCGAGAAAAAAAAAAGATCTTTTATTGATCTTGTTGTTGCTAGCTATCAAATTGGAAGAAAGTTTGGTACCCTTTACAAGAATGTTTATATTATTATTTTCTTTTCTCCGAAAGTAAGCATTTCATTGAGAAATTAAAAAGATAAAGCGCTACAATGTTCAGTAGGATAGAAGTCCTTAACAGTCATCCCAAAAATAAATAAAAACAGCACTAAAACTATAAAAAAAAATAAATAAATAAAAGTAGACTATCTCACCAATAAATTAGTTTCAGCCCAATTTCCATCAAGGGAAGTCGCTCAAAAAAGGTTTTTACATAGTCTGATAAACAGACTATAAACCTATAATTAAAAGTTGCAGTGAAGAAAAATGCATTGTATTTTGTTGATTTGTTCTAACTGAAAGAGGCTATCACACCCACCTTTTTTTAATCGCTGGTTATTAAAACCAGCAATATATGAGAGAAGAAAGCTGAAGAAGATCCGATACACTAGCAAAGAACCACAACCAATGGTGGTGATAAGTGGAGGACACGCACCACACCAAACAAGAAATGAGCATGTTGATCTAAATGCTCGGAAGATGCTAACCCCAAAAAGGCAGTGCATGGCAACTAGAGATTCCACTTGGCATGACGATGCGTGAAACAAACGCGCACGAGAGTAGCGCGTGAGACAGACACGCTGCACTCTTGGACAAAAAGCTCACATCACTCGGCAGATAGGCAGTTGGGGAGTATAATGGAAGGGTGCGTGGCAATCAAAGAACATCAGCAAGTAGTAGATCAAAATTCCAAACTTCCATTCCATAAACACTAAAGAAAAACTTGAAAAACTAAAGGGAAGCGACAAAAATATCTAGAAAAGGGGCTGGACAGGCAGAGAGAGGGAGGAGACGAAGCCCCACCCCCCTAGACAGAGACGCGACAATCAGCTAAAAACGAAGAGCAACTGGTGCTCGGTAGAGAGAACAAAAATGAAAACGTTAAGAAACAAAGCAAAAGATCATGTAGAATGTTTATATCATTATCTTGTCAAAAAGAATGTTATTGATCATCATCCAATTTCACATACTCTACATATTTTTAAAATATTTTTTATTTTATTTTATTCTTATTGAACTAAATAAATTGTTCTACTTATCATCTATATATTATATATTTATTATAAAAAAATAATAAAATAAAATAAAATAGATGTATAGTATGTGATCATATGTAGAAATGATAACTCGACTAGGTTTGGAAAGGAAATTGTTTCAAATACTTCCAAATACTTTCTACTACTATTCACTACTTTATTATTATTTTTCACCTACTTTTATTACTATTTATTACTATTCAATATTTTATTATTATTTTTTACTTACTTTTTATTACTATTTACAAACACTTTCAAACATTCTCAAATATTCTCAACATTCAAACATAACCTAATTATTCATTTTAAAAAAAACACCTAATTTGCAAGACATGTGTCCTAAAAAGACACGTCACTTTTATATATAGGCTCATGAAGTTTTTATCAAAAAAGTTTTTGGAAATAATTGTATATTTAAAAAAAAAATTATTATAATTAATTTTAAAAGCGTTTTAGATATTATATTTATAAAACAATGAACAAATTTTAATATAAAAAACTTATTATTTAAATCATAAATTATAAGCTCTAAATTAGCTATAAACTATATTTTTTACTATAATACTAAACTATTGAACAGATTATAAATAAAACAGAAGGGATAGGCTCACTGCTAACGTGTCCTAGGGACCCACCCACGGAGTAGGTAAGGTTGACATCCTAGTCAGCAACGAGGAGCCTACGTGTGAAACTCATCGAGAACTCTAAACATTGCATGCAGAGGAAACGTGGCTTACATGAAAGAGTTCCACGACTCCTATAGGCTATATATCGAGCCACTGCCCGTCCTCCCTTTTCCACTGCGTAACTCAAGGAGTCCCACTCTTTCCAAACTCTCTTGCTTAATTCTATTTCGCTTCGCTATTTGCCTCTTTTGCTATAATCTTTAGCTATCCTCGTTCGTTTTTTCGAGGAGAAAAAACATATATAGTATTAATATCTATTTGGTCAGTGTTTGTTCTTCGATTTGGAGTTGTTTTTCTCGCGAAAAATGAAAGAAAGCATGGCAAACCCTTTGCATCTCAAGTCTTTGAACCACATCTCACTTGTGTGTAGATCAGTTGAGGAGTCCATCGATTTCTATCAGAATGTTCTTGGATTTTTCCCTATCAGGAGGCCAGACTCTTTTAATTTTGACGGGGCATGGTAATTAATCTCACATGCACAATAGGAATACATGCCAAAAACTCTAATTTAGACTAAATAATCAAAGAATAAACGGATTAAGAACATAATTCTTTTCGATTCTTGTCTTTGATTGTTATTACTTTTTAAGCGAATTTTCATTTCTTCTCGATTCTTGTAGAAAAGTTTTTATTTTTATTTTTATTTTTTGTTCTTTATAATTATCTTTGATGGGTTTTGGTTTCCGAATGTTGTCGATAATATGTTTAGGCTATTCGGCTACGGGATCGGAATACATTTGTTGCAGACAGAGGATCCAGATAACATGCCAACGAAGACTGAAATCAACCCAAAGGATAATCATATATCTTTCCAGGTAAATTTTTGGTCAGAAGATATGGCCTTTCTTTCCTTCTTTCTTCTTGTTTTTCAGTCAGAACGTTGTAGAATTTCATCTGATCAAGAAGTTCTTTTAAATGAAGTAGTAGATTTTATTACTGAATCATTCATCAATTAAAAATTGTGTTGAGATGAATGGACTGAAGATTCTAGATTTTTTTTTTTTTTTTTAGAACAATTTTGGGAAGTTTTCAATATTTCAAGAAGCTAATTTTGAGGGGAAACAGATAAAATTTCGTTCTAATCAAAATTTAAGTTGTGGGCTATAATAAATAAAGTCCAAATTAAGAAAATTTAATATGTCGGTACTATTGAAAGCAAAATTTAAGTTGAGCTATAAAATAAGGTTATGTTAGTGCTCCTGTACGTGCACCCGACGTCCCAAATATATTCAGTGATGCAGATTAATTAGTTAATGCTCCTGTGGTTGATGGGCAGTGTGAGAGCATGAGCACGGTGGAGAAGAAGCTGAAGGAGATGGGGATTAATCACGTGCGGGCGATGGTGGAGGAAGGCGGGATTCACGTTGATCAAATCTTTTTTCACGATCCTGATGGCTTCATGATCGAGATATGCAACTGTGACAACCTGCCCGTCGTCCCTCTGGTGGGCGAGATGGCTCAGTCCTGCTCGCGTGTAAACCTCCAGATGATCCAGCAGCAACAGCAGCAGATCCGAGTGGTCCGCCATCAATAGAAGAATTGTTGGGTGGAAGTGCCGATCGAGAATAAAACCGTCCCAACCAGTTTGTCCCATTGTCGTGTCTCGTTTTGTGTCCTCTTTGTAATAAGACAACCTTTTCAACTCATCTTTAATGGGAAACGGTTGCTTTCCATCTTTATTAAGAACTGGAAATATCTTAGCTGTCTTGCATATTCTGGTCTCAAATGCCAGGTTGTTGTTGGCAACACCAACTTGACTTTCCGTGACTCGTGTGTGGGGTACGGAGAGATGAGAATTGTGCATGGGTTCTACTTTTGAGTCTGTGAGAGCTTGGTTTTGTTCACCTGAGAACGTGTAGAATTGTATGTTCCAAATAGGATGAAAGAGATTTTCATTCTAGTCTATAAAGGGATCTTTTCTATGGTTTCATTTTAAACGTTTATTCTGAGAAGTATGCAGATTGAAGATTGAAGATTGATTTTAGTTTGTATTCAAAATTGCGCATACTTTTAGCCTAACAGAGTTGTTCGTATCGGTATAGCTATGAGTCCTATTATGTTACCTGAAAGAGATTGGGAGAGGATTTATCTACCATTCTGCTGGGTAGCGAACACCAAAATTGACCAGGAACAGAGGAGAGTTTGAGCTTTGCCACTTCAACTCAGACACTCTTAAAGTTCTTGACCACCACCTATTTAGGAACACTCTTTGATTCCATTCGGACTAACTATTCACAGGAATTCTGGTCGTGACTTTCTTAAGAAATGGGTCAGATCAAAAGATTCTCAACTGGGTTGGATTAAGTACCGCTTGTAATGGTAATTCAGTTCAACTCATCTTTATTTCATTTTTATATTTTTATAATTTTTTATATAAAACATAAATTTTTATACATATTTTTTAAATTTTAATACATATTTTTTAAATTTTAATATACTTTTTTCAAATTTTAAAATAATAATAATATTAAAAAATAAACTAAATCTATTTCAAATCATCTCATCTCTAAATCATAAAATTGATTTGACAAATAAGAGTATTTAAAGTATTCTTAAAATATTTCATAAATATTTATTATTTTATTATTTTTTACTTATTTTTATTATTATTTATTACTTATTTATTATTATTTAATATTTTATTAATATTTTTTTTAATTATTATTTACAATATTTCTCAATACCCAAACCTACTCTAAAACTAATTTTGACTGTAATTATGTTTGCAGTCAAAGCAGCTTAGCAGAAACTACCGAGTGAAGCAGAGACTTTTAAGACATAATGCCAAAGTTCTAACACAGATTCTCACGTTGAGAAATATTCACTCGCTGAGTGGTATTACGAAATTAATTTTATAAATTGATATAATTTTATATGATGAAAATTGTTATGGACAAAAAAAAATTATACACACAAATTAATATGCTTTTATAACATCTGTTATATTTACTTTTTAATAAAAATAAATTTATAATTTAATATATCACATTAAATTATATTTATATATAAGCTTATTTTTTGTATAATTTTTTATAATTAAATTGTTTTTTTTAATATTATTTTTATATAATACGATTATTTTTATAATACGATTATAACTATTATTATTTTTATACGATTATTTTTATATTATTTTCAAAGACAAATAATCTGTTTACTACTCTAATGATAGCTAACGGAAGAAGAAAAAAAAATGGTGTTGACTTTTAGGTGATAAAATCCGTTGTCGTTAAATTTGATACTTAGAAACGATCTAACCTCATATCTGATAAAAGGGAGTTGAAGGAGAGGCGGACTAGGACCAATAGGCAATGGTCCTTTGAGCTCATCGTCCTGCAGTAAGGAAACAGCACTTCTCTGACAGATTCTAGGCCTGTACTAAAAGAATCATATAAGAGTACTGAAATTAAATTAATTAAAAAAAAAAATTAATTAAGTACAAATTGATATATATATTAAAAAAATTTGATCTAATTAGATCAATAATAGAGAAAAAAAAAATTTTAAGATAATTTTGAATTTGTTATTCACTTTTTTAAAATAAGAGTACTTTTATTCTTTTTTTATATTTTTTTCTCCTCATCATTAATTTAATTGAATAAAAAAATTTAATATATGTGTTAATTTGTATTTATTTAAAGAAAATTTTTAACCAATCCAATATCAGTACTGTATACCAACGTGTTCAAAACAGCAAACAAAAGGAAAACAACTTATACAAAAAGAAGGCAGATTTTAAAATTTCATCTTTGAATGCCCAAAAACTTCATCGTTATGTATGCTGAATCCACTCTAAAACATGCAAATCCCATTAAAGTGTAAGCAAGAATCAGCAACAAATGAAAAACGATACACAAACTGATCCATTAATACATGAGTCACACGAAGATCGATCGATCGAGAAGGGGTTAATTTAAAGCCCCCTTGCCAGCATTTGCTCGTAATTCTCTATGGATTCGAGCCTTTGAATCAAGAGCTGGTGCCGGAACTTCTTGATGAAAGCCTCAGCACTTTCATCAATGTTTTGGCCGGCTGGCTTGCTCTCTGCAGCCTTCTTTGACAAGACTGCCTCCTCCTTCTCCACAGTATAAGACTTCACATGTCCCCGATCTCTTGAACCACTGGCCCCGGCCTCATCTCTTTCACCCTGTACATGATGAGTTTTCGGGGTACTATCGAATGGATGCGACATAGAGCTGTTCCTCATTACAGAGTCAGTCTTCTCTTCCCTGAAGCAAACAAAACCGAGGATAGGATTCTTGATCGATTCCTTTGCTTCCACACACATACATATATATAGAAGAAAAAATTGTATTATTTTATAATTTTACCATGGAGTCATAAATACTGCAATTATTTGCTCCCCATTAGAGTGAAGGAAGGTCCCAAAGTGCACATCTTTGCTGACTTTGAAAATAAAGTAGGTTGGTAATTAACTATGAACTAAGCAAGTGATTGCAGCTTCCGATTTCTAAATGAATATATAATAGCGCGGCTTAAGGCATGGCCCCCACATGGATTATGATCAAAGGTGCCGATCCAAGCGCCGGGTATCCCGTGATAGGAACAGATAAATATATATATATATATATATATATGTTTGTGTTATTAGAAAGAAGGAAGGTCGGGGGATGATTAGGAAGAATATATAATTGCATGGCATTCATACGTATCAAATATAAGAGTTTTATTTAAATTATATATCTCATACATCTATTTTAATAGAATTTAAAATAGTTCAAAACTTATCGATTAATATTTGAGTTGTGATGGAATAAGAATACTCATAAGAGATAAAATTAAAATTCTTGATCTCTAATTATAGTTAGATACAAACTCTTAAATTTGATTGTTGAAGACGTATTTTGCAATCTAACTTCCAAGTTCCCAATCGACCAAAATCTACAAAAGTAAGAAGAAGAATAATCGGGATCTGAGATCACTCCGAAGATTAAGTTAGTATATGGAATATGACTTATGAAGTTTGCAGAAGGAAATGTCAAAACGTACATCTCTCTTCTTTAGATTTTGTCTAGTCTTATTTATAGGCACCTGTGTTTTTTCTGAGAGGCGGTTTGAGGTAAAAGATCTACTAGTCGAGACATCATTTGACCGTCATCCTTGAGAAGGAAAACCTGATCTGATCCTGTCTGTCTCATCTTATTAATTAGATTTCCCTTCGATCAATGCTCAATTAGATCCTTCTAAAGGGGAACATTAAATGCGACCTTATCTTCATCCAATGCAGTAATTAATGAGGCTTGTCTATAGCATTTGTGCATTTAAGAGGAGAAATCTGTCAAAACGGCTATTGTCCGGTTGTTCATAAATGTGAGAATGACCCTGATGTGAGATGGGTCCGTAACTTGCGCTAGTAAACATAATCTCATTCCTGACATTAGCGTATGATCAAAGCTGACTTGTTCTCTTCTTTTTCATTCGGGGTAACTAGTGATTTGAACTGTCTCTGATTCCAGTATTTCCAGTCGAATTTGGGCACGTATTATCCGGGTTCAAACCATGGGCTTCAGGTCCAACTCTTTTCGGGTTTTGGTTTGTTGCCAGCTATCCTTTCATTTATAAAGGCTAAAAGTTTATAAATAATACTGGAAGGTTCAAGGATTCTCATCTACAACATTAGAGTACACTTAGCTATCGAGAGATACTTATGAAGTAAATTTGTTAAGATAATCCTTCTCTCAAAATCAGATTAATATTTAATATGTGGTATCAAAGTTTAGGTTATAAATTTTTTATATTCTCGATAAAATATACATAGAATAAATATTTAATTTTATATGATTTTTCGTATATGATCTGTAATATTGTGAAAGAACAATGCCTTTAGATTTGACTGAGATTTATAATATTCTCCTCTTTTACCTATTCTGGATTTGGTTTTTACGAAAGCCCATGCAGTAACATTAGCATTTATTTTGGGTTTAAGCCTTTTGATTTCTTCATTGTCGTATTGTTTATATGTTTTTGCATTTAGACGGCATTTATTTTGGGTTTAAGCTTTTTGATTTCTTTGTTGCCATATTTTTTACTCTAATGCCATATAATGTATTGCGATAAAGGAATGTTGAAAACTTGAAGGGTCTATAACTGTTGCTAGGGTGTTCATCCGAATTCGGATTTTTTCTGGATCCGATTTGAAACCCATTAATTCGAACTTAAAATAACCACCCGGATTACTAAACTTAAATCCGGTCGGTTACTAAACTTAAAATAATCGCTCATTCCGGTTACGGATCCGGATTTAAATCCGATTATCCATAACCAAATGTTTAAATAACCCTTAATCAGAATCACTTCGACACCCCTTGACTGTGTTCTCTCTCGTCTCTCCATCTCCTATTCTCAGGTTCTCAAATCGATAAAACCCTAGCCGTTATCGCCGTCCATCGTTCACCGTTTGTCGTTTGCTGTTCTCTCTCAACGCCTTTGTCTATGGTAGATTCTTCTCTCTCTCTCTCTCTCTCTCTCTCTCTCTCTCTCTCTCGATTTGTTTTATTTGCATAGTGACATTATTTGAATGTTTGATTTATGATTTATTCTTTGAGTTCGTGCTACAACTGTAGTTTCTTGGTTCTTGCGGTTGTATGATCTATTAGTTGCTTCTGGTGGTTGTTTATGTGGAACTCGGTGCGGTCTGAGTCAATGTTTATTAATTTTTAGGTCTGGGTCAGTCCTTGGGAAGTATTAATTACCACCTGCAGAGGCTTAACAGAGGAATGAAGTAGCTTGGGGCTTTTAGAGAACAATGTTTGACTCGAGCTTATTCTTCAAGTTCAGATTTGCATACGTTTAGTAGGTGAAGGAACTATTTTGTTTATAGAACCATGAGAATGTCTATCATTTCTTGATTCAACTTGGGTGATATTTTGCCAGCGAAAACATCAAACATTATTTGAACAAACATTTTGTCTTGATGGGCATTTCAATGATGTCCTATCTTTATTTGATTTGGGTTTATCTACAATTCACACTTCTGTATTAGGTTACTTCTCTCGTCATCATCTTCTGGGTCTTGGTCACTCAGAATCTCAAATACATATATTGATATATCTACTGAGTAGGAACAAATTGAGAGATAGCAAAAAACTGGAAGTAGACGGGTTTTGGGTTTATTATATTTCTTCACTTTTCCCTTTAACTTTTAGCTCTATTTATTTTATTTTTGTCTTGTTTCACTTCTTGTATTTGTGTTTTTGTTTAAAGGCAGCTTTAAATGTTTTCAAATACTTGTGCATACTTGTTTGTTTCCACCATTTATTGAATACATCTAATTTTATTATATTTGTTTCTCTTCTTCTTATATTTAAGACAGATGGAGGTAGTTTCAGTGGTAGTATTGGGGGTTTTGTTTGCTTGTGGAAAGAAGAAAGTGAAAAATATGGATTTTTTACCCTTCTTGAAAGTTTGTATTGTTATAAGTTGGTATTGTTTTGAAGGGTCTTATAATTTGTGGCATGTGAGGAGCATAGAAGTGTTCGACATGTAAATGGAAGCTGGTCACATGCTATTTTCATATGGTCTTTCTACTTTCTGACTTATTCTTTAGCAAGCACCAATTTGTCTTTGGCTCATGTCTTAAAATGTGCTAAAAAACTTGTTTCTGACAATTTTTGTTAGGCCCATCTTTTCCACCTTCTGTTATCAATGTTGGACATAGGAAAAACAGTCGAGAATCGAATCTATTCCTCCTTGTGCTTCTTCAGAACATTTGGGCTATGTATTGTAGTTCTTGTTCACATTCCATGTTAGTTTTGGATTGTCTCATTTCCTTCTTAGCATTCCAATTTTTGTTCTATCAACCATGATCATTGTCACATTCAAGAAGAAAAGGGTGATTTTGGATGATAATCCAATGCAAGATGAGGATCTCGTATGTGACCAGAAAATCCTGCATAGAAAAGAATTTGGAGACACACTTCATGAGCCATTACTAGAAAATGGTCTGATGCATTGTGATGTATTTTTTTTTTTTTATAAAAATCTTTTAAGTGTTTAAATCATTTTTTAAGTGTTTCTGGGCAATTCTTAGATGATATCAGATTTTAAATAAATAAAAGTGCAATAAAACATTTTTTAACTTTAAGTCTTATTTTTTAAAAAAAGTAAAATGCGGTTATGATCTGGATACCCGGATTGTAAGTGTAGAAATGCAAAAAACCGGTTATCCGGTTACAATCCGGGTATCCGGATATAACTCGGGTATTCGTCCAGACTAAACCCGGATTCAATCCGGGTGGATAACCACCCGATTTTAAGTGTCCGGATCCAGATCCAGTTATGGCCGAATATCCGAATCCAGATCCGGATGCACACTCCTAACTGTCGCCGTTGTGTGTTTGTGTGCAAAGGGTATCCATCTCAACTTTGCCATATTTTGTATCTAATTGTGATTGGATGTTATCTCATATATTGCATCTCTTGTGATGCGTTTTAACACTGTATTGCGTATTAAGATGGAGAAAAGGAAAGAGATTGAAGAATGTTTGTAGAGAAGGTTACTGTTACTGTTGTGTGCTTATTTAGGTCATTTATAGTAGTCGAGTATGGTGGCCAACAGCTTTAAGGAGCGGCTTTAAGTGGCAGCCTTAAGGGCGGCACAATGGATCTCTACAGCCACTACTGGCATCCCCGTAATGGTAACAATGGTGTATCAAGTCCACTGCCGCAACGATTGTAGTAAAAAATAAAAAAATAAAAAAAGGAAGAAGGGCTGTTGGGCCGGGCTGTGGGCACTGGCCCATTTGAGAAAGAAAGCAAACAAGAGATAAAGGTTCCACAGCCCAACCCAATAAAATAGAAAAGAAAGGAGAAAAGAAGTATGCATAGTAGATCAATTCTGAACCGGGTCTCAACCCGATTTCGTGAACTAGTCCGGTTCCGACCCAAGCCGACTAGATTGAAATAATAATATTTTATTATTTTAATTTAAAATAAATAAATTTCTTATGCATATTATTGTTATATATATGTTATTATTGCTATGTACATATATTAAATCTTATTCTTATATGCATGTTATTAGGTATTAAGCTTCATATACATGTTATTATTGTAATTTTCTCATGAGGTAAAAAATTGTTTGATACAAGAAGTTTTATGAACTTTTGTTGTGAGAACATGAACATATATAGTCTAAGGCTGTTTTGTTTAGGAGATTGGTACTTAAGCGTGTTCAGTTTGACCCTCTAATCTTTAATAAAAATCTTAAAATTCTGTCTAGAAAAGAAGAATTTCTCTTGAAAACTTATTTAGTAGTATTATTCATATATGTAGTAAAATTCATTAAGACATTGAAAGAGTTTGATTAAAGTTTATTATTTATGCATGCTATATTGTTATGCAATTGTATGAAAATCTTATTAAATTATATATATGTTATTATTGTAACTTATATGTATGAAAATCTCATTAAATTATATACATGTTATTACTGTCATCTACATATATGAAAGTTTTATTAAATTTATATATATGTTATAATTGTTAAATATGTATGAATTGTTTATTTGGCTCTTATGATCATGTCATGAATATCTAATATGGAACAAAAAATTTACGTCAAAATCAAGAAAATGTTAGTTACCCAAATGTATAATATTTTCTTAATTTTGATGACAAATCATTAATCACATAGTAAGATGAACATGATGGAGGAAACACTTTGTGTATCAAGATATATTTCCAAATGAGGTTTTCAATAATACTACTAATTTATTCATCAAAAATAAGGTTGGAGGGAACACTTTCTATGTCAGGATTTACTCCCAAAGGAGAATTCAAATGATACAACTAGTTCATCCACATAATTTAATACTGGAAGGAACATTTCGTGTGTCAAGATCTACTCTCAAAAAAGGGTCTTGATGACACTACTAGTTCATCCATAGTTGTTTAAGTTCTGATTATAGTTTATACGTTCTAACTAAAAGCATTGTATGATAAATATTATTGCCAAATTACAAATCTTGAAAATGAAAGTAGAGAAGTATTTTGTTGTTTAATTTATTTTGAACTCATTACTACCTCAGTATGGTCAATTCTAGACGCATTAAAATGCTATTAAAGAATTATAGAATGTAAATGAGTTGAAAAATAATGTAGTTTAGAGAAGGCTAAGTTGAAACAATAAGAACATTACTTTGTTAATTTTATGAATAAAGAAGTAGAAAATGTATCATTATAATAAAAAAAAACGAACTGGATCACTGAAAGAAAAAAAAACCTATAAAAGTTAATCAGGTTCAGCATAATACTAACAAATGCTAAATTTGTGGAAATTATGGACACATGAAAGTTGAGTGTCTGAATGTCTGAATGTAAAGCTTGATTTAAAAAGAATGGTAAGCCACTTACCTTTGCATGTCTTAAATCATATTTTGTAAATGTTCTCATTAATTTTTAGCGGCTAGATTCATGTGTTAATGTTCATGTTTCCACAACCATAAAGGATACCTTAAAAGTCAAACACTAAAATTCATTCAGTGATGATTTATCTTTATATAAAATAAGAATAAAGTTAAAGTTTTAACCATTGAAATTTTTTGTTTAGTTTTAAGTATCGATCACTGTTTATATTTTCATAACAAAGTATATGTGCAATTTTGTGAGGCACGGTTTGATTTTCATATCTAGATTAAAAAACTGATGGTTATTCTTTATCATTCCACAATGATAGTTTAAAAACATTTAAAATAGTTAGTCTATTGGTTCTAGGTTTCTTTTTATAGCCTTTATCAATTTTGTCTCGATAGTACATTTATTAAAAATACATATACCCAACATCATAAAACATCTTTTAGAACTAAAAGAAACATAATGACTTGTAGCATAAGATATTGGGTACATCTCTAAAGAAAGATTACAGAGATTAGTAAAAAAATAGATTATTTCATATCTTGATTCTACTAATCTTGAAATGTGTATGAATTACATAAAAGGAAAGCAAACTAAATATACTAAGAAATGTGCCATAAGAAGTAAAGAATTTTTTAAAATAATTCACACGTATATATGTGGATCATTCTCCACATAATGTTTTGGTAAAGAAAATTATTTCATCACCTTTATAGATGATTTTTCACATTTTGAATATATTTATCTGTTACATGATAAATCTCAAGTTATATCGGTACTTGAGGTATTTCTTGTGGAGGTGAAAAGACAGTTAGATAGAAATGTGAAAATCATCAGGTCGGATAGAGATGGAGAATACTATAAAAAGTATGATGACTTGGTCCGAAATCCAAACCCATTCGCCAAACTTCTTGAATAACATGGCATTGTTGCACAGTACAAGATGCCCGAAACGCCACAACAAAATGGAGTTGCTGAAAGGCGTAATCAGACCTTATTCGATATAGTCAGAAATATGATAAGTAATTCTACCTTACTCAAATCATTGTGGGGTAAATAAATTAAGACGACAATGTATATCATAAATCGAATTCCTAGTAAGGCAGTTCCAAAAACTCATTTCGAGCTATGGACTGGTAAGACATTAAGTTTGAGACATATACATGTTTGGGGTTGTCCAGTCGAAGCGAAATCTTACAACCCACATGAAAAGAAATTTGATCCTAAAATAGTAAGCGGGTATTTCATTGGTTACCCAGAGAGATCAAAATGGTACAGGTTTTACCGTCCTAATCATAGTCCGAGAATAGTGAAAATAGGAAATACTAAATTCATTGAACTTGACGAGATCAGTGAGAGAATTGAAACCAGAAATGTGATCATTGAGAAAATACGAGTAGATGTCCCTATACCTATATCCTCATAAAAGATAATAGTTCCTCTAATTTATCATCACGATGATACTTTTGAGCAAGTAAATGATCACCCATCTCAGAATAATAATATCATTGATGAACTAAGTTTGAAGTCACCAAAACAGATTGTTTTGCGCAAATCTCAGAGAGATCAAAGACCTACCATTTCGACAGATTATGTGGTGTATTTTCAAGAATATGAATTTGACATTGGGACAAGTAAAGATCCACTAACGTTTTTACAAGCCATAGAGGAAAATGATTCTAGTAAATGGATTGATGCTATGAAAAAATAGTTGAAATCCATGGATTAAATTCAATTTTGGGATCTCATTGAGTTGCCTGAAAGGAGTAAAATAGTCAGATGTAAATAGGTCTTTAAGACCAAGCGCAACTCAAAAAGTAACATTGAATGACATAAGGCCAGACTTGTTGCTGAGGGTTTCACTCAGAAAAGAATGCATTGATTACAAAGAGACATTTTTTCCAGTATCTAAAAATGACTCATTTAGAAGCATTATAACATTGGTGGCTCATTATGATTTAGAGTTATATCAGATGGATGTGAAAATAACTTTTTTTAAATGAAATGGTATACATGGAGCAATCGAAAGGCTTTTCAAAAAGGGGTAAAGATCATCTAGTACGTGGTCTTAAGAAATTAATATACAGGCTTAAACAAGTTTATCGACAATGATACTTAAAATTCATTGATACCATTACTGCATTTGGTTTAAAAAAAATATCGTTGATCGATATATATACCTAAAGATCAATGGGGAGTAAGTTCTTAATTTTGATCCTATATATTGATAATATCTTATTGGCTAGTAGTGATCTTAGCCTTCTTTATGAAATTTATTCTCTCTAAGAACTTTGAAATAAAAGTTATGGGTGAGGCATCATTTGTTATCAGAATCGAAATCTTTCAAGATCGAAAATAAGAACTGTTGGAATTATCTCATAAAATTTACATAAAAAGAGTTCTTGAAAATTTTGACATGAAAAGTTGTTCATTGCTAGAAAGCAATAAAGAATGTATTATGATACCTGTAAGAAATTAATGATTAACAGCTTACATTTAGAAGAATGGATAGTTTGAAGGTAATTGGATACTTAGACTCTAATTTTGTCAGTTACTCTAATAGCAGAAAATCACTGCTTCATCAATAATTGAGACTGAGTTTGTGGCGTACTTTGAGGTCACAACGTATGATTTATAGCTGGGAAAATTTATCTTAAGATTTGGAATTATCGACTTATAGCCAAGCCACTGAGAATGTATGTCCTTAAAGTATTTTTCTCCAAATGATTTAAGTGTTTAATGAAATTTTAAATACCTAAGTATTAGGAAGAAAATAGATAAACAAATATGTCCATAACAATCGTATGTTAATAATTACACATTAAAGGACATATTAAAAAGATGAGTTGTATGCTTATACCTATGATGTAAACATGATGAAAAGATCATTGATATGTTGAGTATTTTGTTATTGGACATTAAATATATATATATATATATATATTATGGTTGCTTATGTTTTCTTGTCTCTCCAGTTTATATGTACATTGAATGACGTACATGAATGATGACAAGATAATGTCTATAATAAACATGAATCAGAACCCAAAGGTATTACTATATTAGCTTTAATTATTTCAATTAAAGAACTTGTTAAATTTAGTTACTAATGTTGTGGTACACAAAATGAAATTTGTTGATTATATAAATAGAATCGTCATAACTCGCATTAGTAGCTAGTTTGACGTCGATATTACGGAACTCATAAAATGTGTTTTAAGCTATGAAAAGTTTTATGAAATAAATTTGCGCAATATGGTTAATTTCCTATGATAAGCTCATGAATGAAAAATATTATTTTATTGGTATTTGGGCCAAGAAAGAGAATGTAAATTTTTTTTTTTAAACTTAGTGTCCTACATACACCTATCTTAATAAAATTTGAAATAGTTCAAGACTTATCGATGAATATTTAAATTGTGATAGGATAAGAATACTTCTAAGAAATAAAATTAAAATTCTTGATCTCTAATTATAGTTAAACACAAATTCTTAAATTTCACGATGGCCAGAAGTTTATAAATAATACTGGAAGATTCAAAAATTCTCACCTACAATATTATAATATTTTTAACCATCGAGAGATATTTATAAAACAAAGTTGTTAAAATGTTTCTTTTCTTATAGTCAGATTAATTATTCATCAATAAAATAGAATGTATATTTCTCTTTATTATTATTTTTTTATTATAAATCATAACAAATTAAAGATTCATTTATTACTATTATATTAAAATATTTAACACCAAACTCCATAATTGTGCATACATAGATGCATTGCATGCATATGTTGTATCCAATTAACACGATGGACGTGTCAAGTAGCACGTGTGCGCACTTATTGATGAGTATGGTAAGTAGTCAACATCACGGCAGATGCCTTAAATAATGTTTGCCAGATAATTAGGATCAGGAAATGGGTTCAGGGGTGGGCTTGAATGAATTGCACTGAAGCATGCATGGGTAGCCATATTTTCTTTCCCTTTTTTCGATTTGATTTTCATGTATGCGGTCTCCTTCAGATCACATCTTCGTAAAAATACGATCGAGTTTAAAACTAACAAAAATTGCTACTCTTACTACTCCAATTTACCGTTCGGATTTTTTATTTTATTTTTAGAATATATTTTATTCAATAAATATATTTCAACTCAATTTAACTTTAACTCATCTCAATATTTAAACGTATGCTAAACTTGAAATTATGGTATAAACTGCACTCTTAAATTATTTGCCACTAATGCACCTTTCATGATGATGGGGATAACTTTTTATTTATTTAATAACGGCTTAGAGAAATAGTCAACTATCTTAATGAGAAGGAAAAGGATAACATTTTATATTAGGATTTAGGTTCCTTCTACGTGTTTGGCTCATTTAAAACCCAGCCATAGTTATTACTTAGAGAGGAAAAACAAAAAACTAAAAAAACCAAAACAAAATCAAGGTTTTCCGAAAATGGAACAAGATGGAGAAGTTAATTAAGCTTTTTAGAGTGTGGATTTAGGTAAAATGATATTTACATTGCAAGTGTCACGTACTCTTTTTCCAAAAAAGTGGATTATATTTTTTCAAAAATAATATACAATACTTACATAACACATAATTAATGTATTTTAGCATTACTTATATTTTAATTCTAACTTCACATCTTGAGGACCTTCTCAAAGTATAGTCTATTGGGTTCTATGAAAATATTGAACTCTTGTATGAAACTAAAAGATATATTTGGTATTCTAGATCGCACGTGCATTAATAAGGAAGCTTTTATATATGAAAATATTAAACTCGTGTAAGATATTAGATAAGTTCTCTCATAAATATTTAATATTATTTTTTATTCCTATCCAAATTGAATAATTCAATTTAGAAAGATAGGTCGAAAAAATGTTAAATATTTATTTTATTCTATAAAATTCAAGTCCAAGCCTAAATCCAAGTTCAAGCCCTAGTCCTAGCCCAAGCCCAAGCTCAAGCTCAGTGAAAGCCAGAAGCTCACTTCGTGGCAGTATCGTAATTATATTGCCATTGGGCCTTAAACCCTCCAATACGAATTTTATCCAAGGAAATCAAAATAAGAAACGGCTATGGAGACCCTCCTCCGTCTCTGCCCCGTATCCATCGCGGATAAATTCCTGAATCCGGCCATAAAGGCCTCGATTTTTCGGAGAATCCGAACACCCATTTTGGCACCGGAATTTTCCTACCTGAAGTCGCCCTTCAATACCGCTTTCACGACCCGGAAATTATATAGTACGTCGTCGACTTCGATTACCAGAGCAGGGTGGCTTCTCGGTCTCGGAGAAAAGAAGAAGACGAGCTTGCCAGATATCGTGAAGGCGGGTGACCCGGTTCTTCACGAACCGGCCAGGGAAGTTGAAATTGAAGAAGTTGGGTCGGAGCGGATTCAGAAGATAATTGATGACATGGTTAAGGTTATGAGAACGGCTCCGGGAGTTGGCCTCGCTGCTCCTCAGATTGGAATACCTCTAAGGGTCGGTTTTGATTTCTTTTTCTTAAATGGGTCACAGTGATCAGTTTCGCTTTTCACTTCTTTGTCCATTCTAAATCTCTTATTTTCCTTTTGGGTAGTATGGAAAAGAGAGGAAAAGGCGAGGAAAACATGGTTTCATAATTGCTGTGTTTTTTCTGGCATGAGGTTCAGACATTTTAGTTTTCTCAGTCTTCATTTTAAACTATAGAGGATATTACCAGTAAACAATTTGGGAGGATATGCGGCTCTGTGTACTGTGTCTTTGGCTGTTGTGAAGCTAAATATTGAGCATATTGCTTTGACTAGTGAGAGTGTGTATTGGCAGTGGCAACTTGAAGCTGCATTGGTGCACAAGATTGTGCATTTCTTTTTCTTTTTTCTTTTTCTTGATAGAAAAAAGGTCGTGCCTTTCTTTTTATTTTTCCTATCATGAAACAATGCATGACATAAAATTGAGGGAAACGTGTTTTGCATTATGGCCCATTTTACTTGACTCGCTGCTTGATCTGAAGGAGAAGTATCTTCTTTTTGGTCAAACGATTACCCTTCTGTTGCTGTTAAGAATAGTATTTGTGAATACAAATCGGTGAACCCACTCAGTGATCACCATCTTGTTGTTAATGGATACAATAGATATTATGATTTGAACTCGGCTTTTCTCAGACAAATTTATGATTTGACCTCGGCTTTTCTCAGACAAATTTACATCCTGCAAAAACCTACAACAAGGAAGTGGGGGAAACCAACTTATCGACTGTCTTGTCATTTTATCTCTGCAGATAATAGTTTTAGAAGATACAAAAGAATATATTAGCTATGCACCTAAGGAAGAGACTAAAGCTCAAGATAGAAGACCTTTTGATCTCCTGGTATGTCCAATTGCAAGGATGACATTCAAATGGTAGCGATATTTGTAGCATCCAACAACTTCTTGGTAATTACAATTTTTGGTTCTTTTGAGGCAGGTCATTTTGAACCCAGATCTTAAAAAGAAGAGCAATCGGACCGCACTATATTTTGAAGGGTGCCTGAGGTAAACACAGACAGTTGTGAGTAACTTTTAAGGCGTTTTTGTATATATAAATTTTATTAATATGTTTTCTAATTCAACAGATAGATGTCCTTTTGACTTTGATTTGCTTATTGTATGATACATGAGCTGAGACTAGATTGCAACCTTTGTTACAGTGACCATTTTTTCCAGTAGTATTTTGATGAAGGGAGAAGTTTCTTGGGTCAAAATAATGATTCAAATTAATTTAAGGCATTTCTATATTATATAGTCTTAAGTTTTTATTTTGAACGACTAGACCTCTTAGAGGATATAAATCAAATATTAAAAGTCAAGCTAGAAATAAAGGGGAGACTCATCAACACAGGTGATAGCAACGGCATTTTATAAGAACCTGTTGAGATGTGAAGAAAGATAGAGGATGCAAGCTGTTTGTTAAAGGCCACAACGATATGAGAAGATAAAATTTGCTGTCATTCTCATTTCCTCATTCTACGCTATTACAATCTGTTTACACCTTTTATAGACATATTCTCTAACTGACTCAAACATACTCTCCACTCACTGTATGACATCTGTCTAATATTTCTCCGTTCTGTTACAAGCCAATATTCTAGAATATTTACAGACTTCTTGATCCTGAGCATGCTCAGGTGGAATGAAAATCTTTTCTGATTTATGTTGAGTTGATGCAGCAGAATGTGTTGCCTTAATAGAACCTATAACCGATCTTGTGCCATTACATGCAGTTATGGCCCTATTTTCTTCAAGAGGTCATTTTTCTGATTTCTGATGTTGACTTTTACATGCTCTGCGGCACTGAATAGAGTCAATTTGAGCATATGTGCATCCTTATTTGGCACTTTCGAATGATTTGCAAAATTGAGAAGTGTTGAGCTACAGAAATTTCTTGAATGGTGTGTGATATACAGTTTTCAACCGTTGCTTTTGTGCTAATATTATTGGGAGACCCTTTCCTTTGAACAGAAACTGTCTCAATGCTTCTGAAGCTTATAGGGCATTTTGTGTTTATATGGTGATATATATTCTAATAGTAAACCAAGACATATTTAAAATTTTGGCTTGAGTAGGTTAGTGAAATCATTACCAGATGTAATTCAACCTCAAGCTCCCATGCTTGAGTCAAGACTAAGCCAAGCTTAACCACTCAAAAAACTTGTCTAGGATGTAAATCTCAGATACAAGACTAAAGATTAGCTCAGGAGGAACCACCATCTGTCATGTAAAACAAGCTAAATCTAAATTTTAGCATTGAATGTAATGTGTTTGGGTATGTGAAAACTATTTGAGTGCTCATGACAGAAATGGATGATACCCACAAAAGAGGGACAACTATATCTCTTCATTGCTCCCTTTGCTGAAAAAGTAAGGATTGATGGAATTAACATACAGGGCTATTATATCGGCTGGAAAATTTTATATTATTTTCTGTAATATATGTAGTAACTCTATTTGCATGCTTATACCTTGGTAGGAGTTTCTGCCACATTGTTTGCTTTTTTACCTTCAGTGCTCTTACTTCATGTCCTTATAGTGTCCAAATGACCGTTGGTTACATTGAGAAATTTCTGCTTCTACTTTCCATCCCACGGAAAAACAATGCTAGAGTGGTACCTTCTTGTAAAAACTATCTAGTGTTAGTGATGCAAGGTGCCCTTAATGTAGCACTTCATTTTGGGTACTCAACCTTAGCGTCCATTGATTTCTGACCTTGTAAGAACCAAGGTAAGGTTAATGAGAATTCTTGGTTCTCAAATCTAAGATCCAACATTATAACTTGATGAGAAATGTTTGTTTCACAAAAAAATGTCATTGTTGTGATGCATCAAATTGTAAAACTTTTTTAATTGTAAAGAAAATTTAGTGTATTACATACATCTAAATCAGTTTGTGAACTTTACTTTGTGAGATCTCTTTATCTACCTAGCACTTCTTTAACTTTATTTGGTGGAAGGTTAATTATACTGGATTGACGAATCGTAGGAATCCTAGGCACTAATAAGGTGTATGTTCTGATTCTCTGGGTGTCTGATACTTTTGAATTCCATTTGCAACAGAACCGTGATTGGGATAGAATTCATGGCCTATGGTTGTTAGATCTAATTTTATTGTCATATTCTGCAGTGTTGATGGATTCAGAGCCGTGGTGGAGCGGTACCTAGATGTTGAGGTTGCAGGTTTGGATCGTTATGGCAAATCCATCAAAATAGATGCTTCAGGCTGGCAGGCCCGTATTTTACAACATGAGTGTGATCATTTGGAAGGAACTCTTTACGTCGATAAGATGATTTCTAAAACCTTTAGAACTGTAGAAAACTTGGACTTACCTCTTGCTGATGGATGCCCCAAGCTTGGTGTTCGCTAGTACTTTGGAGCTGGACATAAAATTTGTTATGCAGTTCTGTGAGGATTGATGGAATTGTCCCAGTATTGCTTCTGGATGCAATTGAGCATGCTGGAATTCAAGATTATTTGCTTAAGATTTGAATCTGTTTTCGTGTTAACTTGGAGAGTCGTATTCCAGGCAATAAGATAGTGCTTCAAGATTAGTTCAGCTCATGTTGTGCAAGTGCTTCAAATATTGGAAGTTACCAAAAAAAAACACCACTAAAACTTTCTACCGAATGAGGATCATATTTTTTCCTCTGTTGTTTGTTCGTTTTATCATTCTAAATGAAGCATTCGTCTTTGTTTCTTTAGCATTATTGAAGATGAATGCATTGGCTTGAAAGTTCTATAGTAATAAAGGTCTTTTCTCTACGTTCATTTGGTATCATAAACACTACAGAATGCTCCTCCATTGTATAACATTGCAGAATAGCCGTAAGAAAGAGAGGAAGGCACAGCATCGTTGACTTTCACTAAATTATGCTTAGAGTTGGTTTGCCACGGCCTGTTTCTCGGTGCATGGGCTATTAAAAGGCATGCCTTAGGCACGCACCAACCTATATATCCTTGACTAATGATTGAACTGAATAAAGCCATGCACTATATCTATATTGCCATGCTTCCATACATATTAAGAACTGAATGAACTCTCTTCAGGAAGATTGAATTGCAGAACCCAGTAGGACTTCCTGTTTAATGCAGCTTTCGCTACATGAAAAGCATGCAGGTGGGTGTACTAAACCTGAACTCCAGCCATGAGCTTTCCAACAAGAAGATGTTGTAATTCCGCTCGATGACGGGAGAAGCTGAATATCTTCCAAGTATAGCCCTTCGCATGGGGAGTCATCACTGCAGCCAAATTTTATTGCTTCTTCAGTTGCTGAAGTTCCTTTGATGTGTGTGAAGGATATGTTCTGCACTTTAACAGCCAAAGTCTGCATTCCCATGGATGATAGATGTTAATCTCTGTTGCTGTATTATAATTCAAACAGCTCTATTCACGAAATGGGGTAGAAGAGCAGGCCAGAGTCTGCACTCTGCAGTCCATAAAAAGGTCACAGCCACACAGGCTTACCAATTTCTAAAGACTATCCCGTTTTCTTGATAGAAAATTCAGGACTGTTCAACGCTGAATGAGGTGTCTTCATAGGGCAATAATGACATACAACTATTATAGAAGACAATTCATGTTATACATTACTTATGCTATGCATTATGGATATGATGAATGCAATAGCCTGTTCCTAGAATATGACTTCTCATTGTTCTCAAGGCACATTTCATATATACATAGATGCAAACGAAACAAAAACGCCATGCTTTCTTAAGAAAAAAAATGTGCCCACGTTAATCCAGTCCGCTATTACAAGAATGGAGGATTTTTTCGGAACCCAATTCTAAAGATAGTTTATGAAGCAAATTGAATCAGGGACATTCCCTAGAAAGAATTGCTTCTAGTAATACTAGTTATTTTGTTTTAATAATTGCAAACCTGATTTGCACATGGCAGCAATGAATCACAGTAATATTGATCTATAATGATTGGATTTGATACATTTTCCATCAACACATTCTGGAATGAGATATCAGCGGCAAAACCACTACCTCCCTGATAAAGATATAAGAAAACAACGATTCAATCAGCTAGTAAATTTTTATTTGTGTGGAGAGAGAGGAAGATGCGGGCTTGGTGAAGATTACCTGCCATGTTTTGATCCTCACCCCATTCTGAGTATTGGAAAGGAAAGCTCCATCAACCATCACATCATGCACCTGCGACCATGAGTTTGACTTTCCCAAGCTTCCAATACTAAAAAATGTAGATCAGAGTAAAGTTAAGGTGCTGAAACCAAAGGTTATAACTTATTGAAATTAAGCAGTAGGACAACCTTATGCCATGACCTGGGCCACAGATAATGTTTCTGATCCTGATCCGAGAAGAATTGCTGACAATAGAGATGCAGTCATCCCCTAGAGTAAGTGCAAGATCTCACTATAAGGTAACGGGTAATGCATAATTTGGATGAAAAAGAAATATATCTGTGAACTTTAGAAAACAGGTAAAAGGTTTGGTGCAGGTTGTCCTTTCCTTTGGTTGTCAAGAAATGAACAAATAACAGAAGTAATATTTATTTATCCATTTCAAGATAGCACAGTGGATTGAACCACCAACTGACCCACCACCCATCTTTATAGAGGGAAAGTGTCACCAGAACTGACCCACCACAAACTGTCCAACCTTGTTAAGTTGCAGCATGTGGTTCTTATCTGTCTTCCTAACATTGAAATTGAAAATATGTTTCTCTATAAATTTTAATAATACATTTAGTTATGCAGTAGTCAAAATTTAGGCATACGGGCATTTGAAACTAAAACACAAATAACCATGTCAGCATGAAAATCTCAGTCATATGATGTGTAGCTGCGTCGTCTAGAGTTAATTCTTCTGAACAATAATTATTTTAACAAAATAAGATTTTCTATAATATATTGCTTTGATTTGTGGAAAATTCATGATGACAAAAAAAGTAAAGTTAAGGTTCACATAAAAATCTGAGAACCAAAGGGGAAAAAAATGTTTACAGGAAATTTGAAGTGTGTAAAAACAGGGTTGAGCATTTTTCTTTTAATCTCAAGACAGTTTCTACCAGCAACTTGGAATGAAGCTTAATATTGCAACGCTTCTGTGATACCTCGTACAATGTGAATGTGTATACACTGTACAGGAAGGTGGTGAATAGGATCTCATATTTGCTTGAGAGGGAGAAGTTCAATCCCTTTATAATGATTCCAAGGAGCTTTAAATTGTAACACTGGCTATACCAGCCCACATGTGACTTGGGTCTTCTTCAATATTTACAATTGATATCAAAGTAAATCTCAACCAGAAGTGTGAAACTTGAGCCATACTACCATGATGGACAATGTCTAATGAGTTATGTGGGATCTCATTCACTTATACGCAATCACACAATCGAAGGTATTACAACTTTTATGCATAACCAACCTGTTCTTATTATGCTATCCTCGAGCTCAACACCTTTTGATGCACTGATGTGAATTCCATCAGTATTAGGGCTATGAGCAGATGCTATCACTTTGAGATGGGATGCAACAACCCGAAGACACTTGGTGAATGCCATGTGCATTTGTTGACTATTAACCACCACGAGGTTCTTGACTTTCAAATACTTGCACCTATGGAAAGTAATGGCCTGCATCATAGTTGTCATACCATATCAGAAAAATAAAATCATTGAGTGATTGCTAGTCTTCCCACAATGATAAAATTGGAAAGCAGAGACAATCAAATCAGTGGACCTAACAAGAATAACTCCAAAAACAAAGAATCACTAACCGTTGGAGCATGTCGGCATGGCTGCCATAAGACAATTTGAAGCCACAGTTAGTGCAAGTAACAGAATCTTTAACAGAAATAAGTATGAGGAGCAAGACAGCAGTACGTTTGTTGAGTTGGCCTTGCAAGACCGAGCCCACCATTTCTGTCCCATCCCATTGACTGTGCCTCCCCCTTCTATGGTAAGGTGGTTCACCCCATGGAAGTAGAGCCATTTACGTGGATTCAAACCATACCAGGCATCAGGATCTTCTGGTGCAACTATTTTACCAGAGATCTATTAAAATATAACCAAATAAAGTTAAAACAAGGAAATATAGCAAGAGCTTAGAAAGGATAATCATCTTGAAGAGCAAGAGAAATATGCAATATTTTGGTCTAATTAGATTATTTAGGGAACCTGAATAATTTTTGGAACGCACCTGTAAAATGACCTTTGACTGGCAAGGTCCGGCAATATCAATAGGATGAATCATAAAAGTGTTTCCAGCCGGAATTACAATCCTTGTTCGCCGAGAGAAAGAACAAGCTCGTTCCCAAGCATCTTCGAAAGCCTGAAAGCATTGTAGTACCATACTCAGGGCTGGACTTTAGAGAAATGTGATGTGGAGGAAATAATGATCATAAACAGCATATTTTTTTATGATAAAGAAATTGGGAATTTGCATTTTCGTATGATCCTTCACCAAGCCAGCTACAGAATGCCTATAGAAAGGGTAAATGTGTTTTCACCTATCTTTCCAGAAATAAAGCAATACTTGATTTTCTTTGCCAAAGAATGCAGGGAACCCCATCCCACCCTCCATGCCCTCAAAATAAAGTTCAAAGCAAAAAAGAAACAAAAAAAGGACTTAGTATTTAATGGTAACAATCTCAAAATTAACTGAGATTTCTAACATCCATTTCTTTCCTAGTTTTCCTTAACAATTAACAACAGTCTCTGAATAAACAAAATAATTCGGCTGATCGGCAGGTTTGAACTGTCTTCATGCTCCTCCAAATTTCCATCCAAACTTTAAACTATATTCTACAATGTTGTGAGTTCAAATTTACCCCCCCCCCCCCCCCCCAAAAAAAAAAAAAACTGTTTCATTTAATAATCACCATCTTCTGCAAGTGAAATTAACCATTACAAAAAACAAGGAATTTTTCTCAACAATCTTGAATATCCCAAAAAGCTCACATAAGCTCTAAGCAATGATGTTATCTAATTAAACTCGATCCTCTAAACAAATCTCTCAACCACAAGCAGCCATGGTTTTCAAAGAATATCTTTATCATTCGAATCTAATAAGACACCTCAACTGCATTATTAAATCATTCACTGAATTCAAATAACTTCGCCTACACTTGGGCTTATTTGGCAACAGAGATGAGATATAAGATTCTTAAAACTATCAAAACTTCTCATAACTCCATTTCCAAATATCACCCAAACACAACACTTTTCAATTTCAAATCTTCAACATTTCTATCTAATTATTACTTATTCGTTATTCAAACACGAAATTAAAAATAATTTTTACAAAATTCAATACAACTTTTACAACTTCAAAACAAAAATAATATTAAGATATAGTTTTTTTAATTAATGATATTTTATTCTACCTTTTCACTTTCCTTTCACAAAAAAAACATCGCAAATCATTTTACTTTACAGAATTATGAGATATCAAGTGTCTAAACGAGCCCTTAATGTATGTAATTATGAGATGTGATTATATGAAGCTAATTAGTAGGTGAATCGACTACCTTGGTATCATCATGGAGACCGTCGCCTTTTGCACCAAAATGACTAAGAAAAAGAACCCGTTTGGATTTGGGTCTGATCGTGGTCGACCCAGGTTGTGGGAGCAGTAACAGAGAGTCGAAACCTTCTACATGTATAAGATTGGAGGTCAGAAATATGAATGTGTGAAGAAGAAAGGTGAGGCATGTCGAAGATGAAGAAGATCTCAGGTTGGTCATGTTCCCTCCGACATGGAAGGAGAAATTTGAACAAGTTGGAATCTTATCTTCAACAGTGAGTGATATTTGGAGAATCTGGAAAGACGCGCTGCGCACCCCTCTTCAAAAGTTACAAACTTTATTCGCGCCCGCGGTTAACCATACGCCGTTCATTTGTTTGCTCGTTCAGGTACTCCATTGATGGGACCATGAGTCGACTAAAGGTGCTGCTGAGTTGAAATGAGATATATGTAAAGCAAGTTAAGACGAATTATGTAATTTAAATAAAATATTATTAGAATTTATGTTCTAATATTGTTATTATTTTTTTATTTTAAAAAAATATATTATAATAATAAAAGATGAGACGAAATAATTTCTACTTCAAACCGAGCCTAAGATGATTATACCAGATTACCAGTACCTGTACACCCAATAATAGACATTTTCTTGCAAATTTGTAATATGTGTACTCCCTAGGCTGTGACACCCTGCCCTTCGAGAAACGGAGAGAGCCTAGACCGTCTGGTATAATCATCTTAGGTCATTTTGAATATAGTTACGTGGATTTGTTTAGTTAGGTCATTTAGAATAAAATGATTTGTATCATCTTAAGGGTGTAGGAAATTTCGCAGACTCTCTCTCTTTAAAGAAAGTAAATCTGAAATTTATATGAATTTTTATTTTTATTTTTTAACTTTTTTAATTATATATTGCATTATATTTCAAAAAGAATATTAGTGGTTTGCATACCGTAAAATTGTATTTAAAACATTACTCTTTAAATTAATGTTAATAACTTAATCATATATGACTGAAACTTAGCTGTAATACTAATCAAATTAGATGCATAACAATCAAGAAAATGATATTATCCTCCATGATTTTGCTCTCTCATTTGACTACTTGTGTATTTAATTTTTTTTTTTTATTTAATGATTATGAAAGTAAACATTCGTATATTTTTATTTTTTAAAAATATTTAAAAATTAAGAAAAGAAGAAGTATTCGACCTAAGGACAACGGCATAGTTGCAGCTGTAGTCCCTTAAAATTAAAAAAAAAAAATTTATAATAATTATAATAATATTTTAAAATATATATAATATTATTTTCTCTTTTATCATTATTTATCAATAAAACAATAATTAAACCATAAGACTACAAGCCCAACGCAACCAATCCAAAATCAACTACGCTGTGTCGGCGGGATTGAAAGAAGCCAGTTTATTTTGACAAGCAATCCAAAGGAAACTTCCTAGCCCATAATTGAAGCCGTATTTTTGCAGCCCCAACTCTTGTAGGCTTGTGGATTACGACAAACAGTAGTAGTCGTTAAAAAGATAAATAAAAGAAATTATTAAGAAGTCTTAATACTCCACATCTCCATTTAATTAACATATCATTTATTATTTTATTTTAATATTTAAGTAGGTGTATTTAAATAGTTAAAAAGAAAAAAGAAAAAAGAAAAAAAAAATCACATGTTAATTAGTTGAAAATGTGTGGTGTAAAGTTTTTCTGTAGAAAAAATAGTCTTGGATTTTTTATTTAGAACTTGTAATAGAAAAATTATACTCAATAGACCCATACAACATTCCTGCTAAGAAAAAAATAAAAGAATTATCTACTCATTAAACATGTATTGTAAGACTGTTGAATAGAGTAACTCTTTATAAAATGTAAAATCTTCGAAAATTTATATTTAGAAGCCTTACACCAAACACCTGTTATTATATTTTTATCATTTTTCGTTCAGTAAATCTGTGGTGTAAGATTGTTGAGTAAAATAAGTCATGATTTTAAAAATATATATATATATTGATATTATTCCCATTACAATTTTCTAGTAAATAATTTCTTAATTAATTTCGTTCCACCATATAATTAATTTTGAATACTTATATTTGAACATATTTACACCCCACGTATTTACGTTATATAATTTAATTTTAAAAATATTTAAATTATGAATCTTATAAATTAAAATATATCGTATAAATGATATGTGGTATAAAGAATTTCTAACTACACTACTAATTAATTAATTATATGCAAAATCATAACTCTTTATCTCTACTCTAATTTTTCTCTCCATTTTACCTTGTCCCTCCCATAAAAATTATCCGTTCATAGGAAGGAAGGAGGCTGGTGCTTCGGCTCCACCCACTTCCTTATTCGTCAGCCACGACTATGCCTTTTACTGTTTTTCACTTTTTTCTGTGAATTTTTCTTGTTTCTTTATGTTAGTACCGTCCAACACTAATATATTGCTTTCCAACGACATAGGGCCACACGTGCCCCACCAACAACTTTTTTAGGCCCCGATCTTCATGCGCGACTTATGTCACGAGTGAAATTCACACACAGTCACCCCTCCAAAAACTCGTTGTCGCCTGCTCGCCTCTTTCTAATAATGGAGCATGGCCTACATGCGTTACAACTATTAGTATCGATTGCAACCTTATATAGCATGATATAGCAAACACACATTCGTTGCGGTTTCCAACTGCAACCTTATAATCCACTCATCAGATCATGACAAAACAATCTCCAAGCTATCTTCTCTTTTTAATAAATGAGTGAGAGTCATTAGTTTGACTTTAATCATCTATTTTATTTTATTTTTTATCTTTTATGTTTGTGTTGTATTATGTGTTAGCTTTTGAAAAAAGTGTAAGAGACTCTCACTCCACTCAAAATTATATCTTGTAATATTTTGATTTATCTAATAGAATGTTAAATTTGCCTAGAAAAAAAAATAATAATTAATTATACGGTTTGTGAATCTGTCATCAGTTGCTCCGGAAGGGTAGTATGCAAGGAGGAGCTGGGCTGGGCTTAAAAGGGAGGTCCGGCCTAGAAACTAATCGGGACCAGGGTGTATCAACTGAAGATAATCTCCCGCGTAATCAATTAACGTTTCTCTTATTGATTTGTTTACGATAATCAGCATAAATTAATTGTTTGATTTATGTACTTTAATCTTAAATAATAAACAAAATTTGTTCCTCGCAGGCAGCTCCCATCTCAAATAATGAGAAGAAAAAAAAAAGGACAATCAAAGTCTAATGTTCCTATTGAAAAAGTTCAAATATGGTTGCGGGAAAGGCCTTGATTGACGGCAAACAGGAGGAAAGCAGGGAAAATGTTATTTATCCCGTTTCCAAATGTCATCTCGTTTTCAATTTTATTTATTTTTTTCAGTTTTTTTACATGAGTTTTAAATAAATATTTTTAAATAATATTATGATTTTTTTATATTTTCATAATTTTTTTGCATGATTTTTTAATATATTAAAATATTATTTAAAATTTTAAAAATATTGTAATATTATTTAAAAAATTATGTAAAAAAAACGTTAAAAAAAATAATTTGAAAACGGAATGGGATCCGGACGTTTGGGATCGCGGTAACTAGCACTGGCCGGAAAGCAGATGGTCCAATTTGACTGCTGTCGTGTCCATAACACGTTGCGTTGCGTTGCGTGGCGTTGCGTTATCACAGCCAGATGGATGGATGGTTGAGGTTTTTTTTTGTATTTTTGAAGGGAGATGTTGGGGATTAGTTTGTCTAATTTTTATTAAAAATAGTTTATTAATAAAATTTAATAAAAATATTAAAAAATTATTAAAAAATAAAAAATAAAAAAATACAATAAAAAACATAATAAAATAAATAAAAATAAAAATAAAAATAAAAATATAATAAAAAAATAAAATAAGATAACTTAAATGGATATTCGGCCTCAACTCAGACGGTGTCAGTGCCGTTGGCGGTGGGCTACACTGCCCATCCTATCGTAACCGCCGACGTCTGGCCACTACATCCGTGCAACGGCGAATTCTGGCAACCTTCAACGTGCCACACGTAATCTTAGATTCGTTTCGGACCCGTTGTTCACCGTCGATAAAGACGTTGGCATCCGTTTTTTAAGAGAATCGGACAGACCAATCCTCAATATTTTTCATATATGAATTGTCTATATTTGTGTAGTGTTTGACTGTTTGTATACTTTATAAGTATAAGTATTGTTTCTAAAAAAAAAATTACAAAACCCTTTATTTAGACACGGAAAATAAAAGTAGCAAAAATTCTTTTAAGTCCATTTATAAAAATTTGTTCCGAATCATTTTGTTTGTGGTTTGGTTTGAGGGTTAATTTGTTCCGATTGTCGTTACGGTGTGTTCATTTGTTGAGAGTATCCCATATTGTTTTTTAATTTTTAATTTTATTTTTGTTACTGTTGTTGTTGTTGCCGCCGCCTACAATGATTAATTACGTTGTTGAAATTTAAGGTGGAGATGAGTGGTGATGATGATGATAATGTCTTGCCGTTGCCAAGATCGACCAAATTCCATAATTGAAGATGAAAGTCGCTTTTTCAATGATTAATTGTTATTTTAATCCTCTTTCAGCGTTATGTGAATGGCGGTGAGTCGACCGAAAGGGATCCCTTTTCAAATCAACATTAAATTTTTTTCGTTTAGATTTAGACATAAAATAAAATAAAATTTAATTTAATTTAAAATTAAATAAAATATTATTTTTAATATAATTATTATTTTAAATTAAAAAATAATTGAAAAAATTAAATTATTTATTATATTTTATATAAAAATTAAAAAATATATAATAATAAATTTAAAATAAGATGACCTCATCTTACAATTCAACCCAGTCCTATTACTTAATTTCTATTAGACAAATCAATGGTTGGATGGTGAGCAAGGAGGGGTGCATCATAGGCCACGAAATTCAAACTATAAAGAATAATAATTGAGAAAACCTTACAGTCCGTCAAGCTTATAGACCAAAAGAAGAAGCCCGCCAATAATGAGAAGACGTGTTCCGCCGCACATCTTAATTTTAAGAGACCACGATGCTTAGGATTACATGAGTAAGGCCCCCAGCGTAGGATGCATATGCTGCCCCTCCCCTTCCCTTCCTCTTTCAACCTTGTTAATTTCTCTCTGTACAATGCCCAAACTTATTTCCAAAACACCAACGAAAAAGAAGAAAACAATTGGCATCAACCTCCAACGCATCGCTCGATTTTCTTTCTCGACCACAACCATTGGATTTGATTTTCTTTCAACAATTCTACAAGTTGTTCTTGAAGAAACCTAACGATCCAATTCTAACAGATGACGAAATGGGTTTGCTATTGCTTGACTTGTTCTTGAAGAATAAAAGGGCTTCAATTTTTTAATTTTTATCTCTCTGCTTGTTCTCTGGTACAATACTCTATGCTTCTACTGAGATGGAAGTCCATTAAAACGATTTAAAAAAATATTAATCGTAGTGAATCAAGAGCCTTGAAAGTTCCAAAAATTTTCAGAGAGAGGAGGAGACGCAAAGGGAACTCGGGTGGAGAAAAAAAGAAAATATGAGAGAGAGAGAGAGAGAGAGAGAGAGAGAAAGCGCCGCTGACGAAAGGGGAAGAATGCCCTTTGACCACACAGATACACAAGTACCACACAGAATTTACTTTCAACTCTCTTCCCCTCTTTTCGTCTTCGTCAAGTATCCCTGTTATTCATCCCTTTTACTTCCCCAACAAAATAGTCACAAGTTTCGCTAAAATCAGCCTCCCAAACTCCTTTAAAAGAAAACCCAAAATTTACAAGATAAAAAATGGGTGTCAGAAGTTTTTTTTTATTTTTAATCTAAATTGCAATTGCAGTTCTCGACTTACTTGGAAAGGAAGAACGAAGAGAAAATAAGGAAAGGGTAGGCCTGTTCATCTGAGCAGGGAATAATCCAATCCAGTTTAAAATTTTATTTATTTGTTAATATATATTTTTTTAATTTTTTTAAAAATATTTAAGAAAATTTTGAATTCAAGTTTAGAATTTTCAAATATGAAAGTCAGATGAAACACTCCTAAGAGAGGGTTGACCATAATGTGATTGTATGTGGGCATATCTACTGGCTGTTTTGTAAGACGTCTGATATGGCAAAATATTAGTAGAGAGTTACTTTTATTTGAAATTAAGTCGGACCAGCGAGAAACGTTACCCATAATATTTATGCTCATATGGGTGAGCAATGCTGCTTACCCATATTAATTAAAACTTTATTTAGATTGCACATTGCTAGCAAATACAGATCGTATTATATATATTAAATATATTTGGAAACATTTACACTATACACCATCTATATATATATATAACATAATTACATATATATATTGTATAATATGTATTAAAAATTTCGTGCGTTTTTATCTTGGTCAATTTAAATGTTAAAATTCGAATAAAAAAAAATCTAAACCTCAAATTGATATAATAATTTAAATAACATTCCACTTCAAAATTTGAGTATAAGATAAGGATGTTGACTTTCTCGTGTTCATGATATGGTATTAAATATATGAAAATTATAAAATTATTAAAAAACTGGTTTGAAATTTTACATTACAATTCAAGTTCATGATGTATGTACTAGAATATTCGAAATATAGAAAAGAAAAGAAAAGAAAACACGGAAGAAAGATGGTCCCATTTGATGGATAACCACGAACTCAAATAATTGTGTCTTGGAAATTAATTAATTATTTATGTAAAAAAATGGTATACCTTATAATTAGTACACATATTATGTGTGCATGTCGACTTTTAATGGACAAAAATATGTCTACATTGATCATCTGATCATGAGGTTCAATGTACATGCATGCAGATGTTATTTTCTCACACGAAGAGCTTTCTCAACACGAATAAATTGCACGATTATCGCAATATTAATATTCTCGTGATATCACGAGATCAATAATTATTTTGAAAATTATTTAATATTAAATTATGAGCTAGCTAGCAGCTTATGGAAAGGTAGTTGAGCTTAATATTTGAAAAACAGCCTGAATCTTGGTTTGAAAATTAGTTAAAGTCTAGCTGCAACAGCCAATGGGTAGCCAGAAGAATAGACTAATCATGCTTTGAGTCATCTCATGATCATGATCGTGATCATCTGCTAGCCAGATGATGATCACCTACAATAAATTAACCACCATGAGAAGCTTATAATACCTACGTCTGCTAGTTTAATTGTATCGATCTCTTGGGCTTGGGTGAGGATTAGAACTTAACAAAAGTCAGTCTCCAATACTTAATATCAATCCCATTTTAATGGAGGGCGTATGATTTGTAAGGACATCATGATAGGTAGACTCCTATATAAGAGAAGTACCAAACTCTCGTCACGTACTAGAAGTGTCCTGTTTAATTAAGAACCGGGCCTGGGATGGAAGAGGAATCGTTACTGGCCAGGAGAGAAGCCGATATATATATATATATATATATATATATGCACGTGAGAAATATTTTAGTCACAAATTAGATTTACACAAAATTAGTAAATTTATAAATTGATGTGATTTGATATAATAATACGTCATATTGTAAACTTATTTTTATTATAAGGTAGATTTAAAGAATTACATGAAATTACATAAATTTATAGATTATATGTGTATATTCTCTTGGTTACATTTGGATAGTAAGGTAGTTTCAAATATTCTATAAATAATAGTGAAAAAATAATATTAAAATATTAAATAATAGTAAAAAATAATGAAGTGGTAATAATAATAATAATAATATAATAAATAATAATAAAATATTCCAAAAATATTTGAGAATAATTCATTAACCAAATCTAGTATGTAGATATTGTACCGGCCGGACTGTGATATCTCCTTTCAGCCTAACTCTAATGATATTGTTAGGTTTGGAATTTTGGATGTTGAGAGTATTTGAGAGTGTTTGTGAATAATAATAAAAAATAATAAAAAAGTAATGAATAGTAATAAAAGTATATGAAAAGTAATAATAAAATAAAAAATAATAGTAGAAAATGTTTGAAAATATTTTATTTAATTTAAGACGTCAGAAAATATAGCATCGGAAGTAGTAATGCTATTATGACCACTCTATTTAACATATTTTTTGACATCTTTTGACACTTTTTACATTTTGATTTTTTTTTAATTTTTAATTTTATCTAATAATTAAAGAAATGATTATTAATATATAGATATTTTTTCATATTTTTTAAAAATATTGAAATACAATAAAAAATATGAAAAAAATAGCACTATACTAATAATTATTTCCTTAATTATTAAATAAATTTTTTTAAATATATATATAATATAAAAAATATATATCAAAAAGAATAAACATAATAGCATTACTCCTAGCATCGGTGATTCGGTACGCCACTCTTTTGGCGATCCGAAGAACCCCAAAACTTTTCTGCAAAATGAAGTGCATCAGCAGATTCTCCTAATGTTCTGACTTTTCACTTTCTCTGATCAGATAGTCAGAGGGACACATCAGAGATTCCCATTCACAGCAATCAGCATAAACACTCTCTCTCTCTCTCCCTGTTTGTCACGGAAAAATTTCAATAAACCATAAGAGATATAGACCCAATTAAGAAAGGCTAGGCCACGTTATTTAAGACGTTGTACATCCGAAGTTCCAGATCGAGTCCACCTTTGAATAATCAAAAACGAAAACGAGAAAAATAGAAATGTAATAAAGGAGGAGATCGAGAACCCAATCGATGGTTGCTTTGTACGGAATTAAAATTCATCATGAAGATCAAGAGGGGAAGAAAAAGAGGCAGCTAGCAGATATATACAAATAATTACATCCATCCAAACCACAAAAACCTTCCATCTCCAAGATCTATGAGAAACAAAACATCAAACATGACAACAGATAAGTAACAAATATGCAATTTAGACCGGTCCAAAGCATACTTAATTCGTCTGTCTGTCTAGATGATCTTTTAATTTGGTTTCCAAAACTCTTAATTACATACGTACGTCTCACCTATATTAATGATCATGATGAGATGAACTTAACCCCTACAGATCAGCTAGAAATTAACGAAAAAAATATACCATGAATACTATTAAAGAACCATGTTACTCCACGAAGACCGGAATATCCCGCCTCCGGTCACCGGTAAACACCGAATTACCTTGATCCATGCTTAACAGCCGGCTTTGTCCTCCTACCCTTTTTCCCCGTCTTTCCGAAAGCACTGCAAAATCCACACGCAGAGACCTTAGGCGAAGGTGGCTCGATCGCCGGGGACACCTTTCCGGTTCGGTATCCGCGTGCTCCGCCGTTCGATCGGCTGCGCTCGATGGTGTTGGTTGCTCCAACGTCGGTTCTTGATGTCTTGATATCTTTGATATCGGGCTTGATCTCTAGCTCCTGTTGTGCTTCTTGTGCAGCTTGTTCGCGGTCCGACGCAAATCTGTCTTCCCATACAAGCCCTGATGAACCTTGTCTCCTAAACGAAATCGCAGATCTTTGCAAACCTGCCATACCGGCCTTTCCCTTTCTCGATCTCTCTGTCTCCCTCTCTGGATCTTTCTTAAGCTATATGTGAAAAAATAAAGGTTTTGTGTATATAGATATAGGAAGATGAAGAGTAAGGGAGGTTCATATATATGAAGAAGGTTTGGTTTAAAAGACATCGAGCAGGTTAAAATAAAAAAGCAGCAGGTAACAAGACAACTTGGTCAACATCCTTCTTTGTTTTTTTTAAATCCGTCTTTCTGTTACAACAATGATAGAATACTAAGAGAGGTAGGTTTGATTAATTTCATTGACTACTACTATATACGAATGGCATATACTCATTTCTATATTTTATATCATGCAGATTATTGAAATTTATTAGCTAGTAATTTTGTGAATTAGTACAATATTTATGTTGAAATAATAGATTAAATTATGTTGTCCAATCCTGTATTTACATGATCTGTTGTTGAGAATAATTTAATCAATTTGTCCATTTAAGTAAATATAGACACGTAAATTATATAAAATGAATTACATTTGATTAATAAGAATAAGAAAAAAGAAAAGATTATAAAATAAAAAATAATATTATTTATTAAAAATCTTAGTTAGCTTCTGGGATTTGTCCTTTGGGTTTGACGGTTAATGCATTTTATTTTTTTAATATTTAAAGAAATTACCATTAATAAAATTTTCTATTTTAAAAATATATAATATTGAAAATAAAATAAACTAACGGCCTGCCCGATATGTATTATGAACTGAGTTGCCCTGTAGGCTGTAACATTGTCTTTAGACGTTATATATATATTCATAATCTGGTTGATAACGAGCGTTTCATTTGCAACTAAAAAGAGGAGCGTGATTGAATTTGTTAATTTTTTATTTATTTTGTCCACCGAGGCTGACCTGACCTCTGCCGGCCTGCTCATGATCTTGATCAATCACGCTCGTGATATTTAATTTGTAGCAGTAGAATATACAAATGATGCATAATTATTTTTTAAAAAATAAATAAATGTAAAATTTTTATGATAAAAAAAAGAATTTTTTAATAATAAACTTTACTCTATTTTAAAATAACTGTACAACATTTAAGCATTTTATGACTATACATAATATTGTTGCATGATCTTTTACATAGGTGCAAATAATATTAATAATAATAATAATTGATGCAAAGTCTAGGCGCCTTGTTTTCATTATTAAGTACTTATTACTTAAATAATTAGCACAAAAGATTATATTGATGAAAAATAAAAATATTTACGAGAAAAAATATTAAGATATAAAATAAATAATAAAAATTATTCTTTTTAATCAGTTTAAAATTTTAAAATAAGTTGTGATTTTATATAGTATTAAAATAAAGATTTTAAATCTGAATTTTGATTTTATATTTTATTTCAATTAATTAAATATTTTAAATGTTAGATCATTTATTAAGAGAGAGTTTGACGGCCTATAGATAAAAATAAATAATAAAATATTTATTTTTTATAAATTTAAATTTTTAAAGCAGGTGAAGATTTTAAAAACTAATAACATTACTCTTTAAAGACGTTTGGACGCTTCGAAGAAGGGACACTTGCATGAGTTGCAGCTGGCAGGTACGTACGTTTAATGGAGATGTGCACAAATTTCTTACATGCGAGGAAACAGCTGCGGGGCCTCATCACCACCGATAAATTAAAGGCAATAATACCCATATTTACCTGCTCCCCCCGGAGTCATAAATTTCTTTCAAATTAATCGATCTGGTCCTTCTTCCTTCAAACATGGCAACTCGACCCGGTCATTGTTTCATTGATTACTCATGGAAGTCAAAGACCTGAAATTAATCTCTTACATATTTTATTGAATATATATTATAAATAAGGTCGGTAATTCGGATTCCATTGAAAAAATAAATAAATAAGTACCAGACAATAATAATTGGCCATCATACCCTTTTAATATACTCATGATTGGGGTCTTGAAATTTGGTAAGCTACCATGATCAAGACAAAGAATTCGGCTCACTATTTTAAGTCTAAAACATCATCAAACGCCCATTTTAATGTGCCTTCACCGTCATCATGCATCAGTACGTACTTATTAACAGTACTATCGTCAAGTTAAAAAATGAAGAACGAAAAATAATAACATACACTACCAAAAAAATAAAAATATGATTATTTAATTATAATTAAATAATTATTTATAATTAATTTTGATTATAAATAATTATTTAATTACAATTAAATAATTACAAATAAAAAATTTTCTTATAATGATATATCCATTCATTTTTTTGTCATGATGATCATTGTTCAAATATGATTAATCGATGCAACATATTACTGCAAGGTGGGCCTTTTAGCAAGTCAATTTGACCCAAATAATGCAAATAATTAAGAAATCAGATCTTCAATTATGATCAGGTCTAGTTGTAATCAAACTTTAATTTCCTTGCGTTGGGTTTATTTTTTATCGGAAATAAGTGGGAGGATGTACTTCAAACTCAAATAATATTAATAAATAAATTGAACGAATACATTTTAAAAATATAATACAACTAATTCAATTATTTATTCTTATCAATTTTAAATTTTAAAATAGGTAGTGAGATTTAATTATTTATCAATTAAATTGAGAAGGATTTAGCGTATCATGAGATCATAAAATATTATTGGTGCCAATAAAGGTGATAACAATAATTCGATGATAATGATAAGAGGATAGTGATAATGTTGGGTGAAAAAGGCAACGTGATGATGATGATGCATGATTTGTCGATCATCATCGAGTGGTGGCAGCTACAATTGTTACTGACTATGATGTTAATGTTGACAATACACGATATGATCATAATTAAGTGGTAGTAGGTACTGATTGCATACAAAATAATTATGATCATGATATATCTTTTTAATTAATACACGCATTTTATATCATCTGAATTTTAAATTCAAAAATTTAAATTTAAAAGATGAATAATTTTCTTAAACTTTTTAAATGAAAGTAAAAGTCAACAATAATGTCAAAAAAAATTTAAGATTAGATTGGTCAAAATTAAATTCGGATGAACAGACTTACCAACTTGCTATAAAAGTAGAGTTTAGATCGATATAAATGATTGGAAAATATCAAATAAACCTAATTTTGTAATATTTTTTAAATAACAAAAATAAAATCTATCTTTTTATTTTAAACAAGGCGAATAATGGAGATTGAAAACTCTCCAAAGCTACGAGTTTAAAGCAATATTTTCTCAAAACCACTTATCTAAACAAACTAAGCACCACGTAATAGCACAATATAGATACCACTACGTAGCTAGGGTTTTTAATGCTATGGTGGTGTCAAGTACTAGAGGGTCAAGTTCAATTGAGGTCCACATCTTTGGACTTTTAAAGTGTTAGACACGAGTATGGCGAGCAATTCGTGTTAAAGGTTGTGTTGAGTTCGGCACATGTCAAGTCGAACTCATACTGTACTACATGAACTGATTATAAGTCTAGCCCATTTATTTAAACAAGTTATAAGATTCCTTAACCACAACTAGTTAACATTGGGTTTGTTTTGGATTACGCTGTATTTATGACAAATAGTTTATAATGGGATGATTATTTGCAACGAGAATATATTCATTTTCATAAAAAGTAATTATTATAACTGAAAACAACCGATACCAAATAAGTTTTTTTTTTTTTTTAATGATAGTTTTCAACTTTGGATATAACTTGATTTTGAAATTTTGAGTTTGGATGGTATAATATGGTCCATTACTCTAATTCGAATAATTTAGATGCCATTTAGATAGTGAGTTAGAGTGAAAAGTTAAAAATTAAATTAAAAATTATTATTATTATTTTATTTAATAAATTTTGAATTTTTATTATATTTTATATCAAAATTTTAAAACATTATTATTATTAAATAAAATAAAATAAGATTAATTATTCAATCCTCAATACAAACGGGAGTATTAATAAAAAAACGGCATTCGACAAACTTGCACACGTACGGTCTGTCCAACCAGGAGAAACTCAAATTTTTTTTTTCGTAGAGAAGTGACATGCCGCAATCTGATCAAGCTTCTGATCTATGCCCAAATAATACTACATATTAGTAATACTACATTTATTTTTATTTTTTGTAGTGATTAAATTATAAGTAATACTACATATTAGTAAATTTGTGAACAAATTTATATATGAATACATATTTATTGGTTACTTTCAATTTATAAACCAATCTAATTAACCATATTAAATAAATATGTATATTGGTATGCAGAATCACTTATAACAAAAAAAAAAAATTATATTATAATAATTCTACGTATAATTTGACTAATATTTATTACTGAAGATATATTGGTACAATGACTAGTAATTATTAAAACAACAGATTCGAATTCAGGACCTGTCAAACAGTATCAAAAGCATACAAAAATATTTATTAAATTATTGTCATCCTCTGTTGTCTTGATTGCTTGCTTGCTTGCATGTGACTTGTGAGAGGGAAAACAGCCAAATAAGTTTTAGTCAATTCTTCGTCCGCATCTGTTCTTTAATCGGGGGAGCAAAATGTGAAAAAAAAAATGTTAAAAGATTGGCGTATTTGTTTGCTGGAACGTGTTCAAGTTTTCATTTCCCTTCAAAATAAAACAAACCCTTTCCTTTCCAATTAAATAAATAAATAAAAAATGGGACTTCCTAGCCTACCATCCAACAAGTATAAATTTCGTGTAGGAAAAAGAGGACCCCGTGGTACGATACCATCCAAATATAATGGAGAATATATGTAATTAGGGTGTAATTGCGCCAATTCTACTCAACAATTTTATGACACACACACACATATATTGATGCATGTGATGCTTTATTTTGATTCTTTTATTTTTTTTTTCTCTCATTACGTGTGTAATGTAGAATTGCTAAACATAATTTTTCATATAATTATATGGAGTTGACACTTGGCATACATAAATTTTGTGATGCATTTTTTATCCAAAGATGTTAACTCAAAAGTACTAATTTGGTTGATTCCAAAAAGGATGGGACATATCTAAAATCTATATCAAACCATTATTATTTTTCTACTTGCAAATTACGGATCATGTGAACGGTTTATACTACAAAATTTAGAAAATTGTTTTGAAGTTTTCAATTCTATTGCATTTCCTTCTAAACTAACAATTAAAACAATAAACAAAAAGCAATCTCGTGGATGGCTGCTAAATTATATATCATAATTGTAAAAATAGAGATGTCAAATCGTGTCAACGAATTATATTTGTGTCATGTCAAAACATCTATATTATACTATATAGGTCAATTCTAATAGATTCATTAAGCTTATCGTATAAAAATCTTAAATCTTAATACGATCTGTTAACATAACGTATCGTGTCGTATCAACTTGTTAGGACTTATTAGTGAATAAATATTATGAACGAAATAAATTAACACAACAAAATATGATATGTTCCAACCTGTTTATATAAATGTGTTGAATATGTCCGATATTAACCCGTTTGACTTAATTAAACTTAGCATAATTTTATATAAATATTAAAATCACAATATCTATAAAAATTATAACACTAAATATGAGTATGAATTACAATCTAAACAAAAAAATATCGAAATTAAAATTCTAACAATTTTACTTTTAAATATAAATGTATACTTGTAATTTTAACTTTCTTAACGTATCATAACGAGTCAAAACAGTTTGACCCGCTATTAACCGTAAAACAATCATATCGTAACAAGTCAACCCATTTTGATTCAAAATCTATTAATACTAAACCATAATCCACTATTATTGTGTCGTATTCGTATTTAATTAATGGATCGTGTAATATATTATCATCCTTATGCAAAAGTCATCACATATTTTTTTTTTAAATATGAATATGATCATAAAAATCAATCATTAAAATTATTTATTAAATATTAACTTACGGTGAGACGATATTCTGTAATAAAATAACATATAATACCCATCTATAATTTAAAGAGAAATGTATAATCCACACAAATTGATAACGTTGAGTCGTACAACTCTAACTCTAATATTACAAAAGAACAATTCACGTAAATTAGTTTGAAAAACTCATTTTGGAAACTTTCTGTATAGCCGCACAACTTATCTAATCCAAAATTATTTAAAAAAGAATGTTAATTCTGCCACTTCGCTCCTTAGTGCCAAAGATTGCGTGTTTTTTTAATATTTATTCGCAATGGGACAGGGGTTAAACGAATCAGCGTCTTACATGTGTTTTGTTCGAATGAAAATGCAAGGCGGGTCAAAAAACCTGACCCTAGCGTCTAGATCCAAACAACCACCTGATTTTAGCGGCTAATTTGAAATTCTTATCTCAGCTAATCCCGCCAAATGTCCCCAAAAACAAAACCAACGAACCACAGTGGCAAATCCAATCCCTCTCCCCTGCGGCTGTCTCCCCACGCACAGGCATTCTCACTTTCCAATCTTAAAGTCCATTTTCTATTTCCTCTACCAAAATATTTGTAATATTATCGCTCCATCTAATTCCAGATTTTTTTCACTTCGCGTATATAATCGTGTATGTATATGTGTATGTGTATGTGCGTACTCATACTTGTATGTATGTGGATTTGTTACTGTGTTTATGTTGGACGACTGGCTGTTAAGATTTTCGCATGCAGAAGCATTGTTTGATGAAATGTTTCAATGAACGTAGGTTTATGCAAGGGATAGTTCTGGTGGATTTGAGGACGAAGATTTAGTTGGTTTTCTTTCAGTTGAAATATGTATGGGAGAAATGCGTTCCAACTGGTGAAAGAACTTGCAAATGGCGAAAAGGGGCAGTTCACACATTACAACGTAAGACTTGTTGCTTGGCTATAGACAGGCTGTACTGTAAAAGGTTTTGGCCATCTTGTATCTACATTTGTGCAAAGATTTTGACAATGAGCAGATGATGCTCCATCTTTTCAATATTTGTAAGACTCAATTGTCCATGCACTCTTTGGTAACTCTTAAATTTATCCTAGTGCTTGTAAATTGAACGGAAGTGTAGAAGTTAATCTTCAAATTCTGATGTGTTCTTATAACAGAAGAAAATAAACATGTTTCTCAAAATTAAACTTTCTGACTTGCCTCAATTTTTTGGAGCCTCTGAGCCTAGATAAAGATAATGTTTTGTAAGCCAACTTTTTTTTTTCCTTTTTTGGGAAGTTGCAGTAGCACATGCCATATGAAAACATTTTTAAGCTCACATGTGACAATACTTAGATTGTCTATATTATTGATCATGTTTAAAAAACTTCTTCAGATAAAATAATGTGAACCGTTTCATTTGATCGCATGATGCATACCCATCTCATATTCAACCTTCTTAAGGGTTCAAGACTCTCACTTTCTTCTGTCTCCCTCTTTTCAGTTATTCTTCATGACCATTACTATATATTGTTTCCCTATTTACCACGATCATGTAGAGTGACTTGTTTGATCAAGTGACTGCAGAATGTAGTCAACATCACCTTGAGCTTCAGTCTTTGGTAAGGTAATCTTATTTTCCTTATCTGCTTCTCGCAGCTCCTTCATTTGTTGCTCTATTCTATTTCCAATTTCTTTATTTGGAATTCTACTTATCATTTTTTTTAATATATGTAATTCTGTTCCAGAAGATAATATATTCTGTCTCATCTTTTGTCCTCAACGCATTTGTTTTTGTATCTTTTATCCCAAATATATGATTATGAGCTTTGGCATCGTCACTGTTCAGGAAATTAACCCCTAAAATCCTTATTGATAAACTCATCCTTAATAGTGTGCTGCTACTACTTTCATTTCTTCTATATTGAATCAGAGGCTAATTCTTCCTCCTTTCTTTGCCCTCAAGATTTATGGCTGTGAATCCTTATCACTCCTGTTCAGTTTCTAGAACTCTATCAGAAATTCAGATCTGAGTATAGAATGCTAATCTCAGGTCAAATAGTGTGAAAAAACACCATTGCTTTTTCTCATAATATGTTCCTTCTTCTAACAACTCATAGATGGGAACAAATGATACACATCAGCAATTAATGCATATTTGATGCATACATTCTATATACAACATTTTTAGATTAGTCTTCTTTAAATAATGTAAAGGGAAAGAGAGTTATCACTTTTCTAGAAATGGTAGTTGTAATCAAGAGATAATTTTGAGTTTCTGCTTCCTTTTTCCTTGCGGCAGGGGTGACTGGTTCACATTCCAACATTGTTTGTTTTTGAATATTCAATATATTATATCTGCCCTCTTCTTAAATGTGTTAGATCCCAAATCAACTATATTTTTTTTTTATCAAGTTCATAAAAATTACCAACTATAGTTTTCCGATACTAGCAAAATTGGCATTTTGAAATTCTGGTTACTCATTAGTTAAGAGTTTATTTTTGGGGAATTTCTTTCATTGGCTGACTATTTACATCTCTATTATCCCTTTTATTTGCAATGGTAAATAGCAGCAGTTTAGTTTTGGATGGCTCACATGGCTCATATATCTTTATCTTACTGCAGAAAGATCCGAGAAGAAGGACTAGATGTCCAAACAATTAGAAATCCAGAACACTACGGAGCGCTCATCCACCACCTTTCTTTAGCTCGCAATAAGCGCTGTTTAATGGCATATGTGTAATATTTCTTGCTTGCCGCGTTTGTTGAGCATATTACCAGCATCTACCTGATTTTTTAAAGGTTTATATCTTCACTAGTCGTCAAGGTTATGGTTTTATAACCATGCAGGTACAACAGAGCAGAAATTATAAGAAGTTTGATATGGGAGGTAGGGCCTGTGCTTCCTCAAGAAATTCAAGAGAGAAAAAGTCACACAGAGGAAGAGTTTTTTAAGAGGCATTCTGCAGCTTTGCAATCATATATGTCAAGACTTGACCTTGATCTGACGGTGGTAATCTCTCTCTCTCTCTCTCTCTCTCTCACACACACACACACACAAACAAACACATATTAGTTTATATTTTGGTGATTTCACGAGAAGGGCACCATGATACGTCCACTTTTTTTTATACACCATGATTCTATATGTGTCTTGTGTTTGGCAGGATATGGTGCCACTCAAAGATCCTTACATCCAGGTGAGAGTCCTTGATGACATCGGTGTGGTACTCAGTGATGATAAGACAACCAATTTTGCTCGCCACTCTATGCACTTCCTTAAACGAACTGATGCTGAGCAATTCATCTCACGGGTGGGTTGTCCAGTAACCTAATTACTAAAATTCTTGTGGCAGAATGGCTTTTTTGCTCCTTTTCTAACCATCTCTGTCCCTATCATCAACAGGGTTTAATGGAGGAGCTCACAGGCTGACTTAGCAACCTTATTTATTATATAGTCTTTTATTTCACAAAAACTGTAGAGAAGAGACTCCATATTGCAAAATTTCCAAGTGTTTTTTATGAGGGTGTTGTTTAAAAATCATCTCGCTGGTTTTTGGGCCCCCTGCTTTCTCGATAATAAGTGCAAATTACATGGCAATCGAAGGGATTATTGTTATTAAATTATTAATCATTGTTTTCCGTGGAAGTACTCTTTTACAAAGGAAAGATTATCAACCAATCACAGCAAAGTCATTACAATTGTTAGGGGGGATAAATAAGCAAAGTAATTGTAATTAAAATATGGATGAGGAAGCAAGACTTGAATGAAGAAATACTCCTTTAATTGGGAAACTCTGAACTCGTTTTCCCCCAATAGAACAGCACCCTTCAACCCAAAACCATTCCCACCTACCTTTATCCACAACTTCCCCCCAAACTGCCATTCCGGAACCAAGACAACTATACAAGTAAATTGCCTCATCACTTCCCACACACTTCGTGCTATCCCAACTTCTCTTGCCACCTAAAAACCTCATCTCCAGTTCAGCTGGCATCTTCTCAACCAATCCCCAATCATCCCCCTCTCCGAGCACCCATATACATGCACGTTGACCGCACGTGCCACCCACTAGTGTCAGCACCCCATTCCGGCGCACTAGCGAGGCGAATTCAAGCCGATCTGCCATTGGCACGTTCAGTTCTCTCCACGTGTTGGTGCCAATCTCAAAACCCATTACACAATAAGCCCGAGCAGAGGTAATCCAATATAGGAACCCCTTAGAGTACACACTCTCATTGGGTATCCAAACAGTAGGCCTCACCGCAAATTCCACCTGCATCGACCCAACAATTTGCCATCTGTCATTTCTCGAGTCGTACATTTCCAACGTGGGTTCATACATGGCACCACCACGTGGTGCCTCGGACATCTCACCTGCCACGTAGATCCTGGAGCGAGGAAATGGAACATCTTGGGTCGAGTCTAGGACTAGAACACCGACCGCAGGGTTAGTCCTCGTGGTGTTTAACAGAGGCAAGTGCCTACATTGCCTGATAAATGGATTCCCAATGGCCAATTGGAGAAACGTAGAATTTGTGGGTCTGAGAAGAACAAGGCTTCCAATAGGACCGACAAGCCGAACTGGGTCTGGAATGAAGTGGAGAGAGAGAGCATGCCAATTGTTGTGAACTGGGTTGTGAGCGTAGCAAGACAGTCTGTAGTTTCACATCGGCATGGCCAGGAACCAAGGTGGCTCGTCCGGCTAGGGCACCGGAGGGATTGCGGTCAAGAGGTAAGCCTTGGCACCGGCGTGCCAATACCGGCAAGTCGACCTCGCCCGAGCCAAGGTAGGAGAATATGTTGGCAAGGAGATCAGAGGGAAGGTCGCTCCACACAGTGATGGAAAAGGAGAATGGTTAAGGCCGTTTGTATTGGAAATTCATTTTAATTTATCTTTATTTTATTATTATATTTTTATAATTTTTTATATAAAATATACATTTATATATATATTTTAAATTTTAATATACATTTTTGAAATTATAAAATAATAATAATATTAAAAAATAAACTAAATTTATTTCAACTTATCTCATCTCTAAATTCAAATTTTGCACAATTTTGCACGATTAAGAAGTGATTAGAAACGTGAGTAGTGCTACATGTCTCGAAAGACATGTGCCTAATTTGTTTTGAATAGGTTCATTTTTATTTTTCATTTTTTTATTTTATTTTTCATTTTTTTATATATTTTTTACATATTTTTTAATATATATATATTATCAGTATAAAATATTTACATAATTATTAAATTAAAAAGTATTTTAAAAAATTTTAAATTACAATTCATTTTACCCATTATTTCAGAACATTTTCTTGACTAACAAATACATAATATAACAAATTTAGGGAAACCATTGACTGCAAATAGGAAACCCAAAAACAAGGAAAAGAAAAATTAACCCAATAGAGAAATTGAAAATGGTTGATAGATGAAATTAATGGAGTATATATCAATTGATTCTTGAACTTCATCGGTAGAGAAGAAGCGATCTTTCTCCCAGCAATCAAAACTCGAAGCCATTAGAAAATTCAAAAACAAAAATTACTCGGTAGGAAGCAAATCCATAGATGGAGATTATATTCCTATAATGAACTCATAGGTAGAATTCAATTTTGAAAACTGACTTATAAGGAGAAGATGCCTAAGGACTTATAAACTTTCAATTAATCTCATACTTAGTCAATGTGAGATCATAATAACCACCACGTTCTACAACTAACATCCACGACAATCCCAACGTCCACACGAACTGATTGTGCACTATGTCTTTTCTAGTTCTGAACTAACATTGCCATGCCGACATCATCTCTCATGTCACATGATTGCAATCATCGCAATATAACTTTAAAGGTAGGGTGACTCTGATATCATTTGTAATGAACCCCTAAATAGAACTCACTCTTAAAAATCAGTTTACAATAAAAAGATGTTTAGAGACTTATAAACCACCAACCAATCTCATATATAGTCAATGTGGGATCATAACAATTCCGATCAATAGAATCTGAAAAGGCCAAAAAGAATGAACAAAAAGAGAGGGAGAGCAAGATTTCGTAAACATTCTTCAATTTTTCGTTGAGGCCAGATGGGGAGGAAGGGGGAGAGAAGGCAAAAAGAATAATGTAGTTTGGTTTGTGCACCTTCGCGCATCTTCTTTTGAAAATAACTAGGTATCATTATTTTAGTGGTTCAGTGCAAAAACTTGTTTGGCACCCATTTGGATTGAAGTATTTTGCTCCCTAAATACATAAGAAGCAGCGGTGAAACAACTGGATGGTCACTGTCTAGAGCACTGCAATTATTGGTGTGGGTGAATTATTGGAGATGTATCTTTAGAATTGATAAGTGTGACCACATCAATTGAGAACTGTAACATCTTCAGAAATTATAGACTTACTATCATTTTAGAACTAATTTACAATTTTTTTTATATTTAATTTTTTTTAATTCTTAATTTTACTTCATGATTAAGAATGTGAATATTAATAATTTTTTTTAATGATTAAGAATGTTAAAAAAATACTTAAAAGCGAATAATAAAAAATAAAAACAAATACATTAAAAAGTTATAGAATAGTAATAAAATGATAATATGTGTATCATCTTACCCACATGCAAGTTGTTAGTTTTTTTTTTTTTTTTCCAATTTGCTTTAATCGTAAAGGATGGTTCTTAGAAGAGCACAAAGGGCAACTGTAATGAATTTTACAAGTTGAAGAGACAAACGGCCAAATTCATTTTGCTTGTATCTTGAATTTGTATTTTAGATCCCTCTTTCTTGAATTTGTATTAGTGAATCTTGCATTTGGCCACTAGGACTAAGACTATCTTTTTTGTTCATTTTTCTATAATTTATTTTTGTTATAAAACTAAAAGGAAATTATTATTGCAATAGAATTTATAAAAGAAAATATTTAAAACTTTTAATAATTGAAGTTTTCTTCGTTCTATATAAATTTTCAAATAAATTACAAAACGATTGAAACTCATATATATAGATCTTGATTATTGTGCAACTTATTGTGCAATCAAAAGTCGCGAGAGGGGTCATTCACCGAAAAAAATAAAAAAGAGAGGGGGCGTGCGCCCCATTTCTTGATTTTTTTAATATAACACTCCTTCTTGAATGACCACTTACAAAAAATTTGACTCGGTAAAATATTGCCAAAGAAAAATTTAGTGGAAAGAAAAACCAATGGTGAAGAAAAAAAATACAGTATTCTTATGTACCTCGTTAAAACCTTATAAAGAAAAATCTAATGGGACAAAATCTTAACAAAGGAAAAATAGTACAATCAGCACAAGTCTTCAAGACATTTACTCCCTCTGAAAAGTGCATGATGATAGATTTTTAAGTCTTCGCATTCCAATGTTCTGCATAATTTTCTTGAATGTCGCAGTTGGTAATGCTTTCGTGAATAAATCTATCAGATTATCATTTGATTGTATTTTTGATATATCATATTTTGATTTAAGTGATACGAGTAGGGTGTAAGAAGACCGAATTAAACTGGTGGACTGAACCAGACCGGATGAAATTCAGTCCGGTTCGGTTCTTTTTTGCATGAACCAAATATTTTCGGTCCCGTCCTAGCTCATGGCATTTCCTCCTGAACCAGACCGAACTGAATGACTTTAATATATATATATGTATATATAAATAATAGTATATAAATTATAATATTAATATTAATATAGATTAAGAGTGGTAGTATAATATATTAATATATAATATATACTCTTATAATATTAACATATTATAATTTATAATAGTTGGTTAGTTGTAGTATAAAAATTATAATTTATAATTTATAATTTATAATTTATAATTTTTTAAACTTTTTTTAGTTAGATTAATTTTTCTTTTGCCAATTTTTTTAAGAGTAAATTTTTTTTAATATTATTTGGTTTAAATCTGTGATAAATACTTAAATTAGGCTGAAAATAATTCATTTATGCTAAAAAATTATTTTTCATCATTACAATATTTTGGATTAAATTTAATTCATTAAATCATATCAGGTGTCTCTGGACCGAATTGGACCAGACCGGTATGAACCGAATAAAAATTCGGCTCGGTCCAAGGTGGGAAATATTTTGGACTGAATGGAACTGATCCACATTTTTCTGAGACCGGATTGGACCATTTACACCCCTAAATACAAGCAGCATTATCTTAGTATAATATTGTTGAACTATCATTAATTATGAGAAGACCACATTTTTCTTGAATATGTTAAAAATATGAAACCTGCAGTAATACTTAAACTCCCCCTGAGAATATGCATTAGTGTTTCAAGTAATAAACAAACATGATTTCAACATATATAACGGGATTAAGAATTCAAACATAATTTCCATCTAAATAATGCATTAGAGATAACATGTTAATATTCTCAACTAAAATTTCTCCCATCTTTGATGTTATTAGGGGGACATGTTTATGCACGACGAAAAAAGTATTGGAAACCACCTATGTTTGATAAAAATTCTAAAAGCTTGAGCCTAGTTCTATAAATTTCGCAAAAATTCAAATCCGCTTGATATTATTGACAAATGAGATCTTTGTGGAGATTTGGAAGCTCTGAGTTGCTATTTTAAAATGATCATTTTCACTTATCGGATACTCATGCAAGATCTCATATTCCTCATTGATCCAATTGTTGTTAATCCAGAACGATATTATGGTTGAGAGAAATTCTTTTGTTAATGTTCCAGATTTGAACTAAGAACATTTTACACCTCAACTACTCATCTTTATTCCTGAAACTGTCAATACTATGATAGGAGCAGAGATACATCTTTCTAGTAAAATTGATCCTAAAATTATTGCAGCATCAAAAATTCTCAATACTCAATATGTTGTCTTTATTACAACCATGTCTTGGAGGCTACTGACGAAAGAGAGTGTGGTTGATTATCTTAATAATAATCAAATATTTAAATTGTATCAAAAGCTTGCAACTAAAAATAAAAAGAATAAAAAGTTAAGACAAGAAAACAAGTAACTGAAGAAATTTGCAGGCTGATATTCTTGTAACCTGAAACCATGAATAGAAGAGTTAGAACGAGAGAGCGCTCAAATACAAAATCAACAACAGCAGCAGCTAATAACAGAAGTTTAGTGTTTACGAAAAAAAATAGGAATAGCTACAATTAATATCGCTGGCTTTTGAAAATATGCAATTAACATATCTTGTAATATTGACTAAGTGAGATTTGAAGAGATTATAGTTTGTTTTATTCTTATTTTCATTTCTATAAGTGCAGTTTTCAGTTTTATCTAATTCGCATCAAATATTCTTCTCATCTCTATAATTCATCTGCATTCTCATTTTACAAATTTTCAATAACTCATCAGTTCTTTTTAATATTTCTCGTAATCAACATACGATGTATTTTTCACCACAGCCCCAAACTATTTCTACATCTATTGTTGGTGTCTTGATGCAGCATGAAAACGATCTGGCTAATAAGTCAGATCATGATGCCATATATGAACTTGTGAGTCTCGAAACTCGATACTCATTATTTATTGTCTCATTTTTCACTCGGTTGTAGTTCAAAACTAGCGAGATTGAAAAACTTAATGAGAAGATTGATGTATTTTAACAACTTATTCAAGAGTCTAACAACAAAGTTGTAAAATTAAAACAACAAAATAAGAATTTAAAAGTATTGTTTGCCTCTTCATTTTGACTGCCTAATCCTTTATATAAGGATGTCATGTTGATTTATGAAGAACAAATGTATTTGAGAGATGAGGCTAAAAGTTTCAAATTTTTGAAAGTCATCTAGCATTTGAATAACAAGATCTTGCATTTTCAAATTCATTCTTTAAATATTTAGCAATTTTTGTGATCTTTTTAGAAGTTACAACATAGTAAAACATCAACATAAACTGCAATAATGACAAATTTGAGTTATGATAGAAACACATAAGCATATAGGATTATTCTCAAATTCTTCTTTCAATATATATTTGCTGAATCAATTATACCACATGCATCTGGATTGCTTTAACACATATAAATATCTTTGAAGTTTAATAAAGTACATACTCTTAGATGTATTTGGATTAAATACTTCAAGCATTGTATATCCTTCAAGGATTTTCATATATATATATATATATATGTCATGATCTAATAATTCATATATGTCATGATCTAACTATTGAAACTGAATTAAACTCGCTAGCAAAACAAAAGGCATTTGGATATATTATCCAAACACCAAAGGGTGTAATACATGTTGGATATAAGTGAATATTTGTACAAAAACGGAATGAAAAAAATAAAATTGTGCAGTACAAATTACGACTTATCGCACAAGGTTTCTTGCAAAAAATTGAGACTAATTATAAGGAAACATATTCTCTCATTATGAATACAATCACATTTAAATTTTTTTGTTATTACAAAAGGATTGGATATACGGTTGATGGACACGCATTTTTTTTATTCAGTGACACTCGGGACCGAATGGGCTTCTAAACATTAAAAAAAACAATTCTCTAACAAGGGCTGACATGTAAGTAATTATAGCAAATACAAAGTGGACAAGGCTACACCGAATTCCATTGAAAAAATCACCACTCTCCATCGAAACCGATTGTGGGAGTTATAGATTCATTTCCTCCGCACAACCGGACAACCCTTAATCCTTCGCACTTTCACATTCATTTCCCGACTTTACGAATTTTTTCCCTTCTCGGCAGCTTCTTTTTGGGTTATCCTTTTGAATATCTTCTCAAATCTCTTTCGAATTCTCAGTACAGACCACCAAGGAAAATTCCGGTCATCTTTATTTTAGTTTCTTGGAATTTTTTCATCAGGGTGGTTCTCGGACAATAAACATGCACGCCAAAGAAAAAACAAAATCCCTCACTCTTTTACGAATTTCATTTGTTGTTTTTCCCTTCACCCACAAAAATTTCCCAGGATTAATCTTTCCAAAGAAAATACGAAGAACAAACTATAAAATAGAAAATAAATTGAGAAGAGTTCCTAATATGAAATTTTAAAGAAAAATATAAGCCTCCAAAAAATAAGCAAATGCATTCAAATTGTAAATCTATAAATTTCATATAAAAAATACAAATGAGAAATTCGGAAAAACAAATTACAAAAACAAATGAAAAACAATCATGAGAGCTCAAAGCCTAAAAGTGCTTGACATTGATGATAGAAGAAGATGAAGAAGCGAAGCAGCAGTAGCTAATGACTCGTTTTGTCCCAGTTCGTGCGATCTCTTCTTGAATTGCCTGCTTGGTCTCACTTCTTTTGTCATTATTGGTAATTGTTTGTGGGCCTCGAGGAGAGAGGAGAGAGGGGGGGAGGGGGAAGCCAGGGGTGCATAGTGATGAAGAAGGTAGGGATTCGAAGTGAGAAATGAGAAAGTATGATCATATGAGGTGCATTTGCAACATTCATAAGTTAGAACATGTATGTGTCAAGTTTTAATTGGTGGGGCTGTTATTGTTTAAAAAGAGTTCAATCAGTCTATTTTTTTTTTTTTAAGGGAGAGGATACACTCTCTAAAAATGAAAACTTTCAAAGAATCAAAGTAATATTTTAGAGACAAACAACGCTAACAAGATAAAAGTAATATTTTAATTATACTTATTTTCTTAATTTATTATCTAAACCACAACTTAATTTCAATAGTTGAAGCCGAGTTTAAAGTTGTTTTGCCTGTGCCAGTTGCAGGTTGGGATAATTACAACTTGGCCCAAGTTGGGGCAGGAGATGCGGCGACAAACCAACTTAATAAAAATCTGGAACTTTGTATTTTTCTATGACGGTGTTGGTGTGGTCCGACTGGTCCCATAAAGGGGGAATGTATATGAGGAAAACAAAGTTCCATCCAAGTGATTCTTATCTAATTGCTTTAAATAAAACATAGAGAGAAGTGAGAACATGTGTTTAAAAATTAAAAAATAATGGAAAATTCTTGTCGCAGGGAGTATCGCACACCCACTGCGTACCCATCCAATGTGGTTATCAAAAAGTCAGCGTGTTATGTGCAGATGGAATACTGTTGCATATAGAGATTTTTGTGTATTCTTTAGTATTTTATTTATATGATTGAATTTTTATATTTTTAAAATTTGATACAATCAATTATATTAAATAATTATATTAATAGAATAAATAAAAGAGTGCATAAAAATTATTTGACATAAATTTTTTAGATGAAATTGTGATGGCAGGATTTCGAATTTTTGAAACTCTTTTAAGCTTAATGTGAATTTAAAAATAAGATAAGATGAGTTTGAGATAAATTTTAAAAATTAAATAAAATATTATTTTTTAATATTATTATTATTTTAAAAATTAAAAAAATTATATTAAAATTATATTTTATATAAAAAATTAAAAAAATATAATAATAAATTTAGAATAAGGTGAGATAAATTTATATTAGAATTTCATGCCGCACCCTTCTCATTCCCCTTCCTCTCCCGCACCCCATCCCCTTCCCCCATTTTCCTCTGCGCTCTTATCTCCTCCCACGCCCTTTCCCTGCTCCTTCATCCATTTCCACACCCTTAACCTTCTCATTTCTTCCATCCCGCATCTTTATCCCAAATTCCTTTCAAAAAAATCCTAACTCAAACAGAAAATGATTTTCATCTTTAAGCTTAAGCCATAACTCCAAGTGGTGCGTTTTGCTGTGAACGAAAAACATGACCCAAGAGCCTTCTCGAATCCTGACTTCAGATTTTCCCCAATTCCCTTTGCTGCATTCGTTCCTGAAAACCCTAAAGTTCCCACCTTAAAGCTTCGTCAATCTCAGAACTTGGGCCATGTAACAACATGTTTCTCTATTTTTTTTTTATTGTGGTTGTTGTTGTTGTTTTTTTTTTTTTTTTAAGTTGAATCCAGAACCAATATGTATAGAGCTACTTATTATTATTTTGTTTTTGTGTCTTGAGGTTTGATTTTGTCTATTTTTTTTATTCCTGTTACTTGAGTTCTCTGTGTTTTATTTATTTTTTGTTCTACATCTTTTACGTGAGCCTTTAATTAATTGATTTTTTGTTGATTTTGTTATTTTTGTTGATTCCGCTGTTTTCTGTTTTGTTGTTCATGTTGATTTTGGCTTTATGCCAGGGATAATGTAGGCGAGGTCACTCTTAAAATGTTTAAGGGTGTTTTTGCATTGTTAGCTTTATTTAATTTGTATAGACTCGGCCTTAGTTTTTGGCTGGGATGGAGCATGAGATTACATTTTAAAGTTTTTAAAGTATTTTTAAATAATTAAAAATATTTAAAAAAAAATGATATATTTAGGTAACTTTATTAAAAATATTTTAGTCGATTAAAAAAAAAATATTGAAAAATCAACTTTTTTAATAAGCAAAAAATTGAAATTTTTATTAAAAAATTTCTATAGATAATTATATATTTTTAAAAAATTACTGTAACTAACTCTAAAAGTGTTTTAGACATATGAATTGTAAACAATAAATTATTTTTTAGTAGTAAAGTTTATTACATTAAGTTTTAAGTTATAAGCTTTAGAGCATGTTTGATATTGTATTTCGAGATTTTAAAAGTACTTTTAAGCAATTAAAAGCATTTTTAAAGAAAAATAACATGTTTGAGTAACTTTATTAAAAATGTTTTAGTAAGTTAAAAAAGTTAAAAATCAATTTTTTCAATAAACACAAAATTGAAACTTTTATTAAAAAGTTCTTGTAGATAACTATATATTTTTAAAAAACTATTGTAACTAACTCTCAAAGTGCTTAATGATTTTTTAATAGTAGAACTTATTACATTAAGCTTTAAACTTTAAGCTATAAGCTATAAGCCTTAAGCCTTAAGCCTTAAGCTAAAAGTAATATTTTTTTACCGCAATTCCAAACATGCACTTAAGTTAAAAGTAATATTTCTCACTACAATTTTCAACATGCATTTAGTTTTGACGTTAATGATACAATCAGTTAAATGTTAGTTGCTAATAATGTCTATTTAAACTTTTAAAGATGCATAAATGAATATCTTTTGAATTCCAAAATTATTGTGTTGCTGGAGGAATTTGTCTCCTCGAATTACCAATTGTTTATTCTTTTGTTCTTCTTATTTCTATTAAGTACTAGGCACATAAAATTATCCCTTTTGTGTAATATAAAATAGGGTAAATATATTTGGTACTTTTTTTAACTGGGTCTTGCATGCTTCTGATATGGACCTAAAATGGTCTACTCAAATTTTTATAAAGGCATGTTTAAGAAAAAGGAAAATAGAAGGTTCTGGTTAGATGCATTTGATAATACATGAGGGACGGGACATAGGCGTGCAATAAGTAGTTTGTTTTTCACAATGTTTTCTTCATTGAGGAAAAATAAGTATTTCTCTTAGTAATGAGGTGTTCTCTGCAAGCAATTCATTGTTCAATTGGATTTGAGCTTTGAGTAGAAGTGGGCTGAATACATAATGCCATGTATTTTGTGTTGACCTACATATTCTTTCCTTCAAATGTTGTTCCTTTATTTCCTTTTGATGCATATCAAGTTAAAGAGATATTTTCAAATTTGTTCAATCTATGTTAAGAGCTGATGAACAATGCTTTTTTGCCTTCTTTCACATTTACATTTATTTTTGTGGTTTGGTCTCTTTCAGGGATTACCCACTGAGGAAGGCATCTTGATATATGGTTTATGTAGTTGGACAAAAGTTCCAAAAATGAACAGTTTTGTATCCACGTATATGTAGTCACCATAGTGACCTTAGTATGTTGTAATTCTGTGTATGTAGCTAGGAACTCTATGGATGGTAGAAGTACATATTAGCGCTGTAATTTGAATCATTGAATGTGGATTTGAAAGTTTTAATTTAAGAATCTATTAAAGTGCCCATAATAGCTCCTTGTGATATTTACAATCAGGAAGACAATAATGATTAATGAAGAAACTCATGTGCAACAAGTCATTTGTACGAACTTGTTGAAATGCTAGAACCAAAAGGTGCAGAAAGTTAAAATTCTTTTTTCTTTTGTAGAACACTAAAATTGAGCTCCCCTGTTTTTAATTCTACCAAAATATGGAATAAAGAGGCAACACAGACTGGTAAATGCTCAAACGGTTGCTTTAGTATGCTCACAAACATAATCAAAAGAAATCTCGGCATTGACCCTTTGGAAAGTGATTGAATCATCATTAAATCGACTAACTTACACTCTTTTAACTTTCTTGCGTAATTCATCTTGACGTACGTGAAACAGCTAGAGATACATAGGGTCAAGAAAAAATTATACAATTTCTTATTATTTATATAATTTTTACACACCATATATTTTTTTATTAAATATTTAATATATAAATAATGAATTAAAAAATTAAATTAGTTTAAAAAGAACAAATTAAAAATTAAAAAATTAAAAAATTAAAAAATTAAAAAATTAAAAAATTAAAAAAAACAAAGAAAAAATTAAAAAATAATAATGTATGAAGGTTAAGAAATTGTGTAGAACTTTCCATAGGAGCAATATGAGTTGTAATGTTTGCTGTTATATACTTTAGTTGCGCGATGTAGTTGTTTTCAAACCATTCCATGCATCTTGACTAACGAAATTACACATTTGTTTCCAGTGTTTCTTGTATTGTTATTTTTCCACCAAGTTATATCCAGAAAATAATGATAATATGTAACACAGTAATAGGCCTCAAAATGCTGTAACCAAGCTATAACAAAATTACACATTTTTTTTCTGTGTTTCTTAAATTGATTGACCCATCAAAAGAACTCCGAATCTTGTTGTGTGTTAACTAGGCTTCAAAATACACCTGCTGCCATTAACTTCATGGAGATCTCTCGAGGCACACCTGCTACAATACCTTCTTGCTCAAAGGCCTATGGACGAAGAAGTGGTTCAAGAATCCAATAAGTACAAAAAGGTCAATTAAAACAAATAATCACTACAATAGACTACAGTATAAATTTCAACTTAATAACAAACGAAAGTATCGATGGGCCATCCATATATTCCGTAGATTAACATAATGCAGCTAGGAGAGGGTTTTGAATAATCACACCATAAATTTACTTGCACCTTCACTTGGTTGCCGTTTCTAGAGTAACTGAGGGACTCCTTGTAGACTTCAGCTTCCTTTCTAAGGAGTTCTATTAGATAAAAGTAGGCAAGTTCAAAAATTTACACTAAATGTGCCAGAACATGACAACACAGAATCAATACATTTACTTTTATGAGTTTTTCTTTTACTGATTTTAATCATCCATGTTAAATAGAACACAAAGACACCCTAATACAATAAGAAGTGACATTTTAGAAATCTGACCTACATTCCATAACTTGAACTGGACTACTGAAGGGGCTAGTCTACAAGTGATCTTTTATAAGTTATTTACCAAACCAGAATGATATAGGTTTTATCCTTAGTTACTAAGATTATACCTTCACTTCATTTCTTACTGCCAGAAATACCTCAAATAAATAAAAGCCTTGATATCATGTGCTCTGCCAAAAGATGGTTAAGTCTCCCAAAATCCTTGTTGATATAACCCACATCTCTACTTAAAAATATTGATAAATATTTTAGAATAATAACAATCTTAACAACATCTTCTTAGTCAGGAGAGAGTAATCAAGCTTAACTTTAAAAAAATCTTAAGATCTTACCAAAAAATCTGTCTTAACCAAAATTCTGCACGTCTTACCAAAAAAATACGGCATATCGCAATTTTTTTTTTTCCACAATACAAGTCTCCATTTTCGCAATGCGTGTTCATGAAGCAACGAATGAAGCTCACCGAAACATCAATAAAGCAACAAAAAAAAAAAAAAAAACAGAAGAAAAAATAAACAAAACAAAAAAAAAAAAGTTTGAAGCTCTCCAAAACAAGATTGTAGCACTTCAAGCTCATCCAATCAACCCAAAATGTTCTGCATAATTTTTTTTTTCATTCCTCTTTCATCTAGACGACCGACCAACAAGATAGAGATTTATGGAAGTTTAAACATCGACTTCGTTGGAAAATGACTAACCTTGGGGTTTTTTAAGAGATGAAGCTTGCCGACGCAAGTGTTTCTCTTATTCGGTCTAGGTTTTCACTTGTTCGTGGTTTTGATGTTTCCTTTTCGCTTCTTCGTGATCTTTGGATTGATCTTGGTCTTCTTCGGGTTGCTCTGCTTTCTCGTGTGCCGGTTGCACTCTGTTTTCATTGAATGACAATATGAATGAAGCTTCCGACACAAGCTGCTTAAGTTTTTATAGCACATTTCTCTCTCTTTTTTGTTAAATTAATCCATCTGACTATTTCCACGTCAGCTAGGTACGCAAATGGGAAACCCATTTTGCCTGTACCTAGCACTACTAAAAACAAATTTAGAGAAAACACGAGAGATTGAGCAATAAATAATTGGGATCTCAATGGCCTAGTTATTTTATTTTATTTTTTGTTATTATAAGAAGATTGTTTTTAGTATATAGATTGTGTTAACTATATATTTTAGTTTTATTTTCCGTTTCTTTTATAGGATTTCATTTAGTGTATATTTGAGATTGTGATAAAAAATATTATTTTTATCTGAAGATTTATAATTTAAAATTTAATATAATAAAATTTATTATTAAAAAATTATTTATTGTTTGGGATCTATATGACTAAAATATTTTTTAGAATTAATTAAGATGATTTTTTAAAATATATAATTATTTATAAGAATTTTTTGATAAAAGTTCTAATTTAATCTTTCTTTTAAAAATTTGATTTTTAATTTTTCTATTTACCTAAAATAATTTTTATAAAATTATAAAATACATTTTTTTAAAAATAATATTTTTAACTACTTTAAAATATTTTTTAAATCTTAAAATACAAACTCAAACAAGCTCTTAAATTATAACGGGAGTTTAGTCTGAATAAAGCATAATAAGCCCCAAGTCAATAAACAAAGAGGCAATTCTTCAAAAAACAAAAAGAGAAAAAAAAAATGAAGCAAAACAAGCGGGAAAATGAATCAACCATGAAAAGAAATTGACTTGCTTTGCATTTGTCCTTCACGGGCTTTAATATCTCACTGCACTTCCTCTCGTTCCTCACTTCTCTCTCTCTCTCTCTCCTCGCGACGAAACCGTAGCATCCTTCAGTCAAATCTATCGTCGCCGGTGACTAGCAGTGGCCGCCGTCCGTTAGCTCTCTCTCTCTCTGTTTGTATATTATTTTCATTTTTCGTTGCCCACTCGGCTAGATCTGATTTTTGGTGTTTGTATATGTTTATATGACTTTCATCTCTTGCTGGTCGTTGCCCACTTTGGCTAGATCGAAGTTTCTGTGTTTGTAGATCTAAGTTTGTGTTTGTAGATATGAGTTTTTGTGTTTGTAGATATGCTTTTTGGGTTTCTTTATTTTTAAAACCTTCCAGCAATTACTTAGTGTTTGTAGATCTACGTGCTCGCGACCCTTATCAACTTTGTAAAATTGTGTACTTTTTGCTTCTGATAAAAGATCATTCTAAAACTGTTAGACAAATATAAAAAAAATCTTATATTCATTTTCTGACTCAAATATATATTTAGCCGTGTTTGTGTGGTTCAGCCGCGTAGAAGTCGAGAGAAATTTTGGGAGGTGAGTTTTATATATTTTAGCTCTATTTGGTTGTGAGAAAGATTTTGGGGATGGCTCTGTTATGGTGCCACCTGCACTAGCTGGGTTTTTTTTTTTTTCCTTTCCATTTTCCTTTCTCTTTTTTTTTTTCCCCTTGGATTATGTATGCTGGATTCTTCTTTTTCGGCATGGAAGTTTAAGCGTGGTTGTTAAGAATACCACTAGTTTTTGTTAAGATAACAATACCTGAAAGAAATGCTTGAACTTTTAGCTCTGTTTGGTTGATGAGAAAAATTTGGAGAAAGTATATTAATTAGAATTTTAAGTCAATATGGATATGCAGTGTTAAAGGGATGTTGGGAACTTAGATTTGGAAAAGCTAATACTTTAGGATTGTGTTTGCTAACTAGAAAACCAAGTGCTTAAGGAACAAAGCCATTAGCTTTATCCAGATCCATATATCCGGCCATAACTGGATCCGAATCGAATTCCATAAACCCGGGTGGATAACTACTTGATTTGAATCTGGATACATTCCGGGCGGATAACTGGATTAAATCCGGATATTTGGGTTGTGACCGAATATTCGGATTTTCACTTTTTTTCTAACTCTAAACTCGGATATCTAGGTTATAACGGGTTTTCCATTTTTTTTTTTACTCAAGGTGATGTTGACTACATTTTGCAGTCAATTGATCAAACAAATCACCCTACACATTATATGGTAAAAAGAAAAAAAAATAGTAATGGTATCATGAAAGGTAAGTGGATGAGATGGTGGTAGTGGGTGAGGTGCCTCACATTGATAGCGTTGCAGCTCTCTTGGGTTGTAAAGTGTCTTCCCTGCCCATGAAATATTTGGAACTTTCGTTGGGGGCCACCTTTAAAGCTAGAGCGATATGAGATGGGGTTTTTGAGAATGTAGAGAAGAGGTTGGCGGGGTGGAAACAACTGTATCTATCAAAGGGGGGGCATCTCACCTTGATCAATAATACTTTATCGAACCTTCTGACTTATTTCCTATCTCTATTTCCATTGCCTGTAGGGGTGGCTCATAGAATTGAGAAGCTTTTTCAAATATTCTTATGGGGTGGTTTGGGGGAAGAAACAAAGTTCTATCTTATGAATTGGAATAAAGTTTTTTCTTCAATTGCCGGTGGAGGATTGGGGGTGCACAATTTGAAGATTTTCAACAAAGCGCTATTGGGTAAATGGTTATGGAAATACCATAAGGAGGATGAGTCGTTATGGAAAGAAGTTATTGATTCTAGGCATGGAGGTGCATTGGGGGGGGGGGTTGGTTTACTAATGAGGTGAGGGGGAGGCATGGTATGGGTTTGTGGAAGCGTATTAGGGGGGGTTGGCAGTGTTTCATAAACCATACTCGTTTTGAGATTGGAGAGGGCACCAGGATTAGATTCTGGAAAGATGTTTGGTGTGGAGCAAGCTCCTTGGAGCGAGCCTTTCCGGTGCTTTATAACATCGCAGTTAACAAGGAGGCTTTAGTGGCGAATATGTTGTCTTTTGATCACAATGCCCCACAGTGGAACATCCTTTTCACCACGATTGGGAGTTGCCCATTGTTTTAGATTTTTTCAGTTTGTTACATTCCATAGGAAATATAACAACGCAAGGGGACAAGATTCAGTGGCAGTCCATAGCTAGCAAGAAGTTCACAGTAAAGACCTATTACACAATTGTAGCCTCCCCTAAACATGTAACTTTTCCGTGGAAGAATATTTGGCGGACCTGTGTACCCTCCTCCAAAATGACTTTCTTTGTATGGACGACTGTCCTTGGGAAAATCCTGACCACGGATTACCTGAGGAGGAGGGGTATTATCATGATGGATTGGTGGTGTTTGTGTAAAAATCATGGTGAATCAATGAACCATTTGTTATTGCATTATGAGGTGACGCAAACTTTATGGAATGTGGTTTTCAGTTGAGTGGATGTTGCCTGGGTTATACTGGCTAAAGTTGTTGATCTGCTTGCTTGTTGGAAGGATATCAAAGGTAGCTCATAGGTGAAAGATGCATGGAAGATGATTCCATTGTGCATTATGTGGTGCATATTATTCAAAAAGGAATGAGCGTTGTTTTGAGGATAGAGAACGAACATTGGGGGAGCTTCAAGTTTTCTTTTTGCTTACTCTTTTACTATGGTTCTCAGCCATTATACTCTATGAAAGCAATGTGCATGATTTCTTGTCTTTTAGCTCAAATTCTTAGAATGTAATTAGGCATATGTTTTTGTATACCGTATACTTGAGCTATGCCTATGTATATTCTCATTAATAAAATTGCCTCTTACTTATAAAAAAAAGTGGAAAAATATAGTAAAAGAGCTAAGACAGTGAGAGTCTTGAACTGTTGAGAGGTTGAAAATTAGGTTGGTAGGCATCATGCAATCAAATGAAACGTTTTACATTATTTCATATGAAGACAGTTTTTAAAACACGATCAATATAGACAATCTAAGTATGTCGCATCTGAGCCTAAAAAATGTTTCCATATGGCATATATTGCAGCTATCAAAAAAAAAAAAGAAAAAAAAGTTGGCTTACAAAACATTATCTCTATCAAGGCCTCAAAAAATTGAGGCAAGTAAGAAAGTCAAATTACGTGGAATGGATTTATTTTCTTCTGTTATAAGAACACAAGAGTTTGAAGATCAACTTATACACTCTTGTTCAATTTACAAGCATATCGATAAATTTAAGAGTTATCAAAGTGTGCACAGATAATTGAGTCTTACAAACATTGAAAAGTTGGAGCATCATTCGCCCATTGTTTAAACCTTTGCATAAACGTAGATACAAAACGACCAAAACCTTTTACAATACAAGCTAAGTGTAGCTAACCAATAGGTCTTACATGGTAAGGTATGAGTTGTCCCTTTTCGCCACTTGTAAGTTCTTTCACCAGTTGGAATGCCTTTCTCCCATACATATTTCAACTGAAAGAAAATTAACTTAATTTTCATTCCCAAATTCACCAGAATCATCCCTTACATAAACCTACATTCATTGAAACATTTCATCAAATAGAGTTTCTTTGTACGAAAATTTTATCAGTATCGTTTAATACAAATACAACATATCTACACACTACAAGAAAAACGAGCATTTGTGGCGAATTATTTATAGTTTTGATGAGATTAAAATAGATTCATTTTGGCAGAAAATAGTCATTTTAGCATCAAAATAAATGGTCACAAATAAGTAATTTTTTGTAGTGACATACATACAAGCATGAGTATATACATGTGCATACATACATACATATGTACGTACGTACATACGTACATAATTATAAAAGACGTGAGGTGAAAAATCTGGAATTAGATGGAGCAATAATATTACAAATATTTTTGGCAGAAGAATTTAAAAATGGATTTTAAGATTGGAAAGTGAGAATAATTGTGCGAGGGGAGACAACCTCGATGGAGATGGGGTGAATTTGCAAATATGGTTTCCTTGTTTTTTTTTTGGGAGGCATTTCGTGGATTTAGCTAAGACAAGAATTTCAAATTAGTTGCTAAAATTAGGTGGTTGTTTGGATCTAGGTGACATACTAGGTTTTTTGACCCGCCCTGCATTTTCATTCGTACAGAGAAAAGAATAACAAGAATTAAAAATGTAGGGTGGCTCAGTAAACCTGACCTGATGGCCGGACATCCGGATCCATATAGAGTTGATGGCTTTGTTCTTTAAGCACTTAGTTTTCTAGTTTAGCAAACATAGTACTAAAATATTAGCTTTTCCAGTTTTCTAGTTTAGCAAACACATTACTAAAGTATTAGCAAGCAATTGGTTTTTCGATCCAGCCTACGTTTACATTCGAGCACAGGAAAGAATAACAGGAATTGAAAATGCAAGGCGGGTCGAAAAACCTGACTTGCCGCGTAGATCTAAACAACCATTTGATTTTAGCAGTTAATTTGAAATTCTTATCTTAGCTAAATCCGCCAAATGCTCTCCAAAAACAAAACCAACGAACTATAGTGGCGAATCCACCCCTCCTCCGTGGCTGTCCCCCACCGCACATGTATTCTCACTTTCCAATCTTATGGTCAATATTCTAATTTATTTGTTGAAAACATTTGTTATTTTATCCCACCATCTAATTCCAGATTTTTCACTTTGCTTATATAATTATGTATGTATATGTGTGTACTTATGCTTGTATGTATGTGGCTATGTTTGTGTTGGACGATGCTGTTAAGATTTCTGTATGGAAAAGCTTTGTTTGATGAAATGTTTCAATGAATGTAGATTTATGTAAGAGGTGGTTCAAGTGGATTAGTGGACAAGGATTTAGCTAGTTTTCTTTCAGTTGAAATATGTATGGGAGAAAGGCATTCCAGTTGGTGAAAGAACTTGCAAGTGGCGAAAAGGGGCAGCTCACACCTTATAATGTAAGACCTATTGCTTAGTTATACTTAGCTTGTACTGTAATATGTTTTGTCTGTTCTGTATCTACATTTGTGCAAAGGTTTTGACGATAGGCGGATGATGCTCAATCTTCTTAATGTTTGTAAGACTCAATTATCAGTGCACTCTTTGGTAACTGTTAAATTTATCGATATGCTTGTAAATTGAACGGGAGTGTAGAAGTCGATCTTCAAATTCTGATGTGTTCTTATAACAGCAGAAAATAAATGCATTCCTCGAAATTGGACTTTTTGACTTGCCTCAATTTTCTAGGGCCTTGATAGAGAGAATGTTTTGTTAGCCAACTATTTTTTCTATTTTGGGAAGTTGCAATATATGCCATATCGAAACATTATTTAGGCTCACACGTGACAATACTTAGATTGTCTATATTATTGATCATGTTTAAAATACTTCTTCAGATGAAATAATGTGAAAAGTACCATTTGATTAAATGATGCATACCCATCTCATTCTCAACCTTCCTCAAGGGTTCAAGACTCTCAATCTCTTCTGTCTCATCTTTTCACTTATTCTTTATGATACCATTACTATTTATTTGTCTTTTTACCATGATCATGTAGAGTGACTTGTTTGATCAAGTGACTGCAGAATGTAGTCAACATCACCTTGAGCTTCAGTCTTTGATAAGGTAATCTTATTTTCCTTATCTGCTTCTCGCAGCTCCTTCATTTATTGCTCTATTCTATTTCCAATTTGTTTATTTGGAATTCTACTTATCATTTTTTTTTAATATTTGTAATTCTGTTCCAGAAGATAATATATCCTGTCTCATCTTTTGTCCTCAACGCATTTGTTTTTGTATCTTTTATCCCAAATATATGATTATGAGCTTTGACATCGTCACTGTTCAGGAAATTAACCCCTAAAATCCTTATTGATAAATTCATCCTTAATAGTGTGCTGCTACTACTTTCATTTCTTCTATATTGAATGAGAGGCTAATTCTTCCTCCTTTCTTTGCCCTCAAGATTTATGGCTGTGAATCCTTATCACTCCTGTTCAGTTTCTAGAACTCGATTGGAAAATCAGATCCGAGTATAGAATGCTAATCTCAGGTCAAATAGTGTGAAAAAACACCATTGCTTTTTTCTCATAATATTTTCCTTTTTCTAACATCTCATAGATGGGAACAAATGATACACATCAACGATTAATGCATATTTGATGCATACATTCTATATACAACATTTTTTTCTAGGTAATCAAGAAGTTTTATTCTATATACAACATTTTAAATTAGTCTTCTTTAAATAATGTAAAGGGAAAGAGAGTTATCACTTTTCTTGAAATGGTAGTTGTAATCAAGAGATCATTTGAATTTCTGTTGCCTATTTCCTTGCGGCAGGGGTGACTGGTTCACATTCCAACTATAGAAATTACCAACTATAGTTTTAGATACTAGCAAAATTGGCATTTTGAAATTCTGGTTACTCATTTAAGTTAAGAGTTTATTTTTTGGGAATTTCTTTCATTAGCTGACTATTTACATCTCTATTATCCCTTTCATTTGCAATGGTAAATAGCATCAGTTTAGTTTTGGATGGCTCACATGGCTCATTCATCTTTATCTTACTGCAGAAAGATCCAAGAAGAAGGACTGGATATCCAAACAACTAGAAATCCAGAGCACTACGGAGCACTCATCCACCACCTTTCTTTAGCTCGCAATAAGCGCTGTTTAATGGCATATGTGTAATATTTTTTCTTGCCACGTTTGTTGAGCATATTACCAGCATCTACCTGATTTTTTAAAGGTTTATATCTTCACCAATCGTCAAGGTTATGGTTTTATAACCATGCAGGTACAACAGAGCAGAAATTATAAGAAGTTTGATATGGGAGGTAGGGCCTGTGCTTCCTCAAGAAATTCAAGAGAGAATAAGTCACACAGAGGAAGAGTATTTTAAGAGGCATTCTGCAGCTTTGCAATCATATATGTCAAGACTTGACCTTGATCTGACGGTGGTAATCTCTCTCTCTCTCTCTCTCTCTCTCACACACACACACAAACAAACACATATTAGTTTTTATTTTGGTGATTTCACGAGAAGGGCACATTTCAATGATACAGTTTTGGAAGTGGATACGTCCACTTTTTTTATACACCATGATTCTATGTGTCTTGTGTTTGGCAGGATATGGTGCCACCCAAAGATCCTTACATCCAGGTGAGAGTCCTTGATGATATCGGTGTGGTACTCAGTGATGATAAGACAACCAATTTTGCTCGCCACTCTATGCACTTCCTTAAACGAACTGATGCTGAGCAATTCATCTCACGGGTGGGTTGTCCGGTAACCTAATTACTAAAATTATCGTGGCAGAATGGCTTTTTTGCTCCTTTTCTAACCATCTCTGTCCCTATCATCAACAGGGTTTAATGGAGGAGCTCACAGGCTGACTTAGCAACCTTATTTATTAGTCTTTTATTTCGCAAAAACTGTAGAGAAGAGACTCCATATTGCAAAATTTCCAAGTGTTTTATGAGGGTGTTGTTTAAAATCACGTCGCTGGTTTTTGGGCCCCCTGCTTTCTCGATAATAAGTGCAAATTACATGGCAATCGAAGGGAGTATTGTTATTAAATTAATAATCATTGTTTTCCGTGGAAGTACTCTTTTTTACCAAGGAAAGATTATAAACCAATCACAGCAAAGTCATTACAATTGTAAGGGGGGGAAAATAAGCAAAGTAATTGTAATTAAAATATGGATGAGGAAGCAAGACTTGGATGAAGAAGTACTCCTTTAATTGGGAAACTCTGAACTCGTTTTCCCCCAATAGAACAGCACCCTTCAACCCAAAACCATTCCCACCTAACTTTATCCACAACTTCCCCCCAAACTGCCATTCCGGAACCAAGACAACTATACAAGTAAATTGCCTCATCACTTCCCACACACTTTGTGCTGTCCCAACTTCTCTTGCCACCTAAAAACCTCAACTCCAATTCAGCTGGCATCTTCTCAACCAATCCCCAATCGTCCCCCTCTCCGAGCTCCCATATACATGCAGGTTGACCGCACGTGCCACCCACTAGTGTCAGCACCCCATTCCGGCGCACTAGCGAGGCAAATTCAAGCCGATCTGCCATTGGCACGTTCAGTTCTCTCCATGTGTTGGTGCCAATCTCAAAACCCATTACACAATAAGCCCGAGCAGAGGTAATCCAATATAGGAACCCCTTAGAGTACACACTCTCATTGGGTGTCCAAACAGTAAGCCTCACCGCAAATTCCACCGGCATCGACCCAACAATTTGCCATCTGTCATTTCTCGAGTCGTACATTTCCAACGTGGGTTCATACATGGCACCACCACGTGGTGCCTCGGACATCCCACCTGCCACGTAGATCCTGAAGCGAGGAAATGGAACATCTTGGGTCGAGTCTAGTACTAGAACACCGACGGCAGGGTTAGTCCTCGTGGTGTTTAACGGAGGCAAGTACCTAAATTGCCTGGAAAATGGATTGCAGATGGCCAATTGGAGAAACGTAGAATTCGTGGGTCTGAGAAGAACAAGGCTTCCAATAGGACCAACAAGCCGAACTGGGTCTGGAATGAAGTGGAGAGAGAGAGCATGCCAATTGTTGTGAACTGGGTTGTGAGCGTAGCAAGATAGTCTCTGGTTTCGCAAAGGCATGGCCAGGAACCATGGTGGCTCGTCGCACGGGACCGGAGGGATTGTGGCTGTCAAAAGGTAAGCTTTGGCACCGGCGTGCCATTGCCGGCAAGTGGACCTGGCCCGAGCCAAGGAGTCTGGGGAGAGGTAGGAGAAGATGTTGGCGAGGAGATCAGAGGGAAGTTCGCTCCACATGGTGATGACCGAAAGGTTCTGCACGATCGGGGAGTGAATTATAAACATATCAAGTAGCAGTGAAACAGCTGGGTGGGTGAGAAAGCTGCAATTATTGGTGGGGTTGAATTATTGGAGAGGTATCATTAGCATTGAAAAGTGTGACCACATGAACTGAGAATTACATCATCTGTCTCACATGTGATGTGATTCTTGTCGATTTTTTTTTTTTTTTTTCAATTTGCTTTATGAACCGTAAAGGATGGTTCTTGGAAGAGCGCAAAGGGCAACTGTAACGAGTTTTACAAGTGGACGAAGAGACAAACGGACAAATTCATTTTAATTTTTACCTCTTTTCTTGAATTTTTATTGGTGAATTTGCAGTACTATAGATGATACTGATGGTATAGAATTATCAGTTTTGTTCCTTTTTCTAGAATTCCTTTTGTATTTTTTTCAAAGTTATAAATAATAAATTATTACAGAAAGCTGTATTTTTTTATTTGAATTGTAACTGAAAGGACCAAGAAAAAGGATTTTTCCTTCACAAAATTGCCATAGAAAACCTTCTTGTCAGCACTTATATAGACTGATACAAAAAAGGACACACCCTCTAAAAATGAAAACAACTTGTCAAGAAGTTACAAAGATTTCGGTTGTGGTACTTGTGCATGAAGGCCTCTCCCTTTGTCTATTTTATCTGAATAATTACCAACCAAATTTTAATGGCAATGTTGCTTCTTTTATTCAAAGTTGGGAAGGGAGATGCGGCGACAAGCCAATTTAATAAAAATCTGGAATTTTGTATTTTTCCATGACAGTGTGTGGGTGTGGTCCCATGAAGGAGGGTAATATATGGAAAAAAACAAAAAGTGATTCTTGTCTAGTTGCTTTCAATAAAATATAAAGAGAACATTAGAGATTGGGAAATAAATAATTGGGGTCTCAAATCTCAATGGCCTAGTTTTCTATTTTTATTTTTGTTGCTAGAAGAAGATTCTTTTTAGTATATATATTGTGTTAACTATATAATTTCAGTTTTTTTTTTCGTTTTCGTTTTCTTTTTTTATTTTATTTTATTTTATAGGACTTCATTTAGTTACTCGTGATTTAAGAGTTTTAAATTATGGTAAGAGTTTAATTTGAAGAAAGCATTAATAAGACCAATAAGTCAATAAACAAAAAGGCAAGCAATTAGTTCGAAAAATGAATAGACCATGAAGCAATCTTCTTAAGCAAGGTCAATGTTTTGAGTATATTACAAATTACACAATTTTGAGATGCTTTAACCATAAAAATATTTCACAAAAACAAATTTATAAATTAAAATGACTTCATATAACATGTTAAATCTATTTTTATATATATAAAAAAATTATAGTAAAAACACTTCTCATCAATAATTAATGATAAGCCAGGGGCTCAAATTCACTTTTTTTTTTTTAAGTCGATAATCTCATTCTTTTTGGCTCTCAACCAATCTTACTGCCACCTCCTTCTCCTCCTTGCCTGGATCAATATTCCAAGTGGTCTAATTGAAAGTCCATGCTGAAAAATCCTTGGTCCAGTTTAGTCATAATACCCTACCCTTGGAAAAAGAAGGCTTCGAGAAAGGATGGGATTCAAGCCCACTCTTGCTCAAATCAAATATTTGAGTCTCCCTTTAATCTTTAGTAGCTCTAAGCATATCCTTTTTTATGACCTTTTGACCAGCATTTCTAATAGAGTTGTAATGTGGAAAACAAAGCTCCTTTCACAAGCTAGAATGTTTGCTTTGATTAAATTTGTTGCAAACATAATGCCCTCTTATGTTATGTTTACTCTCTAAATTCTCAAAAAATATTTTCAAAAAGATTGATCAAACACTCATGAGATTCTGGTGGGGCTCCAACCCCAACAAAATTTATAATTTTACCCCTAAATCTTGAATTCCATTTGCATGCCAAAAGCCTTAGGTGATCTTGGGTTTAAAATTACCTCCAACTTCAATCAAGCACCTCTTAGCAAGTTTAGCTGGAACATGGTCATTGGCAATCATTCTATGTGGTTCTCTATCCTCTCTTCAAAATATCTAAAACCCACTTATTTTTTTGAAATATCATAAAAAAACACCGACTCTTGGCTTTGGAAAGGAATTTTAAATCAAAGACAGATAGTGAAACACAACACTTGTTTCCAAATCAATTATGGTACCTTTGCTCGAGTTTGGAGTTACCCTTGGATCTCCACCAATCCCCTTTTTCTTCCCATCCTTAAGAATGACAGTACTCCTGAGGATCCCAATTTAAAGGTGGTGGAGCTAACAATGGAAAATCCTAGGGGATGAAACATTTTACTCTTGTAAGTTCTCTTTGACAACCAAATTGTTGTTGAAATTCAAAAAATTCTTTTGGCATAGTAGAATTTCCTTTCTATCGATGACAAGCTTGTTTGAAAAAGGAGTGCTTCGAAAAAAATTTACAGTCAAAGAAGCCTATATTGAGATTGTTTCTAGGAATGGAACCTATGATTATTCAGGGGGCTAATAACCATTAGAAGAAGGTTTGGACGCTAAGGATTCAGGATAGATTGAAGTTGCTTGTTTATAAATTTTTTTCAAAATATTTTCCCTATCCAATCCTTATTTAGACAAAGTCTTAACTTGAATTTGAGCTAATCCCATTATCCTTTGTGTAACTTTGAAGGGGAAACTCCTAACAATTTGTTCTTAAACTGCTCCTTCACCCGTATTTTATGGAGGCAATCTCATTGGCCAATGAATATCCAAACTATGCTTGAACCTGGGGTGATCCACTGGATTGAGCGTATTCTTGCCTTGAAAAATATCAATATTCTCATCAGAGAGCACCATAACTATTAGATCTTTGCAATCATCGTCAAGGATAGCATTTGATTTTTTAGGAATCAAGTTGTGCATGATAATATATCCCCTAACATTGATGGCTTTATTAAAATTGTCATAAAAATTTACCGTGATCATAAAATAACCTGTGGTAATGTTGAGGTTACCCAAGCACCTAACTAGATAGTCCTCCCTAGAGATCATCATTACCTGACATTTGATTTGGCAACAAGTGGAAATACAAGCACAACAACAGTGATCTGCTCCACAAAATGCAGTAATATCTTATTTGTCTGCACGAAAGAAATTTGCAACACAAACCTCAATTAAGGGGAAGCTTACGCTCTTCTCGAAGGCTTAAAGGAAGTAATTCATAGATCAGTAAAGAGAATTGTAATAGCCGATGACTCTTAAATTACTGTTGATGCAACAAAGGAATCGAAAACAACAATGGATTGGTTTATTCAACCCATTGTCCAAGACTTAAACTTCCTCTTGCAATCCTTCAAAAGTTAGAAGTTGAAGAAAATATATCGAAACTTTAATCGATATACGCATTTAATTGTGCAATCATCTCCGTACCACCATGCTTGTTGAGATTTCACAGTAGAAAAGATCTCCCAAGAAGTTGAGATGCACGTTCAAGGGTAGTTTGCTTTAATTTGTTTACTACTTTATTGCTTTAGTTTGTATCACTGGATGGTTTTTAAATATCACTTTCTTTAGAGAAAAAATGATAACAAGAAATAGCTAGGTAAGATAATGTTTTACTCACAAATAGATTTTATAAAAATAAATTTAATATGATTTAATATTATATATTAGATTGTAAAATTATTTTTACTATAATATAGATTAAAAGTATTCATGTCAAATTGTAGATTTTTTATTTATTTATGAATCTTTATATATATATATAAAGATTTTATATACTACATTACCATCTTATTCTCGTTTTATTATATAAGATATGATATATTTATTATTATTAAATAATTTATTATTAGATAATAAATATAACACATCTTATATAATAAAATAAAAATAGAATGTAAATACAGAGCACACTCATACATATATATGTAGTACTTCTTACCAGAATGTAACATGGATAACTTTCTCAAATGAAAATAAAAATAGTGTTGTTCTTAAAAATAATAATCTTACATATGTAGAATATATAAATATTTAAAAAAATTAATTTTTATTAAAAATTAATTTTTATTTTTATATAAAATTTATATTTACTCAATTTTTTTATTAAAAATAACTATATAATATTTATTCATTTTATAATTACAAATATCATTTTTCCCAAGCAGGAAAATGACTAGTTCAAACTTCACAAAGGGTTTCGCAATTATCAAGTGAAAATCCAGGGGACTACGACTTTATATCCAAAATTTAATGCGCAAATTATGGGGTCCTCGGCTCCAAAATGGCGCCATGAAATTTGCACCGCCAACTTCCATCCCTTTTCCCTCAAGGTGGGCTCTCTGAAAAGTCCATTTGATAAAATCCCGGCTATGGCTTCTTCAAGGGAATGGGCAAGTTTCATATCCTCCGTTGCTTGTTGCATATATTTCCTAATCATCATCTTTCAAGTTCCAATTTTCAGGTAAACTGCTCTACTTTTCCCAAACATCTTTAGATTACGAGAATATTTGGTTCAAATACCCACTTAAGAGGAAAGCGAAATTTTACACTAACAGAGTTGAAATCGCAAAATGCATGCATCAGCTTCTCTGTCTCGGGTGTCAGGATGCGATCTTTTTTCCCCATGTGTTTCGAGTCTCGACGGCATAGACAATGCCCTATTTATTTATTTTTTCTCATTTGAAATTTCTAACATCTTTCTGACGAATCTTTGGAAACTTATTTACTTCAGAAAAGTATATTCTCTCGTTTTGCAGTATATTCTCTCGTTTATAGATCTCCTTTCATCCTCGACTGTTTCTCATATGCGAGAACTTGGAGATTTCGAAATTGATAGGGCATTTTCTTTCGCTTATTTTTTCTACGATGATTTAAGGGGGTTTCATCTCACACACATGAAAGGAAAAGAAGCGCAACATCAAAAGATGTATGTATGTTCCTTTTTTTAGCATAAAAAATGTAAGATTGGTAAATCAAACATGTCTAATGAACTTCACTGGCCTTCAATTGTTTGATCCATTTGTAGTGTGATACAACATTGCCAAAATACTAACTTATCGAAAAATAAAAGCATTGCTAAAATACTAGTAGAAGAGTCTGGTTCCAAAGAATGAATTTACATGTATTCATTAGACAAGTACAGCTATTTCCAACTTTGATAATGTTGATCAAGAAAATGCAGTTTTTTTTTTTTTTGGCAAGATAGTTTACATTAGACGATGAGCACTAGCGTTGGTTTCTTTATATGCATGTGCAAAATTACATCTTTTGGAGATTGATTTTGCCATTTAAGAAAAACTATCAATTATGCATCTTTGACCCAAATAAAAATAAAATAAAATAAAATAATTTTATTATTTATTTTTAATTTATTATATTTTATATATTCTGTAATTAGCACCCACTACATGTGTAAAATAATATTTATAGAGTGAATAATAAGATTACATTTGTAGAGGAATATTAAAACAACATTTGTGGGAGGAGAGAGAAAAAACTAGTAAAATCAGATTTGGGGAGTGAACAACACATTTTAAATTGTAGAAAAACCGTTCGTAGCTACGCAAATTTTTGGGTATGCATAATCCAATGCAGTCCAATTTAAGGTCATGTCATGCAAATATGTACATTCATATGCAGATCATAATCCAATGCTAGTGCTCACAAAGCTTTTAGATTTGTGAATTCTCCATTAGATAGAAACACACCAGACATTAACAAAGCTTTGCTATCCCAAGATTTTAAAAAGATCCATGAATAATCATTAAGATGGTTTACATATTGTTCTCTTTGCTTTCCAGGGTCAGGTGTAGCTCTGGAATATGCAGAACGCCTCTACAAGTGACATGCTCACAATTGATTGCTAGTGAACTCTTTCCCTTAGTTGTAGTGAAGGCTCTGCTCTATCCAGGAGCCATTGCAAATGCTTTCTTTAAGAACAAGCCAATCCCAAGCTACAACAACTTGCTAAAGTTATATAATTTAACAAATGTGAAGGCAGCTCCTGCAACACCTGATCTCCAGCGCATAGAGGTCGGTACTTTTTAAAAATACTCTTTTACCCTTGCTTAATATTCAAGAATTTAGAATTTCCTCGAGCTGGGCAATTAATATATTTATTTTAAATAAAAATGATAACTTCATAACTATTGGTTTGTTAAAAACACATTGTGGATTAGGGGTGCACATCTGCATCCGGATCCGGATATCTACCCATAAATGGTTGCGGACTGGATCTTAAAAACCCGGGTGGGTATCCGCATGGATTGATTTGGGCGGATAATCGGATTGGATACGGGTATCTGGATTGTAACCGGATATATGGATTTTTTGCAGTTTCTCTCTTAAATCCGGGACCCCGGCTATCTGGATTTATAATACAACCAGATAACTAGGATTTTAATGCTTTTTTTTTTTTCCTTTTTAGAGTTAAAACTTAAAACAATGTTTATAGAACTTTAAAAAAAGAAAAAAATCTAAACTGATCCTTAAATTGTCCAGATTTTTTTTGAAAATAATGTAAACACTTTAAAAAAGATTTTTATAAAAAAATAAATTAAAGAACAAAATTAATAAAAATACAAAATAGATAATATTGTTGTTACATCACAATGCAAAATATTAATTTACAATGAACAAAATAAATAATAATACATCACAACTAATTAAAATAATACATCACAATGCAAAACATAAATTTACAAAAAAATAAAATAAATAATAATAAATCGTAACTAATTAAACTAATGCATAAAAATGTAAAATAAATAACATTATTGAATATTTTTTGGATCATTATGACATTCTGGTGAATATTTTATCAAAGTGTTGGGTACTTCTTTCTCAGCCACGAACCTGGATAAAAGAAAAAATGAGAAAAAAAATCAAAGAATGGACCATTCAAATAAGCTACCTTCACCCAGCTAGGACTATTTTATAACAAGCATACGTAGCAGGGTTTTCATTCTTGTTAAACAAGCAGTGATCCTATCGATAGTAATCATACAGGGTAAATATAGCGTTCAAGTATGCTGTTGATCCCTTGTCGAAGAGACATCACCAAAGAAGAAGCATTTGAGAGGAAATAAAGAGAGTGGTAGAAGAATCCACATAGGAGTAATAAAACAGTTTATTAATATTAGTGTACTAAACTCTATAAGTATATCTTTTAACAAATAGATTCCAAGTATGATTCCAAGTATTGGGTCATAAGAAATGTTCAATATGCATTCATAAAGTATCAAGGTCCTATCAGGGCCGGCTCAAAGAGGTAGCCAATTAGGCCACCGCCTAAGGCCCCCCATCTCAAATAGGCCTCCACATTTTGTCTAAATGATGAAGAATTTGATTAAAAAAAATAAATATAAATTTTTTTATTTAAAATGATTTTATTTAAAATGTATAGAATTTTTAAACAATAGTAAAAATAGAATAAAAGTAGTAAAATGATATGTATTTTGATGTTGATGGCCTTATTTATTTTCAAAATTAAGTATTAAAAGAAATATAGATTACTTAAAATAAAAGTAAGTATTTAATTTATAAAGTATATCATATTTGCATCTCAAAATCTTCAAATAATATTTTATTATTTAATATTAAATAATATTATTATATTTTAAAATTAAAATATAATATATTTAACTATAGCTTAAGGCCACAAAATATATTGAGCTGCTCCTGGGTCCTATCTGAAATTTTGAAAACCAAAAAGATTACAAGCTCTGCCACCCTACACTGCCAGAATCAGGATTATTTTTATTTAAATTGGCACCGGGTGTTTGAGAACAAACCTGCACAAAGACATGACAAGGATCTCTGAAAGTTCAACTATGTGTTGTACAAGCATAAAGCATATACTAGAAATGACTTCGCATTCTAAAGGGCACCCTTATGAGCAGAAACAGAGAAGCAAACCACTAGAAAAATGCTGAAAAAGTACAAAATTAAGCTTTCTTTTCTTTGTATTTATCTTGTATCTTCCTAGAATAAACACAAAAGCCCCTACATGTTCCACTTGGGGAGAGCAACAAAGGAGGAAAATTACACCATAAAAGTAGGAAACAATGACTAGCTAATTTACACGGTTACTTCTAAAGGGAAGTGAATAGACATTCTAAAATTAAGATCTCCATATGCAAAACATTAACGGAATTTATTATAATAACAAAAACCCGGCTGAATTTGACAGAAACTGAGTAAAGAAAGGAGAGATGAGATGAAACAGCAGCAATACACTTTTCATACGTAGATAAATACATTTTTAACAGTGTCCTAAGATTAGGTGGGCTTAAAATCATGTAATACTCACTCATAAGGAAGAGAAAATCCAAATAAAAGTGCTAGAAACCATTACTTCGGATCTGTCCCATCCACCTTTTATTTTTCCAGTCTTTAGATTGGTTACAAGAACGGATCCTACCACCTCTGCTTGACCGCCAGAATATCCTGCAACCCACAAGGAATTGACCATCAAATCCAGCTCAACTTTTGAATGAGAAATGGTGAGAGTGAAGCGCATTAAGCAAACCTTTGATAAACTCCCACGCTTCTTCCTTGCTGGATGGTTTTTCCCTGACTATCCCTTCAGACAAACAAAACCCATAGTTTACAAACAAACTAAAACACAAAAATCTCCACAACACCCATCGTTTACAAATAAACCTAAAGCACAGACATTCAGATCAAACACCCATCGTTTATAAACAAAATCCAAAGCACAAAAATTCAGATCTACAAATATAGAAACTCGGATTTACAAAACATAAATTTAGATCTAGCCAAAGTGGGAAACAAGAGTAGAAAAGAAACAATCGATCTTGCCATCAGCTAGACTAAGAGTTCCGAATCAAAAAAGTAATAATCATATGGAGAGAGAGAGAGAGAGAGATGCTTCAATCATACGGTGAAATTGCACATCGAGTTCCTATCGATTTCTAGGATTCGCACTTTGTAGACTCCAAATCGCACTTCCTTGGGCCTTCGATTTCGTGTATTATTGATTTCGTGCACATTGAGTTCGAGAGATGGAGGCTGTGGTTTGATTTCATGAGGGTCAAGTTTGAGAGATGGAGGCTAGGGTTCGCACGTTGCAGACTCAAGTAACTTTTTGTGTGTTGTTAATTGTTATAACTGGTTACGGATAATCGGATTAAAATCCGGATCCATATCCAGATCTGGGCGGGTATTATAATTTTAGTAACCGCCCTGATTTAATCAGGGTGGGTATCCACCTAGATAATCCAGGTTTCCAGATTTCAAACCGGATCTGGAAAGAACCGGATCCGGATGAACACTCCTAATGGATATGAACATTTGTAGTTAGTCATGAGAACCATTACCTTCGTTGATATCAAAATAATAAATAAAGTGAAACCAAAAAGGAATATAATTCATTACAAGAGGTTAAGTTAAGAAAAATATGAAAGGTAAGACACCTAAGACCATATAGAACTCTTTTTGTTTTTTACTAAAAGAAGGTGTATCAGTCAGAATGAATTGAGTGAAAGGGGCTACACTTTAGGGGTTTCCTCAAAAGATTTAACGATTATAACTAGGCCACCTATTTCTTTTAGGGCTTTAGAGTTAACCTTTGTTCACTTTAGTTAATTTAAGTATGATTAACCATATTGTGGATATATCATGTTGCACTATCCTTCAGTGAGAGCAAATGAAAATTTGACATAAGTTTTGAAAATTTCTAAGGTGACCCAGTTCTTTCTGAAATTGCAGTGGGAGTAATTGCCACTACTGAGTTGCAGGTTGCTTCACCCTTTGATGACTTCGTGAAAACTTTATTTCATGTAGCTTCTAAACTATCCTCAAATTAAGAAAGGGACGATCATATGTTGCACTATACATGATTGTCCTGAAAAAAAGTTGCAGGGTTTTAAAAAAAAAATAACTCGATGAGGAAGAATTTGTCTAAGAAACATAGGGAAGATGAAATAGTACAATAGGATGTGAACAATAACTTATGAAGTGGAGATTTCTTCTCTCCTCTTGGGGCCAACAAATGAAAAATTAAATGAAATGAGGCAAAAAGAAGGGGTACTCAGCTTGAAATGAACTAACTGCACGTCTTAGTGAAGAAGAAGTCGTACTAAACAAAAAGAGACGGAATTCTACAAATTAGAAACTACTAATTAGTCACTTTTGCTTGCACCAGGTTCTTGCGGGGAGTTATTTTTCCATTGCAGGAGCAATTTTGGGTCTTTTAAAACCAGGGAGAATGAGCCTTTTTGGGACACTTCTTATATTATGGGGCCTTGTTAGGGAAGCCATAATGAGAAAATCAACTAGCATAGATCCTGCGAGAGCAATTTATATCTACCCAATGATGTTAATAGCTGTCATTTCTGCCTTCTTGTCTATCAGAAAGGATGTTAGAAAGATAGTTCGAAGCTACAGAAGTAAGACAAACACAAAGCATTCATGGACTCGTTTAAAAGCAAAACAGGTATGAGTCATTGTGCCAAAATTTGGGATTTTGTTCAACCCATCTTCCACTTTTTAAGGAGATGGACTAGTTGTAGTTGAAATGTTTCATACGTACATATATATATATATATATGTATGTATGTATGCATGAGACAAGATTTTGACAGCAAAATAGCGAAGATATCTTTAATCTTTATCCTTTCTGGATGCATTGTGAAGAAAGAGAGGAAATTTAACTTAGTGAAGATTCCTATGATGAACTTGTTTTCAAGAAGCACTTTTCCTTGACTGGCATTGATGTAGGAGTGATCAATTTATAGTGAATTATCGTTCTGTGATCAGTGATGTCAGTTACACTTATAGATGTGGTTCAGGAGAATTAAAATATGACCAGCAATTGTTGTCTAAAGCGACCATGTGCCAGGGGCCGTATACACTCGTTGCTGCAAAATTATAGTTTTATTTGGGTAAGTGGATGAAGCAGATTGACCTAATTTTTAATTTTAACCTTGAATTTTTATGCTACACCAATATTTATGATTATGAATCGTGAATTTCAAAATGTTATCAAGGAGAATCATTTCTGTGCAACTCAAAATTTACGGGGAAAAAACACATTAGTTAAGCATCCACCAAAGTTTAACCATTATGTATGTTTGATATTTTGATTTTAGAAATGTGGATGGTCGGAGGAGGGTAAGGGATTAGTTAGGGTAATCAGCAATCGCTAATTCCAAAAATAAGCATCATCATGTACCCTTGCAATGTTCTAAAGTAAATGTCACCTTTTAAAATGATTTTGTGTAGTGTGTGCGTAATCATACAACCTGGGAAAAAATATGCATAAAAAACTAATCTCCTTAAAAAGGCAACCTTTCGAGAATAATATGTGTGCGCTCGAGTCTACTAATATGAACGAGTTAAATGGGCAAATGATATTAAGCTTAAAATGAGCATAAAGTACCTTTTGTTTCTTTTCTTTTTTGTCTCAGCATATAAAGTCATAGCATTAATAAACATAGACAAAGTTGAACACTTACAGCACACCAACAAGGTTAAAAACATGATAAAGAAAAAAAAAATTATAAAGGTGGGTCTTTGCCACTATGAAAAGAAATAATACGTGCATGGATGGTAGAGAGGGGAATGCATCCGAAAATATGATTGGACGTTGTCCATTGTGCAAGTATATGTGCGCATCGATTTTTGGATCGATGTATTTTTGCGGCTGACCAAGTTTCAAAACTTGGTAAAATGTATCTTATATCTTTGATAACTGTTTCCATTTCCCAACTGGTTAGCCTCACCTCTTGGTTGATTGTTTGGATCACTTGAGTCGAGTCTCTTTCTAAGCGAATTTTCATTATTTTTCGATTTCTTGCCTCTTGTATTCTTGTTAATACTGTCCAAGCTTTCCCTAAATTTGAATTATTGTTATGAACAAAGGCTGTTATTACAAAAAGGGGCTCTCTTTGATTATTGAGGCAAATAGTAGTCGTTGTTGCTCCTTTTCTGATGGCCACATCAAATTGGATGGTGTGATAGTCTCCAATGTTATTGGTATTGACGGTGACCACTTCTTCTTCCTTTTCTTTCTAGGCAGAGTTGTGATCTATTAGGGCTTTTGAAACTCTTGTGATTAACCACATGGGAGTAAGAGTAAGCAATTGGTAGATGACTAAATTGTGAAGATACCAGATGTTGTCAATGACCAAGACAACAAAGAGTTGGAAGGATTGGACCTCACTTTCAGGAATGTTGAGAGATGCAGTTGGATTCATGATGATGTTTATCAGTTGGAGATTGTTTCATTTGCAAAAGTAGTAATGTTAAGAGGCCAATGAGACTGTCTCCAAAGACTTTGAGCGTAGTAGCATTTGAGGGTGAGATGTAAGATGGTTTTTTCTTCAATTCGACAAAGTGGGCAAAAGACTTAATCTTCCATGAGATTTGTCATTCTTTTAATCAGTGATTTTGTGGGTAGCATATAATGCGACACTTTCCACAAAAGCAATTTTAAGCGATCCTACATTTTAAGTTTCCACAATTTTTTCCAAGGGATTTCAGAATAGTTGTTGACAGCAGTAGGGATCAAAGCAGCATAGGCTGACTTGATAGAGAACTTCCCTGAGTAGTGGTGTGTCCATTGAATTTTATCTTCTTAGGAAATGTAGTTGTAAGTGGATAAGGGAATTTTCAAGATCTCTGCGACAGTTTCTGTCGAAAAGAGAGTTTGGAGTAGCAAAACATTCCATCTACGGGGTTCTTCTAGAATAAGTTCAGGTACTTTCATTTCCAGTTCAATCCAAATCGTGTTGGGATTAGTGGTGGGAATGAAATTTGGCAATGTTGGAATCCACGGGTCTTGCCAGACTCTGGTTGAGGCTCCATTGTTTATTTGGTGGCAGATTCCAGATTTAATAAACTCTTTGTGCTTGAGGAGATTTTTCCAGAACTATGAGTTAGATGATTTTGAGTTGGTGTTGAAGAAGTTTGTGGTTTTGAGATATTTTTCAATCAAAAAATGTTTCCATGGACTATGAAAGTCTTGTAAAAGGGACCAAGCTTGTTTATAATGAAGAGCGGTGCTAAAAAAGCTCATTTGCTTAAGATCGAGACCCCCAAAAGATTTGGGAATGCAGATTTTGTCCTAGGATCTAGTATAGAAACCTCTTTTTGAGTTAAGGTTTTTTTCCCACCAAAATCTTCTAAATTTGCTATCAATAGCATCAGTTGTCGTTTTGGGCATGCGGCATGTGGACATAATGTAGGAAGGAATGGTTGACGCAACTGTCCTGATGAGGGTGGTTCGACCAGCTTGAGAGAGAATTTTTGATTTCTAAGCTTTTAATTTTTGATCAATCTTTGTTATGACCTCTTTGAAAATGTTTTTCTATGAATGGTCAATGTTGAGGGGTAATCCAAGGTATCTGAGCTTTACCGAGCTAGTTTTAAAATTCAAAAGATCCTTGATACCAAGTTTAGTAAGAATGGGAGTGTTGTGGTTGAAGTGGATTGTAGATTTGTTGTGATTGATTTTTTGACTAAACCAATTAGTGTAGGTATTTAAGCAGTGTGAAAATGCATTGGCAGTGTTTTGATTTGCTCTTTCGAAAAAGATGAGATCATCTACAAAAAGAAGGTGAGAGATAAGAGAGTCCCCTTTAGAGATATTGATACCTTGAAGATTGTTAAAAATCTCCTCTTGGTGGATGAGTCTTGAAAGAACTTCACTTCCAAGAATGAAATTAAATGGGGGAGAAGGGGTTTTCTTGTTTGAGACCTCTTGAGGCGTGAATCATTCTAGTGGGTGAGCCATTAAAAATAATAGAGTTAAAGATAGTGGAGAGACATTCATTAATCCAGTTAATCCAGGTAGGACTAAAACCAAGACTTTCAAAGATTTTTTGGATAAATGACCATTCCATAAAATCAAAAACATGTTCCATGTCAATCTTAACAGCCATTAGACCTTTTTTGCCTCTTTTCTTTTTAAGGTGGTGGAAAATCTCTTGAGCAAGAATCGTATTATCTTGAATGAGTCGACTAGGAACAAAAGCCGATTGGTTAGGAGAGATGATTTTTGGGAGAATTTGTCTAAGTCTATTATTCAGGATTTTTGCAATAATCTTGTAACTTACATTGGCAAGGCTAATAGGTCGAAAATGGTTAACAGTAGTGGGAGAGTCAGTTTTTGGTACAAGGACAATATTGGTGTGGTTCATTTCTTAGAGGAGTTTCCCATGTGTGAAAAAGTTTTGAGTGGCTGCAACTAGGTCAGTCTTGATAATATTCCAGAAAGACTTATAAAAGAGACCTGTGAAGCCGTCAGGACCAGGAGCTTTGGTGGAGGGTGTTTGTTTAATTGTTTGGAGAATCTCCTCTTCAGTTGGATTTTGCAAAGCATGTTGTTATCTTGAGGGGTGATTTTTATAGGGAAAAGATTATCAAGATCATGTGAGATGTGAGGGTGTGATACATTGTAGATGTTTGTAAAATGGTCAAGAAGTGCATCCCTGATTTTGAATTTATCATTTGTCCAGGTACCATTGACAGTTTTAAGGGTATCAATCAATTGTGTTGCATCTTCGTCTGACCGTGATAGTTGTGTGAAAAAATTTAGTGTTGAGATTAGTAAAAGTGAGCCAGGTAACACGAGATTTTTGGCACCAGAGTGACTCATCATGACAGAATTGTTCATGAATGTTTTCCTTCAAGTGGTTCTCCATGATGATAGAGTTAGGGGTGGGGTCCTCTTATTGGAGACGTGTGAGTGCTTCAGAGGTGACGGAGTTTAGTTTGAATGTGACCAAAGGTGGTGTGGTTCCAATATTTTAAGGCTTGTTTCGTAGCTTTAAGTTTTTTGACAAGAATGAAGGATGGGGATCCAACTGTATGAGTTCTCCAGGCTTGTTTAATGGTTTTGAAATAAGAAGGGTCTTTAAGCCAAAACTCTTCAAATCTAAATTGTTTTTTTATGGATGTTTAAATTATTCGTGTCGAGGACAATCGGAGAATGATCCGAAGACACTCTAGGCAGATTTAGGATAGAAGCATTCAGGAGCAAGTTGTTTCATTGTATGTTAGCAACCGCTCTGTCAAGTTTTTCTCTGATGTTATGAATGTCTTGTCTGTTGTTTGACCATATAAATTTTGGACCTGTAACCCTAATGTCAATGAGTCCATGATGGTCTAAGAATTTTTGCAGACCGTTAGGGCTAGAGTTACAAGCAAAAGGTCTTCCACTAAAATTTTCATGTTGGGTGGTTATGCTTTTTGCTTCTATTCAAGTCTTGAAGTGTTATAGACATAAATAAATTATATAAAAATAAATATATATAATTGAATGTGATTTGTTAGATTTATTTTATGATATAAGTAATTTTATAATTTGATAAATAACATCAAATCATCTAAATTTATAGATTTATTTTCATATAACGTATTTCTTCAATCTCTGAGTAGCAAAATAATTTTCTGGCTGTTGAATATTCGAATAAGACCAAGAAAGAAGAAAATTCCACGAGGGTATAACCGTACGGGGAGAGTGTAATCTCCAGCTTTACACGTCAATGTTCTAAGATTGCAACAATTTTTAAAAAAACAAATGTAGCAAAGGCCTCTTATTTAAAGTACTGGACTGGGATTTATATTAAAAATATATAAGAATAATTTTTTATGTTTATTATTCTAAATTTATTTCGATTTTTTTTTCTCTATCCAATGGCTCTCAAAAACTTTATGCTCTTTTTTTTTTTGGTAAAAAATAGTAAAGATAATACTGCTAATTATATTTCGATCTTAATTCAATAGAAATCGAAGTATGCGGACAGTTTGGTAGAGCATGATATTTTGTTGGATGGTATGGTCGCAGAACATGATATAATGTGAAAATTTCGAATGTAAATACAGGAATGGTGGAATATGATTGAGATATTGCTCGAAAAAAAGTGTGATATAGATATTATACAAAGAGCATTAACCGAAATCCGGTCCATTTACAATTCTTAAAATAAAAGTCAAATTAGTTTTTCAGATTTGATTTTAGGCATGTGGAATTGTAGCTTTCTTTTTTTTTTTAGAAGAGAAATTTTAGTAATTACTTTTTTTTAGAGGCAGTAATTAGTCTTTTAATTTATTTGGAGAGAATGAGGAGTTTAGTATGTTCATCTATTTTTAGTTGACTTATAATGCATTACATTATAAACTCTAAATTTCTTTGATTGAAATTAAAATTGACCTATTTCTAAAAAAAAAAGTCAAATTAAAATTTTAAAATATATATTATTTTATTTATTTATTTATTATTATTATTTTGAACCAAAATGATTATATTATAAAGCTAAAGAAATAGAGTCAAGCTCTTATAAAATATTAAACATATGTTGAGTCTTTTCCATATTATTAAATTGTAAAAGAAAATGAAGAATTTAGATAATAGGGATATTATAAAAGATTTGCGTTGTTGTTGTCTAGTATTCTAAATTATATACACATCAATTTTGAGATTGATAAATTTTTTTCGACTTTCAAAAATAGAAGAATTATGGGTCGTGCTTAATGTTATTCGAGATTGGATTATAGATTACGTTGAAGCATTAATATTTTTGATCGCTATACTAGAGTCACCTAGCGTCTTCCTAAAAGTAATATTGAGCATGTTCATTCCTTTTGCTTATTTTATGGCCATAAGTGCGGCTTCAGCTTCACCTATTAAAATATATTATTGCAGTGGTCCGGCTGTCAATCACGTAAACAGTAATTTTACCGTTTACGTGAGAGGCTTGCACAGCAACTCGACTGCTGCCTATATTTTTTATTTAATTTATTATTGTAAAGTTGGTCTATCATTTTTCTTCTACAGAACACAAAAGATTCCTTCCACTCGTTCTTACGGTCGGTCGATCTAATGAATAATTGATGCACATGAAAATCCTGAAACCCAGGATGGAGGTTGTATTTTATGTATGTATTCACTATCTTTTATCTCTCAACCTTCCGTTGTAGAATTTTGTTATCTTTTAAGTTTCGGTTCTTTCTTCTGTTCGTTTCTTGAATTTCTTACAGACCAAGAGGCCTGTGGGTGCTGTTGGGTGCTGTTGGGTGCTGTTGAGTGTGCTTTGGTAGACCAGGTTGTCTTTGCTGTTACATTCCGATAACCCAATAAAGTATTTGAAATTCTGGAGGAGGGTTTTTGTTTCACGGGTTTGTTGTGTTGAAACCCAGATGAAAGTTGGGGTTTCTGGGGCTGTGAGTTGAAAAAGCTTGAGCATTTACGCGTTTGAAGAGCTGTGTTTTAGTTGTTGAATGCCTGCTGATTTATTTTTTCTTTAATTTTCTATCAGAAATTACCTTTCACAAGACGGATTTAGTTTTGAGGAGCTGATCTGTTAGTTTGTATGTAGGTTGTGGTTCATTGGGATTGAAATTTCAGAAAATAAAACAGAATTATTAGCTTCAGTTCTTTATATTGGCATTGGAGATGTTTGAATGAACCTTGACAATGCCTTTGCACACTACGAGTTATGCATCCCATGTATTGGGTTATGTAGATACGAACAAAAACCCGTATAAGACAAGGTTGAGTCCAGCTCTAGCAATACCTCCATCATCAATTCTCTTACACACTGATGAAAGTGGGAGATTTCCTGAATCAAAGAAGGGTTCTGGATCAAATGCACCTTCAATAAGTGGTGAATCTACTGGTTCTTTACTCGGTCAAGCAAACACAATAGGTATTATTGGAGGGGCGTCCGTCGATTCTACACTGAATTTTTTGAGTAAACTTGTCAATTGGGGTAAAAGAGAAGGAAATAGTTCCCTTCCTTTTGTACTTCACTCTGATCCTGTGTTAAATAAAGAGCTTTTATCACATGACAGAAGTTCTTTTCCTTCCCTCTGCAAAAGTCAAAGTAATCGATTAGACCCTACCCCAATTGTGGAGAACTTGAGGAATAAAAGAACTTTCCTGGAGAATTCAGGAGCTTGTTGCATAGTGATGCCTTGTAACATTTCGCATTCCTGGCATGAAGAGGTTTCTAAAGGATGTTCTGTTCCTTTCCTCCATATGGCCGAGTCTGTTGCCAGGGAGCTCAAGGAAGCAAAGTTGAAGCCGCTTGAAGCTGGGAGTCGATTGCGGATTGGAGTGCTTGCAACTGATGCAACTTTAACGGCTGGATTTTATCAGGAGAAACTACAGAATGAGGTAAATTATTCAGAGTCCTGTCTGTTACTGTTTTTTTTGCTCTGCTATATCTGGTGAGGGCACGTCTTATCTCCACTATGATAATGAGATTTTTTTTTTCTTTTTTGGATAAGTAAAATGATAATAAGATATTAGTTTGTAAAATGTTATCTATTACATTTTACAACCTCTAGTATAAAAAAGAAAGTGGTTTTTGGAATGGGAGTGCTTGATTGAAGATTCATTCAACTTGATTAAAAAGCTTAAAATAGAATTAAGTGGGAGTTTCAAAAGGCTTATGCTCACAATCTGGAAGCTTTTGCCTTAGACGTTGTAGCCTCGAGGTTTGAAGAGTAACTTTAGCGTCATAAACTTCCTGCAGAATGAAAGGAGGCACGTCTTCCAAATATCTGATCTACATCATGATCAGCTCTCTTGGCCTTTCTATATATTCAAAAGATAAAATTCTATCGATTAAAGCTTAAACGGTTTACAGTTAACAAGTATCTTTGTGTCCTTTTGCCACTATCAATGAACTGATGATAGACTTCTAACTCCCTAGTTGTGTAGGGATTCCTTTGATTGCGTAGGAATCTTGTGACAGGTTCTGTTGGGAGTGGATGTTATAGAAAGTCGACTTTCCCCATGTGGAGCATGAACTCCTCAGTAAGGATTGGACTAAAACACAAATAATCTAACCATTTAAATTCTAATGGTTCTTTTACAGTTACAAAATATTTACTTCACTTCTCATAACTTTGATGGTTTTGGTTCATTTGAGCGGCATGTTTGGTTTATGGAATGGAGGAAGTGGAGTTTTGTCACAAGTTGGAGACATTAAGAAGTTTGCTCTTTATTTTTCTTTCTTTATTTATTTTTTTTCCCAGGAATCTCTTGTTCCTTTTCTCTGTTTTGTTTTAAGGACTTTGCCCTATTGTTCATACTTGGCAATGCCCTTTTCTAATGAATTTTACAACTTCTAAAAAATGTGTACATTGTTCTCCTAGTTTTTTTATATACATGGTCGACTCTGTTGGGCCAGAAGTCATCCATCCCCTCAGGGATTTTTTTTTTATCCAGGCAAGCTTTTATGGTGCACACCCATCAAAAAACTATCTCACTTGCCAACCCCCATCAAAAGAACTTGGAGAGCAATCCTCATCTTGTGCCAGTTGTAAAATAGAAACTTGGTAAAGCCAGCGTACTGCTTTTCCTTGGAAATTGGTTCAGAAAAATAGGGAAGTTCAGTACAAAAGAAATTGGCAGAAGCAGCAGGCAAACTAATTGCAACATGTGTTAATGGGATAGCAAGAACAAATTCACAATGCCTAAGATGGAGTTCCTGTAGTGCATTACATACTGTTCTGCATGATTTCCTTATTGATTCTGGAATGGAGAAAGAGCTGTGACTGAAATAAGAATTTCAGTACATTTCTTTTTGAGAATTGTGTGAGTAACGATATTTTTTTTCTGTATGTAGGGATTTGAGGTAGTGCTGCCAGATAAAGCAACAATGGAACATACGGTAATTCCTGCAATTGAAGCTTTAAACAGAAAAGACACAGAAGGAGCACGCAATCTGTTGAGAATTGCTCTCCAAGTTCTTTTGGTAAGGGCAGTGAACTCTGTAATCCTTGCCTCTGACGATATGAGGGATGTTTTGCCTCAGGATGATCCTCTCCTAAAAAAATGTATAGACCCCATGGACGCATTAGCTAGATCTACTATTAAGTGGGCCCAATCTGCTGAAATGGTCCATACTGAACATTGAGAATGTGATTACTGATTAATGTGGTTAATGTGTTTCTTCATCTGTAATTTCGACCAATATTGTTTTACACTGGGGAACATCTGTTCTGTGAATTCGTCTCTGTTTTTCTGTTTTTTTTTTTAATTGTTATCAATGAAGATGTAAAGTTGTATTTATTTTAAATTGCATAACTCTGTGTGTGTGTGTGTTTTTTTTTTAATTTATTGTACAAAAATATTATAGAACTAAACATATATTAACTTATTCATCATTATATTCAATAAAAAGTGCAGGAAATTGTAAGATAAAACATGTATTTCTTTATTTTTTTTTAATTAAACATAAAAATTAGAGAGAAATAATTGTTTTATATTGAATTTGTGATTGTGCATAAAATACTACATTTACTGTGTGCTTATAAATTAATGGTCTTTAACTTATGTGTATATAGGCAAAAAATGTGAACAATTGAGATTAAATATATAAATTACATATTTATTGAACCTATTTAGATTCATGTAATCTTTTTTTAACTAAAACTAGTCAATGGATTGATATTTTATACTTTTTAATAAAATGCTTGAATTGCATTATATATAATTTTTAATAATTTTTATTAACATTAAAATAACTGATACAAAATTGTCGTGAATTGCTCGATGCATTGAATGGTCCTTACCTGTACCAAACCCGATTCCGATTCCGATTCCGATTTTTCAAGCATTTCTTTCTTTCTTCTTCTTCTTCATATATATATATATATATTTATATATTCTCAAAACTTGAAATGCCTCAAAAAGTGTTTTATTTTTACTCTGGTCTGCCTAAATAGAGAACGACCAAATACAATCCCAGATAAATAAAATAACTCCTGATTCAGGATTTCATCAGTCTGACCCTAAACAATGGTCGCATATAAACAAAATATTCGGACAAAATCCTCTACTGGAGTTTCTTTATCCCAGGGAATGATGGGAGGATCGCAATTAGAGCATCACCATATCCAACTGGATCTGCCAAGCAAAGCAGACAATAAGAACCTCCGTAATAAAATTCACAATGAGTCCATTAATGAAAATGCATCCAAATATGGCAAACTTACCACCGTCCTGTCGGAGAATCTTGATGACCTCTCCAGATACATCAGACTGGAGAAACCAAATGTGAAATTAAATAAATATGACATAATTTGATGTAGAAGAAAAGGATAAGTAGCTGGGAATGGAAAATCAAAACACAATAATCTTCTCTTTCAGACACATGCAGACACAATCACTTTCAAGTGAAGAACCAAACCTCAATTGGGAGCTCACCACCAAGCTGTTCAACAAAGCAAATCACTTGGTTCTCTTTCACTATTTGTTTCTGCAGATCAATCATGCGAATCTTGTCAGTGGAGAATGATCAATGCATGATTGCAAAAGTGTTCTGTGATTGCATTCGAGAACTCTAGTGCCATTAAAGGGATCATCTTGCATAAGAGAGGCACCCTGGGCTGGTGGAAGGTGTTGAGGTTGGGCTGACTATTAATACAACTCAATCCCAAACTAATTTCTGAACCATGAAACAATCCATAGTCCTGTTGGAATTAGGTCTTGGAATGCAAGTTGCCAAGTTCTGTGTCACACACTTATTTTATTTGTATTTTTTTCTTTTCTTTTCTTTTTTTGAAAACTTGTTGAATATGAAGTACTTCTAAGATGACTACAAGCCGCATCCACAGATAGATAAATATATGACAAAAGAAATCAAAAGCTTTCATAACCAAAAGAATGGAATCAATAATCTAATTTGTTTCATAAGGATAAGAAAAAACACGAGATTTTATAACCATATTGACAACACTAGTTTCAATCTCCTGAAATCATAAACAAGTCTAACAGCACCTGCAAAAAACAGTTTGTCCTTGGTCATAATTTCAGAACTTATGGGGTTATTTTTTTGGATAAGTAAAACTTAAGGGATTATGATCTCTTATGTCCAAAATTCAAATGAATGTAAGCTTAGTTCTTACAACATGATACGGTACACTTACTACTGCAAGGGTACAAGGTAACTCGATCTTGTTTTCAACAGCATTAGAATATACAGAAGTTACAAAAGATTTGTGGCTAAGTTCATGGTACAAGTCCCATCAGTGTTTGAGATGTAAGCATCTCAAACATAAATAAGTTCTAAAAAAATTTAATTTTTTTTTGCCTACAAACCTAATGAACAAATAATTCATCATTGAAGCTAGCAACTATTTATAAAGAAATCCTTCCACAGCTATACACCATAAACACTTATATAAAAAAAAGATATACACCATAAACATCAGGTTGAAAGGATAAATGCAGTTAAAATATCTACAATCAGGTTGAATGATGAAATGGGGCGCCTCCTAAAGCCCTTTTTTTTTTGTTTGGTCAGCCTCTTTGGGTAGGGTTTTAATGATGGACAACTTACGGAAATGGGAGGTTATCATAGCAGAGTGGTGTTGTATGTGCAAGAAAAGTGGTGAGACTGTGGATCATCTTCTAATGCATTGCGAGGTAGCTAGAACGCTATGGGATGATGCGTTCTACAGGTTAGAGCTAGCTTGGGTCATGCCTGCCACAGTAGTTGAGTTCTTGGCCAGTTGGACAAATCTAAGAGGGGCTCTGCAAATCACGGCTATGTGAAAAATGGTGCCTATTTGCATCCTATGGTGCTTATAGAAGGAGCAAAATGACCGGACGTTTGAAGACAAACAACGCTCTATAGAGGAACTTAGATAACTTTTTGTTAGAACATTATTTTTATGGGCTATAGCTGTAAATTTTAATGGCCTTGGCCTTCATGACTTGTTTCTTTTTCTTCTTCCCAGATAGGCGTTAACTCGTGTATACCTTCTTCTATACTTGGGCTAAGCCGATTAATATTATTAATACAATTGTTTACTTATCAATATATATATCTACAGTCAATCAAAGAAGAATTTTCATTACTGTATAGTTTCCGAACAGCTTTATGTTTGCAGTGTACCCATCAATGAATTCTTTGTATAGGTAAAATAAAATTTTAGTAATAAAAAGAAGGGTGTAACCTCGATACATACACAAGAAGTATGCAAGAGATCCACCTAACAAGCAAAAGGAAATAAATTCCTTAATTTTTAAAAAAATAATGAACAGCACCTCTTTACATGAAGGTGGAGCACGTTTTCCCTTTATGGTCCTTGATCTCCTAAAAAAACCCACCTGCACCATTCAAGATTTTAGAGCCCAGAATTATATAACACTAAGGTATTAAAATTTTTATTGTTACCATCGGAGACTTAAGTATGACCAAGCCTTCATCTGCAGCTTTTTCTAGAAATGTCTGAACCCTCCCTGAAGAAGGTACTGGCTTCACGGTAGATAAAGATAGTGCCGAAACAGATCCATTTGCAGGAGTTTCTGTAGCTGCAATTACATCGATAGCAGTGGGGCTTGAGGGAGGTGGAGGTTTAATTTTCCCAGTCAAGTCCCTCGTCACATGTAACCGAAATCCATCAAGCTAAAATATGAACAAAAATGACACGACATATTAGAAAGCAAAAGATTTAGAATGCAGAAAAGATTCTCCTATCCCAGTAATTCAAAAAAAAAAAACAAAAAATGACACTACACTTATGTTGAAGAAAAATATACACTTCACTTCTTAACATGCCTACCTTTAATTCAAACTCCGCTATTGAAGTTGTATCACAGAGTGTCGTGAGCAGAGATTCCACCTGAAAATGAAATTTAAGGGAAGAAAGTCTTCAAACATGTAAAAAAAAGAATACAGGTGCAAGTATGTGTAACAGTGTAAGCACACATCTTTGTGAGTGCATTTATGTGTATATATATTATGAAATTCTCTGTTTTGTATTATAAACAAATATACAGATCACAACCAGTGGCACAATAAAATTCAAGGACTTCAGAAATATGCCATGCTTAGGTTATCTCAAATTACAGAGAAATAATACATTGATGAAAAAATGTTATTTATAACCCTTTGCAAAACCCGGTTGGAAATATAGGGGATGGTTCGCTGCAGTGAACATGCCTATAAATAACTAAGCCATCAATATGTATAGTTTGTGAAAAGATTGCTAACTACTGATTATAAACACACAACTATATGGATATCACATAAAGTCAAGTACTGTGTATGTGAAGACAATGTATTTAAATTAAAGAATTAAAAAGAGCATATAGTTTTTTTTATAGGTAAAGCATATAGTTTCAGCATACAACATACAAGTACAAACTCTTTTGATAAGTACAATTTTTTATCACATACAATGACAAAGGGAGAGCCAGCTTGCCCCCATCACTCATCCCTAACAACAAGCATACTACAAAAGCAACTTGAAAAGAAAGAAAAATGAAATGTCCAACAATGACAAAGGGAGAGCCAGCATGCCCCATCACTCATCCCTAACAACAAGCATACTACAAAAACAACTTGAAACGAAAGAAAAGTGAATGTCCAACAGATGCAATGATTTATTTCACAGTACCAAATTATGGTGACAAAAATTATAGAAAAAGTTTTATATCCACTTAGTTTTAATTTTTTTTGAAACATAAAAAGATACCACACCAGCAGAGCCATGAATAAATAACGTATGCCAGTTAGATTTAATAGCAAACACAAAATTTAATGACATATATTAGCAAACTACTTACCTCATATGAATTAGGAACGAGCGGGTTTGCCCGACCAGAAGATTTAGTCGCTTCGGAACCATTGTCTCCAACTCCAGCAGCTGTTGATCAATGATAAATGCTTGTTAAATTAGCTGGATAGATATACGGCTATTTTTCTTACTTTAATATACAACATACAGCAGAAGCAAAAGAAGTTGTTTAGAAAGTTCAGAATCAAGGAATCAATCACAGGCCATTTACTTTCTGACAAAGAGCGTATTAGGAGTGTGATGTCATCTTCTCTGGAGTATCAGAGTTGGGAAAGTGTGCAATATGATTTATTTAACTTGTAACAAGTATCCGTGAAACATAACATAATATCATCACATTAATTCTACAGAAGTCATTGGCAATGAGCTAGACTGAAATTGTCATCTTCCAAAGATAGTTTGAACAATTCTCAAATCTGTTCAAGCTTCTTTTTATATCCTCAATATGGGCTAGAACTGGATAGTAACATATTGGCTTCTTACGCTAACTTCTTTGCTAAACAAGGTGGGGATTTGAAACAGCAAATAAATTTAGATCAAAAATCGCATCAGGATCAGCAACATGAACAATCTTACCCAGCATTCTATTAAACCTGGTAACTTATCTACTACTTAAAAAAAATCTATCTAGACAACCCAGAGGGGCGGCCGCTCAACAGGAACCAAGCCTCCTGAAATTAAAGTCATTTTTATAACTCTCCTGTTTCCTCTCCTCTCACTTACAGAAGGAATAATGTTTTGTATAAAAGTCAATAACAATAACAGTTGCAGAGTTTAACTAACTAGACTTTCCATACAAGCAGGTAATTAACCTATGTACCAGAACAAGGAGAAGTATAATTATTTCAGCATACATTCAGCAGGAATCATTTTCTGATAAGAAAAGACAGAACAAATATGTAATTATGTATGATTGCACAAACATATTTGTGGAGGAAAAATGATTCAAAACCTAAGATGTCAAAATAAGGATTTTATTAAGAATGCGGGAAAGCTGTAGATATGCATTTTATGTGCGTATAAACATACTTATACAAGACATGCAAACTGGATAATTAACTAACAATTAATCAACAACAAGCACTTACACTTGTTTTCTAAAGACGGACCACAATACACAGTTTGTGCTTTCTTTGACTGTTGTGAAACTCGTAATGTTACCCCTGCAAATTGTGGAGTTCTCTGCCCTGTCCAAGTTCTTATGCCAAACTGTTCCAAAATACCAGCCCTTACTTTATTAAAGTTCACGACTGATATTTTTATATTGGGAGTTCCCAAGCTACCTGAAATAGTAACCACATCAGAAAAGAACGTACAGTATCTTTAAACAGAAAACTTTTTTAGGCATTTTCCCCAGATTTATGCATGCATCCAAATAATTTCAATAATATATATAATGTCAAAGGAACAGAGAAGTTGACTTGAGAATGGTATGACTTGCAAGTGATGCACACATTCAAACCAATACTAGAATTTTTATAAAGTGTGATTTTGACATTTAAAACAGAAATTCAGTGATTTATGCCAAATAAATATTGGAGAGGAGAAAAGGACAGACTATCAAACACTAAGAGTAATTAGGATGAGCCACTGAATTTAAATGTTTTAAACCTTCAATTGAAATAAGGTTAAAATAAATCTAAAGAGGCATTGTATGCTGCTGGCGGTGTATAGAATTACAGCATAAATTAGTGCTAAAGGGAAGTTGAACGGCAGTGCAAGAGGTACTTCTTTGAATAATCATCATTCTACTAGCAATGCTATATTATAGAACAGGACTCATCCTTAAACCTTTCAAACCCTACGATAACATTATCACTTCACCTTATAGCAATTTGTTTTTGATAAGTGCTTCACCCATGAATCTGGGTGCATTGCAATTTGTAGAAAATTGGAAAATATTCCAAATAATATTGAGTAAAAAAGTAAATAAGACATTGCATTTCAGTTCCTACCCATGAATCTGGCACTAACATGTTAATCTCTCTTGAAATGGTCATTGTCAAAAATTATTCAGAGACTGTTCTTAACAAATGCTAGCAAGTGGTCTCAAACATGGGTATATTTTGGGAAGGTATCTCTTGGAGGCTCCCTACTTTTTAGCTCCCTAGCAAGTGGTATGTAAGTTGACGATATCGTTGGCGTGCTGCATGACAGATCATTGTGGTCGCTATCATTCTTAAAGGAGGGTGAAATGCATGCATAGATATGGCAGGTCATTTTCCCAGTTCGAGTCTGGACAGGATGCATTACACAAACAAACCAGTAACGCCAATGATCCTAAAAAAGCCCATAAGCCAATGATCCATGCATAGGGGAGTATAGACGTTATGGTGGTTATATAGGATGAACATATTTGTTGATGATAGATGTCCAGAGTTGTACAATAGCAATTCCAATACAATGTGTTCATAAAACGCTCTCACAAAGCTTAGAGAAATTGAATTGGCCAACACAGAGTGAAAAGACGATAAAAACCTAGATTTCTTTGTTTTCTTGCTTTACCAGTTATCTATCTGGCTTTCTACAATTAAAGACTGACTCTTAGATATTGAATGTATCTACAAATCTCCTTCATCGCACTAAAGTCTATACATCCAAGGAGCACACCAAATTTGGAGCTGAACCAAGAAAGAAGATTCTACACTTACACCTCATTTACAAGAGAGACCCATTACGGTATCATTCAGATAACCATGCATTTCATCCATAAAATGGTTTGAGCCAATGAAGTTTATTTTGGTGCCGTATGCTTTATTCGTCCATATAGATACTTCCGCAACATAATTTATGCAAATCTCTCACCCCAGCCAACAAGGGGAAAAGTTTCAATCTCCCCCACACCCAGCATTTCTTAACAAAAATTTAAAAGAACGGGAATAGAAAATTAGGAGGGTGATGTCCATAATCAGCCAACGTTTGAGATGATCAATGCAACCCAAAGGAACTAAAATGATTTAATTCAAGAATCTGGATTCCATCGGGAGAGGAGAAGGGGGGAGGGGTTTACAGAAACAGTTGATACAGACTAACTAATGCATGGTTATTCTACTTTGAATTCCTCCGCCCACAATTTCAACACACAGAATGACTTACAGCCCAAATTTTCAAATATAAAAAAAAATTGATTGATCAAATACCCACTTTTCCATATGCAAAGACGATGAAATAAAAAGTCAGTGGACACCAAGTGGAACCAAATATACAAGTAAAACTATAGTCATTTGGGATATAAGAGACGGAGAAAGACTCACAGGAAGCCATCGGAAAGTTTGAGACTTTAGAGACCGGAAAAACCAGAAAAGGGTTCAAAGTTTACAAAAACTGGAAACCAATTGAAGTCTCTCAAACTCCACATTGAAAGAAGCTCGGTACAGGGACACGCGGCCGTTAAATCCCCTCGAAGAGGACAATCCAATTTGCCACAAACGTACGTTGTAGCTGGAGTCGGGTAGCTTGGGCCCGGCGGTGTATCTTTTGATATTTCCTTCTGAAAATTAAAAATTAAAAAATTGTTATGAAACTTAAAGAAAGGAAGTACTATTGCAAAAGAGAAATAAGAAATTCTCTTGAAATTCTTAAGAACTCAAGCTTTCTTTCTCTCTCTATTTTTTCTTATGAATTTCATTACAACTGAAGCCCCTATTTATAGGCTTTGAAATTACTATGCAAGTTACTATGCAAGTCACTATGCAAGTTACTATGCAAGTTACTATGCAAATTTAATATAATAGTGGTGGGGTCATTCACATTATTTAGTGGTGGGACAGGGGGCGGCTGCCGTCCCTCCACTAAATTCATTACACTCCCCCTTGAATGACCACTCATAAGGAATCTGCCTCGTTAAAACCTTGCCAAGTAAAAACCCAGTGGGAAGAAAAACCAATGGCGAAGGAAAAAAAGTACAGTCTTCTTATGTATCCACAAGTGCTTTAAGATTGCCTCATTAAAACCTTGCAGAGGAAAACCCAGTGGGACAAAACCTCAGCGAAGGAAAAAGAGTACAATCAGCACATTTACTCCCCTTGAAAAGTGCATGACAAAAGATCTTTGAGTTTTCGCATTCCAATGTTATGCACAATCTTCTTGAATGTGGAAGTTGGTAACGCCTTTGTGAATAAATCTGCCAGATTATCACTAGATCGTATCTGCTTGACATCAATTTCACCTTTCTCTTGAAGTTCATGAGTATAAAAGAATTTAGGTGAAATATGTTTAGTTCTATCACCTTTGATGTATCCTCCTCTGATTTGAGTGATACAAGCAGTATTATCTTCATATAAGATTGTTGGGCTATTATTGATCATAGTAAGTCCACACTTTTCCTGGATATGTTGAATAACTGATCTCAACCAAATACACTCTCGACTTGCTTCATGAATAGCAATGATTTCTGAGTGATTTGAAGAAGTAGCAGATAGTGTCTGCTTAACAGATCTCCATGATATGGCAGTATCTCCATAAGTAAATAAATATCCAGTTTGAGATCTACCTCTGTGTGGATCTGAAAGATAACCCGCATCTGCATACCCAATCAATTCTGGACTTGAACCACGTTGATAAAATAATCCCATATCAACCGTACCATGAAGGTAACGAAGGACATGTTTAATGCCATTCCAATGCCTTCGAGTTGGTGCAGAACTATATCTTGCAAGCAGATTAACTGAGAATGTAATATCTGGTCGAGTGCAATTTGCAAGATACATCAAAGCTCCAATTGCACTGAGATATGGTACTTCAGGACCAAGAATTTCTTCATCGTCATCACAAGGACGGAATGGATCTTTCTTCACATTAAGTGTTCGAACAATCATTGGAGTACTCAGAGGATGAGATTTGTCCATATAAAAATGCTTTAGGACTTTCTCAGTATACATGGACTGATGAATAAAAATTCCATTTGGCAAGTGCTCAAGCTGCAGGCCGAGACAAAGTTTTGTTTTGCCAAGATCTTTCATTTCAAATTCATTCTTTAAATATATAGCGGTTTTTGAGATCTCTTCAGGAGTTCCCACAATATTTAAATCATCAACATAAACCGCAATAATGACAAATCCGGATTCAGATTTCTTAATAAAAACACATGGGCATATAAGATTATTCTCAAATCCTTCTTTCAATAGATATTCGCTTAAGCGATTATACCACATGCGTCCGGATTGCTTCAACCCATATAAAGATCTTTGTAGTCTGATTGAGTACATATTTCTAGATGTACTTGTAGATGCTTCAGGCATCTTATATCCTTCAGGGATTTTCATATATATGTCATGGTCTAAGGATCCATATAAATATGCAGTGACCACATCCATCAACCGCATTTCTAATCCTTTTGTAACAACCAGACTAATCAAAAATCTAAATGTGATTGCATCCATAACGGGAGAGTATGTTTCTTCATAATCAATCCCGGGTTTCTGCAGGAAACCTTGTGCAACAAGCCGTGCTTTGTATCGCACAATTTCATTTTTCTCATTACGTTTTCGTACAAATACCCACTTATATCCAACAGGCATTACACCCTTTGGTGTTTGGACAACAGGTCCAAATACTTCTCGTTTCGCTAGCGAATTTAATTCAGCTTCAATAGCTGTTTTCCATTTTGGCCAATCATTTCTACGTCGACATTCTTCGACGCTTTTTGGCTCACTTTCTTCATTACTTCTGGTAATGTCAAGGGCCATTTTATATGAAAATATGTTGTCGACAACAGTTTTATTTCTATCCAGAATTTCTCCAGTTTTCATGAAATGTATTGAGATCTCATTATTTTCAGGTACCTGTTCCTCTTCAGGGGAAAACATTTCATGACACACCTCTTCAGAAGGTCCATTTTTAGGAGATTTATACTCTTCAAGATTTTCCTCTTCAGGAGGTTCTGGAATAGAAGATTTAAGCTCTTTAGGAGCATCAATTATATTTGTGGCCTGTATTGTGGGTACGTGTTCTTCAGGAACACCAAATTCATTTTGTATTCTTTTCCTTCTGGGAATTTTATCTTTTGCACCAATAGGTCTTCCACGCTTCAGGCGTATTTTAGATTCACCTATTGCTGTTTTGACAATTTGTCCTTCAGGGACTTCAATCCTTGCTGGAGCATTAACAGCAGGAATATAAGATTTTACTACACCTTTAGTGTCAGTAAATACATCCGGTAATTGATTTGCAACATTTTGCAAATGAATAATCCTCTGAACTTCCCTTTTACATTCATTTGTAGGAGGATCAAAATGAGACAAGGTCTTATTATCCCAAGTAATATCTTGTCGTGCTTCAGGCACCGACTTTTCTTTACCCATTAACGGAAAATTTGATTCGTCAAAATGACAATCCTCAAAACGTGCTTTAAACATATCCCCTGTAAGGGGTTCAAGGTATCTAATAATGGATGGAGAATCAAAACCAACATATATCCCAAGTCTACGTTGAGGGCCCATTTTTGTACGTTGTGGAGGTGCAATTGGAACATATACAGCACATCCAAAAGTACGAAGATGAGAAATATTTGGTTGTTGACCATATGCAAGCTGTAATGGAGAATATTTATGATATGCAGATGGTCTAATGCGAATTAGAGATGCTGCATGAAGTATAGCATGTCCCCAAACAGAAATAGGTAGTCTTGATTTCATAAGTAAAGGTCTAGCGATTAGTTGAAGCCTTTTGATCAAAGACTCAGCTAAACCGTTTTGTGTGTGTGTATGGGCAACAGGATGTTCAACATCTATTCCTATTGACATGCAATAATCATCAAAAACTTGAGATGAAAATTTACCTGCATTATCCAATCGAATGGTCTTAATTGGATACTCAGGAAATTGTGCTCGTAGTTTAATTATCTGAGCAAGAAGTCTAGCAAATGCAACATTTCTAGTGGAAAGAAGACAAACATGTGACCATCGACTAGATGCATCAATTAGAACCATAAAATATCTAAATGGTCCACTTGATGGATGAATAGGCCCACATATATCTCCGTGAATCCTTTGTAAAAAGGATGGAGATTCAACAATGATTTTTGAGGGAGATGGTCTAATAATTAACTTACCTTGAGAACATGCAGAGCACGGAGATTCATTGGGTAGAAATATCTTTTGATTCTTTAAGGGATGCCCATGCGAATTTTCAATAATTCGTCTCATCATTATAGAACCCGGATGTCCAAGGCGATCATGCCAATTCATAAATACTTTAGGGTCAATGCACTTCTGGTGCATTACCACATATGATTCAATTGTTCTCATTTTTGTATAATACAATCCAGAACATAAAGCAGACAGTTTTTCTAAAACGAGCTTCTGGCCCGATATTGTTTTAGTAATAAGAAGATGCTCTTTACTGCCTTCATTGGTCGTTTCAATATGGTAATCATTACGACGTATATCTTTGAAACTTAATAAATTTCTTCTGGATTGTGAAGAGAATAGAGCATCATCAATACAAAATTTGGTGCCATTAGGCAACACAATATAAGCTCTTCCGGAGCCCTCAATTAAATCCGATGAACAGAGGAATAAGGCCACTAGCTTCAGAATTGGCAGAACCGTCGTGCTGATAACGTGTTATGAAACTTAAAGAAAGGAACTACTATTGCAAAAGAGAAATAAGAAATTCTCTTGAAACTCTTAAGAACTCAAGCTTTCTTTCTCTCTCTATTTTTTCTTATGAATTTCATTACAACTGAAGCCCCTATTTATAGGCTTTGAAATTACTATGCAAGTTACTATGCAAGTCACTATGCAAGTTACTATGCAAATTTAATATAATAGTGGTGGGGTCATTCACATTATTTAGTGGTGGGACAGGGGGCGGCTGCCGTCCCTCCACTAAATTCATTACAAAAATTAAATTTTACTACTTACTAATTTTCTGTGCCTATCATAAAATAATTTATGTAATTCTCCTTTTTTTTCCAGAAAAAGAAACAAACAGTATCATATTTAATTGCATTAATTTACTAGGCTACCTATAAGAAGTGCTAGGTCTATAATTAAAATTATAAAAAGTTACTTTATAAAGTGTCATATTTTAATATGATATATTAGTTATATCTATAACGTTTAATATAAAATTATTTAAATATATAAGGTAATTTTGTAATAGTTTTGTAGATCACCATATACTATGGTTCCACAATTCAATATCATTGATCCATTTCCACAAACCACAATCAAATTCACCTAATTAACCAAGTAAAATTTATTAGATTTTTTGTTTACAAAACTTAAAATCTGAATAGAAATAAATACATTAATGTCTTACAGTAATTTTCATGTTCAGGATTTAGAATTAAAGAAAAGTAGATTTAAACATGTTTGGAATTACATTTTGAAATTTAAAAAAATACTTTTAAATAAGTAAGAATATTTCTAAAGAAAAAAATGACATGTTTAAATTTTTTAAAAAATACTTAAGTTGATTTAAAAAAATTAAAAATTAATTTTTTCAAAAAGCAGAAAATTAAAATTTTTATCAAATACTCTGATAGATAATTATATATTTTGAAAAAATTATTGTAACTAATTTTAAAAACATGTTAGATATATATTTATCAAATAATAAACATCTTTTAAAGCATAAAACTTATTATTTAAATTATAAACTATAAGTTCTAAAATTATAAATTATAATTTTTACTGCAATCTCAAACATGTACTAAATCCAAAAAGTACAAAGAAATAAAAAGTGCATGGGATTGTTTTGGTTCCCAATACCAAAACAGAGTAATATATTTCATTATATATAGAGATTACAAATGTTATCATTTAGTACAATTAAAATCTATTTGAATTTGAATGCTGCTGTATATCATATTTCTGTTATAGAAGATCTTTATCTACTAGAGACTCGATCGACTTGCATACTGAGTCATGAGTAACTCCAGTCTCCAACAAAAATGATTGTTTGGTATCGAATTTTGTTATAATCAGGTACGTACGTAGTAATTAGTTCTACAGTAGAAATAACAGTAATTTATATAATTAACACTACCACATGCAGTTATAAAATACAAAAATATTTGCATAAATATTTTAAAAAATAGTGAGATTCACTATATTTTTTTTCATGTGGCTCTTATGTTTTATTCACTATTTTCATAATTACCACGTAACAGTTATACACTTTACAACTGTAAATATTATTTCTTTTATATAACACTCACTCATTTTACAACTTTTAAGACATCCTAATCTGTAAATACTGCATAAGTAGTCCCGCTATCTCTACACTTATTAACCAAAACTCATCTTTTAGATTATGAGTAAGATTACTCATCATTTTAATTCTCATATGTTATATTAAATAAATAGAGATTATTTATTATATATTATTTGTGAACTTATCATCTAGTATCACATCAGGTGATAACGAGAAGATGATGATGAAAAAATTAATAATTAATAGATTTTTTCTTAGCTTATAGTACTAATTATACAGAATACATGTGTATATATATATATATATGCAAGGATTCCAAATTAGCTATATACGTGAATTATGGCATGGCTGCCAAACGAGTATTCTATGTATATGTATGTATGTACGATGTATGCATGTGTATGTATGCACGTAGGGTTTACTAGCTAGCTAGAACAGGAAAGTGCTTGATCAATATCAAAGATGTCTGAACTACTCTGAAGTAACGTCATAAAGCTTGTATGAAAGGAAGACAAGAATCTTTTGCTTAAAGCATGGGCATGCATGGAGCGCTGGGGGAGACATGAGTTGTGCATATGATGCTTTTGATATCGGTACCCATGTATATAATACTTTCTAAAGACACATGATATTGATCATGAGGTCAATAAAAGGGAATCCAAGATGAAATGCGTTTTAGACATTCCTTTTTTTCATAGCTTTTTAATGATGAGGAGTAAATGATCAACATCGAATCTTATTACCCTTTAATATTCGTGCAATTAAGTACACAAAGATCAAAACCTTTAAATAAATTATTCATATAAGAGATCAACGAGCTTTGTTTGAAGTTTGAACTGTGAACGTGATATGACATTACACGATCGGTTTATAATGCTACACATATAAATTTACTTTTATAGAATCCATTTATGAACGTAACCCTCATCAAACTAAAACCCCCTAAAAAGTAAAAACGCAAACAAGACCTATATGAAGAATGGATATAGAAGTGAAAGCATTTGTTGTATCCAAGTATAGATCATGGTACCAACTTTTCTCACAACAATGATCTCTTTTATTAGTAATAGGAGTACAGAGTACTGTTAAGGTGTAATAAAGATGTGTTTTTCGCCATTGTGAGAGAGATGGGCTTGAGAACCCGGACGGGACGAATTCACATTTTGCTTCTCTCTCTCTCTCTCTCTCTCTCTCTCTCTATATATATATATATAATGAATTAAAAAGGGAATTAAGTTTCCAAACAAAGAACATGAAAAAGCTTATATCTCCACTTCAAACATGATCTTGCCCCCATGTACTTGTAAAGTATTGCATTCTATCCGTATCCAGAATATAATAGCACTCTTTTATACATGAGTACTTTGATTCCTATTGGAATCAATCACTATTTCCTAAGCTCCCCGTAAAATTAAAGTCAATTCATAAAGGTTGGCCTTTATTTGTTCTTTTGCATGTGTTAAACCTAAAGTTCAAGTGGTGGTCCGTGGCAAGTTTTGAATTGTCCAGTGGGTTAATGTACTCAAAGAATCCGTAAAGTACTCATGTCAAAACGTTTCTTGGACCACTGCATTAACAAAGCAGCCTTCAAGAGATGTTAGTTTAGGCTACATTTGTATGCTAAGATCATTTATTTGTAAATAGTAGTATTTTGTTGGTCTTATTGAAATATATTTGAATGTAAATAAGTTGAGATATGCATTTAAATGTATGAAATAGGTTGAGATAGATTATTTTTTATTTTTATTTTTATGATAAGTTGAAAAATAATATATTTCATCAATAATTGATTTGAGATAAGATTGATCAGACGAGTTTGTGTTCCAATTATAGCCTTAGTCCGATCATAACATTCGGTGTGTATATATGAATGAGAGAGAGAGAGAGAGAGAGAGAGAGAATGTGTGTGTGTTTATGGAAGTTCTACATGCACGTCATTAGCGGTACTGCTGAGAAAGAGAATGAAAATCAATTCCATTATAAAAGAAAGCAGGTACGATTACAATAAATAAAAGTCTTAAACACAAAAGATATGGTAGATAGTTCAAACTTGAAAGCACCCGAAGTACTACATTGTAATACATTTTATGGCAAATGCTTAGGTATTAAGCGCTGCATGTGAACACATAAGTCTATGTTCACCATAAGAACCATAACAATCCAAAGAAATAATGAACCAAAACTAATGGTAGGGATCTATGATGTTGTCTCTCTTTCTTGCTTGCTCTCTGCCTGCACACAAAAAAAAAAAAAAAAAAACCCACCAATCATGAATATGTCTCCAAGTTGCCCATTTTTAGTATTGGAAACTACAACCTTTTACATTAAAGAACAAGGAAATGCAGGATATACTTACCCAAAATTGGGTAACATGTCTAGTATGTGTCCCTCGGGGCATTGCATCTGAAACATTCCATTCTGCTAGCGAAGTTGTGTTCATTGCATCCCGACCTATCCCCATCAAAAAAAATTAAGATTACAGCTTTTCTCATTAATTATAAACTCAGACGGAGATATTGACTAATCTTCTCATTCATTAATGAAGCTTTATAACTTTTGGCACTTAAACACTAGTGTCTTTTAATTAAAGTTAATTAAAATTAGCAGTCAAAAAAGAGCAGCCAAACAAAAAAGCAGAGATGTACATAATAAAAGGTTCTCTATTTTGTAAATAAAATCACCTGTTGCAAATCCAATCTCCAGATTTCCAACCAGATCTACCGCCAGCAGCACCAGCACTAGCACCGCCACCAATACCAAAAGCTCTTGAGCGGGGAATGTCGCAGTCGTAGGACCCAGATGAGTCAATATCCTTAAATGCACCACACTTGAAGCAGCTCGACCGGCTAGCAAAGTTGTGCGCCCCACAGTTGCCGGCGGTGCAGTACCAGTCACCTGGCCTGACATCAGAGCCTGTGCTGAACCCAAATGAAGACCCACCTCTCCCGCCGAATCCCCCAAAGTCACTTCTGTCACCGGACCTAGGATCGCCGCAACGTTGGCACGAGTCACGCCTCTGGAAGTTGAGGTGCTGGCATGACCTGCAGTTCCAGTCTCCTGGCCGGCTCATGTTTTCTGCATCCAAAATTCCTGGATTATTTCAGTGGTTTAATATGAATAATTCACTAGCAAATTGTATTGACATAGCTTTTTAAAATCATTTTTTTTGACAGTACTTAAGAATAATTAGCTATATGCCTTCAAATTGAGAAGAAAAATATAAAGTAATGAGGGAACACATGAGAAGAAGTACTTAAAAAGGCATTAAAGAACAAACCTCAAGAAAATGTAATGACTTAGAATTAGAATTAGAATTAGAATTAGAATTAGAACAGAAGGTGAAGGTGAAGGTGAAGGTGAAGGTGAAGGATGGAAGGGGTTGGTGATAGAATGTGGGAGAGGAGGGGTATTTATATTGGAGATCAGGTGACAGATAAAGGGAATAAGTGGAGGGCCGTGTACGTACTTTTTCGTGCTCTCAACTGGCAACCTTGATAAATGGAATCAAGAAAATCTAAAGGAGTAAAAAAGAGATAAAGGAAAATTCCAGCTACGATTCCAGAGGATTTTTCGAACTTTGAATTGAATAAACACACTTTGGCTATACAGCTTCTTTTTAAGGGTTTCTGTTTCTAACACGAGTAACCTCATGAATATTGTAGACAATACCAAGTACTTGAATTACATTATAATCGCATGCTCTTCTTTACATGGTTTTCTCCCCCTTGGAACAAGTCCTCATCATTTTTCTTTCCTTTCTTTTTCTTCTGTCTGTCTCTCTCTCGATCAGAAGGAGCTAGTTTTGGGATATATTCACTGATCAGACTACTTCTTCCTCTCTCAAGTTACTTAACTTAATAAAGGTATATGATCTACCTAGTGCAGCTTATTTTTACTCGCAAATTGAGACCCGATTAAAAAATGGAGGCCGTAAAGCTAATTGCACATATATATAAGTTAATTTGGAAGATATGTATTAATTTTAGAAAATAGATTATAGTTCAATATTATTCGATTAAGCAGTTCAGAAATCTCAGTACGTATTAATATTTACGAGTATAGCTAGGTCACAATTTAAACTATAAACAGCTAGCAGAGCAACTTTTCTTGTGGGCAAAACCTTTGTTAATTGTTAACCTCCGAAGTATTAAATAAACTATAGGAAAGAAGAGGCCAAGGAGAAGAGGCAAGCCAATCAATTTTTTTTTTTTTTTTTTAGCAAAGAGACGGACGGTGGCCATATGTTTAAGAGTGACTCCGGTCTAATTTTATTAATAAAACTCTCACTTGTGACGAAGAAATACCATGAGAAGAACTTTATACTGGGGGCTACAAATAAGCAAATACCAATACTCAAGCATGTCACAATATTTATAACCAAAGAAAAACACAATCAGTCAAACTAATAACCTCTTGCTATTACAAAAAAAATTAGGTATTTATGACCAACTATTTTCTACTAATATGATTATTTGCTACTAAAATTGACAGAAAATAATCATTTTGACAAGAATAGTTAGTCACAGATATCCAATTTTCTTGTAGTGTGTCTACCTTGTGAGTAGTAGTGTTCGTAAATCAGTAGTGCATGTGATTAAATATTATTCGATCGCATAACTAAAATTCATGTTTTCTTAACTATGAAAATGAAAACCAATATACCATAAAAAGTTTATTCTGTCTTTCCTTCATCGCACATCAGCCAATTACTATCTCAAATAAAATGGTTGGTACTGCAACAGGATATATATCTTTATGCTTATCCATCCAGCTTGGAACTCTTCAGTAGTAACAAGTACTTACACTTCCTTGGCAAGATTTTTATACCTTGGCCTAGCTTTTAATTACCACCCAAGCCGTTGCTCAATCCATCTGAAATATTAAGCTGAACTAGGATGAATGATTGGGCAAAAGTCAATTATTAATTTAGTCTGTTCCGTAGGACGTAGCTAGCTAGCTGTTAGCTAGTAGTTTCCTATTATATTATCACCTATAATCTCAAAAGTTTAAATTTATAGAAATATATATACTTTTTTATTATTTAATTTATATTTTAACATTCTTCCCGAAGAAATTTATGCCAAACTTAGCATCTTATAAAATCTATTGTATATTTTACTTAAAAATGTCGGCTAAAATCTTATCCATAAGTAATATGAGATTTATTCTTTAGCATTCCATCTTCTAAATAAAACTCAAGACCCCTACTTTGAGATTATGTGAAATCAGTATTTGTACTATACACAAGCTTAAGTTAATAGAAATAAATAAATATTATTATTTAATTGTATCTTAACACTTTCTTTATACCCAGCAAACATCATTCAAAATACGTGCATTAATCTACCAAAAACTATGAACCCAAAATATTTGACCAAGCATTAATGTAAATGGCACTTTCATGAAGTCCCCGACAAGCTAGCAAAACTAAACACATCAGACCCACCACCCAAAAAAAAAAATTGTCACATTTGGCTCTAAGTTACTGGACAATGTGGAATCCAAAACAAAGAAATCCCTACCATGTAATGAATATTCTAAACAGAAAACCCATGAAGAGGGCCACACACAACTTATCCCAATATCCACGACGGGCGGGTTTAAGTCTCTTTCAATTGTTCTTCGGGAATCACCAGAATTGACAGTCAATACATACTGGGAAAAAAAATACTTGTTGCTTTTCAATTATGAATATTCCCTTATTCGTACTTAAAGCCCTCTGTCAATTCGAATTAAAGAAAACGCTCTTTAATATATGCACCTAGCTCGGTCCAATTATTCAACACAATAACAACTACTCTGACCATTAATTTGATGTCAGAAATTTAGTCTAATGTCTTCAAGAGAGAATATACATAGGAAATATTAATATATAATTTTATTTTATTTTTTGTTCTTGTATTTTCTTCATGCAGAGATATCAATCAGTTTGGAAGAAGATCGATTTCGAAAGCTTAAAAATAAATAAATAAATGAAAAAAAAAAAGGAAAAAGAAAAAGGGAAGGCCAATTGGTGAGTTTCAATAAAGAGGGTTTGAAGCTTATGATGGAATAGCAAGTCTTCGAGGTTTCATTTGACCATCTTTTCGTCTTTTTCTTTTCTTTGCTTCTCTCCCACTACTACTACGTCTGCGGCTGCTATTCCAAATTTTTTTTTCTCTCTCTAAAACCCTTTTCTTCTCTCTCTCTCTCTCTCTCTCTTTCTTCCTCTGTCCAAAGGAAGGAATGAGGAAGACCTGGCCTCCATTCTCTCGGAGAAGGGTAAAGGAGGAGCAGGAGCAACCTGTAAAGAAGAGCAAAGAGAAGTGGGCTGATCTGATTCGCTTCGGGAATCGTTTCCATGCATGACCACGACCAACCTTATTGCCTCAAATTTATCACTCTCAATCTACTTTGTGTGCGTGCATGCGTGTGTTGCATGTGTTTTTCAAGAACATCATTGATTCATACTGTGTTTTTTCCTAAAGAGAGAAACAAAACTGTAGATAAAAAAAAAAGTGCTATATATAGGTTTATATATGAAAGTTATAAGATATTAGTCAGATTCATTGAATGAAATATTTTATTGACATAAAAATATATTTAATATTATAATTTTGGCACTGTTTTAACCAGTGATTTTTTTATTATTATTATTTTTTAAGAAATGGATAAAATTCAAGTATAAATCTCAAATCCATCCCAAGAAGAATACACGCTATATTTCTAACTTTCACAATATGAATACACCCAAAATGAATTTCATATGCTATAAGAAGAACCCCTTCTCGTGCACACAGCATCCTGCCAAACTGACAAAAATAATGAAATGTGTGGAGACATAAAATGCCACATTCCATAAAACAAGCTTTTTTTTTTCTTTTTTTTTTTTTTGCTTCAAAGTTTCTACATTTAAATGCACAACACAACATGCATTGAGAAGACGCTGTGTTTTCAGATTTCAGCGAGACCCTTTTCTGCTCCGGCTACCAGAACCAGCAACACTCGGCCTCGTGCTAATCGGTTCAGCTGAACTGTGCATGTCCCTGTTACCAAACACGGCATTTCCTCGAAGATCATGATACGGAATTTGACGAGGAGATCCCGAACTTGATTCACCCGCTCTAAGACCCTCAGCCTCTAAACTTTTGGATTCACTGATCAACTTTGCTAACTGTTTAAGCAAAGCCAGGTAAATTGGTAAAAATGCTTGAAATAGGAACTGTAGTACCAGGGTGATATGAAAACTGAAGAATGAACTATTAAAATGATTTTTTGGGCCCTGAGGCACCAAAACAATGTGACCCATAATGTTATGGGTCATCTATGCATCAAGCAAGGACATACAGCATAAGTCGTAAGCAAGCAAACTAGTTTTCATAAAATGGATAGTGAAGGATCACCAATTGAATACGAGTTGCATGAAGATATAGATTGAAATATGAAACTTCAAAATGACTCGGGCTCAAAACAATATGTCACATCAATCCAAATTCCTTTGAAATCAATATATATATATATATATAATCTAGTGAGATCAAATAGAGCGTCCTTATTGAATCCAAAATGCATATATTTATTGTTCTATACCTGAATCTCATTCTCTTTCAAGCGGTCCCTGAGTGCATTTATGGCAGGACTTAAACTGCAATAGACTCGAAGAAAAAAAAAAGTTCAGCATAAACCATAAACCGAGAACTAAAAAAGATTGCAAAAGAGGTAGGCATTTGATTCTGACCAATATTCCATTAATTTGCACATGGAAGCCTGATAAGTTGAGGTGTGATGTATGAAAGTAAGAGGATGCACTTTCCCATCCCTATTTAAAAATCAAGTAAATCAGAAAGAATAGAAAAGAATTGGCAGCAGAACCAGTACAAAACATAATGAAAGTACAGCCAAATGATTATAAGTTTTGCATCATATCATTTGAACACCTAGCATTTTGCGATACAGCTTGGTTATATGCTGCATGCTCCTCTTCATATAGCACATGCTGCAAGTCCGTAAATGACATTAGAGGAGACTCAAGCTCAATAAGGGATGACGTCGACAAGACATGAAGAGGAATTTCTTTCCTGACATGCTCTGCACCTCTGCCAATAAACAAAATAAAGTCAAGATTTAAGGTGCTTTGAAGAAACCCCAGCACACTAGATTAAATAAAAGCAAAAAAACCCTCTTTTCTAAGGTAAAACATAAGAAGAGAAACTCAAGAAATCCATTGAAGAACCAGAGCATAAAATAAAACACTCATACAATGGGGGTTTATAAGGATACCCGAACACGCCAATCCATAGAACACACTCTTATTCCAAACCACCCCCTATACCTCCAAAAAAGGTAACAACAGAATTTATAAATAGATAAGATTGTAATGAGGCCACATGAACATGAAATACCATGCCCCTCAGCAAAGACATTATATTCTTGAAAAACCAAAAAAATAAATACAACAGGACTTTTATAAGCCCTAAATGATCCAAGCTCAACCTGCCATTTGAATTAAAAGGACCGTGGAATATCAAAACCAGTACATAGGAGAAAATAAAAATTACTCTTATATCACTATAAGAGAAAATAAAAAAGATACTAAGTGATCAAGTACATACTCATGTATACCTCACATCCAAATTTGAACGGTGCATAGCCTCTTGCATGCTCTCAGACATATCCATGGGGTCTATATCAACAACATTTTCTGAACTATCAGCATGGTAGCTTCCTCCCATCCTTTTCCTCCCTATATAATCAGCATCCGCATTCGCAAAGAGAACTCCCAAGTCTGCGGATCTTCCACCACCCTAGCCAATCAAACACAAGTACACATTTCATATGGTGATAATTGTAGAAATTGTATCATCCACCATCCTAGCCAATCATACAAGACCATACACTGCATATAGTGACAATTGTAAAAACCAAATCATCCTTGCATGAAACCACAAATAATTGACATATTATCAGTATACTCACTCAAATTTCACCATTAGACAAAAAGTAACCTAGCTCTCTTAAATCAGTTAAGCATACAAATAGACATCCATATATTAGCACAATATTAAATATGGACTCTAAACCGTATTGAATAAGAGTAGTCATGTGAGAGAACGTTATGAATTACTGGATAAGCAGGCCACCAGGTGTTTGCACAAGGGCATAAAACCCAGTTTTAAACTGGCCTTGTTTGGTTACAAAGATGAGATGAGATAAGAAATCAATAGTAGTGAGATTGTTTATGAATAGTAATTTTATGGGATTTTGGGAAAAGAGAGAAAAAATTGAATAAAAATATTATAAAGTTAAAATATTATAGAATCTAATTTTTATTTTGGGGTTTGACAGTGTTTTTTTTTTTGTGTGTGTGTGTTTTGTTTGGAAGTTTGGGAAAGTTGTAATGATTAAATGAAAAAGTTGAAAATTTGAAAGTGAAAAGTATTGTGTTTAATTGGTGTTTGCATGTTGACATGAGATGAAATGAGATGGGTTGAGACCATCTGTGAAACCATATGGGGCCTTCAAGTTAATAGCAAACTTCCCAGATTATTTATGAACCTACAAATTATCTGCACGATACACAGGTGTAAATTAGTCAAAAGCAGTAATTAAAACTCTGAAAAAGAACCCCTTTTCTCCAAATACTCACCCTACGTTGATTTTCTGCTAGATTTAGAGCATCACTTAACAGACCAAGAAATAACTAAAATTTCAACTTTAAAACTTAAAAGAATGTATACCTTAGTACCTCCAGCAGTTGTTGAATCGCCAGTGTCTTGTTCAGGACTCTCTACCCTTGCAAAGCTGGATTTTGCTGATGCATTTTCTGAGGAACTTAAAGATGATTCAACATCTATGATTGAACTTCTATTTACAGGGGATACAGATATAGGTCTTGACACATGATTCTGCTTCCCGTCTGAGGATTGGAAAGCAATTACTTGGATTCTTCCAACCTAAAACCACCCGAAATAAAAATGAAAAATGAACAATTTTATAAGGAAATTTCCTGAATACCATGCACTTCATACATACCTTGTTTACATCTTCACTAAAACAGGATATTATCAGCCCAATAAACCCAGAATCTAGAAGTTGATACATCGCCTGAGTTCGTACATCTGCAAAAAATACAAAGAGAACTAATAGTTAATTTCCAGTTGCCAACGATAACAATGCCATGTCTAATGAACAGGCTTTCTGGCAGCTACATATCTTGCTTATTACTAATAAGCATATTGTATTTTAGTAGCATGCATTACTTTAATCAACTGCACTTGTAGAAACACCTTTGAAAAAAAAAATGTTCTTGGTGTCTTTCTTTCAAAAAGCATCTGGCCACTAGGATCCCTTAGAAATCTGCATTTCTTGCTTGGGCAGCAACTCTAAGAAAGATTGTCACAATAGATAATCTAAGAAAAAGAAACATCATTGTGACTGATTCGTGTTATATGTGTAAGAGGAGTTGAGAGTATTGATCATCTCATACTCCATTGTAGGATTGCGAGTGTTATGTGTAATGACTTTGTCGGTCAAGGGACTTTGACTAAGGTGATGCCCAGAAGAATTGTTGACTATTTTTGTGCTGAGAAAGAAGGGGAAGTTACCAGATCGTAGCAGTGTGAGGAGATGGTCACTACTTACTTCAGACGGTGATTTGGAGGAAAAAGTATTACAGAAATTTTGAGGACCAAGAATGGAAGTTAGAGAAACTCAAAACTCTCTAAATGTTCTTTCTTCGGACAGCTGCTAGAAACTTTAATGTGCTTAACATTCATGATTTTAAAGTAATTTTCTATTCTTTTTCCAGATAGGTGTTTCTTTTGTATACATCCTGTGTACCTGCATTGCACCTTTTGTGCTTCTAATGAAATTTATTACTAAAAAGAGTATCAACTATCGTCCTTTTCTCACATCTCACTCAGAGGTTGACGCCTTGATCATAATTGCAGATGGAACCAAAACATCATATTTATTTCCACATTTAAAAGGACACATAAGCCTATCGAAATTATCCATATCAAGTACAAAACAAAATTCAAATGTCCAAAAAACTCACATGGAATGTGACAAGTTGAAATGGATAAAGAAAAATAAATCAAGCCAAAAAAGTCAATAGTCAAAACATACCAACATGGGAAGGAAGAACTGTAATATGAGGATGTGAATGATACCACCCAATTACTCTTGTTGTTCTTCCGGTCGACGTGGTCATTCTGTTTTCTAAAGTTAATAGCACAATATCATGTGAGTTGTGAAGGTCATACACTTGGCATATACCGAGCCTGTCTGCTAAAAAAATATTCCGTTCCTTAATAATCACAATTTGTTTGATTAACCAGGAAAATTTAACTTAGCAGAAAACTAACTGGAAAACAGAAGCTGAGCTTCTCCTTTTTTTGTTTGAGCATACAGAAGAAGAGCCCGGTTGGTGAAATGCAATGCCGTTTTCCTTTTGGAAGAAACATTTATAAAGATTTCATATCATCAATATGCGGTTATAATTTTGTGATCATGGGAAAAGCAATAGCTAGTTTCATTGATCAACAACACCCATATATTGAAAGCGGCAAAGTGTATATAGTATTCGTGCTAATTTAAACAAGATTGACTAAGCACATAAAGAAGAATCAAGGATATCTCAGCCTGCGCTGATGCAGCAGCCAACTGTTCAGGATTAGTCTCCACACGGTCCTTTCTGCGATCGGAGCGTGTTTGCGGTGATGCTCCCCAAATGAGTGCAGTTACACTCCCATTCTTAGAATACTGAAATCCCAACGTCAGAATTAACACCATCACCAATGTTTTTTTTTTAAGTTATATATTTATATAATAATTTTAAAAAATAAATAAAGAAAATATCATAGCTTAACAAATCCATACTGCGTGAAATAATTCTCTATTCACAACAGTCACATTTCCTTCCAAATCAAAATTTCAAACAACCACATCCATCGACAAATCATCAGTTATTTGTCCAACAGATCCAATTCTCTCACCTTTCAACATAGATGCTGTGCGACACAAAATTAAAGAATAAACACTTGGTTGCTGGTACTGCAGATGCTAAGTCTGTATCTGGCATATTTCTTTTTTCTTTTCAATCTCTGTATCCAGCATATTTCAAGACCCAGAACATAATTATTTGGAAATTCATCCATGTCAACAGGCCAAAGCATCAAGGAGTTTTCTCGATTTTCTCTAAACTTGGGGCACACCACCCAACAACAAATCTAACATGCGGGGTAGGTAATTACTTGAGTTTGATATCTAGAATCCTGAGACGAAATAGTAGGGAAAGCAAGGCCTGGAAAGATGGTATGGCACTGCTAATGTCCCATCATGGGAATGGATTGCAAAGCATGCACAAAACTTAGGATACTAACCCATTGTTTTGAGGGAAACATGTATGTATCAAAACAGTCTTTATCAACGAGACAGAGGAATTTGGCGTCTAATACAGAGTTGGCAACAAACATTGTATAGGATTCATAATTTGACAAACCCCAAAATGAATCAGTATCCTATCTAATGCTCAACCGGAGATACCAAGTGCTTCAAAAATGGAGCAAGCACATTATGCATATTGTATATGTATAGAATAGCAAGCCAACGCTCGGATTGCAATCAAAATTTGGTAGGGAGATGCATTCACCCTTCTGTTATATAAGACGCTTGTCATCCCACAAAGGAGAAACATCTGGGTATGGATTTTGGAGGTGCAAAGATCCCCTTTTTGGTTAAAAAATAGCCAACCAAATTACTTGCAACAAAACAAAAACCCAAATCTTGAGACCCAAATATCCATTCACATTGCAAGTCAAGGAACACTGATTAGTTAAGTGTAAATGTAATTTTTTTTTTTTAAAAAAAAAAAATCCATGCAATGCCAAAGATTCAATTTCAGTTCCGTACATAAATTTCTACCTACAGCCAAAAGTTCCTAAACCACATTTTTCATGTAGAGTCGTAGAATCAGCATGTACTCAACATCTACAGCCCGCACAAGCATATATTCAAATAGAAACTGAGCTAGAGCTTGAAGACCTAAATACTCCAAATTTAATCTTCTTTATGACATTTTTTTACAAAAAATTTCCGTTTCCCGACCAAAAATATATAACAACACGACATCACTCATTTTACAAATTCAGAAAATATCCATGTACAAGCAGTTCCAGTGAACCAAAAACCAAAAACCAAGCAATTTCCCAAAGTTAAACGAACACTAGCCCACGGAGAAAAAAATTTACCAATATTTCAAAAACCCATTCAGAAAAGAACCATAATTCGACATATCCAAACTATTCCAGCTCCACTCCTAGTAAAAACACCAAACCCACCAAACAATCTCGATTCGCAACGAAGATAAAACGAGACTTAAAAATTAAAAGTAAAAAGGAGTAAAAATTGGAAAATGGTTAACAAAGGGTGAACCTCAATATCGCCGAGAAGAAGCCCCATGATCTCTTCGGTCTCTGTGGACAATGCATGCGTCAGACATGTTAACCACACGTCTTCCGACATTTTCACACACGTTAAAGACATTTCCTCTTTCTCTGTGTACCCCACTATCTCCTAGGCCTAGATAATTTTGGACGAAGGAAGAGATGGGAGGGATTCGTAAGATCTTCCTTCGAGAGCTGAGGCACGCCTTGTACGAGTCGAGGGTCTTCGGAAGCTCGGATGCAAATGGATTGCTTGACGCCCGTGACGGTGAAGATTGATACGGTACGGATGGTTACAACATGGTATGTTACTCGTATAAAATATAATAAAAAATTCAATCTTTTCAAATTTTTATATAAAATATAATAAAAAATTCAATCTTTTCAAATTTTCATACTATTTTTTCAAATCTTCATATAAAATTAATATTAAAAAAATATCTTATAATAATTTTTTGTTTATTTTCATTTTATCTCATCTCATATCATCTTATCTCTGAAAATAAATAGAACCTTAGTTGTAGCATTGCGAGCTCCCAATCACACGCAAACTTGTTACATAAAATTGAAGGGGTCTAATTGGTTCGATAAGGTTTGATTTTAGACAAAATTTAAGACTAAAGTTTCGTTTAGATTTAGAGTTGAGACTAAAGTTTTGGTATAGGGTTTCCTCCGCCCCGCTTTTATTTCGCCTCTGCTTTTCCTCATTATATATATATATAATTATATAATTATATATTAATAAATCATTAATGTTATGTAAAATGATTTTGTTAGTTTAGAATTTAGATTTTTAGAAAGTTAGAAATAGTATTTATAAATTGTAATGTTAATAGTTAAAGTACAATTTATAATTTTGTAGGATTAATTTGTATTATTGTAAATTTATAATAACTTAGTCTTTATTTTAAATTTTATTATTTTAGTGATTTTTTTAAGTGACTTTAGATTTTAATAATGAAATATCGAATATTTTTATTATATATAATTGTGTATTTAAATCAAGTTTAATTGTGTTTTAGGTCAAAAATAACTTGAAAACTTGATTCGGATTGAAAATGACTCCAAAATTATGAATAGGCCAAGATCCTATTAGGGCGGGGGTGGGCAGATGGATCCTCACCCCTATTATCTCACTGTGGGACAGGGTATCCTACCCCATGGATCACTCCTAAATGATAGATTATTTGATTTTCTTTTAAGGAAATGATTATTTGGAGGCAAGTTTTGGTGGGAAGAATGCCATTAGAGATTTTCACAAAAAAAAAATTATTTGTCTTGCATTTTTAGTATTCAGAGAGTTGTAGTACATTTTGCATGTACATAAATGATGTCCTTTTAAATAAAAATTTCGTAAAAAAAAAAAAAAACCCCAATTATGAATAGTCCCAATTGAAAACCAGATCGATCTATTTGGATTTTTGGATTTTGATCCCCGACTGTAAAAAAATCCGACTCGGATGCACTCGTAAAAAGAAAAGAAAGAGCAAAATTTGCACGCTTTATAACTTTTATCTGACAATGCTCATTATACATATTGATGGTTAACTCTAACTATAATTCATTTATAAAAGATTCATACCCAATTTTACAATCTTGGAAGAATTGTGACTCATATGAAATTGAGCATCCTATTTTCTTTTACCGACAACTAATTATAGATATGAATAAAATATTTTGAAAATTCTCCATTAATATGACATGCTGCAATCTATCTTTAATCCTGATCAACAAACATGCACCTCCAACCATTTCACGAACTATATGCATGATGTGTTGTCCAAAATCAGATGTTTGAGATATTTATAAAAATAATAATAATAAATATTATAGAATTTATATTTTATAGTATATGTTTGGATAAATATTGAATTTGAAAGAGGTGATTTGAATTTGATATTTTAAAATTAATCAAATCTCTTTATTGAATTATCTTAATAACTTAAATTATTATTCCGTTTCAAATTCTATATAATGAAAAAGGATTTCAAATCATTGTTACAAAATAGTTTAGAATGAATCCCAATTAATTTTATTTCTGGATCCATCCCAGCAATATTTCTCTTCTCCTAAATAAAATATGTGTGTAAGTGATCTGTAAAATAAGCCTTACAAGTGATTATTATAAGAAAAAAATTAAAGAAGGGAAATACATGAGATCCATGATTATATTCTCGACCCAGTATACATAAAATATTATTGTACGTAGGAATTAAGAAATCATGAGTCAGTGGTGCGGTATGTAATTAATGGGCAATTCTCTGGAAAACAATCGATCGTTTCCATTCTGTCCTTTCATGAACAACATCCCTAATCACACTGTTAAATCCAACAATCAGTACTATTTAGGCAATAAGATTAGTAAAATGGAATTTTTCCATATATTTCGTGCATTTCGTGTCTCTTACTGTTCGTGCGTTATAGCATATATTTAATCATTTGCGTAATTTTTTACTTTAATTTGCATCTATACTATAGTCTATACTTGAAACAATATGACTGTTAAAAAAATATATCAATTGAAGAAATATGATTGTTATAAAAAAAAATAACCATTAAAAATTTTTATCTGTTAGAATAATACGAATGTTAAAAAATTAATGTGTAATTTTTTAATAATAAATAAATATTCAAATTATAATTAGAATTAAAGTACATAAAATTTTTAAATTCAATATTTTAATAGAATAACGATAATTTTGTTAAGTATGTTCTTTGGTGTTGTTGAAAATGACTAGTTAAATTTATAAAATTGAATTTCTAATTAAATTTAGGTCAAATTTTATTGACGCTATTGTCAATGATTTAAGTACTAAGACGTGGTTTATTTATCACTATTAGAAGCAGTGGCAAAACCATGTTGGGCATAGCCCCCCGGGTCCCACCCTTTTCCTAAACAAATTTGAAAAAAAGTAGTATAATATATATTTTTTTAAAGACAAACAAAATAAAATCTAATTTTATATATGTTTATTTTTTGAATAATTTTGTAGAATAATATTAATTTTATTTTATGTTAGCTTTATATCTAAAAATTATCTTGGTCTCCCTTCTTTAAAATTAATTTAATTTAAAAATAAAATACATCTCATATATATATATATATAATAAAATGATATAATAACATGATGACATGTTTTTATTATAGATAAAAATAATAAAGAAGTTGTATAATTTCTAATGTATTTTTAATATATTTTTATTATGATGACATGTTCTTGACATATTTAATATTTTTTTATTATATAAGATGTATAAAATGTATTTTATTTTTATTGAAAATCTTATTATTAGATTGTTCTATACTACATAAAAAAACTATATACAAATAAAATAAAAAAGATTTTATCATTTTATTTTAATTTTGTTTGGCATTCTAAAATAAATTTCTAACTCTGCAACTAATTAGAAGATAAAAAAATATGTAATAAATGATCATTCAATAGTTATAAATATATTTATAAATGTATTGTATCATATTTAATTAGATAAAAATAAAATAATAGTATAATATATAAAGAAAATTGTTACAGACACAAAAAAAATTATATAAAAAAAATTCATAATTTGATATGACTTCATAATATTCATTAGAACTATTTTATTATAAAAATAACTTTAAATTTTATTAAATATAAAAGAGAGTTATTTCTCCACGGATATATCGTATATGTTTTGTTACAAATTTTATTATTATTATTATTTTTTGTTTTAGATTGACGTTATTTGAATCTACAAAATGTAAAGTACTAATAGACGCGTGGCAGGCTTCAATAAGCTACATTCAGCGGTTGCATGCAGCAGGACGTGGCGATACTACATAGGTAGGGTCACCAATCTCCGACCGAGGTTGTAGTACTTTACGATTGCAGCCTTATCATGGCACGTTCCATAACACGTGTCAGAAACAGGGCTACGTGTCTATCAAGTGGGGCACACGATATGCTATAAATAGGAATTCCAGACACTCCCGATATCTTCGCAACCAAGTTCTACTGCTACGCAAAGTTTTCTTAGTTCAGAAAGAGTTGTCTGAAGAAGTACTTAGTAAAATCACCTTTGAGCGAAAAAATGGCATCCCATGATCAGAGTTTTCAAGCTGGTGAAACAAAGGGCCAAGCTGAGGTATATATATATATCTATATTTATATATGTATACACTTTTGATTATTTTTGCAGATTTATGTAAGCTCGCAAAGAATATATATGATCATGGGAGTTTTCGGTTTTTTCAAATTTTTTTCATGATGATATTGCACTGTCTTTTGTTGATGTTTTGATTGATGAATGCTCAGGAGAAAGCCAACCAGACGATGGGTGCTATGAGGGAGAAGGCCGACGCGGTAAAGAAGAAGGGCCATGAAACGGCTGAAGCTGCAAAAGACAAGACCTCAAGAGCAGCAGAGTCTGCGAAAGAGTCCAAGGACCAAACCGGAAGCTACCTCTCTGAGAAGGGCGGAGCCGCAAAGGAGAAGGCCTCCGAAACCTCGGAGTCAGCCAAGCAGAAGGCTCAGGAGGCGGCAGAGGCAGCCCGCGAGAAGGCGCAGGCCGGAAAGGAAAAGACCGCTGGAATACTCCAACAGACCGGGGAGCGTGTGAAGAACATGGCTCGAAGTGCGGCCGATGCGGTGAAGAGTACCGTTGGCATGGGCAAAGATGGCGATGATGCTGATCGAGAGGGCCGTGGTAACAGCCCTGATCATAATAATGAGGGAAACTATAAATAATGAGGGCGATATTTCGAATTTGGGGAAATATTGATTAAGTCTGGCGCTGCCTGTCTGTTTTCTGTAATTTCTCTTAATTTAGTTGTTGGGCATGTTTGGTCGAAGTCCTTTGCTTTCCCCGTTCGGTGGAAGGGAGATGTAATTTCAACTTAAAAAAAGAAATAACATGTGATCGTATTGGCTTCAACTTTTCGTTTCTTCTTTTAAATTATTATTCGACGTTCTTGTGTGCATGTACTTAAAAAGTAATTAGCATAGTGATGGATGGAGTAGTATTAGAAGATTGTGCAAAACGAACATGCAGATTAAGGTCGCGGGAGAAGGCAATCAGTATATACAATAAAATAAATAATTTAATAGGCCTAAAGATTGAGATAATTAGGTGGGTGTTATGACGATTTCATGAAATGAAATAAAATAAAATGAAATATTTTTGTATCAAGCAAAGTGTACTTTTAAATTCAATTATTTAGGGTTTAGATGATGGTCTTCGACATAACACAGCTATCTTCGAAGTGTAAAGTTTGAAGTCGAGTCCAAAAGAAATTGACTGGCGGACGTACGGAAATGAGTGATTTTTGATCAATGAGAAAAGCAGGAGTTTAAGTTCCGTTTATATTCGCAACCCAGTTTAATTTATTTTTATTTCATAATTATATTTTTATAATTTTTTATATAAAATATAAATTTTTTTATACTTTTTTTAAATTTTAATACACATTTTTCAAATTTCAATATATTTTTTTTTAAATTTCAAAATAATAATAATATTAAAAAATAAATTAAACTCATTTCAACTCATCTCACATCGAGACTTAGTGATGTTTCTTTGTAGGACCCTGCTAGCAAGTAATTTGACTGTCTAGGAGTAGAGCTAGGAGTATTAGGCCACATTTAGATATTGAGCTAGGAGGGGAGTATTAGGCATTTGGATATTGAGTAGAGTTAGTTGAGTTCAGTTGATGTTTAGATGTTAAAAATTTAATATGAGTTTAGATAGATTTATAAAAAGTTGAAAAATATTGTAGATGTTGAGTTAAAAATATTTTAAGTTAAGATATATTTAGTAATTTAAAAATTAAATATTTAAATGTGATATTCAGTATAAAATTAGATTGAATTTAAATTTATTTTCATTGAGTCTTACAATCAAACGGCAATTTGATCTGATTATGATATACTGTTGCCAACGATGGAAAAAAATCAGCCGTAGGATCTTTAATACATGAGATAAACATGGATTGAGAGTGATACTTGATCCATTCGGATATCGGGGAAGCAGGAGCGATGATAGATAGTACTTCAAGAATGGAGCTCTTATAGGCGGCACGCTAGCATTGGTGTGTTTTTATTTTTTTAAATAATATTTATAATTATAAAATGAATAAATATCATATAATCATTTTAAAAAAATTAAATAAAATAAGTGATCCACATAATAAAAAATTAATTTTTTATTAATAAATTATATTCTAAATGATTAAACGACATTTATTACTGTTGTATTTAAAATTACTCAGTGTGTTTTTGTGCAAAACGTGTTTTTCCTAATTTCCTCAAGGACCATTTGCGAGCTCTAAAGTCTCAAGTTTAAACCTGACTCTACTCCATTCTATTTATTATAATCTTCGCACAATACTCTCATGCATTGTAGCCGGATCCATCATGCTCATTTGCCCTTTGACTGAGTGTTTCTAATAATAATTATTATATCGGACTATGCTTATGCGTATCAGAACACAAAAGCTGTTGAAAAATTATATCACCTCAATTTGCAAGAGAATATTACAAGTCCAGATCTATATTTGACTCGATTTCTCAAATACAACACAAATTAGCAATGTGCATCAATCGGTCATGCCATCACTTCCCTCAATGTCATCAACACCGTCAAATGCTTTCATCTGATGCTTCCTCCTCATCTTCTATATCTTCATCAGTTTCCATAGCATCCTCAGATTCCTCTTCATCACTTTCATCCTTGTCCTCATAAACTACTGGCACTGTGCTGCCATTCTCATCTACTTCGTCATCAACAACCTGTTCGAAAGGTTTGCATGAATAAAACATGAAACATATAAAACTTAAGACCGCTAATTTTACTGCAGGACTCACCCCTGTGTAAAGGATGTCCAAGCAACTCGATAGTTGAATAGTTGATTCAAAAGTTGAGACTCTCGACTCTATGAGCTGCATGCGTACAAGGCCATATAAGATTATCAAACTCACATACTACATTGCACTGCTAGCATATATAACAAAACCAACAATGTGAGAAGCATGAATATGGGTTACAACTCCTGTTATACTCTTGGCATATGTTTTTCAAGGAATATTTGATCAATATTCCAAACGTTTATCAATATGTCAAAGATAAAAAAATAATGGCTACAATTCCAAAGTCGAGATATGTTGATTTCGTATTACACATGTTTTTAAAGCACCGGATATGGATCAAAGAGCGTTGAAAACCCGTACTAGATGCGGATATGATGAGATCTTCTCTAAGATGAATGGAATCGAGGTACAATAGGCGTTTTGTAATACGTGTACTCAAAATGTTTCCACAATGAATTAAACATTTCTTACCTGAAATAAAGAATTTAGGGCAAGTAAAGAAGATTCCTGGGACATTATTCCACTTGAATGTTGAAGAAGTACACTTTTAAGCCATGGAAGTGCACATGCCAAAATTGCACCCCTGTGGTGAAAACAAAACGTAAAAGTCCATAAACCCCAATACCAAATAGAAGTATAAACACCAGCATGGGTAGGGGTGTAAAAAGACCGAACCGGACCGGCGGACCGGACCGGGACCGGACCGGACCGGTTGGAGTTCGGTCCGATCCGGCCCAAAAAATATATGGACCGGAAAATTCCGGTCTGGTCCCGGTCCAGGGAGTTCATCCCCCTGGACTGGACCGGACCAAATCCCTTTTTTTTTTTTTAATTTTTTTAAAAAAAATATATGTATATACAAATAATAATATATAAATTTTAATATTAATATTAATATATATTAATATATAATATATACTCTTATAATATTAACATATAAATAATAAGTGTATTATTATTATTTAATATATTATTTCTAATTTATTACTATTTACTAACATATAAATATATAATATACTAATGTAAATTGTAATAACGTTATTACTTATTAGTTATAGTTTATTAACATATACTAATGTAATAATATTATTAGACTATTAGATTATTAGTTATAGTTTACTAATATACTTAATATTTAATATTAACTAATATATTAATAGATAATATATATTCTTATATATTAATATATAAATAATAAGTGTATTATTATTATTTAATATATTATTAATAATTTATCACTATTTACTAACATATAAATATATAATATACTAATGTAAATTGTAATAATATTATTACTTATTAGTTATAGTTTATTAACATATACTAATGTGAAAGTGTTATTAGACTATTAGTTATAATTTACTAACATACTTAATATATAATATATACTAACATATTAATATATAATATATACTTTTATAATATTAACATATTATAATTTATAGTAATTAAATTTGGATCAAAAAAATATTTGATTATTGTAGAATTATATATTAAATTTAGTCCATTAAATCATATGAGACACCCCTGGACCGGACCGGACCGGACCGGACTGCCCCTGGACCGAATTGGACCGGACCGGTATGGACCGAACTCCTGTTCGGTCCGGTCCAGGGTGAGAGAATTCTTGGACCAAATGAAATCGGTCCACAAATTTTCCGGACCGGACCGGACCATTTACACCCCTAAGCATGGGCAACATTTCCCAAACACCAGCAACAAAGAGAAGGAAGTTGGCGTAAACATGGGATTCGCTAAGCTTCCTTTTATCGAGAATGAGAACACCATTTGCATAAAACACAAAGCCATAAAGACTTTATATCTGACAAAATTCAACTTCTTTGCAATCTTTTTAATTTTTTGTAATCACTGCATTTTATTAAGGGCGCAAAGGCACAACCCAAGTACAAGAAAAAAGAATAAAGGCAAAGATTTTTAAACTCTAGAAAATTAGGAAGGAGGTGCTGATAATCAACCATTCACAAATGGTCCATTGAGCTTTCCGGGTGGCCAATCTTGACACTTATCTACATCCACGGGCATTATCAGCAATTCAATAAAACTCGAAACCCAAAAGAATAAAATAAAATACAATTAATCGGGAATCAATTCAGCGTTTCCCCTTGCCAATTTGGGCCAACACATTTCAATATTTAGCAAACAGATATATACTTCCGATTACTTTGAATGAAAAAAATGTGTTCTTTTTAGCCACTGAGAAAACATAATATTTACCTCGATTGAATAATCGAAACCAGAGACTGCAAAAGCTTGAGAACATCCGCCGGATTCAGCAAAGAGACCGACTTCGCAATAACCTGCAAACGCACTTGAAATTGCTCACTCGACCATTAACACAAACCTACAAAGAAAAACCAGAGCCGAACCTTCTCGTCTCGGTTGTACAAGCAATCCAACAAAAGCGCACGGTCGTCGGCGCGTAACGCCTGCTTAAGCAGCACTTGAACGGAGTCCGCACTTGGAGGCTGCTCGAGCAGAGGAGATGGCTCTAACTGCTCGTCTCCGCTCTTGTCATCATCAATCTTGGATTTATTATTCTGTGTCAGATTCAGACTCGCGAGCTTCTCTCCCATGGTGGGCTCATTCGGGTCCTCCTCGTTAACAAGGACTCCATCCACCGCCTCTCCCCGACCTGCGTAAAAGTAGCTAATTGGAATGAAACGATGAAGTGTTGAGGCCAAATTACAAAGAATTTTATAAAGACACAAAATAGAAAATCTTGTGGGGAGATCAGAGAGCAAAGTGAGTGAGGGCTCACTTTTCTTCTTCTTCTTCATTGCCGGCATAGGATTCTAACGGATTTCCCTTCCTCTTTCTTCTGATAGTGTTCGTTCGTTAGGGTTCTGGATTTGGACTTTCTGAAGGGTTTTTAGATGCTGAACGGGGTGAATTGCTGATGGGCCCCAAGTTATGGGCTTAAACTGACGGCCCATATTACTTCTATGATCTATTGGGCTTCCGGACAACAGTGCACTTTCATAAATTACAAGACGCTATTCTTCAGCTCTCTCTCTCTCTCTCTCTCTTTAATATATAGATATTGGGGACTGACTTCATTGAAGCTGCGTCTTCGTAAAGCTTTCCACTTGTTTCCAAAAGCCCCAAATTCTTTCGGTAAACTCGATGTTCTCCATTTTTCTTCATCTATTTTTTTGATCGGTTCTATGATTTGTTTGATGATATGTTTGGTGGGTAATATGTATTTATCTGGTTTTGTTTATTTTTTTCCCTCGGCAATCTGGATTTTTATTAAATTGGTTGGTTTAATATTTTAATCTACTCATTGTTTGTGAAATTTGCGGTTGTATTTCAACGAAGTTAGAGGATATATATCCACAGCAGCCTATCCATAGTAGCAATTGATTTTCCGGTACTTGTTTTTATTGGTACAGTAAAAATCGTCATTTCTGTAGTTTTATGGGATTAATAGGTGAATCAAGATTTATTTATTTTATATATTTGTGTTATTTTCTTGTTCTAGGTATAAATAATAAGAACATTTAAGCCTGATTTGGATTGGGAGATGAGATGAGTTTTGAAGATGGAATAAAATATTATTGGAATGCTATGTTTTAATATTATTATTATTTTGGGATTTGAAAAGGTTGAATTGAGATTTGAAAAAATTAAATTGTTCATTATATTTTCTATGAGAATTTGAGAAAATATAATGATAATTTTGAGATGAGTTGAGCAACTCAACTCAACTCAACTCCTAATCCAAACTGGGCCTTAGTGGACTGGATACAAGTTTTGGGGTAGTTAATGAGTTTTTGTTGTTTGATAGGTAGGCGCTAAGTTGGTGTAAGGACTAAGCGTCGAGTCATGCGTTGAAGTGGTGATAACGGTTTTCTATCAGTAAGTTAATCACGTGTTTTTGGCATGTAAGAATGGTATTATGTGCCAAGTCCTGATGACGAGGACATAGACTTGTGAAAATTTAGGAAACCTTCTGTTGGAGATAATTAGTAATTTTCAGTAAGTAAACGGAAGCCTTCTAGTGTCTTGAGAAACGTCAGATGATTTCATTAAGAAGAAGAAGAAGAATCAGCAGCTGTGACTAGTGCTTTGTTTTGCTTTCATATTGATGCACATGTTGCTGTAGGATTTTGCTCCATCTACTTCTTTCTTTCTTTTTTTTTTTTTTTTTTAATGTAAGGCATGTGTATATTGCTGTGTGTTTGCAATTAGTAACTAGCTAGGTGATCCGTGGTGCACAGTTTTTTTTATTTTTTATTTTTATATATCATCTTTGAATGAAACTTCTTGTGTAGGTTCATAACTAAAGAATTTTTACAGATGTAAGGATAGATGAATTACAACAACACCACGGACTAGTGTTTGTCCACCCTTCGCTGGTGGTACAATTTGTTATGGAGAATCTCTTCTATTTGTTTGTATTTGCAAGTGGAAGAGGGTATAATAGATTGCAGGGTGGAGGTGGGGGTCGAGCATGATCGAAATGAGGCTAAGCAACCCTAACAGTATCATTGTATGGCACTTGATCAATTCTTTTGTGTTGGAGAATGGTTTATACTTGTACTTTTTTTTTTTACAATGATCAGTTGTAAACTTTTACTTGTTATAGTTATTGGAGTCGTTTTATAATGGTTCACACTTAAAATTCTGTCCATACACTTATGACACATTAAATCTAATTATATCGACAATCAGATAGAGAAACCCACGAGCACTCACACAAGAATACAGACATCATGCAGGTTCAATTGCAGACAATTTTTTTTAATGATCTGAGTCAGTGACTGATAATTTCCACTGCATCCACACATGCATTGCATTATTGACTGGTAATATTTGATATATCTATAAAAAAAATATATCTGACGTTTGATTTGATATTATGATGCTTGCATACTTATTGAACTATATATATATATTATGATGCTTGCTCTTATGATGTGCTGGTTTTATGATAGATTTAGTTCCTGTGGTGACAACTTGACTCCCAAAATGCCAAAGGTCAGAAGAATGCGAGCCTTGCCTGCTGATCAGGCAAGGGAATCTTCTTCCCATGATAGCTCCATGAACATTGAGCAACATAAATCAGAAGAACAATTGGGATCAGCTGATGATGTGAAAGAATGGGAGGAGGCTAGGTGCCCAATCTGTATGGAACATCCTCATAATGCTGTTCTTCTAAAGTGTTCTGCCCATGAGAAGGGTTGCCGCCCCTACATGTGCAACACCAGTTATCGGCACTCCAATTGTCTTGATCAGTTCTGTAAGTCATTTGCTCCACATGCCTCCATAACACTACTCCAAGAAATTCCTTTCACAAACTCGGCCTTTCGCAGAGGGGAACATGGGTTGGACCCTGGGCAAGCAAGACAGTGTGGAAGCCAATTGCAGCCACAGCTTGTCTGCCCTCTTTGTCGGGGAGAGATATATGGGTATCATGTTGTAGAGCCAGCTCGTAAATTCATGAATTCCAGAGCAAGGAGTTGTTCTTCTGAGATGTGTGATTTTAGTGGGACCTATTCAAAACTCAGGAAGCATGCAAGGTCTGAACACCCATCTGTCCGACCATCGGAGGTGGACCCAATGCGACAAAGTGATTGGACAAGGTTGGAACGGGAAAGGGACTTGGAGGATGTCCTTAGCTCACTTCATCCAGAGTTTGTGGAAGAGAGCAGTGAAGAAAACAATCTTTCGGCAGAATTCAGTGGGTGGATGTCTTCCATTTTGGAGGCCATGTTTCGCACTCTTGGGCTCTCCCTCATGGTTCATCTCTCGGATGTTTCAAGTGATAGAGAACAGCTGCACAATAGGAGATCTGAGAGAACATCGAGGGCCGATTATGATATGGAGGCCAGTCCCCTTGCTGGAAGGAGCCCTGATTTGTCCTCAGAGGGTATGCTTAGGCAAACCACTCGATGGGCTCGTGATGATGCTAGTGCTGCTACTAGGCGAGGCAACAATTTGTCATCAATGCGGGTGCGACAAACGCCGGAGTGGTCATCAGAGAATACTTCTCGTTTCTGGCCATCTCAGAGCAGGTCCTCTTTTACCTCATCTGGTAGGCCCCGCTTTCGGCAAATGCATGGGCATTCGCCAAGGAGTGTTCACAGTTTTACAAGATATCCTAGGCAGTCAACAGATAATACAGCACCCCATTCCCGGCGGTTGCGATGGAGGGATGAAAGATGGTCACCGTACAATAGCCAGCGCTAGTACAATTCCTTTGTTTTTAGGTCACCCACTTTAGGTCAGGTCCCAATTGTAAGTTCTCAACCAATTTTCCTGCTATCCTTGCAAGTCTTTCTTTTCTCTTTTGGTGTGCTTTTTTTGTTTGTTTTGTATTTGGGTTGTTTTTTTTGTTTTTTGTTTTTGGGTGGTGGGGGGGGGGGGGGGGCGTGGGGGGTTTGATCAGCTTAGGTTGTAACAAGCTTGTATTCTTGCATCTCAGATAAACAACAGCAGGAAGGTTCAAGTTTTGTATACAGGTGAATAAGGTCAATTCTTTTAAAGCGTTAATTGGGTTTTGTGAACAGAGAATGATGATGGCCCTTTATTGCGAGACATTGAAGGGCTAAATTCAAGCATCTTTTGTTATAAATTTGGTCCGGGTGCCGGATGATTGAGTACTCCACCTCAATCTGAAAAGCTTTTGCAAAAACAAATTGTTAATTTACATTTTCTTATTGTGATTGTTCTATTTGGGGAATGTGAAACACTATTGAATCGTCTTTTAAAAATGGTTAAGGGGATGGGAAAAGAATCAGGGTACAGTACATAGGATTTCTTATATGCTTGTTTTGATATTTGTATGAATAAAAAAAATATGTTTTTGTTGGACAGAGCAAGAGTTGAGTTATTTTCTCCTAAACAGAAAAATGGGATTGCCTGGAATACTGGAAAACTTTTTTTTTTTAAGGGTGATGCTGGGGTCCGGTTCGGCTGTCCCCAGTGTCCAAAGCAGCCCAACGTTAGTTGGGCTATTTGATGATAAAAAACACATGAAAATAAAATAAAAAAATATAATTAAATAAAAAAATGAAGATTAAAAATATATTAAAAAAATAAAATGAACAAAATATAATAAAAAACAATGAAAAACACAATAAAAAAATAAAATGAAGATGAATTTAAGAGGGGATTCGACCATAGAGCAAACAGAGTCGTCGCCGGTGGCAGTGGGCGACACCGCCCCCGCCATCGGGACCGGCGGACTCAGGCGACCTCACCCCTACGACGGTGAGCTCCGGTGTGCTCCCGACAGCCTTCAACCCGTTTCGCACCCATACGCCTGAGTCCGCCGGTCCCGATGGCGGGGGCGGTGTCGCCCACCTCCATCGGGGGCGGCGGGGCTGTTTTGGTTGAGGGGGGCAGACCCCAATATTTCTCTTTTTTTAAAATCTGAATTTGACAAAGAATGAGGCTAAAAAATTAAAGAAGAGAATTTCTATAAATCATGAAGTCCATCGATAACGATGATGACATCCGTCGTTTTTTCCACTTTATAGCCTATAGACTCATGGTTACACTTACACTTAGGCAAAGTTCAAAGGGTTTCAATATGTTTAGGTTCGGTTTGGATTGAAAATTGAGATGAATTTAGTTATTTTTTAATATTATTTTTATTTTGATATTTGAAAAAGTTGAATTGAGATTTGAAAAATGTGTATTAGAATTTGAAAAAATTGTATTGAAAGTTATATTTTATATAAAAATTTTAAAAAATGTAATAATGAATTTAAGATGAGTTGAGATGAATTCGTCTTATCAATTCAAATCGGCCAGAAAATTGTTATCATTCTTTCATCTAAGTACATTTAAAAAAAAAAAAAATTCTAATCACTTGATTACTTTTTGGATAAAAAATAATAATAATAATAATAATAAACAATAGTTATAATAAATCTAAAAAAAATATTAAATATAAAATTTATAAAAATTTTACTTTCTCAAATATCGGTTATTAACATATTGGATCGTGAAATTTAAGTCAAGAGTCTAATGGCCTTGATGGCATAAGAATGGAAAATTCAGATTCAAAATCTCTCAGCCCTTGTATAAAAAAGAAGAAAGAAGAAAAAAGAAATCATGAAATTTTAAATTTTAAAGAAAATCAAAAGGAAACTAATAAAATGAGTTTTATGAGTAAAATTAGAAGTACATGTAAAACTGCCAATTTATCTAATTTTTTTTTTTCATAAATTTCTTATCCACTCTTGCAAACATTAATGCGAAATAAATTTCGCCATATTTAAGGTTATTACTCACTATATGTATTATTTATTTACTAAAATACAGCAAATATCATGTTGGTTTGATCGATGTTACATTAGCCAAGGGCCACCCCATCCAGCGGCACACACAGCAAATAATTTTTGTTTATTTATTCATAAAAAAAAACGACAACGTTTAATTGGGGGATTATCCTTCATTCCCTTCTTCGCGGTTCGCAGAGAGAAGAGAAGCGAAAACCCTACGCTGGTCTCCTTCACACCCAGAGGTAAATCAGCTAACTTGTTAGATTTCACCCTCTGACCAAACCTGCGAAATCCGTACCCTTGTTTGAATCCTGAGTTATATTTCTGCTGGAGTTGTAGTCTTTGCTGAGTCCTTTTCTTCGTACATGCTTTCTCTTGCCTGTCGTTGGTTTTGGTGTCATTGGCTTTGGAGTTATTTTGGGTTTTCCTTCTGTGATCATCTTGGGCCAGTGCTTTTTTCGCTTTGGTTTCTCCTGTGGCGTTTTATTCGGGTCAATACCATGGCTGCCTCCCTTGTCAGGATTGTGATCCTCCTTGAATGGAGTGGAAATGGCAGCAACTGATGAATCTGTGACAGGCTTTAATAGTTATTTGTTGTCTTGGAATTCATTGGTGCCAATTCTTGCTGTGACAATTTCATTCTCCAGTTTCTCTCTTTCCTCATTTTTTGTTCCATCTGCACAAAAAATTTATTCTTCGGAAACCGGTTTGTTCTGTATTCTCATGTCCTTCTCCGGTGTTATGGGTGCAAAATTCGAAATCTTATTACACGAATTTGCATTAGACATTGTCTTTTACATCCAGAATTTCTTGTTTCCTTTGTTTTTCTTCAAAAGATTTTCTCCGCTACCAAACTAGAACTTTGTAACCCATATGATCACTTTCTTTCCCCTTGAATACACATGTTTCTCACAAATTAAAATCCGTTTTCTCTACCCGACACGTGTTCACTTCAAAATTTTCTGTTTGTTTCGTTTCCAATAATTTTTCCAAGAAAGCTCTTGTTGTGCTCCTGTGCATGTGCCTTTTTATGTATGTTCGTATAGTTTGGAATAATTTGCATAGATATATGGTTATGTTTCTCCTCTTTATTGTTCTGTGCAGATAATTTGCAGCTCCAAAATAATAATAATAATAATAAACAATGGCGAGGTCATTATCGAGTATGTTGCTGAAGGGCATTGCGGTCTCCCGTTCTAGTAGAACTGTAAGATTCAAGACCTTCCATAGTCCTCTACATTTAGTTAATCAATACACCCGTGATGAGATTATAGATTTTACAGCATGAACCATGGGCCGAAGAGTGGCTTCTTTGGACCCTCTGATTGTTTCTTAAACACATTTACATTGAAATGTATCAGTAGATGTAGGTTTTGAAATTAGGTTCATATAGGGGCTGTGATTTCTCTGGAAAATTGGTGATGCTGACGAGCATGGATTGACTAGGAGAGGAAGGGCCAGACATCCAATGAACAAAATGTGAAGATGTTTTGCTTCTGGGCATAGACTACATTGAGAATGGTATGGTAGTTATGGTCCGGGTCTTGTCCACATTTTTCTGACTCCTGCTGTTACATCTTTGGGGAGGGTTGTGACTGTCAACAACAGTAGAATCGACCTTATGGCATAGATTCTACAAGAACTAAATATCATGGGAAGCTACTTTGTTTTCTGGTCAAATTAAGGTCTTGTTGTTTTTCGTAAATGAGATAAGATGAGTTGAGATAAAAGTTGAAACTTAAATAAAATATTGTTAGAATATATTTTTTAATATCATTTTTGTTTTAGAATTTGAAAAAGTTGTACTGTTTATTTTATTTTGTATGAAAACTTTATTAAAAGTTGTAATGATTAGATTGGATGAGATGAGATGAGATGAAAATAGTTGTGAAAACAAACGAGGCCTAAATTGATTATTTGGAGAATCTTGGGAGACATATAGTCTCACTTTTATTTTTGCTTACAAGTCAATGTCATTTGCTCATGAAATGTGTTTGGCGTGGATATTTGTCACATGCTTGTAGTATTGGTGAGTTTAACCCCTTCTTTTCGTTTTTGGCATTATTAAGATAAGCTTGTGAGCTAGATCTATTTAGTGAGAAAGTTCATTAGTGGTGCATCAAGATAGCCTCATGATGCCTGTTAACGTCGTGTTTTGTATGCCCTAACAAGATTTTGGCAACCCTGTCTGGATCTTCACCTGCAAATACAAGGGAGAAGGTGGGCTTAAGGTGGTCTAGGGAACCTCCGATGCCTCAGTTAGTCTTGAGTGTTTAGAGTATTGTCTTTTTAATCATAGAGTTCTGAGAGAGTTCTTTGTATGCGGGATGTAGCTTTTATATGAAGTTATGAGGGAACATCATGTTCTCTATGTTAGGGTTAAGTCGTCCCGCCCACGTCTATCTTAGTCTGAGTATTTAATGCGACGTGGTGCTTTGAGGTAGAATTTTCAATGCGGTGTGGCTTCTAAGACGAAACTTTTAATGTGGCGTGGCTTCCTGGGCATGTCCCGACAGTGGCTGGTGGGTAAACAACGCGGTAACTTCTGGTCCCCTCTGTTAGAGAAGGGAGGGTCGTTCGTGTCCTCATTGATGTAAGTCCTTTAATGCTAGGTGTAATAGGGGATGTCAAAGTTTACAATACCCATTTGTTCCCCCATATCTGGCTTCTTGCGCTATGCATCCTCCTTCCTCTGATGCAACCTTCAGGGCTGGACCCTTTTGGCAACCCTGGGGCCTCGAAAGGGTGAGGTCCAAGCTGGAACGGGCCCTAGTGTGGGCCCAGGCCAATTAGGATGTGTCCGGGGGGGTGGGGGAATACCCCTCCAATGCCAAATGAGTAAAGGTTCGAGTTTACTTTACTTTGAACTAGAATTTGTTAGATGTTGCTTGCCTTATATACTAGGATGCACCCTTTTGAGATTTTCTTTATAAACTTTATTATTTATTGGAAAAGAGTTTCAATGTTGCAGCTTAGCTAGGTCATTGACTTGAAGTTGGAGTTATCAAATATTTATATAGTAACTCCACATTCCAGATTGCTAATTCTTGGTTCTTCTTAGGGGTGCTCCCCGCCTCCGCATGGGTGGGGGTCTCATTTTCGCCTCCGTGCTCTACCACGCTCATGCGAGGGCGGGGTACCCCGTCCGGCAATGGGGGGCGGGGATAGACATACAACCGTCCGCCCCCCGTCCCCACATATCTAGCATCATCGCAATGAACAAAGAAAAACCCTAGTCCCCACATATGAAGCCATCATTTTACAGATATGGAAAATGGAGAAAAAAAGGGGCCAAGAAGAAGGGGATCCTCATGTAAATCGATACCAAGAATTCAAAACATAGAAGAAGAGTCCGCAAACAAACCTTGAAGTAGATCTCTCTGTTTGCTGGAAGTTTGGAACTTGCTTGAAAAATCTCTTGCTGCGTATCGGTATTAGTCCAGCCTCCAGGAGTACTACTAAGCACTAAGAGAGATCTATATAAATAAATGGCGCTATGCTACTGCAGACAAAAAGGTAAAAACAAGTGATTTTAAATGGGCCTTAATTGTTGAAACAAGGACGTAAATTTTAAATGGGCCTTGAAGAAACAATAAAGACTAAAGAGAAGAAGAAAAGGCCTTGTGGTACTTGATATTTTGCTGCATTGGGATTTCATTTTCTTCACTTTGTCTTCCCAAATGTTCATCAGTTCCGACTACCTAGTTTAGTCTTCTAGGGTTTCGTCCCTTCCTCAATCTGCGCCGTCGGCACACTAACACTCTCAGAATTAAGATTCTCGACGGCTTGACCTATTGAACCCAGCCCAATGTTGCACTGGAAACTTGAAAAGTCTTGAGGAAGAAATCTGCAACTGATGAAGAGGTTTAGAATTAGATATAGTTATATATATATGTAAGGGTAGTGGGGGCGGGACGGGGGTCACCCTCATCCCGCCCCCGCCTCTACTTTAGGTGTAGAAAGCGGGCGGGGCCTCCCCGCCCTCCGCCGGTGGGACAGGGTAATCTGTCCGCGCCACACAGGGTGGGACGGAATCTGGGCGGGGCGACGGGTGCGGATACCCGCTGCCCACCCCTAGTTTTTCTGGTTCTCAGTGATTACAGCAGTATTATCGTGTAATAGTTTGCTTTAAATTGTTGGTAGGTATGTGGACCCTTTTACCACAATGGGATGAGATATTCAACTACCGTGCCCAGTGATCCTGATACACATGAAGATTTTAGACCCACTAATAAGCTTGAGAGTTCTCCCCTTTCTTTGAAGGATGTTGTTGAGCAGGTAATTGAATCTTTTCAATTATGTTTAGGATTCATGTTCTGAAAGGTGTATCATCTCCCATTAACAATATGAAAGGCTTTTACCGAAGCTTAATACTGAGAAGTTGTAGTCTGATTGCCTATGGGAAGAAAAACTTATTAGTTGTAGTTGTTTCTGGTGCAGGATGTCAAGGAGAATCCTGTAATGATTTACATGAAAGGGGTTCCCGAATTTCCTCAGTGTGGATTCAGCTCATTGGCAGTTAGAGTCTTAAAACAATATAGTAAGTGTGTAGATGTTTAGTTTTATGAGCAAATCCTTCCATTCCTTTATCAGTTACTTTAGCAATCAATGTGTTAATGTGTATTAGTCTTGTGCCACACTCACATTCACCATAGGCACACACACCCAACTTGTACATACACATTATATATGAAAGATATATACAAAATGCAAGCATGCACCTATGTATGAACGCATGTTATATGTTGTGTGGATTGCACATGACATTATTTCCTTTAGTAAGCCTAAAAATTGAGTCTAATTTAGGCCTTGTTTGTTTTCAGAGATGAGATGAGATAAAAGTTAAAAAAATAATTAAATATAGTTGTAATATTAGTTTTGTATAGAGATTTGAAAAAGTAGTTTTGGAATTTGAAAAAGTTGAATTTTTTATTATATTTTTGTATGAGAATTTGAAAAAGTGTAATGATGAGTTTGAGATGAGTTTGGAGATTTTGGTTTCATCCCCCAAAACAAACTAGCCTTTCGATTGTTTTGTTGATGTTACTGTTCCTTATCATGGTGGAGAGGGCTTGTAGTGCATAGGTTGCAACTTTTCTCCCTTACACTGCACAAATTGAATGAAAGCATAGGAGGAACCAATTAAAAGTTAACTCTGGACAAGCTACTAATCGATAGTTCTGTGCAATGGGAGAGTGTAAAAGTGTTACCTGTGCCTCTACCTGTTTTCTGTAATTTGAATGTTTTCATCTTGATACTTGTAAACTTCCTATGGCAGATAATTTATCTGCTTATCATACTTTCTTCCCTTTTTTATAAGTATCTGGTTTATCATACTCATCTGGTTATTGTCCTCTTACCATATGGATGACTGTTGCAGATGTCCCTTTGAGCGCTAGAAATATTCTGGAAAATCCTGAGCTGAAAAGTGCTGTAAAATCCTTCAGGTAAGTTAGCTCTTGGTGTTTTGCTCGTTACTATAATTTTATATTTATATCTGGGCATGGAACTAAAAAGAAATAAAAATGTAAACAAAAAAATAAAAAATAAAAAAAAGCTGCATCCACTCACTTTCTTCTAGATGAAAACAAGCTACTGTGGTGATTAAGCTACTGTGGAGATGTGCCATTACAGAGTTTGTTTGATTTAAGGTTTCTAAATATTAGACTAATATTGTTCCGGAGCTCGATGATGCCACCTTGGCCTCACCAGCTATATCAACAAGGGAATTAGGTGTAGGTTCTAATTAAAAGAAGATGAAGAGGAATGAGATGGATGGTTGCATTGCATTAGTACAGATGTAGGCCTGTTCATCCAGGCCTGGTTTTACCGGCCTGGTTCTGATTTTTATTTTATTTTTCAATAATCTTGGCATTTTAACTTAAAAGGTTCAGGAAAAATCCGGATCCGAAATCTGGATGAACAGGCCTATGGACCAGGAGATGGAGCATTTTTAAATGCACATAGAGTTTGGACTCATGATTGTTATATTCATGATCTTTTCAATTTTGCATGGTATCCTAGTTTTTAAAATTACATGTTCTTCAAATGCAGCCATTGGCCCACATTTCCACAGATATTCATCAAGGGAGAGTTCATTGGAGGCTCAGATATTATTCTCAACATGCACCAGGTTACTTACTTCTTGTGCAAACACACATTTTGCTTCGTTCTTTGCCAAGTTCATTGCATTTTCTCTAATAATGTGGTTTGTCCTTGTAGACTGGTGAACTGAAGGAAAAGGTGAAAGAAATTGCTGCTAATCAGGAAAAGTCTGAATGACGCAGTGAATCTAAAAAGGGTCAAGGGTGTCACTAGAAATTTTGTGAATCTGTTATTAGATCATTGATAAAAAGTGAGGTGATATGGGATTCTATACTTTTATATGCTAGTTTTCTGCAGGGTTCGTATGTTAAGTTTGAAATGTTAAACAATAAATGCGGCGTATTACTCTGCCTTCATCTGTACCGTTGGATTTGTTGTGCAGTGATCTAATTAAAATTTTTTTTTTCTCAACTAAATTTTGTGGCTGAACTTCATGGTTTTGAATTATTGTGAATCAAATACAAGAGAAGCCACAATTCATCTTCTGTTCCGATATAGAGGCAAAAACGCTAATTTTGTATGTGGTTTTGAAAATATGATCTTGTTCTTTATGCAGAGAAGGTAAAAGTAAAACTTCACCCAATTGCTGGATCCCGATTGATATCCTACAATTCTACCGATGTATATGAAAATCCTAAATCTATCCGGCTTATGATTTAAGTAATAAATTTTATTATTAAAAAGTTATTTACTGTTTATTTAAAAATATAATGCTTAAAACATTTTCTAATATGTTACATTTGTTTATAAATATATTTTAAAAAATATTTAATTTTATGAGAGAGAAATAATGATTACTTAAATTTTAAAAAATTATAACCATATTTTTACATATTTAAAATTTGTAATTATCTTAAAATCATATAGATATTTTAGCCCATCAATAGAATTTTTAAAATTTGAAGTACACAGAATGTTTAGGAGAAAAATCAGAACCCTCGAATGTTAGTTTAGGACTTAGGAGACAAGTTCAAGTTCAAAATGAAAATCATACAATCAGTTGTCGACAAAAATTTTTATTTTTCTCTCGTTTTTCTTTTCCTCTATTTATCCCTAAAAATAACAATTTTTTTATTTTCACCCGAATGCACATCCAAAGGACAATGATATGTTTACTATTCTCTTACTATTTATTTACTATTTATTTAATTTAATTTAATTTAATTTATAGAAATAATATTAATAAAATTGTGTAGTTTTAATTTTTCTTCTTCTTGATTAAGAAAGTTAAAAAATAGTTTAAAAAATAATAAAAGTTTCAAATACATTATAAAGTAATAAAATAATAATAAATCTATCATTATTCACGTCCAAAACACTTATGGATCCAAAATACGAGGACATCTTCCATATGTACTTTCCAAATGAGGCGCGACTAGGAGTCTAGGACTTACGACTTACGAGTCTTGATTAGGGCCTGTAAATAAAATTAAAAAAAAAAAAACTACACAATTTTATAAAATGGATGAAGCTTCGGTTCGGACGGTCTATAAAATGTGTTTTTATAGACAATAAATGAAAATATCCATTTCTACTTTCGAAATTTTCAGATAATTACAGACAATAAATAATAAAATTTTCGAAATTTAAAATGACTATCAAGAAATAAAAATATTTATAATAATTTCAGATAATTACTACTTTCGAAATTTCAGGAATATAGTTACAATTTTTAACAAATTTTAAATAATCATCATTTTTATTTTAAAAATTAGTTTTTTTTTTTAAATTTGCTTCAAAACAAGTGTAATATGATTGAAAGTACTTCAAATATATAATTATCAAATAATAAATAAATTTGTAATAATAAAGTTGGGGGGGGGGGGGGGGGAGAGGGAGTAGGACTCGTAAGAAACAACCTACAAAAACAGAACCCATTTTCGGCCCATGAAAAAGAGACCAAAAAACCAAAAAAAAAAAAAAAAAGAAAGGAAAAGAGGAGACACGTGGCGGTGATTTGAAGTGTTACACCTTACAACGTATGTAGGTCGCTTTCCCGCTCCGTTAAGGTTTGAAACCTATTTACATTCTCGCTCAGTAGAGCAAAATGCGGTGGAGAAAAAGTAGAGGGATTTAGAAGTGGAACATGGGTTCTCCTGAGGGCAATCCGGTCGCCGCCCCGTCATCTCCGATTTCATCAGATTCTCCGCCAGTACAAGTAAGCCTCTGGTTTCGTACTCTGATTTTGCATTCCATGGTTGTCGTTTTGATAGATTGTCTAATGGTCCAGATCGCTTATGCTTCCCTACTTCATTGTAGTGCTCGGCCGTGTTTACAAACTGTTTGATTTGTAAGAATTGTAAGAAAATAAAATCGCATAAATTTTGGTTTTTTTTTTTTTTGTTCAAGTTCTTTCTCCTTTTTTGGGCCTCGGCCGGGGGGTAAAGAAAAGGGGGGGGGGGTGTTCAACTGTAGCGAATTCGATGGTCCCTTGGGATACTTTCTAATGGAAGAATTCGTTCTTGGGCATGAATGATGATAGATTCTAGACGTTTACTTTCTTAACAATTAAACTTTGCATTTGCTTTATTTGTGGCAATTTATATATTTTATAAGTATTATTTGGAGGAATTGATTATGATACTTTTTCAAAGGTTTAAAGTTATTTAGCACTAGAACTTGACGATTAATATAGGGCTTGAAGATTTAGCTATTTATTCCTATTTCTAGTTTTTAAAAATGGCAAAAGGCACGTATGAATCAAGGTTTTGCGTTTTTTGGGAAAACCAACCACCCACAAAGTGAATCGGATACATCCGTTTGGCTTGACCATGTTTGGTACATCATTTTAATGGAATATGGATGCATTAAAAAAGGTTAGGATACTTCGTTTTATTGCTAGAAAAAGTATGTTTTGGAGTTGCTTTGGTAGTGGTCTACTCCACCTGTGTGATCTATTGGTTTTGTTTTTATCTTTGTTATATGTGACATGTTGCATCAAGTGTTCACTTGCGTATTTTCTCTTATTTCAACCGTAGGAGTCACCTTTCTTCAATTACCTTTGCAATCTTTCCCCAATAAAGTCGGCTAAGGCAGGACGTTATACACAAAGATTTTCGGAAACCAATTTGCCAACCCCACCACCCGTGTTTACATCACCTCGTATAGATCTGCAGCGTGATACCAGTTTTCTGGAAAGGTAAGTTGCTTTGATTCCATAATGCTCTTATTTATTTTTTACAGGCACTTGGGGTTGTATGCATTGTCTCTTTTCCATTCCGTGGTCAAGCACGCTGATCTCTTTCTATCAATTGTTCTTTCTTCATGTCAACAGAGACAATGTAGCTGTAGCAGATTCGATTGTTGATGAAAATTTTAATACCCAGTTGAATGTTGTGCACATTCCTAGCTTTGAGAAGGAAGGCCAGCTATGCAGTCCCCCAGGGTGTATTGACGAATATTTGGTAGATCCTATGGAGGTGGACTCTACAAATTCAACCCATTTAGGCTTGCAATCAGCTGGTGAAGTGCCTCAGTTGTCTCAGAGTGGTTATGCTGGTCTGAAAGGAACCATAAAAAAGGTTGATGATGCTGTTGATAGTAATAGAGAGGATGGAGCTCTTACATCATGTGATCCAGCTGAAAAGAATCTGAATCTAAGTCCTCTTAAATTGGTTGAAAATGCAGTTGATTTGAGGAATGATGAAAGGTTTGACGACTTCCTAAAAGGATTTACCTCAGAAACAGCTGAGGACATTGTTGATGCTGATATGAAGCTCGATCCTGTTTCGGGAGTGCAACAATGTGAAAGACATGCAGCTCAGGTAATTGTTGGCATGGGTCTCTATATTTTTATTTGAAGAGCAAAGTTATGTTTTTTTTTTTTTTTTTCACATTTAACCTAAATGTTAAATTTGCAGATTGAAGGTGTACAACAGGATGAAGGGGATGGTACCTGTCAATCACTTCATGAACCTTTGCAGATTAATGAATCCTGTGAAGATTTTGGTGATGGTTCAAGAACATCACTGAAAGAATTTGTCAAGGTACAAACTAAACATGCTATAATTATTGTTATCTTCACTTTCTACTTCAATGAGTTGAACTTTAAAATCTGGAGCATATATAACTGATGCATTTCACACTTCCCCGATCATAGATTTATGGGTTAATTGCAAAATCAGTACTTGAGTTTTCACATTTTTGCAATTCGAGGCCTCAGTTTTCAACTGTTCAGTTATTGCAAAACTGATACTGAACTTCAAGAAACTCTCCAATAGGTACCTCCGGCAAACTTCCATTAGAAAATAAATAGCAAGTCACATGTCAGTCCCTGATTTGCAGATATGTGGCATTGATATCCACATTAGCCAATCAAAGACTAACACGTGGTGCATGGACTACTACCTAAGTTCCCAATATTTGAATCTGCCCACTTGCACATGATAGTTTGAGATCATTCCATTAGATTATGTACTAATTTTTTGAAAATAAATGTTGTTTGAACACCAAAATGAAATGACAGTGAGCAATACATGAATAGGTTTGGGTTTTTCCATCTTGAGCTCATATGCAGCTTTGCATTTCTTGCTATATCCTTCTTTTGCTCTTTTATATAGTATATTGATTAAGATGTACACTGTTTTGACAGACTTACAAAAAACGCTGCATTATAAAAATGTGAACTGTAAAGAATACTTGGTATTAGTTCTACTTTGCATTGCTGCTTGTTGATAATTATTTTATTGTGTATGTCTGAAGTTAACTATGAAATAATGGCAAGTATTGTTGGAAACATATATTTAATATGAAATTCATTATATTTTGAGAGAAGTTTAGCATAGCCGGAATGTAATCTATTTGTTTCATTTCTTTCCATATTTTCACGTGGTAGACTAATCTCTTTATCAAAATGTAGGGCACCAACAATTGTCGGGGTACACGTAGACATCTTCATTTTGAAGCCACATTAGCCTGCAAGACTGGAAATACTGCCAATCCAAAGGCTAGCATAACAAACTTGAAGAGTCTGGCGCCAATCTCTAGCAGTTGGGATGCTGCTAGCTATCCCCTGTCCATGGCTTCCCAGGCATCTTGCTCCCCCCTTAAAGTGGCTAGATCCGCTCAAAATATTGCAAACTCTGAAATACTGTCTCCCCTTCCAACTGGTATTGGTTTGCATATAAATAGCATTGGCAGATCTATGCTTTCAGGCCCGGATGTGTCTGCAAGTAAGAACTTAAACCTTAGTTCACAAGATAAGCTAGTGCCTGAATGGAGCAATGATTTAGTAAAGGGCCCAAATAATATCTCAAATTCAGCCATAGCTGGGACAGTGTTTTCACATGCTGATTTAGATCAGCAGGAAAGTCAAGCTGGAGTGGTAGCCAGTTCTACTTCCTACCCTATTGACAGCCTGAATCCCCCATGTGATTCTTCTTTAACACAAATTGAGCTGCAGGTGGCCCCATGTGAGGGGAGAGTTTCTGCTGAACAAAATGCTGACAGTATTGACGAGTTAAACCAAATGAGCCCTAAAAGGAAAAGGTGTTGCATGCTTTCATTATATAGTTTATGAATCGTTAATTTTTTACAGTTAACTAACTTGAGTTTTTGGGATGCATCCAGGAAGAGCACTGCAAACAAAAGTGAGAGTGATGACTGCAAACATTGTAATTGTAAGAGGTCCAAATGCTTGAAACTGTAAGTGAATGAGAGGGGGCATTCATCTTGTGTTTGTTTGTGAAATTCTACTGCCAGCGGAAGCGTTTTTGTGAAGAGCATTGATATACACACAATACCCTTACACAATATATTTCACAACAAGTGTTAAATGAAAGATAATTCTGTAAAACACTTTATATACACAACACTTTACAAAATTACCCTTCATTTAACACTTTGTTGTGAAATGTGTTGTATAAATATGTTGTGTATATATTATTTTCCTTCTGTGAATGCAGTTATATGTTCTTGTATATGTTCTGCTAACGGTAAATGTTTATGAAAATGGCATATTGAGACCATATTTGCTGTGGCAATTTGATTAATCCGTTTTGTCATTGGCAGTTATTGTGAGTGCTTTGCAGCTGGAATTTATTGTGTGGGTTCTTGTGCATGCGAAACCTGCTTTAACAAACCTGAATATGAGAAGTTGGTTTTTGATACACGGGAGCAAATTGAGTCTCGTAATCCTCTTGCATTTGCTCCAAAGATTGTCAAGCAAACCACTGAGTCTCCCGCAAATGTTATGGTATACACTTGTTCAACTGTATTCCTTAATGTGATTCAATTAAACATATTTTGAGCAAAAACACACTGCAGGAAGAAGGGAATTGGACTACTCCATCTTCAGCCCGGCACAAAAGAGGATGCAATTGCAAGAAGTCAAAATGTCTTAAAAAATATTGTGAATGCTATCAGGTTCATTTTACATGTGGTTTACTTGCAGTTTTTTCTATAGCAAAATAACAATCTTTTTGCCCTGACATTCCTGAAAATTTTATATCATGTTGATTGGCGTCGTTTTTTGTTTGATGAAATATTAATCAATAAGCGAAGTGTCAGAATAAGGGAGTTGGGTTAGTAAATTTGCACTCTTTTCCTTAATTTTCATTGGACACATTTTGCTTTATTTCAAGGCTAATGTGGGATGCTCTGATGGATGCCGATGTGACGGTTGTCAAAATTCTTTTGGAACAAAGTCAGGTCAGTTTTTCGTCCAATCTCTTTTCTTTAGCCTCTTCTAGTAAACTGAGTTATATAATAGCATGTTTTTCCATCACAAATGCAGTATCATTTAGTGCTGAAAACTGATCCGGTTTTGGTCCAAACCAAAACAGCACCAATAGTTTTTTAAGATGATGGTGCTGACTGAAACCGGCCAATGGGGAGAGAGAATTGGCCGGTATCTTACAGTCTGTACCAATCGGTTCGACGGTCGGTCTGTCGGTTGCTAATCCATTTCCAAATTCACGTCACTAATTCAAAACAAATCAACCAAAATTCACAAAAATCACTAATTTATGAGTTGGACCGGGTTGATGAAAGGAAAACAGAGAGGTGAACCGTGAACGACAAAGCTCGGAGAGGTGGGGGAGATGCCGAGGATGACATACTTCTAAGAGATGAAGTACAGGCCGAGCGTCGAGCGGCGTGAAGGAGGGGAGGGGAGGGGTTATTATACCCTAGGTCTAAATGATGCCGTTTGGTGTATTGCGTAAAATGATGTCGTTTTACTCACATAAGTAAAATGATGTCATTTTATATAAGATACACATAATATATATATTATCGGCTGGTTTGGCGGTTTGGGGTTGGTTTAGATCAGGACTGAATTGGGGATGTTGGTTAATTTATACTGCTGTCCGACTAGTTCTTTGCCGGTTTCCTCCTATTCTAGACTCCGGCGGCTGGTCCACATCGGTGGTTTCTGTACAACCTTACATTGAACACCTGAAATATTCCGGTTTAAGTTTCCACAAGTAACCAAAAAGACTTTGAGGTGGCCACCCAGTTTGGTTAAAACTCTTCAGGCTTTTGTATATGACATTGGAACAAGGTTTGATCATCCACTCATTCCAAGAGTAATAGCTGTAGGTGATATTTAATACTCTTAGCAAAGGAAATGATGAAGCGTGTGAGAAGAGGAACTGTATTCAAGCATTCACTTTTTTAGCTTATAGATTCTATTTCTTAGTTCAAGATCCCTCTTACCTAATTAGAGTCAAAGAATTGATAGATTTGTTCCGCCCAAAATGCCTAGGATGATTGTAGCAAGTAGTCAATTGTCTCTTGGTATCCATACTGTGAGCAGCAGCTAATAAGTTAGTTGACTCAATTTATAATTGTCCTTTTATTTATTTTCTAAAATACATGTATACAATATAATATCCTACTTTTGTGATAAGTGAAAATCATCTGCACTAGTTCAATCTATGTCAGTCTATCAAAAATTTGCATTTTCATTGACAAGCAAATTGGAAACAATACATTTGCTTGGTTGGCACTAACCCCTGTCGTGGATGCATGAAAGTATTTCTCAAGGGCTTTACTTTAATATGTTGGATATTACTGGTCAATGTGGTCATGATCTTTTTTCAATGAAATGGCAAAAACAGACTACAGGAGGCCTGAGAGATGTGATAACCTGTCTCATGAGAAGCTGCCAATTGCGGAAAGTGAAAATGATGGGAGTAGCAAGCAATTCTCGCCAACATCATGGGAAAGACTTGCTGATAAACGTAATCTTGATCCTTGCTCAGAAGTTTCACAAGCCCATATCCAATTGGCAAGTAACATTCAGTCATCAGCTACTTCCCTACATTGGCGCTACTCGCCTGTTACTCTTACACCAAAGTTTTGTAGGGGGAATGGCCCCCATGAGCTCACTTCTGACTCTGAACTCTGTAAAATGGAGGACAATGATATGCGTGAGATACTCAAGGACACTACTAACACTCACAGGGCAGAGGGACAAAGGTCAAGCTCTCCACGGGGCTTGAGAAGTGGCCGCAAATTCATTTTGCAGGCTGTGCCTTCTTTCCCTCCTCTTACCCCATACAAGACGGTGTCAAGCAAGCTCAAAAATGATCATACAGACAGTACTGCTAATCGCTGATTTGAATGAATCCATGGAGTTGGGGGGTAAGTCTATCAATATTTTGTTGACTTGGTAATGCAAAGCAATTGACAAAGCACTTTATAATCTGTATCTGTTTACAGTATTTTGTAGGCATCAGGCAGTAACCTGCTTTCTACTTCATGAGCAGAGCTGAAGATGGGCTTTTTAATTGCTAAGAAATCTAGGAAACTTCATTCCAATGGTGGTGCTAATTCTTAAGTCTGTTTAGTCTACTCTTTCTAAGGTCGTCTATGGTATAGATGCACGTGTAATTACCATCTTTATTAGTTTTAGGCGCAGGTATTTCTGTGAGTATAGTTTTTTTCTGTAGAGTTTTGGTTTATTGGTGAAAGGTGGTTAAATTGTTTCGAAATCAAATTTTGTTCATGCTTTAGAGCTCTAAAGCATCGTTAGACTGTCTGGTAATGTTATGAAAATGGTTAGGCTGTAAAGCATGTGTTGGTAAGTTGGTAAGCAAACGGAAAGCGTGCCTATTTGAAAACACCAAACGATAAAGAGATATTATATTTGCTAGCTTGCTTAGTAACACATTTAATACACTATTGATGCTAAATGCTAAAGCTATCCATATCAACTAGCAATATATATATATATATACATATGCATGTATATTGGTCAGAACTCAGGAAGATAGGTGACCACACTATCTAATATCAAAATGTGGATTCACAGAAAGCATGAAACCCAGGACCGAAAAAGAGAACAAAATAATGTGTGTGATCACTCATATATTTATTTTTTTTTAAAATAACTGCATGTTGCTTGCAAGTTTACACCTGCATTTATTATTATTATTATTATTATTTTGAGAGAAGCACGTGAATAATCTGGTAATACTTGATTTGTACAATACAAGAAATAGAAGTCAACAACGTGAAATTAGTGCACATCAAATTATCAATATTATTAATATGAATATGATGAACGGCATGGACCATTTTTCTCAGTTCAAAATCCTCACGGAAAACTACATAAAGATGGTTAGTCAGTTCAATCGTTCATTAAAATTTGAAATCCAAGTAATTAGCTTCCTCCATGACTTGAAATTTGAGCTTCGACAGAGAAGCATCAGCATTACAGTCAAATAAATTGGTAGTTAAAAAAAAAAAAAAAACTAAATGCAGGCTGCATAAGATTTAATTAATGCAAATCATAAGATTTTTCCAAGTTAATATTGCTGCATCCACATTCCAAGAACTAGGCCGTGTTCTAACATATATATTATATGTATGTCAGTATGTGCTTTTAGCTGGATGTAGAAGCCAAATTCTCAAGATGCACATATGACATAATTTCAAATGAAGAAAATGATCATTTCTTGTAGGATTAATCTAGCTACACGTTGCTCTCTCTCTCTCTCTCTCTCTCTCTCTCTCTCTGTGTGTGTGAGTACAAGGGGTTCTTCTTAATACCACTTGTTTCAGATCAAGATTCTAATTTGATCAGCCCATCCATCAAATTAAATAAGGTTGATTTACTGAGGACGACACCTTTTTGAGTCGATTCTATATCAAAGCGCATTCCATCCTTGTATTTTCCTTGACTACATAACTCACTGATATCTTCTGAATAAGCAATAAAACTTGAATCAGGTTCTTTTAGAGATTTGTGAGTTACCACTTCTTCCTCAGGCATTTTTTGAGGGTTGATCATGTGAAGTTTCATTTTAAACCATTTTTTACATGAACTCCTCTACTTCTTTAATCCTACCCGCATCTATAAGCGCACCATGGATGACATTTATGTAGGCGGATTGGGCCCCAACTTATTTTCTTCCATTTTCGCGAGAAGATCAAAAGCATCCTCAAATCTCACTTCTTTACATAAGCCCGATATCGATGTGATGTAAGTAACTGCATCAATAGATTTTCCCTCCGAAATCCACGTGTTGAAAAGCTTAAGAGCTTTTACGAGCATTCTCTCTTTACAAAGTCCATGGAGAATAATATTACACGTAATTACATCAGGGTTAAGTGAATTATCATCCATTTTGTTGTGGAATTGAAATGCTTTCTCAATGTCACCCTCTCGACAATAACCGTGTATAATTGTGTTGTATGTAGTTTCATCAGGGACAAAATCACTCTCTAAAAACTCATTCAATTTATCTATTGCTTGATCAGTTTTTTCAAGTTGGCATAGCCCTCCAATTATAGTGTTATAGGTAATATTATTGGAAATGATCCCTTTCTTTTTTAGTGAATCCTAAACCTCAAAAACTATAAAATACCATCATTAAAATTTTATAAAATACCTCATCAAGAATATAACTATGCTTACTCGCGCCAGTAAGCAACTTATATGCTTGGTCAAGTTTCTTTTCTGCACAAAGAGTGTGTAGAATAGTATTGTGTAAAAAAATTCATCTTTAAGCCTTTCCTAACCACCACATCCATCATTTCAAACACTTTTTTTATATTCTTTTGTAATAATTTGGGGGGGGGGGAGCCGCCCACATGGGGCAGACCTCCTGCCTCCCCTTCACATGCATGTAACACATGGCTTAAAGCCATGTGTTACATGCTTTTATGGCTGGCCTTTAAGGCCAGCCGTATGAGAATGGGGGCTATAAATAGCCCCCAGTTTGCTTATTTTCAATATCTATCAAAAACAAGAAAATCTCTCTCTCTTAGTTCTCCCTTAAAATAGGTTCTTAGCCTGTGGATTTATTTAGTGTCACTCTAGTTTTATACTACGTAGTGCACTAACCACTAAGAGGAAACGCCGGTGTTTTATCAATCTGGAAAAACTTGTGGAGCAAGGTTTGAAGCTGAACTTGAAGTATTTTTCCGCTGTAAATTTTTCTAACATTGGTATCAGAGCCACATGTTAAATTGCTTCCAATTTTTTTATATATACTTGATATATATATTTTTTGTAACTTAAAAAAAAAAAAAAAAAAATCGGGAAAACGTTTTCTGGTGATGGGACGGCAGTTTCCGGCGACGGGCAGCGGCTTGGGGCACTGTTCTCGGTTTCTGGAAATTGGGTACTGTTCACATGAACAGTGTCCTAGTTTCTGGAAATTGGGCACTGTTCACATGAACAGTGCCCTGCCCGAAGGTTCCCACTGCGCACCACATGGGTGGTGCGTCGCATCCCTCTTCCTCGGGAAAACGTTTTCTGGTGATGGGACGGCAGTTTCCGGCGACGGGCAGCGGCCTGGGGCGCTATTCTCGGTTTCTAGAAATTGGGTACTGTTCACGTGAACAGTCTCCTGGTTTCTGGAAATTGGGCACTGTTCACGTGAACAGTGCCCTGACTGAAGGTTGAAGAAGACAGCTGAAGGTAATATGGCCGGGCTTGGGCCTTACGGCCCATTTGTGTTTTAATATATGCTTAGATATATTTCCTGTTATAACATGTGATATTTTATTTAAGTCAAGTATTCTCAAACCCTCTTGAGTTTAATAAACTCAGAACAATACTTGACTTGATGCGATCGAATAAGTCTAGGACATGACCATACACTTCGGGGATGTTACTATGCTGGTCTTCTCTGGGAGAGATTTGGTGTATGTACTCCTATTTTTTTTGTAGATGTGCTTGGTGGTCGCACGGCCTATTTACTTGTGTGAATAAGATTGAGAACATTAGAAAGATGCAGACCTGGGGTCATGCCCACTGTGTGCGAGTGGGAGATGTAATAATTTGGGGGGGGGGGGAGCCGCCCACATGGGGCAGACCTCCTGCCTCCCCTTCACATGCATGTAACACATGGCTTACATGCTTTTATGGCTGGCCTTTAAGGCCAGCCGTATGAGAATGGGGGCTATAAATAGCCCCCCAGTTTGCTTATTTTTAATATCTATCAAAAACAAGAAAATCTCTCTCTCTTTGTTCTCCCTTAAAATAGGTTCTTAGGCTGTGGATTTATTTAGTGTCACTCTAGTTTTATACTACGTAGTGCACTAACCACTAAGAGGAAACGCCGGTGTTTTATCAATCTGGAAAAACTTGTGGAGCAAGGTTTGAAGCTGAACTTGAGGTATTTTTCCGCCCTAAGATGCTGCTTCATCGTATGTTCAGACCGCATCTTATAGGAGTCAAACCTCATGGTTAATCCACGTAACCTGGTGGCCGACGTCAACCAGGTCTCAGACCTGGGGTCATGCCCACTGTGTGCGAGTGGGAGATGTAATAATTTTGGGGGGGGGGGGGGGAGAGCCGCCCACATGGGGCAGACCTCCTGCCTCCCCTTCACATGCATGTAACACATGGCTTAAAGCCATGTGTTACATGCTTTTATGGCTGGCCTTTAAGGCCAGCCGTATGAGAATGGGGGCTATAAATAGCCCCCCAGTTTGCTTATTTTCAATATCTATCAAAAACAAGAAAATCTCTCTCTCTTAGTTCTCCCTTAAAATAGGTTCTTAGGCTGTGGATTTATTTAGTGTCACTCTAGTTTTATACTACGTAGTGCACTAACCACTAAGAGGAAACGCCGGTGTTTTATCAATTTGGAAAAACTTGTGGAGCAAGGTTTGAAGCTGAACTTGAGGTATTTATATTTTGAGTTAGACGCTTGATGAGCGCCTAGACTAAGATCTGTACGGTGTTGATATAGACATATGCTCTTTAAAAAAGAGAAATCCACCGTAGCATGTATTTCATACTACATGTGCTTATTCGACCATATGAGTAAGTGAGTAAATGGTTCCCCTCTTTCTCACTGTGTGAGTCTCATTTTTAGGTGTCCTTTACTTTTGACTATGTCACAAGATAGAGGTTAAAACGTCTGCTACTTTGGCATGCTGTCTATGGCCATGATTGATTCGGTCTAAAGAGGTATTGCTAGGAAAGCGGTTTAACCAAAGTTGAATGATATGAGTGCTAGGACTTGGTACCTACAAGCTGGACTTGCGGGGTGGCCGCACTTTTTTCCTCCACAATGTGTTATACGCTCCCAAAATCCGACGAAATTTACTTTCTGTAGTTACTCTTTTAAGACTTGGTTTTCGGATTGAATTTGAAAACAATCACGTTTCTTTTTATTTGGGCCATGTGTTTTATGGCAATGCTTTTCTTCAAGACGGTTTTATGATAATGAATTTGGATTATTCAAATATGAATGAATCTATTGCTTTTCTTTCTGCATCTGATAATTTGGATTCATATAAATGGCATGCTAGGCTTGGCCATATAGGGCAAGATAGAATGACTCGGTTAGCTAGAGAAGGCCTAATGGGCAATCTCGCTAAGGTCATCTTGCCCGCATGTGAACATTGTCTAATGGGAAAAGCTAAGAGAAAACCGTTTGGAAAAGCCAATAGGGCATTTTTTCCACTGCAATTAGTCCATTCTGACATCTGTGGTCCAATGTCTATAAAGGCGAGACACGGAGGGGTTTATTTCATCACATTTATAGATGATTTTTCACGTTATGGTCATGTCTACTTAATCTCCCATAAGTCTGAAGCATTGGAGTGCTTTGGACGATATCTAAGAATGGTTGAGAATCAGTTAGACAAGAGTTTAAAAACTCTAAGAACTGACCGAGGACGAGAATATCTCTCTGAGCAATTTAAAAGGCTCTGTGATGAAAAAGGAATCAAAAGACAGTTAACGATGCCGAGTACGCCGCAACAAAATGGCGTGGCGGAAAGGAGAAATCGAACACTGCTTGAGATGGTTAGGTGAATGATGGCGCAAGCAAACCTACCAATTTCTTTTTGGGGGGATGCACTTTTGACTGCTGCCTACATTCTTAACAGAGTGCCCTCCAAATCAGTAACTTCCACCCCATATGAACTATGGACCGGCGAGAAACCCAATTTGAGTAACTTGCGGCCATGGGGTTCAACGGGTTTTGTTCATGATCTTTCTCATAAGTATGGGAAATTAGGCCCTAGAGAGAAGAAGTGTATCTTCATAAGGTACTCAGAACACTCTAAAGGGTATGTGTTAATAGGTGAACAAACTGATGGAAGTATGACTGAAATTGAGTCACGAGATGTGGACTTCATTGAAAATGAATTTCCAAGTAGAGGTGAGGTTGATAGGAGTTTAGAACTTCATGAGATTATGGAACAAGAAGAAAGTGCTCCAAGGAATTTAGTTGAGAATGAGGAAGAAATTCTTCAAGCTCCTACAAATAAGGAATTAAATCCGAGTGGGAGTACACCACTTGTCAATCAATCACAACAACCTCAACCGCGTAGAAGCACACGTGAAAGTATTCCCCGTCGTCGTTTTGAGATTGAAGGGGAAGCTTTTATGGTAGCTCCGTATGATGATGATGAGCCTAGGACAATTCATGAGGCTCTTTCATCTTCTACTAAAGATGAGTGGATGAAAGCTCTTAATGATGAAATTGAGTCTATGAAAACTAACCAGGTCTGGGATCTGGTTGATCTACCGACAAGGCGTAAGACTATTGGGAATAAATGGGTTCTTAAAGTCAAACGCAAGTCGGATGGATTGTTAGATAAGTACAAAGCTCGCTTAGTGGCGAAAGGATATACCCAACAGGAGGGTATAGACTATGAAGAAACTTTTTCACCAGTCGTGAGGTTTGCTTCAATTCGTCTGATTCTAGCTATAGTAGCAAACATGGATTTGGAACTCTACCAGATGGATGTTAAGACAGCATTTCTCAATGGAGAACTAGATGAGGAGATCTATATGGATCAACCAACGGGTTTTGTGGTCAAAGGTCAAGAGCGCAAAGTGTGCAAGCTCAAACGATCTATATATGGCCTAAAACAATCATCTAGACAATGGTATCTTAGATTCCATCGAGCCATTCTCTCGAATGGGTTTACGATGATCACAGAGGATCATTGTGTCTATGTCAAAAGATCTAAGAAAAGTTTCATTATGTTGTCATTATATGTTGACGACATACTACTAGCTGGAAATGATAGAGGGTTGATAGTCGCCACAAAAGAGTGGTTATCCTTCAATTTTGAGATGAAGGATATGGGTGAGGCAGAATACATTCTGGGAGTTAAGATCTATAGAGATCGCTCTAAGAGACTTTTGTGTTTGTCCCAACAGACTTACATAAATAAAGTTCTTGAGTGTTTCCTAATGAGTGAATGTAAGCCCATTGACACCCCTATTGCAAAAAGCGAGAACTTATCTAAAGAGTTGTGTCCTAAGACTCAAAGAGAAAAGGAAAAGATGACCCGTGTCCCTTATGCTAATGCTGTGGGAAGTCTGATGTACGCAATGATGTGTACTCGGCCTGACATATGCTATGCAGTTGGCTTAGTAAGTAGATTCCAATCTAACCCCGGACTGGCTCACTGGAAAGCAGTCAAGAGGATTATGCGATATCTGAAGGGAACTGCAGACTATGTGCTGTGCTATCAAGGTTCAGATTTGCAGCTAAGAGGTTACAGCGATGCCGACTGGGGCAGTGACCTAAATGAGCGTAAATCAACCACTGGGTATGTCTTTCTGCTCAACAATGGCGCCATTACATGGAGCAGCAAGAAACAACCCTGTATAGCTTTATCCACCATGGAGGCAGAATACATAGCTTGTTCTGCAGCAGTTCAAGAAGCTGTTTGGTTACGGAGGTTCCTCAAGCATTTAGACATTGGCACGGATACTTCAGATCCGGTGACGATATTCTGTGATAGCATGGCAGCTCTCGCATATGCTAAGGACTCAAAATATCATGGAAGAACCAAACACATAGATATCAGATATCACTACATAAGAGATATGGTAGTGCAAAAGGAAGTGGTTCTGAAACATCTTTCTACGAGTCGCATGGTTGCTGATCCCTTAACAAAGCCTATTGCACGAGATGTATATGAGGCTCATGTTAGGAATCTAGGACTACGTAGATTGTAAATGTAATTTGTTTTTCAAATAACATTGAGATGTAACATTTCCTTTGGGATATTAATACAATATGATTCAGTTCTTGTCTTTATCGTATTGTATTTTACTAATACACACACACAAGATATGTCAATAGGCTAAGATTGGCTCACTCACACGAGCAATCGCCTCTAGCGCTTAAGTAGCGAGAAGAGATGAGACATTGTGTCCCTAAGTACTTGTCCAAAGGGATAAGTTAGTTAACACAAAGATATGTCGCCTTAGTGGGAGCTAAGATGAGGTCTTTTGAGAAGACTGTGAATAGATTACCCACCATCCATGTAGCCTGAGATTAGCCAGATGCGAGATTCTCTTTGACGTCTTGGAGGCGTGCAAATAGAGAAACTTGAGTTAGACGCTTGATGAGCGCCTAGACTAAGATCTGTACGATGTTGATATAGACATATGCTCTTTAAAAAAGAGAAATCCACCGTAGCATGTGTTTCATACTACATGTGCTTATTCGACCATATGAGTAAGTGAGTAAATGGTTCCCCTCTTTCTCACTGTGTGAGTCTCATTTTTAGGTGTCCTTTACTTTTGACTATGTCACAAGATAGAGGTTAAAACGTCTGCTACTTTGGCATGCTGTCTATGGCCATGATTGATTCGGTCTAAAGAGGTATTGCTAGGAAAGCGGTTTAACCAAAGTTGAATGATATGAGTGCAAAAGGAAGATTTTTTCGATATCGTATCTTCGATAGTGTTTGCTGACATCAAACTATGACGCTGCATATTGGTAGCGGCTAAGGTTGTGAACACATTGAAATGATTTGGAAAAGTCAAGTATTGTTCTGAGTTTATTAAACTCAAGAGGGTTTGAGAATACTTGACTTGATGCGATCGAATAAGTCTAGGACATGACCATACACTTCGGGGATGTTACTATGCTGGTCTTCTCTGGGAGAGATTTGGTGTATGTACTCCTATTTTTTTTGTAGATGTGCTTGGTGGTCGCACGGCCTATTTACTTGTGTGAATAAGATTGAGAACATTAGAGAGATGCAGACCTGGGGTCATGCCCACTGTGTGCGAGTGGGAGATGTAATAATTTGGGGGGGGGGGGGGGGAGCCGCCCACATGGGGCAGACCTCCTGCCTCCCCTTCACATGCATGTAACACATGGCTAGCCGTATGAGAATGGGGGCTATAAATAGCCCCCCAGTTTGCTTATTTTCAATATCTATCAAAAACAAGAAAATCTCTCTCTCTTAGTTCTCCCTTAAAATAGGTTCTTAGGCTGTGGATTTATTTAGTGTCACTCTAGTTTTATATTACGTAGTGCACTAACCACTAAGAGGAAACGCCGGTGTTTTATCAATCTGGAAAAACTTGTGGAGCAAGGTTTGAAGCTGAACTTGAGGTATTTTTCCGCTGTAAATTTTTCTAACATCTTTGTTTTACAATACCCATTTATCAAAGTATTATAGGTAACACAATTAGGAGGAAATCCACTTTCTTCCATCTTTCTAACAACATCACTTGCTTCATCTATTTTCCCTTTCTTACAAAACCACATAATCATTATGTTATAAGTAAACACATTGGGCTTCACTCCTCTCTTATCCATTTCCTCAATCAAGTCAAATGTATTCGAACTGCTCCGTCCCTCAAAACACCCATCAATTAACGTGTTATATATCGCATCTGACAACAACTTCAAATTCTTCATCTCATATCTTAGCCTTAAAGCTTCTTCAATCTTACCCTCTTTACATAACTCCCAAATCAATATATTATAAGTTCAAATATCCGGCAATCAATTATTCTGCTTCATCAACTTCATAATTTTTGCAGCGTCCTTCAATCACCCCCAGTTTACAATATCCACAAATCAATATGTTATACGTCTTTCTTCTGGCAACAATCCTCTATTTTTTATATCCAACAACAAATCTCTCGCTTTTTTCAAGCTCCTCATTTTACTAAAAAAAAAAAATGAAATTACTGTTTATGTGGGGGCGGACCGCACGCCCCTTTTACAAAACGCGTCCAAAATCGTATTGTAAGTTACAGTATCGGGTGAACAGCCAAAATCACTTATTTTATTAACTAAGTTGATAGCTTCTCCAAACTTGTTCTCCAAACAGTAGCCGTGTATCAAAATATTAAACCCGGTCGTATTTAGCTTCATTCCTAAGTTAAGAGCATCGTTAAAGACTTGCCTGCACAGGGAGATGGAATAACAAGATGGGTGTCGTACCAGGACATTGATAAGAATATTGCAGGTGAGTAACTTGGGAGGGAGGCGGAGGCGCTTCATCTTCTCGAAAATTTGGGCCGCGAGGTGGGGTTATTTCAACTGGACGTAGGCATCAATGGAAGTGTCTAGAAGTGCTTTATAGGGCCTGGGGACCCTGGGATTAGGGTGGAGGATGAGGCGGTGCAGATGGTGCTGGGGATCAGAGGCGATGAAGGAGACAAGAAGGGACTTGGCGTCGGAAGACAGGACCGAAAGCATCAAACCCACTATCTAATAATGGCTTTCTCCCCAAGTTTATCAAGACCCGCTTGAATTCGAAGGGATTACTCGAAGTAAGTTTAGTTTATTTTTTAATATTATTATTATTTTAAAATTTAAAAAATATGCGTTGAAATTTGAAAAAGATAGGTTAGAATTTGAAAAATGTGTATAATAATTTGTGTTTATATAAAAAATTATAAAAATATAATAATGAAATGAAGATGAATTGAGATGAATTGAGCTCATCTTCAAATACAAACGAGACCTAAGTAATCTTCACTTATCACATAAGAATGCTCTAATAAACACAAACAGCCTAGAGGGATTAACAAAATATGCAATAAAAAAATATTGATGCCTCAATTTTGTTTAATAATTGTATCATATGTAATTGTATACTCTGGTTTGTAAGAACGTTCATAGTAGATTTAACAAATTCTTTATTTAGTCAAATAATATTGAGGGGACATTAAAATAAGTTTGTAACAACATTAACAAATGATTAGCTGAAATAACTCTCTCTTAGCTTAACAAATATAACTAGCATGTGAGTGCTAGTCAAATTATTTTTTGAGATTAAAATATTCATCATTCTCACTTGTTTATACTTTCATGCTAGAATTTTACTTTTCATTTTTATTTTCGTTTTCATGTTTGGCTATATTTTCACAAAACATCATTTTAGTTCAACATAATTTCACTGAATTCATTTTCACAAAATATATTATTGGAAAAATATGACCGTTAAAAAAATTATCTGTTAGGAGTAATTTGAATGTTAAAAAATTAATATGTATTTTATAATAATAAATCAATATTCAAACCCTAAGTAGAATTAAAATAAATGAAAAATGAAAAATTAATATTTTAATAGAATAGTTATTGATATGTTTAGTCTGTTTATTTGGTGTAGTAAAAATAGCTAGTTAAAATTTGTAAAAATAAAATTTTTAGTCAAAATTTAACTAAACAATAGTTGGGCTATTGTAAATGCTCTAAGTAGTTGAACTTATTAGGAAGATAGGTGATCACCATCTAATATCAAAATGTGGGTTTACAAAAAGCATCAAACCCAGGAGTCAGGACTGAAAATGAGAACAAAAATAATAAAGATGGTTGGTTAGTTCAAAATCCTCAGGGAAAACTACATAAAGAATAAAGATGGTTAGCAGTTCAAATCATTTATTAAAATTTAAAATCTAAGTAATTAGCTTTCTGCATGACTTGTAATTTGAGCTTCTGCATTACAGTCAAACAAATTGGAAGGTTTCTGTTGGTCACGTTTTGTCAATCTGTATGAGATTTAGGTGCAGTTTTGGCATTACTTCTGAATAGAAGTATGAATCATTAGCCTGGTTTGCCAAAAGAGAATTGCTTGATATGAAAATAGTGAGGTACATCCAAACATTTTCATTTAGGACAAGAGAAGCAGCCAAGGAATGAGAAAGATTATTTATGTTTACTATACCAATATACCCCATGCTCCATAATACTATGTTGTACTACCTAGTACTCGTACACAGTGCACTCAAAACCTGTTGGCCTTTCAAAATTTTATTCCTCATACTGATCATTAGCTTCAACTGCTAGTTCCGCATCGGGCAAGTCCCTTCGAGCGCAAGTTTTGGGGTCAGCCAATGGCAGATTTCATCCATCTCTGCAGGTACTGTGTAATGACCAAGCCTGCAAAGCCAAACCAAAAGCTTAAGAGATGCTTCTTTCCAATTTCATCTTGTAATTGACTCCATATCTCACTAAAGCAAACAAAGTCAATAGTTTATTACCCTTCATAGGATTTGAATGCAAGGTGGTGAAATCCTGCTGAACTTAAGGATTGGGCTGATTTTTCCCCATATTTATAGAGGACAGCATCATCGCCTACAAGAAGATACAGAGTCAAATTACTTCACTTAGGTCTTAACTAATGCAGAAAATATTATATTGCCATCGAGAAGCATAATTTAACTGATATCTGGAAATGCATCAAGACTGGAATAAACTACATCTTTCTTCCTAACAGGTAATGTCACAACTTATTATTGTTAGCTGCTACACATCACAACATCGGATAAACATCAGATAATGGAAAGGAAAGACTTGTCATCTCTTTCTGTAGATTGAAGTTCTCCATAAGACCCAAATCTTCGACGATTATATTACATCTAATCAAACAGTGCATAAATCAAGAAGCATAAACTACAACAGCCCATAAAGAGACAAGACTTATCGTACCTGTCCCATGACATAGTAAAATTGGTAAGGCAGCAGCACGCCTTGCAGCCTCATGTGAACTTTGTATTTTGCTTCTTAAGCTCCTGCATTGTAAAATGATAGGGCGAACACCAATAATGAATATATAGCAGATTGTTTTTTTTTTCTTTATACTTTTCTTTGTGCAAACTAAATAAGCAAGACATTGGTTTGAAAATTCCCAAATTATTGGCTCTGTCCACCTTCTACATAGAATGTATGGCTAATTGGGTGCTTACTAAGATGCATATATACCACAGATGTTACGACCATTAGATAAGATCCATCAAAATGAAAAGAACTTGCAGTTCAAATGAAAATCATACAGAAACTGCTGGAATGACACTAATATCAGACGCTTTTATATTGTAATAATTTCTCTAATCTACAACCCCCTACTTGGAGGATGGTTTACTACACAGTATAGTGCTAGTCATTTCCAACATAAAGAAGAGAATGAATATCTGGTTTTGTCTGAGAAAGATTGTTGCAAAAGTATTTGTACCTTCCCCCTGGAAGCCATCCGCTTAGTCCAATAATTGCCCTTAGGTTGACAGGATATGGGTTACCGTTTCCATATCTCCCGAGAGCATAGCAAGTTGCAGAGTAAAGGGCCATTGCAGCACCCATACTGAAGCCTCCAATACCAACCTTAACTGTCAAACAAAGTAGTATGATCACAAAATTGTCAATAATTGGATCGGTTATTACAAGACTAATGTTTAGACACAGTCTAAAAACTTTTTTTTATTGTGGTGAAACATTGGTTTTCTTGGTTCTGAAATAATTTCATAGAGGTTGTGGAACTTATAACAAATTAGAAATGAAAAAGGTAGTTATTTTGAAAGTTATTTAGCCTTTAAAGTACCATCAGTTGGCTCTGTTGACAACAAGTTTGCAATATGTGCTGCTGAAGCATCTAAAGCTTCCCAATCATCTGAACCATCTTCTGAAAGTTCTCCCGCATCAAACCCTGAGACGAATGGCATAAGCAATACCGATGATCAAAACATGATAAGATATGCTGTGCTATTTATATTTGAGTTTTATAACTTCAAAAGAGATAACAAAAGTTGATAGATCCTTACATGCAGTGCAAGGAAAACCACCAAGCAATGTAACAGGACGTGTGGGTGCAGTTGGGCAGATCCATTTAATCTGTCACAGAATTTTAGCAGAAGCCTAAGATACTTAAGGAGAAGAAAAATTAATTGTAATAAGAGGGAAGTAATACATGCATGACCAAGAGTACATACAGGCTTAGTAAGTTCATAAATAATGTCCTTACATTGGGAAGAGGAAGGGATTCTAAGAGCTGGGCAGCGCTGCAACCAAATGAAACAGGAAATGAGAAAGCATGTCTTCCTTCAAATTACAGATCTTTGATTCTCATTAGGGCAATGAAGACATTTCATCTATCTAAAAACACATAGAGATGGATCTCCTCTGTGCGGGCTGTGAGTGAGTGTGTGTGTGTGGACTTATGAATATCCTTTGTAAAGTATCTTCTCCGGTTGTTCAGCAAGGGGAAAAACCAAGTATTCATGAATCTTTCCCAATTTTTTTGTTTTTTTAATGAGTATGAATATTTCCCAAACTAAAGCTTCTCAAGTTAAGCTTACATCAAAATCACACAAGTTATGAAAATGACAAATGAAACAAATTATACTGATTCACGGTGCTGCTTCTCTCTCCCATGAGATTCATTCGTGGGAATCTCCAGAAAAGAAAAAAAAGGAACTCCACATCAAAGAATTTGACATTACAGACCATGTCAGGATGTTGACATCCTTGAACTCTTCTTTTTTTAGTGCCTCTGAAACCGCAAAAGTCCATCTTTCCATTACCGGGTATGTACTCAAATACAGAAGGAAAGAATAGCATCAAACCTTGAGGGAGAAACAGTAATAAAAATCAAACAAAGACAATAATTAAACTTTGACAGTTCTAACCTGTATTAAGGAAGGTGACACAAAGCAAGAATAAAATTCAAAATCACAAGAAATCTGGAAGTGATCTGAAGCAGTAACCAAGCCGAGAATCTTGTTTTTGTAACTGATGCATTTGCTGTACATTTAAGTAAATATTTTGTAACTGATGTAAATGTAAATTTTGATAGCTGTACATTTCCTTAGATAGATTTGTAAAGTCTGTATAAAAAAAATCCGATGGATCAATACAAGGGTGTGTTGATATTTCCATTGTGAGCTCTTGAAATATTTACTTTCCTATTACCTGGCTGTCTCTCCCTACCAACCAAATAGGTACATAGAAACAATGATACAAGCTAGGTTGTTATATACTTAGTTTTTATGTCGAATTTACTGATAGCACTGCAATTACTCTCATCCAGATATTAAAAAGAAAAAGAAAAGAAAAAAGGAAATGCCATTTTCCTTTCCATCCATCCTAAAAGAGTTAGAGATGGTCCATAGAAAAACAACAACAAAGATGGGAGCATGGAAGGCAAACTGCGGGCAAAAATAGAAACATCACCTTGAGCCATTATCACTGAGTCCATGAAGCCAAACTATAGTGGCCTGGTGTTTTCCTTTGGGGCGCACTACATGTGTTCTTCCAAACTCAAATGTCCTCACAGTTCGACTACCTGAATTGATGTCACCATAATGTCACCACTCAAGACCCATATGAGTTCAAATCAAAGAACAAACATCCATCACACCAAAGAAGAACACTAAGAGTATGGAGGAGTTCCCACACTACATGCAAAGTACTTGAGATGAAAGAGGCAATGAAAGGAGGGAAAGAAACAAACCAGAACCCACGTTGAAATGCGTATTGTAGCTCATATTCACGCTTCAGCAATCTGCACTAAATACAGCCACCTACAGCAGCAAATGACGGAGGAGAGATACTGCTATAGAGAAACTCAGAATGGTAGAGAGTATTTATACCCAAATGTGTGGGAAAAAACGTGCACGTATGCATTGATGTGTGTATGTGAATTGTGCACTCCAGCCACGCCTTGCACCAACCGTGAAACCCAGAAAAGGTATAGGCATCCATGAAAAGGAAAGGTAAAAAGGCAAGGACAAAAGCAGGAAATCTTTTGTGAGCAGAGAGAATCCAAGCAGAAGCAGAGCACATAATTCATCCATTCCCAAGCCCACCCAACTTAGGAGAGAGAGCTCAGGTTTTTGCATCATAGAGAGAATCTATGCTTGTGGGCACTGGCCAGAAGATAAAGCTAATACCAACAACTCAAAAGAATATTACTGAAAACGAGAGAATAATCCAGGTTTATAAAAGAAACCATCTTTTCACAATCATTTTTTATTCATTTTGATGATTGATGGATTCCCATTAACATGAAAGCAGAGTTGCCAGAGCCCAATTTTTCTGTGAGAAACAACTCGCCTTTAAAATATCTGGAAAATGGAAATGATCAATAGCTCAATTTCCATTTTCTGGAATTTTTATATGATTTTGTACTTTTAATAATATATAAAATATACTTTTTTAATTCGAAAAATGTTAGTATATATGAAAAACTACTTAAAATAACTTGTATCAATGATATAATTAAAAAAAAAAACAAATCATAAAAATAAGAATACTTTGTTTTTTAAAGTTTAAGGACGCCAACCTGGTTCTTATATGCAGAAATAAAAATATTATATATAATTGTGAAGTATCTAAATGTCGTATAATTATTTTATAAAAGAGTAGAATTCATTATTAAAAAGAAGATAGAGCTTTTTCTCTCTTTCCCTCCTCTTTCTTGCCTGTATGATCATTGCTTTTTCTTGGTTGCCACTAATTTGCTCGAAGAGTCAAACCGAACATGAAAGCTTTTGTTTTTTTATAGTCATGGGGGACACCACAAGCACAGAGTCTAAAATTTCTTGGATTATATTGGTACGACCAAAATCTCCGTGTAATCTTCGATGCTCTAGGCACGGTTATCTGTGGATTTTCAAAACAATTATGAATTTAGCCGAAATCCCGACCAGAAAAATCTTGAGAAGCAACTTTTTCAAAGTTTGTTTTTTGTTTTAGTGAGAGTTGATTTTCTTTAATTTGCGCCGAACTTTATATTTCAAATCTCTTGCATCAAGAAGTGCTTCTTACTCTACTTAAAAGTAACCAAAGCTTTTCAAATTCTGTTACCTGCCTTCCTTATCCTTACACAACTAGAGCTAAATTATCCAAGCATTTAAAATTTAGAACGGGGAACATAAATATGAAATGCATACGGCTGGTAGTCTTGTCTGCATTTCAAATTAGATACAATGGTCACTGAAGGTGTAAATCAGATCAAAGTGGACTTGGCATATATGCATACTTTCCTCAACAAGATAAAACTTTCATGTGCAGACCCAAGAATAAGAAACTCTATACACCGTCCACGACGCCAACTGGTTCTAAGCCATCATGCACCACTATATTTGGTCTGACAGTTAATTATATGGAGTTATCATGCACTAGGCATTAATGGGAAGAAATCTTTGCTAATTATGCATATATCATAGTTTTTCTATTTTATTTGTTCAATGGTTGTTGACATCATAATCAATGTGTCAAGTCCTACCCTCTACTGTCTGGATGGTGTGGATATGCTTGCCAGTCCTTGTTGATTGGTTGTTTTCTGGATGATGTGGATGTTCTTACAGCCACATCTCTTTGTTTATGCTGGACAGGGATGCTTGGGTGCTCTTTCAGGCGTCACCTTATGCTGTGGAGTAGTCAACAACTCTGCATTTCTGCCATCTATGTGAATTAGTGCCCTGTTTGTTGTAATCTATACTGTAGACTACTTTATCATGTATACCTCATATTTAGTGCTGGATCACATACAAGTGTAAAAAAAAAAATTATTTTTTATTAGTGTAGTGAGATCTGTTTTTTATAAAGGGTTTGTATGGGATTCGTCTATTTGAAACTGTTGAAGAATAAATCTCACATTATTAGATAAGGTTTTGAGCATGTTTATAAGTAATATACAAACTTCTCTTATTGAATTGGTTTTATGAGATGAGTTAAGTCTATAAATTTTTACAAGGGCTTATACCTAACATTACTTTTTGTATATATGTTGAGAAGTAGATTTCATTACTCGTACAATTTAGTTTTTACATACATTAATTCATACAATGCCAATGCAGCAAAAGCAAGCTCTATGTTTTACCTGTTGACTATTAACACCTGGAAAATCTAATCACATGGCATGTCACAATTGGTTATTGCAGTAAATGGTAGCATCCGATTATCCTTTCCATGTCAATATTTTCCAGTTCCCTCCTTGGAGGAGAAGAGACTGTAAAAGTGGCTTTTTGTTTGTCAACTCCTTCCTTGTCCCACAGCCTTAAAAGAAGAATCAATGTCGATTAGAAAACAAGATTGGATATTAACTTTGTCATTGTGGGTTTACTCGAAAGAGGACAACATATGCTGTTGGCACTACACTCTTTTATTGGAGATTATAAAAAGGATAATGCGTATTTATTGGTATGTTTTCTCTTTGTTAATATGCAAAGCTGGCTCCCACAGCAAAGCAGTAGCATTTAAGAATAGAAGTCAAGGTTCCTAATTTAAAGATCATAAATAAAAGGGTAAGCGTTGCAACTTAGAGGCTGCAGGTGCTCATCCATTGACTAATTAAGCATTTGAGAACTGATAATGCTACACGGCCTGCTGCAGCGAATTGCTAGTTATAAAAAAAAAAATAATAATAATAAATTTTTTTATATATTTTTTTAACATATTTAAATATTTTTAAAAAATGAAATGCATCAATACACTTAAAATCACTTTCTTAATCATTAAATAAAAAAATTAAAAATAAAAATAAATTGAAGAGCGGTCATTTGGGAGTAGGCATTCTAGAGTTTTCTTTTAAGAACTATCTCCTGAAAAGGAAATATCTTTAGTTTCGAATGCCTTCATCACCTAGTTATAAGTTATAATAAAGATCTATTGGATTATATAAAAAAAATGATAATCTCATCACTACTTGTTTACATCACTCGTTGTTATCATTGAATTATTTTATTTTATTTATTTTATTCTTTTTATTTAATGATTAAAGAAATTTTTTTAATAGTATTATGATTCTTTAATTCTTTTTAAAAAATATATTAAAAAATACATATAAAAAAAATACAAATACATCTAACAGTGACTCCAGTAATGGCTGTGAGCGGTGTACGTAGCACCATCCTCATATAAAATTATATCATTTTATAAACGTATTTTTATGTAATTCTTTTATTCTTGTGTCACTTCTCTATAGAGTAATTTGATTTTTGATAATTCCTTAGCATTTCCTATATATTTGCAATTCAAAGCAAGCCATATAATTAATTATTTTATTCGCACTGGTGAGAACCAGACATTATTATTGAAGTCCAAGGCGTCCTTGACATTTTTATGAGATTTTTCAAAAGTTAAAGGTTGGTGATTTTTTTTTTTTAAATTTTTAATAACGCTTTACGTAGTGTCAAGTAAAAGGTCACCCACTTTCAGAAAAGTTTGACAAAAAATAAAGACACTTTGGGATTTTAGTTTTCCTAGTAGCTCCAATGGAATCATATTCACTATTTTTCTTCTCTTTTTTCTTAACAGTAATTATGGGCATAATAGATCGAAACTTTTAAAACTAGAAGATTATTATTTTTTTTTTTTGCTAGAGATTGCAAGAATTTAAAACAAATAAATAAAAGGGGATTGAAAGCAGTGATGATAGATGTGCAACAATTTTCAAAAGGCAAAAATTGAATAGATGAAAATGTGATATTGGGTGCAATGTGAATTTTCATGAAAGTGTAGGGAAAGAGTAATTTTAAGAATGGAAATTGCTGCTAAATGCGGATGTCATTCTCGATCCATGCAGGCATCTGTCTCTTTCTTCATCATTCATTATTGGTGAGAATATGATGGAAGCAGCTTTGAATCAATTCCATTTCGATTCCCGTCAGAGCTTGACATTCTTGATCACCGTACGTAATTCATTTTCATTTTACTGCTTTATTATTATTATTATTATTTTTTCTGTTAATTATCTTTTGGGGAGGGCAAATACTTTTATGGGAATAGACAAAGTTCCCGTAAGGCCTAAGTGGACTTATGTTGATTACTTACTTTAACGTACAAAACAAATACAGATGGGCCCAAAATATGGAGGAACATTGGGCACACTGACATAAGGCCTAATTTAGATACACGTGGAATGATATGAAGGTTGAATAAATTTTTTTTTTTTAATTTTAAATTTTAAATAATTAATTTTTTTTATATTATATTTTAAATTTTAAAAAAATTATAATAATAAAATAAAATAAAATGATTTGTAAAAATAAATCAAACCCAAGTGTATTTCCCTTGATTTTTTTTTTTGTTGGAGTCTTAGAGTCTGTTTGAGATTGTGTTTCAATTCTTAAAAAATATTTTTAAATAATTAAAAATATATTTTTTTAAATGATGTATTTGATAATTTTATAAAAAATGCTTTAAGCAATTATAAAAATTAAAAATCAACTTTTTTAAAAAGCATCAAATTTGAATTTTTATCAAAAAGCTGATAACTATATATTTTAAAAAACTATCATAACTAACTTTAAAAAGTACTTTAAACATATAAATCTCAAATAGTAAATATCTTTTTAGTAGTAGAGTTTATTACGTTAAATTTTAAACTATAAACTTTAAGCTAAAAGCAATACTTTTCATCACAATTTCAAACATGCACTTAGTCTTAACATGTTTTTGCATATAAAATTAGATAAGTTCAAATAAAAATTAGAAGTTAAATAAAAAATTATTAAAATATATTATTTTAATATTATTTTTGTTTTGAAATTTAAAAAAGTTGAATTACTTATTTGTTTGAATTTGAAAAAATTATAATAATTAAATAATATGAGATGAGATAAGATGAGATGAAAAGTTTAATGAAAGTGAACTAGCCCTTACTAAGCCTTGTTTTTTTTTTTTTTTTTGTTTATAGCAGTATTTGGTAATGTATCGAAAACTAGACTTTGCAATTAGCATTACAATGTCAATGATTATGAACCATAATTGAAAGGTTTCCTAATAACTTAAAACACGTTTGATTCAATAATTCGGTAAACCGATGCAACTCAGACTCCGACTTCAGTTCAAACTGCAACCTTATATGAAGACATGCACCTTGGGTAAATCATAAATGTAAGTGCAGTAATATTTTATCATGTTGGATGAAAAGTGGAGTTGATGAGTGAACATTTTGGAGTGCAAACGGGATTGAACACCACTTTATTCGACGATACGAGCCTTTAGTAAGGGAAAATATAGGTTCTACGACTCCAAACCATGAGATTGAAAAAAATTTAATCGAGTAGTAGCCATCGATTATTTGCCAATTCACAACAGATATCCTACCAAGATCCATAGTTCCAACAGATGACTAGCCTGTCTGTATTACCGCAGCAAATATTCTAATCTCAAACGTTGTGAAAGTAACAGTCAGAAGAACAGAGGACCAAGAAAAACAATAAAACAAAACTCAAGAGGCTTTTGAATTCTGAAAGCTGTGTATACCCGAAATTGTCTCGTCACCACCCCAAATTTTTATTCCAGCAGGAAATTGAAGGGCTGCAATTAGTGATGATGATCATCGTCACCATGTCCATCCGGAGGTCCTCCAGGTCCAACCACTTCCAGCTGTGAAAACATCAAATGGAATAATTTGAGAAATGCTGCAATGCCCAAACACCCGCCCAACCCCCCCCCCCCCCCCCCCCAACCCCAACAACAAAACAAAACATGGGTAATAAGTTAAAGGAGCATTCTCATCCAAAACTGGTCCAAGAGAGGAACTGTACAGAATTTAAATCAGATAAGATAATGTTACAATCATCGCATTCTACTTTCTCTTTCACTTCCTTTTTCCCAAAGAAAATTATTTGTATGTGACAAAAAGTATTGCCTCTGCCTTCAACCTTGGCAATCAACAGCTAAATTCTTTTTATATATAAGTAACAACTAATTTAAATCCTTGCCCAAATATGATTCATAAGTTTAGCTGTTTATTATGGGTCAACCTAGGTCATATAAACATATCATTTTAATTGACCATGCCCAGTTCAGAAAGTGTATGGTGAAGCTAAAAACACAATGGTCTATCACCAACAACCAGTGTTATAATGATCCTATGGAGCTTGGCTTGTTGGATAATCTGCTACGCCCATTAAAGTAAGAGGTCAGCTAGTTTGGCCTGAATCTGTGTGCATGAGACATTAACATGTCTGTGTGTATCATCTATTTTACATCTGGATCCACATTTAGATATACAACTTAATATTTAAATCCCAGATCGCCTCAGTTCACTCCAGACAAGGTCCTAGCAACGAACAGTCAATCCAAAGCTGACAACCCCCTTACCTCAAAATACTGTGAGCACACTGGACATTCATGTGGTTTACCCTTCTCCAGCCAAAACCAGACAACATCATGTTCATCCTCTGCAATTTAAAAGCACAGTAGTCATCGAAAAGGAACCTTAATGAAATGAAATATTATATTCATGTATTCAAGGGAAAAGAATATCAACCCACAAGAAGAAAAAAGAAAAAAAATGAGAGAGAGAGAGAGATGTAAAGAGGCACCCACCCCCTTCACCTCCTGGGCATCCAACTATTCTCTTGTCATAATAGGACTTGATAATTGCAGGAGCTTCCTACAGGCCAAAAGCCGGAAAGAAAAAAAAAATATTAAACAGATAAATCCTGCTACAAAATAACCATTACAGATCTAGGCAAATACCAAATATATATTTTTTGATATGTTAAATTTTATTAATAATCAAAGGCAATTTTACCCAAGTACACCTGATGTATATAAATACGCCTAACCTTAAAAAGTAATTAGAGCAACAAAAAAAAATCCTTATCACTCGAAATAGAAAAACATAAATGAGTCAAATCCAACAGACCAAAGGTAAAGGGTATCAGAAAAGAAAGCTTTGAGTTCCTCCTCTCTCCTTGTCCCCAAAACTTCATTCGTTTCTCTCTCAGCATACACGACAATCGACAAGATGGGTCCATCTTCCACATTGCTTCACTATGGAAACAAGGAACCTTCCTTTCCAAGACTATCAAAGATCTATCATGGGATGAGGCATGACCCAAGCTAACCCAACAACCAAGAACATTCCATGTCACTGAAGCTGCCTCACAATGCCAAAAAAGATGATCAATTGACTCTCCATTCCTTTTATATGTGCAGCACGATTATATGTGCAGCACGAATCCTTCACAATAATATTTGTATTCCTCAAACTATCTAAAGAATACAAACAAAAAATTACACTCAAGGGGCCCTTATTACACCAAATTCTCTTCCAAAGGAATGGGTTGCTACAATAGGAGGATAACGTTACATCTCAGTTCAAACACTCCAGGCTTTGAAGAAGCCCAGCATAGCTTATTTACACTTTTGGCTGAATTGAAAACCAAAGATAAAAAGATAAATTGCAGAAAAGACATCAACTAGCAAAAGAAAATATGCCTCACAAGAAAGGCATTATCATAACAGCTTCAGAGAGAGATTAAATTAGTAGTCTCAGTCCACATCAGAAGAAAGTGTGGGTCGTATATAAAAATAAGGGTTTCTTTCATTGCCCCATAAAGATTGATCATATCTGTTGAAACTCCCATAGGACTTAGGAGTTAGGACATAAAAATTGAAATCATAAATTGATCAAACAACCATAAAAGAAAAAGCGTTTCATTATACATCCCATTTACATGGAGTTTTATTATCTTATTTTGTGTTTTAATAACAGATTCCTACTTCTTCAAAGAAAAAAGCATCAAAATTGAAATTTACTTATTTACATCAGGAAAAATGTAATTACTTGATATATTAAAGCTAAAAAGAAAAAACTTAAAAGAGGCAACAGAGCAAACCAGGAAATCTCCAATAAAGTTGGCCATATACTTACATAATCAAGCCAATAATACTTGCCTTGCAAGATTATTAATTTATGAAAGTGTTTGTCTCCATCATATATATTCATATAATAACTAAAATCTGTATTTTTTTTCATGGTAAAACAAGAATTTAATTGATGAGAATAATAGGCATAGAACAAGGGCATGGAACACATACAAGAGTAACACCTAGCCATGATCATCTAGTGATACTAAAGTCTATGCCTTAACAACTAATGTCAACTCAAGAGCTCTAAAATCAATGTGAAGTGGTACATGTAAGATGTTCTTGCAGGGGAAAAAGACCTGTCACATCTGTACCACAGAGAAAAAGGAGAAAAGGAATTACCAATTATGTTAACATAACAAACGGAATGGATTGCTTCTATATGGTAAGATGGTTATGTTTATATAACATAACCCGTTGCTTGTGCATGGTAACAAACTAGTAACACCATTTAGAAAGATTAATTGCTTCTATATAGTAAGATGGTAATGAAATTACCATTTATATATTAACCTAACAAACAATTAAAAGGACCATCATTTTTAAAAAAGTTATCGGAGAGAGTAAGATGGTAATGTTTATGTAAATACTGAATAAGTTAAAAGATACAACAACTGCTTACAGGAACACTAGGGATGAAATTGCCAATTATATAAACATAAAAAGAATGTAATGCAAACCAACTCAAGCATGTATCACAAAAAATAAAATAAAACTAACCTTTGTGCCGAAAGGACCAACAGGATTGTCAATATCAAGAACTTTCCTTCCCTACACAAACGAAACCGATCGAACTCAGAATCTTCTCGAAAGCCAAGAATATAACAAGCATATAAGCGATATCAAAATTGAATAAATATAAACGTCTAGTAAATAAAATCAAGAAACCTGTTACTTGAGTCTGTTATAAAAATTCATTTAGTAGTATGTGATTTTTTTTTATTTCTGTCCCTCTTAATTTTCTTAGCAACCAAACAGATCGTGAAATACATTGATTTTGCCTACATAATCAATGATTGGATTAATTCAAAGTAATTAATACCTGAAGCTCAGCTTCGAGCTCCTCACGCTCGTGCCCGGTCGCTATGGGCATTACATCTTCAACTTTCTTCTTCACAGCACCCTCCGCTACCAAAACCAAACAAATTCACATCAAATAAAAATATACGCGGCGGCTATGTATACACATAGATACGTAGGTGGATCTAAGAGGGGGGAGATTAGGGTTCAGTGAGTACCCGAGTCGACGCTGAAGTAGCGGAGACTGAAGCGGGCGGCGGATGGAGAAATGATGGATCGGGCGGGTAACGCAGTGGATCGGGCGGGGGCGGTGGATGTGGCAAGGGTTTTAAGGTGGGAAGAAAAAAGTCTCCGCCACATGCTGGTGAGACTGCGTTAGGCTCTGTTCGGAGTTTTGAGTTCTCAGGTCACGCCCCCCGACTTACAGCTCTCTCTGTCTCTCTAAAATGAGAAACACGGCGAAGGGGGAGTGAGGGGCTGCGAATGCGCCGACCTTGACAAGTGGAAATGTACTTGCACGCGCCCGAGAGTAGGAATTATATGTAAGAAGGAGAATTTTAATTATAACCGGAATCAAATTATAACATTTAATGCTTGAATTATATGCTCTACATATGATTAGTTTGATAATAAAGTAACTCAATAAAAAAAAAATTTGAAGAGAAATTTTTTTATCTTCAAATAAATTTGGTAAAATTTTGCTTGATTTATTGTGACATATAGTATCTATTTTATAATTTTTTAGTTTATTTTTATAAAATTCTTTTATAAAGGTAGCACTTCTCAAATTTAAATTATCTTTAATCCATTGATCTTACAAATTAACGTTAGTTTAAACTTTACTCATATTACATTATATTAATTGGTAAGTTTTTATATTTGGTAATATCTTTGTGTGACTAACATAATTGCTTAGTGCTACAAATGGGAGATGATATATTTTTATTTTAAAAAATGACAAGAGATACCATGCATTTATATATAATTATTACAAAATATTGAAATGCATGAACAACGTATATTAATTTGCGCTAGGTTTTTCTAATCGAATACGTACCCAATTAAAGAAAAAAAATTAGTTTTGTACACCAGACCAAGACGGATTATATGATAGATATTACAACACACAAATAAGGCCACTCTTCATGGACCATATTTTTTGGGATTCAAATATGAAGTATTATTGTTATATTTTCCCTTGGATTTGATAACCCGCCCAAAACGTTTTGGGAGAAACAAAGCGAGTAATCTCTATATCTTAATTATAAGAAAAATGAGTATTCGTAATGTATTATTTATGATAAAAATGATTATTTGTTATAAAAAATAGTCTCATTTTATCGGAGAATAGTCATTTTAGTAAAAGAAATAATTGATCATGAATAAGTAATTTTCATGTAGTATCTATTTTCCTTATGTATTCATGTGGCATCCCCAATCTACGTTTAAAATTTAACATAAATTGAAGCATCGAAATATATAACACAAGATTACATACCCATTTCGTTCGCGTAAAAAATATATGCATGCGCCTAACTTATTAAAATACGCAGAAAATACTACGGCAGAATAAGGTAAATTTTAAAGAATCAGAAAAAAATCTAAATTTTTGCAAATATCACATGGTAAACAAATTTATAAACTCTTGAATTTATAAATTACATATTATTGTTGGATTTTTTCCAAATACAAAAATATAACTACTCATTTCTTCTTTTCATTTGTGAAATTCCTTTTTAATTATGCCTAATAGAGAATGGGTCATCACAGTCTCAGACCCTGTTTGGATTCGAAGATGAGATGAGATTAGTTATGAATAGTAGTGAGATATGTGAGTTGAGATGAGTTTTTGTGTGTTTGGATTGAAAGTGAGATGAGATGAGTTTAGGTTGTTGGAAAATTAATATAAGTGGGTCCCATAACTTTTTTTATTTATGAATTTGTATATAAATAATTAATAATCATTTTATCCAATTACACAATAATAATTATCAATTTATAAATTTTTTGACTTCATAAAATTATATAAAAAAAATCAAATTAAATTATATTTTAGTTAGACCATATTAACATTTGATAAATTATTTAAATTATTTTATATAATTCTATGTTAATATTTGTATTATTATAAGAATTACGTTTTGATCAATAAAATTAATTTTGAAACATTTACGTATAAAATTTTAAAAAATACATATCACAACACCTATAGTAAAAACACACTTTCGTATACATAAGTCATCAAAATTTGACAGTAAAGAAACTTATAATTTCTACAACGTTGAAAATGTACATGCCAAATTCAATAAGTTCGAATAATCAAACAACACTCTTATAAAATAGTTTATATATTTCACTTATATTACATGTCATGATGTCTAATTGTCCGTTGTCCATTCAAAGACAATCCAAAAATTTGGAACATTACAGAGAAGATTAGCATGATCCTTACGCAAGGATGACACGCATAAATTAAGAAATGTCTAATACTCCATTCACAAACTGCACCTGGCCGCTCACATATTTTCGGCAATATCATCCCTAAATGCAGCCATATATTGTGCTGATTCCAACGTCCGTCATGTTAGGATGACGTGCTGCATCTGCATCTTCACTAACTGCACAGCCATTCGGATCAAGCTTCTTGTTGGCCCATTCCTCAAATATAAAGTCGTCTAGTGTCGTCATTCTAATAAAATTATGTAATGTACAACATGCGGTAATCAGTTGGCCTTATTTCGTAACTAAATATGCAGGCATGTTTCTTAAAATTCAAAAACGTGATTTATAAGACCACAAACGTACGTTCTATGACATTACGGATTAATGAATGACAGTAATTAAAATAATCTTTGTAACTCCTAAATCCTCGCTGACCAGCATAGTCGCTTCTATGATATCTTTCTTTTGGATATGGGGGCATAAATCCTCGAGTACATGGATACGCTGAATGGACTAGATAATAATGACCTGCTAACCCATTAACACCACAATGGTTAGTCGTAGATAACTAATCCTAGAGATTGAACAAAATACATATTAGTTTCAATAAATTATTTAATTAGCATAATGAAATAAGATTAATTTTTTACCGTCCAAAGACTATGGAAAGTGGTTGTCGACTTGACGCAAGGCGTCAAGGAATATGCGTGCATCATGGGCACTTCCCTTCCAACCAGTGTACACAAATGTGAACTTCATGTCCAAATCACATACGCTCAACACGTTTTGGGCAATTTGGCCATGGTGGTTGCGAAATGCCTCGTGTACCTTGCTAGGTACGACGGCATTGATTATGGTCCCATCAATCGCATCAATGCATCCCTCCAAAACAATATTACCCACAATATTAAACAATTTAGATTCAAATAAATAATTTAATCAAACTTTCAACATAATCTTATTTGGATTTATTATGTACGAAAAATCAAAGCATACCTGAAACCAATGATAATTTTTCGGATTGGCCTCGATTGTTGGGTGTGGCCCGGCTGTGTGTGTTGGGTTAATAAGATGTGTTCACAGTGGACAAAGCGCCCGCCTTACTCTCCTTATGTGTCGATTAACGGTTTCTGTTGAACGTTGAAACCGTTGAGCCACAATGCATTGTTCTTCTCCAAGGGCCACTATTGAAACGAATATGCCTACTTGTTCCTCGACTGTTACCCCTTTTCTAGTATCCTTCAAAAAGTGATTGTTTCGTAAATTTGAACATAATGCACGAAATTCTCAACCTCCATTGGGAATAACTCTCGACAATTTGTCGGATTTCCCTACAAAACTTCAATGGTATATTGATTTCTGCACAATCCAATATTATGTAATGGCTGTCTTTACCCATCTGGCACAATTCCAAGCCACTTCGTGATGAGTAAGGCGTCTTCCATAAGCTCTTCACTACTATCAGTTTCACCCCCATCATTTTCACCTCTATCAAAAAATTGGTTAACATACTCATCATTGTTCACCCCATTCGACGAGGTTCCTGCTTCCCAATTCGCACCATCCATATTAATATCAAAATGTATGTTTTGAGATCAAACAAATGTTGAGTGCAAATTGCTTTCTCACTACATAAGAAAAAAATAACATGTAGATCATAAATACATATCCTTAATAATCAATCAAGTTTGGAAAAAAAGTTGATGAACTCATATCACAAATAGAATAACAGTCGTAGCAGTCGTCTGGCATTCAATAACTAAACTTGCAAAAAAATAAAATTGTCTCGAAAATAAACATTTGACCAACGTGACATAAATAAATGATACAACAATATAAATATGTTGTCAGGCGCATCAACAGTTTCGGGCCCACAACTCTCGCCCAGTAGGATCCATCATGAGGAAGGCTTGCTGCACTGTAGGGTCACATAACTCTTTTACAGCACGATACCACGTTGGCCCCTCAAGTTTGGGGGACATTTCGTTCAAAAATGTCGTGCACTCTTTTAGTGGATTGTACCCTACATTGCTGCCCAGGCTTGGGTCTGATCCTTTGCTTCGCTTCTCACTCCCACTATCGGCCCTCTCCCCCCATCGCTTACGACGTACGGACATAGTTTCTGAAATTTCCTCACATGTCGTCATGATTGCTTCTTTCTGGCTCATCTTCCCTTTGCGCCTATTTGATGATGAAGGTGTAGATCCTTTCCCCAAGCCCACATTATCAGTAGGGTGATGGGGTCTATGTCGACTGGCATCCGTGGGACCACGTCGAGCTCGCATCTCAAAATCAAGCCACTGCTCCTCATCACTATCTAGTGGTGCTTGCGTCGAGGCGTGTTGCAGGGTCCCATATGCAATTGATGCACCAAATATGGTGCATAAGTGCTCGTACCTAGGTAGACCAGATGTACGAAACCTCCCCCATTTTGGTTTAACCTGTTTTCAACTTAGGAAACGCACGTCAGTTAGCTAAGTGTTAGGTCTTGCTTGAAAATGAAGCATAATTGAATAAATTCACCAAGATATCATACATTTATGGCATTTTCTCATGCCTCGTCGCTCGCATCTACCGTATTGTTGACCCTATCCCAACCCATCCCAGTCTGACCTGTCAGATCGAGAAATAGACGTAGTTGACTCTTCAACCTTGTGATTTTACCACCTACCTGATGAGCATCAAACACCCTTACATTGAGAGCGGTAAGCCGCTCAGCATAAATAGTATGCTGAGCACCCGTGATCTTGCCAGGCTTTAATCTACCATGTATGGAATTGTCATATAGCATGTCAATAAATACCTCATCCATATCATTGCCCCATACTTCACGGTCACGCCGCGTGTTTTCCAAATCATCCATATCAAATAATTGTGAGACGATAATATGGCAATGCATGTAATTGTGCGAAGTATGCAAAATTTATAATTGTCTATGTGCAAAAATGGTATATAAAAGGGCAAGTTTTTGTCCTCGGGCATGTAGTGTAAATTATAGACAATGAAAAAGAGCCTATCGTTTCGAATATAAGCAAACAACCTCCATACATATAGGCTAAACAAAGAAACAATTAATATATACAAAATACATAGCAAGACTATATAAATTTAATACAACTAAGTATATAATGTAATGGTTATGGAGTTAAAGGGCACATACCTGTTGAGAAGCCGGATGTCTACGTGAAGAACGCAAGTAGTACCGCTATCAAATGACAAGAGACCAACGTGTATTAGGCTTAAAATGTCCAACAAAGTATTTCTTAAAAATTATGCGTCTTGCTGAAAATCAATGATGATCTTCCATATATTTTGTTTATTAATGACAAGTAAAATCTAATATTGTTTAATAATATCAGATAAGATTATGTTCGAAATAAAATATCATAAAAATGATGCATTTAACAACCTAAAAATATCAGTTTTATATAACATAACCATACACAAACCAGCCCACAAAACATGTACTTTTAGAACATCAAAGTGTATAATAACCAACCCATATAAAACTGTCCTGCTAACCCGTGTGACAAAAACAATACTAGACCAAAGTATAATAAATTTAAAATGTCCAAAAATATCATAAAAATGATGCATTTAACAATAATAAATATCAGTTTTATATAACATAACTATACACAAACTAGCCCATAAAACATGTCATTTTAGAACATCAAACCAGCCCATAACCAGCCCATATAAACCTCCCATTTTAGAACATCAAACCAGCCCAAACCAGCCCATAACCAGGCCAAAACATGTCATTCGAAGATTAAAAAAAAAATATGCAAGAACATGAAACAATTTAGAACATCAAAGCAGCCCATAACCAGCCCACGTCAAACCAACCTATTTAAACAAGAACATCAAATCAGCCCATAACTAGCCCACATCAAACCAGCCCATATAAACCTCCCATTTTAAAACATCAAACCAGCCCATAACCAGGCCAAAACATGTCATTTGAAGATAAAAAAAAATATGCAAGAACATGAAACAATTTACAACATCAAAGCAGCCGATAACCAGCCCACATCAAACCGCCCATAACCAGTCCATATAAACCTCCCATTTTAGAACATCAAACAACCCAAACCAGCCCAAAACATGTCATTCGAAGATAAAAAAAAAATATGCAAGAACATGAAACAATTTACAACATCAAAGCAGCCTATAACAAGCCCACATCAAACCAGCCCATTTAAACAAGAACATCAAACCAGCCCATAACCAGCCCATATAAACCTCCCATTTTAGAACATCAAACCAGCCCAAACCAGCCCATAACCAGGCCAAAACATGTCATTCGAAGAAAAAAAATATATATGCAAGAACATGAAACAATTTACAACATTAAAGCAGCCTATAACCAGCCTACATCAAACCAGCCATTTAAACAAGAACATCAAATCAGCTCATAACTAGACCATAACCAGCCCATATAAACCTCCCATTTTGGAACATCAAACCAGCTCAAACCAGCCCATAACCAACCCAAAACATATTATTCGAAGATTAAAAAAATATATATATGCAACTAGAACAATGAGAAATGAATAAAATTAGCCAACCATATATCTTAGAGTTAGACAATAATTCATTCGAAGTTAAAGCAATGAATACCAACAATTTGAACAATGAGAAATGAATAAAATTAGCCCACCATCTATGTAAGAGTGAGACAATAATTGTTAAGAAGTTAAAGGAATGGATACCAACAACTTGAATACCAATTAATGAGCAATGCATAAAACTGCTCAGTCATATATCAAAAACAATCCACCCATCCAGCCATTAGCACAGATTAAATGAATAAAAGAGACCAAAGTGTAATAGGCTTAACATTCTAAACTAGTGGGTTAGTGTCTTGAGGTTTAGGTTACTTAAAATTACCCACAATATTATATAACATAACCATACACAAACCAGCCCACAAGACATGTCATTACAATTATAATATACAACACTAATAATACCAATGTTCAATCTCAAAAACTGGCCAGCCAGGATACATGAACAATAAAAAAAAAAGGCAACTAGAACAATGAGAAATGAATAAAATTAGCCAACCATATATTTTAGAGTTAGACAATAATCCATTCGAAGTTAAAGCAATGAATACCAACAATTTGAACACTGATTGCATTCATACCTACAAATTGCAATGTATATAAATTCAACACACCAAGAACTTTTTTCACTATATACAACTTGATTAAAGTTTGACTTTGCTTTAATGATTTTCTCTTTTACCATTTGAGAACCCAAAAATACCAAAACCAACCTATCAATTAACGGTTTCTTCTTTCAACTCTATTCCAGAACAACAAGCACCACCCAAAAACAAAAACGTGATTTTTTGATATACAAGACAATTTTCCAAAAGATATGATTATTTATATGCGTATAAATAAACCTGTCTTAACCAAGTTTAATGTGACAATATATAGATTTTTTTTTGCCTTCTTAACCTATAACTTTCTTAACCAATTTCAATAACTCATTCTCCTCTGCACACATTCCTTCAATATGCAACTTATATTATGGCTTATATTTAACTTTATAATGCAAATGTTTGAAGGAAAACCCGTAGCTACATCCCCAAATTAGGAAAAAGTTGTGTCATGATTCACAACCAAAACGAGGATTCAAAAAAATGATTATGCAGACATGATAACAAATTTGTATAAGCCTAGCTACACTAACAATTAGCTTCCCAAAATTGAAATTAACGTCACATACTTGGAAAGATCGCGTCCGTGGAGCCGTGGTGGTGGTTGAATGAGACTGCTGGACTCTATGGATAGCTTTGGGAAGCAAAGTGCAGTGTTTGCAACAAGATGGAATCCTGGGTTTGCACTGCCTCCAAATGGTGAAGAAATAGTGGAAATTTCTCCACTATTTCTCGAACTGATTGATCGAACCCCCGAACCCTAATATGTGCTAGCATGTAAGATGGGTTAAGGGGGCAGGTGAATCTCTGGCTTCTGAGATGGGGTCAGGGTACTTAAAGTTAAAGTCGTTCAAAAATGCGCTAGGGGAAGAGATTTACCACTGGGTTGCGGATTGAACCACACCGAAACAACCACGTCGAGTTGCAGGTCACTTGTACGAGTTCTTCACGGGGTGCCTTTGAATGACCCCAAAACGGTGCAGAGAGGCATTGAAACGGTGGAATTGAGGGGGCTGAGTAGCGTCGGGGCTTTCAACAATCTGCCGAAATGGCAGAAATGCTTGCTGCGATGGGGTCTTCCACACAGAGCGAACCAGTTTCGAAGGGCTTTTGAGGGGTGGGTGAGGGGCGTAAATATCAGATGAACATAATGCAGTAAAGTGATGTTGCAAAGTATTTGTCGTATTTGACAATAAAGAAGAAAAAGTAACGGTAATAAATATATTATATGGGTGCCGTAAACTCATCTCAGTAGCCCCGTTTGGATTAGAAACGAGACATCCGTATGAAATGAGTTCAAATCACTTGGACTCAGTTTCGAATCCAAGCGGCCCCTCAATTTCTTTTTATGATCATTGTTACGGTCTGGAATGTTGAGGCCAACTCGCAAATTAGGAAATTGTAAACAGGAGGGGAGCCTAAGTGGGCAGCCCCCCCCCTTCCTTGCCAGTAACGTATGGCATTTAATGCCATACGTTACATAATTTGTAGTGTTTGGCTTAAATGCCATACGTTACAAATTATTATATTTATTTTGTAACTGCAATTTTAATTGTAGTGTAATGGTTGATTTTTAAAGCCAGTCATATGTGGGTTGACTATAAATAGTCCCCACTAGTTTGGTTTTTTGTGACCAATCTGAAAAATTAGAAAATCTCTCTCTTTTTTTTGTTCTATCTTAAAATTGTTCTTAGGCTGTGGATTTATTTAGTGACACTCTAGTTTTATACTACGTAGTGCACTAACCACTAAGAGGAAACGCCGGTGTTTTATCAATCTAGAAAAACTTGTGGAGCAATTTTTGAAGCTGAAATTGAGGTATTTTTCCGCTATATTTTTTCTAACATTGGTATCAGAGCAAGGATAAATTGCTTCCAGTTGTTTTTTTTTTATATATACTTGAAATATATATATATATATATATTTTGTACTTTTTTTTTGTACGAAAAAAAAGGGTGGTGCAACACTGCACCTGTGCAGCGCGCAGTGGGCGGTGGTGCTGCGCGCACCAGGAGGTGGTGCCGCGCGCACCACTGTGTGGTGCCGGCGCACCAGGCGGTGCACGAGCACCCTGGGGTGCCGCGTGCACCTCTGCTCGCACCAGGGGTGCCGCGCGCACCACAAGGGTGGTGCGGCGCATCCCTCTTCCTTGGGAAGACGTTTTCCGGCGATGGGGAGGAAGTTTCCGGCGATGGACAAGGGCCTTGAGCTCTGTTCTTGGTTGTTGGAAGTTGGGCACTGCTCATGTGAACAGTGTCCTGGCCGAAGGTTGAAGAAGAGAGCTGAGACTCTTCTTTTTTCCTGGGCCGGGCTTGGGCCTTACGGCCCATTTGTTTTTTTAGGGTCCGATTTTGGGCTGGGTTTTTATACGGCCCAGCCCCAATTGTTTAACAAAAAAAAAATGGCATGGTTGAGTCTGGCCGTGGGTTTCGAACCCAGGCTAGATGACAAATCGCTTCGCCCCCTACCACTGCACCGTGAGTGCCTTCTAGTGATAATGAAAATATTTTTTTGTTTTAAACTATTTTTTAAATAAAAAAAAAATTGGCATGTTTTAATATATGCTTAGATATATTTCCTGTCATAACATGTGATATTTTATTTAATACTTTAGATTAAATATAATTACATGTGGATATTTGATGATATTCATTTTTTTATTGATAAATTACATGTGATATTATGTTTAATTTTTTTTTGATTAAATGTGATAACATGTATGTATACAATATGCGTATGTGTTATTATTTTATCATGTATAAATGTTAGGTTTGTATGATTAGACATTCACCTTTATTTATTCTAGTGATAAAATAGGAAATTCCCACTTAGTAGTCTTAGTTAGAGTTGTCAGTGTAGATTGATAGGCTGAAAGAATTGCAGTGACCCCAGTAAGAACTGTAAATGCACTATATAGCGACAACACCATGGTAGCCCCAGTAAGAACTGTAAATGCACTGATGGAATAAGAAAAATAGACTGTAATGGTCTTATATGAATCATCTTTGTAGACTGGCCCAACAGGTTACTGCGATTTTAGTAGGATCTGTCTTTACGCGTAACTAGGACTAGGTGACTACTTTAGATAGTGGGAGTATGGTTGAGATTTATGATTAAATCCCCCATATTTTTTTAAAAAATTTGCGCGGGAATTAGGTTAGAAATTTAATAATTGGATATTGTGGCGCAAGAGATGATTCTGAAGCCTAACGATTTTTCGATCTTGTGACATGTCTAAATTATTTCTTTTTTAGCTTGAATGGACGCGGCAGATTTCTTAGGTATGTGTGTAATATCCCTCCTTTGCGTTTTGTAGTGAAATGGCATCCAAGAGTATAGTTACCAATTTAAACAAAGGGGAGAAATTGGATGGGGAGAACTATGACATATGGCATCGCAAGATCCAGTATGTCTTAGATGAGCAAGAAGTCGTAGAGGCCTTGTCTCACTCCCTGACTAAGCCCAAGGAATGGGACTCAGAACAACACAAATTAGATGAATTAGCTTATTCTGAATGGGCTAAGAAAAATCGGTGCGCGCACATAATAATGTTAAGCAGCATGCACAATGATCTAATGTGTGAGTTCGAGACCTATGACACTGCCCAAAGCATGTGGGAGGTTTTGAAGTTGAAGTTTGGTGAAACTTTGGCCACTAGGTTACGTGGATTAACCATGAGGTTTGACTCCTATAAGATGCGCTCTGACCATACGATGAAGCAGCATCTTAGGGCTATGTCAACTATGATCCGCGAACTTAAGACGGCAGGAAACGACCTGACTGATGAACAACAAGTCCAGACAGTGATAAAATCACTACCAAGTTCTTGGGAGAATATGAGCCAGAATCTGACGCATAATGAGAATATAAAAAATTTTAATGATGTCTCACGTCACTTAGAATTGGAGACTGAGCGCCTAGAGGCTGCTAAGCCCAATCATTCGGCCTATGTGGCTAATTCTGATTCACGCAAGGCATCAAGGCCTAAGCGTTGGAAGTCCAAGAATGGGGTAGCTGCTGGACAAGTTAAGAAAGTGTCAGGAACTTCTCAGCGCAGCAAAAGGGGCAAGCGTGGGAAGAACAAGTCAAAATTAGAGTGTTACAACTGCGGAAAGAAAGGCCACTTCGCTCGTGACTGCACTGAGCCGAAGAAGGTATACTTTAACTTTTCTCGTATTGTTTTTGTAACTAGCCATGTGATGGTTGCTCACTCCTATCTTGTGTGGACTGTTGATTCAGGAGCGACCGAGCACATAGTGCGAGATAGAGTTAGATTTGTGGAATATCGTCGAATTCCAACTGGGAGTCGTGATATCAAGGTGGGGAATGGAGCTAGCATGGAGGTGCTAGGACTTGGTACCTACAAGCTAGACTTGCGGGGTGGCCGCACTCTTTTCCTCCACAATGTGTTATTAGCTCCCGAAATCCGACGAAATTTACTTTCTGTAGTTACTCTTTTAAGACTTGGTTTTCGGATTGAATTTGAAAACAATCATGTTTCCTTTTATTTGGGCCATGTGTTTTATGGCAATACTTTTCTTCAAGACGGTTTTATGATAATGAATTTGGATTATTCAAATATGAATGAATCTATTGCTTTTCTTTCTGCATCTGATAATTTGGATTCATATAAATGGCATGCTAGGCTTGGCCATATAGGGCAAGATAGAATGACTCGGTTAGCTAGAGAAGGCCTAATGAGCAATCTCGTTAAGGTCATCTTGCCCACATGTGAACATTGTCTAATGGGAAAAGTTAAGAGAAAACCGTTTGGAAAAGCCAATATGGCATCTTTTCCACTGCAATTAGTCCATTCTGACATCTGTGGTCCAATGTCTATAAAAGCGAGACATGGAGGTGTTTATTTCATCACATTTATAGATAATTTTTCACGTTATGGTCATGTCTACTTAATCTCCCATAAGTCTGAAGCATTGGAGTGTTTTAGGCAATATTTAAGAATGGTTGAGAATCAGTTAGACAAGAGTTTAAAAACTCTGAGAACCGACCGAGGACGAGAATATTTTTCTGAGCAATTTAAAAGGCTCTGCGATGAAAAAGAAATCAAAAGACAGTTGACGATGCCAAGTACGCCACAACAAAATGGAGTGGCGGAAAGGAGAAATCAAACACTGCTTGAAATGGTTAGATCAATGATGGCGCAAGCAAACCTACCAATTTCTTTTTGGGGGGATGCTCTTTTGATTGCTGCCTACATTCTTAACCGAGTTCCCTCCAAATCAGTAACTTCCACCCATATGAACTATGGACCGGCGAGAAACCCAATTTGAGTAACTTGTGGTCATGGGGTTCAACGGATTTTGTTCACGATCTTTCTCATAAGTATGGAAAGTTAGGCCCTAGAGGGAAGAAGTGTATCTTTATGAGGTACTTAGAACACTCTAAAGGGTATGTGTTAATAGGTGAACAAACTGATGGAAGTGTGACTGAGATTGAGTCACGAGATGTGGATTTCATTGAAGATGAGTTTTCAAGTAGAGGTGAGGTTGATAAGAGTTTAGAACTCCATGAGATTATAGAACAAGAGGAAAGTGCTCCAAAGAATTTAGTTGAGAATGAGGAAGAAATTCTTCAAGCTCCTACAAAATTTAAAAATAACTTGAATCCAAGTGGGAGCACACTACTTGTCAATCAATCACAACAATCTCAGCTGCGTAGAAGCACACGTGAAAGTATTCCTCGTCGTCATTTTGAGATTGAAGGAGAAACTTTCATGGTAGCTCCGCATGATGATGATGAGCCTAGGAGAATTCATGAGGCTCTCTCATCTTCTACTAAAGATGAATGGATGAAAGTACTTAATGATGAAATTGAGTCTATGAAAACCAATCAGGTCTGGGATCTGGTTGATCTACCGACAGGGCGTAAACCTATTGGGAACAAATGGGTTCTTAAGATCAAACGCAAGTCGGATGGATCAATAGATAGGTACAAAGCTCGCTTAGTGGTGAAAGGATATACCCAGCAAGAGGGTATAGACTATGAGGAAACATTTTCACCAGTGGTGAGGTTTGCCTCAATTTGCCTAATTCTAGCTATAGTAGCAAAAATGGATTTGGAACTCTACCAGATGGACGTTAAGACAGCATTTCTCAATGGAGATCTAGATGAGGAGATCTATATGGATCAACCCACGGGTTTTGTGGTCAAAGGTCAAGAGCGCAAAGTGTGCAGGCTCAAACGATCTATATATGGCCTAAAACAATCATCTAGACAATGGTATCTCAAATTCCATCGAGCCATTCTCTCAAATGGGTTTACGATGATCACAGAGGATCATTGTGTCTATGTCAAAAGATCTAAGAAGAGTTTCATTATGTTGTCATTATATGTTGACGACATACTACTAGCTGGAAATGATAAAGGGTTGATAGTTGCCACAAAAGAGTGGTTATCCTTCAATTTTGAGATGAAGGATATGGGTGAAGCAGAATACATTCTGGGAGTTAAAATCTATAGAGATCGCTCTAAGAGACTTTTGTGTTTGTCCCAACAAATTTACATAAATAAAGTTCTTAAGCGTTTCCTAATGAGTGAATGTAAGCCCATTGACACCCCTATTGCAAGAAGCGAGAACTTGTCTAAAGAGTTGTGTCCTAAGACTCAAAGAGAAAAGGAAAAGATGACCCATGTCCCTTATGCTAATGCTGTGGGTAGTTTGATGTACGCAATGATGTGTACTCGACCTGACATATACTATGCAGTTGGCTTAGTGAGTAGATTCCAATCTACCCCCGGACTGGCTCATTGGAAACCAGTCAAGAGGATTATGCGATATCTCAAGGGAACTGCGGACTATATGTTGTGCTATCAGGATTCAGATTTGCAGCTAAGAGGCTATAGTGATGCCGATTGGGGCAGTGACCTAGATGTGCGCAAATCAACCACTGGGTATGTCTTTCTGCTCAACAATGGCGCCATTACATGGAGCAGCAAGAAACAACCCTGCATAGCTCTATCTACCATGGAGGCAGAATATATAGTTTGTTCTGCAGCAGTTCAAGAAGCTGTTTGGTTAAGGAGGTTCATCAAGCATTTAGATATTGGCACGAATACTTCAGATCCGATGACGATATTCTGTGATAGCATGGCAGTTCTCGCATATGCTAAGGACTCAAAATATCATGGAAGAACCAAATACATAGATATCAGATATCATTACATAAGAGATATGGTAGCGCAAAAGGAAGTGGTTCTGAAACATCTTTCTACGAGTCGCATGGTTGCTGATCCCTTAACAAAGCCTATTGCACGAGATGTATATGAGGCTCATGTTAGGAATCTAGGACTACGTAGATTGTAAATGTAATTTGTATTTCAAATAACATTGAGATGTAACATTTCCTTTGGGATATTAATACAATATGATTTAGTTATTGTCTTTATCGTGTTGTCCTTTACTAATACACACACACAAGATATGTCAACAGGCTAAGATTGACTCACTCACACGAGCAATCGCCTCTAACGTTTAAGTAGCGATAAAAGATGAGACATTGTATCCCTAAGTACTTATCCAAAGGGATAAGTTAGTTAACACAAAGATATGTCGCCTTAGTGGGAGTTAAGATGAGGTCTTCTGAGAAGACAGTGAATGGATTACCCACCATCCATGTAGCCTAAGGTTAGCCAGATGCGAGATTCCCTTTGATGCCTTGGAGGTATGCAAATAGAGAAACTTGGGTTAGACGCTTAATGAGCGCCTAGACTAAGATCTGTACGGTGTTGATATAGACATATGCTCTTTGAGAAATCCACCTGATGAGTGCACAAAAATGCACTCTAAATACTCTATTTAAATACTAAAAGAAATGAGAAAACAATGGATATAACTCATGTTAATAAAATTAATGGTCATTTATCTTGAGATAGATATAAGCATGATTTAATATATTGATGAGAATATAAAATGTCATATTTTCCTCTCTTAATGTTTAAAACTTTATTCTTATTTGATGCCTAAATATACTCATTATTCTTATATTTTGATTTAGGACACAAATGGAGACATTAGGAGCAAATGAAGATAATTGCGGAATTTCAGACAGTTCTGACATCTTTTCGTAAAATGGGCATAACTCTCTCATCCAATCTCCGATTGAGCTGATTCAAGATGATCTATAACCGCAAGAGAAATATCTATAACTTTTATGTTTTGTGTTTGAAGAGATATCCACTCAATATAAGACAAAATCGACCATCAAGTGGACGCACCTGCACTTGACGTTCCTGGATATTTTTCAACCACTTGCATCAAATCCAAATGTTATCATAATATTTTCTAGCAAGCACTCCTACACCAACTTGGAAATTTAATGATCAATTCAGATACAAGATGAAGTGCACTCAAGTTTCTTCAAGACAAATTATTTGACCACAAGATATTAAGTCATACAAGACAACTAATAGATAGAGAAGCAAAATTGAAACACTCAACCTACAAGCAAAATCCAGCTCATGCATGGTGGGAAAACAAATGATCAACATGACAACTCACAAATCACTTGGATTCAAGAATGGCACATGGCAAAACAAGTTGAAATTGTGATGATTTTGTCATGACAACTTGCATGAAGGATGCTTATAAATAGAAGGGAGGGGTGTGTGTTCTAAGACCATGCTTAGTGTGCTTGGATGCCTTGGAAGATACATTGTTTTTGAGAGCTTGAGAAAAGAAAAGAAAAACTAAAGAAGAGAGAAGAAAATAATGGTTGGCTCTTCCATATTATCCTTTAGAGAATTTTTGTTGCATATTTTCAATATGTGTAACTAATTTTCTAGTAGAGCTAGGGATGAATTTGTATATATGATGGTATTTGTAATTGTTTTTGATTCATATATGTGTTCTTCCAATATTAAACTCTTTTGTTTAGTCATTCGAAATTTATTATAAATGTTTTCGTCACCAAATAATCTTAGAATTTATTTCATTTATAGATTCAGTCATGATTTTTCTATTAAATGCAATAATCCTTTGATTATGTTTGGTTCAATTGGTTATCTACTTTAATTTAATTTTTTGCTGCAATATTGCTCTACGAGTATATTGTCGACGTTGAATTTCTTTAATATCGATAACAATTCCTGTTCTTATATTGTGACGAATGATTTTTCGAAAGATTACATTTGATTTAAATCTGGTTATTAATGTTTTATTTTCCGATTGAAAATTTGGACATAGAATTTTCAATTGAGTTATTAATGAATCGAAAATAATTACAATACCAATTATATACAAAGGATTTCCGATGCTTTACTTTTCTCACACATCTAAATCTTTTTGTTAATTTCGTTACTGTTCTTCAATTTCTCAATCCATCTTCCTGTGGAATCGACACCCCAAAGCTATACTGCAAACGACCGCGTTATTCTTTGGGCTTAATCAAATTTTGACGCCGTTGCCGGGGAGACGGTAAAAGAATTTGTAGTTTTTTTTTTAGTAGTTTGTTAAAAAAAAAAAAAAGAGCGGTAGCTTCGTTTATTTTCTTTTTAGCTTTCTGCATCTTTATTTATTTTAGTTTTATTTTCGTAATTTTTTTTTCAGTATTACGCTTTTCTTTACTTTGCATGCGCAGGTACAGAGACGCTTTTGGACGGTTTGCTAGTAGACCCGTGCTAGAATCAGATTCAGAATCTAATTTTTCTAATCGCTTGTTTGATAATTCTTCCAATTCTGACGCGATGAGTGAACACGTGGACCAACCTGTTAGAACCCTCCAAGATTATCTTCATCCCGCACGAACAGCCACACCATCCTGTATTATGTTCTCACCTAATGTTCGTCATGTAGATTTTAAAACGGGAATGATACAATTACTTCCGACTTTCCATGGTCTAGAAAATGAAAACCCCTATGTTCATATTAAGGAATTTGAGGAAGTAGTTGCAACATTTCACGGTCAAAATACCACTGACGAAACGGTAAGGCTAAAGTTCTTTCCTTTTTCTTTGAAAGATAAAGCTAAGAGTTGGTTGTACTCACTAAGACCACGGTCTATTGGAACATGGAGTGAGATGACTCAAGTGTTTTTCAATAAATACTTTCCCCAACATAAGACTAATGCTTTAAAAAGACAAATCTCTACCTTTGCACAAAAGGATAGTGAGACTTTGTACCAGTCTTGGGAAAGATTTAAAGAATTACTGAGTATGTGTCCCCACCATGGATATGAGAATTGGCACTTAGTGAGTTATTTCTATGAAGGCCTTACGCCCAGGGAACGTCAATTCGTGGAAATGATGTGCAATGGAGAATTTTTACAAAAAAATCCCGATGAGGCCATAGAGTACCTCAATGAGCTTGCTGAAAAAGCTCATACTTGGACTGGACCTAGTGCTACTGATAGCACAAACAGGTCACGACCTACAGGAAACTTGAGTGGTGGTATTTACCATCTAAGGGAGGAGGATAACCTTAAGGCTAAGGTTGAAATGCTCACCAGAGAATTAGAGTTATTGAAAACTAAAAACTCAAAACCAACACACACGGCTAATCATGCAGAATCTTTTGGGCCATGTGTTGTCTGTGGTGGGATAGATCATCATTCCCAAGAGTGTCCTACACATACTAACATGAATGGTATGTATGAGGAACAAAGTAATGCTCTAGGTATGTACAAAAAGCCCTTCACACCTTACTTTGAAACTTACAACCCAGGATGGCGTAATCATCCCAACTTCAGCTGGAAGTCTGAAAACCAGCAGCCTGCACAACTCTCTAGATCATATCCTGCACCATACCATGCACCTCAATCTTCTAGAAATTCTTTAGAAGATACTTTGCATACTTTTATTGAAATACAGGGTAAGACTAATCAAAAATTTGAATCTTTGATTATGCAGGTTGTCGAAGAAAATAAGGAAATCAAGAGCCAGGTGTCTAAAATAATGAGTTCATTGACTATGAATGAGAAATGTAAGTTTCCTTCCCAAACTCAATCTGTACCTCATGGTCAACATATGGCACAAGGAGATCTGAAGGACGTAAACGCCATTGTGACACGAAGTGGTAAGTCTCTACGTGATCCAATAATAGACAAAAAAAAGGATGTAGAGAAAGATCAAGATAGCAGCAGTCCTGAGCTTCCCAAAGAACTTGAGGTAACAAAACCTGAGGAACCTGCGGTAACAAAAAATCCTGGTAAGGTACCTTTTCCTCAAGCATTAAAGTCAAGCAAACAAACTCTAGATCATAACAATGATATTTTGGAAAATCTTAGACAGGTAAAAATTAATCTTCCTCTTTTGCATGTAATTAAACAAGTTCCTACTTACGCAAAAATTCTCAAAGATTTGTGTACAGTTAAGAGGAAGCATTATGTGAAGAAGACTGCATTCTTGACAGAGCAAGTTAGTGCTCTAATTGAACAGCGGATTCCCCTAAGTACAAGGATCCTGGATGTCCAACCATCACATGCAACATTGGCAATCATGAGCTTGGACAGGCCTTGCTAGATTTAGGGGCTAGTGTAAATTTGATGCCATATTCTATTTATTTGCAATTAGGATTGGGAGAAATCAAACCAACTTCTGTGGTATTGCAATTGGCTGATCGTTCAGTCAGAGCACCACGGGGTGTGGTAGAGGATGTTTTAATTCAAGTTGACAAATTTTACTATCCTGTTGATTTCTTAATTCTAGACACTAATTCTGCTGTAGAAACCACCTCTAAAATTCCATTAATTTTAGGTAGACCTTTTCTTGCTACTTCTAATGCTCTTATCAATTGCAGAAATGGATTGATGAAACTCTCTTTTGGCAATATGACTCTTGAGGTAAATATTTTTCATATTGCAAAACAGCCAGAAGAGGATGTCGAGTGTCATCAGACATACATGATTGACTCACTTATAGAAAAGGATGTTCTTACAACTCATGACTCAGATCCCCTTGAATACTTTATTGTTAATTCTGAATTTAATCCTATAAGTGATTCATCTGATGTATTTGACATTTGTGCTATTTTTGACAGAACTCATGATTATAGCACACAGGCATGGCAACCAAAATTTGAGAAGTTGCCTGAAAAAAGAGAAAGACAGATTCCTTCAAGTAGGGAAGCCCCTAAAGTTGAATTAAAATCCCTACCTAAAGGTTTAAAGCATGTTTTCCTTGGTCCAGGTGATACTTTTCCTGTTATTATTTCATCTGAATTATCTGAGTCCCAAGGTGAGAAATTAATTCAGATTTTATGCAAATATAAATCAACCCTAGGATGGAGTATTGCTGATATAAAAGGCATTATTCCCCTAATCTGTACTCATAAAATAAATTTAGAGGAAGGAACTAATCATCGAAGAGACCCCCAGCGTAGACTTAATCCCACAATGAAAGAAGTTGTGAAAAATGAAGTATTGAAACTATTAGATGCAGGAATGATATATCCTATTGCTGATAGTAAATGGGTAAGTCCTACGCAGGTTGTTCCTAAAAAGTCAGGAGTAACTGTGATAAAAAATGACCTTGGAGAGTTAGTCCCTACAAAACTGTTGACTGGTTGGCGGATGTGCATTGATTACAGAAAATTAAATGCCGCCACACGAAAAGACCATTTTCCGCTTCCTTTTATTGATCAAATTCTTGAGCGGGTGGCTGGTCATCCTTTTTATTGCTTTCTAGATGGTTATTCTGGTTATTATCAAATTGAAATTGCATTAGAAGATCAGGATAAAACTACTTTTACTTGTCCTTTCGGTACTTATGCTTTCCGCAGAATGCCATTTGGACTGTGTAATGCTCCAGCTACTTTTCAACGTTGCATGATGAGTATTTTTAGTGATATGGTTGAAAAGTGCGTGGAAGTTTTTATGGATGACTTGACTGTTTTTGGATCTTCTTTTGATGCATGTTTAATGAGTTTAGAAAGAGTACTGAATCGTTGTGAAGAAAAAGAATTGGTTTTAAATTGGGAAAAATGTCACTTTATGGTACCTTCAGGTATTGTTTTAGGGCATATTATTTCTTCCAAAGAAATGAAGGTTGATCAATCAAAAGTTGAATTAATCTCTAAATTGCCTACACCTAGAACAATCAAGGATATATCATTTCTTGGTCATGCGGGTTTTTATAGGAGATTCATACAGAATTTTTCTGCCATATCTAGACCACTATGTAACCTCCTAGCTAAGGATGCCCCATTTGAATGGACACAAACCTGTCAAGAGGCTTTCAAAACATTAATTGGCAAGCTTACTTCAGCACCCATAATCCAACCACCTGATTGGAATTTACCTTTTGAAATTATGTGTGATGCTAGTGATTTTGCTGTAGGTGCTGTTCTTGGACAACGAAAAGAAGGGAAACCTTTTATCATTTACTATGCTAGTCGAACTCTAAATAATGCACAAATGAATTACTCCACCACTGAAAAAGAGTTGTTAGCTGTAGTATTTGCTTTGGATAAATTCCGCGCTTATTTGATTGGTTCTCCTATCATTATCTTTACAGATCATGCAGCCCTTAAGTACCTTTTTACAAAGAAGGATGCTAAGGCACGATTAATACGATGGATTTTGCTTTTGCAGGAATTTGACATCACCATTAAAGACAAGAAAGGAGTGGAGAACGTAGTGGCAGACCATCTTTCTAGACTCACATTCGAGGACACTTCTGACCACATACCAATCAAAGATGATTTTCCCGATGAGCATTTACTTTCTATCACTTCTCTACCATGGTTTGCTCATATTGTGAACTATTTAGCTGCAGGTGAAATACCAAAGGATTTTAGCACCCAAGACAAAAAGAAATTCATGATTGAGGTACGAAAATTCTACTGGGATGACCCTTACCTTTTCAAATACTGCCCTGATCAAATTTTAAGGCGTTGCATCCCTGATGAAGAGATTGCAAGCGTTTTGGAATTTTGTCATTCCCAAGCTTGTGGTGGCCACTTTTCAATGAAGAAAACCGCTGCAAAAATCCTGCAGTGTGGATTTTATTGGCCCACCTTATTTAAAGATACAAATATCTATTGTCGCTCATGCGAAAGATGTCAAAAGTTAGGAGTTATGACCCGTCGTAATATGATGCTCTTAAACCCAATTTTGGTAATTGAAATTTTTGACTGTTGGGGCATTGATTTTATGGGACCATTTCCTCCTTCTTTTGGATATTTATATATTATTGTGGCAGTAGATTATGTGTCAAAATGGGTAGAGGCAGCACCTTGCAGGACCAATGATAACAGGACGGTAATTAAGTTTCTCAAAGAAAATGTATTATCTCGATTTGGTACCCCACGTGCTATCATTAGTGACCGAGGTACGCATTTTTGCAACCGTTCTTTTGAAGCTTTAATGAAACGATATGGGGTGATACATAAGCTTTCTACTGCATATCACCCTCAAACAAGTGGACAGGTTGAACTTGCGAATAGGGAAATTAAACAAATTTTAGAAAAAACGGTCAACCCAGATCGGAAAGATTGGTCTTTGAGACTAATCGATGCGCTTTGGGCTTACCGTACAGCTTTCAAAACTCCTTTAGGCATGTCACCTTATAGACTTGTTTTTGGAAAACCTTGTCATTTGCCCGTAGAGCTCGAGCATCGAGCATATTGGGCCATTAAACATTTCAATTTTGACTTGGAAAAAGCAGGAAAATTTAGAAAATTCCAATTGACGGAATTAGAAGAATTGAGAAATGATGCTTATGAAAACTCCAAGATCTATAAGGCTAAAATGAAAGTATTTCATGATAAAAATATTTTGAGAAGAACATTTAAGCCTAATGATCGAGTATTTTTATATGATTCAAGACTCCATAAGCATCCAGGAAAACTTCGATCTAAATGGACCGGCCCTTTTATAGTAAAAAATGTTTTCACAAATGGGGCGGTAGAAATAGAAAATCCAAAAGATGGATGTATCTTCAAAGTAAATGGTCAACGCCTCAAAATCTTAATTGATAGACAAATTCCAGAAGTGGAAGACATTCCACTTATGGACCCAGTATATCAATCTTGACCATCTCCAGGTATGTTTTTCTTTTATTTTATTTTCGTTCATTTTATTTTTGTTTATTGTTTACTTTATTTTGTTATAGGTTAATTTTATTTTGACAAATATCATCTTTGATGCCAAGCAAGTCACCCACATCCCACATCAGGTGTATTCTACCCTGTTTAGTTATTCAATTCTGATTCTTAAACATTGAGGACAATGTTTCATTTAAGTTGGGGGGTGGGAATACAAATCTGTTATTTAAACTCTGTGGCATATTTCAATCAATATATAAAAAATTGCCAAATTTTTTCACGCAGGCATCTTTTCACACATGATACTCATGCTCATTCATAACCATCTTGGTGAATTCAACAAACCCATTTTAAATCATTTTGCTAAAACATCCACAGAGTCATTTATGCACTTCTCCAAACTTTGTGGTAATATGGTGATTTGACACATGTAACTAAAAAATTATTTTGCTCAAGTATTCATGTGAATTTTGTGAGAATTGAGAGCTTACAAATACAGAAATTGTGATAAGTATTCATTGATCTGTTGAATTTGACACTTCTTTTGAGAATATCATTACATGGTTTGTGGTAAGATGGTGGATATACTTGGGATATGACGAAAGTCAACTTAGGATTAACGTTTGAGCCTTTCAAGCTGAGCCTTTTCATCATAGATCCCTAGTAGCCAATTTTGAGCCAATATACACATATGGCATTTTCTTTTCATATCTACATCATCCATACCTCTCCACATTGGAGTATAGCTTATACACTATATTTTCCTACCATTTTACTTCCAAGTGTGTACTAGGTGTGAAATTATCATAAAAAAAAAAAGAACCATGACAAAAATGGCATGGTGCTAGATGTGTCCATCAAATTATTCATGAAAGAGTTCATCAAATTGCGAAGACACCAGTGGCAAAAGAAGATGGAAAAGTGTACTTAGTCAAAAATCTAAAAAATTGAAAAGTACATCAAAAGGAAAGTATAGTCTACTGAAAAATTTAACAGATTCCCTTTTGTGTATACTTGGAAGTTTTTGAAATCTCTTCACATTTTCTTCTTATGAACCCCAACCCTAAACCACATTACAACCCTTTTTGTTGATTTTTCCGATCCTAAGTATGCTTGTGGAAAGAATGGTGGAAATCTCATTTGTTAGTATTCCTATCATAAGATCAATGTTTACTTGTTACTTATATATAATTGGCTAAATTTTCATGAGAGTAAATGTACACCTTTGTCAACTCCATAGAGAGAACCCATACATGAAACACTTCTATACCCGTGAGTTATGGAGTTGAACCTTTTTGCTTAAGATATTCTAATGTTGCATGTGTCGAAACCTCTGATTTGATAAAAATAGTTTGGAACACATACACACTCTGTGGATTGCTATATTTGAATTATTTGTGAAAGGGTTATTGAATTTCTAAAATTGTTTTGATATGTAAATTTGAAAAATGTGTCTTGATGGCCCCTATGTGTGATTTTCTTTGGTCTTTCTCATCATTTTGCATGAAAATTGCTAGGGACTAGCAATGAGTAAGTTGGGGGGTGTGATGAGTGCACAAAAATGCACTCTAAATACTCTATTTAAATACTAAAAGAAATGAGAAAACAATGGATATAACTCATGTTAATAAAATTAATGGTCATTTATCTTGAGATAGATATAAGCATGATTTAATATATTGATGAGAATATAAAATGCCATATTTTCCTCTCTTAATGTTTAAAACTTTATTCTTATTTGATGCCTAAATATACTCATTATTCTTATGTTGCCCAGATGACTAACACAAGAGGGGGGGTGAATTGGGTTATATTAAAAAATTAATACTTATAAACTAAATATACAATATAAAATATAACCAAAATATAAAGCAGTAGGAAATATAAAGAGTAGGGTAAGAGAAAACAAACTCAGTATTTTTACGAGGTTCAGCCCCACTGCCTACGTCCTCACCTCAAGCTACCCCTTGAGGATTCCCAAATCCACTATTCAATCTCCTTTAGGTGGAGATAGAAACCTATTACACCTTTGAGCAGCACCGCTCCAAAGAATCCGTGTAGAACACCCTCTACACTTCCAATCACCTCACACTTGGTGATTCAACTATTCCCTGTGTAGAACACCTTCTACACACACAAGGGTTATACGCACCCTCTTACTTTCAATCACCTCACACTTGGTGATTTAACTATTCCCCGTATAGAACACCTTCTACACACACAAGGGTTATACACACCCTCTTACTGATACAAGAATTGATAGTGGGTAGGCTATCAGAAAACACTCCTCAATGAGTGAAATAAGAACAATACAGCACAAACTATATCTCTCTCAACAAGAACAAGAATTAAGGCTCAAAACTTTAGAAAAGAGAGAATGAGAGCTTTGAAAGAATGATGCAAAATTTAGCAATAGATGTGTAAGCTCTTGTTGTGATTTTTGCAAAACTCAAGTGAGCTATTTATAGGTAAATGAGTCTTCAATTTCAAATTTGAAAAGATTCCCATGTCAAATAAGAGCACTATTCACTTTTCAAAAAATTCAAATAAAAACATTTCCTTTTTGCATTTGTCAAAGACAACTCCATTCATTTTTCAAAGAAATCAAACCTAATCTTTTGCTTTTCATACAAGACAAAATAAGCATGATTTATTTTTCAAACCAAATCATCTTCTTTTTGCATATGTCAAAAAAACACATAACCACCCTTTAAGATTTTCAAACAAATCATCTATCTTTTATATTTGTCAAAAAAACACACAACCACCCTTTAAGATTCTCAAACAAAATCATCTACCTTTTGCATTAGTCAAAAAAACACACCACCTCCCTTCAAGACTTTCAAACAAAATATGCACATGTCAAATATGATAATCAATCATCTTATAAAATCAAGTTTTTATAAAAAAAATATAATTTTCGAAATTATTTTGTTTGATGGTGTTATGCACATGTGAAAAACATAATTTTCAAAACTAAAACATTTAAAAATGTCTTGCATATGTGGAAAAAGTAATTTGATGTTTTATGAGAAAAAAGAGTAATTTGGAGCCTTAATCCAATTTCTAATTTTATCAAGAGATGTACAAAAATAATCTATGAGCTTCATTTGTAGACTTGATATCTTTCTTGCTCATGCTTGATTTCTTGATGTGTTTAGCTCCCTTCATGCATAGACAACTTGAGCTTGAGTTTTCAATATTATTTGTTATCATCAAAATTTATACGTAAATACGAGACTTGAAACCTTGGGTTCAACATCTTATATTTTGATTTAGGACACAAATGGAGACATTAGGAGCAAATGAAGATAATTGCGGAATTTCAGACAGTTCTGACATCTTTTCGTAAAATGGGCATAACTCTCTCATCCAATCTCCGATTGAGCTAATTCAAGATGATCTATAACCGCAAGAGAAATATCTATAACTTTTATGTTTTGTGTTTGAAGAGATATCCATTCAATCTAAGACAAAATCGACCATCAAGTGGACGCACCTGCACTTGACGTTCCTGGATATTTTTCAACCACTTGCATCAAATCCAAATGTTATCATAATATTTTCTAGCAAGCACTCCTACACCAACTTGGAAATTCAATGATCAATTCAGATACAAGATGAAGTGCACTCAAGTTTCTTCAAGACAAATTATTTGACCACAAGATATTAAGTCATACAAGACAACTAATAGATAGAGAAGCAAAATTGAAACACTCAACCTACAAGCAAAATCCAGCTCATGCATGGTGGGAAAACAAATGATCAAAATGACAACTCACAAATCACTTGGATTCAAGAATGGCACATGGCAAAATAAGTTGAAATTGTGATGATTTTGTCATGACAACTTGCATGAAGGATGCTTATAAATAGAAGGGAGGGGTGTGTGTTCTAAGACCATGCTTAGTGTGCTTGGATGCCTTGGAAGATACATTATTTTTGAGAGCTTGAGAAAAAAAAAAAAAGAAAAACCAAAGATGAGAGAAGAAAATAATGGTTGGCTCTTCCATATTATCCTTTAGAGAATTTTTGTTGCATATTTTCAATATGTGTAACTAATTTTCTAGTAGAGCTAGGGATGAATTTGTATATATGATGGTATTTGTAATTGTTTTTGATTCATATATGTGTTCTTCAAATATTAAACTCTTTTGTTTAGTCATTCGAAATTTATTATAAATGTTTTCGTCACCAAATAATCTTAGAATTTATTTCATTTATAGATTCAGTCATGATTTTTCTATTAAATGCAATAATCCTTTGATTATGTTTGGTTCAATTGGTTATCTATTTTAATTTAATTCTTTGCTGCAATATTGCTCTACGAGTATATTGTCGACGTTGAATTTCTTTAATATCGATAACAATTCCTGTTCTTATATTGTGACGAATGATTTTTCGAAAGATTACATTTGATTTAAATCTGGTTATTAATGTTTTATTTTCCGATTGAAAATTTGGACATAGAATTTTCAATTGAGTTATTAATGAATCGAAAATAATTACAATACCAATTATATACAAAGGATTCCCGATGCTTTATTTTTCGCACACATCTAAATCTTTTTGTTAATTTCGTTACTGTTCTTCAATTTCTCAATCCATCTCCCTGTGGAATCGATACCCCAAAGCTATACTGCAAACGACCGCGTTATTCTTTGGGCGTAATTACCACCGTAGCATGTGATTCATACTATATGTGCTTATTCGACCATATGAGTAAGTGAGTAAATGGTTCCCTTTTTCTCACTGTGTGAGTCTCATTTTTTGGTGTCCTTTACTTTTGACTATATCACAAGATAAAAGTTATAACGTATGCTACTTTAGCATGCTGTCTATGGCCATGATTGATTCGGTCTAAAGAGGTATTGCTAGGAAAGCGGTTTAATCAAAATTGAATGATATGAGTGCAAAAGGAAGATTTTTTCGATATCGTATCTTCGATAGTGTTTGCTGACGTCAAACTATGACGCTGCATATTGGTAGCGGCTAAGGTTGTGAACACATTAAAATGATTTAGAAAAAGTCAAGTATTGTTCTGAGTTTATTTAACTCAAGAGAGTTCGAAAATGTTTGACTTGATGCGATTGAATAAGTCTAGGACATGACCATACACTTCAGGGATGTTACTATGCTGGCCTTCTCTAGGAGATATTAGGTATATGTACTCCCACCTTTCTGTAGATGTGCTTGGTGGTCGCACGGCCTATTTACTTGTATGAACAAGATTGAGAACATAAGAGAGATGCAGACCTGGGGTCATGCTCACTGTGTGCGAGTGGGAGATGTAAACAGGAGGGGCGCCCAAGTGGGTAGCCCCCCCTTCCTTGCCAGTAACGTATGGCTTTTAATGCCATACGTTACATAGTTTATAACGTTTGGCTTAAATGTCATACGTTATAAATTGTTATATTTATTTTGTAACTGCAATTTTAATTACAGCGTAATGGCTGGTTTTTAAAGCCAGCCATATGTGGGTTGACTATAAATAGTCTCCACTAGTTTGGTTTTTTGTGACCAATCTGAAAAACTAGAAAATCTCTCTTTTTTTTTTGTTCTCTCTTAAAATTGTTCTTAGACTGTAGATTTATTTAGTGTCACTCTAGTTTTATACTACGTAGTGCACTAACCACTAAGAGGAAATGCCGGTATTTTATCAATCTGAAAAAACTTGTAGAGCAATTTTTGAAACTGAACTTGAGATATTTTTTTCGCTATATTTTTTCTAACAGAAATCATGAAGGAAAGAATTAAATACCAACAAACTGGATGGAGCTTTTCAAAACTAAACCTTCTAATCCAAGAACCTTATTTACTTGATGACAGAGATCAATAATATTTAGTACACAAACGGAACGTCATTCCAAAATCCACATGATCCAACTACCGGCCTTTTCCTTTATCCTATAAGATAAATGGGCAAATGGATGAATGAAATCTATACTTTTCGTATAATAAGATAACGGATCATCTCAAGCACAAATTAATGCCTTTTTGCATAAAAAAACATGCAATCCGATCAAGCCCTTCGTCATGGCTTCCGAACACTAAGCAACTTCACATCATCGAGTACTGGTCCACATAAAGAGCCTGAATTGTCATTCTTCATGGTGTAAAAAGAGCTCAAGAACATGATGCGTGTGCGTATCGACATGGCCGTGAATCGAAGCATGCCGCGCTTGAGCCCTCCTTTGCCCTTAGATGCATACGAAACCTTGACACTTTCCTTGCCCGCAAATGCCTGTACCTCCATCGGACCTTCACATGAATTGCCAGCATCACCCACGGCAAATGTCAGGACGTAAACTTTTCCAGGCTTTGTGTACACCACTTGTGCTAGGGCGCTTTCTTTTCCGGCCACGAGCTCAACCGCTCTCTTTCCCTCAGGAACGGCGAAATGATCGGAATCTATGTACTTGACAGCCTTGAGGGACTCAATTATCCAGCCCGGTAAAGGGCTATGATCGTCCTCTATGTTGGGTGGAATTAAGACCCCCGATGATGTTTTGGGAAACACATATGGACCCTCTTCAAAATTTCCATTTTTCAATAAGTTGGCTGCAATGTTCAGATAAATATGTTAATGATGAAATGTCGATTTAATATCATATATTATTTTAAAAAAAAAAATTGATGAGAATTTGAATTACGAGTAGTATTATATATACTTTTTATTTACCTTTGGTACGTTTAGGAGGGGAGATAAGCTTTAATGCAACCGAATCGATAAGTGGGCCACAAGCCGGATCCTCCTCAACACCCGGGTTGTGGATCACAATCTGGAGTTGGGGGTTGTCGGCTTGGAAACCCCAGGCATAGGAATCCCAGCCGTTGCTACTGTACATGGTCTGCATCGGCAACATTCCCCAGTCGTTTTTCTCGAGGGTGGGATTGACGGAAACGTTGAGGCGCTCCTCCTGCGCGCAGGTTCGAGCGGCGTTGAAGGTCAAAGAGTAAAACAAGCCTTTAATCACCCTCACATTTTGCTTAATGGAAGCCTCATTGCCGAGCCTCACAGCATGGTCACCCTCGGGGACTATTAGCAACATGTCACCTTGTTTCTGCCCTGATTTTATGTACTCCACGTTCCCTGATATTTCCCAATACGGAATGCCATGTTGGTTCGTCACTATAGTGCCTTTCAGATGTGATGCCCTTGGCCCACCTTCGAAGTTGCCATTTGGCAATAAACCTAAAAAGTCAAATATTAATTACCTGTCAGTCTTTGAACTTTGATGTTAAAAAAAGGGAAAAAATTACAGGTAGGGAGTCTATATATATTAAGCTAAATATAATATCCAGAGCAGAGTAGAGTGGCGGATATTATTAATGTGCCCAATTTCCAGAGTGGCCGAGTTGCAGTCCAACACATGATGTGCTAGCTGTGCCAAATATAATATTTGGTCATGGTAATATATATATATATATATATATATATATATATATTGTTGGGCTCCAATTAGAAATCAATAAAGAAAAGTGATACGCACAATATATTTTATAATATTTATATAATATAAATTATAAAATAAAAATATTTTTATAATTTATCTTATAAAATTAACATTACTTTATAAAAATATTCATATTTTACAACATATATTGTATAATATATTATAGATTTATCATTTCTTTTTTGGATATTAAAAGTCGAGATGCCAGTTGCCAATTAGGCTTTCCGGCCAGCGCAATCTGATCAGATTTTCACGTGGATGCAAATTTACATGCAATTCATTTATGTTGGGCCTTATTTTTCCTTTCCAGCTCTGGTCAAGGTGAAATTGGAAATCAATTCCAGTCTTAGAACATTTCTAATACTAAATACGATCAAGATGATCTCTGAAGATATTGAATTAAGTTGTTTTCGGAGATGAATCCTTAAAAAAATATTGGTTTTATATATTATCATGTCTAAAATTATTCAAAATATGTACAGTTAAGTAGTGCTATTATTTTAAGTGAGTGAGTGAGTGAATGTCTTTGGAAAAGGAGACACGAAACTGGAATCCTAGTAAATATGAGAGAGATCAAATTAATTAGGGACATTCTTTCTTTTTCTTTTCTTATTTGTTTTTAGAGCAATTGGCTAGTAGTGGAATTTTGGAAATATCCCAATAATTCTATCATACTCCATTTAATGAAAAGTGATCAATTTATTGCTATGCAAATCAGACTCATCATTTTATAATATATAAGAAGATCGTCGACCATCTGAATTAATATTTCTGTTTAAGGGTCCTCTAATAATCAAGAGTAGAAGAGATTAAACGTGGAAGATTAATGACCAAAAATCATGAGAATTTACGGTACTATAAGAAAATTGACTTATTGTGACATTTTTATAGCAGTTAAATAAACTATTTAAGATATAAAAATGCCACAACTGCTTATTTGATTACTATAGAAATATCACAACAGGCCAATTTTCTTGTAGTGCAAACACTTTTGAATGAAAACAAAATCTTGACGAGTAGAGAAAGAACCTAATATATATGCCCCTAAAGCTACCTGTTTATAATTTTACAAGAATATTAATATGTGCAACCTATATATAATATTTCAGGTTATGTAATATAGCTGGAGAGTTGTACGAGACGAAAATGTCTTTCGCAGCGACAAGAATATTTATGCTATGATAAAAGAATTCGTAGAAGTGAAAATTTAAATGCCAATGGTCACAACATGTTCCTAATTTAGCATGATATCCCATGTCTGTAATAGTAAAGAGTAATCAAGCTTACCGTCAATGACGAAAGAGACGGTGTGCAAGGTGGCACAAAGTAACACTAACAGCACGCTGATCAGCCTGTACTGCTTCATGGTAGAGAGAGAAGGAGAGAGAGAGAGAGAGAGAGAGAGAGAGAGAGAGAGAGAGTTGTGTCGATATCATGAGAGGGAGATTAGGATGGGGTTTTATGGGTGACATTCCATGCGAAAGCCCCTGAATTTGGAGAGAAACCACATTGGATGCCACTAGAACTATCCTTTACTGGGGAAGGCCAAAGGAAGGTTGGGGATCGGACTAGTTATTGTAATTGAAGAACACATGGAAATTTAGGTGAGCTGTCGGCTGGAGGGTAACTTTGTCTACTTAAACAATACGGGCTACTCTCATTTATGTCTCTTTGTCAATCTTATTGCGACAAAAAGATATGATCTTCAACTTTAATTTAACTCATAATTAAGCGAATGCGTAGGGATAGGTACTAGTGAATGAACACTAAATATGATATTAAATTTGTAGAATGCACAGTACAGCACAGCACAGTGCACATGGGCTTTAATAATTTGGATCTTCTTCCGACAACGTGATTGGGGGAAGTCCAAGATCCGGTTTTCTCATCAATACACAAGGGTTCCTGATGATAAACACAAGAACACATCAGAATCAAAATCTGCAAAATCCAAACAAAGACTTGTTTTAATAAAAAAAAAAAGTTTTATAATGGGTAACCCATGTGCGTGGTAGCAGGGAGCTTTTGATTGAGTGTTGCCTTCAATTCCTTGGTATGGTCAACCAGCTAGCCATGCAAAATGGGGTATTTTATCATTTTGTTTTTGCTTCTGTTCCTTTTTGGTCGGCAATGATTCTATTGTTTATGCAGAAAAGCGGTGAGTCATTGAATATTGGGAATGGGAAGAGGGCAAAGGTGGCTTTGGAATCAATCAACGTGGATGCACGTGTGGTTGAGTGCGCTGAAATCAGATGCTTGTTGAGGCTACTCATGTGTGTGCGATGAACATTGAACATTGTTTTGAACTTAAGCAACTCGATCTGCCACTACTTTGTTTCATCACTGTCGAGAATGATCAAAGCTATACCCACATGAGGGACTTAAATGATCAATGGTCAAGGTCCTTGGGAGATCTGTCAAGAACTAGATGACAAGTAAAAATAGAGAGAAAATCGAGGAAGAAACAGAGAAAATTCGTGACTTTGTGTAATCTGAATTGAACAATTAAATTACTTGAATGAATATATAAAGGGTAGTCTAATAGTAATATTTATACTACATTTGAAATAATAACTGTAATAATAGAAATTAAGGCTTGTTTTATTGTAATATATTTTTTTTAATATTAATTTTGTTTTGAGATTTGAAAAATATGTTTTGGAATTTGAAAAGGTTGAATTTTTATTATATTTTATACTATATTTAAAAAAATATAATAATAAGTTTGAGATAATTTTAAATTTTTGAGTTTATTTCCATAAGCAAATCAGGCCTATGTCTTCTCTACTTTAGCTTTTCCTCTTTAGACTTAAACTCCATCTTATCAATATGAGAGGCTATACTCCAACAAGATTCATTGAAATGGCTCTCTCATTTGGGAACTATAATTATATATAAAAAATACTTTAGTCACAAAATTTTTTTATAAAAATAATTTTATAAATTGATGTGGCTTGATGTGATTTAAATTATAAAATTATTTAATTTTATTATAAAATAGATCTAATAAATCAGATAAAATCACTTCAATTTATAGGATTACATTTATGTAAAACCTTTGTGAATATATCAATACTCATGATATATATAAATTATATGTGTATGTATGTATATATGTAAGTATGATGCGAAGTTTTGATTCGTAATATAGCTCAAATTAAAGCAGTAGGAGAGATGATGAGCCCTCAATGAGGATTATGAAAGCACTCAAGCACTCTGATTGTTGGTAGAGAGTCTTGCTTCAAGAAGGCAGAGTGCATATGTCAGGTTGATACATGTATAATCTAATGTTGTACAGCTCGAGTAGCTTCTGTCCTGGCTAATTACCCCATTAATAGAACATCTACTCCCAAGCATTTTATCAGAACTTGCGTCTATTTGGATGTTTAATCCTTCTCAACTCACTTCATCTCATTATTATAATTTTTTTAAATTCTCATGCACATTTTCAAATTATCATACAAAATATAATAAATAATTCAATATTTTCAAATCTCAAAATAATCATAATATTAAAAAATAATATTTTAATAATATTTTATTTAACTCAACTCAACTTAATTTAATTTGACATCCAAAATTTGACATCCAAACATGACATATTTTATTCTCAAATTGGTATGTATAGCATATAATCCAATTTATTTAAATGAAAAATTTTAACTTATAAAATTTCAAATTTATCTTTTAAATTAAATTATCTCATATAAATATTTTAGTAAATGTACTTTATATACCAACTTGATAATAGAATTTTTCATTTATCAAAGCAATGCCAGCATGGTTTTAGGAGATAGCTCGCAAATGGATCTGGGGACCCAAATCCATACGTTGGGGCATCAATTATCAACTCACATAAAAAACTTTCGGCTGTGTGGGTTCAAAGGAATAAAGCATAACCCATGCACTCTTGAAAGCCCACAGGATAACGGATAACCTATTCCAAACAACGGACAACCTAAACGCAATCCATAGTTTATAGTTTTAAGAAAAAAGATATTTGAAACCGTAAATCGTATATTTGTCGTATAATCACTTTTAAAAAAAATTAAAACATAAAATTTATATGAAAAAAAAACTAATTTTTTAATAAAAGAACTTTACTTGTTTTTGAAAAATAATTATATGACAATTACATACATTTAAATTACATTTAATTTTATTTGGATTAGAGAGTGAATTGAGCTCATTTCAATTTATCTCTATTTTATAATTACATTTTTAAAATTTTTCATACAAAACATAAATATTAATACATATTTTTTGAATTTTAATATAATTTTTTTAAATTTCAAAATAATAATAATATTAAAAAATAAATTAAACTCATCTTATCTCTAAAGCCTCACTAATGATCTCATCCAAAGTTTAAGATCTAAAGCTCCGTCAGTTGAGCACTTTGACATCGGACTAGTTTAAATTCAGAGATAAGATAAATTATGCATAGTAATAAAATGAGTAGTTGAAATGAGTTGAAATTTGAAATGAATGATTGAGATGAATTGAAAGCAAAATTTTGAATACCGTACTATACCAGTGCCGATCAAGACACTGGAACGAAATATTTCGATAACGGTATCATTTCATATACCATTTCACAATAGTCTATTTATAAAAAAATTATATATATAAATATATATCAAAATTATATTTCAAAAAGATAATCAATATATAAATAGATTATATATATATACATATATATATATACATATATATATAAATAATCTATTCTAAATTGAAATTAAAAAAAAAAGTAAAAAAATTAAAAAAAAATTAAAATATAGTACAATTGGTACATGCCGATATGATCAAAATACTGACCGATACGACCGGTATTTGAGCCGATACGATCCAGGCTGTATACCTGTACCATCCAAATGATCGTTACGACATATATCAGCCGATACGACGTATACTAGCCGATACAATATAAAAAATATTGGTATAAAATATGAAATGAATTATAAAAAATAAAACTAAATATTGAATACAAACCACTCCTAGGTCTAAACTCTGACCCCAGCCCGTCTCCAGTTCTCCGCATAAATTCTTTGGAGGCTCTCTTTTTGGACGGTGGTACAAAGAAAAAGATCAATTAACAATACTTCAGAACTGTTAAAGTTGAACTTAGGGTTTGTATAATATACTACCTTGCTGACAGATTCAATGCAGCACACCATGTCCCGACTAAAACCAATCACATCAACAACTTCAATCTTCTATGGTTTAATCTGATTTTTTCTCTCTCTTTTTTTTTTATTGTTTTCTAATAATTTCTTAATCCATTGATTACTTAAGCAAACCGAGAGGAAAAAAAATAAACTGGCCAATAAAATCCAAAGTACGCTGCAAAACAGTCATAGTCCTCTTCAAATCTCACAACATCCAAGCAATAAATTTCAAACAAGCAAAAATAAAATAAAAATAGTTCCTATTTTTCCCTGCTTATCATTTCGACAAATTGCAAGCCAAATATGGCAATTGGCAAATAACATTCTCCTTGACGACAAGGACCTCATAACTCCAAACTTACCCGACTTCATCGATACCTACTACTTCTCGGACGAGTCCGAAATGTCGGAGGCGAGCCGGGACGCGATCGACGAATGGTACATTATATCGTGGAACGCCGAGCTTTCCATGGTCTTCCTCCGAAGTTGCTTCGCCTTTTCTTCCGTGAAGCACCCCAGCGCAAATCTAGACCTTAGTCGGCCGGATTCCGTGTCCGAGACACCTATCTCGTTATTTGAAGGGCCCCCGGCGGTGGGGTCTATGTAGTCCGCATCGGAGGACCAGCCGAAGACCGGGGCCCACCAGTTGGCCGAGGCTGGTTTCCGGATATTCGGATCGGGCTTGTTAGAAGAAGAAGCGGATGCCCGGACCACTGCCGGCCGGAAAGAAGTGAGAGCGGAAGCCATTGGGAAGAGACAAATGCAGAAACAAAAACTGAAGAAGATAACTCAGGAGAAAGAAATTGTGACTTGGAAGAATGGTAGAGAAGAGGGGGAAGAGCTTTGAACTTTAAAGGTAGTGAGAGGTGAGGGTTTATGTCCAGTGCGGTCGAGATCTCAAACCATCCAGACAAGCTCTCGTAATCAAGTGTTGTTCGTTGGGGACTAAAGGATTTTGGGATGAGTTTAAAGGGTGATTTGGGCTAGAGAGTACAATCAGAAATAGACGGAGAAGGAGGTACAAGGAAAATAAATGCAGGTGATAAAGGAGGGAAGTGGATAAGGTTGAGGAAGCAGAGTTGGAGAGAGGGTGCGGAGGTGACGAGGCGTCAATTCGTGGGGGCCTTTGTTTAGCTTTTTCTTTGTGCTTTTCAATGACTTGGACTGATTTTTTGTGCTTTATTTATATTTTATCCTGCACTTCTTTTTTAACGTTGTCAGGTAACACAGAGATTCTGTGCATTTAGAATATGGACTTTAATCCCATAAAAAAAAAAAAATTGATATATACAATATTTTATATAATATTTTATTAAAACTCGATAGAATCCTCTATACTCGTTCGGTTAAACTCAAATCGAACTGAACTTATGAAAAAAAAAATTCGTTCGTGAAAACAGATACTCACTCGATTAGTAAATGACACATACTCGATAAAATTCGGTTAAAATTCGTTAAAATTCGCTCGTTTATGCTCAATTCGACTCGTTAGCTCGACTCAATTAAAATTCATTTATATATTGATAAGTATATACATATATATGTTATATATATGTATTATTAATAATATAAGTATAATATTTTTATAATTAAATATGTAATATGTAATTTTATTATTTATATCTACATGATAAATATACTTCATAGTTATGTTTTATAATTTGTATAATAATTAGTTTATAAAGTTTAATAATTTCATATATTAGTACGTGTGAAGCATGTAAAATACGTATAAGTTATCATATTATATGTATTTATTAATAATATATATAAGCATATAACATATTGTTAAGATGAATAAATATTAACTAGATAAATATTAAATATTAAATATTTATTATTTATTTATTTATAAATTTTATTCAAAAATTAAAAAAAAAAAGTTAGCTCGACTAGACTCCGTTTGTGAGACAAGCTCGAACTCGAATTAAAAATTTAATTTATTGAATCGAGCTCGAACAAAAAATAAATAAAAAAATCAACTCAGTTCGATTATAGCCCTTAAATAATATGATATTATGTGTATCACTTCTCAAAAATATATATATATATATGTACTTTAACCAAGAGGGTTCATATAAATAGATCTAATTTATATTATTTTTATATTATATAGTATTTTTATTATAAAATAAATAGAATAGATTATATAAAACTATATCAATTTATAAATTTATTTTATGTAGTTGTTTGCATCTATGACAGTTTTATTAAAATATTAATTGATAAAGATTGGATGATATGAGGATTAAAAATATTAAAAATTCATCACTCATAAATTAAACAGAGTTTTTTTTTTTTTGAATTGACGGAGAGTTTAATCTATACATATAAAGAAAAACTATAACATTTTAATTAAATAATTTTACTCATTTTTAAGACGTGTACTGATCACCCAACAAGTTGGCGGGATGGAGAAATAATTAATTTTCTTGAAGTCAAAGGAAAGATTAGATTGGTAGCCTCTGTAATTATCTATACTCATGAATCATGACGGTTAGAGAGACAGAGCGAACTAAAAGCCCGTAAGTTTCTAAGAAAGGCCCATTGATGTACTGAAAGCCCATTTCTTACTCACTTTACTTCGCGACAGCAAATCATCTCACTAGTGCTAGGCAGGCGTGTGGTATGGATCAAAATTCATCTTCTCATTGTTTTTATTTTATTTTTCATATCTTTTTATCATTTTATAATAAAATATAAAATATATTAATAATTATTTTTCAATCAATACATTAAATAAAATTACTAAAAAAAATAAATACATGAGCGGTCAAAAGTCAAAAAATTGAGAAAGTTTCTAACTTTCTACCACCAAAAGGAGGACAAAACAGAAGCTAAAAATTGAGAATGAAGGAGCACATAGTAATGATATTATGATTGCACAATATTAAATTGAGAAAAGATAGAGAGGGAGATAGGGATTCAAGATAGGCGATTTGGTGTGGCCGGGTCTAGTATTCCTAACTTGAAATAATTGACGTGTCGCATTATGATTGGCCAGGTGCAAAAACCATTTTGAAACCCATCCGATTCTTAGCAATTCTCATTATTCAATTATCTCGGCCACCTTTGTTGTCCCAACTATGAATGCACTCTGACACTGACACTGACACACGCAATGCATGTATGCATATGTTGTGGACATTATTTTACATTGGAGAATGAAAGTGTGGGTGTTAATCTCTAACTCCCTTTTTCTGTGCTTTTTTATGTCTCTCTTTGGCTTGTTTTTACTTATATAGGACTTCCTAGTTCCTATGTTGGGGATACTCGACTAGGCTGATAATTCACATGGGACGTTCATCCTTTTACTATAATTTTTTTTCATTCTACATATGCGTAGGCTTGAAAGTTGAAGCCCCACCTATTTCTCTCTCTTTCTCTCATGACATTAAGTATGGTATTGTGTAAATCCCTATCTAAGTATTAAAGTATCATCTTCGTCATTATCAGGCTTCATCATTTCGATGGCAATCGAACTCATCTTTCACTCTACTGGAATTCCCTAAATGAACCTGAGAAAACAGAATTTACCTGAGTGTGATCAATATCTAGCTAGTCTCCCATGCACACGGTTGAATGCAGGATTATGTACTTAAAAAAAACATGTTTAATCAACCCCCCCCCCCCCAAAAAAAAAAACAAAAACAAAAATGCGTTATTGTGTGTGACATGATAGATAAGTTTTTACTAGATAGAGATAGTGAAAGAGAAACAATGATATCGTACCTGCCCACATTTCTCTTCTTTGAAGCTAAAATTTCTAACCTTCAATTCCCCCCTGCTTGTTGTCAGTTCATCTAATATCTCAGCATCACAAATTTCCACTCCACTATCCCCATTTCCGAGATCCCGTGCTTCCCTTTCCTATGATAATATGTTTAAGAGTTTGTAATGTTAATAAAAGAATAGATATTGCCGGCACTCGACCAGTGAGAAAACAGATGACACATACATTAAACGACAGGCTGATGGAAACTATTGGGGCACCGGTTACTTCCTCATATTCGGCCGCATCCAGTTCCCGTAAATGATGTGGTTGAAACAGCTTGGGAAGAATATGCTGTCTTATGCTTATAAGAATGAAGAATGGCAAGGGGAACAATATTCCAGCAATAGGAATCCATGTTATACCAAAACAGACCAGGAAATATATAATTTGGAAGATCGTAAATATGGCCATGTACTCAAATGGTACTGACCCCACAAATGATGCATGAACCCCTTCCAAGACCCTGCGCCAACAGAGATCCATCCGCATAACAGGAATTAGTAAATGTTATTGGCTACCATTTGTATATAGAACTTTGTGAGAAAGATAAAGTGCATATTTGCCAAAATGATGATATGATCTTTGCTACATTTGAATGTCAGCAGGCTTATTGTGTTCAATTAGGATGAAGTTGAGATGAAATTATCATAAGTAATGACTATTTCCTTGAATCTTTATGCCATTCAACAACTCCATACCTTCCAGGGAACAAAGCCATTTTGTGTGTTCTCAAATGCTAAAAACAAAATTATGTCGATTCAAATTTCACGTGATTGCAGGATGCAACTAAAGTTAAATATTCTAATCTTATGTTAAAATTGTAATGGATTCTCGTGTACTTGAAAAGTATTATAACTTACTTGTAACGCCGGCCAGGCGTTATGAAGAGAAATGAAATCCTTTTCCAAAATTGGTTCCCAGGAAGACTATCAATGGCCATGTAAGCAAAATATCCCCAAAGCACTGAAGTTGGTATCTTCTTTATTAGAGGCATAGCACCAACTGATGCTGCCACAAGGAGTGACTGTAAGAGATTGCTCACTCTCTGCTCATTAACTCGGACAGGCAGGTATGCATCAATGTGCTTCTCAGGTTCAAATGATCCCTTTGCACTTTCACTGCTATTTTCACCTTTCATTACTGCTTCCTTCAAGTCTTCCAGCTCTTTAACCACTACAGTAGACTGCAACACAAATTGTTCAGGATTAAGCAACCACTTGCATATAGAATTCTGTAAGCAGATGGGTTCTGGGGATGTATTGAGAAAACGTGAACAACTTGATAGTACAGAAATGGCCAGTTCAAAGTTAATAAATTATATCAACTTCTAATTTTCAGAGAGATATGGCCTGGAAGAAAATTTTAAAGATTTTGGTAGTAACTACTACTAGAGGACGTACTGCTGCACTGCCATCCATTTCTATGAACACGGCTTGCATCTTGCCATAGATTTCAGAGTTGCTAGCTTTCTGGTTTATGCTTTCCTTGGCACTTTCCACCATCTTCCTTCGCATCAACTGCAACCCATGGATCAATTCAATTACTACTCTAGTCCAGTTGATTACCGACTATACCAAGTAAGTTCTTATGGTTGTCTAAAAACTCACCTGCCTTTTGAGAACGGCAAGGCTCTTGGTGTGCATGGGGGACTGCGGCAGGACACCATTTGAAGGAGGTAGCCCCATCAATCCACAAATCAGAGTCTGAGACAATGTTTTCCCAATATAAACGCAAGTCTTGATAACTGTAAAAAGGAAATAACCAGCAACACAATCTAGTATGGATACATACCATAAATCCCAGCAATAAGATATCGTAATGATAAGCAGAAGGGTTCTTAAGATTGAACTCCTTTTGTTGTGCCAACTGTGAAGCAACACTGTGATCGAAAAAGTAAAGCCCTGCAATCATCACAGCAGGAATAAAAGCTGCAAAGATGTATGCTGGAGAAACCCTGCCCATGTCCTACAGCAGAGATGCATCAGTATGTTTTGAACACAAAGAAGCATATGCCTATCTTATAACTTCTTCGAGAGTATGAGACTGTATGACACATTTGTTTGAACTAAGACATGAAATTTTCTCGACAAAAGCTCATAGCGGAGAAGAAGATGAAAATCTGAGTTTACCTGTACTACAGACCAATGGTGTAAAGATGCAGATTCCCAGGCAAGAGGGCTGTAGAGCCTTCTCGGAACACCAGATGGAACTTTGCTTGGTACACTGAACGACAGTGCCGTCCACACTACAACCATTAAAGGAACCCCGTAGTCTGCCACAAAACTTCTAAACCACCCTATAGAACAAAGTAAGATATTTGAGAATCAAACATGTATAGCTTATTTTATTGACAACACAACTCAAATCTCGCTTCACAAACCTGTGCCATACCACCATGACCTCGCCTTTCTGCTCTTTAGGGCAGTGTAGAGAAGACCAGAAGTAAATATGATCCCCAGTAATCCATTCGTGTAAGTCCATGGAAATTGATACTTCTCTGACTTTGGATCCCCAGCTTTGGGAATTTCAAACTCACCAATCATACCCTGCAGTTTGAAGTCACCAGTTACATTTCTCAAACAGCTTTGTAACAATATTCTACAAATGTTTTCCCACTATCTTGACTGGTCTTACCTTGATGGCCTCTTGAATAAAGAGAATAGCAATCAACATGCCAAAAAGCTCGCCTGCAATCCTTGTAAACCTACTGATGACAGTGCAGGCATTGAATATTGCAAGAAGAAACAGCAAGAGAGCTGTCCAAACGCAAACCCTGCGAAGTTATATCAATATTATCAAAGTTTCATCAAAATCATGAAGCGGACATTTTTAAAAACCAAAGGAAGGTTCATTCTTCTTACCATCCAGCCCAAGCCAAGAAGAGTTCACGTCCCAAATCATCCTTCCCTTTGGCAAAGTTGTACAAATAGGTGTACATGATAACAGTTGGTTCTGCAACCCCCAATATTAGAAGAGGTTGTCCTCCAAAAATTGCATGTATTATACCGCAAATAGCAGTAGAAGCTAAAGTTTCCACGGTGCTCAAACTTCCATCTAAATGCAGTATACATTTGTATTACTTTCAAGTTCACCAGATAAACATATAAAGCCTTAATACACTGAAGAAGTAGCATAGATTACTAACCAGTATCTCTGCCTAGTTGCTCGCCAAAGGCAATCACTGGAAGAGCAGAAGCAAAGAAGATATAGGTAATTGGGGCAAGTATCCTATAACAAATAGAAGGAAACTGAAGTAAAAATGCAAATCCTGGTGATGAAATTGTGCATTTCCAATTGTGGGTGTAAAATAGACACTAAAATTTACCCAATTCCTGCACGAAGTCCTCCAATCCAATCTTGCTTATAACACTGTGCTCTTCCTCTGACATCATTCGCAATTCCTCTGAAAGGAACTTTGAAGTTCTCCATCTGCTAAAATATAAAAAATAAAAATCCCACAATTAAACTTCGAAGAAAGTATGACTCGGATTATTTTTTTTAAATATGAAAGGCGTATAAAATATGGCGAGAGTTTAAATGTAAGTGAAACAGAGAATATGATAAATAAATTACCAAAACACGGAAAAAGAAAACTCTACAAATCATTGAGAAAATAAATCAACGAAACAGAGAAAATAACTGCAAAACATAGAATCACTAAAAAACGATATTAAGAAGAGAAAAAGAGAAGGAAAAAATAAATAAAAAAACATGAAACTCCGCAACAAAGTGGAAAAAAATAAACATTTTAATTGAGAATGCGAGAACAATAGGAAAACAGCTAAGAAATTAAAATGATATGTAAAAGTTAATGAAAAAAATAATGCCATGCAAAGAGTTTATCGAGCAGAGAATGCTTTTTCTTGTGTATTAAAAGACCCTTTCACTCCTCCAATAAATTTGACTGGAATATTCTCCTCATAATAGTCTGTATGTCAGATGAGAGGAGAGTAAAAGACAAGACTATTATTCTTCTGTGTATCTCTGCATCCCAAACAACAAAAGGACTCCATCAAAACGAAAAGCGACAACTAGTTCTATGAGGCTCAGTTGAGGTCATCTGTCCGTTTACCTCGCTTCTTGCAATAAAAACAAGAAGAAATTTGAGTTCATATTTCCATTCGCCTTTCTTTTGAAACATTTTCTCGGTAACCAAACATGTCAATCATTAAACACATTTCCCTTTTCCCGTTAAATAAAACAATCCAACCAAACCCTTTATTTCATTTTCCTCGAATAACCGAGATTCGACGGACAATATAACACATGGACATTGAATAATGCTCTAAATCTGATTGACTTCGGGTTGACTGGATCACGTTGTTCTGTGTAATCTTTACAAGTATTATTATCAATACAAGCCTCTAACTCCTGAAGATTATAAAGGAGGCAAACGTATATTCATTCTCTGTTTCCATATTACTCTAAAGAGAAAAGACAGGATTAAGAAGAGAGGTGATGGTGCCGTCAGAAGCAGTAGCAGTAACAAATTGAGAAGGGTAGGGTTTCATCTGAGCCTTCCAGAGTAATAAGTTATCGTTCGTCAGTTTAATAGAAATCACATGATGGGGGAGAAACTGGGTACGTCGGGTAGAAAGCACATCCATGCACATTAAAAATATTGACTTTATAAAAAAAATAATAAAAAATAATAAAGATAACAAAAGAAACGGATAGCAGTTTTCGATGAAGCACAAAAAAAGTGAACCGAGGAGAGTTTACATTGCCGGATGGATGGCCGGAAGACTCGCCGGAAACTCAAAAGGGGTGTGCTTTGCTTTCTCCACTTGGCGGCTTTGAAGTGGAAGGTGAAGCAGAGGCAAGAGTCCCGACGTCTTTTAAAAGATACTCGAGGGTCCAGCTGGAGTCTGGGACCTTTCCGTGGTGGGCGGCCCTTGATTGGTTTCCTCGCAAATTTTCTTTGTTGTGACTTTTAGTCAGCCGTCCGCTAAAAAACATTGAATAATGTTATGTACTCGTGAAGTCAAGTGACTCCTAATTTTTTTTTTTTTAAGAAAATAGAATTTATTTATTTTTTGAAAAAATTGCTTGACGGTTACACACTACAACAACAAGTATTGTTTCTAAGCAATCTAATATTAAAATTCATTTTATTGAAGTAATTTTTTTTATTAAAAAAAATGTTGAAAATACCTCTCTTTAATAGCTAGAAAGTAAGGATATCAAATCATGTTAACGGATCGTATTCGTGTCGTGTCAATACATATATATTATACTATATAGGTCAATTCTAACCCGACTCATTAAACTTATCGTGTCAAAATCTCAAACCCTAACACGACCCGTTAACATTACATGTTGTGTTGTATCAACCTGTTATGACCCATTAGTGAATATTATGAAATAAATTAACACGACAAAATATGATACGTTTCAACTTGTTTATGTAAATATATTGAATATGTCCAAAATTAATCAGTTTAACTTAATTAAACTTAGCATAATTTTATACAAATGTTTAAATCACAATATCTATAAAAATTCTAATACTAACTACAAGTATGAATTATAATATAAATAATAAAAATATTGAAATTAAAATTCTAACAATTTACTTTTAAATGTAAGGGTATACTTGTAATTTTAACTTTCTTAACGTGTCATAACGTGTTATAGCAGGTCAAAACAGGTTGACCCGCTATCAACCTGTTAAGCAATCGTGTTATAACGGGTTAATCCGTTTTGACCCGAAACTCTTTAAAATTAAACCCTAATCTGCTATTATCGTGTCGTGTTCGTATTGCGTTAATAGGTCGTGTGACATATTACCACCCCTACTGAAAGGTGAGCTCCCTCAAAGCGCATAATTATTTATCAATGGATTTAGGGTCTCAGCTCAACCGCCTTGTTCCTTCTATAAAAAATTTCATCTTATTTCATATTATTTTATATAATTATTATAATTTTTAAATTTTTTATATAAAAAATAAAATAAACAATTTAATTTTTTTAATTTTTAAATAAAAATCTTAATATTAAAAATATATTTAATAAATTTTTATTCGACTTTTAAATTATCTTATTTCATCTCATCTTATTTACAAAAATAAATGAGATTGAAATACTTATAATATTGCAAATATGTTAAGTCAAGACTTTTTAAAATTATCCGAGAAAATTAGATTATCTGACATAGAGATAGATACAATATTAAAATATGAGAAGTGCTATATATATAAATAAATTATATAAAATTAAACAAATAAAATAATGTGGTTTTATATGATGGATTATATCTACTTTGCAATCTAATACATTATGTCTAAAATATTTCTTTTAAAATATTGGTGTAAGGATACTATTTAAAATTTTTAAAAAGACATCATTAGATATTAAAATAAATCATTATTTGCGGACACTCTCCAACCTTTTGTTTATGTATATATTTGGCAACTCAATTTCCTCTTTGAATTTTAAGGCAAACAAGATCTTATTATAGGAACTTGCCTTATCTTTTTTTACCAAATAAACACATGAATTTCAATTATTGGTGGTTTTCACTTATGTGTATGGTGGCTAAATATAGTATCTAATTAAATAGAAGTTGCAGTCATGACAACTATACAAAATATCAAATTTCAAACAATCGTAGGCTCTTACGCGGCTACGCCTGCATGCATACCATAGAAAGTCGGTAATATAAAAAAATTAGGTACGGTCACTTTTATATATTTTTTTTATGTATTTTTTATTACCATGATTAACTGTATTAAAATAATTATTTTGATCAATTATATCAATAAAATGCTCAAATAATATATAAAATAACTGTATATATAAAACAGAACTGATCATATGAGAAATTAATATATATATGTATAGGTTGTTCTATACAACTTCCCCAACCTCCACACACCACCACTATTTAATTTTTTTAATTTTTTTTAATTTTTTAATTTTTTAATTTTTAATTTGTTCTTTTTAAAATAATTTTATTTTTTTATTCATTATTCATATATTAAATATATAATAAAAATAAAATAAAATGTGGTGTGTGGAGGTTGTGTGAATAGTAGGAGGTTGTATAGATTTTTTCTATATATATATATATACATATTAGGGATGAGCAACGTACAAAGTATGTTTCCCTAATTTAGTGAACCGGTTATTAATGATATTTTTTTTATAAAAAAATAAATTTTAATCAATAATATAATACATAAAAGGGAAAAAATGTAAGCTCTAACAAATATTTAATGGGTAATAAAATAAAATATATTAGCAACAAAAAAATTATATCCAAATAAATTGTAAACTGATATGAAGTGATGAAAGATAACTATTTAATAATTATTATAATTTCATTTATAAAATATTATTGTTTGAATTTAATGTTTCATAATGAATTTAAATTGAAAAATAAATAAGTGATGAAATAAATATAGTTGACAAATAGATTTAAAATGAATTATTTTATATTTCTCTTTTTTTATATATAAAAAATGAATAGAAATTTTAAATCATATATATAAATTTATATATAATATAATTTATAATTTATATAATTTATCTAAGTTTATATATATGATCTAAATTAAAATTGTATTTTAAATCATATCTAAAATATATATTTAATTTATATATAATACCTATATTTAAATATATATAATTTAAAACTTCTATAATTTAAAACTTATATAATTATATAATTATATAATTATATTTTATATTATCTAAATTATATATATAAAAAGGAATAATTTATTCGAATTTATAATTTATAACTTATCTAATTTAAACAAATGGAATAATTTATATTATCTAAATTATAATATATATATATATAAATTTATAATTTAGATACAATTTAAAAGTATATATTTAACTAATATAATCTAAATTATCTATCTAACTAATCTTATCTAAATTTTAAGTCATACGATGTGTTTTGAATATTTAGTGTTAAGTAGTCATTAAATTTAATTGAAAAGATTTAAAAAAAAATGAAAAAATTCATTAAATCATTATTAGATAACCACTTCTTATAATAGAAAGAAAAGATGTAACCTGTCTACATATACCTGACCAGTTGGTTACATGCAAGGATAACAATTAATTACTTTGAAATTGCGGATAAAAATTTTCACTAACTTTTTGTTGGAAGTCAATAATCTTGTTTGAATAAACATAAACATATAAAGTATGCAATTCCACTGATTGCATGATAAATACTATCATGTCCACGCAAAAACCAAATATTGATATAAGATTGCATAATGTTTTAAAAACTCTACCTAAACGCAACCTAAACCAATTCTTACGAGGAAGATCAGGACCATACTTATACGTACTTTTGTTGCCACTCTTAATTTTTCTTTTCTTACTTCAAAGTTACGTACGTAATTCTCTTAATTTTGCGAAAAGTTATAAAGAAAAGCCCCACATGCATCTTACATTTATTGCACACCCAAAACAATTTTTTTTACTCACTTTAATTTTATATTTAAAAGGTATACAAGATGTAAGACTTTTTTATAACATAACTCTAATTTTATTTCCGAGGACAAATATCATTTTTTTGACGTACGTGCTATATAAAAAAAAGGTATTTATAATATTTTAATTGTAATCACAATGATTGTATTTGTTGTAAATATTTTTTTATAACATTCTTTTCTATTTTTTACGACAAGATTTAATGTCGCAAAAAATCGATTTTCTAATAATGATGCGCGAATAGAAATATGAGAATAATGACCATATATTTAATATTTTAACTGTAGCATTTTAATTACAATTAAAATGACTATATATATATATGTGTGTGTGTGTGATCGTGTCCGCAATTAAAGTTTTTGAGAATAATAATTAGGTCACGACTTTAAGGGAATATATATATATTGCATGTGAATCGCCTATTACATGAGTACGTACGTACATAGGATGTTGGACTTGATCCAACAATATGGATCCTTAATTGGTTGAGATTATAGTTAATTAGAAGCTTTATTAATTATTTAGCACGTGATCTGTGCTAAAGTGACGTGACAGAAAAATTAATCAAGTAGGACGTTCAAATAGAAAAAAAATTGGGAGCCATTCTCACTATATATTTAGTAGTATTTATTTCATACTAAATAAAAGTAATGTATAAAATATATTTATCTAATTTAATTTCTAGTAAAAATTAAGAGGTTATTTATAATTAAATAGATGATAAATAATTATACGTTTTTATATATTATATATAAAAAATAGTAATAAAAATAATAAGATGGTCTCATAAATAAACATAACTTATAGTTTTATCAAATTTGTTTGAGATAATTTTGATTGAAACTTTAATAAAAAATTCTTTCAAAATATTATATTTTTATAATTCTAAAACGATGATCTAATATTTACGTCATTTTGCATAACCTCGAAATAGAAGACATTAAAATACCTATGTTTTTAGTTTTTAAGTTTTTTTAGATCTATATAAATTTGAATCATCCACATTTTTTTTAGTTATGTGATTATTTTTAAGAAATAATATAATTTACAAATATATATATTATGTAGTTTATAATTTATATAAAAGAATGTTATATTATAATTTATAACATGAAAGTTTAGTATTAAATATGTAAATTTATTAGATTATATATATTTCAATTAAATATCAAACATATATAGTATATTAATTATATTTATTGTCTATTATTACCAATTTAATATAATTATAGTTAATTGTATATATCTTATATTTATCATCTCAAATAATAAATAAATAATACATTCATTTTTAAAATTAGAAAATAATTTTTAAAGAATGAAATTATTAATCATATAATAGGAATAAATTTTCATGAATAAAATTAAACTCTCTAACGTATAAATTAACATCTTTAAGTGAGGATTGCATTGTTATATTGCTAGAAATGATTTATTTATATATATTGTTATATATTCTATATTATTATTATGTCATTCTATACTATTATTATTATTCTATATTTATTTTACATAAAACAAAAAGTTTTAAATAAAAAATTTATCGTTATAGAAAATTGAAGTGGTGTAATTAAATTTAATATCTAGAATATTATTTTAGTGATTAATAAATTGTATTTAAAATAAGATTTTAAAATAAGATTTTTCGTTAGATAGTCACTCTATCTATATATATATATATATATATAAAGATATGATAATATAAGGATCAAATCTTTTTTTAAACAGATTAATTTATTTAAGAATAAATTGATGAACTTATTTAAACTATCTCATATGTACATAAATATTCTAAATAATGAATGCTCCAGCATTCCTGTTCATTCAACTAATACCGTTTGTACGAATTCTAGCAATTCAAAATTGCATGCATGCTACATGTAATCCCTAATTAATTAGAGATCGCGCGTCATGTACTCATGATGTAGTTAACCACTTGCTACAGATATTAATCATTTTTATTCCCAAACAGTTTTTCCAACCTAGCTAGCTATAAATTTCTAATATTCTTATTTTAAAATATGAAAAAATAATATCATTTTTTTTTTATGTTTTATTTGAGAATTTGAAATTTTTTTAATGAATAGATGAAAAAATTTAAAATGTAAAATTTAAAATAATTTAATATTTGAAAACGGAATATTTGAAAGTAACTTAAAAAAAAAAACAAAAATTGTATTGTCAAACGTCAGCCTGGTTTGACTTATATATAGTACGGAGAGAAAAAGAAATAATGTAAGCTATATAAGTTATAACCATAAAATTAGAATTTGGGAATATCATGGAGTACCTTCTGATTTCATGAATAGTTGACAACTAAAATCTTTCAAGTGAGATTTTATTTTTCACCGATCGTGGAGTGTCGGGCACCGCAGCTTCCTGTGAGGGCAGCCTATTCCTAGCTAGTTTAATTTCCTATCATTACGGTCACTATCCCGTAATTGGAATTATATTTTGAATATCCCTTCGATGATGAATTTGATCGAGATAATGAAATGAAAATTACTGTTTTGTGTATCAACTTTGAATAGTTTTTATCATATATAATATATAAAACAGAGTCTATTTTAGAGATTTTTTTTTTGGGGGTGTAATTAATCCCCTCTCTCCTGATCTTTAATTATACAAAATACTCTTAAGCCAGAATAAAATTCATCAATAAAATTGGATGCCGTCCGCTATTTTGAACCATGTACGCATACCGCGTGATCCACAATTGAGCTAAGCACGAAGGCCAACTTGACAACTAGCTAATCATTTGTGGTGTGCAACTTTGCACGTACGCATGCATTGAAAATTGAAAGAAAACAATTTGGAGTTTTTAGAGTTTCCTTCAACTTGGCCGAGCCAGCTGCAGTTGAAAATTCATGCATGTTTACACCTCCGATCGACGGTAGTAGTGTTCTAATTTGGAAAGATATATAGATTTTTGTCTTTGGTTACATGAAGCATTGATGAGACAACGATATTTTTTAATTTCTGATAATTAAGAATACAAGACTACGAATAATATGATATAAATTAATTGGAACAATATATATATATATAGGATTAGTATTAATTAAGAACAGAATTAATATACTGTTTTTCAAAAAAGCAAAAAAAAAAAAAAAAATTGATATTAAAGGAGCCACACATAATTTTACTTTGATTAATCGTTATTTTTAAAGCTTGATAGCTAGGACGGTTCAAATTAGTCATGTACCGTTACTGAATTTTTTTCAACCCGACCCAACTTGAATTGTCTGACTCGGTAGGCGCACAATCAGAGAAGCAGTTAATCAATTTGCTTTCTTTCTTGCAAACAAAAATACCTGATAAGCTATTTTAAGACAAACCACAATGAGATTTCCTCAAAACTCTCATTTCTCTTGTTCCAATTTCACTCACTCCCTCTCGCTCTCTAACTTTATCCCTCGCATCTCTCCCTCACAATCGCAGCTTACTCTCTCGGCCTCCCCTCACAGTCGCATCTATCTCTCGGCCTTTTACCGATTCAAGAAGATAAATAACACAATCAAGGATTATGATGCTTACTAAGAATTGAAGAAAACAGCTAAATGCGTTGGAAAAGAAAAAAAAATAAAAACTGAGATAATACAAGTTTGTATCTGTGAGTTTTAGATCATTTTTCTCTTATACCATACGTGCATTCGAAAAACGGTTTTTTAAATTTTGAATAAACAACTAAAAAGCTTCTCATAGCCATTTTGGATCCAATTTAAGTATATAAATTATTCCATTTATTAGTTTTTCACTACTGAGAGTTATTTATCGTCCTCTCCGTTTTTTGTCTTTCTAATTTATTTGATTGTGATTTTGGTCGAATTATAGAAATAGCAAGAACAAAGTTAGACTGAAACGTTAGAATTCAAGGTAATTTTTTTAGAGTGTTGTGATTGTGCTTACAGATCCGTTTGGTTGAATTGAGGTTGTATGGAAAGTATTTGTTAGAAAAGAAAAGAAATGAGGAAAAAATAAGTAGTCAAGGAGAGAGTGAACGGTCAGAATACTCGTTTATACTAAAGGTGACGCTGGGGACCGGTCCGGCTGTCCCCAGCGTCCAAAGCAGCCCAACGCTAGTTGGGCTGTTTGATGATGAAAAACACATCAAAATAAAATAAAAAATATATAATTAAATAAAAAAATGAAGATTAAAAATATATTAAAAAAATAAAATGAACAAAACATAATGAAAAACATAATGAAAAACACAATAAAAAAATAAAATGAAGATGAATTTAATAGGGAATTCGGCCATAGAGCAAACGGAGCTGCCGCCGGTGGCGGTGGGCGACACCGCCCACGCCATCGAGACCGACGGACTCAGACGAGCTCACCCCTTCGACGGCGAGCTCCGGTGTGCCCCCGGCAGCCTTCAACCCGTACGGACGGGTCCGAAACGGGTTGAAAACTGCCGGGGGCACACTGGAGCTCGCCGGAGCTCGCCGTCGAAGGGGTGAGCTCGTCTGAATCCGCCGGTTCCGATGGCGGGGGCGGTGTCGCCCACCGCCACCGGGGGCGGCGGGGCTGTTTTCATGGAGGAGGGCAGCCCATCTGCCCCCCAGGTTCTGTCTTATACTAATTGGGTATTCGACTTATTGGACTAATGGAAGATGTTGCAATCGGGTCGGAAATTGTTGCTATCGGGCCAATCGGGTCGGGTGAACACCCCTACTACTGATGGCAATACAAGTTATTTTAAAAAAATTAAAAATGAGCAATCGCCATACGGAAAGAAATCATGATCTTTCGTTTCTGTGAAAAGGACCGAACAAACATGCATTTGGTTTCCTTGGTCAATGGTATTTTGGATCGGTGCTTTAAGTTTGGAAGAAAAAGGTCACTCACATATTTACAAGTTTATTTATTTAATTATTCCCGATGCCACCGAATGTGCCACTTCTGTGTTTCTTTTATGGTCACCACAATCCACATGCTGCTACACTAGTCATGAGTTCATCTTGACTTCTGCTCGTACTGCCCAACCCATTTGCTAATATAAGACTCCATTAGGCAAAATAAGTTTACAGGGACTTGTTGAGACACCCATGATCAAATGATGAATTTCACAACCTGATTTATGTACAAATATATGCTATCTTCCACTCCTTCAGTGGAAAATAACCATCTGTTCAAGCAAGCATTCCTGGAATGAAGATTCGTGCAAAAACTAAAACTACTCAAAAAAAAAAAAAATCAGACATGAAAAATACAAGTGAGAGAGCTATACAACCCTTGGAGATTATGGGGGGTCAGGGTCAAGCTCCAAACTAGCACATCAAAAATACCCAAAAGATGAGATTGCATTTGCCTCTTTCTCTTGGGGTAAATTGATCACAGAGAGAAAAAAGAAGGGATCAGAAGAACCAGAAAAAAGACAAAAAAAACAAAAAACAAAAGTAAATAAAGAAAAATGGGAAAAAACGACTCTATAGTTAAAAAGGTTTCCTATTGTCTTTGCAAGTCGGGTTTGTATATGAGTCCGCTAATGAAGGGTGCTACAGCTGCAAGTAATGCCTTAGGGCACTCTTCATGTGGAAGGTGGCCACATCCAGATATCGCAACCAGTCGCTGCATGGCAATCAATGATGGTAATGATAAGATCCAGTGATTATAAATAATAATGTCTTATGTTAAGGGGAGGGATTCCACATTTATCTAGGAACCCCAGCTTAACAAGATAGTGTGAAAAGAGAAGGCCCCTCTGGATTTTTGGAAAGCAGTCATTGAGGATTCTCAATGTGTGAGACCAAGGGATCTTAGGAGACTGAAATGCACCCCACTCCCCAAGACAATTATCCAACAAATTTGGTTGATAAGTAATAGAACAAGGAAAGAAAGATACTTACAGAATTTGCTAATCTTGAAGCCATAGCCTGAGAAGATTTAAGAGATACGAGTGCATCTTCAGCTCCGGCAATAACCAACACCGGCATGTCTTCAACTGCTTTTAGCAATGATTCTGCATTTTGTGGTGAAAGAACTGTCTCAGATGACAGTCTACCAATCTCATGAAGTGCTTCGTCCCAACCTTCTACCCATAGGGGTGCCTGTTAACGTTCCAAGCAATTCAACTTATGATTAACAAACTGAAATATATAACCAATAGGAGTAAAATCGACAATTTCTGGTGCTGTGCATTCAGCTTAAATCTAAGCCAACCACAGCTCAAGTACAGCAAGAAAAGGATGGCTTAGGATGAAAAACCGAGATTCTCCTTAACAAAAAAAATATTTTGTTAACAGGATGGCAATGGCACTGTCCTTCACCAGACTGCTTGTGGAATGGTTAGAACGAGGTGGAATCACAGGAAATGAAACATAAAGGAGACCAAATTTTTGCTCCTCAAACACATCACACCCAAAAGATTGATGAGTTATTGCTTGCCCCTCAAATTCATGGAGTAGATGAATTAATCTAGAGTGTACTATTTTGATTTACTATAATATATCAATACTCAATTTTGTTTACAATATTGGAGAAAGTCTCTGAAACCATTGCTTCCAAATGAGTAAGTTTCACGTCATTTTCACAAGGGGAAAGACATGATAGCATTATTTAAGGTCATGCTTTAACGTTTAGTTAACATATCAATGGTTTATATTACTCCAAAACCCTGCATTAATAATCTGTGACAAAAATAAAAACAAATACAAACAACCTCGATTTCAACATTCAATGAAAAAACTAGCGTCAAAGTTCCCTACAATTTGCTTTCATTTCACATATGGATTGAATTCCCCGTACTTAATTCCTAACAGCCAATCAAAAACATCAAAACTACACTTCCAACCTAAAATAGTTAAGCGTGCTCAGATTTTCTTTGTCAATTCAAGTTCATGAGAAGCCAATATTTCCAGTAATAATAGGATGCTAATAATTTGCTTGAAGATGTCACGAACCATAAGTTCATCCACAAAGCATGTAAACTGTCTGAATTGCTCTATGCCATTCTAAAACTTTAAGACAATAAAATGCGAAGAAAACTATCCATGGTTTAAAGAAGGTGAAGACATACCTTGTATAGATTCAAAACCTCTGTTGTTAGCTTGGAAGCATCATACCATGCACGCCGATTAATCACTTGAGTGATTTCTGCTCGCAGTAGAGGCCGAACCAAATGCTTCTTCCCAAGTGAAGTGTGCAGAAGGATCCTCGCAAAGGACGGAACCACCTCTCTTGTCAAATTAACACTTAGCAATACGACACCTTGAATCACAACCTGAATGATGCAATGACCAGCTAAGAACTTTCCTGGACTTTTGCTTTTAAGTTTCCAGATAATTGCACCAAATCATTCAAACGAAAGGTTCTTGATAATTTCATAACTTCTCCCAACATTAGATGTAATGTTATAATTAGTTTATCTATATTTTGTTCGCTACTTAATGTATACCATCACAGGCTCACAGCCATGAGGTTTGACCACTGAACTAGAAGACTTAGGCCTGATTTGTTTTCACAAACACTCTCATCTCATCTCATCATTACTACTTTCAAAATTTTCATACAAAATAAAATAAACAATTCAATTTTTTCAAATCCCAAAACAAAATTAATAATATAAAAATATGTTATAACAATATTTCATTTAATTTTTAACTTTTATCTTATCTCATCTATAAAAACAAACCAGGCGTTAGTGTTAGGGGGCATAATCTATGAGAAAGAAGAATTGCGTAGTTGCCTGGTGCATCAGAAAAAGAGGAACACAAGCAAGTTGTGGCAGCAAGCTAGGCATGATGGCAAGTGTGGAAGGCAGCGCGTCTTGCATGGAACTCCACTTAGTTACTTTCTCATTGTAAGTACAGATATAGCTATTTGATAATCTAATTAGCTAATTACCACAAGCCAGTTAGTTATTTTTATCAGAGGCTATAAGTTCTGGATAAAGTATGCAGTCTTATTCATCCAAACTGTTTGAAAGAGGCCTAAGTTACCTCTAATAACAGACTGTATAATTTCAACTACCACAATAAGCAATCAACCACAACCAGAGCTTTGTTTGGACTGAGAAGGGCATCTCAACTAATCCCATCTAATCATTACAACTTTCAAAAACTCCCACACAAAATACAATAAACAATTCAATTTTTTCAAACCCAAAACAAAAATAATATTCTAACAATATTTTAGATTTTTTTATTTGCATTTACGACTTTTGGAAAGAGCTGCTAAATCAAGTTTAACTTTCATCTCATTTTATCTCAACTCAACTCACTATTCAAACTTACCTGTAAGTCCATTCCTTAAGGAAATAGAAATATTAGATGCCACAAAATATTATCTTTTGAACAGTTTTCCTCCAAATTAGGTTGGAGAAAATTTCCTTGAACTAATTTAATTGCCATGTGTCCCTTGAGCATGTGAGAAGCACATTTTTTTAAAAATAAAAGGACACATGATAATTGTTAAACTTACAATTTTAAGCTTGGTGGACACTTGTCACTTTTATAGATGGATTGAAACAAACATCCTTCAATCCAATTTAAAGGAAAGTTCTGTCCTTGCCTCTCTTTTCTTTTTCTTTTTTCCAATCGGTAAACAAATTGTTATTAATCAAGAGTACGCAAAAGCCCCTTGTCTTTTTTTTCTCCCCCTGAAAGGTGACCACGTCTTTTTTGTCCAAAAGGTAAACACAACCCACCCACCCACCGCCCCCCCCCCCCCCCATCCCCCGCCCCCGCCCCCGCCCCCGAGCCCAACCTTTAGTGTGAAAGACATTTATTATGGAACAAAGGAGATTACTCACGTTGAAAGAATTCATTGATGTTTGGACTCTTTGTGCAGCCTTTAAAGCAAGTAGGCCTCCATCATCGTGACCAACAAGAACTACAGACGAAAACCCCATCTCAGAGCAAAAGGAAATGAGCAGATCTACCTGAAACATTAAATAATCCAACATTCAAAATAATAATTTTCTCATAACATGTAGGGTAAAAAGATTATGAACAAACAAACTCTATGGAGAAAATACCAAGATAGAAACACTACAGGATCACTAGATTTAGTTACAAAACTCCAGATATATTAACAAACAAGCATTAAGAAGAGATGTTGAACCCATAATGAACGCGGAACCTTGCCCTTGGGATAATATTGGCAAGATTCCAACAACAAAGAATAAGGATATATAATCACCTGACTCTCGAGCTGGAAAGGATTGGGCAATTCTTTTTCCTCCCAGCCCTCCCGCCGCGGTCTTGATGTTAATCCCCAACCAGGTCGATCAAAAGCAGCAACTGTGCAACCAACTTGTCGAGCCAGCACCTCCATCAAATGTCTCCATGAGAAGACACCGCCCCCAAATCCATGCACTAGAACAATACCAAACTGGCCATTTGCCTGCAAACCCCCCTCTAAAGTTGCCGAGTTAAACCTATTAACTTCAGCCTCCTCACCAGTGTCATCTAGGCTCAAGACAGGAATTTCTTCAGAAAGAACAGGAATTGTAGAACAATCCAATAGTGGAGCATGTAGTGAAGAGCCGTGAAACTGATTGCTGTAGCTCCTGTGAAGTTGAAACTGGCTTTTTGACAACATACTAACTGGATACCCGTCGAATCTTGGCCTTCCCATGACCATTTTAGGGGAGCTGCAGATAGGATCGGGTTCAAGAAAGGTGGTGGAGGATAACGAACGAGGTGGAGAGCCAGGAAAACAGAGCTTGTAATGTAGAGTAAGCCCACAGCATGTTATGAATAAACTGTCAACATCGGCGAGTAATCTGATGGGGAGTTCCCCTTCGTCACGAGGTGACCCTAAAGGCTTTCGCCTCATTTCACTGTCACTTTTAGGAGTCTTGCCACCAGAGGGAGTGGGAGATCGAGGGACCTTTTGGAAGCCATAAAAACCATTTTTGCATGAAAGGACCTGTTAATTTGACATAAATAGTCAGTAAAATAGTACAGATTTTATTATCCATATAAGAACATTAGCATTGGTTTATGGATAATGTCTAGCAAGCACAGTTTTAGCCAAAAACTAAAGAAACACCCCCACATTAGACTATGTAATATGTTTTTAGTGGCCCTGGATGTCTAAGAACAAAGTCCCGACTTGCACAGTTTCTCGGCAAGGAATTTCTTATAAATGCACCTCGGCAAGTTCTTAAATTCATCTACAGTATCCAATATTGTGGCTTATGTAATTGAGTATTATTTTATGCATTCTTTAATCACTATAATTTCTCATGACTTTCTTACAATTATTCTACATCTAATGATCAATGCACTGATGCAATGCACTCAAGAACTTCATATAGACCATATACGAATAAGTACTCCCAAGTGATATCTAGGGAATGTTTGAAAAATAAAATGTAAGACAATAAAAAAAAACTATTATTTCTGGAAATTAGTATAATGAGAATTTTGTTATTATATAAGCGCAATCTTTGAAGTTGACTATCTTAGAGAAATGCTCCTAAAAAACTCTAATGTACTTTGAAATTGCAGAACAAGGAGATTGATATTATCGTAATAACTTCTAAATTCAACCAAAATAGACTTTAGAACACATTCTTCTGTGTTTGCAGCACTTAAAAATCATCCTTGTTTTATTTACTTCGGTTAGATATGGCATAGTTAGTGACATCTCACAATTACAATGTCCAAAAATGAAAGCCATCATTATTGAAAACACACCTTTAAAAAAAGATTGTAAATAAAAAGACGTTTAGATGGAATAAAAAATATGACTGTTGTATTTTCATAATATGACCGTTATACATGTAACAAGGTTAATTTTAATGGTTAGATAATTCATACATAATCTAATGTGTGATGTATAGAAAGTTTATTACATAAACTAGCCAAGATGACAATTTTAGCTCAATTTTAACTCAAATTTAGAAATCTAATGCCAATGCTCTAAACACTCCAATGAAAAATTATGACAATAATTAGGACAGCATAGTTGGATAAAGTAGTTTTATAGAGGGAAGCACATGCACCAACTTGAAGGGCTCATGTGAAGGAAGACAACCATGACATTGAGAAGAACACAATGTCACTTAAAAGGAAATATTACGAGATTTTCACAAGTATGTAACATCTCGATAAACAAATACGTCATAGAAATTGCAAGCTTATACCTATATAAAATAAAATAAAATTGCAAGCTTACTGCTTCAGGGTCAACTCTGTGAAACAAGAGCTTTCTACGTGCTCTGCAGCTTGTTCTGTATGCAACCACGGTATGGCCAAGGGCAAAGACTACAGATGACAGAAACAAGACGGGCATTCCCCATGACTTCTTCAAATGAAGCTTCTGCCTAGAGAGGGAAGACGAGGCTTCGGCCTCAATTTGAGAGTTAACGGTGAATACACAAGCCTTAACTGAAAGGAGAAGAATTGAGAGAAATGAACACAGAGTCACAGTTCCAAGGTATGGACCATGCGAGAGAGAAGGGGCATCACACATTGAATAAACACCTGCAGTCACAAGACGCTCGATAAGCATATAAATGGAATCGAAAATAAATTGGCGCTGCCATATAAATACTGAAAGGAGAAAAAAAAAATGCGGTTTCCTTCAGTTTCTTTACGATTCTGTTTATCAAATTTCAAAGCATTTGGTCAATGAAACATCTTGGTAAAAACTACACTTAAAACAAATTGAATAAGGTATCAGAAAAATGAGGCTTCATTCCCCACTTCCGACCATTCGAAAATATAAATAATTTCTATCAGAGCTTCATGTACTTTCGTGAAACCAAACATAAAATTAAAAAGATATCGCTATTAATATGATTACAAAGTGAAAGAGAATTTTTCAGTAATAGAAAGAGATAAAAAGGCTAAAATAGTCGAAGATGAGGTTTTCTTTCTCTTTTTCTGGATCGAAGAATTCAAAAAAGAAGGTAAAGTTAATTCCGAAAGCTTGTCGTATCTCTCTTTTCCCCTATAGTCTCAGCAACCAAACATAGGCTGCAATTTTTGATAGGAAAAAAACAAAAACATACGCTGCAATTTAAAACCAAAAACAAAAACAAAAAAACACAAATTCATAGCCTGAATACACGGAACATGAAAAAAAAAACATTTTGAAAGAAAAAATAATAATACACGTAGTTTTGAAATTTGCCCCTGGAAAAAACGGTAAAATGAATATCAAAATACAATTTAAAATTGAAATAAAAATGTAAAAGCTGGAAAAGAAAAGCGGAGAATATAGAGAATCCTACAGATAATGATAAGAGATCTGACAACGGAGACGAAAGGAATATCGGTCAAGGAGCTCTTGAAAGCGTATCGACGAAAGTGCTCTTTGAAACCGTAGCAACGTAGGCAGGTAAAGCTCGAGATCAGAACAAAGGGAACCAGCACGTCCCCTAAGGCAACAAGCAAAGGTAGCGACGAGACCAGCAGCGACACCACCATCGCCACCATGAAAAATAGAGTCCGTACGACCCTCCGAAGCCTCTCCAGCCCTCCTTTCGCCATGACAAATCTGACGGTCCTGAATGAAGATACCTTATGTGTAACGGCAACGTTGTACGTAGAAATGATCTAAGTATATGTATATCTCTCTCTCAGATTGATCGGACGGTTGTGGCTCCTTTATGTGAGACTTCGAGAGCGGGCGGAAACCCTGGCCGATAAAACAAGAGAGTAATCCACCGGCGGAAGATGTTGGCCATTTCAGAAATTTTCCCGGCGAGAGAAGGGGACGAATGGTAATTCACAGCTTCGTGGAGGAATTCGAGGGCAGGGTTCCGGTCTTCCAGAAGCCTCTCACGGAGAGGGAGAGAAATTTTGAAATCAAAAAATTCAGAAGGCCATTGTTGTCAAAAGTTCTGCTGCTGCAGCTGCTCTCTCTCTCTTCATCCCCCTCTCTCTCCCTCGCTCCTTCTCTCTCTCTCTCTCTCTCTCTCTCTGTTTTATGTGTTTGTTGCGGCTTTTTGTGTTTTTAAGTTTGTATTTGTTTTTGTTTCAAAAAAGAAAAAAGGGTTTTTATTTGTATTTTTAGTTTTTAATTAACTGCTTATTATAAATTGTTTGGGCTACTTAATTAGCATGCTATTCAATTATTCGTCCTTAACCAAATGTTCCGTCCGAAAGAGGAAATTTAATACTAATTCTAATTTTTTAAAAGAATAGCTAATTTTATTTTAAATTGATGTGGAAAACTTATTTAAGATTAATTTATAAAATTTAAATTTTCAAATATATTTTTCAAATCAAATTATATTATAAATAATAGTAGACTTACTAGTTACTAGCTACTTCCAAAAACTCCTTACTATTCATTTATTACTTCATAAGTTATTAAAATTTTATTTTTTATTATTTTTTAAAATAATTTTGTAACATCCTTAATCATTATATTATATAACCACTAACAAATTCTCAACTAAAATCATTATACTTTTGAATTAATTCAGTACTAGTCTCACCACCCATATTCTTAACATCATACCCCCTCATCTCGGGATAATAAATTTGGTATTTATTTTCCAAATTTTCTAAGTTAGTTATTGTGTATAAAATTTTATTACCAATCTCATTTGTTTATATACTAAATACGTTATTGATATTTGATATAGTAAGTAATATGAAAAGGAAATTTGTAAAAATGAGCCTTTTACTTAAAATTATTAGTAAAATTAAAAAAAAAAACTTATGATTATTATGAACTTATAACAAAAAATGTGTTTGCATACAAATTTATAAATAGTATAACTCATTGATTTTTTTTTTTTGTTCAAAATCTATACATAATTGGTTAATTTTTATCATTTAAAGATTTTTCTCTTCAAATGCATACTTTTATGAAGTTGCATACTTTTATAAAGTTGCTATTTTAAAGGGAAACAGTATTCGGAGATTTTATCATTTTACTCCTCTTATCATAGACTTGGACACAACTAACTGAGAGAGGACCTAACTTTCTCGCAAAAATAAATAATATATGATTAGTTTTATAATTTTTAATCAAATACTTTTTATAATTTTGTAGAAAATAAATATGGGTAATTTTATGGGATCCCAGCGTTGGAGCCTCTTTGTACTCTCATAGTATAAAATTTTTTTACACTTTTTTTAATTTTATTTTATTTTTATAAAATCAATAACAAAATGTATAGAGATAAAATATATGTGATTTTTTTAATTTTTTAATACTTTCTAATTTAAAAATCATATGAGGGCACAAAGAACTCCAGCATCGAGATCTTATATATTTATTCAATAAATTTGAGTAAATATATAATATATAGACTATGTTTTATTGAAAATTTTCTTAAAAATTATAATAATATATGAATAGTTTTATAATTTGTTAACTAAATATAATTTTATAATGCTTTAAAAAAAAAATAAATAAATAAAATATATAGAATATTGAAATTTTTTATAAAATTATAATAAAATTTACATAATGAGGGAGGAAAAAAAAAGAGCGAGAAACCCAAGAACGTGACCGTTAAACGGTGGAAGGAGATCGTGGTCGGGACCAGAAATCTAAAATAATACCCCCCATACCCAACCCTACACCGGAGGGTCACGTCAACATCACAACCATCAGTACCTCGATCATAGATCACAGAGCCCAATGGGTCCCACCTTTGTCCCTTACCCATAAGCATGTTCTCTTCCGCCCTGAGAAACACGTGTCAACACCGTACAGCCTGTAAAAGATGCAGCTGTTGTGTGGGGCCCAAAAGGAGTGGAGTACGCAACGGTCGGATTATTATTATTTTTTTTAAAAGGAGAGAATATAGGCGAACTGGCACAGCAGGCAGAAGCCGACGGGGGTTCGGCCGAGAAAAGAAAAATAATAAATAAAAGTGGGGGCCGTATTGGTACCGGCAGTTTGATTCTGGTAAAGGAATGACATAGGGCCATTAGGAGGAGGGGGGGGAGGATGGGCCTATTGGTGACCAGGCTTACATGAGCTCTGTCAAATTTACGCACGCAGCTTCCACTTTCCCACTTTTTGTCTCAACCCTACCACTTTGCTAACTTCCAACACCTTGCCAGTTGCCCCACCCATGCTTTTCTGTTTTTTTTTTTTTTTTTCTAAATATTACCGGTTACCTTTTCTTCTTTTTTTCACTTCAAGGATATTTCTATATTTTTAAATAACAGTAAAATTATCTATAAATAATTTATAGTTAATAACTAATTTATAAATAATATATAAATAATATGAGAACATTTATATTTTCAAACATACCGTTAATTTTTGGATACGATAAATCTTATAACTTTCAAAGAAAATAAAAGGCTTATTTGACTTTTTTCCTTTCACTAGCTAATGTAATCGACTTTTTTCCTTTCACTAGCTAATGTAATCAGCTATTTGGCTCAAGTCTATAAAATCGAGTCTTTATAGGGCTCGATGGCAGAGGCCATATATTATTAAGGAAAATATTATTTATCTCTATTTTAAAGATTTTATTAGAGATTTTTAATTTTAATTTTTAATTTTTAATTTATATATTTTTTTAATTTTTAAATATTTTTTAAAAATACAAAAAAATTACAACATTATTTAAAAATACTTACTTAAAAATCATGTAAAAAAATATTAAATAAAAAATTTCCATCGAGATGTAATAGGGATCCCTAGCATTCCCGTATTACAAAAGAGGATTGTTATTAGGGGGTAAGAAATCTGGTCTGGATGAAATGGACCGGATCGATCATTTTGAATTGGATTTAATGAAGTATAATGCGATCCGATCTAAAAGATTGTCCGGTCCCAATTTAAAGAATTTTTCTTCCTAGACCGGACCGAATACAATAATAAAAAAATTATATATATATATATCTTTTGATGTATAACTATAACATATACTATATTAGTACTACTACATAATATTAATATATTATAAGTGTTGTAGTATAAATTATAGTAATGTATAAATTTATAATAGTATTAATATAGTCAACTTAATATTTTAATATTAAATAAATATAACTTATTAACTACATAAAGTATTAGACATTAGTGGTTACTATTATAATTTTGATAAATACATTAGTATATTAGACTTTAGTGTATTACACTATTACTAATTTACTATATATTAATAGTATTAAATATATTAAAAATATTTATATATCAAATATATATATTAATAATGTAATATATCTTAATAATTTAATATGTCTGAACTCCCCTAGGTGGGACCGAATGAGATACCGGTTCGAATGAGATATCGAATGGGACCGATATCTCATTCGGTCCGATCCAGTGCGTGAAAAATGCTAGACCAAATAGAATCGATCCATCACCTCTCTTGGACTGGACAGGACTGAACCGTTTATGCCCTTAATTGTTATAATTATAAAGAGATTATAGAAAACTAATCTTATAAATTGACATGATTTTATATAATTTATTATATCTATTTTATAATAAAAATGTTGCCCAGATGACTAACACAAGAGGGGGGGTGAATTGAGTTGTATTTAAAAAATAACAATTATAAATCAAATATATAATATAAAATATAAATAAAATATGAAACAATAATAAATATAAAGAGTAAGGGTAAGAGAGAAGCAAACTCAGTATGTTAACGAGGTTCGGCCCCACTGCCTACGTCCTCGCCTCAAGCTACCTCTTGAGGATCCCCAAATCCACTATTCAATCTCCTTTAGGTGGAGATAGAAACCTATTACACCTTTGAGCAGCACCGCTCCAAAGAATCCGTGTAGAACACCCTCTACACTTCCAATCACCTTACACTTGGTGATTTAACTATTCCCCGTGTAGAACACCTTCTACACACACAAGGGTTATACACACCCTTTTACTGATACAAGAATTGATAGTAGGTAGACTATCAAAGTACACTCCTCAATGAGTGAGATAGAAACAATACAGCGCAACTTATATCTCTCTCAACAAGAACAAGAATTAAGGCTCAAAACTTTAGAAAAGAGAGAATGAGAGCTTTGAAAAAATGATGCAAAACTTAGCAATAGATGTGTAAGCTTTTGTTGTAATTTTTGCAAAACTCAAGTGAGCTATTTATAGGTAAATGAGTCTTCAATTTCAAATTTGAAAAGATTCCCATGTCAAATAAGAGTACTATTCACTTTTCAAAAAATTCAAATAAAAACATTTCCTTTTTGCATTTGTCAAAGACAACTCCATTTATTTTTCAAAGAAATCAAACCTAATCTTTTGCTTTTCATACAAGATAAAATGAACATGATTTATTTTTCAAACCAAATCATCTTCTTTTTGCATATGTCAAAAAAACACACAACCACCCTTTAAAATTTTTAAACAAATCATCTATCTTTTATATTTGTCAAAAAAATACACAACCACCCTTTAAGATTCTCAAACAAAATCATCTACCTTTTGCATTAGTCAAAAAAACACACCACCTCCCTTCAAGACTTTCAAACAAAATATGCACATGTCAAATATGATAATCAATCATCTTATAAAATCAAGTTTTTATAAAAAAAATATAATTTTCGAAATTATTTTGTTTGATGGTGTTATGCACATGTGAAAAACATAATTTTCAAAACTAAGACATTTAAAAATGTCTTGCATATGTGGAAAAAGTAATTTGATGTTTTATGAGAAAAAAGAGTAATTTAGAACCTTAATCCAATTTCTAATTTTATCAAGAGATGTACAAAAATAATCTATGAGCTTCATTTGTAGACTTGATATCTTTCTTGCTCATGCTTGATTTCTTGATGTGTTTAGCTCCCTTCATGCATAGACAACTTGAGCTTAAGTTTTCAATATTATTTGTTATCATCAAAATTTATACGTAAATACGAGACTTGAAACCTTGGGTTCAACAATCTCCCCCTTTTTGATGATGACAAATACTTAGTAGAAATCTGCGACCTGCAGTAATACTTAAGCTCCCCCTGAAAATATGCGTTAGTATTTCAAGAAAAATATAAACATGATTCTAGCATATATAACAGGGTAGTATAATACTAGTATAAGACTTCTCCCCCTTTTGGCATCATTAAAAAGGAACCGTAATTGGTTTCAATAAGATTTTTTTTTTTTCGTAATAAGCAATAATCAAATAAAACGGTACGTTAGAGAGTAGAAGTTGGAACCACCCGTGCCCGACAAAACCTGCAAAGGTTGAAGCTGAATTTTATCATCTCGGTGCGGAAGAAGATTTAAATCCGCTTGATGTTATTGACGAATTAGATATTCCAGAGATTTGAAGTTGAATAATTAAAATTATCCGTGTCCGACAAAGACAGCAAAAGCTGCAAGCCTAGCTCTGGCAATGCGGTGCGGAGCCATGCATGTCCGACAAAACCTGCAAATGTTGGAAGTCTAACTCTGGCAATTCGGTGTAAAGCCACGCGTATCTGACAAAACCTGTAAAGGTTGGAGGCCTAACTCTAGCAGTCGGTGCGAAAGCAGATTCAAATCCGCGTGATATTGTTGAAAAATTAAATATTATTGAGATTTGAAAGTTGTCGTTTAAAAGACCGTTTTCACCTGTTGGATACTTAAATAAATTTTCACCCCACTCATTGATCCGGTTTCTGTTTATTCAAAACGATAGAATGGCGGAGAAAATTTCATCTAATAATCTTCCGGATTTGAATCAGGAACCGTCTCAACCAGTCATTTTATCTCATGAGGTTGTCAATACCATGATAGAAGCAGAGATGCATTTTTCAAATAGAACTGATTCTGAGGTTGTTGCAGCATCAAGAACTCTCAGTGCTCAATATGCTGCCTCTGTTACGACCATGTCTCGGAGATTACTAGCGAGGGCAAATGAGGTTGATCGACTTAACAATCAAATATCTGTTCTGCATCAAAAGCTTGTAAATAAAGGCAGAAATAATAAGAGGTTAAAGCAAGAAAATAAAGATTTGACGGAATTAGCTCGTGTTTTGAAACTTCAAATAGAGGAATCGGAACGAGTAAGAGTTCAAGCACAGAGTCAACATCAGCAGATAATGGCAGTATTTCACGAGAGAAACATGGATAATTATAATTAATCTCGCTAGCTTAGTTCGGTAACTTTTGACAATATGCATCCGGCATATCTTGTAATCTTGACTAAGTAAGATTTGAAGAGATGACAGTTTGTCTTCTACTTATTTCCATCTTTATAAAAGCAATACTTGATTTTATCTAATCCGCATCAAATCTTCTTTTCATTGTTGTAGTTCATCTTCATTCTCACTTTACAAAATCTTAATGGCTCATCAATTCTCCTTCAGTGCTTCTCGTGATCAATCTATTTCTGCATCTGTCGTAAGTGCCATGAAGCAGCAAAACATTGATTTGGCTAATAAATCAGATCATGATGCCATTTACGAGCTTGTGGGTCTCGGGACTCGATACTCATCTTCCATTGTTGCTTTTTCCACTCGGTTGCAGTCCAAAACTCGCGAGATAGAGAAGCTTAATGAGAAGATCGATATTCTTCAACGACTTGTTCAAGAGTCTAACAAAAAAATAGTAGACTTAAAACAACAGAATAAGGATTTAAAGTCCTTACTCGCCTCTGCATTTCGATTGCCTAATCCTTTAGACAAGGATGGCATGATGATTTATGAGGAGCAAATGCATTTGAATGATGAGGCTAAACGTCTCAAGTTTCTGTAGGTCATTTAAGATAATGAAATAAAAGTATCTAGCAGATATCCATGACATGCATCATTCCTATTTCTCTTCTAATCATGTATAGTCTATCTTCTAGTAGGGGTTTTGTGAAAATGTCTGCCAATTGATCATGTGTACTAGTGAATTCTAATACAATATCGCCCTTTTGCACATGATCTCTAAGAAAATGATATCTAATTTTAATATGTTTGGTCCGAGAATGTTGTATTGGATTCTTTGAAAGATTTATAGCACTTGTATTATCACATTTGATTGGAATGTGATTGTACATAAGTTTAAAATCCTCAAGTTGTTGCTTCATGTAAAGAACTTGAGCACAACAACTACCCGCAGCAACATATTCTGCCTCAGCAGTAGATAGTGCAACAGAATTTTGTTTTTTACTAAACCAAGAAATTAGTGCACGACCTAAGAAGTGACATGCTCCACTAGTGCTTTTTCGATCTATTTTACAGCCAGCATAATCTGCATCTGTGTAGCTGATTAGATCGAAAGATGTGTGCTTAGAGTACCATAACCCTAAGTTAATTGTACCACTAAGATATCTAAGAATGCGCTTAACTGCAATTAAATGTGATTCTTTTGGAGATGATTGAAAGCGTGCACATAAGCACACACTAAACATAATATCTGGTCTACTGGCTGTCAAATATAATAAGCTACCGATCATACCTCGATATACCTTCGAGTCAACTGGTTCACCGGTTTCATCTTTATCAAGTTTAGTGGATGGACTCATTGGTGTTCCAGTTTCCTTAGTACCTTCCATCCCAAATTTCTTCAGCAATTCCTTAATATATTTCGATTGATTGATGAATGTCCTACTTTTTGCTTGCTTAATTTGCAATCCGAGAAAGAATGTAAGCTCTCCCATCATGCTCATTTCAAATTCTTCCTGCATAGTCTTAGCAAAAACTTGGCACATATTTTCATTAGTAGCACCGAATATTATATCATCAACATAAATTTGAATTAAAAGAATATCATCATTTTCGCATATAATGAAAAGAGTTATATCAATTTTTCCTCTTAAAAAGTCTTTTTCAATCAAAAAACTACTGAATCTCTCGTACCGCGCTTTAGGAGCTTGTTTGAGTCCAAATAGTACTTTTGTGAGTTTGAAAACATGATTTAGAGAAATATAATTCTCAAAACCTGGAGGTTGCTCAGCATATACTTCTTCATTTATAAAACCGTTTAAGAAAGCACTTTTAACATCAATTTGAAAAAGTTTGAAATCTTTATAACAAGCATATGTAAGTAGCATTCGAATAGCTTTTAATCTTCCGACTGGTGCATATGTCTCATCATAATTGATTCATTCTTCTTGATTGAAAGCTTGGACCACTAGTCGAGCCTTATTTCTAGTAATGACTCCGGACTCATATTTCTTGTTTCTAAAAACCCATTTTGTTCCAATAAGAGTATGATTTTTGGGTTTAGGAACAAGTGTTCAAACATCATTTCTTTCAAATTGATTAAGCTCTTCTTACATAACTAGAATCTAAGATTCATCAAGAAGTGCTTCATCAATATTTTTAGGTTCAATCTGAGATAGAAAAGCAGTATGATTGCAAATATTTCTAAGAGATGATCGAGTACTTACACCTTGTGAAGGTTCTCCTAGAATTTATTCCGCTGGATGATCTTTCACATGTTTCCACTATTTGGTTGCATCTTGTACTAAGTCTTGATGATCTTTACTTCTATTTCCATGATCTTCCCTTTTGAATTGTCTCCAAATATCACACATCCTTTTTTTTTTTTTTTTAGAAGTGAAGTCAATGAATTTAGTTTTATCTTCTGTCATGTATCTTGAGCATCCGTTATCTAAAAATCATTTATTTTTACCTGTAGAATACTTCATGCATACCTACAAAAGTAATTAAAAACAATTCCTGGTACCCAAGTTCTTTGGGTCCTTTATTTATTAGTATTAGAAGAAATAAGATTTTTAGGTACCCATATGGCCCTAATAGTCATTGTATGTTTTCTTCTAATAGGACAAGCAAAATAATTATGACCATTTCTATTACAAAAATTGTAAATAGTATGTGAGATATATGAAGAACTTGAGTGATTATAATAGTATCCTTTTTTAACAAAATTATTTTTATGAAAAGAATTTTGAATATTGGATTTTGATGTAGAAGGATTATCAAAGAAGTTTTTATAAGGTTTGTATTTTTGTTTTGGCATATATCCCAAGCCTACTTTATCAAAAACACATATTTGACTATCAAGAAGTTTTTCAAAATTTCTTTTTCCATTCGTAAAGTTTTCAATAATATTTTCTAAATTAGTTTTCTTTTTCTTCAACTCAAAATTTTCATCTTTCAAAACAATATTTTCTTTTCTTAAAATATCAATTTCGTTTGTTAAAGAAGAATTTTTCTTTTTCAAAACAGTATACTTGATACCCAATTTTTCAAATTCCTCATATACCTCTTCTAAAACATTTTGCAATTCTTCATATGAAGGATCTTCAATATTATCAATATTTGTTACCTCAATGTCATCTTTAGCCATAAGACAAAGATTTGCTGATTCTCCATTGCTTGCTTCACTATCTGAGCTACTTGAATCATCATCCCACGTAGCTTTCATTGCCTTTTTGCCTTTGTTTCGATCTTTCTTTAGCAGAGGACAATCTGGCTTGATATGACCAGGTTTATTGCATTTATAACAAATTAAAGTGTCATTTTTACCTGAATCTTTCTTGGAAAACTTATTGAAGAATTTCCTTGGAGGAGTTTTATTTTTCTTTAAGAACTTTTGAATTCTTCTTGTTATCATCGCAACTTCTTCATTTTTGTCGTCATTTTCCTCATCTTCATCACTTTCACTTTCATGTGGAACAGCTTTAAGTGCCAAGCTCTTCTTTGACTTTCCTTCTTCTTCTCCTCTTTTCAATGTGTACTCATGGGTGATAAGTGACCCGATGAGTTCATTCACTTCGAGCTTCTTGAGGTCTCTAGCTTCAAGAATCGCTGTCACTTTTGATTCCCAACGTTTTGGTAGAGAGTTGAGAATTTTTCTTACTATCTCCACTTTGGAATAAATTTTGTCAAGAGCTGTCAAGCTATTTATGATGTTAGTAAAATGAGTGTACATACTAGAAATAGATTCATCATCATTCATCTTAAACATTTCATATTCATGAGTAAGAATATAAATTTTTGATTCCTTGACTTGAGAAGTTCCTTCATAAGTAACTTCCAAGTTATCCCAAATTTCCTTTGCTGTAGCACAAGTCATTACTCTATTAAATTCATTACCATTGAGAGCATTATATAATAAATTCATAGCAGTTAAATTCAAAGTATAAAGTCTATCGTCTTCACGATTAAACTCTTCTTCTTCCTTTTTGACCTTTACTCCATCAACTACTTTTGTTGGAATATAAGGTCCATTTACAATACATTTCCAGATTTCTCGACCTTGAGCCTGAAGGAATATTCTCATTCTAACTTTCCAGAATGAGTAATTGTCTCCACAAAAGAGTGGAGGCCGACTGCTAGATTGACCTTCACCAAATGAAGTTGCAATGTTAGCCATAAGATCTTAACTCAAAAGATAGTTAATCTTATAATAGAGTTCTAGCTCTGATACCACTTGTTGCCCAAATGACTAACACAAGAGGGGGGGTGAATTGAGTTGTATTTAAAAAATAACAATTATAAATCAAATATATAATATAAAATATAAATAAAATATGAAACAATAATAAATATAAAGAGTAAGGGTAAGAGAGAAGCAAACTCAGTATGTTAACGAGGTTCGGCCCCACTGCCTACGTCCTCGCCTCAAGCTACCTCTTGAGGATCCCCAAATCCACTATTCAATCTCCTTTAGGTGGAGATAGAAACCTATTACACCTTTGAGCAGCACCGCTCTAAAGAATCCGTGTAGAACACCCTCTACACTTCCAATCACCTCACACTTGGTGATTTAACTATTCCACGTGTAGAACACCTTCTACACTTCCAATCACCTTACACTTGGTGATTTAACTATTCCCCGTGTAGAACACCTTCTACACACACAAGGGTTATACACACCCTTTTACTGATACAAGAATTGATAGTAGGTAGACTATCAAAGTACACTCCTCAATGAGTGAGATAGAAACAATACAGCGCAACTTATATCTCTCTCAACAAGAACAAGAATTAAGGCTCAAAACTTTAGAAAAGAGAGAATGAGAGTTTTGAAGAAATGATGCAAAACTTAGCAATAGATGTGTAAGCTCTTGTTGTAATTTTTGCAAAACTCAAGTGAGCTATTTATAGGTAAATGAGTCTTCAATTTCAAATTTGAAAAGATTCCCATGTCAAATAAGAGTACTATTCACTTTTCAAAAAATTCAAATAAAAACATTTCCTTTTTGCATTTGTCAAAGACAACTCCATTTATTTTTCAAAGAAATCAAACCTAATTTTTTGCTTTTCATACAAGACAAAATGAGCATGATTTATTTTTCAAACCAAATCATCTTCTTTTTGCATATGTCAAAAAAACACACAACCACCCTTTAAGATTTTTAAACAAATCATCTATCTTTTATATTTGTCAAAAAAATACACAACCACCCTTTAAGATTCTCAAACAAAATCATCTACCTTTTGCATTAGTCAAAAAAACACACCACATCCCTTCAAGACTTTCAAACAAAATATGCACATGTCAAATATGATAATCAATCATCTTATAAAATCAAGTTTTTATAAAAAAATATAATTTTCGAAATTATTTTGTTTGATGGTGTTATGCACATGTGAAAAACATAATTTTCAAAACTAAGACATTTAAAAATGTCTTGCATATGTGGAAAAAGTAATTTGATGTTTTATGAGAAAAAAGAGTAATTTAGAGCCTTAATCCAATTTCTAATTTTATCAAGAGATGTACAAAAATAATCTATGAGCTTCATTTGTAGACTTGATATCTTTCTTGCTCATGCTTGATTTCTTGATGTGTTTAGCTCCCTTCATGCATAGACAACTTGAGCTTGAGTTTTCAATATTATTTGTTATCATCAAAATGTATACGTAAATACGAGACTTGAAACCTTGGGTTCAACAAAAAATAATATTACAATTTGACAAATTACATGAAATTATATAAATTTGTATGATTATTTTTATGTAATCCATTTGTGACTAAAATATTTTTTATTATTGAATATAGGAAAGGAAGAAGAAGAAGAATAACAAAAGTATGAAAAAATAAATATGACAAATATTATTAAAATATAATATAAATAATTAAATTTAAGCAGTTTGACCTATATTCCTAATATCCGACATGCGTTTTAAGAGTATTAGTGGAATCCTATAAGTCTCATTCTCCCTCTTTCTTTTGTAAAAAATAAAGAATTTCATATATGATTTTTATCGGAGGGAGAGAGGAGGAAGAGCAACAGAGGGAGAGGTGGCCTTGGCTTTCTCCTCCTCATCCATATCCTTTTCTCTTTCCTCTATTCATCCATTTGTCTATTAAGATTTATTCTGTATAATTTTATTTACATTCTTCACGGTCAAAAAAATAGATTTACAACTTTTTCATCATTTATGAGAGATACATGCGATACAAGTAAATTCATAAGTTGAAAATTGTTTGGAGGAAAGTGGTGGTTTTGCAAGAATTACAGTGCATGGTTCTCACACGCCACCCACTTATGCATGTGATCCTCACGCGTCACTCATTTCAATAGCTATTTTCGACACACGCGTTACTGGACTCACTACTACCAAACTTATCTTTATGGGTGAAAATAGATAAATGTTTTGTCTTTACGACTTTCATAGATTTCAAAATATATTAAAATTAGTTGAAACTGTAATCCGTCATTTTTCATATATATTTTATCATTTTTTTCCTTATTATTAGTTTTAAGAAAAAAAAAGTTCAAATCTCGAACGATTGTCGTAGAGGTTGAGTCTTTGTTATTTATGAAAGGTGATGTTGGGTTTTTATTTAGGTAAATAGAGTTCTCTCTTAAATATTTGTTTGTAAAGAATATCAATAATAGTAAAAATTAAATTAATTATAAAAGAAAATAGTATGCTAGTAAAATTTTACATGTATTATTTTTTTTAAAAGAAAATTATTATCTTAATTTATGATATCATATTTGACATTCAAAAATATATAAATCTTTCTAACGAATGAATCACGACAATTTCTCTTTAAAAAAAAAAAAATCCAACACGCAAGTTTTTTTCAACAAAATCCGGCATGAATGATGGCATGGAGAAATCCAGTGTGTGGACAAAAAATAACATAAATAAGTCAACCGGCCTTATATCACCACGCTGAAAACATGCCATAATTTATCAAATAATAAATTTATCTGCCAAGATTAAAAGGAGAAAATTTATCAAATAATAAATTTGTAAATTTATATAAGGGTAGACTTATTTTATGAAATAACTATAAAATAACTATAAATTTTATGAAAAATTATCAAATAACTATAAAGAAGTGCTACAATCAGATTCAATAACAATAAGTTTTTAAATTTATATGTTAGATATATTTTATGATAAAAAAAAATTTATCATCTAATATATCATATCAATTCATATTAATTTATGAATTTTAATATTTTTTAAATAATAAATAGTTTGTTATTAACAGTGAGATTGTATTTGAATTTTGAAAGAAGATGATATAATTTTAACTTTTGGAAGATTTGATAAATGTGGATCTCAAAAATTATTGTATAGTATTTTTAATAATTTATTTAATTTATAAATATATTTATAAATAAATAATAATGATTGTAAATTTGCTTCCCAAGTTTTATTTTTTTATAATATATTTTAGAATAATGTTATAATAATACGACAATATTTATTACCAAATCAAATTATTTTGTGAAATATCAAATAAACGTCTCCTCCAAAGTCTTGGAAATCAGGTCCAGCAGAAAGATAAAATGACAAAGTGGTAGAAAAAATGTAAAATACCCTGACAAAAGTAAACATCTGGTGAAAGTTTGTCCCTGCATGAAAATAATTTAAAACTAACTTTGAAATCTCTCATTGATGTTTGGCTACGAGCTACTTTCTCCATATAGAGAGTGAGGTGACTCTGTATCCAAACAACGCCTTATTTTTATTAAAAAAAAAAAAATTATGGCTAAAGCCCAAAGCATTACTCTAAACTAGATGCCACAAAACAGGAAAACAAATAATTTTTGGATTCAAGTTTCAAAATAAATAAACACCCTTCAGAAAGGAAAAAGGACAAATTTATAAAATTGACATGGCAATGAGCATATCCTTTGCTTTTATATATTCATTGGCATTCAAGGATTTGAAATTGAAAGTGTAAAGAATCTATTGAGAATCATTCAATTATTTTTCTTTCGAGAAAGACGTACGTTGGTAACTATCTCCTTGACCTGGCTTGTACCCAATATATATATATATATATATATATATATATAAATATATATATATCTGAAAAATAGGGCGTCTTCCCTCAATGAATACTATTTTTTTCTCTTTATTCAGACTTCAGAGATTGCTGGAAAAGTCAAAATAATTGAAACTTTTGATAGGCTTCTTTACGAAACAAAAGAGTGAGTTAGACAAGAAAATGAGACATAAAATCAAGTTAAAGATAAGAATATCTGAGCCACCTTGTTGTTGATGTCTCATGGGACCCTCCTCCATCTTCTCTTCCAAGTGGATAATCTGAACAGAGTCCATGGTTGTAGATAATTTGAGAGAATCATTTATGTTTTTGTTCCACCCCAGTTCTATTGGTAATATATAGAAAAAATTTCACAAAATATTGAACATTTCTACTCTCTGGATAGTGGCCCCGATGAATCATCAATAAATCAACCTCAATTTTTATGGTGGTTCCATTTACAAATGGCCAAAATTCTAAGTTGGTTGGACATACTATGATAAGATACAAAAGACATTAGAGTGGGTCTTTAGAACGATAGTTTGTAAAGTGTATTCTCTATTCCGTTATAGGACGGAAAGAGATTGGTTATCACTTTATCTTAGACATAATCGTGTTATCTCTTAGATAGTAATGTAAAGAAGTTTACAGTAAAAATTAACCATGTCAGTCATTTTTAATGTTAGTTGACTTGTAATGTATATTTTAAATTTAATTATAATATTTATTATTAATAAATATAATTTGCTTTTATAAAATAAAAAAAATGCATGGAAGACATGATTTCTAGTTTTAAGAACCATTAATGGTGTGGTGATCAGATGGAATTGGTTCAATCCTTGTCATGTATTTGGAGGTTAATGATGATGCATTGAATTCTTAATCACTATTATTTCTTTTGTTGAAAATTTGGCCTTTTCAATGTCAAAATTCAATTAAGGGAACAACCTATATTAGTGGACACTGGACACCATTAATAGAGAGGGGGGCTGCTTATCTATGTTGACAAAGATGGATCTTTCAGTGATAGACTTTGTCACCTGTAGAATAATTCCACTATGCATATAATAGTGAACCACTTCGATAATTTACCATTTTATTAAAAAAAAAACTACTAGAGTAAGTCAAAAAAATATAACACGGTGATTAAAGATGATACAACTTTGAATTTTTATTATTTCTTATTTATTTATAGAGATGAAATAAATTATATTCAATTTACAAAAAAAAAAAGAGATGGAGAGAGAAATTAAAACTCCCAAAAGGTACAACTTAAAAATTCAACTTTTAATGCAACCATGGGAGTGAGTTGTACACAATTATTATATCTAACGTTCAAAATTTTTGAAATGAGGAAGCAGAAAACTTGATCAAAGGGTATAGAGTTGGTGGTCTCCTCTGTACACTTTCTAGCCACCAACTATGATAACAACCCTAGTGAATCATAACTGCGAGTGCGAGTCTCTTTAGAGTTTTCCCTTTATATAAAGATGATTTTAATTTGAATAATTCTATTTCTCATCCACATCAAATATCATACCTATTTTATTTTGGAGTATTACTATATTTATAAAAAAATTATACAATTTTTTTTTTATAAATTCACGTGACTTTATTTAATTTACTGGATCTCTTTTATAATAAAAGTATTTTTATAATATGATAAATTATATCAAGTTATATTAATTTAAGATATTATTTTTGTATAATTATTTTATAACTAAATATATTTTTTTTCATTTTATTGATTTATTTTCTTATAATAAATATATAGTGTATGAATAATAAGTAAAATAACTTAATTAATTGAATAAAAAATAAAAAATAAAAAATATTTGATGTGAGATGATGAATAATATTTTTTTAAATAGTAAATACAGTTATGAAATTGTAAGTGACATATAATCATTTAAAAAAATAAATATATATAAAATTTATATAAAAAACTTAAATTTTTTTTAAAAATAATTATACAGTATTTACCACTCTAACTTTATATAACATTATTTTTAATTTAAGCTAACAGGTAAAAAAAAAAAAAAAGTTCTGATTTTGATAATGCTGTCAATAAAAAAAGGTCCCATCTGTCTACAACTTGAGACAAAGACATATGTAAAAATTTAAGATTGAGGTGGGGCCTGAAAAGGGTGGCACTGTACTATTATTGATTATAGTCAGGCTGCTAATCTGGCAGGCTTGTCTTCATCGTAGGCGATGCAATTACACCTCATTACCCTCTAACTTTTCATTTTCATATTCATTTACTTATGTTTAATGCCTAAGTACTCGGCATTACCAAGAGATTATTCACAAAGTTTTTGTCAATTTCGTCACCTCAAGATGGTCAAATAGATGACAGCATGCATAGCCGTTGTTATTGAATCTAATTACAATTCTACACCATGACTCTAAGCCATGCAACTTTCACAAAATTTTGGAGCAATATTTAGGTCTAATTTATTTTTATAAATAAGATAAAAATTAAAAATTAATTAAAATATTATTATAAAATATTTTTTAATATTAATTTTATTTTAAAATTTACAAAAATTTTACTTTGAAATTTGAAAAAATTGAATTATTTAATTTATTTTATATAAAAATTTAAAAAAATAATAATGATGAGATGAGATACGAGTATTTGTAAAAATAAACTAAACCTAAATAAGCATAGCCTTTATACAATCATATTTTAAGTTGAAAGTATTTTTATAAATTATTTTTTAAAAATGTTCTTAATTTAGAACAGAATCGTGTAAAGATAAAAGAATCGTGTATTATTATATAATAATGTATCGGATTTCTGTCTTTTCATATTACGTATTTCTAAGGACCATAACTTAATTGAATTATTTTTTGGGATGGGTCTAAGCATGCCGAACTGTATGCTTTTATCTTCCCAGAAATCCCGAAATAAGAAACAAATATGACAATATCACTTTATCGGGTCATTTTCCTTCGGGATCGCAATAAGCATCTTTAATGGGCCACGATGGCCTTGTTAGTTGGAAATTGAGAGGCAATTGAAGACTCTTAAGTTCAAATCAATGTTTAACTTTCGCAAAAAGTTGATTGAAGCTATAATAGATATGAGAACCACAGCATCATGACCGTCCAATCTACACAAAATCACTGTCAAATCGCAATATCCTAAGGTGCCTTTAAACCGGCCTTACAAATCTACCTCTATAATTAGTAATCAGTACCTCAAACGAAAAGAAAACATGTCTAGGATCGCGGCATCGACAAGGTAAAACCAGGCCCAGAAGAAGACATTGTGTCAAACAAATGGAGTTATGGCAGGAAAAATGGTTAATTGGGTTTGAAGTAAAGCAAAGAATTTCTCGTGGTTAAGGTTGTAGTATGGATTTGGCATTGTTTGGTTGGTAGGATTTGAGGGAAATCTAGGACTAGAAAATAGAAAGTATCCCCACCAAAAACGATTCAAAGTTATTAATAGGTCGTTTTCATGGCCATAATTCAATAAAATAGTGGGGACAGGAATATTCAGTTGATCCCCATGAGAGTAGCTAGGGCTGTGCCATTAGGAGAAGAAACCTCACCTTGGCAACAGTACCATCTGGCATCTTCTTCTAAAAAAATTCTCTATTTTTTTTTATTTTTATTTTCTAAGAATAATATTTCTGGAATTGTTGGATTTATTTATTTTTTAATTTTTACGTGTTAGTTTAAAATTTTGGATTTGGAGTGGGAAGATTTGATTTTGGGCTTCGGGATTTTAAAATTTGAAAAGAAACCAGGGGCCTATAATCATGCCGAGATCTGATAGGGGCCCATAATCTCTATACTTGGGCATGCATTTAATGCACAAGTGACTACATCGAAAGGATTTTTTCCCTTATAAACAGTAATATGTGAGATTTATAAACAGTAACTTATGAATAGAGTGCAATAAATACAATTTATCTCAATCATTATTTTATTTATTTTTATATTTCAGTGGAAAGGCAGGGTAGTAGGGTACTACTGTGTATCACTGTACAGCCTATTATCTGAATCTGCAGGTCGTTTTTGAGGGGAATCGTTTTTTTTTTCTTTGGGCATAATAATTGTATTGAGAAGTTCTTGGGTCTTGAATTTAAGTAATTATAATCAATTTAAACAATTGATGTCGAAAATCACTTAAAATGTATCATATAATTAGTAAGTATGATTATAACTAGCAATGATAATATTTAATTAAGATGAGATGCAAATTATTGATGGTTTTACTTTTTTTTTCTTTTTTTCTTATTATAACCATAATTACTTCATTCAAACTAGAAAACAGTTACACATTATCAACTTGATCATCATACCAAAGAATATGATCAACGAAGTTAGGGACATTTTCCCTTCCAAGCATATAATCTAACTAATTAATGTGTGGGCTAATTCATTTTCGGTTAATATGGTCAATGCAAAACTCCTAGAAATAATTCATGAACTCTTTTGCCTCTTTAAGTAAAGTTACCATTAGTTGAGAAAGTTTCATACTCAATTTGTAAAGCCTGTACCAAGAGCAATTAGTCAGACTCAACATATAACAAGTTTAGGAATTCCAAGAGGTATGCACAGCTGCAATCTCCTTAACACGTACAGTAAGTAGCTCGACTGCGGACTGCTGTAGGTTCATCAACTTTATTTTCTATAACAGTTCCTGCCATTACCCATTGCAGTTACTATCTCTTAAAAAACCAGTCCAATACCAGTCTTCCTTATCTCTGAAAACATAGCCCTATCAACATTTATAACCTTCAAAAACCCCCTTGTGGAGGTTGCCATTTACAAATTACCTTCATCATATCAGCTGCAGTTGAAGAGCTAATATCAATATAAGATCTATACAGAGACATAGTAGTACTGTTAGCTACTGCCAAAGAACTAATCAACTCCCAAAGAACTAATCAACTCCTTCTCCATTTGCATTTTTTTTTCTTTTTTTGCGCTTATACCAAATGCCCCAATTAATCCCAAACATAAGAGTAAAATCTGCTTCATTTTGCTGATGCAAAACAGTTCTCACATTTTCCGTAAAACACTTATCAGGTTGAAAATATAGTGATATTGGAGTAAACTTCTGTCATACTACTTGAATATGAGAACAAAATAATAAAGCATGGTTACTGTTTTTTATAGTCTCATTACAGAAACAACAACCCCCTTCCACAACAATTTTCCCTACAACCTCTCTATGCAAATATTTTAATTTTTCTTGGGACTTTCATTTGCCACAGCTTCTTCCAAAGCTTCTTATCTTGCATCGAACTAGGACTTTCTCCATTACTACCTGAGCTCAAAGCTTGTATCTGTAGGCACTTTTCACACTAAAACTTCCATTTGACTCCTGTGTCTAAATCCACTTATTTATATATGGAGTAAAAGACAGTCTAATCTTAAGAATTTTCTCGGCCACTATTGGATTGAAGAGAGCTCTTACATTTCCAGCCTTCCATGTTCTTGTTTCCTGACAAATAAGACTATCGACTATGGCATTTTCTTATGAGAAGCAATTAACTGATTTCCCCTTTCTTACAGTAAGAGTTCATGTCCTAAAACCCGATAATCCTTCCATATTTTGATAGATTCATCAGTTCCAACCCTCCAACGACATCCTTCAAAGAATCATTTTTTTTTTCTAAAAAATTTCTCTCCATGCATAAGAGGGATTCAATCCCAAGGTAGCTTGAAATAAAGTCCCATTAGGAAAATATTTGACTTTATAGATTCTTTTTAGCAAAGAATCTTCATTTTGTAATATTCTCCAATCCTGCTTAACCAACAAAGCTATATTGAAAAAGTGCAAGCTTCTAAAACCCATCCCACCTCTAAACTTAGAAGAACACAATTTCTACCAGCTAATTAACCAATGCATTTTCTGCTCATTATTCCTCTCCCACCAAATTCTGGCCATATATCATCCCTTCCAACTCTCTACACAGACTTATAAGCATCTTTAAACAAGACATGGCATAAGTAAGAATGGACAAAGCCACAAACTTAATGAGAACTTCTCTCCCACCTTATGATAACAACTTTTCTTTCCAACTTTGCAACCAATTACACACCCTTCTCTTAATATCAGCAAAAGCTCTAGACTTTGATCTCCTACTAGATTAGGTAAACCAAAATATTTGTCATATTGTTGAAAAGTCCTAACTCCCAACAACCTTAACAACTCCCTTTATCTATTAGCCCATCAACATTCTTAGAAAAGACCCCAACAAGTTTTTCTGTATTCACTTTTTGACCCGATTCTATGCTTCCTCATACTTCTCTAAAAGCCCTTGAATGTGTCTAGTAGCAAGAAGATCAACTTTACAAAAAATAATGCTATCATCTGCAAATAATAGATGACTCACCATAGGGCCCCTTGATACACTTTGATCCCCTTCACATGTTGTTTTCTTTCAGCATTAACAAGCCAATGTGATCCTCAGTACATAGAAAAAATAGGTAAGGGGATAATAAACGAATCATTTGATAAAAAAAAATAAAGGAAAAAACCGTACTTAACTACTTACGGTGAGTGGTGAGTGTAGGAAATTCCATGCGCGCATGTGTGCTCGTGGTTAATTAAGGTTTGAGCATTCTAGTAGTCCATATAATATGCGTAGCAGTCCAGTAGTACTTTATTCATTTAGCAAAGAAAGTTAAATGAAAATTCTATAGTGTTTTCTTTTATTCAACTTTGGGGTACTCTAGATTATATATGAAATGGGTGGTCTTATAATATATATATATATATATATTTGTTTATTGAGTATTAATATAGTATAACGCCAAAAAATTTATACAGTTAGCAATAAATTAACAGTCTTGCAAACCCATTTCATAAATCCTAGCTAGCTACATATATATATATATATATATATATGGGTAATGCTACATACAGTCGTGGAGTTACAAACGGTGTGCAATCGCTTTAGAAAAAAAGTTAACTTTTTTACGTGGATCCCATATATATTCACTTTTTTTCAAAGCGACTGCACGCCGCTTGCAACTCCATGACTGCATCTATCATTTCTATATATATATATATATATAATGATATCTTTCATATTCTAGGTGTAGAGCTTAAACATAAACTTTAGCAATCTTAATATCTAATTATCAATCCATGCAAGAAGACAAAGACTGATCAAGACTTTCTTCCCACTGCATTTTTCACATTTGCAGCCTCCACAATTTGGCTAAAATTTCCTAGCCTTCGTACATGGGAATTAGATCAGTTTGCATGAGGGTATGTAGAGACTTTCTGTACTTATCGTGTTCTTCGTTAATTACCTAGATATTCCGGTCCTCGTGAGGCTTTACATGCGCGCAGTACTACTACGTACAATGTACACGCAGTTTGTATTTATAAACAACTACTCATCGTTTCATTATTGCTTCCTCATATGTACCGATATATATATATATATATGAGTTATGTTATATACTGTCACTTTTGTATATTTTTTATATACTCCACTGATATGATTGGTCAAGATAGTTATTTTATATTAAAAAAAATTACGTAACTAATCACATTAATAAGATGTATAAAAAGTATGCAAAAGTGATTATACATAGTTTTTGTGTATATATATATATACATACTACGTAGTTTGGTGTTAATAAACTAGTCCTAATACTAATTATAATAGCACTAGTACTACTGATCCTATAGTACATTTCAAGCAGCACATAATATATATATATATATATGCTTATAACACGTTAATCCCTGATCTTATATATCAAACATTCATCATGTACTGACTAATTAGTAACCACATTACACTACTCGATGGAACATGTACTACTCCACAAAGCCTGAGGGAGTGAATTAAAGGCTTTTATATATAACGAACACACATGAGTATGGAGGACACAAATAGATACTGGCCTGTATATCGCATCAAGCAGCTAGCTATATCTCCACCATACATGTTAATTAAGTGAGATCTGTATTAATCTCCGATGATTGTTATATCAACTGACATACAATATTATTACTTATAAGCTCAAACATGTTAATTACATGTGTGTGTATTATATAATATAGTACTAGCTTGCTAGGAATACGGGAATATATAACTACGGATCAGATTAATGATGATCAGAGTTTTTCATAGTAAAATATTGAGCTTGCATTGTAGGTTTACAGATTCGATCACATGTCAAGAAATTATCTTACAAATAGCTTGAACTAGCTAGCTAGCGACATTACTGGCGCAGTACGTACACTTGTACTGTTCCTATACTAGTGCAATCAATTAAGATTCAAAGTACGGCCATACCATGTTCGGAGTTCCCAGATTGAAGACAGATTTCACTTAGAGACAAACTGCAGCCAGTTCCAAATGCAGCTACCCAGCTAGTGGTGGCAATGATGAAGACCATGTCTAGCTATATGATGGCACGACTTTTTAATAATTATTAATGTACTCCTTTTGAATGGCTGGATCTAGCTTCTGGATTAATCACGTGGACAAAACCCAAGTAGAAGCTTCATCAACATTAGTGTCTAGCAGATCATGAAGGAGGTCATGAGCTCTTGCTACCAACTCTAATACCACAATTGATGATTTCATAGAGTTCCGGCATTTCGGGTGCCAATATTGCTGCATTATTATCAGGCGCTAATTCTGTGATACTTGGATTAATAATTAGGCCAATTCTATTATCATCTAGTGGAGCTGGCGCTGATCTGATCAGGCTGAAATTCTGATGATCATCTTCTTGATTGGGATCAATTAGTACTACTGAATCATGAGGTTGAGCATGATCGTACCCTAGCGACCATGTAATACTACTGCATGAATCTGATGAGTGTGGAATTATAGTTGGAAAATGAATCCAGGTACTTGGGCCAGAGTTATTGCTCTGTTCACCATGATGCTCTAAACCAGCTTGAAGCATCGTGCAGATCGGAGGGGTAAAGTACTGTAGCTGATCTTGTTGAGATTTTAGGATCAAGTTAGGGTTCGGATCATTTAGAGGTAAGAAATTACCAGCTTCATCTGAACCAGTACTAAGATAGTACTGGTCAATGACAGGAAAGGTTTGGCCTAAAGCAGGAATTACGACGCCATGATCAGTATAACCGGACGGTAGGAGCTTCTTCTTTATGCTTGTATTCCATAAATTCTTGACCTCATTATCTGTTCTTCCAGGTAGGTGCTTGGCTATCCGAGACCACCTGTCCAAATTAAAACTTTCCCTCTTGCATGAACAACGTACCGATCATCATAAACCACGATCATGATTGCCGTGATGATGGCTAATTAATTAAAGCAATTACAAGGTAATCATGAAGAGTAAGAAAGAGAAAATCTACCTGTTACCAAGAATTCTATGGAGTTCAATGACGAGGGCTTCTTCTTGGGAAGAGAAGCTCCCGCGTTTTAAATCTGGCCTGAGATAATTTATCCATCTTAGTCTGCAGCTCTTTCCACATCTCTGCAGGCCTGCGTCATGTATGCATATATACAAAAAGAAGTGAAAAATACATGGTTGCGAATCTGGAAAAAATTTAATATGTACTAGGGTTATATAACCTGCAAAATAACTAGTAGGTCGTGTAGACAAATTCTTTTAAAAGATATGTTTTTTTGGGGGAGGGGAAAGTTATAAGAAAGGTCAAAAGGAAGAAAATTAAACACATAGAACACATGAGAGCGAGTGCAACTTAGACGAATTATGATCATCAAAAGAAATTGATCGATCGAAGTGAGCAATTAAGTTACCCGCAAGTCTCGGAACTGAGCTCCAACTACCATGGCCATTGGCAGAAATATACTTGATGAGTTTATCATCCTCTTCTGGTGACCATAGCCCCTTCTTCACCTTTTGCTTGTTGCAACATGAGTGATGTCCCATATTCCTGATCCTTTCTCAAAACTCGGGCGGTGCAAATTATTAAATAAGTGATGAACTTGGCTAGCTGAAATTTGGGTATTATCTTCAAAAACGACAGGATGGAGAAAGGGAGAATGGAAGAAAGGAGGCTAGCTCTAGCTGATCTAGACCTGAGTGCAACAAAAAGATCATGAAAATAGTGAAGAGAACACAACAGATCGACAAATGGATGATATATATACATATATATATATAGGTATTATATTGTTATTGCTTTTAATTATAATTAGTTGGTGGCCCAATTAGGGTTTGTGGCAAAGGGCTAAAAATTTGAGATCTCCCTGTATGAGCTGCATGGTTTATAATGGATCCTAAGCTCAGAGATGGGCGGCCGCTAGCTACGAGTCTCAAATTACATATATCCAGGGCGCCGGGCTGTGGGGCCTCCTATTTCGGACATTTCTCGGATCACTGATTAAGACAATTATACATTTTTGGATGTAGTGCAATTATTATGAATCGTTTGCCAAATAAACCCTGTCTACTCCTTTCAAGGAACGCAATAATCGAGGGATTTCCGGATGCATTGTTATTGCGCCGAGCCATTTATTTACCGCGTATGCATCTACAACCTAATTATAAAGACGATAAATAAATTTTTGAATATTGTATCGGTGAGTATATTGATGAGTGTATCGATTAAAGTATTAAAATAAAATATTTCTATATCGATATGGTTTCGTGTACCGTTTTGAAATAATCTTTATATAAAAACATTATATATATAAATATATATAAATAATATTTCAAATTAATAATCAATATATGAATAAATTATATATATAAATAGTCTAGTCTGAATTGGGATAAAAAATAACAAGAAATGAAAAAAATATGTATATCAAAATTCGGCACGGCCAAAATACAAGCTGGTATGATTGATACAGGCTGGTATGGCTGGTATTTAAGTCGGTATGAAATAGATAGTGTACCTGTATGGTACAGTATTTAAAACAATGCATCAAATACAATTATTGCATGAAATTTATAAGAGAAATGTTACAGACATAATAAAGAAATTAATTAAAAAAATTAAAACTGCCACAAACAAACTAACGTGACTTCACAAAAATCGCTAGATCTACTTCATAATAAAAATAATTTTACAATTTTATATACAATCAGTTTATAACATTATTTTTATACAATCTCTTTTTGACTAGATAGAGTAATGTTTCAATTTATAATGACTTATTTGGATGATCATTTGGTTGTTGTGCGAATGATTGAGGTTTCAAAAGCTTTCAAAGTTGGCAACATGTTCTCGTGTTGTGCAAAACTTACACGCTAATGATGGCAAACAAATGAAACAACGATCAAAATCACATGACAAAATTTACGTGACTCGACAATGTACCTATATCCATAAAGCTATTACAATTTTATTAATTTAGAGAAGATTACAATCACTCAATTTCAATTTACATGACTTTTTAGGGACATTTTCTCCTCACAATATGCATGCACACTTTGCAAATTTTGTTCTCACTAAAAAAGGTTGAAAATCGTACACAATAAAGTCAAAATATGACATATATATATATATATAAACGACACTAAAACTCCTAATATAACAAAAATATGCCTTCACTTGAGCTACATGTCAAGCACGCCTCAATCGAATAATCAATCGATAGTGGCTCAAGCTATGTGTCAAGCTTAGCTCAAGCGAACACTAGGATTTGTGTATCACTCAAGACAATTGTTGCACGAGACTTAAGCGAACTCACATGTTGAGATTTGCTCGGGCCTAATGTCGAGCGTACCTCGAGCAAACTCATGGGTAGAGTTTTGCTCGAGTGCTAGGTGAAGCGACAATCAAGCACTAAGTCAAGCGACAATCAAGCAAGCTTTTTGTTTTTTGATTTCTTACTCACTAACTAGTCTCCTATGCAACCCAATACATGCTCCGATGTACATTTTTTCTATTGCATGTATATAAATTTCCAAGACAATTGATTGTATATTCCAAACAAATAAACGATTTATTTGAAAAGAATTAGTGTGTACTAATATATATATATATATCTACTACTATATAAAAGTGAAATCACAACTCCAACGTAACATTTTCCTATAAAAGTAGGCTATTGTTGGTAATAATTGAAATAAAAAAATGAAATTTTAAAGTTTTATGTTTATGAAACAATAATTATATTAAAAGCAATGTTTTATTATGAATTGTTGTAATTTTTGAATTTCATTTTTTTTTTCTTGCGTAAAGATATCAACCGATTCAAAATTTCAACCAAATGCATTATTTCAACCTTTAAATTTAGATTTTAAAATAAACAACCATATAAACAGTTTGGAATCTCTCCACTATAAAATCATGTCTCTCTAGATCTCTCTCCCTCATATACTTGAAGTGTTCTTCTATTTATGGAGAGGGAATCATTTTAAAAGTAATATTTTATTATGAACTGTTGTAACTTTAAGTTTCATTTCTTTTCTTCCGTATAAAGATAGGAAAATACTAAATGTCCCGACTTTTGGGTCCCTATGGGATCCCCATTTTTTTTAGTTTCTTTTTACATGATTTTTAAATAAGTGTTTTTAAATAATGTTTATATTTTTCTACATGATTTTTTTAACATCTTAAAATATTTTTTAAAAATATAAAAAAATCACAACATTATTTAAAAACACTTATTTAAAAATCATGTAAAAACAAACTAAAAAATAAAAATAAAATCGGGAAGCAGTCGGGACCAATAAATCGGGGTACATAGCAGTGTCCATAAAGATATAAGCCGATTCAAGACTACTCAAAAGCACTATTCTAATGTTTATATTGTTTCGTCAAAATAAACTATCTTATAAACTGTTTCGAATTATATTTTTCCACTATATAATGTATCTCTGTTTAAATCTCTCTCTCATACACAAGCAGCTGCGCATTACTCGAATTATAAACTCGTATCTATATAATACCCATCCGCCATACCCAAGGAAATTAAAGACGGCAATATTAATGTCCAGTTATGTGTTTTTGTCAGGATACAATTAGTATATATGTACGCACCCTTGCAATGAATATTTATTTGAGTATTTATGACAAAAAATAATCTGCAACTATAAGGAAATTAAATATTTATGACCACATACTAATTTGCAACGTTGAAACTAAATTAATTATTTTGATAGAAAAAATCATTTTCGTAATAAATAATTAATCACAAACCAGTTACTAATTTGCAACGAAACTAAATTAATTATTTTGATAAAAAAATAATCATTTTCGTAATAAATAATTAATCACAAACAGACATTTTTTTTTAATATTTTGCTCCTCGATGTTTGTATTTTACTTTTACCAGAACAATATTCAACCTTCCTTTCCAAAGATCATGACCCTTAAACATGAGTTAAGGGATCCATTTCATTATGACCCTTAAACATGCCGTTCCTCTTTATCTAATTTACGGCAAAGTTTGTTCTTTTCCGGTTTTCTTCTGGAGTTAATTAAACATGTATTTAGAATTTAGAGGACACTTTTTTGAGTAAAGTAGTAAGATCTCATTAAACAGATCGAATAAACTGCATGCGTAGTACATGATATATAAGTCATACAAAGCTCCAAGACCAGTTGCTATAACTATTGCGCGCTTTGCTTTCATTTCGATCTACATGACTCGAACGTAACACCAATATTAAGGAATCAATTACAATATTAATGTTTTAGTAATTCTGTCTCCTGGCGGCCTCATGATCTCCCATGATCTTGTCATCTTCGCAATATTTCTCGTAAATAAAGCTATCATATATATAATTTCAACAGGAAATAGAATTAGTAGTAGCTTTTAATTAACAGTACCGATTCAACCAGATATATATATATATATATATAGTAATTAATCTATCTAATTTAGAGCGGGAAGCCCATTATAAAAAAAACTAAGTGTTTGTGATATTTTAATTGTGACTGTTTTTGCTATAAATATTTTTTTCAACATTCTTTTTTACTTTTTGTGACGAAATTTAATATCGCAAAAAATCGATTTTTTTATAGTGAGGATTATATTGGTAATTAAACAATTTTGCCCCTATTTCCGGGTAGACAGATCTTAAACAAGTTTTTTTAGTAATCTTATAAAATATGCAAACACAATTAATTAAAATTATAAATAGATACCATATGCATTAACATATGGGTCAAGAAAATAATAATTACCCTTAGTAATGTGATAAGTACATACTCTCGAATGAATATTGTAAGTTCGGTGGTTTTTCAATAACACGTGTATCATGTACAAATTAGCTTGGGTTAATTTTCACGGTGTGGTTATTGATCGTACAAGATTGCATGCACTGTGAGGGAGTAATTACGATAAGAGATAAGATGATGGACGCCCTTCAAAGTGGTGTCCGCCTGTTACTCCTCTTTCAGAGACTTAGAAAGAATTGTATTATGATCCCTTCAGTTGGATTCTAAGTCTTCCTTACTCAAACTAAATTCCTCCCATGTGAACTCGTACTATACAAAGACGATAAATTTAGTAAGTTCGTCATAGTTATCCCTGATACATTGACAGTGTGATAATCAAAAATCCTATAAATATTTAATGCTTGGTAGGGTAACATGTCACATTAAATGTGGATTGATATAAATATGCAAAGATACCTACTGATTGTTCAGAGGTAATCATATTAATAGAGATATTATTGAGAAGAAACGCCTCAATCGAATAATCAATCGAATAATCAGTGAATCGTGAAAACGTTGCACTCATATGATTGCCCCTCTTAAGTGATGTTAATTGATTTTCTTGCTGTTCATAGTTTGGTGCATCCCACGTGGGATACTCAAACCATATCCTCAACAATTTTCTCAATTGTGTATGAGACAAAACTAGGTCCCAAACGTGAAAATAGGACATAAAGTCAGCTCAAATGCATGACACGTTTGAGTCCACTTTTCATTTCAATCATTGTGTTAATGCTAGCTCAGGCATGGGCCTCTATGCACGTTTTTATTTTATTATTTTTATTTTTATATTGTACGTACATATAGGTTTAAATGTACAGATTGCTACAAATTAACTCATGAGCGAAAATGTAAGAATCACAATATTTCTCGATCGATCTTTATCCTTCCGTATCATCGATCGATGACGTTGCCTCCCGACCATGCACGGATGATTTTCTTTAGTAGGTAAAATATTACAAAGAGAAAGTAGGCACCTTTTGACAATTGATCGACCCTTGCTTTGTTTCTAAATTAGAGAATTGTTATTGGGGCCAACGGTTGAATATACTCTAACTAATGAACTGATGAATCAGGGAAAATTTAAATAAATTATTTATAATTATAATATAATAATTTATAAATTATTATATAAATTATTTTTAAAATCTTTAATCAAATGAGATTTTATTTAAAATATATAAATTAAAATTTTTAAATCTATATTTAGTAAAATAACTTAAAATGAGGCCTCAATGCAATTTTTGTACTTTCATTTAACAAAATCTTGAAATATTATTTAAAAATATAAATAATTTATTTTATTAAATATTAAATTTAATATTATGGGGCCTTGTACACACTGAAAATATAAAAATTATTTAAATTTTTATTTAATGAAATGGTTTTAATTAATTTAAAAAAAGCTAAAAAAAACTCAAATTTTTTAGGGCCTTGTATGGAGTAGGGGCCTGCAATGGCCTAAGTGGCCTTACCATTGAGCCGACTCTGTGATCATCAAGGGCGGTTCAATACCTATTGAAGCCTTAGGCAAAATTTAAATAAATTATTTATAATTATAATATAATAATTTATAAATCATTTTATCACTACAAGAAATACCATTTATCAATTGCGTCTCTATTACACAAGTGTTGTACATAATTTATTTAAGGCGTGCGTGAATAGTAGATCATATGTAGCGGCATTTGTAAAGGATTATGGAGTCGATTTTAACACCGATTAAGTGAGTATTCTCACAAGATGGCCTTATTTACGAATGAAGCCCCAAAATCACCCTCACGTTCGCCCAATACCCTCTCTCTCCTCTTCTCACCCCAATTGCAAGAAGTCGAACTCATCGTCGACTGCCACGCCATCGTCTCCTCGCTTCCAAGGTGAGTCTCTCTCCACTGTCCCTCTCTCCGTCTTCTCTTTTTTTTCGGTTCAGAAATTTCATCTCGCTTACTGATATCTCTAGATCTCTAATGCATCTCACTCAATCCGTCGAACTAGATCGCCGTCGTCCCTCTCTCTGTTGTCATTCTCTCCCTCGCACGAACACCATCGCGCTATAGCTTGTTAGAGATCTTCGAGGTTGATGATTTATGGAGGTAAAGGTTGGGTTTTCAGGGTTTCGGTGGTAAAGGGATCGAAGTGTTTGGGTTTTTAGGATTTTGGTGATAATTAATACAAGATTTGATATGAAAATTAATCATTTCTTCGCTCCTGTAATCCTAGATGCGATCCCTTTCTTTGGGTTCACTGATTTTGTTTGGATGGGTTTTATCATTTTGATAACATTTACCATGTTTGTTATATCTATCTTGTTTCTCTATTGCTGAGTTGATTTCTGTCCATTCTTATAACTATTCTTCTTCATTTGCATCTGAGTTGATGGTTTGGGATGGTTTGGGATTATGGTTTTGAAGGAGCAAAGTTTCGTGTACATCAGTGAATTTAATGTAGATTTGTCATATCTCTATTTTTTTAACAATATAGTTCATGCATTTAGAAGCTCTACATGCCTTTACCATCTATTTTATATTTCAAATTACTAAAACTTATAAAGGAATCCATTAAAAGAAAGAGAAGTGGCTGCTTGAACTGATGAGGACTAGGCCATGACAAGGTTCCCTGCTTGAACATGAATTCAAGCATCTTTTGAACAAAAGAGAACATAAATAATTTAATATAAAATATGTGTGCAAGCTGAAATATGTGTAGTGTTAGTTTGTCTTTTACAGAAATATGTGTTCCTTGTTTTTGTAGTGTTAGTTTGTGGCCTACAAAATAATTTGTTATTTTTGGGGTTTCTTATATTATTTCTTCTTGTATTAATTTTTTACCTTCTTGATGATTTTTCCATTAACTTAGTGTTATTTGTATTAGGACTTTGCTTTTGCCTTTTCTCTTTGGTGACTGTTTCATTTGCTTGCCCTGCTTATTATAGAATACTCAATTTATTATTTACTTGCTTTCTAGTTCTGATGCCAAATTAGTACACAATTATATAAAAACTCATGCTTATTTAGGTTGGTTTCCAGGTTTTTGTTATTTATTTAACTCAGGGACGATGCTGATCTCAGGGACGATGCTGATCTTAGGTAGATCTAGTTTGGTTTCAAACACAGATTATGAGTATTTTTTCCCTTCAAAATACCTCAAGCAAACATAACTATGAACTGATCTTAGGATAATGGAGAAACTATTGCTCAATAGCTTTACATTTTAAATGAATGCTTTTAGGGAATTTTTATTTTAGTTTAAGCATGCTAGATAGTGATGTTGTTATAGAATGATATTTTTATATTGTTTATATATATATATATCATGTGGAGCTCTATTTGATATTTTAATATGTTTAGTTTGCGGCACTGACATTTTGTTTAAAATAGAGTTCTTTTAATTCGTTTAGTTTTCTCATTATATTTAAATAACAATAGAGGTGAAGATTATACATAAATAATTACTTCATATATATTCATCTGAGAATAAGCATATTTTGAACTGCTTGTCATTGTATTCTCTAAGGTTTTGACTCTTCTCCTCCCCCTCCTCATCAACTATCTTTCTGTTTTAAATATGACATTTTCTTTATTGTATTCTCTAAGGGAGCACCATCTATTTTATGGAAGACTGAAGAACCTCAAAGGTTCTGCCTTAACACAAGTAACTCTTGAATAACTCTGCCTATTTCGTCAGCATAACTCTTGAATTCCTGTTTTCTTCTTCTATTTGGCTTCTGCAGGTAGTGGAAGAATCACTAAAAGGTGTCAATATTTTTAATGGTTAATATACTATAGAGCTCGTGTTTGTATTGCAGAAGTTTTGTATGATCGATTAGGAATTTTTTAGATGGTAGCTTGCAGTGCATCCCTAATCCTAAAGAGTAAAGAGGTAACTCTACTTTGATAATATATTATTTCATATTATATTATTTGCATTAGCTGCGTTTGATTTCAAGTAATCTCCACATTAGTTCTATCCTGAGTGTTGCCCAGATGACTAATACAAGAGGAGGGTGAATTGAGTTGTATTTAAAAAAAATAACAATTATAAATCAAATATATAATATAAAATATAAACAAAATATGAAATAACAATAAATATAAAGAGTAAGGGTAAGAGAGAAGCAAACTCAGTATGTTAACGAGATTCGGCCCCACTGCCTACGTCCTCGCTTCAAGCTACCCCTTGAGGATCTCCAAATCCACTATTCAATCTCCTTTAGGTGGAGATAAAAACCTATTACACCTTTGAGCAGCACCGCTCCAAAGAATCCGTGTAGAACACCCTCTACACTTCCAATCACCTCACACTTGGTGATTTAACTATTCTCCGTATAGAACACCTTCTACACACACAAGGGTTATACGCACCCTCTTACAAATACAAGAGTTGATAGTGGGTAGACTATCAAAATACACTCCTCAATGAGTGAAATAAAAAATAATACAGCACAAACTATATCTCTCAAAATAAACAAGGGTTAAGGCTCAATGCTTAGAGAAAAGAGAATGAAAACTTTGAATGAATGTTGTATGCTCTTGGTGTTGTAAATGTGAAGCTCTCAAATGATCTATTTATAGGCATATGAGATTTCATATTCAAATTTAAAAAAATTCACATGTCAAAGATATCATCATTCACTTTTCAAAAATTTTAAATAAAATATTTTTACTTTTTGCATGTGACAAAATGAGCACACTTTACTTTTAAAAAATTTCAAATTTAATCTTTTACTTTTTGCATATGACAAAAGGAGCACACTTTACTTTTCAAAATTTTCAAACAAAGATATCTATATTTTGCATAAGTCAAGAAAAGCATCCATCACTTTTGTAAATATTCAAATAAAACATGCACATGTGAAAGATGACAATCAATCATCTTAATATTTTCAAAATTCAAACCTTTAATCATGTCATGCACATGTGAAAGATGACAACCAAGCATCTTAATATTTTCAAAATTCAAATATTTAATCACGTCATGCACATGTGAAAGATGACAATCAATCATCTTTCAAAATTTTCAAAATTCAAACATTTAATCATGTCATGCACATATGAAAGATGACAATCAATCATCTTTCAAAAATTTCAAATTTAATTTTCAAAATATTCATACACATGTGGAAAATATATTTTAATGCTTTATGATAAAATATTAATTTTGAGCCTTAATCCTAATTTCGAATTTTGAAGAGATTTACAAAATTACTCTATTTAATGTGAACTTGTTCTCTTCTTGCTCATGCTTACTTCCTTGATGTGCTTGATTCTATTGTGTGGACAACTTGAGCTTGAAACTCCTTTATTTTTTGAATTCATTTATTATCATTAAAATCCATGTGTAGATTTACATGAAACTTGAAACCTTGAGTTCAACAATCTCCCCCTTTTTGATGATGACAAATACTTGATAGAACCTGAAACATGTATTAATACTTAAGCTCCCCCTGAGAATGTGCGTTAGTTTTTCAAGCAAAAATATAAATATAATTCCAAGCATATATAACAAGTTTAGTAATTTAAACAATGTTAATGCTCTAGTCTAAAACTTCTCCCCCTTTTGCCATCATTAAAAAGGAATCATAATTAGCTCAATAAGATATATTCCTACAATAACCAATAGACAAATAAAACGCTGCGTTAGTAGAGACTGTAGAAGTTAGAACCACCCGTGTCCGACAAAACCTGCAAAGATTGAAGCTGAATTTTATCATCTTGGTATGGAAGAAAATTTAAATCCGCTTGATGTTATTGACGAATTAGATGTTCCAGAGATTTGAAGTTGAATAATTAAAATTATTCGTGTCCGACAAAGACAGCAAAAACTGTAGGCCTAGCTCTGGCAATGCGGTGCGGATCCATGCATGTCCGACAAAACCTGCAAATGTTGGAAGTCTAACTCTGACAATTCAGTGCGGAGCCACGCGTATCTGACAAAACCTGCAAAGGTTGGAGGCCTAGCTCTAGCAGTCGGTGCGAAAGCAGATTTAAATCCGCGTGATATTGTTGAAAAATTAAATATTATCGAGATTTGAAAGTTGTTGTTTAAAAAATCGTTTTCACCTGTCAAATACTCAAATAAATTTTCACTCCATTCATTGATCCAGTTTCTGTTTATTCAAAACGATAGAATGGCGGAAAAAATTTCGTCTGATAATCTTCCGGATTTGAATCAGGAACCGTCTCAACCAGTCATTTTATCTCATGAGGTTGTCAACACCATGATAGAAGCAGAAATGCATTTTTCAAATAGAACTGATTCTGAGGTTGTTGCAGCATCAAGAACTCTCAGTGCTCAATATGCTGCCTCTGTTACGACCATGTCTCGGAGATTAAATGCGATGGCAAATGAGGTTGATCGACTTAACAATCAAATATCTGTTTTGCATCAAAAGCTTGCAAATAAAGGCAGAAAGAATAAGAGGTTAAAGCAAGAAAATAAAGATTTGACGGAATTAGCTCGTGTTTTGAAACTTCAAATAGAGGAATCGGAACGAGTAAGAGTTCAAGCACAAAGTCAACATCAGCAGATAATGGCAGCGTTTCACGAGAGAAACAGGGACAATTATAATTAATCTTTCTAGTTTAGTTCGGTAACTTTTGACAATATGCATCCGGCATATCTTGTAAGCTTGACTAAGTAAGATTTGAGGAGATGACAGTTTGTCTTCTACTTATTTCCATCTTTATAAAAGTAATCCTTAGCTTTATCTAATCCGCATCAAATCTTCTTTTCATTGTTGTAGTTCATCTTCATTCTCACTTTACAAAATCTTAATGGCTCATCAATTCTCCTTCAGTACTTCTCGTGATCAATCTATTTCTGCATCTGTCGTAAGTGCCATGAAGCAGCAAAACACTGATTTGGCTAATAAATCAGATCATGATGCCATTTACGAGCTTGTGGGTCTCGAGACTCGATACTCATCTTCCATTGTTGCTTTTTCCGCTCGGTTGCAGTCCAAAACCCGCGAGATAGAGAAGCTTAATAAGAAGATCGATATTTTTCAACGACTTGTTCAAGAGTCTAACAAAAAAATAGTAGACTTAAAACAACAGAATAAGGATTTAAAATCATTACTTGCCTCTACATTTTGATTGCCTAATCCTTTAGACAAGGATGACATGATGATTTATGAGGAGCAAATGCATTTGAATGATGAGGTTAAACGTCTCAAGTTTCTGTAGGCCATTTGAGATAATGGAATAAAAGTATCTAGCAGATATTCATGGCATGCATAATTCCTATTTATCTTTTAATCATGCATAGTTTATTTTCTGGTAGGGTTTTGTGAAAATTTCTGCCAATTGATCATGTGTACAAGTGAATTCTAATACAATATCGCTCCTCTGCACATGATCTCTAAGAAAATGATATCTAATTTCAATATGTTTGGTCTGAGAATGTTATATTGGATTCTTCGAAAAAATTATAGCACTTATATTTATTACATTTGATTTGAATGTGATTGTACATAAGTTTAAAATCCTCAAGTTGTTGTTTCATGTAAAGAACTTGAGCACAACAACTGCCTACAGCAACATACTCTGCCTCAGTAATAGATAATGCAACAGAATTTTCTTTTTACTAAATCATGAAACAAGTGCATGACCTAAGAAATGACATGTTCTACTAAAACTTTTTCGATCATCTTTGCAACCAGTATAATCGGTACCCGAATAACTAATAAGATCGAAAGAATTGTGTTTACAATACCATAACTCTAAGTCAATGGTACTAGCAAAATATCTAAAAATTCGCTTGACTGCAATCAAATGAGATTGTTTTGGAAATGATTGAAAACGTGCACATAAACATACACTGAACATAATATCAGGTCTACTAGTTATAAAATATAATAAATTACTAATCATACCTCGATATACATTTGAGTCAACTGGCTTACTGCTTTCATCTTTATCAAGTTTAGTGGTTGGATTCATTGATGTTCCAATTACCTTCGCACGTTCCATCTCAAATTTTGAGTAACTCTTTGATATATTTTGACTGATTAATAAATGTTCTACTTTTTGCTTGCTTGATTTGCAATCCGAGAAAGAAATTAAGTTCTCCCATCATGCTCATTTCAAATTCTTCCTGCATATTCTTAACAAAATCTTGACACATATTCTTAACAAACTCTTTGATATATTCGGATTGCTTGATTTGCAATCCGAATAACTAATAAGATCGAAAGAATTGTGTTTACGATACCATAACTCTAAGTCAATGGTACTAGCAAAATATCTAAAAATTCGCTTGACCGCAATCAAATAAGATTGTTTTGGAAATGATTGAAAACGTGCACATAAACATACACTGAACATAATATCAGGTCTACTAGTTATAAAATATAATAAATTACTAATCATACCTCGATATACATTTGAGTCAACTGGCTTACTGCTTTCATCTTTATCAAGTTTAGTGGTTGGATTCATTGATGTTCCAATTACCTTCGCACGTTCCATCTCAAATTTTGAGTAACTCTTTGATATATTTTGACTGATTAATAAATGTTCTACTTTTTACTTGCTTGATTTGCAATCCGAGAAAGAAATTAAGTTCTCCCATCATGCTCATTTCAAATTCTTCCTGCATATTCTTAACAAAATCTTGACACATATTTATTAGTAGCACCAAATATTATATCATTTACATAAATTTGAATTAGAAGAATATCATTCTATTCATATTTGATGAAAAGAGTTATATCGATTTTTCCTCTTGAAAAACATTTTTCAATAATAAAAAAAAACTATTTAAGAAAACACTTTTAACATCCATTTAAAAAAGTTTGAAATCTTTATAACAAGCATATATAAGTAGCATTCGAATAACTTCTAATCTTGCAACTGGTGCATATGTCTCATCATAATCGATTCCTTCTTCTTGATTGAAACCTTGGGCCACAAGTCGAACCTTATTTCTAGTAATGACTCCGGACTCTTCTTTCTTGTTTCTAAAAACCCATTTTGTTCCAATAATAGTATGATTTTTGAGTTTAGGAACAAGTGTTCAAACATCATTTCTTTCAAATTGATTAAACTTTTCTTACATAGCTAGAATATAAGATTCATCAAGAAGTGCTTCATCAATATTTTTAGGTTCAATCTGAGATAGAAAAGCAGTATGACTGTAAATATTTCTAAGAGATGATCGAGTACTTACACCTCGTGAAAGTTCTCCTAGAATTTATTCCGCTGGATGATCTTTCACATGTTTCCACTATTTGGTTGCATCTTGTACTAAGTCTTGATGATCTTTCCTTCTATTTCCAAGATCTTTCATTTTGAATTGTCTCCAAATATCACATATCCTTTTTCTTTAAAAGTGAAGTCAATAAATTTAGTTTTGTCTTCTGTCACGTATCTTGAGCATCCGTTGTCTAAAAATCATTTATTTTTACCTGTAGAATAATTCATGCATACCTGCAAAAGCAATTAAAAACAATTCCTAGTACTCAAGTTCTTTTGGTCCTTTATTTATTAGTATTAGAAGAAATAAGATGTTTAGGTACCCATATGGCCCTAATAGTCATTGTATGTTTTCTTCTAATAGGACAAGTAAGATAATTATGACCATTTCTATTACAAAAATTACAAATAGCATGTGACATATATGAAAAACTTGAGTGATTATAATAGTATCCTTCTTTAACAAAATTATTTTTGTGAAAAAAATTTTGAATATTGGATTTTGATATAGAAGGATTATCAAAGAAATTTTTATAAGGTTTATATTTTTGTTTTGGCATATATCCCAAACCTGCCTTGTCAAAAACACATATTTGACTACCAAGAAGTTTTTCAAAATTTCTTTTTCCATTCGTAAAGTTTTCAATAATATTTTCTAAATCAGTTTTCTTTTTCTTCAACTCAAGATTTTCATCTTTCAAAATAATACTTTCTTTTCTTAAAATATCAATTTTGTTTGTTAAAGAAGAATTTTTCTTTTTCAAAGCAGTATACTTGATACCCAGTTTTTCAAATTTCTCATATACCTCTCTAAAACATTTTGCAATTTTTCATATGAAAAATCTTCAATATTATCAAAATTTGTTACCTCAATGTCATCTTTAGTCATAAGACAAAGATTTGCTGATTATCCATTGCTTGCTTCACTATCTGAACTACTTGAATCATCATCCCATGTAGCATTCATTGCTTTTTTGTCTTTGTTTCGATCTTTCTTTAGCAGAGGACAATCTGACTTGATATGACTAGGCTTATTGCATTTATAACAAATTAAAGTGTCATTTTTACCTGAATATTTTTTGGAAAACTTTTTGAAAGATTTCCTTGGAGGAGTTTTATTTTTCTTTAAGAATCTCTGAATTCTTCTTATTATCATCGCAATTTCTTCATCTTTGTCGTCATTTTCCTCATCTTCATCACTTTCACTTTCATATGGAACAGCTTTAAGTGCCAAGTTCTTCTTTGGCTTTCCTTCTTCTTCTCCTCTTTTCAATGTGTACTCATGGGTGATAAGTGACTCGATGAGTTCATTCACTTCGAGCTTCTTGAGGTCTCTAGCTTCAAGAATCGCTGTCACTTTTGATTCCCAACGTTTTGGTAGAGAGTTGAGAATTTTTCTTACTATCTCCACTTTGGAATAAACTTTGTCAAGAGCTGTCAAGCTGTTTATGATGTTAGTAAAACGAGTGTACATACTAGAAATAGATTCATCATCATTCATCTTAAATATTTCATATTTATGAGTAAGAATATAAATTTTTGATTTCTTGACTTGAGAAGTTACTTGAGACATTTGGACAGGGAGATACCATACAAAACATAGCTTGGACTAAATAATTATAGAGTTAAACTGCATCACCATTCCCTCGCTTGCCCTGTGAATTCTTTTTGCATAATTGATATTTGATATGTTTTAAACTTTTGGCATGCCAATATTTATGATCATTAGTACTTTCAGAAATATGCTAGGTACTTGGATGTTGTTAGAAGGCTATAACTGCAGAATCATGGTTCAGATGTTCTTTTATGTATGATGGGGTGAAAAAATAACCCACTGATGTAGAAATATTTATTGTTAGATGAATGGTATGGGGCTATTAGGTGAGCATACTGATGCATGTGTATACTGATGCCTTAAAAAAATGTTGACGTTGTAGCCATTACCTTTGCCATAGAAGTCCTGTTGTGCCTCCTAGAATAAGTAGAGTGAAAATCTGAGTTTTGCTAGGAATCAAGAATTAAATTCATTCAAAAAATAGAAAAAAGATGGAGAGTTTAGAAATTCTATTTTATGTATCCTGCATGTGTATATGCTTTAACAGTTTTGGTTTTGCTTGTCCATACTAGAATTTGAGAACTTGATTATTCCATCAGATTATTTCTTGGCTACTTTTAGGACATCATTCAATTAAGTTATTGGAATTTTCTTATTATTGTTCTAATTTCTTGGATTGACAGTATTATTATTATTATTTTATTGACATATACATATTTATATATGCTTCCCTTGATGGTTCTGGCTGTCATGAGCAGAACACATTAACACATCTTCTTCTTGGATTTTTTTAATAGAATTGGTTTGAACTCAATTTTAAGGTTCTAGTTGATGTTAGTGAATCCTTGCACGCTGTGAAGTTATTGGGTAGACATATATCTTTCATTTTTGGACAAGTGGGGTAGGCAGATATTTGATAAAAGAGTAGTGGTCTCACTTCACTTACTTGTTTCATTTATTATTATTCTGAGACTGAACAAAGGAAATGAAGGTGTGAGGCTTCAAGCTACAGGTTTGGGGCCTCCAATTTCCTTGTACATAATAGACTAGTTTCAAGTTTGAAGATCCCTAAATATGGTGTTTTCCAGCTTTGAAACATAAGGTTCTGCAGCTTGAAGATTCTAGATTTGCATATATGCATCTTACTTAAGTCATAAACCCTTAAAACTTTATTTGTCATGACTCATATTCCCTAGTAATTAGTCTTTTTTTTTTGGATGTTTTGCAGTCATTATTTCAAATAAAGATTAGTTATTACAGAAGAGTAATTATAATACATTTTAATAAAATACTAGTGAAATTAGTGAAACTAGTATTTTTTTTTGTAAACTCGCTGCAAATAGGCTTATTCCAATCAGCTTAACCATGGTTAGAAACTATTTCTGGCGCTATTAAATCTTTTTGCGGCGACCACACTTCGCCACATAAAACCTAATAACATCCCCATTTTGCCGCCAGAGTCTTTTACCTCTTGAATTAAGCGGAGTTTTCGCCGGCGCCACAAAAACGTCGCTAAAAGACTATTTGTGACAATTTTAAGGTTTTTTGCGGCGAATGTCAGTCGCTGCAAAAAGCCTTATTTCTTGTAGTGTATATATAGAATATTTTTAAAATCTTTAATCAAATGAGATTTTATTTAAAATATATAAATTAGGTTTTTTAAATTTATATTTAGTAAAATAACTTAAAATGAGGCCTTGATGTAAATTTTGTTTATCTAGCAAAATCTTAAAATATTATTTAAAAATATAGATAATTTATTTTATTAAATATTAAATTTAATATTACGGGGCCTTGTACAAATTGAAAATATAAAAATTATTTAAATTTTTATTTAATGAAATAGTTTTAATTAATTTAAAAAAAGTTTAAAAAAAACTCACTTTTTTTGGAGGTCTTGTATAGAGTAGAGGCTTTAGGCAAAAGTCTAAGTGGCCTTACCATTAAACCGGCTCTGTGATCAATCATACATGCATAAACACGTGACAATTATAACTTTTAAATTATATAATTTTTTTAAATGATCATGATCTAATTATATAATAGACTGAAGAAAATGAGAGCTTTAGATAGGTTTAAACTTCAGGGATCAAGCAGGTTGCATGCATGCTAGCTGCATGCTCAGTTTGGCCAGCCAAATTCCCCCTTTACTCAGCTAGGGGTAAGCACCAACTTAGTTAAAGTGAAATTCTCCTAAATCTGAATTTGATTCCGATTTTGATTTGTTGGTGTTTTAATTCGAATTCTGACACTGATTTTGACTTATATGTAGGCTCTGATTCAACTCCACAATATCTCAGACAAGGATTTGGGCTTTCAGCTTTGGATATATTATTTTTTTAACCTTCATATTTAGTTCATTTAAAAAATTATGGGTTTTCAATTTTTACACAAAGTTAAAAACTAAAACTAAATCATTCATTGCTAATTTATTTATATACTAATTTTTAACTTATTTATATACTAGATCCATATTATAGTGTCTAATTACATGTTATACTATTACATATTATTTTTAGTGCCTAATTACATGTTATAATATTACATGTTGTCAAATGGAAAAGGGATTGTATACAGTGAGGTCAAATGTGGTCTTTCGCAGCCTTCATCTTCCTCGTTGTCCCTCTCTTCCACTGCCACCATCTCAGCCCGATGCTGCCGACCAACGGGGTTCCTCTTTTCCAATAATTTTTCTGCTTTTTCATCCCCTCTCCCATCGGAACAATATTTCTTAGTCATGTGCATCTTGTCATGTGTTTTGCACATAGATGATGTTGGATTATGCATCTTGCACATAGACGATGCTAGGTTATGCATTTTGCACAATATTTTTATTGAATCCAAGGTTTCAAATTTCGTATTTACATGTGGATTTTATGATAACAAATAAATTCAAGTCTCAAATTAAAATTATTTACGCAATAGAGCGAAGCGCACATCAAGTATAAAAGAACAAGTCTACAAATGAAACTCATAGATTATTTTTGTACATCTCTTGATAAAATTCGAAATTGGATTAAGACTCCAAATTACTTTTTTTTCCTCATAAAATATCAAATTATTTTTTCACATATGCAAGACATATTTGAATGTTTTAGTTTTGAAAATTATGTTTTTCACATGTGCATAACATCATCAAATAATATAATTTCGAAAATTATATTTTTTATATAAAAATTTGAATTTGTAAAATGATTGATTATCATATTTGACATGTGCATATTTTGTTTGAAAGTCTTGAAAGGTGGTTGTGTGTTTTTTTTACAAATGCAAAATGTAGATGATTTTATTTGAAAATCTTAAAGGGCGGTTATGTGTTTTTTTGACATATGCAAAAAGAAAATTATTTGGTTTGAAAAATAAATCATGCTCATTTTGTCACGTATGAAAAGTAAAAAATTAAGTTTAATTTCTTTGAAAAATGAATGGAGTTGTCTTTGACAAATGCAAAAATGAAATGCTTTTATTTGAATTTTTTGAAAAGTAAATAGTGCTCTTATTTGACATGCAAATCTTTTCAAATTTGAAATTGAAGACTCATTTGTCTATAAATAGCTCACTTGAGTTTTACAAAAATCACAATAAGAGCTTACACATCTATTGTTAAGTTTTGCATCATTCTTTCAAAACTCTGATTCTTTCTTTTATAAAGTTTTGAGTCTTAATTCTTGTTCTTTTTTAGAAATATATAGGTTGTGCTGTATTGTTTCTATCTCATCAATTGAGGAGTGTACTTTGATAGTTTACATACTATCAACTCTTGTATCAGTAAGAGGGTGGATATAATCCTTGTGTGTGTACATAAGGAATAGTTGAATCACCAAGTGTGAGGTGATTAGAAGTATAGAGGGTGTTCTACACGAATTTTTTAGAGCGGTGCTGCTCAAAAGTGTAATAGGTTTCTATCTCCACCTAAAGAATATTGAATAGTGAATTTGAGATTCTCAAGAAGTAGCTTGAGGCGAAGACGTAGGCAGTGGGGTTGAACCTCGTAAAAATACTGAGTTTGCTTCATCTTACCCTATTCTTTACATTTCTTGCTGCTTTATATTCTATTTATATTTTATATTGTGTATTTGATTTATAAGTGTTAATTTTTATAATATAACTCAATTAATCCCCCTCTTGTGTTAATCATCTGGGCAACAATTTTTACATATATTCGTCATTCTTGCTTGTGGTTACGCTTTGGGTTAATTGCCGTCAAGGATGAGTGTTGAAGAGGAGAGGGAGAGTTCGATGTCGAATCGGAGAGAGGGAGGGTGAGGTATTGTTAGATGTCGAAGAGGAGATGGAGGTTACAGATGAGTCTCTAATACTCGGGCATATCAATTGAGTGTATCAAAGTGCAGGATAAAAATAAGTAATTAGCTGCTTATGTGGTGATGGACTATTGAAAGGCTGCTTTTCTCAAAAAATTAGCCGGACCGATCCACAATATTTTTATTTATATATATAAAGTTAAAGTTCAATTTGCATCAGGGAAAAAGATGATGATTTTGCTATTAATTCCATGGAAATGGGCAATTTACGAGCTGCTTTTGGTCCGATCACGTCCTCGCTCCCAACAAGTGGGCATTTATAGGGAGATCAGTACGTACCATACTTTCCGGCTTACCCCAATAGCGGAGACCAAACGAGGATAAGGTTTTAATAATAGTGGGTCATGATTTCCTACTTCTCAATTTCTTTGTTCCTAATTCGTCTAAGTCAACCACTAGTACCAGAGATGTATCATATATATAATTAGTTTAATGAAATATCAATACTCATGGTATGTGGGTAATGTCGGTCCCAATCAGCTAGTATTTCATGTCCACAAATGAACATTGTCTACCACTCTAATTTATCGCAATTAATGCATATTAGTACAACTTAATTGGAGAAAAAATAACGATGTGTGAGGTCTATGTATTATATATCTAAATCTCGTATAAAAATTATAATATTAAATGCAGCAGAGTTTCCATGATATGTCTCTTTCAATTGTTTGCCTACATGATGTTCACTAAGACCAGAGGTTTAAATAACGAGTAGAGATGATTTGAAGTGAGATAAAACTTAAATTTTAAATAAAATATTATTTTTAATTTTTAATTTATCGCCATCTAATCTAGTCACTCCACACTAAGCTCTTTAAATGTTTACCAATAAATTAAATAAGAGCGCGCGTGCATGCTGAGTGAATTACTTGCAATTTATAACGAAGCTTTAAAAAACAACAATTGTTTGTGTTAGATTGAAGAGACCCAAAAATGGATCATCTGATCCTTAGGGTTGAGATGAGGTTGTTGAGGGGTTCGTGTCAGTTGGTACGATACAGGACCAAAATTGTCACTTTGCTTAATTGAACTGAAGCAAGAAAACTGTTCCCAGCGGAATATTTCGAGGATTGAGCTCTATAACAGCGTTAGTAGAGATCGGCAAATCAAGAGTACGTATCATAATTAAAAAATTTATCGATGTTCGTCGGAAAAAGGACCGAGATTAGAGTATAAATTAGTGTGTGTGTGTGTATAATATAATGTCATCCCATTCAAATTAAAATATAAAGAACTGCTAGAGCCATCAAGGATTTCTACTAATTGTGTAAAACTTTATTTTTTTTTCTTTTATTTTTAAAGTATTCTTGGTTTTATATTTTTCTAAAATAAAATACAAAAAGTAAAAAATATAATATTAAAATATAAACAATTAACACAACTGATCTTTAAAACAAATCAGTTATTTTCTACCGAAAAAATGTAGATCATAGACTAGTACTAGCTAAGGTCTTGTTTTGTTACATATTAGATGAGATAAGATGAGATAAAATTACAATAAAAATTTACAAAAAATATTATTAGAACATGAATTTTTAATATAGTTTTTTTAAATAAATTATTTATTATATTTATATAAAAATTTAAAAACTTTTAACAATTAAATAGAATAAAATGAAATGAATTTATTACCAAAGTAGACCTAAACATTTTTATAAAAATATAAGAATATTTACGGTTGATGGACGTACAAATCATATGATCAGTACAAATAATAAGATAGCTAGGATTGGAAAAAAATCAGTTAATATTGTTCTATTTTACTATTATTATAAGAAAATTATTTATTTATGGTTGATTAATTTAAATAAAATATTATTGATAATTAAAATTAATTGTAAATAATTTTTTTATTATAATTAATTAATTACAAAAATATTTTTTTTTATGACAGGTGATCATTGGTTTGTTTGGAAATCTTGGTGACCTAGGACTGGAATAAGATCAGTTAACGATCCCATCTTGACAGGTGATCATTGGTTTGTTCGGAAATCGTGGTGTGAGCTCATGAATTTTTCTTATTATTATTCATTATCTTTTCAGTTACCATAATTATTTCAATATATATGTACTGATGTTGTATATATAATGATTTGAGTGGTGAAAAATAACCAATTCTTCTATGATAAGTTAAGGAACGATAAAATGATGATAATTAAAAATACGATAACATTTCTCTAAATAGTATAACTTACGTATATATTATATCGTCGTGTAGCTGAATATTAAAAAGTACTAATTTTTGCAGATCTTGTATAAGCTTTCGTTTGAAAAAAAAATCGCCAGCTTAAAAAAAAAATTAGAATGAAATATTTAATTTTTTTTCAAAAACTTTGGATGAAGTTTATACCTAATTCTAAACACTTATCGCACATTATTAATTCTCAAGAATTGGTAAGATGATGCATATAATATAAGATCAACCTCGTAATTATATTGGGTGTCGTCATGTCGCGGCCAGCGCATATATACATATATATATATATATATAGAGAGAGAGAGAGAGAGAGACTCACACACACACTATTCTCAATATACGCTGGCTGAGCTTCTCTATATAATAATATATCAAAAATTTTATGTACATAATTTTCATATAATATTTTTTGTGCACTTCCATTTGTTTTTATAATAAAATAATTACTCTAGTAAATTATATTAATATATTGTATAAAAAATATGTAAAAATAATTGTAGAGAGAGAGAGAGAGCGCGCGCGCGCTTTTCGGTACTTGCCAAACTTTGAAGCATTGAGCCCAATTTTGGGCCCATGGATGGTGGGTTGCACAAGACAGGACTGGCCTATCAAGTAATTGCAATATATCAACCCTGGAATTAATATTACAGGCCTATAAGTCGCGTGATATGTGAATTATTGTGTATATATTATATATGAAGAGATCTCTTGAGTGACAAAGTTTTATAGTAGGAAACTTCAAAATGATTTATAAGATAATTTATTTTGATCAAATAATATAAATGTTAACATAGTGCATTTGAGTAGAATTTTAAATCAATTTATATATTTTTATGTAAGAAAAGAAATAAAACTTAAAAGTTATTACAGTTCACAATGAAATATTACTTCTAACAAAATTACTACTCTATAAACATAATATTTTAAGTGTATTGAGGAAGAGAGATCTAGAGAGATAAGATTTTATAGTAGACAAATCCCAAATGGTTTATATAAGGATAATTTATTTTGACGAAACAACATAAATATTGAAATAATATCTTTATGCGGAATTTTGAATTAGTTTAAATTTTTATATGTAAGAAAAGAAATAAAACTTAAAAGATTTACAACCAACTAAGCCACAGTCTTCAGTAATATACAGAGAATACTTTCTCTGACAAAGGTGAATTCCCATAGCAGACTTGGCTGCTTCAAGGCCTAAGAAATAGTTCAAAGGACCTAGGTCTTTCAATTTAAAATGGCTATTCAGATATGACTTCAAGGCTTTTACAACAGTAGCATCATTACTCAAGACTAAAATATCATCTACATACACAAGAAGATAGATAAATGAAGTACCCTCTTGCTTGCTGAAAAATGAATAGTCTGGTTTTGATTGAGTAAATCCATTAAGCAGCAAAGTCAATGAGAATTTTGCAAACCATTGTCTTAATGCTTATTTCAAGCCATACAAGAATTTCTTAAGTTTGCATACAAGTTTTGACTCTCCCTTGCTGTCAAAACTAGAGGGCAATGGCATGTAAATCTCTTCTTGAAGCTCACCATTCAAGAAGACTTGGTTTACATCTAGTTGAAAAATTGGCCACTGTTTAGCAGCATTGATTGAAGGAAAAATCTTATAGTAGTGAGTTTGGCTATTGAATTAAAAGTCTTATAGTAGTCATGTTCTTCTAATTGGGTGTATCTTTTGGCTACTAACCAAGCCTTGCATCTTTCCACACTCCCATCAGATTTTAGCTTCAATTCGTACATCTATTTACAACCAACTGGGTGTTTACCAAGAAGTAAAGGGACTAAATCCTAAGTGCCATTCTATTTTAAGACTAAGATTTCAGCTTGCATAACTTCTCTTCATTTAAGATACTTGACAGCTTGACAATAGGATTTAGGCTCAAAGAGTACAGGTAGTGAGAACAAAATATTTATGAGATGAAGACAATTTATCGTATGTCAAGTACCTGCTGTTTGGGTGAGAAATATGTGAGAAGGCAAGATCAGCAACCTATTGACAGTGATATGAATGAAGGTATGAAGAGGGTTTCAAGTCCTAGTTGACCTTCTAAGAGAAGGGGATGGGGGAGCTAGTAAAGGATTGTAATTAATATTACTGATCTCAATTTGTGAAAGAGTAGCAATATTAAAATCAGAATTAGGAGTAGGATTGGGTGGAGGACCAAAAGAAGAATTTTGAGTATTATATGGAAATAGAAAATTTGTAGCACAGGATGGTATTGAAGAACAATATTCAAAAGGAAATACTTCTTTATGGAACACTACATCTCTAGAGATATTGCAAGTCTGAGTTTCTAAGTTTAACAACTTGTAACCCTTAACACCCAAAGGATAACCTAGATAAAACAGATTTTACAACTTTAGGAGAGAATTTAGAACGAGCATGAGAGAGTGTTGAACTAAAACATAAACATCCAAACATCCTAAGATGAGTATAAGATGGTATTTTGTGATACAAAAGCTCATAAGGAGTCTTATTCAAAAGAATAGGACTCAAAATTCTATTAATCAAATAAACAGAAATAAGGATGCTATCTCCCCAATAATAAATAGGAAGTTTAGCATGAAAGATAAGAGATCTTGCCACATTAAAGATATGCTGGTGTTTATGCTCCACAACAGAATTTTTTTGTGGAGTTGCAACACAACTCAGCTGGTGGAAAACTCTTTTAAAAGCAATATATATAAGCAAATTCAAGATGATTATTGGACTTAAGTGCTTTGATTTTGAGATTAAATTGTGTTTCAACATGAAGATAGAAAGATTGTAGCAAAGATACAACTTCAGATTTAGATTTCATTAGATATGCCCATGTAGCCTGAGAATAGTCATCTACTATGGTGAGAAAATATCTAAAACTATCATAAGTAGAAGCTATCATTGGTCCCCAAATATCACAATGTATCAAATCAAATGATGCATTACATTTATGATTACCAATAGGAAAAGACAATCGCTTATGTTTTGCAATTAGACAAGTGGAACAAGTATCCAATTAGGAATGCAAACTAGGAAAAAACTGTTGTAAAGAATGCAGTTTAGAAAAAGATGGATGACCTAATCTAAAGTGCCATAGAGTTACATTAGATTGAATTGAAAAACAGTATGTATGAGTAAAAGATTCCCTGAAAATAGTATATGGCTAAGGAAAAGTCAATCTGTAAAGACCATCTTGTATTTCAACCATCCCAATCATCTTCGAGGTTACTAGGTCTTGCAAGAAACAATGGTGATGTTTAAGAATCAAACAACATTGTGATATTTGAGTAATTTTGCTGACTGACAAGAGATTGAAAGTAAAACTAGGTACACATAAAACATTGGTGAGAATAAGAAAGGAACTTAAAACAACATCACCAATATGTGTAATCTAAGTAAATGTACCACTAGGTAATTTGACTGAATGAGAGACAATAGTAAGCTTGCTGGTATAGAAACATGGAGGATAAACCATATGTTCTGATGCACCACTGTCAATTATCCAAAAATTCAAGTGAATTGAATTAAAAGAGGCACAAACAGAGTTAGATTTACTTGGAAAATTAGGAATTAAAGTCATGTTCACTAATGGAGGTGTAGAGGAAGCAGCCGGTTTGGGTAAGGCTAGTAATTGTTGACATTAATCCACAGTAAGTGGCAAGGAAGACAGATCAGTGTTCTTAACAATATTGGTAGAGGCATTGACACCTTTAGTCTTATCTCAAAATTTATAGTTAGGAGGATATTCATGGATTTTGTAGCACTTGTCAACTGTATGACATAAAATGCCACAGTGACTACGGGTGACCTTGCTACGGGTAGAAGGTTTGAAATTCCTAACTACAATATCTGGCTTGGCAGCTAAAACAACAAACTCAACAGGTATAGAAGGAGTATGCCTCTGGCTAACTAGCATTTGGCGCTCTTCTTGTATAACAAGACTAAAAGCTTTGTTAGAAGATGGCAGATGTTCCATCATTAGGATTTGGCCTCTCACAACATCAAATGCATCAGTAAGCCTTATGAGAAATGTCATCACATAACTCTGGTGATGATATGTAGCAAAGGTTTTGGATGAATTACATGTATATCCTCAACAAATGCATACTGGTGGCTGGAAATTTAACATTTTGTCCCAAAGCACCTTCAATTAAGTGAAGTCAATACTTACATCGCTTTGATCTTGTCGTAGGACAGAGATGGCAGTCTGCAACTCAAAAACACGAGGTCCATTCCCCTGAGAAAATCTCTCCTTCAATTTGAGCCATATCGCATGAGAAGAGTCAACATAAATGATACTCTGAGTGATTTTAAGGAACAAGGAATTAAGAAGCCAAGAGAGAACAATAATATCACATTTACTCTATGAAGAAAACATATAATTAGTTTTAGCAGGAGGATCAAGAGATCCATCAATAAAACCTAACTTATTTCTTGCCTTCAGAAAGACAAACGTAGATCGGCTCCAAGAATGATAATTGTTGGTGTGGAGCTTCTCATTGATGAGGAGCATACTAGGATGGTTTGTAGTCGTGAGATAATAAGGACTTCAAGGATTGGTTTTGACATTGACAACGGAAGAGGAAGAGGAAGAGGAGGATGAATCATTCTCAAGCATGATTCTAGGGTTTGCAATTTAGGCAAAACAACGAAATCGAATTCCAAACAAAAAAATGAAATCAAAATCAAAAGAAAAGATGAGAATCGAAATCGAAAATGAAAGTTGTAAATTCGAAATCAAATGTGAGAATCAGAGGATGATGAAATCACAAAGGAGATGGAATCGCGAAATGGCAGGCTCTGAAAACACGAAAGGGAAAGCAAGGGTAAGTGTGAAAGAATATACTATTGATACCATATTAAGCTCTCCAATTTCCAATGTAATGAGCTCATTGTATTAAAGTGGTGTTACTGTACAAGACTAAAATGTCCTATTTATACACTTTATCTTATAAGATCACTGAGGTATCCTGTAGATCATGAACCGACTTTAATTAAAGAATAAAAGAATAAAGTGAACATAAAGGTATAAAGAATTTACATTACAATCTAATATACATCACTGCAATATTCTTCATATATAAACTAATTGATGATATGCAAAAATCAGAGTATATATTCGCGGGAAATAAAAAGGCCATGCATGTAGGTTAACAAACGTGTCAGGAAAACATAATATTCATATTACATATATATATATATATATGCAACTGATGAACACCACCACTAGTAGTACAAGTCAATATATATATATATAGCTTGATCAACCTGCAGTGATGACAGTACTTCAGGGTTCCAGTACATGCACGACCACTTTCCATTGCGCATATATATATATATATATATATCAGCAAATATCCGGCCCCCACTTCCCTTGCACATATAGCTAGCACTAGCTTGTCCAGGGATAGAGACAAAATTTTGAGACTTTGATGATGGCGTACCTCAACGATGATAATATAATATCAAAGATGCAGATGATAACAATGGTGTTATAGATGATATATGCAATGGCTGGAACTTGTGAATAAACGAGGATATTAAAGACCCAAGTGGAGAACAAGCATGTATGGAGGGTGGTCATTTATCAGCTAGCTGCATGCCATTGGGCGTAATAATATTCCTGGCGAAGGATCGACCGAGCTTGTGCGCATTACGAGCATTAATTAATTAATACTACCGTTAACGATCTCAAAGAGTTCCGGCATTTCGTGGCATTCCAATCTTGCATTAGTCTCGTAATTCGGAGGTTCTGCAGGGATACTTGAATTCATGTTGATAAGGCCACTACCCTCATGTATAGTTTCTCCTTTGCAGGAATTTTCAAACCCCAGTGACCAAGTTTTAAAAGAAGAGTCTGATAATTCTGAGACTGCAAGTGGGAAAGGAACCGCAGACGTTGGACAACAATTGTTCTGCCCTGATGATCTATAATCACCATGATCTAAAGCTTTTGCCATAGTGATTTGAGGGGCGAGATGTAGGTCGTCATGTTGATCAGAGTTTAGGAACAAATTAAGGTTCGCATTTAAACCAGTATCCTCTGAACCGCTAGGATAAGGATCAGTAGCAGTTAATCCTGCCAAATAAGGTCGAATGGCTTCAGGGGAAAGGAGATTCAGATGGTAGTCTTGTTGATTGGGATCAAGTTGATGATTGGGTTGATCGTTATACCCCAGAGACCAAGTTAATTCGCATGAAGAAGATGAATCTGATTGAGGTTGAAAATGAAACCAAGTTGTGGGAGTACTATAATTGCTTTGTCCTGACCTTTGATCGCCATGATCTAGGAGTTGCAGCACTTTGATTGGAGGGGGAAGTTGGAGTAGTTGGTCTGGTTGAGAGCTTAGGATCAAATTAGGGTTTTCATTTTGCTCCAAACCACTAGGATACTCAATAAGAGGAAAGGTTGCAAATGCAGGAACAGCATCATGCAGGTAAAGGAGCTTCTTCTTTATGCTTGTATTCCAAAAATTCTTCACCTCATTATCTGTTCTTCCAGGTAGGTGCTTGGCTATCCGAGACCACCTGTACAAATATATATATATATATATTTAAATATATATTACCTTTGGCGAGGGTGATGTTTAGGGTAAGAAGTTATATACAAGAATATATATGAAGGAGAAGAAAACCTACCTGTTACCAAGAATGCTATGGAGTTCAATGACTAGAGCTTCTTCTCGGGGAGAGAACCTCCCACGTTTCAAGTCTGGTCGGAGATAATTTAGCCATCTGAGTCTGCAGCTCTTTCCACATCTCTCTAGGCCTGCATCATGAAAAACAGAAAGTAAAGAAAAGTAAAAATCTATTTGTAATTTTTTTTATGCACTGCAATGTAGTGAACTTCATAATAATAAATTAGTATTATAATTTGTTTTATAATTATATGAATTCCATTACAAGTGTTGCGGTAATATACTGCAAGTCGTCAAAAGAAAGACTCCGGTTTCAATGACTGCACTTTACATCAATTAAATATATACATTATACAATATAATACGGTGTTAGATCACTAACCACGCACACGTAAGAGATAGACTTGGAATATATATTTAAACACTAAAATATATAAGCTTTTGCCATTAACGAATATATAAAGAAATGGTGCAGGTTAGATTATCATGATCATGAAAGAAATTAAATTACCGGCAAGTATAGGAACTGAGCTCCAACTACCATGGCCATTGGTGGAAATGTACTTGATGAGCTTCTCATCCTCCTCTGGTGACCAAAGTCCTTTCTTCACTTTTTGCTTGTTGCAACATGGGCGATGTGCCATCCCCCTTTCTCTAAATGAGTAATAATGCAGATAGACAGTGGCGGAACATTAATCTCAAATCTGGGTATTACCAAGCTAGCTAGAACAGAGAGAACAAAGAAATATCTAGAAATGCAGAATAAAGAATAAAAGAAAGCCCTGGTCGAGTACAAAACGTGACAACTGTGAAAACACTGAAAAGTAGATATATATATATATATATATATATAGCAGAGAAACCGATTATTAATATATATATATAGCAGTGGGGTCAATACATTGCTAATTTAAATGAATAATGCGCTGTAATGCATGGATAACACCACTGTCGACGTTGAAAACATGTTTCACAAAGACGTATCGACAGCAATCAACTAAAAGTTGAGCCCGCGGAGAATTAGGAGAGCTTGAATTAATGCAATTACGTACCCTGCATGAGGATAACTAATGTCATATAACCTCTAATTCTTTTTATTCATGAAATTAACTCCACCAGTACTAAAAGGAGGCCTAGCTCTCTCGATCGAAAAGTATAATCTTCAATTCCACTCGGATCATAGTGAGTATACCATCCAGATAATTATCAGCTACGTACGGGTTTTTTCTTTCTTTTTTTGTTTTAGGTTCATAATATAATTAAAGATCAGATTGGCCGATAGCTCCCTCAAAGTAGTCATTGAGGTAGGTGCCTCAAAAGTTTTGGAACCTTTCGAGAAATATTCTAACTTTTTCATACTCTAAAGAGCCTTTTTCATGTCATACGAATGGAAGTGATGGGATCCATATTTCATAACTTGCATGTAGAGAAGAGGATCAGTGCCTCGATCGCAATGGAAGATGAAGCATGCCAATTATCAAAGTCGTTCGATCGTCTACAATATTATTGAAGTGCGAGAATTCTGCATAAAAAAGTGCTGTGATATATATAGGAATAAGATGAGTAAATTAATTAAGCCATTCCAATGTGAAGATCATCATGGTGCTCATGAAAAGTAACGTCAGGTACTTCACGGACACTGCTGCGAATGCGCTCTGTAGTTGCAAAAGAGATCAAGAAAAGAAAATAATATATATATATATACACACACATATATCTACTCAGGAAAGAATTTACACAACTTCCAACTATTTATATAATTTTCACAAACTATATTTTATTTTATTTTATTTTTTATTAAATATTTGATATATAAATATTAAATTTAAAATTTAAATTAGTTTTAAAAATAATTAAAAATAATGCTACGTAGAAATTAGAAGGTTGCGTAGAACTTCCCTATTTAATCGGTGGCTATGATGAGTTTTTCCCTTTTTCTGTTTATTTGGCGGTTTTTGTAGAGTTTTTTTATCGGCTTTTTTTCGCGTTTCCAGAACTTTTTTGGCGTTTGAAACGCGTTTCGTACTCTTTTTGTACACATTTTGTGCGCGTTTCGCACACATTTGTACGTATTTTGTCCGCATTTTATATGCATTTCGTCCATGTTTCATAACCGCGGTTTCATCCGTATTTTGTCCGCGTTTCGCCAGCATATCTTTTGAAGGAAAATGCTTTTGCTCCCTCTCAAAACTATCCCGATGGTTTTCTGTTTTCTTTTTTTTCAATTTTTTTTACATGATTTTTAAATAATATTATAATTTTTTTATATTCTTAAAAAATATTTTAAGATGTTAAAAAAATCATGTAAAAAATATTTTTTTATATGATTTTTTTAACATCTTAAAATATTTTTTTAAATATAAAAAAATTTACAATATTATGTAAAAACGTTTATTTAAAAATTATGTAAAAAAAAATTTAAAAAAAAAAAAGCAAAACAGGAAACCATCAGGATGGTTTTGAACGAAATGAGTAGCACTCCCCATCTTTTGAAATTATTTTTTTTTTTGTGCATTTTTCACATTTGATTTAAGACTGTACTAAGTAGTCAAAGACTATACTGTAGTCAACGACTCAACATTATTATTAGAGTTTCGTGAAAATGGACTCATAACCACATATTAAGATTTTAGTTAATCTGCTACAAAACCAATTTGAGACCATTTGCAACACCTTCGAGGTAGCTAGCTAGGTTGAGTTTAAAAGGAGATCATTGCGCGCAGGTAGGAGTATCAAATATCAGATGGAATTTCTTTTCTCAGTCGAGACATGCAATTAATGTTAACGGGGTAGAACTTAATTATTCTTATATTAATTAGCTATTAATGCAGAAGAACTCAATTTTAAAATTGCGTGTCCTAAAAGTAGACTGATAATTATATATACATCTAGGGTTAAAAAAAAATAATCAATTAACCAATAAACTAGTTCGAACTGCTAGATTTGATCTGATATCGAATTTGGTTCAGTTTCAATTTTATTTTTCTCAAAACCAATCAAAATCGGTTCGGCTTCTGTTTTCATTTTCTCAAAATCGAATTGGACCGGACTGAACCAGTTCAATTCATATATATACATTTTAATTTCTTATATTTTATATAATTTATATATATATTATATAATTCTACATACAATAGTTTTGTATTATATAATAATTACCAATTAATATAATATTAAATTTTAAAATCTTATATCCCTATATTCATTCTAATACTATATATATCACTATAATATATTATAATATATCACTATAGTATAATAAAATTATAATACATATTATAATATACTATTATAATTTTATATATTATATGTACTATATAATATATAATATGGTATATTAAAACCGGACCAAATCGGACGAAAACTGATAAAATCGAAAGTAGCGGTTTATGGAAATAATCAATCCGTAATCGATTTTTGAAAATACAAAACCGGAGTCTAAAACTGGACTAAACCGGACTAATTACACTCCTATATACATCTTTATCAGCGAAAGAACCGTTCTCGACGTATGGCTGCAACCACAACCAAACACGTATGCTCTTGTTATCAAATTTGGAGCGTAGTTCTTCCGGCCTGCCAATACTCAAATGGTCTGGTTCAATAGATAGCTAGCATATATAACCAGTTTAGTAAACACTTGAGCTTATCTAATGGCAGGAAGAGAATAGAAATAGTGGTTGATAGTCAAGCGTGTAATCTAATAATTAATGCCGGCCCAATATTATCAAACCCGTAAGTACTGCACTGCAATCAAATTTAAATAACGAAGGTTGATCTTATATATTTATATATATATATATATATATGTTGAAAAGGCAACCAAAGTGTGAAAAACATTTGCAGTATTTTCTGGTCTTCCTTGGCTGCACCGTCCATCCTCCTTCAACAATGTCTGCACCACCTACCTCAATGCATAATTTTCTAGTTTGACTGCACCTACCATACCAAATCTGTGTAAAACCTCTCCTATAAAAGGAGAGCTCTGATATTCGAAATTAACAGAGCAGTAAAGAGAAGAGGAAGTGTGTGCATTTGAGAGATAAGTGAGAAATTTTTGAGTGATTTGTAAATCTCAGAAATTATAGCAATTTGGCACTTATGGATGTAGACAAATTGTTGAACCAGGTTAAAATCGTCTTGTGTAATTTTTGGACAGGTTTGAAAGCTCAACAATATATATATATCTTAAGACATGGGAAATCAATAGAGGATAAAGATGAAAATTATGTGTGCTTGCTTTAACTCAGATTTAACAAAGCGATAGTATAATCAGAAGACAAGAAGTGGTTATCTTTTTTTCTTTTCCGGGCCGGCTAAGAAAAGGCTATGACCAGTCTCCTCGATTGTGTTCCTTCGACTTGACTTGATACAATTTAGAATTGTCCTTTAAAGTGACATAGGACAGATTTAGAGCATTCCCATTGATTAGTCAATTTTCTTTAAAAAAAATACAAGTTTACATATATATTAAAAAAATATTATCATATTTAATTAAAAGAAAAGTGAAAAAAAAAAGGTTAAAAATATTTTTTATCTTTAAAAATAAATAATAATCCCTTAAATTTGACGAGGGGAGTACATTGTTCAGAATAAGACATTTTTTTTTTCGAAAGGCAAAATAAGACATATAGAGATCAGACTGAGAGAAATATGATTACCAGAACGGAAGTATAAGTTATTGATCTTTCTGTTGTGCCTGCTTAAAAAAAAAAAATCGATACTTTTTGCTGATCTATAGTAAATTCGAATACCCCATAAAAAATGAGAGAGAGAGAGAGAGAGAGGGGGGGGGGGGAAGTAAAGGACGAAACCAGATAGACAACAGGACAAAGTAAGCTGAGCAGCACCAGCAAGATATGTTTTTGAATCGCCCAGCTTTCAGTTCAATTTGCGGTTGATGCTATATGGCTGGGCTCCATATACGTGTTTGTGTGTGTTTTTTGTTTCTTTCAAAACGATGGTACTGATCATTTTAAGCAATTACAGCTTGCTAGCTACAACCCGACGAAAACGTAAGAATCGTTTTTCTTTACCTTCTCTATTTACGATGCATACCTCCAGCATGCATGCATGCATGCATCAAGGATTTTCTAGCTTTTATAGTAGATTACAAACGACGAGACACTGCATGGGAGAGAGCCTCACGAGTCATGACAATTTTATCTATCCATTGGTTGATTTGATCGGATCAGCTGAAACAAAACTTATTTGCATGGAGATCTGTCAGTACCCATGCATCAATTCAATGTTTTTTTTTTTTAAAGACCCAAGAAAAATACTTTGATTTTGTTCTCTTAAATATTGGCTGCCCTCATGTTTAATTAGTTTCGAAAATAAATAAAATATTTAAACAGGAAAAAAACAAAACCTAGAAGATTATGCATGGCAAGAGACATTGGATTCTCGCTTTTTAATTATTGTAATATTATCCATTGGCGCTCACACTTTTATGTTTAAACGAAAGCAAGATCTATTCACGGACGAGGAAGTTGGTTTTATTGTGTTATGATATTTAATCCAAATATTAATTCCCAGTATATTAGACTAGATGACATCAAACAGATCAATTACATTAATAGAGGTTTGATTCCCCCCCCCCCCAATTTCACCGAGTTAACCAATCATTATATGACAACTAATTATTATGGTTATGTTATAATTTGTTAACTGTTAAATCAGTTGGAGCTATCTGTTTTTTTTTTTTTTTTGGTTCTACGTGCGAAAGAAAGGCTGTCGTCAGGTTGTAGGTGTAAGCCTTGTAACACATATTTTTATCTAACCAAGTTACCAACATTTGATTTACCATGTTTATCCTTTAATATATATATATAAATAAAAATATTAAAAATAACAAATTATATATTGATTAAATGAAAGTTTTGTGGTATAAAATTTTCTTTTACCATTCCTCTTCCTTCAAAGCCACACACTACATCAGGTTTGGTACGGCAAGGGCAGTACATATATATGTTCAATGCATGATAGAAGCCAATAGGGGAAGGCTGGCCAGCTGGGAGACATGATTGCCATGACAGATCCAATTAAGTTATTTTTTGTCCCAAAATGATTCAGAACTATTTTCTAAACGGAAAATGACACGAGCACATTCAAAAGCATAATGTTAAAAAATCATTACGAGACAAAAACAAAGGACCAAAACAGAAAACCCGACAAAGTTAGGCTGAAATGCATGATAAGTTTGAGACGTAGCTAGCTAGCCCTTTCGATTCAATGGCGCGCGGTACAGATTCTGCATGCATGCAGGGCGTGAACTCCATGCATTTCTTTCCCTTTTGTTTAAAATAGATAATAATTAAAGAATTACCAAGCATGCATGCATATAATAAAATGCTTGCTACAACTCGACGAAAATGTAGGAATCATGTTTTATTCCTCTCTATCTTCCGTATGAAGATGCCTCCAATCACATCGAGAATTTTTTCTTTTCTAGGTATGTTACAACCGCGTGAACTTTCAGATCAAATTAAATAAGATGGAGCGCCTCTAAATTCTGAAAATCGATCAATTGCTGGATTTGATTGAAGCTGCAAAGACCAGTCGAATCAATATTTTCTTCCTTTTGTTGAAGACCAATCAAATCAATGTTTATTTTTGGTAAGATCAAAAACATGAATTGATTTCTTCTGGCCTCGTATAATTAGAGGATGCACTCACAACTCATTCTTTTTCTAATGAAATAACTTGGGACCAATCGGGCTTCCATTTAAGATAATAACAGCCCATCAATATTGTCGATGCGTATTTTACAAATCTGGACTATTTCATAATTCCAAATGACCTAATCTGCAAGGAAAAAAAAAAAGTGAAACTTTTAAGTCTCATAAGCAATTCGATATTCTAGTTAGTGAGAGAAGAAATAATAATGTAGAAGATGAGAGAATTAGGATATTCATTGCCTGCGAACCATAATATGTCTTACTGTTTATCTGAATTGAGATGTCGTATAGGATTATATCTAATCATGATTGACGTCGTCGATGGGAGTGACGGCTTATCAGGTCATTTATTTCTTTTTTTGTCTTAAGTCATTTATTATTTTTGTAACTTTGAATAACCTCTTTATTACTTTGACTCTACTTAGGTGGGCTACCTTCGCTCTAAGGTGACTCATATCATGCTAGTGGACACTTTGAGTGTCTTATCCGCATTGAATGCGGAATTGGGCCATGTCAGTCATTAAATGCGACATGCCTTCTTGAGTAATCTATCATTAATGTGACATAATTTGGAGCAGATTATTATTTAATACATCCCCTGTACTTTTGTCTTTTATGATTTCAATGAGGCTGAGGGTAAGTCTAATTGGGAGAGAAGGAAACCTCTCTCACCTCCATCCCCCCCCCCCCTCCCCCTCAAGTGTTAGAGGCGAGTTTAAAACCAAATTACTCCAATTGAGCCAATTAATTATTGGGCTAGACTGGGCTTTCCCTCACAAATATAATTGTAATATGTAGGAGTTTTACAGAATGAATTTTGTGGATGCAGGATCCTCAACCCCGATCCTTCTCTCTTTTCCATCTCGACTCTCCCCTTCTCATTTTACATCCAAAATCCCCTTTCCAATTTCGACTCCCCTTCCCCCTTTTATGGTTTTCCATTCTTCTGCTTCGCACGTTCTCTCTTGCACCTCCCTTAACCCCCTCTCGTAGCCCTCGCAATCACCTCTCGCAGTGTGGTCCCCTTGAACGGAATCAATTTGTATGTGAGATTCATAACAAAGGATTTCAATGCGACCAAAGTCTTCAGCTTCATCAATGAGGCCATAATCTGCCATGGAAGCTCAAGCAGAGAATGAGCAAAGAGGTTTTGAAGTGGGTCTATGTATGTCTAAAACCTTCCTGCATTCATCACAGTTTTGGGAGAGCACTCGGAGACCTCACCGGCATAAAAAAAGCACTTCTGTAGAAAGCACAATGAGAAAAAAGGATGTGCGAGAGGTACTCGAAAAAGTATGCCATTTAGTCCAATTGGAAGGCGCACATAAAGACCTATGGTACCAGAGAGTATAAATGCAACTGCATGACCATATTCTCTAGGTTCCCAATCCTTTTCATTTGTTTCTTCGTTTGGTTTCCAAGAGAAATTTTCCTTTTTTCTTAAATTATCTCTCTTGGAGACTACGTTTGCTTACTTCCATTTGTTTAGTTTTGCTATGAATTAGGAGGAATAATTTTACCACGTACAAAACTTTTTGTGGTGCATTGGCAAAGGAGAGACGAATGAGTACAACAAATCCTCGACAGATTGGTTTGCATTCATTTTAGAGGCTAGTGGTGGTGGATGCTAGCCGTGGAGGTCTCGACGTCAGTTCGAGAGGCTCACGTTCGGGCTAAGCAATGTTAACTAGTTCTCATCTTCAGGCCAGATGATATTTGTTATTCTGATTATCCCATGTGCATGAGTCTACCGTGACTTTAGTGTTAATGCTGAGGAGGAGTTCTCTAAGTCATGGAGGGCTATTTTACCTATTATATTGGATGGACTGCTTAGCCCCGCTTCACTTTTCTAATCCTTTAAAATATATTATTAATTTTAATTTCTCTCTTTTATATATTGACTTTTATAATACATTATATATTTTTTATTTTTTATTTTTAAATATTTCTTCTAACTATCAATAATATATATCCTCATATATTTTAGTATTTACAATATCTGATCTCCACATATCACGTCATATAATTATGTCCTAATTTAGATTAATCCAAATTTATAAATCAAATTAAAATTGACATTGATTCAAAATGTTAAAAGAAATTATGAGAAAATATTTTGTCATGTTTTAAATTACATAAAAAAAAAAGACAAAAAAATTGAGAAACTCATGAGTTTCATTTTTTAATACACTTTGGTGGATTCTCTAACAGAAAAATTTACATGTGTGAACATTAGTCTCTAAATGTCACTACAAGATATTAGCTCATTTGCCAAGAGTGCTTATTGTGGCTAAAAGCATATTGTTTGTAGGAAATGAGTGTTTGCCACAATTTTTAGTCGTGGGATGCTTGTGGCATATGCTCCGCGGCTAAAAGTATATTTACCCACGAGTAGGAAATTCCGTGGCAATTAGACACTTATTGCCACCATTGAGTTCGTGGCTAAAAGAAAAATTGGTAGTAGGCAAAAGTCTAAAAAAGCATTTCATCTTGTGCAAAATACCTATTTCCCACAAGTGGCATCTTTAGCTATTAAATTTTTGCTAGAATGCGATTGTGTGGGGAATCGATATTTACTACCAAAATAACAGTATACTTTGTACCAACAAAGGTTTTACCACCAATTCCATTCATAGTTAGTACTTTATTCACAAGAACATGTTTCTCTCTAAAGGTATATGTATTCATAGTTAATACTATATTATTTACCACAACTCTATCTCGAAAGAAATTCTCTTTGCCCAGGATTGGATACCTTGCCATACAACCTGTCCATAATGCTCTAGTCATCCAAGCTTTAATAAGTTAATTACCAATATGATAATTTAGTATGTGCCAGTAAACATCCATATATATATATACCAGCAGCTAGTCATTCATCAAGTTGTAGAATAAACATACATAGACATGTCCATTTAACATCAGCCTAACCATGCAATTATATTAACATAGCATGGCTATGTACATTCATCATCCTATACAGTCAATTACAAATATAATCCTGATGGCACATAATGTGGCATCCAGGCATTGATCAATAGCCTCGACCCCCATCTTCATCTTCATTGCATGTAATTACATACACAAGACTCAAGCTCCTTTGAGTTACACTGCCTTGTTACCAAACTAGAGCTTCAAAAGATAAACTAGAGCTCCTTTGTGTTTGCATATCTTATCATCCAGGCCTAAACATTATGGAAGTGATGTGTCAATTTCATGCAAAGGAATAAATATTATCATTTGGAGAACAAATGAGCACTCTACTTGAGCACAAACAAGCATATAATCCAATGTAAAAGTAATGTAACTTACTCTAGTCAGTGCAACATTCCTATTTCTTCTTAAAAAATTAATGCTATAAAAAATAAAAAATAAAACTAGGATATAAGCAACTTTTTTTTTATAAGTAACTTGGATATAAGCAACTAATCTGCAACTATTTGTTTGATAACACCTTCAACTTGAGTCTCCTTATTGCTGGGATACATATATAATAAAATTTATATAGTCAAAACCAAGCCCATATATAGGAATGAATTATTGCAGTGCCATGTGCCAAGTAGCTAATACAAACAAGTTCATACTAGTAAAAACCCCAAAAGACAGCCATGATTAAATTGATATTTCACAACCCAAGAACATTCAATAATATACTTCTTCTAGTTGACACCAGATTTGACCATATTAATTATCATATGCCATAAGCATTGTAAACAACACCACTATTATTTAGATATTTTGTAAAAATATAATTGAGACCAAATTAATGGATAATAGAAGAGTATGATCTCTCAGCCAGAACCTAAGGTGTGGTTTACAATATCACCTAAGGAGCTATTATGCCACAACTATATAACCCCAACATGTCCAGCATTTTTGTCCAGCATGCCCTTCTATATTCATTCGTTATATAACCCAAAATACAATGAAATACCAGTGAATAGTATTCATAAAAATCCTTTGGCTAACCAAATTCAATCCAACTATAACCCTAGTTATTTATATAAGTAATGATCAAACCCAATTAAAGTGTACACCTCATATCCAGCAACCAATTATCTAGTAGCTACTAAAAGTCCTAATGCAGTTCAGATCTCTATAAAAGTCTCTAGAGATGACGAACTGAGGAACTATAGAAAAATTGGTAACTTACTCTGTTAGTTTTCAGTAATTATTTTGCTGAAACCAATCTGATCTTACTGTTGATATCAAATCATGTGTCATCAGGGGTGTACACCCAAGTATGGAAAAGATCTCCCTCCATTTGTGGAACCTACATAGAATAAAAGTATATAAACTAATAGAATACAAATATTAGGCTAAATTATAATGATGCTAAAATGGTGAATTAATTGAGAACAGGCAAAAGCTGAAGGACAAAGAAATGTTAATCATGTGTCTCATAACAAAAGAGTAGCTAAATATATTTTTTATACAAGTACACTGATAGTTAAATTATAATGATGCTAAAATGGTGATTTTGCTGAGAACCAGCACAAAGCTAAACCACATATAATTCAGTTAAATCACTAAAACTAAGTACTTTACTTCATAAACTACAACTAAATCTCTCCCAGTTACAGTCCCAACTACAAATTCATTACCCTTTCTCCATACACAATTAAACCCATTCCAACACTAGTTTAACACCAAATCAAGTTCCGTTTATTTCCTTACAGGGGTCGATTTCAATAATTGTAAATTCAAAAAAATAAATATGTCCAAAGCTGTGAACTATTATTAGCAAGCTACAGCTGTTTGAAGTCCCTGTTTGGTTGCACAGAGTATAAGGAACACAAATAAGACCACAAAATTTTATAAGTTACAATTCATGGCTTCACAAAACCACAACCAACATTCAGCAATATTCAAACCTCAATTCCTCTAATTTAACTACTTTTTTGCACCCAACTTGGCATTTGTTGGCAATGTAGGGAAAAAAAGCAAAGTTTACCTCAAGATGCTGAACAAAGATGCAGAAAATACCTACAAAAAAATCATTAACCAAGTTATTCATAGACACAGACAAAAGTTAGCATGAAACTATCAAAACACTGCTTGAGAGATCCTAAGGACCTAAACAGAAATAAAACCACTTAATGAAGTGCTGGAAATAATGAGTATATATAAATTTTCAAGCTGAAAGTTAAATTAAGTATGGACGCATTTGATTAACAATGAAATAGATTAAAAAAATGCACCAGTGTCACAAAATGCAAGGGTTTATATTACTTCGTGGACCTCACACAAATTCATCAACAAAAAATTATATAGAGTATAAAACAAAACACTTTTCCCTAGATGAATAAATGAAGGAGAATCGCACTGCTCACAGTTAACACAAACCTTCCAAAATAAACTGAAACCAAAATATAACGAAATAGTCAGCATCACTGCAGAAGAATTCGAAATCCTAGAGGAAAAAACTCCATTAATTTGTAGCAAAATGAACAGAGTTAAAGCTAATATAACTAAACCCTAGAGGAAAAAAAAGATGTTTTAAACACAAAGGAACTCGAAAAGAAGAAATCAAAAGAAGTAGTTAGCATCACCACAGAAGAAGTCGAAATCGCATCCCAAACACGAAATCGGAGTGCAGAGGAGTTGGGGACTTCGAGGGTCCTCGGGAACTCGAAAATAAAGCAGAGTGGTTGGGGACTCGGCTTCAGGAACCCGAAATTGCAGTGAACAAGGTTGGGGGCTTCGAGGGGAGAGGGGGATGATCGGAGGAAGCCTCCGATGGGCAGTCAATGCCGTTGACGACAAACGAAGCCCAGAGGGAAGGAGGCTTGTCTCGGGGAAGAAGGATAGGGAAAGAGGGGCACCGTGGGGGGCTGGGTTCGGCGACGTGTTGGTGTTGGTTGACGGTGAGGTGTCGGTGGAGCGACAGCAATAACGGCTGGGCTGTGGCTGTGATGGACGTCGCCTAGGGTTTAGAGGGAGACGGGAGTGGGTAAAATATCGAAGCAGAGGGAACTTATTCGAATTTAGGTAGAGATTGGATATCTGCTTTTGTGATTTTATAGTAGAGCATTTGTGGCGAAATTTAGTCGTGGAAATTAAGAAAACAACTCGTGGCAAAAAATAACAAACTACGAACAGAAGATCATACGATTAATTACTATTTTTGTGGCAACTAAGACTCGTGGCAAAAGAAGTTAAACTCGTGGAAAAAAATTTTTAAACTGGGAACATTATAATTTTGGTATCTTTTGTATTTCACAAAATTAACTTTTGTGGCAATGGTTTATTTTTTCGTGACAAATTATTTTTTCTCACCGTTTTTTATCTACAACAAAAAATTCATGGTAATAAGTAGAATTTTATAGCCACGAGCATTTTTGGTGTCAATAAGCCACTTTTTGCCATGAACGTATATTGTGGAAAAAGAACTTGTGGCAAAAACCCAGATTTTTTGTAGTGTGTAGCGGGAGTCCCATTGGATCTCTATTTTGATCAATATTCTTCATATTTTAAAGAAATTTGTATTTTACAGCATCTATTAAGAATGCTATTATATATGTATAGAAGTGATTATTTGATCATTTGGATCGACGAACAAATTTAAAACCACAATATGTATTATTTGGACCACAGGAGAGTGTATCATGGTACTCAGTTATTCATATATATGTCCGGTCATGCATGCATATATATATATATATATATATCATTAATTAGTCATGTATACCAAAAAATGAACTACGTACAATCTCATCATCATGTTCTCCAAAATTAGTAGAGTAGATTAACGTCTCAATTATGAATAATTCTTCTTGCAATTTATATTTAATAGATTATATTGTAAGTCCAATTGAAACTCTCTTACTTAATGGGTAAATTAAATAAGATTTTTAAAAAAAATTATTTGTAAATAAAGAGTCTTAGTCAATGTTATTTTAAAATTGTAATTTTTTTTTTTTTTAATCTATTTATTACTAGGACAGCAAAAGAGTCCATAAAAATGGATTGTATGTAGCATTGTTCCTCAATTATATCTCACGTCAACCAATAATTAAGTCGGTAAAGAACATCAAGATTACTAAAGGTAGTTAGCAATTAACAATGAGACCGACCAGTAATTTAGGAAAATTAATTAGACACCTCCTTTATGACGATCTCGTGGGGATTCCTGAAGGCCAACTTCAATACACGATCATAAGTTGTCGGAGTACTTCCTCATTGCGTCGCAAGAGTAAAGAAATTAGCAGCTCGATCCATGCGGCCTGGACCATGATATATGCAGGGCCCAGCCATTTGGATCAGAACTGATCATAAGACCATACCCATTTATTAGATTGCATGCAACCCGGCCCGTTTGATGAACCATATAAATATAATCAGAGAAAATGGATCTCCGATCCTCAATTTTTGCTCTTACTCAAAACTTGATCAGGGTTTTAATAATGTTCCAAATATATATATATATATATATAGAGTGATCGGTGGGTGGTGACACAGGATCATGTAAATCCCTTAACATTCTATTGGTGATTAGTTTAAAGACCTCCAATTCCAAAACAAACATAAACACAGGATATAGTTTGTAAAATCTTTTTATAAGCTATTTGATAATTTACAACCTCATTTTTTCCATTTATTTACACTGAGCTATTTGATTTTATCTTTGCCTTTCATCAACTAATTTACTAATTCAGATTAGTTTTGTTAGTAAGTATATATGTACTACTATCAAATTAACAACTGAGAGTAGAGGCAAAGATAAAATTAAGTAAATAATTTTTATCGTTTGTTTCGACAAGTCTCATATAACCAGCTCTATTATAATTTTTATCATTTACTTAAATTCAATAGAATTTAAGTGAGAGGTTCAGATTGGCGATTTTAATAATTTAGATATTCCTAGATAACTACCTTATATAATTAATGTTAAATGTCAGTAACTCACTAATTTAGTATCTTAAATGTTGGTTATTGTTCAGCCCTACATACGACACATTTTGCTAATTGGCTCTCCATGTACCAAATTTTAGTTCTGCCTCTACATCCCTGGGCTACTCATAATATCATCCTGTTTTAATTTAGGAAAAGAAAAGCTTCGGATTGCTTTGAAATTGAAGGTGAGTCTAACCATAAGGAAAATTTTGGAAATTGTCTTTATTTCTCTTTACCCAGGAAATAGTTAGGGATAGACTCTCTCTAATAGTATTATTATTAAATCATGAAATTATATTAGATTTGTATATCCATTCAATTCTTATTGTATATTAGAATTCACTTTTAACTAGTACGGTGCATCATATACTCATTGTAGCTTTCAGTTGCAGGCTAAAAAGTATGTTCATCAGACAATTTTAAAATCGTCTCCAAGCGATTCTCCTTTTACAAGAAAAGGTGAAAGCAATTTATTTTTTTCCAATTATCTATTTTTTTTTTTTTGTGTTACATTGTATGTTAATTTTTTAAAATAATTATTAGATATTCACACTCCACTAAAATTTATATAATTTATCTTTTAGTTAATATATTAAAATTGCTTAGAAAAAAAAATATATGTATAAATATATATATATATATATATATATATATATATATATATATTAGAGTCCACTTCATCTCAGAGAGAGGGAAAAAAATATTAAAGATAAAAAAAGGACGGGAGTTATTGCAATCCAAAGCTGAAGTAAACCAAACTCCCATTACTCATATTATCATTATTGAGTAGTTCTACATATCTCTACTTATTATTATTTTTTAATTAATTTTTAATATTTTTAATGTTATCAATATTTTTATTTTAAATTTTTTATTTTTAAATTTATTTAATTTTTATTATTATTTATTTATATATCAAATATTTAATAAAAATATAATATAATATATAAAAATTATGTGAATAATAAAAAGTTATAAAAAAAATTTCTATCATCATCCCTCACAAGGGTTATCCGATGCCAAAGTACCAACCCTTTAATATCTCCAAGACTCCAAGGAAAATATAATAAAAAATGAATCCACCAACTCCGGCGACTGTCATCCACTCACCCACCTACCCCAACTGGGCCCTACACAACCTACAGGCTACAACATGGTTGGTGAAACCCTCCATCTCTCTCTCTCTCTCTCTCCAAACCTACGCCCATTCTTAAAGCAACATAAGTTCCGGTGACCACCTTGGTTCTTACATTCACATACTGATTCTCTGCAATTTTCCAACTAAAAATATACCGAAATTTTCATTGCCATGGAGTCGGAACATGCGGCCTCCGAGACTCCCCCGAATTTCTGGGGCCACATGCCGGAGGAAGAGTATTACAGCTCCCAGGGCGTGAGCAACACCAAGTCCTACTTCGACACCCCCAACGGAAAGATCTTCACCCAGAGCTTTCTCCCCTTGGATACCCAAGATGTCAAAGCCTCCGTCTATATGACCCACGGCTATGGCTCCGACACCGGCTGGCTCTTCCAGAAGATCTGCATCAGCTTCGCCAACTGGGGTTATGCCGTTTTCGCCGCCGATATCCTCGGCCACGGAAGATCCGACGGCCTCCGCTGCTACCTCGGTGACATGGAAAAGGTCGCCGCTACGTCCCTCTCCTTCTTCCTATATACCCGCCGCAGCGAACCCTACAAACACCTCCCCGCCTTTCTCTTCGGCGAGTCCATGGGTGGAGCCGCCACCATGCTAATGTATTTCCAATCCGAACCCGATACGTGGACGGGTTTGATCTTCTCGGCCCCACTATTCGTCATGCCGGAGAACATGAAGCCCGACAAGGTTCGGTTATTCGTGTACGGTATGCTTTTCGGGATCGCCGACACGTGGGCGGCGATGCCGGACAACAAGATGGTCGGAAAAGCAATCAAGGATCCGGAAAAATTAAAGATTATAGCGTCGAATCCTAGGAGGTACACGGGAAAGCCAAGAGTGGGAACTATGAGGGAGCTTGCTCGTGTGTGCCAGTACATACAGGATAACTTCGGGAAGGTAACGGCGCCATTTTTGACGGTGCACGGGACATCAGATGGGGTGACGTGTCCGACCTCGTCGGAGATGCTCTACGAGAAGGCAGCGAGCGAGGATAAAAGCTTGAAGCTTTACGACGGAATGTACCACTCGTTGGTACAGGGGGAGCCGGATGAGAATGCTAATCTTGTATTGAAGGATATGAGGGAGTGGATCGATGAGAGAGTTGAGAGGTATGGATCCAAAAATCCCCATCCTTAAAATGCCACGTGTGTGTTTATCTTCTTTTGGGGAAAAAAAAGAGAGAGAGAGAGAGAGAAAAAGATATGATAAAAAAACAAATGTAATAAAGTGATGAATTACTGCTACTAAACTCTAATGTTGGATTCCATGTATGTATTAAATTACCTTGTCTTTTGTGTGTTTTTTTTTTTTTTTTTGGTATCAATTATGTTTGATCCCATCTTGTTATGCACTAAGCCGGAATTAAAGTTTTTATTTTATTTTTTTTCGAATTTTAATAATCTTGGTAGATTTTAGTTAAATATAAGTAGTTTACCTAGATCCGACTTTGACTATCCTCTTCTTGCTAGATATTTGTTAGTTTTTTTTTTCTAATTAAGCATGCATTAAAAAAAAAAGGAGTAACACGCTAGTTTAGGGAGCAAGAATGTAAACGGTCCGATTTGAAAAAGCGATCAACCAATTCTATTTGATCTAATATTTTTCTCAACCTAAATCGGACTAAACTTATACTCAATCCATACCAATCCTGTCTCATTCAATATAGGGCCGATCTAGGTTCGGTTCGGGGAAATTGGACATGATTTAATAGGTCAAATTCAATCTAAAATTCTATAATGATCAAATTTATTTTTATTTTTTATCCAAATTCAATTATTTTCGTCCTATTTCACATTTTTATTATAGATTTAAGTTTAAAAATATTAAAAAAAAACTTGCTCTTAATAATAGTATATTAAATAATAATATTACTCTTATTGCTTTATTTTATATTACAACTCTAATACTTTTAGTACTTATATATATATTAGTACTTATATATTATAGTTATACATTAGTACTAGGGCTGTAAAAAGACCGAACCGGACCGGCGGACCGGACCGGACCGATTGTCCCAGACCGGTTGGAGTCCGGTCCAGTCCAAAAAATATATGGACCGGAAAATTCCGGTCCGGTCTCGGTCTAAGGAGTTCATCCCCCTGGATCGGATCGGACCGGACTGGATCGAACCCCTAGAATTTTTTTTTTAATTTAATTTTTAAATATATATAAATAATAATATATAAATTTTAATATATATTAATATATAATATATATTCTTATAATATTAACATATAAATAATAAGTGTATTATTATTATTTAATATATTATTACTAATTTATCACTATTTACTAACATATACATATATAATTACTAATATAAATTATAATAGTATTATTACTTATTAGTTATAGTTTATTAACATATACTAATGTAATAGTATTATTAGACTATTAGATTATTAGTTATAGTTTACTAACATACTTAATATTAATATTAACTAACATATTAGTATATAATATATACTCTTATATATTAACTTATAAATAATAAGTGTATTATTATTGTTATTTAATATATTATTACTAATTTATCACTATTTACTAACATATAAATATATAATATACTAATGTAACTTATAATAGTGTTATTACTTATTAGTTATAGTTTATTAACATGTAATAATGTGAAAGTGTTATTAGACTATTAGTTATAATTTACTAACATACTTAATATATAATATATACTAACATATTAATATATAATATATACTTTTATAATATTAACATATTATAATTTATAGTAGTTAAATTTGGACAAAAAAATATTTGATCATTGTAGAATTTTATATTAAATTTAGCCCATTAAATCATATGGGGCACCCCTGGACCGGACCGGACCGCCCCTGGACCGAATTGGACCGAACCGGTATGGACCGAACTCCTGTTCGGTCCGGTCCAGGGTGAGAAAATTCTTGGACCGAATGAAATCGGTCTACAAAATTCCCGGACCGAACTATTTACACCCCTAATTAGTACTAATAATTTATATATCAGTGCTTATATATTATATATTATAATTACATCTTAAAGGATTTTTTTTTTTACTCTTGATAACAATATATTAAATAATAATAATACTCTTATTACTTTATTTTCTACTACAACTACAATACTCTTAGTACTTATACATGTTATATATTATAGTTATACATTATTACTAACAATTTATATATTAGTATTTGTATACTATATATTATAGTTACACATTAAAGACTATATATATATATATTTATTAAGCTATCCGGTTCGGTCCGGTTCAGGATGAGAGATTCCATGAATCTGGACCGAACTGAATATTGATCGATCTTTTTTTCTTTTTCTTTTTTTTTAATCAGACTGGATTAAACTCCATTCAATCTGATCTACACCGAATTTCTTACACACCTATTAGGGAGGGTTCTTTCCGTTATCAATATATAGAATACTAAATGGAATATTAGCTGTTGGTAGTACCAAAAACAAAATTAGTAACTACCTATTGCGCTATTGAGTGCTCGATCTATTTTTTTTAAACTCTAGTTGCTATGAGCTTCTAACGTATTAGCAATGTCTCTAGTGAGGGCGTAATTTTAAAAGCTTCTTCTCGGATTGAAGATATTACCAGTTAAGCATTTCCTTCTAATAAGAATGACGAGAATTCGTGTGTATCACCATTTGAATAGTCAGTTTTGCTTTTAGTGCTTTTGCAATCATTGAGATTGTAGTACCATTCTGCTCTATCTAAATCTCTAAAGTTTTTCCTTCTAAGTTTCTAGGGTTTCTACTTATCGTTGAGACTATTAAAAATGAATTTTTTATTGGTGCATCGATAGGTTGTTTTGACATAAAAAAATTTATTCTGATTTTTATCCAAATCGAACAATCTGTTCTTTGATTGGTATAAGGTAAGGGAATTTTTTTGCATTTCTTCTATACAATTTTGCTCGAAAAGGATTTATATTTTCTGGATGGTTCAACAACAAGAAGCTTGGTTAATCAAATATGAGACATTGAGTATTGGCAAAAGCTCAGTAATGTGGCTCAGAGGTATTGGCTAGAATTTTTTCAGAGTTGGTATCCGAAAGTCTAAAATCTAACCAAGTTCTCGTTGATAATCCATTAGAAATTTGGAAGCACGCACATTTCCTCAGCAGCGGTCTTGTCTTTATTATGATGTTTCGATTGTCATATTGATAAACGTCGTATCGTATCAATCAATGTATTAGTATGAAATATTTTAATATTAATATTTTTTTATATATTATTTTTAAATAATTTATACATAAATTATATATAAATACATATATAAATTATATTTTTAAATAATAGTTAATATATCAAAAATATATATTATATATAAATAATCTAATCTGAATTGAGGTAAAAAAAAAAATAAAAGACTAAAATCTAATAAGACCGGTACATACTAGTATGGTCTGTATTTATTCCAATACAAAATAATAATACTATCTATACTGCCTAACTGGGCAACAAGACATATACCAACCACACCAATAATTATAGTACAGTATTCATAACAATGCTTTAATATATTTTCGTAAGCTTGAATCGGTTACTTTCGCAGCTATTTGCCAGAATGAGTTTGGCAGTTGGTGCAAGTGTGCTAGATGAGAAAATGCCAACTAACAAAGACAAATAAATGTTCATCATTGTCCTTGGATAGAGCATTACATCAAGGCCTTCAAACATGAAGATAAATGCTTAAATTACAAAGTTTTTTTATTTATTTATAAAAGTAACTTTTATAAATGAAAATAACTGAATTTAATCTTAATGTTGTGGAGGAGATTTTCGATGGGCCAAGCCCAAAAATAGATCTCAAGCCCAAACTCGATCGAGAGACCAAAGAAAAAGGGATAAACGAATTTCAATCGTTCATACTATTTCGAATGTGAGCCTGAATAATTTCAAGCGCCCGCTGAGCCAAAGGTAGTATTAGAGTGAGAAGACAGTGTATCCACCCCACGTTACTACTGACTTTACATTAATGACGAAATGACATTTTTTAGCATGTCAAAGCATTTCGTTGAATATAGGGTCTGGTCTAATATGTTGCATTCACTGTAAAACTGGACAATAGGATGCCGCATTAATTACTGTCAATAATTCAGCCTAACTGAGTATCGATCGAAGGGATTAAACTGGCAAGGATGAGACAGAAAGAACCAGACTATCATTCGTCAGATGACAACCAGGTAGTCTCACTGAATGTCACTAGCTTCTTCATCTTCATCCTCAGAAAGAACGTGCAAACACTTATAAATAACACTCAATCCATCCAGAATCAGGTTAGGATATGCACTTTTTCATTTTTCTTACAAATCATCTTAGAGTAATTTATTTAAAACTTACTTTGCCATCAAAGAGATTTTAGATCCCGACTCTACTCTTATCTTCATTTTTCAAGTAGAAGAAGTCGACTGGAAATTATCCCAAAGGGTTGGGTTGCAAAATACACGCCCAGCAAATGTATTATATAAATTTATGTCAGTTTGTATATTTATTTTTATGAAATTTTTTTTATGTAAGTAATATTTGTATTATATATGGTTGCACAAGCCAACCAAAAAAAAAAAAAATTGACAATTTAGAAATTTGTGCCTTTAGGGATTCCGATGCTTGTTGTCAATTAAAGAATAAAAATGAAAAGCAACATGGTGTGCAATCCCCCAGTTAAAAAATATATAACAGTACCGTGATTACTGGCAATCCCCCAATTAAAAAACCTTGATGGAATAAAATCAAAATGCTTGTAAAGTATCTCTTATTCACGATCGAGAGTCATATACACGAACAAAACCAATCTCTGTCAGGCTATCCTATTTAACATGGGCATGCATGGACATCGAGTAATGGACATCGAGTAGGATAAATAAAGAGCAATGAATCGTGATATAAACACCTTACTTCGGTTTGGATTTCTAGATAAATAAGATAAAAAGATTTTAAATAAAAGATTAAAATTAGATAAAATATTATTAAAAGATTATTTTTTAATATTATAATTATTTTAAAACTTAAAATTTTAATTAATTATTATATTTTATATAATAAAATTATAATATTTAATAATAAAATTAATAAAATAAAATGAGATGAAATAAATTCTAATATAAACAGTAGCTAAGTTGGGTGAAGCTGGCTCCGAAGTCTTTCGGGCGTATTTTCCTGATTTGGTGTGCTAAGCTTAGCTGGCCGTTTGAAATTCCTTAAGTCCAACTAGCGAGGCAGTTGTTCTTCTTGGGCTTTAGAATAATTTATTCCGGTTTATTTATTTCTTTTGAATGCATTCTTAAAATTCTTTTGTGTAGCTCGATCTATTGAATCCCTCATAAATTTCTTCGCTTCTCGTAATTTTGACCAAATCCTATTAAGGACTCTGCCCATCATTGCCCGTGACATGTGAAGAGTTTCAGTCTCTATATTTTAAGAAGAAAATAATAATAATCAATCCCCACTTCAAACAACTCGAAAGGTATATTGTTTGTTTTTTAATAATATTAAATATAATCGTAAAATTTATAAGTGTCGTGTGATTATTTAAAAAAAAATTAATTAATTTTTATATAAATTTTATAATTACTCAATTTTTTTAAAAAAAAATTGAGCAACGCTTACATGCTCGACTTAAAATATCATTTTTCATTTTGAAAACTTGAACTATTATTCTGGATGTGAGAACATCAGCTCTTGAAGCAAGTTCTTTTCTCAACAATTCTCTTTTTATTCTTTAATACGAAAATATTAATGCGTATGAAAATTGTTCCTTAAGGTGATGATATCCTTACATGACCTCTTAACTAATGGTTTACCAATTAGTTTTTCTTTGTCTGTTATGCTATTTGAATCTGGAGTAAAAATTTCATAACATGACATTCTTGCATAATTTAAAAAAAATAAATAAATTCAAACAACAAATGCAGTCTTGTACTTTAATTAATAATAAATTTAGTTTTATAAAAATTAACAAGCAAAAAATGTCATATTTTGATATTTTTAGTCATGATTATTTATTTTATGTGTTGATTGATTGAATTTATTTTGAACTTTATTTTAACTCAAACAGCAAAAGAATACAAAAATTGTTGGATATTAAAGCAGCAGTAAAGAAGTCTATGGGTACCATTAATGGGAGACGTTAGCGATCCATCCATCTAATCTCTATTAAAAACAGTCCATTAATAAATAATAAAAAATTTTAAAAAATATAATAAAAAAATAAAATATAGAGAACACAATAAAAATATATAATAAAAAATAAAATAAAATAAAATAAAAACACAATAAAAAAATACAATAAAAAATAAAATAAGATGATTTAAATGAGTATTCGGCGTCAACCCAGATGCCGACGTCTTCGGCAGCGATAGATAGAAGTCCATTTTGCAAGAAAATCGGACGGACCAATCCCCATATATTTCCACCATTAATCGCTCCCTTATATGGTATCCCAAAATGAATTTCGTCAAACCTTTTAAAAATATAAAACATGGGAGAATAATTCTCATAGGCTAATAGCATATACAATATTGGCTGTGACCAACAACAAAAAAATAAGGAAAATACTATTTGTCCTTATTTAGGATCATGACTTTTATTTTATTTTATTTAGTTTTTTTTACATGATTTTTAATTCATTTTTTTATATAATTCTTTTAACATCTTTAAACACTTTTTTAAAATATAAAAAAATTATAATATGATTTAAAAATACTTACTTAAAAATTATGTTAATTTTTTTAAAAATATATATAATAAAAATCAAGAGCCCTAATAAGAATTTCAAGTGAAAACAAGTAACATTACAAAAAAAAAAAAAAAAAAGCTGTGATAGGGGTGAAAATCGTCTATTTCGATTTGAAACACCGAAATCGAGCTGACAACTGATACATATGAATAAAACCAGATGAAAATTGGGCAATAAAGGAGGAGAAAACCGATGAAGACAGTTTCAACGTGATCCCCATTGGTCGTTAGTGTCCCATTGGCGTCGCAATGCACCTAAATGTACTGCTGCATGAGAAAGGAGAGAGAGAATCTGGATGAGAATCGGGAGAAGAAGAATAGGAATAATAGAGTATATTATTTTATTAAACCCTACATTAAAATGATGCCGTTCACAGCTTCATTCCATTTTTTTTTTGCTAAACCTACATGTAAACGGTGTCGTTTGATCTAATATATATATATATATATATATATATATATGATTAGATGGTTATAATTAAATTCAAATTGGAAGTGAATCAAGTTATTTCTGCCCACCATTCTCTTATCAATTTCAGCGATTTTCGTATTCCAACGGCCAGTCTGCAGGTTTGACCGGTTTTGTACCCAAAAAAAAAATGGTTATAAGTAATTTTGTGTTATGAAACTTAAAGAAAGGAACTACTATTGTAAAAGAGAAATAAGAAACTCTCTCTGAAACTCTTAAAAATTAAAACTTTTTTTCTCTCTATATTTTCTTATGAATTTCATTACAACTGAAACCCCTATTTATAGGCTTTGAAATTACTATGCAAGTTACTATGCAAATTTTTAATATAATAGTGGTGGGATCATTCACATTATTTAGTGGTGGGACAGGGGGCGGCTGCCGTCCCTCCACTAAATTCATTACACTCCCCCTTGAATGACCACTCATAAGGAATCTGCCTCGTTAAAACCTTGCCAAGTAAAAACCCAGTGGGAAGAAAAACCAATGGCGAAGGAAAAAGAGTACAGTCTTCTTATGTATCCACAAGTGCTTTAAGATTGCCTCATTAAAACCTTGCAGAGGAAAACCCAGTGGGACAAAACCTCAGCGAAGGAAAAAGAGTACAATCAGCACATTTACTCCCCCTGAAAAGTGCATGACAAAAGATCTTTGAGTTTTCGCATTCCAATGTTATGCACAATTTTCTTGAATGTGGAAGTTGGTAACGCCTTTGTGAATAAATCTGCCAGATTATCACTAGATCGTATCTGCTTGACATCAATTTCACCTTTCTCTTGAAGTTCATGAGTATAAAAGAATTTAGGTGAAATATGTTTAGTTCTATCACCTTTGATGTATCCTCCTCTGATTTGAGTGATACAAGCAGTATTATCTTCATATAAGATTGTTGGGCTATTATTGATCATAGTAAGTCCACACTTTTCCTGGATATGTTGAATAACTGATCTCAACCAAATACACTCTCGACTTGCTTCATGAATAGCAATGATTTCTGAGTGATTTGAAGAAGTAGCAGATAGTGTCTGCTTAACAGATCTCCATGATATGGCAGTATCTCCATAAGTAAATAAATATCCAGTTTGAGATCTACCTCTATGTGGGTCTGAAAGATAACCTGCATCTGCATACCCAATCAATTCTGGACTTGAACCACGTTGATAAAATAATCCCATATCAACCGTACCATGAAGGTAACGAAGGACATGTTTAATGCCATTCCAATGCCTTCGAGTTGGTGCAGAACTATATCTTGCAAGCAGATTAACTGAGAATGTAATATCTGGTCGAGTGCAATTTGCAAGATACATCAAAGCTCCAATTGCACTGAGATATGGTACTTCAGGACCAAGAATTTCTTCATCGTCATCACAAGGACGGAATGGATCTTTCTTCACATCAAGTGTTCGAACAATCATTGGAGTACTCAGAGGATGAGATTTGTCCATATAAAAATGCTTTAGGACTTTCTCAGTATACATGGACTGATGAATAAAAATTCCATTTGGCAAGTGCTCAAGCTGCAGGCCGAGACAAAGTTTTGTTTTGCCAAGATCTTTCATTTCAAATTCATTCTTTAAATATATAGCGGTTTTTGAGATCTCTTCAGGATTTCCCACAATATTTAAATCATCAACATAAACCGCAATAATGACAAATCCAGATTCTGATTTCTTAATAAAAACACATGGGCATATAAGATTATTCTCAAATCCTTCTTTCAATAGATATTCGCTTAAGCGATTATACCACATGCGTCCGGATTGCTTCAACCCATATAAAGATCTTTGTAGTCTGATTGAGTACATATTTCTAGATGTACTTGTAGATGCTTCAGGCATCTTATATCCTTCAGGGATTTTCATATATATGTCATGGTCTAAGGATCCATATAAGTATGCAGTGACCACATCCATCAACCGCATTTCTAATCCTTTTGTAACAACCAGACTAATCAAAAATCTAAATGTGATTGCATCCATAACGGGAGAGTATGTTTCTTCATAATCAATCCCGGGTTTCTGCAGGAAACCTTGTGCAACAAGCCGTGCTTTGTATCGCACAATTTCATTTTTCTCATTACGTTTTCGTACAAATACCCACTTATATCCAACAGGCATTACACCCTTTGGTGTTTGGACAACAGGTCCAAATACTTCTCGTTTCGCTAGCGAATTTAATTCAGCTTCAATAGCTGTTTTCCATTTTGGCCAATCATTTCTACGTCGACATTCTTCGACGCTTTTTGGCTCACTTTTTTCATTACTTCTGGTAATGTCAAGGGCCATTTTATATGAAAATATGTTGTCGACAACAGTTTTATTTCTATCCAGAATTTCTCCAGTTTTCATGAAATGTATTGAGATCTCATTATTTTCAGGTACCTGTTCCTCTTCAGGAGAAAACATTTCATGACACACCTCTTCAGGAGGTCCATTTTTAGGAGATTTATACTTTTCAGGAGTTTCCTCTTCAGGAGGTCTTGGAATAGAAGATTTGAACTCTTTAAGAGCACTAATTATATTTGTAGCCTGTATTGTGGGTACGTGTTCTTCAGGAACACCAAATTCATTTTGTATTCTTTTTCTTCTGGGAATTTTGTCTTTTGCCCCAATAGGTCTTCCACGCTTCAGGCGTATTTTAGATTCACCTATTGCTGTTTTAACAATTTGTCCTTCAGGGATTTCAATCCTTACTGGATTATTAACAACAGGAATATAAGATTTTATTACACCTTTAGTGTCAGTAAATATATCCAGTAACTGATTTGCAACATTTTGCAAATGAATAATCCTTTGAACTTCCCGTTTACATTCATTTGTAGGAGGATCAAAATGAGACAGGGTCTTATTATCCCAAATAATATCTTGTCGTGCTTCAGGCACCGACTTTTCTTTACCCATTAACGGAAAATTTGTTTCGTCAAAATGACAATCTTCAAAACGTGCTTTAAACATATCCCCTGTAAGGGGTTCAAGGTATCTAATAATGGATGGAGAATCAAAACCAACATATATCCCAAGTCTACGTTGAGGACCCATTTTTGTACGTTGCGGAGGTGCAATTGGAACATATACAGCACATCCAAAAGTACGAAGATGAGAAATATTTGGTTGTTGACCAAATGCAAGCTGTAATGGAGAATATTTATGATATGCAGATGGTCTAATGCGAATTAGAGATGCTGCATGAAGTATAGCATGTCCCCAAACAGAAATAGGTAGTCTTGATTTCATAAGTAAAGGTCTAGCGATTAGTTGAAGCCTTTTGATCAAAGACTCAGCTAAACCGTTTTGTGTGTGTGTATGGGCAACAGGATGTTCAACATCTATTCCTATTGACATGCAATAATCATCAAAAGTTTGAGATGAAAATTCACCTGCATTATCCAATCGAATGGTCTTAATTGGATGCTCAGGAAATTGTGCTCGTAGTTTAATTATCTGAGCAATAAGTCTAGCAAATGCAACATTTCTAGTGGAAAGAAGACAAACATGTGACCATCGACTAGATGCATCAATTAGAACCATAAAATATCTAAATGGTCCACTTGATGGATGAATAGGCCCACATATATCTCCGTGAATCCTTTGTAAAAAGGATGGAGATTCAACAATGATTTTTGAGGGAGATGGTCTAATAATTAACTTACCTTGAGAACATGCAGAGCACGGAGATTCATTGGGTAGAAATATCTTTTGATTCTTTAAGGGATGCCCATGTGAATTTTCAATAATTCGTCTCATCATTATAGAATCCGGATGTCCAAGGCGATCATGCCAATTCATAAATACTTTAGGGTCAATGCACTTCTGGTGCATTACCACATATGATTCAATTGTTCTCATTTTTGTATAATACAATCCAGAACATAGAGCAGGCAGTTTTTCTAAAACGAGCTTCTGGCCCGATATTGTTTTAGTAATAAGAAGATGCTCTTTACTGCCTTCATTGGTCGTTTCAATATGGTAATCATTACGACGTATATCTTTGAAACTCAATAAATTTCTTCTGGATTGTGAAGAGAATAGAGCATCATCAATACAAAATTTGGTGCCATTAGGCAACACAATATAAGCTCTTCCGGAGCCCTCAATTAAATCCGATGAACCTGATATGGTATGGACATAGGCTTTACTTAGTGTTAGATTTTGAAAATATTTCTTTTCTTTGAAAATTGTGTGAGTTGTAGCACTGTCAGTCAGACATATATCTTTATCATTCAACTCAGAGATAAAAAGCTCATCAATGTGATCCATGATTCTACAAAATATACAAACCTTTTATTATTGATAGAAAGAAAATACATTAATTGAGTGGAACACTTCCATCTCCAATTAAGTGTTCAATACTACCATCAGGATGATTAAAGAAATCAGATACATCAAGATGAGTAACGTCTACATTTACTGAATCTAATAAATCATCTGATGGTTCTACTAAATTTGTTTCATGCACTTTATTCTTTCCTTTAATAGAAGCTTGATATAAATCAGCTAAGTGCCTGGCCGTACGACAGGTACGTGACCAATGTCCAATCATTCCACATCTATGGCACACCTCTTCACTTTTCTTTGAAGAATTATTCTGGGGATTTTTACCCCTTTCTGAATTGTACCACTTCTGGTGATATGGTATATCCCTTTTAATGTTGTCATTTCTATGACCAACATTTCTATAATTTCTTCTACCACGTCCACGTCCACGCCCCCGATTTCTTCTAAAGGATGCACCATTCACTTCTGGGAATGATGCAAACCTATTACCATTCACTTCAGGGAATGATATTGAGCCAGTAGGGCGTGACTGGTGGCTTTCTAATAAGAGCTCATTATTTTGCTCAGCTACTAGAAGACATGATATAAGTTCAGAATATTTCTTGAATTTTCTCTCTCGATACTGCTGCTGCAGGAGCACATTCGAGGCATGAAATGTAGTAAAAGTCTTCTCTAGCATATCTTCATCGGTGATTTTCTCACCGCATAATTTTAATACTGAGCTTATTTTAAAAAGTGCGGAATTATACTCACTAACACTTTTATAATCTTGCAACCTCAGGTGCATCCATTCAGAGCGAGCTCTTGGGAGGATAACAGTCTTCTGGTGTTCATACCTCTCCCTTAAATTATTCCACAAAATATAGGGATCTTTTACAGTGAGATATTCAGTTTTCAATTCTTCATGAAGATGGTGGCGAAGGAAAATCATTGCTTTAGCACGTTCCTGCAGGGATGCTTGATTTCCTTCTTTAATAGTTTCTCCCAGGTTCATTGCATCAAGATGTATTTCAGCATCAAGTATCCAGGATAAATAATTTTTCCCAGATATATCAAGAGCAACAAATTCCAATTTTGTAAGATTTGCCATTTTCTACACATATAAATAATAAATATGCGTATCTCATAAAATATATTTATAAATTCACACAGATAATCATCAATAAAATATATCAATGATTTCAAATAATATATTGAAAAACTTACAGAGGAATAAGGCCACTAGCTTCAGCATTGGCAGAACCGTCGTGCTGATAACGTGTTATGAAACTTAAAGAAAGGAACTACTATTGTAAAAGAGAAATAAGAAACTCTCTCTGAAACTCTTAAAAACTGAAACTTTCTTTCTCTCTATATTTTCTTATGAATTTCATTACAACTGAAGCCCCTATTTATAGGCTTTGAAATTACTATACAAGTTACTATGCAAATTTTTAATATAATAGTGGTGGGGTCATTCACATTATTTAGTGGTGGGACAGGGAGCGGCTGCCGTCCCTCCACTAAATTCATTACATTTTGCATATTAATAAGTACATATATTGAATATAATTGATCAAGAAATTAGATTTTATTAAATATAATATGAATTTAAATTTTAAATATAAAGAAAACAATATATATATATTCTTTAATTCAAGAATGACTCAAATGAGAGAAGAGGGGGGGGGGGGGGGGGGGGGTGTGGTCGAATCTAATTTCTCCATTTAAAAGAAAAAGATCGTATGCTATTAAGTCAACAGGCCATGACATAAAGGCAACAATATTGATAGATAGATCGGCCTGAAAATTTGATTGCAGGTTACAAAAACTCGTTGGCACCCTCCTAATTGCGACCCAAAAAGTTTAAAAAGCGGAGGCGAGTTGAAAGTGGGCACGTAGAAAGACGGTTTTGTCCGGTGCGTAGGGCTTCGTCCTTTCAAATCTCGAGGTGACCATATTCTTCACCTTGAATTTGATTGTGTTTAGAAACGTGTACAACCAATCCTCCACCACGATACCCAACACCAGTCCCTCAACACCATTCTGCGCGAGCGAGAGAACACGTGATATCACTAAAGATATTATCTTTGGATGATGTTGGAGTGTAGTCAGACTTTACTGATTGAATTGTAGTGTTTTGTAACATTTTCTTAATTTTTTATAATTTATATAAAAATATAATAAAAAATGTAATAAACATAATAATAAACATAATAAAAAATAAAATATTTTTTTTTTTTTAAAAAAATTAGACTTTACCTAGCTTGCGCTGTCGCTGTCGTCGACAATTGTGGATGACACCGCCCACTTTATCAAAATCAGAAGGAGCTGGTGACCGGAGTCATTTTCGAGTTTAAGGCCGTCGAGGACACATCAGAGGTCGTCAAGGCTCGCCGTCACAAGGGTGAGGTCACCGACTCCCTCCTGTTCTGATGGGGTGGGTGGTGTCGTCCACCGCTGCCGGCGATGATGGAAGCTGCAAAATTCCTCAAGATATTTGTGATTGATAACTTGATTATTATTATTATTTTTTATCAATTTAATTTTTTTTAAAAATTATTTGGCCTACAAATTTTATATTTAACATATATTATAATTTAATGCAATTAGCTATAATACATAAGAATTTAAATTAATTTTTATTATAAGTAAAAATATAATAAATATATTAATGTAGCACTTCTCTATTTTTTTTAATTTGTTAATAATATTTTTATGGTAAATTCGATAAACCTTACCAAAATTGTTTTATTGGTATTTTATTATTTTTAAAATATTAATATTTATATAATAGCATATTTTTTGGTTGCTAGTACTTTTGTTAAAGATTAATATCTTAAAAATAAGTGTACTCTTATATCTTATTTTTATTATTTTTAATTATATCAATTAATATAATATATTTAAATTACTGGTATATGTTTGCAATTTTAACTAGAGAGTCATCTAAAATATGTCTTGTATGGAGATTATAATAAAATAAATAATGAAACATAAAACTTCTAAATTATGAAAGGAAAAATCGTAAAACAGGGTAGAACGTTCGAAAATTGAAAAATTGAGGTTTCTTTAAAAGAAAACTTAAAATTGAGGTAATTGACATTTGTACATAAATAATGTTAAATACAATTTTAATGTGCTCAAATATCACGCATTCATTTTAAAATAAAGTCGGTTCGCAATTAAAAAGATAAATTCCAAGTAATTTACTTTTCTTAAAAAAAATAAATGTAAGAGACTTATATATTTTAAGAGTGTATATAACATCACTCATGTCTAAATATTAATTATCCCAATTTGAACTTTAAAAAAGTTGTATATAGCTAATTTCTTATATATAAATATATTTTTTTCAAGTTTTTCTATTCATTATTTTCACATATTATACATTCTATTTTATTCTTATTTTTTTTTAAACTTGATTTTATTCATTTTAAATTAATGGAATTTTTTTATTCGTTATTCATAAATCATACATTTGAATTTTGATAAGAATAATAAATATTAAATAATATATAGTTTATGAGAATAATGAATAAAATTTTTCATTTGTTTTTTAATCTACGATTCTATAACCTATAAAGGAAACTTGAATGGTATTGTCGTGTAACAAGCGTCCTCCATCCTCAAAAGCGCCCCTAAACGACAAATCAATGATCAAAGAAAACTGCCATGGCACCCGTTTGTGAAATTTAAGCAACAGCCCGAATAGGACAGGGTATAACAAAACAGAAACAAAATCTTCTCCATTACACAACTAGAAAGCAAGGAAATGTCGTATTTGAATTCCAACAGGAGACTGTTGAGAGATACGTATATTTCAAGCTATGATTTTCTCAATTGGATTAACAGTTACGAACTAATTTAAGAACTTAAACGAAGATAAAAGAACAACACTATAAATAGTATCGGATGATTAATGTTACATTTTATTTTATTTTATTTTTAAAATTTTAGATAGCATTATTTTAAATTTTGTATCGTACCAATTGATATACTCAAAAAATTTCATACTCGTCATGTAATCGATATACTGCATAGGTCTATTTTGCACCAAAGTAAATTATGTGTTTCAGACATACTAAATTTCGACTTTTTATTTTATTTTTCACTTATCGCTATTTTTTACACAAATTTAAACTAAACTATTTACATATATATATTTATATAATTTATTCATATATTGATTATTATTTTGAAATATAATTTATATATGTATATATATATATAATTTGTTTATGTATAAATATTTTTGAAACGATATATGAAACAATATTAATATTAAAATATTTCGTTTCAATATTATAATCAGTACGTTTATTGATACGATATCTAAAATATTGCTCGATAATAATACAGTGCATTTAACATTTTGAGTAATTCTTTTATGCATATATTAAAAATATCACCCATTTAAGTTTAATTAATGATGAGTTTATTATGTCAAAAACAAAAATAATAAAAAATGTAATTTTTGTAATGTATTTGTAACTTGGAAGAAGTTGGAAGCACACTGCACAGAGCCGTGCAAGGTGCAAGACGGTATTGTTTTGGAATTGGCCCCCAGAAAATGAGGAGTAAAGAATGCAAACTTTGACTAATAGATGCAAACGTGGAGAACTTATACTTTGCCACCCCCAACCAATTCCCTTCATATGTAATAGGGAAAATATGATGTAGACACAACCTAATATAGTGCATGTTCCTCGTGCCATATCTAGAAAAGAAGACCAATATTGCAGACTGGCCCTCTAGTTTAAAGCACATTCTTCTTGATTCCTAAACGTTCTTTGGCCATGTCAAGTCCCCTAATGTATGCTTGTCTTTTCAATTTTTTTTTTCTCTCTTTTGAAGGGTTTCTCATATTTTAGATTTTTTATTTTTTATTTTTTATTTTTTATTTTTTATTTTATTTTTTATCATGTTTGTGGTAAAATCTTTTATCTCAAACTATAATGAGAACTACTACAAATACAAAAAAATATATAAAGAAAAATTTATAAATTAATGTGATTTTATAGAATTTATTAGATTTATTTTATAAAAAAAATAATTTTATAATTTGATATACCAATTTATACATTATTTATATATAATATTTTTTATAAATCATTTTCCAACTATAATTCATGCAGCTTAAAAATAGTACTTCTTATTGTTATGAAATAAAGTTCACAACTCATGTGCCTACTAAAGTGAAACACACGCGCTATCAAAATGTCTGTAACTGTGCTTTTAGTCAATTTCCAACTCCATGTCACTTTGGGCCTTCCTCTCCTTGTACTCTTGCACACCTGTGAAGATCCTTTTCGAGAGACCTTTTCCTTTGCCCGACTTGATTCCCCAACACTCTTATGGTATTTTAACTAAAATCACAGTTTTTAGGGTAACGGGAGTCCGGGACACGTTGTTTTAAGAAAAATTTTCTTCTTTTTTGAATCGATGGCTCATTGGCTATGACTCTTTATGCACTCTTCCACGGAAAAATAAAAATAAAAATCCTTCCTAAAAGTCCTTTTATTTTGGGCTTAATTTTCGGGGTTTTGTTTCGGTTGTCTTTTTCCTCCTTCCTCATTTCCTCAAGGGATTTGGTGGGTTTGGCTTCTTCGCTGATATAAAATGATATTTGTATCTACCCCAACACCGCCACTCTTGAGAAAGAAAAAAGAAAAAAGAAAAGAACCATCTTTCGCTATTCTCTTGTCCGTGTTCCTCTTCATGTTCTCCTCTTGAAGTGCCAAGTTTTGGGATTTTTTCAAGGGAATTAAGAGAGATATGGAAGCCGTTTTAAAGGCCAAAGGGCTTCTCTCTCTACCCCCAAGCCCCAGAGCCAGGGGTTTAACCCCATCACAGGGCTTAAGGCATAGATTTTTCACCCCAAAGGCTAAAACGACTGGTGGGTTTTCTCTATCCTCGAATGGGTTCGAAAAATTCAATGGGTTTGTCCCAAAAACTCGTGGGTTTTGTCAAAAACAGAGAAACTTGTTTATCTGTCGGGCTGAGGCTGCAGCAGCAGCAGCAGCAGCTGATGGGCAGCCACCATCTGGTGAATTAGAAATTGAGAAGCCAAAGATTTTGGGTATTGAAATTACGACTTTGAAGAAGATTATACCACTTGGGTTGATGTTCTTTTGTATCCTTTTCAATTATACAATACTCAGAGACACGAAGGATGTATTGGTCGTGACAGCCAAAGGGAGCAGTGCAGAAATTATTCCGTTTCTGAAAACTTGGGTGAACTTGCCTATGGCTGTTGGGTTCATGTTATTGTACACCAAACTGGCCAATGTGTTGTCTAAACAGGCTCTCTTCTATTCGGTTATTCTCCCATTCATAGGCTTTTTTGGGGCATTTGGATTTTTCCTGTATCCTCTCAGCAATTATATACACCCAGAGGCGTTTGCTGATAAGCTTCTCAACATACTTGGCCCCAGGTTCCTTGGCCCCCTTGCTATTATGAGGATCTGGAGCTTCTGTTTGTTCTATGTCATGGCTGAACTTTGGGGTAGTGTGGTGATTTCAGTATTGTTTTGGGGGTTTGCCAATCAGGTAATTAACTTATCTCCTGAAGTAGACTTGTACTGATAATCTGTATGCTTGGTTGGTATACTATACACTTGTCTTACATACGATGAAGGTTTCTTGTGTTACGATTTCGTAATTAGTTTTTTCCTATATGTTGCTCAAACACTAGAGCATCTCTGCTTATATAGCTTGCTATGTAATTTCCTATCTGTTCCATGTTTGATTAAATTAGTATATTGTCTTTTTCCGTATACCTGTTTTATGGGCTTGAGAATATCGCTTTCTTTACATGGGTCGTTTACTAGTGGAGAATTTTCACTGTAGAGTACTCTGGATTTTGTTCATGAGTCGGCTGCCCAGATTCAATAATACCATGTTATTCATTTGGTCTAAATGATTTCTTTCGGTTTCTTTTGTAGTTTTTTTTTTCTAGGCCATCGATGTCTAATTTTTGCTACTGTAGAGATGTTTAGTTTCTTTGGATATATGGGATTCTTCAAGGCTAAGATGATATAATAGGTTGCATGAATCTGAATCTTGTTTGATAGTCTTGATAATAATATATACCCGGTGAAACATATGTCCCTGTTTCATGCCTTTCCAAAGACTATAATGTCTGGTTCTGCCTTTGAGGTAGACTTAGTAGAAAAATTCCTTCATTTGCTTATGTGACGATTCTCTGACACATATTATATCTGAACTGGACATGAAATAACTTTGGAGCTGGAGGTGTTGGCTTCCAAGTTATGCAGCTTATGCCTTGCAATATGCATCAGCATCAAGTGTGACTTTGCATTTTTTCAAGAAAAAAGAATTATTTGGTGCACAAGAGATGGGAATTTCCCTTCACGTGTGATGTAATTTTTTTTTTTTTTTGATAAGTAATAATCTTTATTTGATCAAATGCAACTAGGCAAAGCCCATGTACATAGGGAGTATATAAAAATAGACCTAGTTACACTCTAGCAAGCTGAAAAGTGGTTAAAAAATAATGGAAATTTCCTCCCTTTAGTATAATAGCAGAAAACCATTGGACCAAAGATAGTACAAAAAAGTCCCATATTTTCCACATGGACCTCTCCTTGTTGTTGAAGCATCTCACATTCCTTTCCATCCATAGACACAATGGTAGACGCAAAGGAATTATCCTCCACGTCGTAGCCAGTTGTTTGCATTGATGATGTCAATTCCAGCACGCTAAGAGATTCACCACACTTTTGGGCATTACCCAATTCAGTCCAGCCTTACTAATGATGCTATTCTATAAATACCTCGCCACATCGCAATGCAGGAAAATATGGTCTATTGTCTCCCCAGTCTTCTTACACAAGTAGCACCATTCCACAACTATCATCCTTCTTTTTCTTAAATTGTCAATCGTCAAAATCTTACCCAATGCCGCTGTCCACATGAAAAAAGAAACTTTAGGTGGTGCTAGAACTTTCCAAATACCCTTCCAAATTTCAATATACTATGCCATTGTTTCTACATAGGACATTGGAAACAGCAACTTGTTGGTCTTCAACTAAGCTGAAAACTCTTGGAAAGGCAGAAAAAGGGGCACTCGCCACACCATTTATCAAATCAAAAGCCGATTCTCGTACCCTCACCAACCTTAAAATTAATGTGTTGAAAACCCATTCCACCATTTCCTAATAAACTTCCAGAGGCTCACTCCATAAGTCCCCCTGACCTCCTTGGTGCTCCAACCCCCCCGATCACATCCATATTTCCCCTCCACCACCATTCTCCACAACGCGACTCCTCTAATTGGAATCGCCACAACCACTTACCTAATAAGGCATTATTGAAAGTGGTCAAATTCCGCACCCCCAAGCCACCCAACACCTTTGGACTGCACACTTTTGGCCAACCCACTAAATGAAATTTGTTTTCTTCCCCCAAGCCCCTCCACAAGAAGTTTCTAAATAATTTTTCAATTCGATTTGCTACCCCTACCGGTAAAGGAAACAGAGAGAGATAATAGGTAGGTAGATTTGAGAGAGTGCTTTGAATGAGCGTTAATTTCTCACCCTTTGAGAGATAAATGCGCTTCCAACCTGCCAATCTTTTTTCAACCTTCTCTACAACCCATTCCCATATTTATTTTGCTTTAAAAGTAGCTCCCAAAGGGAGTCCAAGATACCTCATAGGGAGTGCAACCACCATAAAATCCATCAAGTCAACTAAATGGTTGATGTTCACCACTTCCCCAACCGGGACCAATTCCAACTTTGCCAAATTGACTTTGAGGTCCGAGACCGCCTCAAAACATAGAAGTATAGCCCTTAGCACTTGAAGTTGGTCACTCTCCGCATCGCAAAAAATTAACGTGTCATCTGCATAGAGTAAATAGGTGATAAATAGCCCATTACCCACTGCAAAACCTGTCAAAAAACCACCCCGGACAGCAGCGTCCAACATTCGGCTCAACGCCTCCATTACTATAACAACTAGGAAATGGGAGAGTGGATTCCCTTGTCTCAAACCCCTCGAACTCGAGAAGAAGTCACATGGTTTGCCATTGACTAGCATGGAAAAAACGGGCAGTCGAAATGCAATGATTAATCCAACCACACCACCTTTCTCCAAATCCGCATCTCTTTAACATATAGAGCAAAAAATCCCAGCTCATATGGTCATATACTTTCTCCATATCAAGCTTGCAAAGTACTCCTGGAATACCATCCCTCAACCGGCTGTCCAAACACTCGTTGGCTATCAAGACTTAGTCCAAGATTTGTCGACCCCGAACGAAGGTATTTTGAGGTTAAGAAATTATCTTGTCCATCACAAGACTCATATGACTTGCAAGTACCTTCGAAATGGTTTTGTATATCCTGTTGACCAAGCTTATAGGATGGAAATCCTTCAACTCTGTGGCTTCTGTGATCTTCGGAATTAAAGCAATAAAGGTGGCATTGAGAGATCTCTCAAATTTTTGACCGAGGTGAAACTCCTGGAGGACCCGCATCACGTCATCCTTCACCTCCTCCCAACACTTTTGAAAGAAAGCCAATGAAAAACCGTTGGGGCTTAGGGCTTTAACTTTTTCCATATGACACACCACATTATGTACTTCGGCTTCCTCAAAAGGTCTCTCCAACCAAATTGCAATACAATCATCCAGCTGGTCAAAGGATAATCCATCCAATTTAGGACGCCAATCTGTAGGTTCTTTAGAAAGCTCTTCATAGTAGCTCACTATGTGATCTTGGATCTCTTCTTGGGCTTGATACATTGTCTTACCCGAGTGAATAACCTCAATAGCATTGTTCCACCTGTGAGAGTTTGCCATTTTATGAAAGAACTTGGTGCATTTGTCACCCTCCTTCAACCAAGTCCATCAAGATTTTTGTCTCCAAGAAATTTCTTTTAGCAACAAAACTCGCTCTAATGCTACTACCACCTCCACCTTCCTCATTGAGGACTCTTCATCACCCCCTCCATCTTCAAAAGAGTTCAACTCTTCCCAAAGAAGTCTCTTTTGCTCATCTGTGTGTCTAAACACATCATAATTCCACTTCTTTAAATCAAACTTGAGTGCTTTAAACTTACCAGCCACGGTGAAATTGGAAGTGCCATAAAATGTATATGTGGTCCACCAATCTCGCACCCTTTCTTTGAAGTCAGCCACTTGTTCTCAAATTTAAAATCACTTTTATCTTCATGAAGGCCCCGCAGTCTAACAATATGGGAAAATGATTGGAACAAACCTGAGACAATCTCTTCTGACATAAATTTGGAAACTGCGACTCCCAGGATGTAGAGATTAGGAATCTATCCAACCTGGAATCCCCTCTACTATTAGACCACGTGAAGAGCCCCCCCACCAAGGGAAGATCAATCAAGTTTAGATCAAAAACCAGTTCTGAGAAGTCTTCTATTGCCCTTATCAAAGAAGAGGCTCCCTCCCTGTCACTAGAGAAGCGGTCCACATTGAAGTCTCCACACATGACCCAAGGAAGTTCCCACAAATGATACAAGCCTGCCAGCCCCATAAATAGCGTCTTTCACAATCAACATTAGGCCCATAGACTCCCGCAAGAGCCCACTCCCACTCATACTCAACATTCTTGAATGAACCAACAATAGTAAAGTTCTCAACGCACACCTCAACTATCTCAACTACTCTCCTATCCCACATTAACAACACCCCACTCGAAGCTCCCGAGGAGGCTAGATAACTCTACCCCCACAAATGCATTACCCCACAAACTTCGAATGATGCTTCTATCAACCAACTTTAACTTAGTCTCTTGAAAACATACAACATCAACTTTCCAACCACGAAAAAAGGATCGGATTCGAAGTCTCTTATTAACATTATTGATCCCCCTCACATTCCACGATAAGATTCTAGACTTCATAGGAAACACACCTTCGCCGACCTTTCATCCTTTCCCTTCCAACACTTCCTTCCTTAGTATCATAATTAACTGTGCACGTTAATCTTTTTAGCTCCTTATCTTTCTTCAAGGCCTTTGGTCTATTTGCTTCCAATGCCACCAACAAAGCCTTAAATTGTTCCTCATACCCCAAACAAAAATTCCTAAGAAATCTTGTAAACCTGCCACCTTTTGCAGCACCCAATCTTTGAGATTGGGGCTGTGTTTGCTAGAATGGCGCATAGTGGAGTAGGACTGCCCTCCTCACTCAGAACATCAGCCCCTCTCTTGTCCATCACAAGCTGGTAGCCCTCTGTATTTGATACCTGAACCCCCTGCTGCCCTGCATTTGGCTCCGTTGAAGTTCCGAGAGGCTCCTCCCCTCCAAAAGCCTCAACCCATGTAACCAGTTCCCACGAGTGTTTCACCTCCTCTAGCGGCCTTAGAACCACCACCGGAAGCATACAATCTTCCTCCGAGTCATCATTAGCGACGCAGACCTCCACTAACTCCCCATCCTCGAGCTCCTCCCGTCGGGATGAATTTCCGGTGCACCATAGTGTTCACCAGCTACCGGCAATAGTTTCTGTGCCGAAAGGATGATCGGAAGACTTGTCGGCGCGACTGGTGGAGGGCTCGAACCCTAAACCGAAACCAGAATATCGGTAACAATAAGAGCCCAAGCCTTCTCTTTAGGCTTCCAGATGCCCGTGGGCCCAGCCCAGGGCCCATCCTTTCCTTAGGCCTTCTCTCTAACTTAATCCTGTATACATAATTACCTTTTCCTTAACGCACCGTTTAAGCATCAAAACATCTTCTAGTAAAGCCTCAATTCTCTCCTCCATTTCGGATAGCACTTGCAAACACGTTACCTTATTCGACCCCAACAGCACCCTGCCATCCTCCTTACTGTTCTGACCTCCTTCCGAAAAGACCACTGCAGGTTTTGCGGCTCGAGTCTGCCCCCTCTGTTGGAGTGCCTCATTGACGAAAGTTTTCCGTCTACTCCTCCATCGCCTCCAACCTCCTTCGTCGTCTGTTTTCTGTCGCCACCACCCTCTATCCTCTTGTTACCACCATCTGCTCTATTTTTGAGTCCCGAAACAGGGGGGGTTGCAGAAATATCCTTCAATGTTTCCCCAAAATTCCTCCACCCCTCCCACCTCCTACTTTTCGCACCACAATCATACCTCTCTTATTCACTTGACCATATTCTGAAATAGAGAAGAACCTACCATTGTGGTTACTGCCCCTTTGAACCACTAGTACCCGACCCCCTTGTCTGCGAGTTCTAATGAACTCCGGTTGACCCAATGACTCCATGCATTCACATACCGTAGAAACTAACCACCCCAGAGCCTCAGGATCAACGGAGATAAATTTTACCACCCTACGACTTCGCTCCATGATTCTCCACCACCTCTCTTTTTCTTTTTTGAATGCAAATACCTTCTGGTCGATATACAGTTCATTACGCAGCCCCATCTTGTACACAGTTGCGTTAGACACCACTTGGTTTCAAATCCATGAACAAATCACCACCAACACTCACCGCCAACGTGATGAAGAAAACTAAAAAGATAAGTGTACGGAGAGAGAGAGATAGAAAGAGCGAGAGCGAGAGAGCTTGTGATGTAATTAATGCTTGTGAACCGTAGTTGATAGATATTTAGGTGAAGTTATTATCATCTGATATTTTGTTTCAAGTATTATGAATGCTTTTATAGTTGCATTATTTTGAGGTTTTGTTTTTAAAGATAATCATGTCTAATGTTGATCCCTTGATGGATGTATCATGGCGATGCTCTTTTTTGCAATTCTCGTGTTTATTGATTTCCTTCTTATTTAAATGGATTCTGGTGACAACATCTATACATTCTGTACGTCTTTTATTGGAAAAATGTAGAGAGAATGAAAGAATGGCTCCCTGATAGTGAACAGAATTGCAAGCCTATTTATGGGAGGACCTGCTACTTCATTCTGCAAATGACAAGCATTTCTTTTGTGCTGTAAATACCTTCTCCTGGTATTTCTTTTCTTAGGTACACAAATAAAAAGCATTTGCGATGGAGTGATAAATGCATTTTCCACTATGTATTCTTTCCCTACATTATTCAACAGTGGTTTTAAATATAAGATTCTAGCAGTTTTCAATACAAAAATGGCTGAATTCAGTTTACATAACATAGCATGACCTAAATATTACTCTTGCACTTTTATTCTGTCTCATAAGTTGTGAAACAGAGATGGTGGCTGAGTTTGGAACTGGAAAGTCTCTCTGATGTTTGAGTTCGCATATAATTGCTAGTCTCTCTCTTTCTTTCTAAAGTATGAAATCCTGCAAAAGGCTGAAACGGGGGAAAAATTTCAATTTTACAAATACATTCAAGTCCAATTAAATCTTCTTGTTTCATTCTATGTGTAGCTATTGTAGAGTGGTTTTGATTTCTTCTGATATGATTGGTCTTTGACTTCATGTGAATTGCATAACATTGCATGTATTTTTCTATGATTATACCTGACATTCCGTCTTTAGTCATCCTCTAATCTGCTGTTGGTTTTTTGTGCAGATAACTACTGTCGAGGAAGCAAAAAGATTTTATCCCCTGTTTGGTCTTGGGGCAAATGTTGCTCTCATATTTTCAGGTCGAACAGTGAAGTATTTTTCAAATTTGAGGAAAAATTTAGGTCCTGGTGTTGATGGTTGGGCCATTTCCCTTAAAGCAATGATGAGCATTGTGGTGTTGATGGGGTTTACAATCTGTCTCCTATACTGGTGGGTGAATAATTATGTTCCTCTTCCAACCCGTAGTAAGAAGAAAAAGGTAATCTTCAGCAATGAAACTCCTTCTGTTTATTAAGGTTAATTGGTTCGGTTGCATGTTGATATTAGACATTTATATCGGCAAGATTTGTCATTTATTTCTCTACTTTTCAACATGGAACTCTTTCTTGCTTGTGGAACTGGTCAAAAAGATACCTTTATATGATGTATCACTATTTCGTTTGTTATTAGCTGGGTTGGTCTGCTAACTTCTAATTAGGTGTTCTCTTTCGTTTACATCATCTGTGCTACTTAAATCAATAAAATAAAAGTTGTACCAATAAAAAATAATTGTATTGGATTTTTTCTTTTGCAATTTATGCCCTAGTTTGCTCATGTTGCTCATTATTTTAATTAAGACGGATCCATGATTCTTGTTTCATTAACTCTTAGGTATGATTTGAAAGTCTTATAAGATGCACCCGCACAGTTTTTGTGCGGTTGCGTCAAAATAGATCCCCTGTGGTTGAAGCAGGTATGAAAGATATGCTGATATGTATTTTTCATGGTTGCAGGAGAAGCCCAAAATGGGAACAATGGAGAGTTTGAAATTCTTGGTTTCTTCAAGATACATTAGGGATCTTGCCACTTTGGTGGTTGCATATGGTATTAGCATCAACCTTGTTGAAGTTACATGGAAATCTAAGCTCAAAGCTCAGGTGAACTAATGAGTAACGATGGATTGTTCCAATTTTATATCTGAATTGGCTTGATATTTAAAGGGTCTCTGACTCTAAATTGTGCAGTTTCCAAGCCCAAATGAGTATTCTTCCTTTATGGGCGACTTCTCAACTGCCACTGGAATAGCAACTTTTACGATGATGCTGCTAAGCCAGTTTATATTTGAAAAATATGGATGGGGAGTTGCTGCCAAGATCACGCCCACGGTCCTGCTTCTGACAGGAGTCGGTTTCTTTTCTCTGATATTATTTGGGGATCCACTTGGACCTTCTCTGTTGAAGTTTGGGATCACACCTCTTCTTGCAGCTGTATATGTGGGAGCCATGCAAAACATATTCAGCAAGAGTGCCAAGTATAGCTTGTTCGACCCTTGCAAAGAGATGGCATACATTCCGTTGGACGAGGAAACCAAGGTTTGAACACTTTTCCTGCTATATTCAGGGTTCTTATAATTGACCTTGACTGGTTTCAGCGATGTTAAAAAAAATTAGTCTGGAAGTTAAATTTGTTCTAATAACTTACATCTGTGAATGAGAAAAGGGAAAAACTCTTGGAATCTTTATGGCCTAAAATTGAAGAGATTCAAACTTCAGAAATTTCCTTACAAAACTCTGATAATGCTTACGTACATATACTTTTTCTTTCAATATTTGATTTTGATTACTCACCATAGCACTTTATTTCAACATCAATTTTGCTGAGTTTCATCTCTGTGCCCCCTGTAACTCTGCCTATTTATTTATTGCTTTAGGTTAAAGGAAAGGCAGCCATTGATGTCGTATGCAATCCATTGGGGAAGTCTGGCGGCGCTCTAATTCAGCAGTTTATGATCTTAACCTTCGGGTCACTTGCCAATTCGACTCCTTACCTCGGGGGTATACTTTTGGTCATTGTTCTTGCATGGTTAGCAGCAGCCAAGTCACTGGATACTCAGTTTACTGCGTTGCGGAGGGAGGAAGAGCTTGAGAAGGAGATGGAAAGAGCAGCTGTCAAGATTCCAGTTGTGGCAGAAAACGCAACTGGTAATGGTTCCCTTGCAAGTGGGTCAGCACTGAATCCAACGGCAGGTGACCCCACGGGCAGCTCATCTGAAACCTCAACCTCTCAAAACATTTAATAATGGTTCTCCTGCCAGGTTGATTAACAGGAGGAATTAGTAGAGCAGATAAGAAGCAGTACTATTTGGTGAAATATTGGTTGTAGAATTTGATATAGGTATCAAATAAGTATGCTACTGATTGTCCTTGAAGTCCAGTTTTCCATATATAATGAGAGCTTAATTAAACCAGCAGTTTAGTTTAAAGTCTCTGTACTCGTAGAAATTCTTTGGAACTATAGGATGAGGATTCCTTTATTTTATTTTGGTATTCGTGCAAAAATTTCTTGCTACAAACGATGCATGTATAGTTCCTGTCTTCTTCCGATGTACCGCAAAATCCAATCATTCAAGGAAAATATTATTTGTACGCCCTTATTTGGATCTCTATTAAGGGTTCTGATTTTTATTTTATTTATTTGATTTTTAGGTAAGTGTTTTAAAATAATGTTGTGATTTTTTTTTTATATTTTTAAAAAATCTTAAAAATCACATCATTTTAAAAATGTTAAAAGTGATTTTTTTAAACATCTTAAATATTTTTTAAAAATATAAAAAAAATCATAATATTATTTAAACATACTAACTTAAAAATTATATGAAAAAGATAAAAAAAAAATTTGAGATCTTTAATAGGAATTTAAATAGGAACAAGTAGCATTACTCTCCATGCAATCCAACAAAAAAAAAAAAAATGGGAAATATGCTTTCGGCTGGCAGAGATGGTCCAAGCTCTAGGTCACGATTTTGGACACTCATCCCCTTATTTACCATATGCATAAAATGAGTCCCGATATGTACTATATATATATATATATGCACAAGATTGTAGCTTCCTGAGATGCCTGTGTTATAAAAATGTTGCTTAAGCTATGCTCAGCCCAAAACTCGGAGGTATTCACTATTCCATTTCCCTGTCATTGAATCGGGATGAGTAGGTTTCAGGACAATTCGGGCTGGAGAAAAGTGGCGGTGGGTCCATCTCCGCTCACAGACCCAATTGTTTGCTACAAAACCAACAAAAATCTGAAGTTCACATGTTAGTCGAAGCACAAACTTTTGTCATATTCATATGCCATCCCAATCTCCTTCTCACCCATTCGTACATTTTCTTGAAAAAATCATAATTAATCTTGAGTGCTTATTAAATAGTAGGAAAATTGTATATACTACACTACACTACATTATTCTTTTATTTTTATTCTATTCTATAAGATTTATTCTTACTCAATAATTATTTATTGGATGATTTTTATTATTTAATAATGATAAATTATTAAATATGTCTAATAAGATAGGAGCTTGATGTATAATATTATTCCATATAGTATCATAAATATAAGTACTATAAATATAATTAGCTATATATAACTAACTCGTGAATCTATTTCAATACATTCACTTTGAGGATCACAGATTCGGGAAAGTGAATTTTCCATTTTCTGGGAAAAAAAAAAAGGAATCCGGACAATGGCTCTGCACCCACTGCAGATCATCCATGAACCATAATAGTGTTTATCGTGCTTCCTCGTAATTCCTATATTTCCTCAATGCTTGAGAGAGAGAGAGAGAGAGAGAGAGAGAGAGAGAGAGAGAGAGAGAGAGAGAGAGAGAGAGAGAGAGAGAGAGGACAAAGACCATTAAATGCAAATATTCCATTCTCTGACATGCACAAAACCAATTAATTATAGCACCACCCAAGACAGAAAGGGACTTACAAATTAGAAGATCAAAAAGTGGAAGCTCCCTCTTACCCCTCTCCAGCTCCAAACATCGCCAACCGGTAAGAAAAATCTAATTTATATCCGAAAACACCCCCATTCTGAGTTTTGCCGTTCATCACTCAAATGTACAATAATCTCAGGGGCGACTTAGTCAATTAAACAAAAGAGTTGGTATGTGTCCTTTAATTTTACTGATCTCGTATATATTCTTACCTGGCCTTTATATATATGTTCTGGTCCTGCAAGACGTCTATATTCAACATGAAAACTCCCTCGGAAAGCCACCCACAAATCTAGTACATAAGTTAAGGGTATCCCCTTCTTAGTTTGCTCCTCCTCCAACTTATGCACTAAAAATGAAGAAGATCTCGTTCCAGGAATCCGTCACTTTCCCGGCGAAACCATTCCAATTCGCGGCCGAATGTTGGTTCGACGATGCGTGTATCCTCGACATGGACTACTTTGTCAAAACCCTCTCCGACATTAAGGCCAAGGGGGTCCGGCACGACCTGATCGGCTCGATAATCACTCACTACGCCGCCAAATGGCTGCCGGACCTATCCGGCGGGGACGTGATGGAAAAGAGCCTAGCTAATTACTTTGAAGAATCTCCAGAAAGCGTGACGGCTTCATGGATGAAGAAAAGGTTCTTTGTGGAAACCATAGTCGGAGTTCTCCCTCCCGAAAAGGATTCCATCCCATGTAACTTCCTTCTCCGGCTCCTCCGCACCGCTAACATGGTTGGGGTGGAGCCCACATATCGGGCCGAGATTGAGAAACGTATATCATGGCAACTCGACCACGCTTCTTTGAAAGAGCTAATGATACCATCGTTTAGTCACACTTGTGGGACTTTGCTAGATGTGGAGCTCGTTATTCGGCTGGTGAAGAGGTTTGTGAATCTGGATGAGGCTGCTAAGACTGGTTCTGCATTAATTAAGGTGGCAAAGCTCTTGGATTGTTATCTCGCCGAGGCGGCCGTGGATTCAAATATGACCATGTCGGAGCTTGTAGCGCTTGCCGGAGCTCTCCCTGCCCATGCTCGTGCCACGGATGATGGGTTATACCGAGCCATTGATACTTATCTCAAAGTAGGTTGCATTATATATATACCGCGTTTGATTTATTCTGCTTTTAACTAATTCGCCTATGTTACTTAATTATAGTTATAAACTTGGGGCGTTTTAACAACATTGATTGTTTAAAAATATATTTTAAAAAATTATAAATTTATATATTTATTAAAAAATTTAGTTATATTTAATCAATAATGAAGAGATAAATTAAAGTAAAAAAAGTGAATAAAAGTACTTTATGTTAATAGTAATTAAATTAAAATTTTGTCCAATAAAAATCTTTTTTTTTTTCTTTTATAAATATATAAATTTATACTTTTTAAATGACAATCTAATAAAAATGTTCTAATTATGGTCCGGACAAGCATTAAAACCCCACTATAATGTATCTTCTTCCTGCTAATTACAATATATATGTAAGCTATGTATGAGAAAATTTTGGTTACAAATAGATTATAAAATAGTAATCTTAAAAATTGATGTAATTTTATATGATTTGTCAGATTGTAAAATTATTTTTATTATAAAATAGATTTAACAAATTATATAAAATTAAGTCGATTTATAATATTAATTTTGTGTATTTTTAGTCCTCAAACGAGAAAGAGCGTTATACCAAAAGAAATAAAAAAACACAAAACAAAACAAACTACAAATATCTTGTTTATCATGATCTGGATGGATGAGGTATGATCTGCCTGCATATGAGATTTTCATCTGTGCCGGTTTCAAGCAAGTAAAGTGACATCACAATGCATGCATGCATGCCCGGCCATTATATATTATAATTTTATATGTTGAATGGAATAGTCTACATTAATTTACGAATTTTGGCTTTTGCTCTGTCCTCTCATCATCATGTGTATATGTAGTGTTTACCACCTAAGGCTAACTGACAACCAATTCTGCATGATCATTTATATCGTCATGTAATAATAATAATAATAAAAAAATACAAAAAAATCACTATACATGTTTAGATTTAAAAAGAAAAAGAAAAAGAAAAATAAAACAGGGAACCTAGCTAATTATATAAATATGTATTTCTTATCTATTCATCCACGGTTGGTTCATGCATGCCTATATATGAATCATATATGATGATGCAGGAGTAGTACTAGGATCGACTCGATCGCCTGATTAATAATTGATTAATATTACATGTACTGATGATCTCCTGGCCACAGGCACATCCCGCGACATCAAAGGAAGGAAGAAAAAGTCTGTGCAGATTGATTGACAGCCGAAAACTCTCATCGGAAGCGTCCCTTCACGCTGCACAAAACGAACGCTTACCCGTCCGAGCTGTTATACAAGTCCTCTTCTCCGAGCAAAATAAGGTCAGTCGCCATGTAGATTGGAGTGGCTCCTTCAACGGCAGTACTCGAAGCCCAAACCCAGGAATGGACCCCCCATCTCGATGCTACTCCAAGCGTGAAATGACAACTCAACAGATGGAGATAAGAAGGTTGAAGGAAGATGTTCTTAGGCTTCAAGACCGGTGCAACACCATGCAAGCGCAATTAGAGAGGCTTGTGGAGATCAAGAAGAAAGGGACGTTTTTCAATTGGAAGAAGCTCGGATTAATGCCTTCATTCAAGAGTAGTGTTAGTGTGGTTGATAAGATCGAAGAGGTTGAAGAACGGGTGGAGTACGGACGAGAAACGCCTTTGGCCGGCATGAAAACTAAGTTGGTGAGAGGTCGGAAACCTCCCAAGTACTGGAGGAAATCCGTGTCTTGAAAGTTGAAACTGAAGACGGGTTATGGGGATCAGCTATATATTTATATATATATATATATATATGAGATGCTTTTATGTGCTTGCATTATATTTACTGCTTATTTTATCATTATGTTGAAATTATCACCTGTTGCAATGCATTCGGGACTGATCATCAGAACTGACTTTCGTATGTATTCTATATATATAAATAAATACATATAATTACCAACCCAAAATATATATATATATATATGAAAATCCTATTTGTCCTTATTTGAATTTGAGATTTTGATTTGTATTTTATTTATTTATTTATAATTTTTAAATAAGTATTTTTAAATAATGTTATAATTTTTTTATATTTAAAAAAAATATTTTAAAATATTAAAAAAATCATATAAAAAATTATAACTTAGAAATTAGGGGAAAAAAAAAAGTTCAAATCAAAATCTCAAATGGGGACGTATAGCACGGCCCATATACATATATTGTACGGCTATAAAAAATTAAATTAATTATAAGTTAATTAACGTAATTACCTAGGATCGGATTGCTTCGCGAAATCTTTTTCCAAACTCTAAAGTCTCTAATTAAGGCACTACGTTTTAATAGTAAAAATATTTCATTTTACCTTTTCATCTTATTATTATAATTTTTTTAAATCTTAAATTTTTAAAATTTTAAAATAATAATATTAAAAATAATATTTTATTTAATTTTTAATTTTGATCTCAATTCCCATTCAAAGAAAGATACCTAAATTTAAACAATTTTTAAAACTCTAATGGTCGTTTTCTTGAGAGCTCTCAGTCCTAACACGTTTAGGTAGATTTGGAAATCAAAAACTTTCAAAAATTTTTAAATATTTATTATTATTATTTATTATTTTCTAATTATTTATTATTTATGATTTATTATTTATTATTTATTATTTATTTATTATTATTATTATTATTTATTATTTACTTAATATTTTATTATTATTTTTATTTATTTATTTTTATTATTATTTATAAATACTTTCAAATATTCTTAACATATAAAGGTAATATATTCTTGTGCCCTTTTTCTACTGAAAAATCATTTATTCCTTGGCACGGCAATAAGGCATGATCGAAAGTACAGACCATCATTCTGTTTCCGCAAATATTTTTAAAACAGAAAAAATCTATTCATTGCAATTAACAACTGCATGAGTTCATAGTATGGTCCTTATTTTGCGATATTTATATGTACTACATGGACGAGGTTGTACGGATGTCTGTAATATGAATAGTGATATATAGGCACCGGAGGCAACATATTTAAGGAAAATTGTATATATATAGTATATACCATATTATTATTATCTTATTCTCATCTTATTATATAAAATATGATATATTTATTTTTAATAAATAAATATTTAAGGAAATATTTTAATTTTTAATATTAATAAATATATCATATTTTATATAATAGAACGAAAATAAAATGATGATATGATATATAGCATACTCATTTATGATATTTATAATTTTGAGATGTGCAATCATTTAAACAAAAAGAAAGAGAAGTGATCTTATTTTTATAAATTAGTTATACAAATAGTTATGAGAAGTGACGCATATTATGTTTTTTTATATAATATTATTCAGCCATTTATCCCTAAAAATAAGTTAAGAATTTTATGGAAGGGTACTACTTCTAGACAACTTGTTTATTATTTATAGTGTTTTAATTTTTTTATTATTTTATTTTTTCAAGTATTTTTTTAACATTTTTAATCATCAAGAAAAAATTTTTAAAATATATAATTTTATTAATAGTTACTTTCTCAATCATTAAATATAAAAATTAAAAATTAAAAAAAATAAAATGAGTAGTAAAGAAGTTATAAAATAAGTGTAAGACTATCATTTTCTCTATGGAATTCTAAAATTTAAAATAGTAGGAATTAAAAAAATAAAAAAAGGAAATCCAAGACCTTCGTGTGGATAAGATGGCAATTATTTGCTTTTGAACGCAAAGGCTGGATGAAATGGGAGATCAATGCGCAACGATACCGTTCGACTCTATTTGCCGACTTCAAGATGCCCCGACTGTTAAACCCCAGCCAAAACCTCTGAGAAACCATGCTCTGCTTCTGCACCTGCAAAAATGGCTGCTTTTGCCAAGACCTCTCCAATCCCTCTCCACCCAGAACACCTCAACCATCGATCGGTCAAAAGCCACAAATCCAAAGCCCTCAGTTTCTCTCAAAATCCCCAAAGCCATTACCTCTCCTTCAAACGAACCAAAGAAGTACCAGTCTTCAACAACTCCCCATCATCCTCCTCTATTACCACCTACAATCCTAACTCAGATATATATGAACTGTGCCTTGCTGGGAACTTGGAACAAGCTCTCAAGCACTTAGACTCAATGCAAGAGCTTCAGCTTTTCGTAGAAGAAGACGCTTATATTGCTTTACTAAGGCTTAGTGAGTGGAAAAGGGCGTATGAGGAGGGGGCTAGAGTGTACTCTTACGTGTCGAATTCGATGACTCGGTTGAGTGTTAGACTTGGCAATGCTTTGTTGAGTATGTTTGTGAGGTTTGGTGATTTGGGTCATGCTTGGTATGTTTTTGGGAGGATGGAGGAGAGGAATGTGTTTTCTTGGAACGTGTTGGTGGGTGGGTATGCAAAGGCGGGGTTTTTCGATGAAGTATTGGATTTATATCATAGGATGTTGTGGGTCGGTGTGCATCCTGATGTCTATACTTTTCCTTGCGTTCTGAGGACTTGTGGGGGAATCCCGGACTTGGCAAGGGGGAGGGAGGTTCATGTTCACGTATTAAGATATGGGTTTGAGTCAGATGTCGATGTGATTAATGCTTTGATCACTATGTATGTGAAATGTGGCAATATTATAAATGCACGGTTGTTGTTTGATAGAATGCCGAGAAAGGATAGGATTTCCTGGAATGCAATGATTTCGGGCTATTTTGAGAATGGAGAGTGTTTGGAAGGATTAAGGCTGTTTTTTCTAATGCGTGAAGTTTCTGTCGTTCCGGACTTGATGACAATGACTAGTGTGATCTCTGCTTGTGGGAGTCTAGGTGATGAGAGATTAGGAAGGCAGGTCCATGGTTTTGTGATGAGAACAGAGTTTGGAGCCTATGTTTCAGTGTGTAATTCTTTAATTCGGATGTACTCAAGTGTTGGGCAATGGAAGGATGCTGAAAAAGTTTTTTCTAGAATGGAGAGTAAAGACGTGGTGTCATGGACGGCGATGATTTCAGGTTATGAGAACAACATGCTACCCGCTAAAGCTGTGAGAACATACCAATTGATGGACCAAGAGGAAATCGTGGCTGATGAGATCACCATAGCCAGTGTTCTATCCGCTTGCACTTGTTTAGGTGATTTGGGCATGGGCATTAAACTTCATGAGCTTGCTAACAGGAATGGGCTCGTCTCATGTTTAGTTGCTAACACACTCATTGATATGTATTCCAAGTGTAAATGCATTGAAAAAGCTTTAGATGTTTTCCATTCTATTCCTGACAAGAACGTGATATCTTGGACTTCAATCATCCTTGGCCTTCATGTCAACAATCGGAGCTTTGAAGCTTTGATTTTCTTCCGCCAAATGACTCTCAGTTTAAAGCCAAATTCTGTTACCTTAATTTCTGTTCTATCTGTATGTTCTAGGATAGGAGCTTTGATGTGTGGAAAAGAGATTCATGCCCATGCATTAAGGACTGGAGTTGAGTTTGACGGTTTTATTCCCAATGCACTTTTGGACATGTATGTAAGGTGCGGAAGAATTGGACCTGCAATGAACCAATTTAACACACTCAGAAAAGATGTAGCAGCGTGGAATATTTTGCTGACAGGGTATGCTGAGCGGGGGCAAGGAGCGCAGGCCGTGGAGCTATTCCAGAGGATGTTGGAGGCCCTGGTAAATCCAGATGATATTACTTTTATTTCGCTATTGCGTGCTTGTAGTAGATCTGGTATGGTGACAGAAGGTTTGGAATATTTCCATAGAATGCAACATCAATACTGTATCACCCCTAATCTGAAGCATTATGCGTGCGTTGTTGATTTGCTTGGTCGTGCTGGGAAATTGGAGGATGCACATGACTTCATACAGAAAATGCCCATAGAACCTGATCCAGCAATATGGGGAGCGTTGTTAAATGGATGTAGGATCCACCGCCAAGTTGAGCTTGGGGAGCTTGCTGCACATCATATCTTTGAGAAGGATACAGCTAGTGTTGGGTATTATATTCTCCTATGTAATCTCTATGCTGACAGTGGTAAATGGGATGAAGTTGCAAAAGTAAGAAGGGCAATGGGACAGAATGGGTTAACTGTAGATCCTGGGTGCAGTTGGGTGGAAGTAAAGGGGACAGTTCATGCTTTCCTTAGTGGTGATGAATTCCATCCTCAAATAAATGAATTAAAAGCAGTTTTGGATGGATTTTATGAGAAAATGAAGGCAGTCGGTTTCAGCGAGCCTGAAAAGAGTTCTACGGATGAAGTTGAAGATTCAAAGGCTGAGATTTTTTGTGGGCACAGCGAGAGACTGGCCATTGCATTTGGGCTCATTAATACTGCCCCTGGGATGCCTATTTTGGTGACCAAAAATCTGTACATGTGCAATAATTGTCACAAAATTTTCAAATTTATCTCTAAGGTTGTTCGCAGGGAGATATCTGTAAGGGATACTGAACAGTTCCACCATTTCAAGGATGGCATCTGTACTTGTGGGGATAAGGGTTATTGTGGAAAGCCTGGTAAGGTGGAAAAACTATTGATGTTGTAACTTGTGATAAATGAAACGAAGCAGTAACAACTTCGGGATGGTTGCACTCAGCGGTGTTTAATGGGTCTGTGGATCACGGAGTGGCCCCTTATATCCAAAATGTTACCCTTGGGAGGAAAAATAGAAGGAATATATTTTAGTCATAAATAGATTACACAAAAATAGACTTACAAAGCAATATGGCTTAATGTGATATGTTAGATTATAAAATTATTATAAAATAGAAGCCACATCCATTTGTGAGTTTATTTTGTGTAATATTTTGTATCTAAAGCAGTTCTCAAAATAGAATAGACCATAAGAGTTTACTTACAAAAACAGCTTGAACGTCACACATATATGTTTCCTAGTGTGACGGTAGAGTGAAGAGGGAAGAATCTGCTCTTCAGATCAGGAAAATAACATTAAAATTTTGAGGGAAACTCCCCAATTGAACATTTTTTTACTCTTCCTCAAGAATTGCCAATTTGAGGTCTGTTCTCTGATTTGATATATGTACTTCCATGTTAGGTGTTCCCAAAAAAACAAAAAGGGGTGCTGGCCGTTGAATATAGCGTATGTTTTTGTAAAAATATTGATGTAGAATAACATCGAACTGTGATTCTCAGCCACACCTTGTGCTTCCTTATCTTAGAACGTGGGAGAGAAGAATATCCATCCACATTCTAGCATATTGGATTCTCTTTTAGCTTATGAAACTGTTGGATTGTAAGTAGAGATTAGTCAAAAATCTCGCTTGACACTCAGTCAACATCCTGCTCAAACGAGATTCAAATAGAAAATTTGTTTGACATTTACTTGACAACACCGTTTGTTTGTATTATAACATGATATATTTGACTTGTTTTACATAATTTTTAGCACATTTTGAGAGAGAACAATTGTCAAGTATATGTATATTGTACAAGAGAGAGTTGAGATTGAATAATTGTAATCTCCTTTAGTTAATAAGATTTCTGCAATTTTGTGGATGTACACAATTTGACCAATCATGTGTATATTGTGTGTCGTATGCTTGATCGTATTTATTTTTGCTTTTGTTTTTCATCATTAATGTGTAGATTTTTGCACAATAGAAACCGTCTTAACAACATGTATTTTCTAGAATGTGAGTCCAGGGAATTTCAGTTGAGACCATTAAGTGGGAGATATAGATAATTTACACGATTATTGTCATCTAATGCTCTCCGAGATATTTATGAGGACAACAAAAATTCAAAAGCTTAGGGAGTGAAATGAACTAAAATACATTTTCACTAAACTGAACTGAAAATGGATCTTCGGAGGGGAGGAAACCGAATTTATTTAGTAAAACAACTAGATGTTATTCACACATCTAACAGAACCATTCTTATAGACATTAGACACAGAAAACAATAGAATATATCTGCGTTTCACACAATTATTCAGCTTTAAGAGCAATTGCTAGCACTTCGAAAAAAATATTGAAGAAATAAAATGAAAAGATGAAGCAGATAGAATATAGATAAGATGCATCATGCATAACCCTCAAAGTTTGAGTTTCATATTTTGACAGCCTTCTTGATCGACCTAAAGGAAGACTTGATGAAACTATCGTTCCCTGCAGCATCATCTCCAACACTATCCTCATCGCCATTTACGATCGGCTTCTTGCCCATGCAGTCCACTCCCTTTCTCATACCACCCAATATCAGAGCTGGAGAAGATGGGATTCGCCGAAAGCCCCTTGCACTCTCAGACCTCGTCAGCTTTCTTTCCTTTCCATTGCTATGGGCTCTTCTTTCCCTACCCCCTTCAAAGCTACTACTTCCAACTCTCTCACCAATACGACCCACTTCACTCGCTCGTCTCTCTTCTGTCCAGATATTTCTGGCTTCCATCTCAGAGATTATTTCTTGTCTCTCTTTCACACCATTATTCTCTTCAATAATTGACCGTTTCTCTTTTTGCGAGTACTTGGGATTCTGTTTTCTCATTATTCCGTCAATGCTGCGCTTTTCGTCTTCATTCGAATTTTGAGTCTCCAGTTCTTCTTGAGTATTCTCTAACAGCATTTGGAGCCATTTCTCTACGTTTCCTTTTCCGCGCTGCTTTCTGCTCTCTTCATCTTCCTCTGTTTCTGGTTCTCGAGGAAGTGGGAATTGAATGTTGTTGAGTTTCTTCCCTCCTATTTCAAGTGTCTGAAGCTGATCCTCAAGTGGGTTTTCATCCTCCAAGGCAACAATGGATCTTTTATGTTCCTCAGGCTTTTCTATAGTAATATTCGTTGGAGGTACTTTCACTTCCTCCTCAATTGCTTCTTTCTGCTTTCGTTCTTCGTTAAACGATGAACCAGCTTCAGATGCTCTTTGTTCCTCCTCTAGGAATACTCTTAATTCTTTGTGGACGGGCGTCCTTGGCTTGATCCTCGGTAAATGTGGAACAGTTCTACTGTCCCTCTCTTCAAGTAAGGCATCGTCCATTCTTGATCTCTTCCTAGCTTGCTCCCAGTCAGGCCTAATCTGCTTCTGAATCTCATCCCTTTGTTTATATTTCCTGTGAAGTTCATTCTCTGATGCATCGCTAATGGCTTTTTGTGCTTCAAGTCTTGCCATGAGTGCGTTAGTTGCAGCCTGATTCAGTCTCACCTGTTCTTTATATATGACACTCCTACAATGAACAATTAAAAAATGATCAAACATGATTAAATTTTTAGACAATTTGATAGCAGCATCCTCATGTTTTATCGATCTTACTGGTGCATTGCATCTCGGATCATCTTCTCTAGCATGGTCCTGTATGAATGTTGTGACTCTGCCAGCCGCCTGCTCTTCTCTGCCCTTCTCCTGCGTTTTATCAGCACCAATTCTAGTTCTTGGATTGTGAGTCTTTCCTCCTCATTCTTTTGCTTCAGCTCATTTACTTCGTCATCTAGTTTCTGTATTTCTGTCCGCATCTTAAGAGCTTCTTCTCTTTGTTTCAAGGAATCTCTAGCCATGACAATTGCTTGGTACGGGTTCGTAACAAAATCCGGGTTTTCATTTTCTTTCAGGACATTAGAATTTGCTTTTCTTGCAACTGTAGACAATCGAAGGGAATGCATTTTTAGGTATGGAAATGCTTACAAATGAAAAGGGTCACCCTGTTGGATATTCTTCTACTTACAGATTGCAGGAGACTGTGGCCTTAGCTGCCTATTGTGATCCAAGGATTTCAAAGCTAACGTTGTGTCGTACGGTTCCCTTCGAGATACAACAATGGCTGCGGGAGCAAGGCCCATTTTCTCTTTGGATTCAATGAAATGTTGAGGAAAAGAATGCGAATCTACTCTCTGTGAAGCATTCAATTCTTCATTTTCACCTTCAGCAAACAAAAATGAAAATGCTCTGTGCCTGCCAGGAATGAAACCAGAAAATAATTATCCACCTTTGTTGTTATATCTTGAAACCCATGCAGCAACTGAGGATAATGAAACATGCCCACCTGAAATCTGAGTTTTTGGAGGCAAAAATGGACAAGAACCGGTTTACTGAGACTCCCAGCTGATATTCCCACCATGGAACTAAAAACTCCAGCTTATTATGTTTTTTCTTGCAGACTTCCCACTGTAATATTCTCAGATTGCTTGGAACCGTTAACCCTCCCCCTGTATTTTCAGCCAAATTGACCAATAGATATGAGAGAGAAAGGGAAAAAACAGAGAGATATTGTTAATTTGTTAGTCAAGTTATATACTTGAGCAAGGAAACCAATGGTCAATATCCCAAGCAAGAGGAGAAGTCGAATCAGCGTGATAGTAGAGAACATTTCCATATGGGTCGACTCGAATCACTGCGGGGTCAAATCCGGCATTCCTGAATTGGAGAAAAGAACCAAAATCAGAAACTCATAATTGAGTCTTTGTCATGGTTTATGGCAGAGAATTTCAAGTAGTTACCCAAGGTGGTTGAGCTGCTTCCACAACAGACTGACGAAGATCTTAGGCTTTGTAGATGGTTTAGCTTTCGGGTCGAGGATTGGGAACACCTGATCCAATTCCCTTGCTCTCAACGCCTGAAAACCAGAAGATATTTCATTCAGAACCCAAAATTCAGTCAATATATAAGACACAAAATTCTGATCCAAAACCCCGTCATTCATGTGAAATCCATAGTTCATTGAACATAACGAACGAAAAAAGTTTGAATTTCCAGCGAAATTCGGGAACTATAAAGATTTTATATGCAGATCTAAAAACTCTGTTTCTATTTGCTTGTTTACATTGAGAGTTACCACTTTCTAGTAACCAAGCGACCGACATTATAAAAACTCAGCATTCTGTTTCAGTTTTTATTTTCATGCATTTTCCTGGCGACCAATCAAAGGATCACAGAGCGCCATCTTCTTACCTCATCTTGCTCCAGACCGTAAGGTATGTAAGTGAAAGGAGGGCCATGATTGTAGGGACAGACACGGCGGTCGCGGCAGAGCCTAGCGTAGGCTTTCGGGTACCCGAAGGTCTCGTTGACGGCTACTTCTTCTTCGGGGAATGCATGCTCAAAAGCCATTGTTTCCTACTTGTTCCTTGGAGGCAGATGCGAGATGTGGATGCAGAGAGCTTTTTGTTACGTTGAGGAAGAAAGCTAACGGTCTAATCTTGCTTTTAAATGCGGTACCTTTCAAATTGTGTGCCACATGGGCGAACGGTGGGAGTGGGTGCAACGGCTAGATAGTGTTTTCTTCTGTCTCTTTTTTTCTAGGCGTTTTCTTCCGTCTCATTCCTTATGTTTCTTTTCCTCTCTTCTTTTATGTAATTATTTGTTGCCTTTTGATTTAGAAAGCAGTAATATTACTCTTTCTCACGATTATTCAACTTTTTTTGAAAATAAATTCATATTCTTATGCTCAAATTTTTGATAAATTATACAAATACTTAATCTAAATCTCCGCAATATGTGAGACTCATTTAACATATTTATTAAAATCAATACACATAAATATTTAAAGATACATAAAATTTTTTAATGTATTATTAAGAAATTAAAATTGCATGATTATGAAATTGATATAAAAATATAGGTTATCTTACTGTTATCCCAACTTTTGCATAGCAAATTAGAGAATAAATCTTGAATTGGCATGGAGGCAATGAGACTCATCTAATTGGGACATGGACAATGAGAATCTGTGGCATTGATAAAGAGGTATGAAGACGACCCACCTAGCTAGGGTTATTAACATCCAAGACTTGTACTTTGATGTCTCTGTTACCCCCAACTAAATGGTACATATCAATTGTACATAGAACTCGAGGGTACAATAAAGAGAGGGGTCAAAGTTGTCTATACCATATGAGTGCATTAATAGGCCTTTTTACCAATTTGAATCAAAATAAGCAATCATATCTATAATCATTATAGTTTGACCAAGGAATTAACCTACTACCCACACATAAAAGCAACCAGAAAGAAAGTCCTTTTTACCACTAACAATTCATTATTTTGGGTCCTCCAGCTGCTCTGTCACAAGGGTTTCAATTGGGTTTGATGGCATATAATAGTTTCATGTTATCTCTCAATTTGATATACGTTTTTTTTTTCATCATATTTAGTCGCATATATATATATATATATATATTAATGAGGCACTTTTAAAAATCGATTTATAAACTTTATCACTTAAATGAAGGAGCATAAGAAATATATTATATCAATTGTATGATTGAATATGAATTTTTTTAAAATGGCGACTAATAATGAGGAAAGAATAACAAAAATGCCAAAATTTACCGTTTGAAATGGAACCGAGGACTTCAAACTTGGGTCCCAACATATGGACCCCAATGCCATCAAGTTTTCAAAACATTTTCTTTTCTTTGGATCCAATACGTCCATAGATGTCAATTCTTTTAACTGGAAAAGATTCTTATCATGGAATAAGAGGTTTTAGGTTTGAATTCTACATAGTACATACAGTACTAGGATAAGGAGCGCCAATTTAAAGGAAGGCAGAGAAGTTAACAATCTCTTGTTGTGTAATCTAGAATCTCTTCAAGTTCTTGCCCTTCGACCATTTCCATGTTTTTACCGCATTTTTATTGATGTTTTTCTAGATTACTTCATGGAATTCAGGTATATACTCTAGATGATACGTGTTTAATGTCATGTTTAGAATTTTGTAGAGTGGTCTGAATTTATGAGTCATTTTACGTATCAAGTAATGGAGATGATACACTCTCTATCTTATATGATAGAATAATTCTATTTTAAGGCCTTTATGTTTTTACCATACACAATTCATGTAATATAATTTAATTTAGATGGTAAATTTTAAGATTTGAACTTTACAAATCAAATTATGTTATATAAATAGTATGTGGTATAAAGACTTTTAAATAGCTCTACTCATATGATATGACTTAAATTACAAATTAAATGTATCCTAATAATTTAATTAGCATTCGCTTATATTTTAAGATTTCAAACGGACCGAACCCTCCTCCTTGTTTTGTAGCCCTCGCCGTTTCCGACGGCGGTAGGTGACACCGCCCAGCTTATCGGAACCGGAGGGAGCCGCACCCTTACGACGGCGAGCCCCAACGACCTCCGGTGTGTCCCCGGTAGTCTTAAACCCGTTTCGGACTCGATACTCCCTCCGGTCCCGATGGGCTAGGCGGTGTCGCCCACCGCTGCCCGTGCCAACGCGAGCTGGGTGAGGCCAAATTTACTATAAAAATTCATCTTCATTTTATTTTTTATTGTGTTTTTTATCATGTTTTTTATTATATATTTTTATTATATATTTTATTGTATTTTTCATTATATTTTTTAAATTTTATTATTTTTAGTATATTTTTTATTGTATTTTATTGTGTTTTTGAAAGGAATTAAGAGGGAGGGGGAGGGGGAGGGGCTGTAAAGGGATTGGGGTGCAGCCCGACCGCACCCCAGCGTCACCCTTTCAAATATGCATTAATAAAGGTTATAGTATTAATTTGCGTATTTGTTTATATTTTCCCACGGTTAAAAAAGTTGATCCCACATGGCATGCTACCTATCTTCGGCGTCTATTTGATTAAGGCCTAGTTTGCTTATGGAGATAAAACAAAAAATTCAAAATACATCTCAAACTTATCATAAAATTTTTTCAAATTTCAAAATTCAAAAATTTTGACTTCCAATTTTCGATAGTCTTCCATTTCGATTCCGACTCTGATCGGAGTCGGAGTGACTCCGACTCTAGAAGTCGGAGTGACTCCGACTCTAGAAGTCGGAGTTGGAGCTCAGCGGGATTCCAACTTCCGACTCCGAACTTCGACTATAAGGCTTATATATTATATATTGTATAAAAATTAGGATAGGTCAAAATGGCCTAATGATTTAAAAGTGTTTTATCCTTCACTTACGTCTTGGGTTTGAATCTTCGCACGGCCTCTCTCCATTTGCAACCTGTTTTTTATTTTTTAAATGCCTTAAATGACGCTGTTTTACAAATTATATATATATATCTTTTCTTTTCTGAAAACTCTAACTTCGACTTCGAGCCTCTCCTTTCTTATCGAAAACTGGAATCGTTACAAAGTTATCTAATATGAGTAAGAAGAATAACATTGCACCGTTGCCTTCGTTTCGAAAGTTTTCGCACTCTGATCTAAGTCGATCTTCATCGACAAGCATAAATGAAGATCAAGCATAAATGAAGATCTAGCAGTCTTTTGGGTCGGAGCTATTCGATTTTCAGCTAAGCGATGGAGGTTCGACTTTAGGTACTTGGAACTTGGTGTCTTTTGCTAGGGTTCTATTTTAAACAGAAAATTCTGACGAATTGCGATCGGAGTTTAGAGTTTCAATCGAAGATCGGAGTTGAACTCTGACTCCATTTCGGAGTCGAAGTCGAAAGTCGATTTCGATTCCGACGAATGTCGGAGTTAGAATTGGAAACTTCGAACTCCGACACCATCGGAGTCGAAGCCCACCCCTACAGTCAACTGAGTACATTTTGACGCACAGCTTATAAAGCTCAACAAACTAAAAGTATAAAAGACAAAATACTGCCTATAACAGTAACTAAAATCTCATCCTCAAAGAGGAGATAACTAAGATTCCACAAACTAAAAAGTCCATAACACTATTTTTTCATATAAATTTTCTCTATACAAACGAAATATACAAACAACTAATAAAACGCAACAAATCAATAAAACACAAAAAACTACTACAATAGACAACACTGTGGTGGCGTGTGTAAACCACGCGCTATACTAAGAGTTATCCATAGCAAGCCAGGAACACAGACACCTGTGATCCACTAACCAAACCATCGACAAAACCACCGGTAGAGAAGGATCCTCCTTATGCGAGGAGACGATACAATACCATATCCGCGCATTATAGTCATGCGGCACTCCGTTCAAGGTTCCAAGCGACCTCACAATCGGCGGACAGGGAACACAACGACCTCATGCGTGGTGGCCTTAGGGCCTTCGCCACCTAAGAACCTGCAAAATAGCCATCAACCCCAAAACACCCGAAAATCGCACTCGGTGGCCGAAAAAAGAAAGAAGAAAAAAAAAGAAAATTGAAAAAAGAAGAAAAAGAAAGAAGGCGGATGAGGAATAGAGCCGAAGCTCCACCCTCCTCCTGGGGTGTAAATGGTCCAGTCCAGTCCGAGAAAAATGTGCACCGGTTCCATTCTGTCCAAAATTTTTTCCACCCTAGACCAGACTGAACTCCTATTCGATCTATACTAGTCCGGTCCAGTTCAAGGACACCTCACCTGATATGATTTACTGAATTAAATTTAATTTAAAATCTTGCAATGATAAAAAATAATTTTTAACCCAGGTTTAATTATGTTCAATCTAATTTACGTATTTATCACAGATTTTAGCTAAATAATATAAAAAAGAAACTTATTCTTCAAACAATTAGTAAAAGAAAAAATAATATAAATAAAAAAGTAAAAAGAATTATAAATTATAATTTTTATACTACAACTAATCAACTACTGTAAATTATAATATGTTAATATTATAAGAGTATATATTATATATTAATATATTATAATACCACTCTTAATCTATATTAATATTGATATGATAATTTATATACTTTTATTTATATATACATATATATAAATATATATAAAAAGAAATGAGTTATTCGGTTCGATCCGGTCCGGTTTAGAGGGAAAAATGCCATGGATCGGGACCGAACCAGAAATGTTTGGTCCATATAAAAAATAGACTGGACCGGACCTAATTTCATCCAGTCCAATCTGGTCCAAGTCCGATTCGGTCCATCGGTCCAGTTCGATCTTCTTACACCTCTATATCTATTCTCTCAGTACTGGCAAATTTTATAAATGAGTTGTAAGTTATTAACTAATTACTTTAGCTGAATAATAATATATTTATTACTCTTTTACTATTCTTCTACCATTCTTTTCAATTTCTAATTTTTTAATTTTTTTTTATATATAATTGTTGAAGAAGTGATTATTAGTGAAATTGTATAGTTTTAAAATTTTTTAATAATTAAAAATGTTAAAAAAATGCATAAAAGAAACAAAAATTATAAACAATAAAATAATAATAAATAAGAATATAAGCATATCATTACTCTTACTATTTTTAGAGCACTCCTATTAGATTGTCTAAAATTATTCTTCAAAAAGTATATATTTATACATTTATTAAAAAAAATTTAGTCATATTTGATCAAAAATGGAGAAAAAATTGTAGAAAAAAGAAATAAAAGTACTTTAATAAATAATAAAGCTAAAATTTTGTCTAATATTAATCAAATTGAGTAAAATTTTTAATTTTACTATTCACTTTTAAAGACAAAAAATATTTTTATTCTTTTTTTTTTTTACAAATTTCTCCTCATTTTTTATTAAATATAATCAAAAAAATTTTAATATATATACAAAATTATATTTTTTAAAATTTAATTTTAAACCATCTAATAAAAATATTTTTATTAGCCTTTTGCAATAAAATCTTGCATGCAATCATGTACGCACACATCAATTATTCTTGAACCACCTTTTGCCTTTTGGTGCCTTTTCGTTTTTTGACACTTTCTGAATTGGGGCTTGACCCTCCCAACTTTTTTGCTACATTCAAATTCAGACAAGTGTGTCAATTTAACAAGATATAGAAAATTCATATATATATATATATTGGGACCATCATTCTAAAAATGACTATTTTTTTTTTCTTAACTCCAGTACATTTAGGGGAAAAACACCACCGTATTTTAGAATAACCATCCTAATATTATGATACTTTTTAATGGAACATTAAAATAATGAAAGTTATTATATTAACTTTTCAAAACAATAATGATACAACAAAATGCATTTTTAACATATATATACCTTTTGTCTAATTTAATAATGACAATAAATGATTTTTTTAAAACAATAAATGAAAAAAATTCGATGTAAGAAGAAACGGAAGTTTAATGGGAAGTTTAATGATATAAAATACCGAAATTGAAAGTAACTTAACTGTGCCAAGTGTACGTAATTATAAAATAACTTGTAAGTGTTATAAAACTAAAAAGAAAACTACTACTATTATAAGAGAAATATAAAAGAAATTCTCTGGAACTTTCTTCCTTCTCTATATTTTCTTATGAATTTCATTACAACTGAAACCCATATTTATAGGGGTTAAAGTTACTATGCAAGTTACTATACAAGTCACTATGCAGATTTTTAAAATAATAGTGGTGGGGTCATTCACATAATTTAGTAGTGGGACAGGGGGCGGCGCCGTTTCGTTCGTTCATTCATAACACTCCCCCTTGAATGACCACCCATAAAGAATCTGCCTCGTTAAAACTTTGCCAAAAAAAAATCCAGTGGGAAGAAAAACCAATGGCGAAGGAAAAAGAGTACAGTCTCTTTATGTATCCACAAGTGCTTTAAGATTGCCTCATTAAAACCTTGTAAAGGAAAACCCAATGGGATAAAACCTTAGCGAAGGAAAAAGAGTACAATCAGCACAAGTCTTTAGGATTTTTACTCCCCCTGTAAAGTGCATGACAATAGTTTTTGAGTTTTCACATTTTAATATTCTGCACAATTTTCTTGAATGTCGCAGTTGGTGATGTCTTCGTGAATAAATCTGTCAGGTTATCACTTGATCGTATATTTGATATATCCTCCTTTGATTTGAGTGATACAAGTAGCATTATTTTCGTATAAAATTGTTGAGTCATTGATCTCAGCCAAATATACTCTCGACTTGTTTCATGAATTGCAATAATCTCTGAGTGATTTGAAGATGAAAAATAATATCTGGTTGACAAACTTAATAGAAATCTGATACCTGCAGTAATACTTAAACTCCCCCTGATAATATGCGTTAGTGTTTCAAGTAATAAGCAAATATGATTTCAGTATATATAACAAGTTAAGAATTCAAACACGATCTCCAACTAAATAATGCATTAGAGAGAGTGTGATAATATTTTCATATAAAATTTTCTCCCCCTCATTTGTCGTTATTAGGAAGAACTTGTTTATATACGGCGGAAATAACATTGGAAACCATCTATGTATGATAAAAACTGTAAAAGTTTTGAGATTTAATATTATCGGTTCAGCGAAAAATCAAATTCGCTTGACATTGTGGACAAACGAGATCTTGAAGAGATTTGAAGGTTTCGGGTTGTTGTTTAAATATAACCAATTTTACCATTGGTTTACTCCAGCAAAAAGATTTCACATTCCTCATAGATTCAGTTGTTGTTCATCCAGAACGATATTATGTATGATAGAAATTCTAATGTCCCAGATTTAAACCATGAACCTTTTATACCTCAACCACTTATATTTTCTCCTTAGGCTGTAAACACCATGATAGGAGCAGAGATATATCTATCTAGTAAATCTGATCCTGAAATTGTTGCAGCATCAAGAACCCTCAGTGCTCAATATACTGCTTCTCTTACAACTATGTCACAGAGGCTATTGGCGAGAACGAATGAGGTTGATCATCTTAAAAATCAAATATCTGAGTTGCATCAAACGCTTGCAATTAAAGATAGAAAAAATAAAGATTTAAAACAAGAAAACAAGGAGCTGAAGAAATTTGTAGACTGGTATTCTCGTGACCTGAAAACACGAGTAGAAGAGCTGGAACGAGAAAGAGCTCAGACACAAAGTCAACAACAGCAGCTAACGGCAGATGTTCAGCGTTTACAAGAAAATAGGGATAGCTGTAATTAATCTCGCTGGCTTTTGAAATTATGCATCCAGCATATCTTGTAAAGTGAGATTTGAAGAGATGATGGTTTGTCTTGTTCTTATTTCCATTTCTATAAGAATCGTCTTTAGTTTCATTTAGTACGCATCAAATCTTCTTCTCATATCTATAATTCATCTGTATTTGTATTCTTATTCTACAAATTTTCAATGGCTCATCAATTTTCTTTTACTATTTCTCACAATCAACATATGAGGTATCCTTCACCTCAATTACAAGTTGATCCTGCATCTTCCGCAGGTGCAATGTTGCAGCAAGCAAATGATCTGGCTAATAAGTCAGATCGTGAAGCTGTTTATGAGCTGGTGACTCTCGGCACCCAATACTCCTCCTCTATTGTTGGATTTTCCAACCGATTACAATCCAAAAATCGTGAGATTGAGAAGCTTACGAGAAGGTTTCTGTACTTCAACGACTCGTTCAAGAGTCTGACAAAAAAATTGCAGACTTAAAGCAGGAGAATAAGGATTTAAAATCCTTACTTGCCTCTTCATTTCGACTGCCTAATCCTTTAGATAAGGATGGTATGTTGCTTTATGAAGAGCAAATATATTTGAGAGATGAGACTAGAAATCTCAAATTCTTGTAACTCATCTATGAATTGAATAATAAGATCTTTCCTTTTCAAATGCATTCCTTGAATTTATAGTAACCCTTGTAATCTTTTCAAGAGTTCTAACAAGGTAAATCATCAACGTAAACTGCAATAATGACGAATCTGGATTCTGATAAAACACATGAATATATAGGATTATTCTTAAATCCTTCTTTCAATAGATACTCGTTGATTCAATTATACAACATGTGTCCGGATTGCTTTAACCCATATAAAGATCTTTGAAACTTTATAAAGTACATACTCCTAAATGTACTTGGATTAGATGCTTCAAGTATCGTAAATCTTTATATATGTAATGATCTAATGATCCTTATAAATATGCAGGGACCACATTCATTAACTGCATATCTAATCCTTTTGTAATAACCAAATCGATTAAAAATATGAATGTGATTGCATTCATACCAAGGAAATATGTTTCCTCATAATTGCTCGGGTTTCTACAGGAAACTTGTGCGACAAATTATACCGCACAATTTCATTTCGCATTACGCTTTCGTATAAATACTCACTTATATTTGTCAGATATTACACCATTTGGTGTTTGGACAACAGGTCCAAATACATCTCGCTTCACTAGCGAGTTTAATTCAGTTTTAATAACTGCTTTCCATTTTGGCCAATCATTTCTACGTCGACATTTTTCGACGATTTTTGACTCACTTTCTTTATTACTTTTGGTAATATCAAGTGTTATCATATATGTTGTCGACAACAGTTTTATTTCTATCCATAAATTTTCCAGTACTCATGAAATGTATTGAGATCTCATTGTTCCTCTCCAGGGGAAAACATTTCATGAAACACCTCTACAGGAGGTTCCTCTTTAGGAGGTTTATACTCTTCAGGAGTTTTCTCTTCAGGAGTTATACTTTTCAGGAGTTTTCTCTTCAGGAGTTACCTCTTCAGGAGGTTTCCTCTTCAGGAGGATTATATTTTATATAGAAAATACGATCTCTTCATGAGCACCGATTTTTTTTTTCTTGTGCACCAATAGGTCTTCAACGCTTCAGGTGTATCTTAGACTCATTTATTGCTGTTTTAACAACTCGTCCTTCAGGGACTTCAATTCTTGCTTAAGCATTAACAACAGTAATATATAATTTTACAACACCTTTAGTGTCAGTAAATATATCATGTAATTGATTTGCAACACTTTGCAGATAAATAATCTTCTGAACTTCTGGTTCACATTTATTTGTAAGAGGATCAAATTTAAACAGGACTTTATTATCCCAAGTGATTTCTTGTCGTGCTTCAGGCATCGATATTTCATTATTTCAAAACATGATGAAATATTAATAAGCTTATATATAAAAACTTAGTATAAATAAATCAAGTGCTTGGCCGTACAACAGGTACGTGACTACTGTTTAGTCATATTACATCTATGACAAACATGTTCATCTTTTATGAAGAATTATTCTGAGGGCCTTTACCCTTCTTTGAGTTTGATCACTTCTGCTGATACGATATATTTTTATCATCTTTAGTGTTGTCGCTTTTGGGACCAACACTTCTATAATTTTTCTACCACGTCTACGCCTTTAGATCCCGTTCACTTCTGGGAATTGTGTAAATTCGATATCATTAATAGGACGTAACTGGTGTAACAAAAACTCATTATTTAGCTCAATCATTGGAAGATAAAACAAAAGTTCAGAATATTTGTTGAACTTTCACTCTCGATATTGCTACTGCAGGAGCACATTCGAGGTATGAAAAATAATGTCTTCTTTTATATATCATCATCAGTGACATTTTCACTGTATAATTTTAATATTGAGCTGATTTTAAAGAGTGCAGAATATTCAATACCACTCTTAAAATCTTGCAATTTCAGGTGCAATAAATCATAATGATCTTTTGAGAGGATTACATCTTCTGGTGCTTATATCACTCTCTTAATTTATTTCACACAGTAAGATGATTTTTCATCATGAGATACACAGCACAGTCCTTCAGGGACATATGGTTTTCTTCTATGATTGTATCTTTCAAGTTCATCATTATATCCAAATAGATCTCATCAAGGATCCTGGATAAATAACATTTTTCAGAAATGTCAATAGTAATAAATCTCAATATTTGACATTATATTACAAAAATAAATCTGTGAATTTAAGAAATATATTCACATTATCATGAGAATAAAAATAAAATTTTATCAAGTAATATTCAGAAATATTACCTTTAATATTTATCTCAAGAACTGTAAATAATATATTGAAAAACTTACTTGAAGTAGAAAACCATTAGTTTCAGTATCGGTAGAACCTCGTGCTGATAACGTGTTATAAAACTAAAAAGAAAACTACTACTATTGCAAGAGAAATATAAAAGAAACTCTCTGAAACTTTCTTCCTTCTCTATATTTTCTTATGAATTTCATTACAACTGAAGCCTATATTTATAGGCGTTGAAGTTACTATACAAGTTACTATGCAGATTTTTAAAATAATAGTGGTGGGGTCATTCACATAATTTAGTGGTGGGACAGGGGGCGGCGCCGTTTCGTTCGTTCATTCATAACAGTAAGTTTACTTATCCCACCTATTATTAATATTACTAATATTATTTTTGTTTACAGTAGATACGATGCAAAATTTGATCGAGGCGTACACCCAGAAGAGGGAAAGAAAAAATGTATGAAGGAAAAGAGCAATGCTGTTATAAAATTAAAGAAAAAAACTACTATTGCAAAAGAGAAATAAGAAATTATCTCTGAAACTCTTAAGAATTGAAACTTTCTTTCTCTCTCTATATTTTCTTATGAATTTCATTACAACTGAAACTCCTATTTATAGGCTTTGAAGTTACTATGCAAGTCACTATGCAGAATTTAAAATAATAGTAGTAGGGTCATTCACATAATTTTAGTGGTGGGACAGGGGGCGGCTGCTGTTACTTCGTTCATTACACTCCCCCTTGAATGACCGCCAATAAGGAATCTGCCTTGTTAAAACCTTGCCAAGTAAAAACCCAGTAGGAAGAAAAACCAATGGTGAAGGAAAAAGAGTACAGTCTTCTTATGTATCCACAAGTGCTTTAAGATTGCCTCATTAATATCTTGCAGAGGAAAACCCACTGGGACAAAACCTCAGCGAAGGAAAAAGAGTACAATCAGCACATTTACTACCCATGAAAAGTGCATGACAAAAGATTTTTGAGTTTTCGCATTCCAATGTTATGCACAATCTTCTTGAATGTGGAAGTTGGTAACGCCTTTGTGAATAAATCTGCCAGATTATCACTAGATGGTATCTGCTTGACATCAATTTCACCTTTCTCTTGAAGTTCATGAGTATAAAAGAATTTAGGTGAAATATGTTTGGTTCTGTCACCTTTGATATATCCTCATTTGATTTGAGTGATACAAGCAGTATTATCTTCATATAAGATTGTTGGACTATTATTGATCATGGGAAGTCCACACTTTTCCTGGATATGTTGAATAACTGATCTCAACCAAATACACTCTCGACTTGCTTCATGAATAGCAATGATCTCTGAGTGATTTGAAGAGGTAGTAGATAGTGTCTGCTTAACAGATCTCCATGATATGGCAGTATCTCCATAAGTAAATAAATATCCAGTTTGAGATCTACCTCTGTGTGGGTCTGAAAGATAGCCTGCATCTGCATACCCAATCAATTCTGGACTTGAACCACGTTGATAAAATAATCTCCTATCAACCGTACCATGAAGGTAATGAAGGACATGTTTAATGCCATTCCAATGCCTTCGAGTTGGTGCAGAACTATATCTTGCAAGCAGATTAACTGAGAATGTAATATCTGGCCAAATGCAATTTGCAAGATACATCAAAGCTCCAATTGCACTGAGATATGGTACTTCAGGACCCAAAAATTTCTTCATCGTCATCACAAGGACGGAATGGATCTTTCTTCACATCAAGTATTCGAACAATCATTGGAGTACTCAAGGGATGAGATTTGTCCATATAAAAATGCTTTAGGACTTTCTCAGTGTACATGGACTGATGAATAAAAATGTCATTTGGCAAGTGCTCGAGCTGCATGCCGAGACAAAGTTTTGTTTTGCCAAGATCTTTCATTTCAAATTCATTCTTTAAATATATAGTGGTTTTTGAGATCTCTTCAGGAGTTCCCACAATATTTAAATCATCAACATAAACCGCAATAATGACAAATCCGGATTCTGATTTCTTAATAAAAACACATGGGCATATAAGATTATTCTCAAATCCTTCTTTCAATAGATATTCGCTTAAGTGATTATACCACATGCGTCCGGATTGTTTCAACCCATATAAAGATCTTTGTAGTCTGATTGAGTACATATTTCTAGATGTACTTGTAGATGCTTTAGGCATCTTATATCCTTCAGGGATTTTCATATATATGTCATGGTCTAAGGATCCATATAAATATGCAGTGACCACATCCATCAACCGCATTTCCAATCCTTTTGTAACAACCAGACTAATCAAAAATCTAAATGTGATTGCATCCATAACGGGAGAGTATGTTTCTTCATAATCAATCCCGGGTTTCTGTAGGAAACCTTGTGCAACAAGCCGTGCTTTGTATCGCACAATTTCATCTTTCTCATTACGTTTTCGACAAATACCCACTTATATCCAACATGTATTACACCCTTTGGTGTTTAGACAACAGGTCCAAATACTTCTTATTTTGCTAGCGAATTTAATTCAGTTTCAATAGCTATTTTCCATTTTGGCCAATCATTTCTACGTCGACATTCTTCGATGCTTTTTGGCTCACTTTCTTCATTATTTCTGGTAATGTCAAGGGACATTTTATATGAAAATATGTTGTCGACAACAGTTTTATTTCTATCCAGAATTTCTCCAGTTTTTATGAAATGTATTGAGATCTCATTATTTTCAGGTACCTGTTCCTCTTCAGGGGAAAACATTTCATGACACACCTCTTCAGGAGATCCAGAATTTTTAGGAGATTTATACTCTTCAGGAGTTTCCTCTTCAGGAGGTTCTGGAATAGAAGATTTAAGCTCTTTAGGAGCACCAATTATATTTGTGGCCTGTATTGTGGGTACGTATTCTTTAGGAACACCAAATTCATTTTGTATTCTTTTCCTTCTGGGAATTTTGTCTTTTGCACCAATAGGTCTTCCATGCTTCAGGCGTGTTTTAAATTCACCTATTGATGCTTTGACAATTTGTCCTTTAGGGACTTCAATCCTTACTGGAGTATTAACAGTAGGAATATAAGATTTTACTACACCTTTAGTGTCAGTAAATACATCCGGTAACTGATTTGCAACATTTTGCAAATGAATAATCCTTTGAACTTACCGTTTACATTCATTTGTAGGAGGATCAAAATGAGACAGGGTCTTATTATCCCAAGTAATATCTTGTCTTGCTTCAAAAACCGACTTTTCTTTATCCATTAACGAAAAATTTGATTCGTCAAAATGACAATCCTCAAAACGTGCTTTAAACATATCCCCTGTAAGGGGTTCAAGGTATCTAATAATGGATGGAGAATCAAAACCAACATATATCCCAAGTCTACGTTGAGGGCCCATTTTTGTACGTTGTGGAGGTGCAATTGGAACATATACAGCACATCCAAAAGTACGAAGATGAGAAATATTTGGTTGTTGACCAAATGCAAGCTGTAATGGAGAATATTTATGATATGCAGATGGTCTAATGTGAATTAGAGATGCTGCATGAAGTATAGCATGTCCCCAAGCAAAAACAGGTAGTCTTGATTTCATAAGTAAAGGTCTAGCGATTAGTTAAAGCCTTTTGATCAAAAACTCAGCTAAACCGTTTTGTGTGTGTGTGTGGAAAACATGATGTTCAACATCTATTCCTATTGACATGCAATAATTATTAAAAACTTGAAATGAAAATTCACCTACATTATCTAATCGAATGGTCTTAATTGGATATTCAGGAAATTGTGCTCGTAGTTTAATTATCTGAGCAAGAAGTCTAGCAAATGCAACATTTCTAGTGGAAAGAAGACAAACATGTGACCATCGACTAGATGCATCAATTAGAACCATAAAATATCTAAATGGTCCACTTGATGGATGAATAGGCCCACATATATCTCCGTGAGTCCTTTGTAAAAAGGATGGAGATTCAACAATGACTTTTGAGGGAGATGGTCTAATAATTAACTTATCTTGAGAACATGCAGAGCACGGAGATTCATTGGGTAGAAATATCTTTTGATTCTTTAAGGGATGCCCATGCGAATTTTCAATAATTCGTCTCATCATTATAGAACCCGAATGTCCAAGGCAATCATGCTAAGTCATAAATATTTTAGGGTTAATGCACTTCTGGTGCATTACCACATATGATTCAATTGTTCTCATTTTTGTATAATACAATCCAGAACATAGAGCAGACAGTTTTTCTAATACGAGCTTCTGGCCCGATATTATTTTAGTAATAAGAAGATGCTCTTTACTGCCTTCATTGGTCGTTTCAATATGGTAATCATTACGACGTATATCTTTGAAACTCAATAAATTTCTTCTGGATTGTGAAGAGAATAGAGTATCATCAATACAAAATTTGGTTCCATTAGGCAACACAATATAAGCTCTTCCAGAGCCCTCAATTAAATCCGATAAATCTGATATAGTATGGACATAGGCTTTACTTAGTGTTAGATTTTGAAAATATTTCTTTTCTTTGAAAATTGTGTGAGTTGTAGCACTGTCAGCCAGACATATATCTTTATCATTCAACTCAGAGATAAAAAACTCATCAATGTGATTCATAATTCTACAAAATATACAAAAACTTTTATTACTGATAGAAAGAAAATACATTAATTGAGTGAAACACTTCCATCTCCAATTAAGTGTTCAATACTACCTTCAGGATGATTAAAGAAATCAGATACATCAAGATGAGTAACGTCTACATCTACTGAATCTAATAAATCATCTGATGGTTCTACTAAATTTGTTTCATGCACTTTATTCTTTCCTTTAATAGAAACTTGATATAAATCAGTTAAGTGCCTGGTCGTACAACAGGTACGTGACCAATGTCCAGTCATTCCACATCTATGGCACACCTCTTCACTTTTCTTTGAGAATTATTCTGAGGGCCTTTACCCTTCTCTGAGTTGGATCACTTCTGGTGATACGATATATTTTTTATCATCTTTAGTGTTGTCACTTTTGGGACCAACACTTCTATAATTTTTCTACCACGTCTACACCCTTAATTCCTTTGAAAGGATGCACCGTTCACTTCTAGGAATTGTGTAAATTCGATATTATTAATAAGACGTAACTGGTGTAACAAAAAACTCATTATTTAGCTCAATCACTAGAAGACAAAACAAAAATTCAGAATATTTGTTGAACTTTCACTCTCGATATTGCTACTGCAAGAGCACATTCGAGGTATGAAAAATAATGTCTTCTTTTATATATCATCATCAGTGACATTTTCACTGTATAATTTTAATATTGAGCTGATTTTAAAGAGTGCAGAATATTCAATACCACTCTTAAAATCTTGCAACTTCAGGTGCAATAAATCATAATGATCTTTTGAGAGGATTACATCTTCTGGTACTTATATCACTCTCTTAATTCATTTCACACAGTAAGATGATTTTTCATCATGAGATACACAGCACGGTCCTTCAGGGACACATGATTTTCTTCTATGATTGTATCTTTCAAGTTCATCATCATATCCAAATAGATTTCATCAAGGATCTTGGATAAATAACATTTTTCAGAAATGTCAATAGTAATAAATCTCAATATTTGACATTATATTACAAAAATAAATCTGTAAATTTAAAAAATATATTCACATTATCATGAGAATAAAAATAAAATTTTATCAAGTAATATTTAGCAATATTATTTTTAATATTTATCTCAAGGACTGTAAATAATATATTGAAAAACTTACTTGAAGTAGAAGACCATTAGTTTCAGTATCGGTAGAACCTCATGCTGATAACGTGTTATAAAACTAAAGAAAAAAACTACTATTGCAAAAGAGAAATAAGAAATTCTCTCTGAAACTCTTAAGAACTGAAACTTTCTTTCTCTCTCTATATTTTCTTATGAATTTCATTACAACTGAAGCCCTTATTTATAGGATTTGAAATTCCTATGCAAGTTACTATGCAAGTCACTATGTAAGTCACTATGTAGAATTTAAAATAATAGTGTTGGAGTCATTCACATAATTTTAGTGGTGGGACAGGGGTCGGCTGCATTTCGTTCGTTCATTACAAATGTTATATATTCACAGTTTCGTATATATTTTATGGAATTAATAATATTACATTAGTTAAAATATTAAAAATAATATATTAAAAAAAATAAATATATAATAAAATAAAAACAAAAATAATAATTATGAATAGTTAAATTATAATAAATTATAATATGTATATGACTTGACTTATGTACCTATTGTGTATGCGTCATAAAAAAAATATTATTTTTATATATCATTTAATTTAATTATTCATATTTTTTATTTTTATTTATCTCTTATTATATTTATCTCTTTTATATATATATATCTTTTAAATATTTTGATTGACGTGACATTATTACACATCATCAACTCAATAAAAAAAATTGTGAAGTTGTGTATTTCTAATACTGTTTTTAAATGATAAAATATATAAAAATAATAGTGTTATAAAACTAAAAATAAAACTACCATTATTGCAAGAGAAATGAAACTCTTAAGAACTGAAACTTTCTTTCTCTCTCTATATTTTTTTTATGAATTTCATTACAACTGAAACCCATATTTATAGGCGTTGAAGTTACTATGCAAATTTCTATGCAAGTCACTATGCAAGTCACTATGCAGATTTTAAAATAATAGTGGTGGGATCATTCACATAATTTAGTGGTGGGACAGGGGGCGGCGCCGTTTCGTTCATTAATTCATAACACTCCCCATTGAATGACCACCCATAAAGAATCTGCCTCGTTAAAACATTGCCAAGGAAAAACCCAGTGGGAAGAAAAACCAATGGCGAAGGAAAAAGAGTACAGTCTCTTTATGTATCCACAAGTGTTTTAAGATTGCCTCATTAAAACCTTACAAAGGAAAACCCAATAGGATAAAACCTCAGCGAAGGAAAAAGAGTACAATCAGCACAAGTCTTCAGGACTTTTACTCCCCTTAGAAAGTGCATGACAATAGTTTTTGAGTTTTCACATTTTAATATTCTGCACAATTTTCTTGAATGTCGCAGTTGGTGATATTTTCGTGAATAAATCTGCCAGATTATCACTTGATCGTATTTTTGATATATCCTCCTTTGATTTGAATGATACAAGTAGTATTATCTTCGTATAAAATTGTTGAGCTATCAAAATACCACACTTTTCTTGGATACGTTGAGTCATTGATCTCAGCCAAATATACTCTCGACTTGTTTCATGAATTGCAATAATCTCTGAGTGATTTGAAGATGAAAAATAATATCTGGTTGACAAACTTAATAGAAATATGATACCTGCAGTAATACTTAAACTCCCCCTGATAATATGCGTTAGTGTTTCAAGTAATAAACAAATATGATTTGAGTATATATAACAAGTTAAGAATTCAAACACGATCTCCAACTAAATAATGCATTAGAGAGATTATGATAATATTTTCATCTAAAATTTTCTCTCCCTCATTCGGCGTTATTAGGAAGAACTTGTTTATATACGGCGGAAATAACATTGGAAACCATCTATGTATGATAAAAGCTGTAAAAGTTTTGAGATTTAATATTATCGGTTCGGCGGAAAATCAAATCCGCTTGACATTGTGGACAAACGAGATCTTGAAGAGATTTGAAAGTTTCAGGTTGTTGTTTAAATATAACTAATTTTACCATTGGTTTACTCCAGCAAAAATATTTCGCATTCCTCATAGATTCAGTTGTTGTTCATCCAGAATGATATTATGTCTGATAGAAATTCTAATGTCCCAGATTTAAAACATGAACCTTTTATACCTCAACCACTTATATTTTCTCCTGAAACTGTAAACACCATGATAGGAGCAGAGATATATCTATCTAGTAAATCTGATCCTGAAATTGTTGCAGCATCAAGAACCCTCAGTGCTCAATATGCTGCCTCTCTTACAACCATGTCTCAGAGGCTATTGGCGAGAACGAGTGAGGTTGATCATCTTAAAAATCAAATATTTGAGTTGCATCAAACGCTTGCAACTAAAGATAGAAAAAATAAAGATTTAAGACAAGAAAATAAGAAGCTGAATAAATTTGTAAAATGGTATTCTCGTGACCTAAAAACACAAATAGAAGAGCTGGAACGAGAGAGAGCTCAAATACAAAGTCAACAACAGCAGCTAACGGCAGAGGTTCAACGTTTGCAAGAAAATCGGGATAGCGACAATTAATCTCGTTGGTTTTTGGAATTATACATCCAGCATATCTTGTAATCTTGACTAAATGAGATTTGAAGAGATGATGGTTTGTCTTGTTCTTATTTCCATTTCTATAAGAACCGTCTTTAGCTTCATTTAGTACGCATCAAATTTTCTTCTCATATCTATAATTCATCTGTATTTGTATTCTTATTCTACAAATTTTCAATGGCTCATCAATTTCCTTTTACTATTTCTCACGATCAACATATGAGGTATCCTTCACCTCAATTACAAGTTGTTCCTGCATCTTCCGCAGGTGCCATGTTGCAGCAAGCAAATGATCTGGCTAATAAGTCAGATCGTGAAGCTGTTTATGAGCTGGTGACTCTCGGCACCCGATACTCCTCCTCTATTGTTGGATTTTCCAACCGATTACAATCCAAAAATCGTGAGATTGAGGAGCTTAACGAGAAGGTTTCTGTACTTCAACGACTCGTTCAAGAGTCTGACAAAAAAATTGCAGACTTAAAGCAGGAGAATAAGGATTTAAAATCCTTACTTGCCTCTTCATTTCGACTGCCTAATCCTTTAGATAAGGATGATATGTTGCTTTATGAAGAGCAAATGCATTTGAGAGATGAGGCTAGAAGTCTCAAATTCTTGTAACTCATCTATGAATTGAATAATAAGATCTTTCCTTTTCAAATGCATTCCTTGAATTTATAGCAACCCTTGTAATCTTTTCAAGAGTTCTAATAAGGTAAATCATCAACGTAAACTGCAATAATGACGAATTCGGATTCTGATAAAACACATGAACATATAGGATTATTCTTAAATCCTTCTTTCAATAGATACTCGTTGATTCAATTATACAACATGTGTCCGGATTGCTTTAACCCATATAAAGATCTTTGAAGTTTTATAAAGTACATACTCCTAAATGTACTTGGATTAGATGCTTCGAGTATCGTAATAATCTAATGATGCTTATAAATATGCAGTGACCACATTCATTAACTGCATATCTAATCCTTTTGTAATAACCAAATCAATTTAAAATATGAATGTGATTGTATTCATACCAAGAAAATATGTTTCATCATAATTGCTCGGGTTTCTACTGGAAACCTTGTGCGACAAATTATACCGCATAATTTCATTTCGCATTACGCTTTCGTATAAATACTCACTTATATCTGACAAATATTACACCCTTTGGTATTTGGACAACAGGTCCAAATGCATCTCGCTTCACTAGCGAGTTTAATTCAGTTTTAATAACTGCTTTCCATTTTGGCCAATCATTTCTACGTCGACATTCTTCGACGATTTTTTAGCTCACTTTCTTCATTACTTCTGGTAATATCAAGTGTTATCATATATGTTGTCGACAACAGTTTTATTTCTATCCATAAATTTTCCAGTACTCATGAAATGTATTGAGATCTCATTGTTCCTCTTCAGGGGAAAACATTTCATGAAAAACCTCTACAGGAGGTTCCTCTTCAGGAGATTTATACTCTTCAGGAGTTTTCTCTTCAGGAGTTATACTCTTCAGGAGTTTTCTCTTCAAGAGTTATACCATTCAGGAGTTACATCTTCAGGAGTTACCTCTTCAGGAGGATTATATTTTATACAGAAAATACGGTCTCTTCATGAGCACCGATTTTTATTTTTCTTGTGCACCAATAGGTCTTCAACGCTTCAGGTGTATCTTAGACTCATTTATTGCTATTTTAACAACTCGTCCTTCAGGGACTTCAATTCTTGCTTAAGCATTAACAGCAGTAATATATGATTTTACAACAACTTTAGTGTCAGTAAATACATCATGTAATTGATTTACAACACTTTACAGATAAATAATCATCTGAACTTTTGGTTCACATTTATTTGTAAGAGGATCAAATTTAAACAGGACTTTATTATCCCAAGTAATTTCTTGTCGTGCTTCAGGCACCGATATTTCATTATTTCAAAACATGATGAAATATTAATAAGCTTATATATAAAAACTTAGTATAAATAAATCAAGTGCTTAGCCGTACAACAGGTACGTGACTACTGTTTAGTCATATTACATCTATGACAAACATCTTCATCTTTTATGAAGAATTATTCTGAAGGCCTTTACCCTTCTCTGAGTTTGATAACTTCTGGTGATACGATATATTTTTATCATTTTTAGTGTTGTCGCTTTTGGGACCAATACTTCTATAGTTTTTCTGCCACGTCTACGCCCTTAATTCCTTTGAAAGGATGCTCTGTTCACTTCTGGGAATTGTGTAAATTCGATATCATTAATAGGACGTAACTGGTGTAACAAAAACTCATTATTTAGCTCAATCACTGGAAGACAAAACAAAAGTTCAGAATATTTGTTGAACTTTCACTCTCGATATTGCTACTGCAGAAGCACATTCGAGGTATAAAAAATAATGTCTTCTTTTATATATCATCATCAGTGATATTTTCACTGCATAATTTTAATATTGAGCTGATTTTAAAGAGTGCAGAATATTCAATACCACTCTTAAAATCTTGCAATTTCAGGTGCAATAAATCATAATGATCTTTTGAGAGGATTACATCTTCTGGTGCTTATATCACTCTCTTAATTTATTTCACACAGTAAGATGATTTTTCATCATGAGATACACAGCACGGTCCTTCAGGGACACATGGTTTTCTTCTATGATTGTATCTTTCAAGTTCATCATCATATTCAAATAGATCTCATCAAGGATCTGGATAAATAACATTTTTTCAGAAATGTCAATAGTAATAAATCTCAATATTTGACATTATATTACAAAAATAAATTTGTGAATTTAAGAAATATATTCACATTATCATGAGAATAAAAATAAAATTTTATCAAGTAATATTCAGCAATATTACCTTTAATATTTATCTAAAGGACTACAAATAATATATTGAAAAACTTACTTGAAGTAGAAGACCACTACCTTCAGTATCGGTAGAACCTCGTGCTGATAACGTGTTATAAAACTAAAAATAAAACTACCACTATTGCAAGAGAAAAGAAACTTTTAAGAACTGAAACTTTATTTCTCTCTATATTTTTTTTTATGAATTTCATTACAACTGAAACTCATATTTATAGCCGTTGAAGTTACTATGCAAATTACTATGCAAGTCACTATACAAGTCACTATACATATTTTAAAATAATAGTGGTGGGGTCATTTACATAATTTAGTGGTGGGATAGGAGATGGCGCCGTTTCGTTCGTTAATTCATAACAAATAGTTATATATAATATATATGTAAATGATATAGAAATCGTATACAAATAAAATTTTTGTTATTAAAGTCCAATCAACAAGCCCATCATTCGTTCAATTCATGTCCAAATAAGATTCAAAGGAGGTGGACTATGTACCGGACCATGAAATATCTCAACACTGTAAATCCGGTATTCATTTTGAATGGTTATAAATAGGGAAGAAATTAATATAGGAGACAGACAAGAGGTACGTACCAAACGTCTCTAAGCTTATCTGGGGTACCAAATCACAGTGCCCGTTTGCACCATATCACTCTTATTATGTTAATATATATATATATATTATATACTAGATAAAAATAATATACAAAATACGTTTATTTAATTTAATTTTTAATAAAAATTAAAAAATTATTCATAATTAAATATATGATAAATAATTACACGTTTTCATATATTATAAAAAAATATTAATAAAAACAATAAGAGAGTCTCATAAATAAATATAACCTATAGTTTTATCAAATTTGTTTGAGATAATTTTGATTGAAATTTTAATAAAAGATTCGTTCAAAATATTATATTTTTATAATTCTAAAACGATGATTTAATATTTGGGTCATTTTGCATAGTCTCAAAAGAAAGGATATTAAAATATCTATATTTTTAGTATTTGAGTTTTTCTAGATCTATATAAACTTAAATCATCTACAATTTTTTTAGTTATGTGATTATTTTTACAAAATAATATAATATAAAAAAAAATAAATTATGTAGTTTATAATTTATATAAAAGAATGTTATATTATAATTTATAACATAAAATTTTATTTTAAAATATGTAAATTTATTAGATCATATATATTTCAATTAAATATCAAACATATATAATATATTAATTATATTTATTGTCTATTATTACCAATTTAATATAATTATAGTTAATTGTATATACTATATATTTATCATTTAAAAAAAATATATTCATTTTAAAAGTATAAAATAATTCTTAAAGAATGAAATTATTAATCATATAAAAGGAATAAATTTTCATGAATAAAATTAAACTCTCTAACGTATAAATTAACATCTCTAAATGAAGATTGCATTGTTATATTGTTATGAATAGTTTATTTATATATATTATTATATATTCTATACTATTATTATGTCATCCTATACTATTATTATTATTTTACATTTATTTTACATTAAAAAAAATTAAATGAAAAATTTATCGTTATAAAAATTTGAAGTGGTGTAATTAAATTTAATGACAAGAATATTATTTCTGTGATTAATGGAATTAATGGATTGTATTTAAAATAATATTTCTAATTAAATACAATATTTATTTTAATAAAAATGGATAGAAAATGTTAACTCTAATAAAAAAATAAATTTTTGTTAAAATAAGATTTTTTTTGTTAGATAGCCATTTTATATATATAAAGATATATATATATATATATATATATATATATATATTCCTACATGAATAATTATGGCATTCACTTTTTGTATAGCAATAGTGATACATGATAAGTATCTCTATTTGTGAAATATTTTTGAAGTCATTCTGCATTTGTGTGACGACACTTTATTTTTATTTTATGGGATAAAGTAATGTTAGATTTAATTGTAAAATATACAAATATGATATAATTATTTTTAAAAAGAGTTGAAATTTCTATTAAAATTTTATTTTGTTATCATATAAATCAAATATTTACTTTTTTTTTGAAGATTATACAGTATTTACATATTTTAAATTATAAATATCATTTTTAATATTTTATATATTGTTACTTGTTACTACTAAAATCGTGTTCTCTCAACTTTTATCCCTTTATTTTTTATTTTTTATTTTTTATTTCCAGATATCCATTGAGGGAAATTCACCCAGCCATGGTCTCAAATTCTTAAAAAGTCAGATTTGTCATAATCGAGATTATATAATTGGTATACAAATAGATACCGTCGATCTTTGCCACTCCGACTAGCATTTCCATTTATAATGCGTGTGTGTGGGATCCTATCATGTGTGGTGGTAATGTGGTGGATTGGCTTCTTTGTTCTTTCCCATTATAATGCATATTATATATAAGAAATATAGGGTCATTTTGACATATACCGACTGATTATTATTAATCTTTTTCAAACATTAAGAAATATTTTTATATATTTAGTAGAAAAAAATAAAAAATAAACTCAATACATTTTTTAACATTTGAAAAATAAAAATGCACCTATGGGTGCAAAATATTAGGTAGATGAGTCTACCTACCATTTCTCTTATATAATTGCTCCTTGTAACTCTACCCATTGGAATCGATGCATAAGAATGTCGATTCAACATTGTTAACATTTATCTTAAATTTTATGTACTTAATTACACCGTGATATATTTTAATTACACTGCATCGCTTTGAAAAATGCTAATTAAATCAATAAAAGTGATTGATTGATTTTTTTTTTTTTTACTTTAAAGAAGTGAATATTAGTAAATTATTAATTTTTTCTTATTTTTTAAAAATAATTAAAACTATGTAAAAAATAATTAAAACAGAAAGAGTAAAAAATTGAATTTACATTTCTCAATTCATTTAGTCGATTAATGCACCGGTTATTCTAAGGATGGTGCTACATATAGTCTATTAGAATAGATTTCTTTGCAATCTAAATATAAGAATAGATAAAATAGTCCTCATTTTATTATTGACTTGACTAAAATATCCTTTATATCTAAAAATTTAAAAAAAATTGAAAATGTTATAAAACTAAAAAGAAAACTATTATTATTGCAAGATAAATATAAAATAAACTTTTAAAAACTAAAACTATATTCGTTTTATAAATTTTTCTTATGAATTTTAGAATGATTGAAACTTATATTTATAGGCGTTGAAATCACCATACAAGTTACTATACAAGACTTAAAATAATGATAGTGGAGTCATTCACAAAATTATTAGGGGGCGGGGGCCACCCTTAATAATTCATAACACTCCATCTTGAATGACCACCTATAAAAAAATTTTCTCATTAAAACGTTGTAAAGGAAAAATCCAGTGAAAAGAAAAACCAATAGTGAAAGAAAAAAAGTACAGTATTCTTTTGTACAGTCAAATGCTTTAAGATTACCTCATTAAAATCTTGCAAAGAAAATCCAGTGGGACAAAACCTCAACGAAAGAAAAAGAGTGCAATCAGCACAAGTTTTCAAGACATTTACTCCCCCTGAAAAGTGTATGACGATAGATTTTTAAGTTTTTGCATTCCAATATTCTACACAATCTTCTTAAATGTCGCAGTTGGTAATACTTTTGTGAATAAATCTATCAAATTATCACTTGATCGTATATTTGATATATCCTCATCTGATATAAGCAGTATTATCTTTATATAAAATTGTTGGGCTGTCATTAATGACGGGAAGACCACACTTTTTCTTGGATATATTGAATTACTAATTTCAGTCAAATACTCTCTCGATTTGTTTCATAAATTGTAATGATTTCTGAGTAATTTGAAGATGTGGAAGATAATGTTTGGTTAAAAGACTTAGTAGAAATATGAGACTTGTATTAGTGTTTCAAGTAATAAGCAAATATGATTTCAGCATATATAACAAGGTTAATAATTCAAACATAATTTTTATCTAAATAATATATTAGAGATAACATGATAATATTTTAATTTTCTTCCCCTCATTCAGTGTTATTATGGAGAAATTGTTTATGTACGACAAAAAGAGTATTGAAAACCATCCATATAAGATAAAATCTGTAAAAACTTGAGGTCTAATTTGATCGATTCGACGGAAAATCAAATCCGCTTGATATTGTTGACAAATGAGATCTTGAAGAGATTTGAAAATTTTGGGTTGCTATAACCATTTTACCATTGGTTTACTCCAACAACAAAAAAATCTCACATTTTTCATAAATTCAGTTGTTGTTCATCCAGAACGTTATTATGTTTGATAGAAATTTTTTTGTTAATGTTCCAGATTTGAACCATGAACCTTTTATACCTTAACTACTCATATTTTTCCTTGATATTATAAACACCATGATAGGAGTAGAGATATATTTTTCTAGTAAAACTTATTCTGAAATTGTTGCAGCATCAAGATCACTCAGTGCTTAATATGCTGCCTCTTTTACAATTATGTCTCAAAGGCTACTGGCGAGAACGAATGATATTAATCATCTTAAAAATCAAATATCTGAGTTGCATCAAACACTTGCAATTAAAAACAAAAAAAAAATAAAAAATTAAGACAAGAAAATAAGAAACTGAATAAATTTGTAAACTGGTATTCTCGTGACCTAAAAACACAAATAGAAGAGCTGGAACGAGAGAGAGCTCAAATACAAAGTCAACAACAGCAGCTAACGGCAGAGGTTCAACGTTTGCAAGAAAATCGGGATAGCGGCAATTAATCTCGTTGGTTTTTGAAATTATACATCCAGCATATCTTGTAATCTTGACTAAATGAGATTTGAAGAGATGATGGTTTGTCTTGTTCTTATTTTCGTCTCTATAAGAACCATCTTTACTTTCATTTAGTTCGAATTAAATCTTCTTCTCATATTTGTAATTCATATGCATTTGCATTCTTATTTTACAAATTTTTAATGGCTCATAAGTTTCCTTTCAATATTTTTCCCGATCAATATATGAGGTATCTATCACCTCAGTTACAGGTTGTTCACCTTCTATGGGTATTATGTTGCAGCAAGCGAATGATCTGACTAATAAGTAGATCATGAAACTATTTATGAGCTGGTGACTCTCGGCATTCGATACTCCTCCATTGTTGATTTTTCCAACCGGTTACAATCCAAAAATGGTGAGATTAATGAGCTTAACGAGAGAGTTTTCATACTTCAACAACTTGTTTAAGAGTCTGACAGAAAAATAGCAGACTTAAAGTAAGAGAATAAGGATTTAAAATCCTTACTTACCTCTTCATTTCGACTACCTAATCCTTTAGATAAGGATGGCATGTCGCTTTATGAAGAGTAAATGTATTTGAGAGATGAGGTTAGAAGTCTTAAATTTTTATAATTCATCTAGCATTTGAATAATAAAATCTTTATTTTTCAAATGCATTCTTTGAATTTATAGCAGTCCTTGTGATTTCTTCAGTAGTTCTAATAAGGTAAATCATCAACGTTAACTGCAATAATGGCAAATCCGGATTCTGATGAAAACACGTGGGCATATAGAATTATTCTCAAATCATTCTTTCAATAGATACTCACTGATTCAATTATACTACAAGCGTCCGGATTGTTTTAACCCTTATAAAGATCTTTGAAATTTTATAAAGTACATACTTCTAAATGTACTTAGATTAGATACTTTAAGTATTGTATGTCATGATCTAATGATCTTTATAAATATGCAGTGACCACATTCATCAACTACATATCTAATCCTTTTGTAATAACCAAGCCGATTTAAAATGTGAATGTGATTGCATTCATAATAAGGAAATATGTTTCCTTATAACTAATCTCGAGTTTCTGCAGGAAACCAACCTTGTACGACAAATTGTACTGCACAATTTTATTTATCATTACGCTTTCGTATATATACTCACTTATATCTTATAGGTATTACACCCTTTATTGTTTGGACAACAGGTCCAAATACCTCTCGCTTTGCAAGCGAGTTGAATTCAGCTTCAATAGCTATTTTTCATTTTGGCCAATCATTTTTACGTAAACATTTTTGGACGATTCTTGCCTCACCTTTTTCATTACTTCTGGTAATGTCAAGAGCCATTTTATATGAAATATGTTGTTGACAACAATTTTATTTCTATCTATAATTTTTTCAGTATTCATAAAATGTATTGAGATCTCATTGTTCCTCTTCAGGAAAAAACATTTCATGAAACACCTCTTCAGGAGGTTTGTACTCTTCATGAGTTTTCTCTTCAGAGGGTTCCTCTTCAGGAGTTACCTCTTCTAGAGGTTTTTCTCTTCAAGAGTTACATTTTCAAGATGTTTTCTTTTTAGGAGTTTCTTTTTCTGTACAGAAAGTTTGGATAGATCTTATTACTTGTTTTGTGGGTATAGTCTCTGCAGGGACACCGATTTCTTTTCTTTTACACCAATAAGTATTCAACACTTCAAGTGTGTCTTAGACTCATCTAATGTTGTTTTAACAACTTGTCTTTCAGAGATTTCATATCTTGCTTAAGCATTAACATCAATAATATATGATTTTATAACACATTTAATGTCAGTAAATATATCAAGTAATTGATTTGCAACACTTTGCAAATAGGTAATTTTCTGAATTTCTGGTTCACATTCATTTGTAATAGAATCAAATTTAGATAGAGTTTTATTATCCAAAGTAATTTTTTGTCGTGCTTTAGGCACCGATATATTATTATTTCAAAACGTAATGAAATATTAATAAGCTTATATATAAAAATTTAGTATAAGTGAATCAAGTGTTTGATCGTACAACAGGTACGTGATCAATATTCAGTCATACCATATCTATGACAAACATTTTCACCTTTTTATGAAAAATTATTTTAAGGATCTTTACCCTTTTTTAAGTTTGATCACTTCTGGTGATATGATATATTATTATCATTTTTAGTGTTGTCGCTTTTGGGACTAACACTTCTATAATTTTTTATCACGTTTACGCCCTTAGTTCTTTTGAAATGATGCACCGTTCACTTATGGGAATGATGTAAATACCATATCATTAATAGGACGTAACTTGTGATTTATTAATAAAAACTCATTATTTAACTCAATCACTGAAAACAAAATAAAAATTCAGAATATTAGTTGAAGTTTTGTTCTCGATATTGCTGTTGTAGGAGCACATTTGAGACATGAAAAATAATATGTCTTCTTTTAAAAATATCATAATCAGTGACTTTCTCATTACATAATTTTAATATTGAACTGATTTTAAAGAGTGTAGGATTATATTCATTACCACTCATAAAAATATTGCAATTTCAGATTCAATAAGTCATAATGATCATTTGGAAGGATTATATCTTTTAGTACTCATATTTCTCCTTTAAATCATTTTACACAATAGAAAGATTTTTTACCATGAGATAAACAGCACGGTCCTGTAGGAATACGTGATATTCTTTTTTGATTGTATCTCTTAAGTTTATCATATCCAAATGGATCTCATCAAGAATCATGGATAAATAACATTTTTTTAAATATCAATAATAATAAATATCAATATTTGACATTATATATATGAATCACAAACATAAATATGTGGATTTAAGAAATATATTCACATAATCATGAGAATAAAAGTAAAATTTTATCAAATAATATTTAGCAATATTACTTTTAATATTTATCTTGAGGATTGCAAATAATATATTGAAAAACTTACTTGAAGTAAAAGATCACTTATTTCAGTATCGGTATAATCTCGTGCTGATAACGTATTATAAAACTAAAAAGGAAACTAATACTATTGCAAAAAAAATATAAAAGTGTTGCCCAGATGACTAACACAAGAGGGGGGGTGAATTGAGTTGTATTTAAAAAAAATAACAATTATAAATCAAATATATAATATAAAATATAAATAAAATATGAAACAACAATAAATATAAAGAGTAAGGGTAAGAGAGAAACAAACTCAGTATGTTAACGAGGTTCGGCCCCACTGCCTACGTCCTCGCCTCAAGCTACCTCTTGAGAATCCCCAAATCCACTATTTAATCTCCTTTAGGTGGAGATAGAAACCTATTACACCTTTGAGCAGCACCGCTCCAAAGAATCCGTGTAGAACACCCTCTACACTTCCAATCATCTTACACTTGGAGATTTAACTATTCCCCGTGTAGAACACCTTCTACATTTCCAATCACCTCACACTTGGTGATTTAACTATTCCCCGTGTAGAACACCTTCTACACACACAAGGGTTATACACACCCTTTTACAAATACAAGAGTTGATAGTAGGTAGACTATCAAAATACACTCCTCAATGAGTGAGATAGAAACAATACAGCGCAACCTATATCTCTCTCAACAAGAACAAGAATTAAGACTCAAAACTTTAGAAAAGAGAGAATGAGAGCTTTGAAGAAATGATGCAAAACTTAGCAATAGATGTGTAAGCTCTTGTTATGTATTTTGCAAAACTCAAGTGAGCTATTTATAGGCAAATAAGTTTTCAATTTCAAATTTGAAAAGATTCTCATGTCAAAAATATCATCATTCACTTTTCAAAAATTTCAAATCTAATCTTTTTACTTTTTGCATGTGACAAAAGGAGCACACTTTACTTTTCAAAAATTTCAAACATAATCTTTTACTTTTTGTATATGACAAAAGGAGCACACTTTACTTTTCAAAATTTTCAAATAAAGACATCTACCTTTTGCATAATTCAAGAAAAGCATCCACTACTTTTAAAAATATTCAAATAAAACATGCATATGTGAAAGATGACAATCAATCATCTTAATATTTTCAAAGTTCAAACCTTTAATCATGTCATGCACATGTGAAAGATGACAATCAAGTATCTTAATATTTTCAAAATTCAAACCTTTAATCATGTCATGCACATGTGAAAAATGACAATCAATTATCTTTCAAAATTTTCAAAATTCAAACATTTAATCATGTCATGCACATGTGAAAGATGACAATCAATCATCTTTCAAAATTTTCAAATTTAATTTTCAAAATATTCATGCACATGTGGAAAATATATTTTAATGCTTTATGATAAAATATTAATTTTGAGCCTTAATCCTAATTTTAAATTTTTAAGAGATTTACAAAATTACTCTATGATTTTAATGTGAACTTATTCCCTTCTTGCTCATGCTTGCTTCTTTGATGTGCTTGATTCTATTGTGTGGACAACTTGAGTTTGAAACTCCTTTATTCTTTGAATTCATTTGTTATCATCAAAATCCATGTGTAGATTTATATGAAACTTGAAACCTTGAGTTCAACAATCTCCCCCTTTTTGATGATGACAAATGCTTGATAGAACTTGAAACCTGTATGAATACTTAAGCTCCCCCTGAGAATGTGCGTTAGTTTTTCAAGCAAAAATATAAATATAATTCCAAGCATATATAATAAGTTTAGCAATTTAAACAATGTTAATGTTCTAGTCTAAAACTTCTCCCCCTTTTTGCATCATTAAAAAGGAATCATAATTAACTCAATAAGATATATTCCTACAATAACCAATAGACAAATAAAACGCTGCGTTAGTAGAGAATGTTGAAGTTAGAACCACCCGTGTTCGACAAAACTTGCAAACGTTGAAGCCAAATTTGATCATCTCGGTGCGGAAGAAGATTTAAATCCGCTTGATGTTATTGACGAATTAGATGTTCCAGAGATTTGAAGTTGAATAATTAAAATTATTCGTGTCCGACAAAGACAACAAAAGCTGTAGGCCTAGCTCTGGCAATGCGGTGCGGAGCCATGCATGTCCGACAAAACCTGCAAATGTTGGAAGTCTAACTCTGGCAATTCGGTGTGGAGCCACGCGTATCTGACAAAACCTGTAAAGGTTGGAGGCCTAGCTCTAGAAGTCGATGCGAAAGCAGATCAATCGCCTGATGTTGTTGACAAACGGGTTTGAAGGCTCTGAGTTTCTATAAAAAAATCATTTTCACCTATCGGATACCAAAAAAAATTGCTTCTTGACCTAAGTTCTGTTTCTCCATAACGATAGAATGGCCGAACAATTCTCTTCCACTAATGTTCCAGACTTGAATCAGGAACTATTGACGCATCAACCATCAATCTTCTCTCCTAAGGCCGTCAATGCCATGATAGGAGCAGAGAACCGTTTTTCTAGTAAGAAAACTTTTGACAATGTGTGTCCAACATATCTTATATTTCTTTTGACTAATAAGATTTGAAGAGACAATAGTTTGTCTTGTTCTTTATGCTATCTCTATAAAATCAGTTTTAAAGTTTATCCGATTTGCATCAAATCTTATTCTCATCTCTATAACTCATCTGCATTCCTTCAATATTCTCGCTTTAAGTTTTCAATTCTTTTCTCAATGGCTCATTCTTCTAACATTCCTTTAGATGCATCCATGATGTATTCTACATCTCAATCTCATGTCCTTTCTGCAGCTACCATTGGCGCCATGTTGCAGCAAGAGAACAATAGTTTGACTAATAAACTAGACTCTGATGCTATCTACGACTTGGTGAGTCTCGGGACTCGCTACTCATCCTCTATTGTCGCTTTTTCCCAGAGACTACAAGTCAAAAATCATGAGGTTGAAAAACTTAAAGAACAAATTGTTGTACTTCAACGAATTGTTCAAGAGTCTCACACAAGGGAAGGAATCTTTCGGCAGAAGAATAAAAAGTTGAAATCTCTATTGGATTCTTCATTCCGCTTGCCAGTTCCCATGGATAGGGATGACATGATATTGTATGAAGAGAATGAGCGCAAACATGAGGCTAAGAACCTCAAGTTTATGTAAAAGTATTTAAAATAATATTTCTCTATTTTTATGAACTCTGATCTATCTTTCAACAGATATTCATAACATGCATCATACTTATGTTCTAATCATACATAATCTATCTTCTGGTAAGGGTTTTGTGAATATATCTGCTAACTGATTGTGTGTGTTTGTTAACTCCAGTACTATATCGCTTTTCTGCACATGATCTCGAAAAAAATGATATCTTATTTCAATATGCTTAATTCTAGAATGTTGTATTGGGTTTTTTTTTTGGAAAGATTTATAGCACTTGTATTATCACATTTGATTGGAATGTGATTATACATAAGTTTAAAATCCTCAACTTGTTGCTTCATGTAAAAAACTTGAGCACAACAACTACCCACAGCAACATATTCTGCCTCAGCAGTAGATAGTGCAACAGAATTTTATTTTTTACTAAACCAAGAAACTAGTGCACAACCTAAGAAGTGACATGCTCCACTAATGCTTTTCGATCTATTTTACAGCCAACATAATCTGCATCTGTGTAGCTGATTAGATCGAAAAATGTGTGCTTAGGGTACCATAACCCTAAGTTAATTGTACCACTAAGATATCTAAGAATGCGCTTAATTGCAATTAAATGTGATTTTTTTTTGGAGATGATTGAAAGCGTGCACATAAGCACACACTAAACATAATATCTGGTCTACTGGCTGTCAAATATAATAAGCTGCCAATCATACCTCGATATACTTTCGAGTCAACTGGTTTACCGGTTTCATCTTTATCAAGTTTAGTGGATGGGCTCATTGGTGTTCCAGTTTCCTTAGCACCTTCCATCCCAAATTTCTTCAGCAATTCCTTAATATATTTCGATTGATTGATGAATGTCCCACTTTTTGCTTGCTTAATTTGCAATCCGAGAAAGAATGTAAGCTCTCCCATTATGCTCATTTCAAATTCTTCCTGCATAGTCTTAGCAAAAACTTGGCACATATTTTCATTAGTAGCACCAAATATTATATCATCAACATAAATCTGAATCAAAAGAATATCATCATTTTCGTATTTAATGAAAAGAGTTGTATCAATTTTTCCTCTTGAAAAGCCTTTTTCAATCAATAAACCACTACGTCTCTCGTACCACGCTCTAGGAGCTTGTTTGAGTCCATATAGTGCTTTTGTGAGTTTGAAAACATGATTTGGAGAATATGATTTTCAAAACCTAGAGGTTGCTCAACATATACCTCTTCATTTATAAAACCGTTTAAGAAAACACTTTTAACATCTATTTGAAAAAGTTTGAAATCTTTATAACAAGCATATGTAAGTAGCATTCGAATAGCTTCTAATCTTGCGACTGGTGCATATGTCTCATCATAATCGATTCCTTCTTTTTGACTGAAACATTGGGCCACTAGTCGAACCTTATTTCTAGTAATAATTCCGGGCTCATCTTTCTTATTTCTAAAAACCCATTTTATTCCAATAATAGTATGATTTTTGGGTCTAGGAATAAGTGTCAAAACATCATTTCTTTCAAATTGATTAAGCTCTTCTTGCATAGCTAGAATCCAAAATTCATCAAGAAGTGCTTCATCAATATTTTTAGGTTCAATCTGAGATAGAAAAGCAGTATGATTGCAAATATTTCTAAGAAATGATCGAGTACTTACTCCTCGTGAAGGTTTTCCTAGAATTTATTCCGCTGGATGATCTTTCACATGTTTCTACTATTTGGTTGCATCTTGTACTAAGTCTTGATGATCTTTCCTTCTATTTCCATGATCTTTCATTTTGAATTGTTTCCAAATATCACACATCCTTTTTCTTTAGAAGTGAAGTCAATGAATTTAGTTTTGTCTTCTGTCACGTAACTTGAACATCCGTTGTCTAAAAATCATTTATTTTTACCTGTAAAATATTTCGTGCATACCTACAAAAGCAATTAAAAACAATTCCCGGTACCCAAGTTCTTTGGGTCCTTTATTTATTAGTATTAGAAGAAACAAGATATTTAGGTACCCATATGGCCCTAATAGTCATTGTATGTTTTCTTTTAATAGGACAAGCAAGATAATTATGACCATTTCTATTACAAAAATTGCAAATAGCATGTGACATATATGAAGAACTTGAGTGATTATAATAATATCATTTTTTAACAAAATTATTTTTATGAAAAAAATTTTGAATATTGGACTTTGATTTAGAAGGATTATCAAAGAAGTTTTTATAAGATTTGTATTTTTGTTTTGGCATATATCCCAAATCTGCCTTATCAAAAACACATCTTTGACTATCAAGAAGTTTTTCAAAATTTCTTTTTCCATTCGTAGATTTTTTAATAATATTTTCTAAATCAGTTTTCTTTTTCTTCAACTCAAAATTTTCATCTTTCAAAACAATATTTTTTTTCTTAAAATATCAATTTCGTTTGTTAAAGAAGAATTTTTCTTTTTCAAAACAGTATACTTGATACCCAATTTTTCAAATTCCTCATATACCTCTTCTAAAATATTTTGCAATTCTTCATATGAAGGATCTTCAATATTATCAAGATTTGTTACCTCAATGTCATCTTTAGCCATAAGACAAAGATTTGCTGATTCTCCATTGCTTGCTTCACTATCTGAGCTACTTGAATCATCATCCCATGTAGCTTTCATTATTTTTTTGCCTTTGTTTCGATCTTTCTTTAGCAGAGGACAATCTGACTTGATATGACCAGGTTTATTGCATTTATAACAAATTAAAGTGTCATTTTTACTTGAATGTTTCTTGAAAAACTTTTTGAAGGATTTCCTTGGAGGAGTTTTATTTTTCTTTAAGAACCTCTGAATTCTTCTTGTTATCATCGCAACTTCTTCATCTTTGTCGTCATTTTCCTCATCTTCATCACTTTCACTTTCATGTGGAACAGCTTTAAGTGCCAAGCTCTTCTTTGACTTTCCTTCTTATTCTCCTCTTTTCAATGTGTACTCATGGGTGATAAGTGACCCGATGAGTTCATTCACTTCGAGCTTCTTGAGGTCTCTAGCTTCAAGAATCGCTGTCACTTTTGATTCCTAACTTTTGGTAGAGAGTTGAGAATTTTTCTTACTATCTCCACTTTGGAATAAATTTTGCCAAGAGCTGTCAAGCTGTTTATGATGTTAGTAAAACGAGTGTACATACTAGAAATAGATTCATCATCATTCATCTTAAACATTTCATATTCATGAGTAAGAATATAAATTTTTGATTCCTTGACTTGAGAAATTCCTTCATAAGTAACTTCCAAGTTATCCCAAATTTCCTTTACTGTAGCACAAGTCATTACTCTATTAAATTCATTACCATTGAGAGCATTATATAATAAATTCATAGCAGTTAAATTCAAAGTATAAAGTCTATCGTCTTCACGATTAAACTCTTCTTCTTCCTTTTTGACCTTTACTCCATCAACTACTTTTGTTGGAATATAAGGTCCATTTACAATGCATTTCCAGATTTCTCGACCTTGAGCCTGAATGAATATTCTCATTCTAACTTTCCAGAATGAGTAATTGTCTCCGCAAAAGAGTGGAGGCCGACTGCTAGATTGACCTTCACCAAATGAAGCTGCAATGTTAGCCATAAGATCTTAACTCAAAAGATATTTAATCTTATAATAGAGCTCTAGCTCTGATACCAATTGTTACCAATCATAGGCCGCACCTATGTCACCTAACAACCGTACCTACCAGACTAGCCGGCCACCGTCTCTATCGGTGCACCATCACCCATGGTTGAAGAGTCTTGCTTCGGTGACACAATCACAAGCGAGAGTTCCCATGAGTAATCTGCCTGTATGAACAGTACAGGTCAACTAGCTCTGATACCAATTGTTACTGACCATAGGCCGCACCTATGTCACCTAACAACTGTACCTACCAGACTAGCTGGCCACTGTCTCTACCGGCACGCCGTCACCCATGGTCGGAGAGTCTTGCTTCGGTGACACAGTTACAAGCGAGAGTTCCCATGAGTGATCTGCCTGTGTGAACAGTACAGGTCAACTAGCTCTGATACCAATTGTTGCCCAGATGACTAACACAAGAGGGGGGGTGAATTGAGTTATATTTTAAAAAAATAACAATTATAAATCAAATATATAATACAAAATATAAATAAAATATGAAACAACAATAAATATAAAGAGTAAGGGTAAGAGAGAAGCAAACTCAGTATGTTAACGAGGTTCGGCCCCACTGCCTACGTCCTCGCCTCAAGCTACCTCTTGAGGATCCCCAAATCTACTATTCAATCTCTTTTAGGTGGAGATAGAAACCTATTACACCTTTGAGCAGCACCGCTCCAAAGAATCCGTGTAGAACACCCTCTACACTTCCAATCACCTTACACTTGGTGATTTAACTATTCCCCGTGTAGAACATCTTCTACACTTCCAATCACCTCACACTTGGTGATTTAACTATTCCCCGTGTAGAACACCTTCTATACAAACAAGGGTTATACACACTCTTTTACAAATACAAGAGTTGATAGTAGGTAGACTATCAAAATACACTCCTCAATGAGTGAGATAGAAACAATACAGCGCAACCTATATCTCTCTCAACAAGAACAAGAATTAAGGCTCAAAACTTTAGAAAAGAGAGAATGAGAGCTTTGAAGAAATGATGCAAAACTTAGCAATAGATGTGTAAGCTCTTGTTATGTATTTTGCAAAACTCAAGTGAGCTATTTATAGGCAAATGAGTTTTCAATTTCAAATTTGAAAAGATTCTCATGTCAAATACATCATCATTCACTTTTCAAAAATTTCAAATCTAATCTTTTTACTTTTTGCATGTGACAAAAGGAGCACACTTTACTTTTCAAAAATTTCAAATATAATCTTTTACTTTTTGCATATGACAAAAGGAACACACTTTACTTTTCAAAATTTTCAAATAAAGACATCTACCTTTTGCATAATTCAAGAAAAGCATCCACTACTTTTAAAAATATTCAAATAAAACATGCACATGTGAAAGATGACAATCAATCATCTTAATATTTTCAAAATTCAAACATTTAATCATGTCATGCACATGTGAAAGATGACAATCAAGTATCTTAATATTTTCAAAATTCAAACCTTTAATCATGTCATGCACATGTGAAAAATGACAATCAATCATCTTTCAAAATTTTCAAAGTTCAAATATTTAATCATGTCATGCACATGTGAAAGATGACAATCAATCATCTTTCAAAATTTTCAAATTTAATTTTTAAAATATTCATGCACATGTGGAAAATATATTTTAATACTTTATGATAAAATATTAATTTTGAGCCTTAATTCTAATTTTGAATTTTTAAGAGATTTACAAAATTACTCTATGATTTTAATGTGAACTTATTCCCTTCTTGCTCATGCTTGCTTCCTTGATGTGCTTGATTCTATTGTGTGGACAACTTGAGTTTGAAACTCCTTTATTCTTTGAATTCATTTGTTATCATCAAAATCCATGTGTAGATTTATATGAAACTTGAAACCTCGAGTTCAACAAAAAGAAACTCTTAAAACTCTTAAAAATTAAAACTTTTTTCGTTCTATAAATTTTTTTTATGAATTTCAGAACAATTGAAACTCATATTTATAGACGTTGAAATTACTATGTAAGTTACTATATAAGATTTAAAATAATGGTGGTGGGGTCATTCACAAAATTATTTGAGAGGCGGAGGCTACCCCTAATAATTCATAACAGAAAGGTAATTTTGATTATCTCCCCCTCTTTTTGCCACCATCATTGGTAAATAAGATAGAACACTTCCATTAATAGATCTCTCTCTTCCCCACTTCAATCATCTACTACAATCTCATCAGCAAGCCTCCAATTTAGATTCAATACAATTCAAAATATATTTAATAAAATGAAACTTTATAATATTTGACATTACCATCTGTTTACAAAAAGATAACCATTTCATTAAACTTTGACGGCATCTCCCAAATTGGAGGCTTGAAACCAAGGTTTTGAGTTCCGTTTCGTTCCGTTCCGGTTGGAACGGCAGTAATTTTTCGTTCTGGTGCCTCAATCAATACACTATACCTCATTGTTCCATTCCGGTCCAAATTCCGGTCCATTCCGATCATTCCGGTTGAATTTCGGCCGTTCCGGTCCAAACCCTGGCCATTTTGATCCCTATTTCGGTTTAAACTATTTTTGTAATTTTTTTGTATTTAAATGATACGCTTTTTTAAAATTTAAATTCAGATGGTATTTTATTAATTATAGAATATAAAATATATTTATATACTTTATAATTTTAAATACGTCATTTTTCTTAAATTTCATTATTTTTTAATATTTTATCTATTATTTTATTTTATTTATTTTTGTATCTCAACTCAAATTTGTATTTTTCAACTGATATTCATTTTATAAATTTTCAATTTTTTGAATATGTACACATATATATGATACCTACTTACATGTATATGTATTTATTTTATTAATTGTTAGTTTATATATATAAATATTTATTATAATATATAATTAATCTTGAAACAATACACCAAAACAAACCAATATCGAAATATTTCGTTTCAGTATCTCAACCGGAACGGTCATCGGAACAGAATTTAAAACTTTACTTGAAACCTTGTAGTGACCATGGAATTAAAAAACAGAGAGTATTTCACTCTTTAATTGAAATCATAACCCTCAATCTTAACACAACTCCGATCTTTCTAGATTTTCAGACTCCTTGAAACCGTGGAATGCATATATGCTAGGACATCCTTCCTTGCTTCCCCCATTATTTATGTAGGGTCCCAACCTCAAGAAAAAATATTAACAAGAAAAAACTCAAAAATTTCCGAATCAATGTTTAAACTATTAAAGAGCCCAACAAATTGCAATCTAGGACTATTCGAGGAAGGAAGTCCTCTCTTGAGAAAGGAGACGGCGACTCAATGCAAATAGACTGCTGTGCAAGCGATGGCTACGGCGATGGCTATGGCGATTGTGATGACGAGAGTACGATATTTCATCGAGGATATCTGCTTTGTGTATTTCGATTTATTTTCTCTTTACAAACTTGTCCTATTTCTCTTGGTGAAACACACAATTTTATCTGTAAATGAAACGATTACGTTTCATTTTAATTTGCATTGTAGTCCACGACAAAAAGAATTATCCTTATCCTAATGCTATCTTGTCACTTTATACTAGAGAGGATACCCTTTCATCTGAGGGGTTGGGAAGACTAGTATATGCTTCCATCGATCTAGTACATTCATGATTAAATATCCAAAGAATAATTCAATATTTCTTGCCCGGTTTGGATTCGGAGATAAGATGAGTTGAGATGAATTTAATTTATTTTTTAATATTATTATTATTTTGGGATTTGAAAAAATATATTGAAATTTGAAAAATATGTATTGGGATGTGAAAAATGTGTATAAGAATTTGTATTTTGTATAAAAAATTATAAAACTATAATGATAAAATAAAGATAAATTGAAATAAATTGAGATGAATTTTAAATATAAACAAGACCTTAGAAGAATACTACAACTATAAAAAAAAAATATAAAGATTAATTTTACAAATTAATATAATTTATATATTTAACATTTTTTTATAATAAAAACTATTTTTAATTTAACAAACTATATGAAATCATAATTATTTATTTTTATATAATCACAAAGATTTATTTAAGAATAATGATATTATAGTTATAGAATGAGACACCATAATACTTTTCTTAAAAAAAGAGAATTTATTATTACAAACTATTATTATTTTTATATAAATTTCTTATTTACTTACAATTTTTTTGTTTTTAACAAAATTTATGTTACACTTGCGCACTGTTGAAAAAAACATTTCTGTATTATTATTTATTTGCTTACCCGCAAGTCCAATAATTGCAACATCCATGTCCTTTCCTTTCACTGCCTCAATGGACCAAAGCACCACCACCGCTCCTCTCCTTTCAAACCCATGGCACCGCCGCTTCCGCCTGAAGACAACCCTCTCCTCCGAGCTCTCCGGCGCTGTGGGAGATCTGGGAACCTACATCCCCATCGTCCTCACCCTCACCCTCGTCTCCCACCTTGATCTCGGCACCACTCTTATCTTCACCGCCCTCTACAACGTCGCCACAGGCCTCCTCTTCGACATCCCCATGCCCGTCCAGCCCATGAAGTCCATCGCCGCCGTTGCCGTCTCCGAGTCCCCCCACCTCTCCGTCCCCCAGCTCGCTGCCGCCGGCCTCTCCACAGCTGCCGTTCTTCTCATCCTCGGCTCCACTGGCCTCATGTCCCTCCTCTACCGATTCCTTCCCCTCCCCGTCGTACGCGGCGTCCAGCTCTCTCAGGGCCTCTCTTTCGCCTTCTCCGCCATCAAATACATCCGCTATGACCAAGACTTAGCTACTTCCAAATCAGGCGCTCCTCGTTCCTGGCTCGGTCTCGACGGTGTCCTTGTTGCCCTCTTTGCTCTCCTATTTCTTCTGCTTACCACTGGCGCCGGTGAAAATCCTACTGTAAATGAAGAATCTGAAAACGAAAGCTTTCGACGTCGTCGAGTGTCTGAAAGGTTAAAGCTTCTCTCTTCCATTCCTTCAGCCCTCATTGTGTTCTTGATCGGGATGTTTCTTTGTTTTCTTCGCGACCCTTCGGCCTTCAAGGGTCTTGAACTTGGTCCGTCGAAGATAAGTTTGGTAAGGATTACGTGGGAGGACTGGAAAATCGGGTTTCTTCGCGCAGCGATACCGCAGATTCCGTTATCTATATTGAATTCAGTGATCGCGGTGTGTAAGTTGTCCGGGGACTTGTTCCCTGACCGTGAGGCCTCGGCGATGAAGGTTTCGGTTAGTGTTGGGATTATGAACTTTGTAGGGTGCTGGTTTGGGGCGATGCCAGTGTGCCATGGCGCTGGTGGGCTTGCAGGGCAGTACAGGTTCGGGGGTAGGAGTGGGCTGTCTGTGGTGTTCTTGGGGATAGGGAAGCTGATTCTTGGATTAGTGTTTGGGAATTCGTTTGGGAGGATTTTGGGTCATTTTCCGATTGGGATTCTTGGGGTGCTATTGCTTTTTGCTGGGATTGAGTTGGCTATGGCTTGTAGGGATATGAACACAAAGGAAGAGTCTTTTGTGATGTTGGTATGTGCTGCGGTTTCTTTGACCGGCTCTAGTGCTGCTCTGGGGTTTGGGTGTGGGATTTTGCTCTTCCTGCTTTTAAAACTGAGGCAATTGGAGTGTTCTGGTAATTCTGGTTTTCCCAAATCTTCAGATGATGATGATGAGTCTAGGGGCATAATTCCTTAGGAACTTGTGATTCCTACATGATGTAATTTTATTTGAGGGACCTTCTCATTCTCTGAAACTTTCCTATTATGGTCTCCCAGGCGTCTTATGATTGTCATATTTCACTTGAAATAGCTTGTGCGTAGGCATGCTATTAATTCAAGACATGGTTAATGTTATGGGGTATTTCTGCTTCCAGCAATGTTGAATCAGTCTCCGGTTAGTTTCCTTGAATTGAATTGGTTTTTCCTGCAGAGACAAGAATGTGCCAAGCAAAAGACAGACACACTAGGAGCCGAGTTTTCTTCATATGATGAAACTGGATCAATCCATTGCTTAGATCAGTGCTTGGTTAGATTAAAGTGTCACATGTCAGGGTACCAATATAACTCGCCATAAATTAAGAGAATCTGGACCTCTTCAGATTGCAAAGACATAAACAAGTATGCTAGCACATTTATGTGTTTGTACCCTTCACAAAAGGATATGGTTCACTCTTCAGAAAGCACTGGAATTTAAGCCAGAAACATGAACTTAAAAGGATGATGCTACATCCGGATCGGTACAAAGAAGGGTACGTTCAGCGTTATGTTTTGTTGTTCTAAAACATTTTTGTGTATATTTTTTTATAATGAAGATATTAAAAAATAAATACACATATACTTAAGAAAAAAATATTTAATATTAAACTTTGTGTGTACACTCCATTAGTGAGAGTACACTTTGGTAAACGTTCTCGTTTAGATTATAAAATAAAATGAGATGATATGTGAAGAGTAATTAAATAGATTGTAAATAATAGTGAAATAGTTTAAGTTAAGATATTTTATAAAGTTTTGGAAAATAAAAGAAAAAATTAAATTATAACAATAATTTAATTTTTTAATTTTTTTAATTTTATTATTTGAAAAGATAAATTAATTTTTATATTTTGTTTAAAAATTTTAAAAAATTATAATTAATAAATATGCTAGCACAAAGATTATTGAGAGACTTTGGACCTCTTCAATGGCTACAAAATGTCCAAAATTGCAGCACCAAGATTGCGAAGACATAAATAAGTATGCTAGCACATTAATTTGTTGTACCCTTCACGAAAGAATATGGCCCACTCTTCAAAAATATGAAAAATTTAAGAGAGGAAAGTATTATGGAAAATATTTCTCTTAATTTGTATCATATCATTTACATAGTATATAAAGACATATTGGTGCATGATAGGTGCACAATTGATGCCATGAAATGTGCTTGTAAGTTACAAAATTCAAATTAAAAAACATATAAAACAATGAAACGGTAGGCTCCAGGAATCACGGCTTCTCTTGATTGTTTGCAACATTTAATTTTCATGAATCTTTAGAATGATCCTCAACACGCCCCCTTAATCTCAAGGGAATTTCATAAACATTGAGATTGGATTGAATACAATTTAACCGATTTGTAGCTAACAGTTTGGTAAGCAAATCTGCAATCTGATCTTTAGTTGAGAGAAACTTGATTTGTAGTTTTCCATTTTTAACAAGATCATGCATAAAGTGGAAATTAATTTCAATGTGCTTGGTTCGAGCATGGAAAATGGGATTTGCAGTTAGATTTGTTGCGCCTATATCATCACACCAAATTGTAGGTTGCTGGGGACTTTGAAGACCAAGTTTGGATGCCAATTTTTGTAGCCATAGCAATTTGGCTGCTGCATCAGATAAAGCTTTGTACTCTGGTATGTGCTACCATGAGCAACTGTGGCTTGCTGTTTATAATTCCATGATATTAAACTTGATCCGAGATAAATGCAATAGGCACCAACTAAACAACGATCATCAATGTCGTCTGCCCAATCACTATCTACAAATGCTTGAAAGTTTAAAGTTGATGACTTTGCCAAAAATAAACTAAAGGAAATTGTGCTTTTTAACCAGCGCAATATGTGCTTGATAGCTTGCCAATGTGTGTCTTTTGGATCATGCATATATTTGCTAATACGATGGACTACAAATGCTATATCTGGACGAGTAAAGGAGAGCTAGTGAAGACTTCTGACAATGCTTCTAAACAAATGAGGATCGGTACACTCAAGGCTATTTTGCTTGGAGAGCTTTATTGACATTGCCATAGGAGTGGTGCATGGTTTGGCCTTGTCCATGCCAAACTGCATTAGGATGTCTGTAAGTTTGTAACATAGCGCCTTTGCGAGAGATAAAGACCATTATTATTATGTAAAGCTTCAACTCCTAGAAACAAAATTTAACTGGCCAAGATCTTTGATACTGCAATCCTCATGGAAATTTTGAACAATATCTTTGATTGCAGCAGCAAATGATCCCGTGATGATGATATCATCAACGTAAATCAAGACAAATTCCTTTCGATAGATGAATAAAGAGACATCAGATTTGCTAGCAAAAAAATCATAGGTATTCAACTTATCTGTTAACCGAGAAAACTAGGCTCTCGGTGCTTGTCGAAGACCATATAAGGATTGATGGAGATGGCAAAGATGGTCTAGAAATTGAGGATGTTGGTATCCGGGTGGTTGAAACATATAAACGTCCTCCTATAAATTTTCATGAAAAAACGCATTTTGCACATCAATTTGATGCATCGGCCAACCATAATATATAGCAATAGTGAGCACCATTCGAACTGTTGCAAGTTTAATCACTGGACTATAAGTTTCCATGAAGTCGAGTCCCTGTTGTTGGTGGAACCTTTTAGCTACCAACCGTGTTTTATAGCGCTCAATTGTACCGTCAGCTCGTCGGTTGATGCTATACACCCACAATAACCAATTACATTGGTGTTTGATTTTTGTGGAACTAAATTCTAGGTGCCATTCTGCAAAAGAGTATCAAATTCAACATTTATAGCAGTTCGCCATTCATTATGTTTAGACGCCTCTGTGTAACAAGTTGGTTCACTTTGAATGGATTTAGGTATAGCAATAAGAGCACGCGGAAGTGGATATCGAATTGATCCATCAAGAAATTTTTTGGGGACACTGAATGTTATTTTTTGATTGTGTGACCATGTTGTGAATGTTAGTTGAAGCTGATGGTTCATGTTGATCAAATGATGAACTTTCAGGTGTTGCCAAATCTGGAGTAATAGTTTCTGTTCCTATATAATGATGAGTTTGAGACAGAGAACTTGGTGAGTTGGTATTAGTAGCAGTATGGGATACTTCAACCGGTTCCTCATTAGGATGGAGTTTCAAAACTTGCAGCAGAGAAGGAGGTGATATAGTAGTTGACGTAGAAGACTTTTCAGAAGACTAAAAAAGAAATTTGTTTTCTTAAAAAATGTCATGATGAGACACGTAGACTTTCCCTGTTGAAGCATCTAAACACTTGTATCCATGATGATTTAAGTTATAGCCGATAAAAATGCATGTTTTAAAAAAAAAATCTAAAATCTAACTTGTGCTTGTTAAAGGGTCGTAAGTGAGGCCAACAAGCGCATCCAAAAGTTTTTAAGAAGTGATAATCTGGTTTTCTTTTGTATACTATCCTATATGGAGATTTGTTTTGTAAGATCGGAGCAGGAAGTCGATTGATTAAAAATGTGGCCATTGTAAAGGCATCTTTCCAAAATATATGAGGTAGATTGGAGTGTGAGAGAAAAGATAGACCGATTTCAATTATTTATCTATGTCGGTGCTCAATAGCACCCATTTGTTGGTGTGCATGAGGGAAAGCAATACGATGTTGAATACCGATTTATTTAAAATAATTTGAAAGTCTTTGATATTCACTGCCCCAATCCGATTGAATAGACTTAATTTTAGTATCAAAGTGTCGCTCAACATAAGCTTGGATTTGTTAGAAGATGTTTTCAACATCATATTTTAGTTTCATGGGAAAAACCCATAAAAATTTAGTGCAATCATCAAGAAAGCTAACATAGTAACGGGCACCATTAGTAGAAAGCTAACATAGTAGTGGGCACCATTAGTAGAAAGCATACGAGTAGGACCCCTAACATCTGAATATATCAAATCCAAAGGAAATTTAGATTTTAAATGGGTGTTCTTAAATGGAAAAATATATCGTTTTGCTAAACGACAATCAGAACACACAAAATGTTTTTTATTTGCTTCAACAGGAATAGAAAATTTGGAAATAGCTTGTAGAACAATTGGAATGGACGCGTGGCCAAGCCTTTTGTGTCATAGGTTGATTGATAGACGAAGGGTAGAATAAGCATGATGTGGGGATGGGTTGGCGCAGGCAGAGAAAAAATAGTGGCCATCTTTAAGTGGTCTTTTGTGCAAGATGTTCCTCGAGTAATCCTTTACAAGAAAAAAAACTTGTGAAACTCGAAATATACATTATTATCTTTGCAAAATTGAGGGACAGATAGTAGATTTTTGTGAATTTCAGGAACAAGAAGAATTTGGTTTAGTAAGAAGGATTTGGAGGGAGTTGAGAGAGTAGAAGAATCAATTTTAGTAATTTTCAAACCTGCACCGTTCCCAACTTGAATTTGTTGAGTGCCATCATTTCGCAGATTCAGATTGGTCATCTCATTTGTGAGGTGATGAGTTGCTCCAATGTCTAGGTGCCAATTATTATCTGGTAGTTGGTTGTTGGTAGCAACCATAGCCTGCATTTGTTAGTTAGAAGGGGGATCGTTGTAAGAAATATCAAACCTGTAATAGCACTTCTTAGCAGTGTCTTGCTTTCTCACAAACTTGCAATATATAGGTTCCCGATTATATTGTCCACGACCATAATTTGGATTGGTGGAATTATTGGAAATATATCCACCACGATTGTGAGAACACCCATTTCCTCAGTTACCTCCACGACCTCGAGATGGAGAGAGAGATTGTTGATGAGTATCCACATTAGTAGAGCCATTGGCAATAAGTGAGGCCAAATTATTTGCAGAAATTCGAGACTCAGTTCTTAACAGCAAAGAATAAAGTTCTTTCAGACTGACATGATCTTTCCAAGCTATAATTGTAGTGGCTAATGAATCATAGTCATGGCCGAGACCAACAAGAACATAAGTGATAACATCATCAGAGGATAAGATTTGCCCTGCAATAGCCATTTCATCAGTAATTTTCTTAATACTAAAAAAATAATTAGTGGCTATTTGAGATCCTTTGCGGATGTGGGAAAGTTGAGAGCGAAGATAAACAGTTCAATCCCTGGATTGAGACGCAAATGTTTGGTTAAGAGCATGCCAGACATCAGCTGAAGTGTGGAGGGAAGAGATTTGGGCTACACTAGGTTCAGTGAGTGTGAACATGATAGCGCTTAGTATTAGAGCATCCTGACAAATCCACTAAGTATGTGCGGGATTGATGGAGGGAGGAGTTGAATCACTGGTAGAACAAAGAGTGGTTAGAGGTTTAGGACTGATTCCATCAATATAACCAAACAGGTTGTGACCAAGAAAATAAGGAACAATTTGAGCTTTCCATGTTGTATAGTTGTCTTTGGTTAATTTGTGGATATTAACAGCAGGTGGAGTGATGAAGGTTGGAAAAATGGCAACGTTTGAGGAATTGAGAGAAGCCATTGTAGATCTTGGTCGACTAGTTTAGGCTGATATCATATAGAAAATTTAAGAGAGGAAAGTATTGTGGAAAGTATTTCTCTTAATTTGTATCGTATCATTTATAGAGTACATAAAGACATATTGGTGCATGACAGATGCACAACTGATGCCATGAAATGTGCTTGTAAGTTACAAAATTCAAATTCAAATACATATAAAAGAAAGAAACGGTACTCTAGGAATCACGGCTTCTCCTGATTATTTGCAACATTTAATCTTTATGCTGATTTTGTAAATATTCAGAATGATCCTCGACAAGAAAGCACTGGAATTTAAGCCAAAAATATAAACTTAAAAGCATGATGCTACATCAGGATCGGCACCAAGAAGGGTACGTTCAGTGTTATGTTTTGTTGTTTTAAAAACATTTGTGTATATTTTTTTAAGATGAAGATATTAAAAAATAAACACACAAATACTTAAGAAAAAAAAATACGTATTATTAAATTTTGTATGTACACTCTATTGGTGGGAGTACCACTTTCGTAAATGTTCTTGTTTAAATTATGAATTAAAATGAGATGACATGTGAAGAATAATTAAATAGATTATAAATAATAGTGAAATAGTTTGAGTTAAGATATTTTATAAAATTTTGAAAAATAAAATAAAAAAATGAAAAAATATTATAAAGTTAAATTATTGTTGTAATATAATTTTTTAATATAATTTTAATATTATTATTTAAAAAGATTGAATTTTAAAAAAATTGTATTGATTAAGTAATAATTAGATAAAGAAAATTAAAGATCTAAAGTTAAAAAATATTTGTGTTTATAATGTTTAAATATTAATAAAATAAAATAAAATAAAATAAGATAAACGAATTTTATTATCTAAAATGGACCTTGGTAAGCTTCATGATAACCTTCAAGACCGGGCAGGGCTTGCTGCCCTATAAATGGGTCATTTCTACGAGTTGAATTTTCTAGAGTTTTTGTAGACTCGAGCTTAAATACATAAAATAAAATAAAGGCCAAAATATTTGTTGTTGAATGGCCAATTAATATTATGTTGTTATAAAACTAAAGAAATGAACTAATATTGTAAAAGAGAAATAAGAAACTCTCTTTCTGAAACTCTTAAGAACTGAAACTTTTTTTCTCTCTCTATATTTTCTTATGAATTTCATTACAATTGAAGTCTCTATTTATAGGCTTTGAAGTTACTATGCAAGTCATTATGTAAGTCACTATGCAGAATTTAAAATAATAGTGGTAGGGTCATTCACATAATCTTAGTGGTGGGACAGGGGGCGGCTGCCGTTACTTCGTTCTGCTTCGTTCATTATACTCCCCCTCGAATGACCACCTATAAGGAATCTACCTCGTTAAAACCTTGCTAAGTAAAAACCCAGTGGGTAGAAAAATCAATGGCGAAGGAAAAATAGTACAGTCTTTTTATGTATCCACAAGTGCTTTAAGATTGCCTCATTAAAATATTGCAGAGGAAAACCCAGTGGGACAAAATCTCAGCGAAGGAAAAAGAGTACAATCAGTACATTTACTCCCCCTGAAAAGTGCATGACAAAAGATCTTTGAGTTTTCGCATTCCAATGTTATGCACAATCTTCTTGAATGTGGAAGTTGGTAACGCTTTTGTGAATAAATTTGCGAGATTATCACTAAATCATATCTGCTTGACATCAATTTCACATTTCTCTTGAAGTTCATAAGTATAAAAGAATTTAGGTGAAATATGTTTGGTTTCTGTCACCTTTGATATATCCTCCTCTGATTTGAGTGATACAAGCAGTATTATCTTCATACAAGATTGTTGGGCTATTATTGATCATGGGAAGTCCACACTTTTCCTGGATATATTGAATAACTGATCTCAGCCAAAAACACTCTCGACTTGCTTCATGAATAGCAATGATCTCTGAGTGATTTGAAGAGGTAGCAGATAGTGTCTGCTTAACAGATCTCCATGATATGGCAGTATCTCCATAAGTAAATAAATATCCAGTTTGAGATCTACCTCTGTGTGGGTCTGAAAGATAACCTGCATCTGCATACCCAATCAATTCTGGACTTGAACTACGTTGATAAAATAATCTCATATCAATCGTACCATGAAAGTAACGAATGGCATGTTTAATGCCACTCCAATGTCTTCAAGTTGGTGCAGAACTATATCTTGCAAGCAGATTAACTGAGAATGTAATATCTGGTCGAGTGCAATTTGCAAGATACATCAAAGCTCCAATTGCACTGAGATATGGTATTTCAGAACCAATAATTTCTTCATCGTCATCACAAGGACAGAATGGATCATTCTTCACAACAAGTGTTCGAACAATCATTGGAGTACTCAGGGGATGAGATTTGTCCATATAAAAATGTTTTAGGACTTTCTCAGTATACATAGACTGATGAATAAAAATTCCATTTGGCAAGTGCTCGAGCTACAGGCCGAGACAAATTTTTGTTTCGTCAAGATCTTTCATTTCAAATTCATTCTTTAAATATATAGTGGTTTTTGAGATCTCTTCAGGAATTCCTACAATATTTAAATCATCAACATAAACCGTAATAATGACAAATCCGGTATCTGATTTCTTAATAAAAACACATGGGCATATAAGATTATTCTCAAATCCTTCTTTCAATATATATTCGCTTAAGCGATTATACCACATGCGTCTGGATTGCTTCAATCCATATAAAAATCTTTGTAGTCTGATTGAGTACATATTTCTAGATGTACTTGTAGATGCTTCAGGCATCTTATATCTTTCAGGGATTTTCATATATATATATATATATGTCATGGTCTAAGGATCCACATAAATATGCAGTAACCACATCCATCAACCGCATTTCTAATCCTTTTTTAATAACCAGACTAATCAAAAATCTAAATGTGATTGCATCCATAACGGGAGAGTATGTTTCTTCATAATCAATCCCAGATTTCTGCAGGAAATCTTGTACGACAAGCCGTGCTTTGTACCGCACAATTTCATTTTTCTCATTACGTTTTCGTACAAATACCTACTTATATCCAACAGGCATTACACCCTTTGGTGTTTGGACAATAGGTCCAAATACTTCTCGCTTCGCTAGCGAATTTAATTTATTTTCAATAGCTGTTTTCCATTTTGGCCAATCATTTCTACATCGACATTCTTCGACGCTTTTTGGCTCACTTTCTTCATTATTTCTGGTAATGTCAAGGGGCATTTTATATGAAAATATGTTGTCGACAATAGTTTTATTTCTATCCATAATTTCTCCAGTTTTCATGAAATGTATTGAGATCTCATTATTTTCAGGTACCTGTTCCTCTTCAGGGGAAAACATTTCATGACACACCTCTTCAGGAGGTCCCTTTTTAGGAGATTTATACTTTTCAGGAGTTTCCTCTTCAGGAGGTTCTAGAATAGAAGATTTGAACTCTTTAGGAGCACCAATTATATTGTAGCCTGTATTGTGGGTACGTATTTTTTAGGAACACCAAATTCATTTTATATTCTTTTCCTTCTAAGAATTTTGTCTTTTGCACCAATAGGTCTTCCACGCATCAGACGTGTTTTAGTTTCACCTATTGCTGCTTTAACAATTTGTCCTTCAGGGACTTCAATCCTTACTGGATTATTAACAACAGGAATATAAGATTTTATTACACCTTTAGTGTCAGTAAATACATCCAGTAACTGATTTGCAACATTTTGCAAATGAATAATCTTTTGAACTTCTCGTTTACATTCATTTGTAGGAGGATCAAAATGAGACAGGGTCTTATTATCCCAAGTAATATCTTGTCGTGTTTCAGGCACCGATTTTTCTTTACCCATTAACGGAAAATTGGATTCGTCAAAATGACAATCCTCAAAACGTGCTTTAAACATATCCCCTGTAAGGGGTTCAAGATATCTAATAATAGATGGAGAATTAAAACCAACATATATCCCAAATCTACGTTGAGGGCCCATTTTTGTACGTTGTGGAGGTGTAATTGGAACATATACAGCACATTCAAAAGTACGAAGATGAGAAATATTTGGTTGTTGACCAAATGCAAGCTATAATGGAGAATATTTATGATATGCAGATGGTCTAATGCGAATTAGAGATTCTGCATGAAGTATAGCATGTCCCCAAACAGAAACAGGTAGTCTTGATTTTATAAGTAAAGGTCTAGTGATTAGTTGAAGCCTTTTGATCAAAAACTCGGCTAAACCGTTTTGTGTGTGTGTATGGGCAACAGGATGTTCAACATCTATTCCTATTGACATGCAATAATCATAAAAAACTTGAGATGAAAATTCACCTGCATTATCCAATCGAATGGTCTTAATTGGATACTCAATAAATTGTGCTCGTAGTTTAATTATCTGAGCAACAAGTCTAGCAAATGCAACATTTCTAGTGGAAAGAAGACAAACATGTGACCATCGACTAGATGCATCAATTAGAACCATAAAATATCTAAATGGTCCACTTGATGGATAAATAGGCCCACATATATCTCCGTGAATCCTTTGTAAAAATGATGGAGATTCAACAATGACTTTTGAGGGAGATGGTCTAATAATTAACTTACCTTGAGAACATGCAGAGCACGGAGATTCATTGGGTAGAAATATATTTTGATTCTTTAAGGGATGCCCATGCGAATTTTCAATAATTCGTCTCATCATTATAGAACCCGAATGTCCAAGGCGATCATGCTAAGTCATAAATATTTTAGGGTTAATGCACTTCTGGTGCATTACCACATATGATTCAATTGTTCTCATTTTTGTATAATACAATCCAGAACATAGAGCAGACAGTTTTTCTAATACGAGTTTCTGGCCCGATATTGTTTTAGTAATAAGAAGATGCTCTTTACTGCCTTCATTGGTCGTTTTAATATGGTAATCATTACGACGTATATCTTTGAAACTTAATAAATTTCTTCTGGATTGTGAAGAGAATAGAGTATCATCAATACAAAATTTGGTGCCATTAGACAACACAATATAAGCTCTTCCGGAGCCTTCAATTAAATCCGATGAACTTGATATGGTATGGACATATGCTTTACATAGTGTTGGATTTTGAAAATATTTCTTTTCTTTGAGAATTGTGTGAGTTGTAGCATTGTCAGCCAGACATATATCTTTATCATTCAAATCAGAGATAAAAAACTCATCAATGTGATCCATGGTTCTACAAAATATACAAAACTTTTATTACAGATAGAAAGAAAATACATTAATTGAGTGGAACACTTCCATCTCCAATTAAGTGTTCAATACTACCTTCAGAATGATTAAAGAAATCAGATACATCAAGATGAGTAACGTCTACATCTACTGAATCTAATAAATCATCTGATGGTTCTACTAAATTTGTTTCATGCACTTTATTCTTTCCTTTAATAGAAACTTGATATAAATCAGCTAAGTGCCTAGCTGTACGACAGGTACGTGACCAATGTCTAGTCATTCCACATCTATGACACACATCTTCACTTTTCTTTAAAAAATTATTGTGAAGATTTTTACCCCTTTCTGAATTGTACCACTTCTGGTGATATGGTATATTATTATCCCTTTTAATGTTGTCATTCCTGTGACCAATATTTCTATAATTTTTCCTACCACGTCCACGCCCCCGATTTCTTCTAAAGGATGCACCATTCACTTCTGGGAATGATGCAAACCTATTACCATTCACTTCAGGGAATGATATTGAGCCAGTAGGGCGTGACTAGTGGTTTTATAATAAGAGCTCATTGTTCTGCTTAGTTACTAGAAGAAATGATATAAGTTTATAATATTTTTTGAACTTTCTCTCTCGATACTGCTGCTGCAGAAGCACATTCGAGGCATGAAATGTAGTATAAGTCTTCTCTAGCATATCATCATTGGTGATTTTCTCACCGCATAATTTTAATACTGAACTTATTTTAAAAAGTGCGGAATTATACTCACTAACACTTTTATAATCTTGTAACCTCAGGTGCAACCATTGAGAACGAGCTCTTGGGAGGATGACAGTCTTCTGGTGTTCATACCTCTCTCTTAAATTGTTCCACAAAATATAGGAATCTTTTACTGTGAGATATTCAGTTTTCAATTCTTCATGAAGATGGTGGCGAAGGAAAATCATTACTTTAGCACGGTCCTGCAGGGATGCTTGATTTCCTTCTTTAATAGTTTCTCCCAGGTTCATTGCATCAATATGAATTTTAGCATCAAGTATCCTAGATAAATAATTTTTCTCAGATATATCAAGAGCAACAAATTCCAATTTTGTAAGATTTGCCATTTTCTACACATATAAATAATGAAATAAATATGTGTATCTCAAAAAATATATTTATAAATTCACACAGATAATCATCAATAAAATATGTCAAAGATTTCAAATAATATATTGAAAAACTTACAGAGAAATAAGGCCACTAGCTTCAGAATTGGTAGAATCATCGTGCTGATAACGTGTTATAAAACTAAAGAAAAGAACTACTATCGCAAAAGAGAAATAAGAAACTCTCTCTCTGAAACTCTTAAGAACTAAAACTTTATTTCTCTCTCTATATTTTCTTATGAATTTCATTACAAATGAAGTCTCTATTTATAGGTTTTGAAATTACTATGCAAGTTACTATGCAGAATTTAAAATAATAGTAGTGGGGTCATTCACATAATTTTAATGGTGGGACAGGAGGCAGCTGCCGTTACTTCGTTCTGCTTCGTTCATTATATATGTAAATTACTTTATTTTCTTCCCACTTTCCCAGAGTTTAGTTGTGTTAATTAATACAGCGTAAAAAGTTAGCTCCTTTTTCTCTCTCTCTCCTCTCGTTTCTCTCTCGAGTTTGAAGAAAAACAACCTACCGTCTAGCTTAGTGAAAGGGGTTAGGTGCTCCGGCACCAACCTCCTCTTCCCCTCTGCTGTTTATTAGTCCTTTCCTATCCTAATTCCTTAACTTTAATCTGCTTTTGGTTTGTTTATAGTTTGTTTTTCTCTAATCGAACTGGTCTGCGTTGATTTGCTGTTCTCCGACATTCCTCTTCCGACATGCGCCACCGCCTTAGTTTTCCCAAATACCAATCTACAAGTCTAGAAGAAGGACTTGCGTTTTCAAGAGGTGCGTTTGCCACACATGTAGCCTTTGCGGCACGCATGATTTACGTGCAAGTGCATTTATGGATGGTTGTGGCGATCACGTGCGGCCTATTTGACTTCAGAGACATCAGGATCTGGCGATTGTGCTCCACTCTAGGCGGTGCGTGTGCTGTACGTGCCATCCCTGCCTGTATTGGTTGACTATCGGCGACTCAATTTCGCTTTCGACGAATGTTCTATGTTCTCACTTTCAATAATCAATAATCTTGTTTGAGGGGTCGTAAACCCATCCAAAAATTATTTTCAAACAACGATTGATAATGCTTTCACCAACTTCATCGCTTCTTGCGATGGTTCCACTGCCTTCAACAATAGTTCTACTACCTTTAGTGATGATTCTTGTGTTTGCTTTTTGAAAAATATTTTATTTTCGTCTTTTTCAATATGGTGTCCTTTTAAGATATAAAAGAACAAAAAATTTGGTCACAAAGAAACTCGTTTTTTTTTTTAATCATTACTTTGCACTATTATTTTTTGTATTGAGGGATTATTGGGAGCTTTGACTCTCTTCTCTTGTATCATATACTTAGTTTAATGCTAACTTACTTTCTAAAAAAATTATGTTGATTGGCGAGTACTCGTGAGTCCTTTGTCTATCAACAAATTTACTCTACCCGAACTACCCTCACGTTTAAAAACAAAATGAAAAATCCAAGTGTGAAAACATAAGAATGAACAGAGATGTTGGGGTCCATCGAGTTGCTTCCACCGTAAAAAGCACTAAAATACACTAAAAGCACTAAAATGTATTTATTTTTGATGATAAATGTACTAAAATAAAATAAAACAAAAATAAAATAAAATAAAATAAAAAATACAATAAAAAATACAATAAAAAATATAATAAAATAAATACAATAAAAAATAAAATAAAATAAAATAAAATAAAATAAAAAATACAATAAAAAATACAATAAAAAATATAATAAAATAAATACAATAAAAAATATAATAAAAAACATAATAAAAATATAATAAAAAACATAATAAAAAAATAAAATAAAAATGAAGTTTAGAGAGATTCGACCATCAGCCGAATGGAACTGTCGGAGACGGTGATCGGCTGCTTTTAGACCCGATTTGTTTTACAAACTGGGTTTAATTCATCACATCTCATTTCGTACTTTCAACTCATTTCAACCACTCATTTTAAATTTTAATTCATCTAAACTACTTAGACCCCGCTTGGATTCGAAAATGAGATTAGTTGAGATGAGTTTGATTTATTTTTTAATATTATTATTATTTTGGGATTTGAAAAATGTATGTTGGAATTTGAAAAAAGTGTATTGGGATTTGAAAAATGTATATTGAGATTTGAAAAGGGTGTATAGAAATTTGTATTTTGTATAAAAAATTATAAAAATATAATGATAAAATAGAAATAAGTTGAAATGAGCTCAACCCACTTCTCAATTCAAGCAACCCTTTATTTTATTACTATTTATAACTCATTTCATTTCATCTGAATCTAAGCGGGCTCGAATTAATGGACTACCGACCCAACTTTTCAAGTATAAAATCTGAAATGACTAAATTATCCTTAGTTCTTTAAGAAAATATTCGAAACATACTGGCCACGCGTTAGAAAGTCAGTGTCAACCACGACATCCCACCAAGCGGCAAGCAGTCTGAAATGATATTTTGGAGTTTTTTCGCTACCCTCTGATTTAATACTTCTCAGTTGCTCCATTGAGTGACACGCGCTTGGGAAAGTTGTGCGGACATGTATGTGTTCAACATACAATGGACGCTTGCACCAGAACCACTTCAACTTCACTCTTCCACGGTCTGCCCCAACCATTTTCACAAGCCTAAGATCCAGAGTTCGGCAAAGTGGGGTTCAGATTCAGAGATATCTAAGCAACAAGACACAACGGGACAATTCCAAGTTCAGGTTAGCCTTCCTCTAGCAAAATGTCAAAATAATTTGACTCCTTGCGCACCCAAACTATGACCTTGGATTTGACCTTTTGAAATATCTCTCATTTACTCTAATCTTCTTCATGGTCATCTGGAACGAATTAAGTCGCTAAGTTCATGTTTATGCTTGTGATTTCTGTTGCAAAACTGAACTAGTCTTGTAGAAATTTCTGGCAGAGCAATTGGAATCATGAAAGTTGCATCTTTTGCTTTTATTGTCTGGTCGCTGTGTGGATTGTTTTTCGGGTTTGGTTATGCGAATCCAGAACTCGTAGAAGCAGATCCCATAAACTACAATTATGATAGAATAGACGAAGTGAAAAAAGAATGTGCTTTTGTTCTATCTTCTGCCTCTGCATTGAGACCTGAAGAAAGCAGGGTTTATAGTGTTAAAAAAGAGCTCTTTTTTATTAATGGGGATTGGAGGCAGGAGGTAGGTAAGGCTCCAATTATGCCATTTGACGATAGAGAAGTTCCAAAGAATTCAACTGATACTCCGGATCCATTAAATTTGGTTTCTTTTTGGGTAAAGGATGTTGATCGTGCCCATCGATCTAAGAAGTCAGTGAGTGTCAGTGGGTTGTTAAGTATGGGCATAACACTAGATGGTTCATTTACGGATAGTGGGTTTGATGGAAATCCACAGTTTCAGTTATGGCCCGGTCATTCCCAGCTCTCTATTGCCTTTGAAGGGATTTACACTGAATCCAAGAAAAATGGCGGGGAAAGAGTGTTGTGCTTGTTGGGGAGTGCAATGTTGCCATCTAGGGAGCCCAATACTATCGATCCATGGGAATGGGTGAAGGTTTCTATTCCGCGTTATGACCAGCTTCCACTTTTGCAAGATGATCGAATTCTGCTGGTTCTTCGCTTTCCCATGACATTCACATTGACTAGCCGGGTGATCCGAGGGGAATTGAGAAGTTTAAACCCAAAATCCAACCCCAAATACTTTGACGAGGTTCAAATTTTGTCCCAGCTGGGCACGTCAACGGACTATGAGTTTGCCTCTGAAAATATTGTGTCCAAAGCGTGTGATCGATACCCATTCCCGGATAGCTTGATGAATGGCGGCGTTAGCGTCTATAAAGGTTCTCATTTTTGTGAAATACTTGAAGAAGTTACTCGGGACCAAGCTTTCACAGTTGTGCCAAACTGGAGATGCAATGGTACAGATGAATTTTGCAGTAAGCTGGGTCCATATATATCGGATAAGGAGATTAAAGCAACAGATGGAGGTTTCAAAGATGTCAAAATCTGTATCCAGAATCTAAAGTGTGAGCAAAAAGCTGCACGGGGAAATGTCAGTTCTGCAATGGTTTCTGCTGTGTTTAGAGCTGTTCCTCCATTGGAGAATCAGTATACTGCAGCAGTGAGGTCTGGCGTTAGCAACATGACTGTTGCTGCTGAGGGTGTTTGGAAGTCTTCCAGTGGGCAGCTTTGCATGGTTGGCTGCCTTGGACTCATTGATAGTGAAGGGACTGGCTGTACTTCCCGGATCTGTTTGTATGTACCTATCTCATTTTCCATAAAGCAACGAAGCATTGTTTTTGGGAGTTTTTCCAGCCTTGATAAGAACCATGCATCATACTTCCCATTGTCATTTGAAAAGATAGTGCAGCCTACGGAGTTGTGGAATTATTTTAAAGCCTCCCATCCATATTACAGCTACTCAAAACTTGACGCAGCTGGTACCATCCTAGAAAAGAATGAGCCCTTCACTTTTGGAACTATCATCAAGAAATCTTTGCTTCAATTCCCCAAACTGGAAGACACAGAGGCATTCTTAATGAGTCTTTCGCTTCTCTCAGAAGATCTCACCCTTCATGTCTCTGCAGTTCCTGATCCATTTCCTAGTCCTCGGTTGCCAAGAACTGAAGTTCAACTGGAAATTCTTTCGGTTGGTCCCTTGTTTGGGCGCTTCTGGTCAAATGGTTCCACCACAGAAGAGGAGACTCCTTACCACACCAAGGCTGAATACACTGAAAAACAGCTCCTTCTCAATGTATCAGCACAACTCACACTAACTGGAAAAGCTTATAACAATTTTTCTGTGCTTTTCTTGGAGGGTCTTTATGATCCACATGTTGGGAAGATGTATCTAGTTGGTTGCAGGGATGTCCGAGCCTCGTGGAAGATCTTATTTGCCAGCATGGATCTTGAAGCTGGGATGGACTGTTTAATTGAGGTGGTGGTGTCGTACCCTCCCACTACAGCTCGTTGGTTAGTGGATCCAACGGCAAGGATTTCCATTAACAGCAAAAGGAATGAAGATGACCCCCTACACTTTAGTACAATCAAGCTCCAAACGTTTCCAATTATGTACAGGAAGCAGCGGGAAGACATCCTGTCTCATAGGGCCGTTGAGGGAATCCTCCGAATTTTGACCCTTTCATTTGCAATCGCTTGCATTTCAAGCCAGCTGTTTTACATGAAGCATAATTTGGTTTCTGTTCCTTATATGTCCCTTGTCATGCTGGGTATCCAAGCTCTTGGTTATAGCCTTCCTCTGATCACAGGAGCAGAAGCTCTTTTCAAGAGAATGGCTTCCGATTCTTATGAGATGCAATCTTATGAACTCGAGAATAATCAGTGGTTCCATATGATTGATTACACGGTGAAGCTTCTTGTGATGGTCTCATTTATATTGACTTTAAGGCTTTGTCAGAAGGTGTGGAAATCTCGCATTAGATTATTAACACAAGCCCCCCCTCTAGAGCTGCATCGTGTCCCCAGTGATAAGCGCATACTTATTACTACCGTCAGCATCCACGTGATCGGGTTCATGATTGTTCTAATCATTCATAGTACGCAGGCCAGCCAGAGATCTCTCCGGGCAAAAACACGTAATCTAATCTTGAAAAGAAATTCCCACTTGCTGTGGGAATGGGAAACGATACTAGAAGAATATGTGGGTCTTGTTCAAGATTTTTTCCTTCTCCCTCAACTTATTGGCAATTTTGTTTGGCAGATTGATTGTAAACCACTCAGGAAACTCTATTTCATTGGCATCACAGCAGTCAGACTGTTCCCCCACATTTATGATTATGTAAGAGCTCCCATTGGTAATCCATACTTTGCCGAAGATTATGAGTTTGTCAACCCAAGTTTTGATTTTTACTCAAAGTTTGGGGATATTGCGATACCCGTGACAGCAATTATTCTTGCAATTGCTATCTATATTCAGCAAAGATGGAACTATGATAAGCTTAGGCACACTCTTACTTTGGGTGGTTGTAAGCTTCTTCCATCAAGGTTCAGAATGTACGAGCGCTTACCTTCTCAAACGGTTGAAGCAGAGCTTGTTTCCGGTAGCATTGCTAAGACCGATCTTGAGAAAAAGAGCGATGATCTAGAATGAGATGAAAAAATCTCAAATGATGTGAAGAATATTTTGTTGTACACAAACATCAAGAGTAGATGTTATCTTGGTTGCTTACTGTTGTTATATAAGAAATGCTGCCTTTCTGAAAGAGTAATTACTGAAACATGTTTTTCCCATCCATATCGATTTATCTTTTTTCATGCTGGTTTCCATATTTTTGTCCCTCTTTACTGTCGTCAAAGCTCCACCACTTGAGCAAACTTCACAAATACTGACTCGAGTTGGTTTGGACGTTGATGCTGCTATCAAAAGTTGAAAGATGGTTGACTCAAGCCTTTAATTTATAATGTCCAGCCTCCAGTACTTTGATCATAATGTTCTTTTTTTTTTTTTTTTTTAGTAATCACTTTGATCATAACGTTCAAATGTTTCCTATTTGATGTGATCATTTTGATAAAACTAGATATGCCAGTTAAGTTAATGGTTTAGGTCTCGTTTGGATTTAGAGATGAGATGAGATGAGTTTTGAAAGTTGAAAAATTTTATTTTTTAATATTATTATTGTTTTGAAATTTGAAAAAGTTAAATTGAGATTTGAAAAAATTGAATTGTTTATTATATTTTGTGTGGAAATCGAGTGTCGATGTCAAAACAAGCCGCCGTTGACGAAGAACCGATCGGAAGGCGGTTTAAAAAATGTGTTTTCTTGTTTGGTCGGCGTCGATAGCTATTAAAGCCAATGCCAAATTGTTGAATTGACCAATAGGATATTATATATATATGACATCGTTAAAATGAAACGATGTTTAAATGAAACGACGTTGTTTCTATATTAGCAACAGCTAATGTGTAAACCTCATTCTCCTTGTGAATCTTCATTTGTTCTTCCTTCTTCTTCTAGTCCTAGGGTTTTAACACTTCAACTTCAAGTTGCCGATCTACGTTCTTCCTCTAGGGTTCAAGCTGCCACCAGTCACTAGCCAGTGTAGCTGCCAGCCACCACTCTTTTATTCCTCTCTAGGATCCTAGGTAATTGATTTTCTTAGTTTTTCTATTAAAAATATTTATTTCTTATCCTAGATTATTCAACTTTATTGCTCTACTTTTTTGGACTTGAGGTCGAATAATATTGCTAGAAGATTTGATATATCATATTATTACGATCATTTGGGAGATTGAATAATAAAGTTGAAAATAATGAGAATAATTATGTAATGTGTGCTATGTAATATCAAAATCTGAGTTAGGAGATTCTATAAACTTTCTCTCTTGATTTTTTTAGAAGAGGTTTCTCTTTATTGGTCCAAAAGGAGGCCCAAACCGATCAGTAGCACTGACCACTGACTCTGTAGCAACGATGCCGAAACTGAAGTCGCACAGCAACTGTGAGGTTGGTGACGATCGACTAAACAAACCAAAATTGGTGTCGGTTGGGTAGCAAAACTGCCACCGACTCTGACCTTGTATAACCCTAGTTTTAAATACAAATAGGAGCTTATGATCTTTTTTCGAAAATGCAAGGATGTATTATGTTTTCTTGCTTTGCTTGCACTCTTTCTTAAGAAAGAGATGCATACAGAAAAAGAAAGAGATATGCCAAACCAGACACCCTAATTGGTCCATCTCTTGCAAAACTTCCCTAAACCGTATGACTTTATGGTCCTAGGAAAGTCAGATGAACCAGAACTGAGTAAGTTAAAAAAAGGGGTTCTTAAAGATTAATGCAGAATACACGTTTTTTCAACAAAAACGTGTTCCAGAAAAGTCTAAACCCGACCATACTAGTTTCTTGATCTAAGGTCGAAACACACACTGTCAAGTCCAATGAAAGATGAAGTCTTCCAACAAGAATGCTACCTAAATAAATTTATGTGAAATGTGAAAACCTTTTTCTAGAAAAAGCTTGAAATTTGAGTCCCGACTGAACCCTTCAGAATCAATTTGAGCGCGACTTTGCTTTCCCTGCTCACCACCAACGTGAACCGCAAGGTCAGCCGTAAAATTTATTGCTTAATTAATTAAAGGCGTAGCTTTTGAAGTATATATATATATATATATATATCTATATAATACGTCGATATGATTTTAAATAATTTGTTAGATTTATTTTATAATAAAAATAATTTTATAATTTAATGAATAATATAAAATTATGTTAGTTGATGAGATTATTTTATAATTTATTTATGATTAAAATATTTATATATATTAATGACTTAAACTAATCTCACCTAACATACGTCCTATGCTAAAGCCTAAAACAATATCACGTGCTTCCAAGAAAGATTCTTAGAAATAATTAGAATAGAAAATATGGTATCAACTTTTACAGAATCTTTAAAAAAAAAAAAAACATTCCTCACAAAACTCAAAATTATTTTTTCCCATCAATGCCTTCATATTTTCAATGGATCTCACTACTCTAAACTCAAATAAAAACTGCTCTAAAAACTTTCTCAATTAATTGAACATATTTTTAATAGATCTCCTCACTTTTATAAATATGTTATAAAAATTTTGTTTAAGAATTTTAGAAAATTTGTAAACATTTACGAAAATGTTACACGCCTCTACCTATCCTTAACCCTGAAATAAAAGTTCAATTGAAAAGAAAAAAACAAAACAAACTATCATTTGCAGAGAGTTATTGGGGAGTCCTGGAATACTGCCACTGAGTGATAAGTACAGATTTTACATTTAGGTATAGTTAATATAGTAAGTTGAGATGAAAATTGAATAAAATATTATTAAGATATTATTTTTAAATATTACTATTTTTTTAAGGTTTAAAGAAATTGAATTATTTACTAAATTTTATATAAAATTTGACAAAATTTTAATAATAAAATAGGATGAAACAATTTCATTATCCAAATAAAACTTAATTTCTAATAACATAATATTTTCCAATAGGCTGTAAGTATCACGCATTTATATAAATATTCTAGAACGAAAATATTTGAACTATAAAGATATCATATAAAAATAATTTTTTTGTACCTTGATTATATCATATTATAAAGTTTATATTATTGTAAAATAAACTTAATGAATTTCCTAAAATTATTTAATTTGTGAATTTACTTTTCAATAATCTTATATATATAGCAATTATCATTCATGAATTACCTACTAATTAATGATCAATTAATTACTCGTCGCTAGCACCACTACAATACCAAAGCCTGCACTTTGGAAGAATATGCTCACTATTTTCTTGGGAAGCGCAACGTAGTCAAACATCAAATAGTCAGGGCACGCCCTGGACGACGGGAGCAAATGAGTAGGCTTCCGACTTCCACATACCCCACTCTCTCTCTCTCTTGAGTAGACTTCCGACTTCCGAGTTCCACGTACGCCACACACATACTCTCTCTCTCTCTTTAGTCCTACCTCGTGTTTTAACGACGTAACCTGCAAGCATGTCCATTTTGACCACAATAATTCAACAACTCCCATTTTTTTCTCAAAAAAATTATTAATCTTTTCACGAGAGACAACGTCTCGACAATAACCAAAATCCATAAGTTTTCCTTTTTTTTTTTTTTTTTTAAATTGTAAGTGAAATCTAGATTTCTCATTACCGTAATTTAGCAAAAGCATGTTGACACTTTCCCTATTATGTCACTGCTGATTGCATTCGTGAGACATTCATGCAACTATGGAATAGAAAAATAAAATAAAATAAGGGGCTCCCCCCACTATTTCTTCTTCAATAATTTATGCACTGTTTATGATCCAAAGATTGTAAATTTTGATAATCAAGTTTCGTTTAAAGTCAAGAGTCAAACGTTTGATTTTCAAAAAGACAGATTGGCCTGTGGCTAGCTTTTGCGAAAAAAGAAAGAACCAAGAACAAATAAAAAAATATATATTATAACATATTATAAGATAAAGATATTTTGTAACATATTATAAGATAAATATATTTTTGTAAAATGATATTACTTTAATTATAAATTATATTATAAAAATACCATTTATCCAAAACATAAATAAAATGACTAAATATATAAAAAAAAAAAAGAATCGATTCAGCAAATTAGATCCAGGTACATGTTTTTCTACCAACCGAAGAGGGGACTGATAAAATAGGGGTGTGAGGTGCGTCATTCTCATTATATTCTAGAAACATACAAGAATAATTCAATAAGAAATAAAAAATTAAAATATTAAGGTAACGTGTAATAAAACATTAAAAATTATAATAATAATTGAAGAGTGATAGGGTCATTGATGAAGTCATTGAATCTAAAGTAAATTACAATTTGTTGGTTAATATCAATTCAGCATCCAATAAAATAAATTAAAATGCAGGTAGATTTGAGCAGTCACCTTCCGTGATATTCCAATTAAAGTATGCATGGTGATGGCACCGAACTCTATATATATATATATATATATATATTAAGAAAAGGGGGATCTCAATGTTTTATATATCTTTGAACCATCCAACCCAACAAACCATCCTTCCCCGCTGTCATCTCCGTAGCTATCCAAAATTATCTGTTGTTTGATGCACAAATTTCGTTTGATTAACTTTATTTAAAAAAGAAAAAAACAAAAGTCTTTAGATCGAGAATATGTTATTCTACTCTGTTTAAACTTTGTTCCTGGACTTTGTACGGTCTAGAAATGCAGACCGAGAACGGGAAGAGTGGATAATTTGAATGAATAATGATAAATGACTTACTATTCATTTATCATTTTTTTACTATTTTTTTATATTTAGTAGTTAAGAAAGTGATTATTAATAAAATTTTAATTTTTTTAAAATTTTTCCTTAATTATAAAAAATGTTAAAAATAATATTTAAAAAAATAAAAAAATAAATACACTAATAATAATAAAATAATGATAAATATATCATTACTCAATTGGAATTGTTTACTGACAATATTTGAAACGTTGGTCAACAAAAGGTGGCGCCCGTAGGAGGCATCGCCATCCACAATGGGCGCAATAATTTATTTATTTATTTATTTTTTTCTGTTGTTGTTGGCTTGTTTTCACGTAAGAACTATGAAGGCTCCTGGAATTTGGATGTTCACTTGTGCTCCCTATATAGACCCCCATTCACCATGCACATATATTCGTTGTTAGTAGAAAAACGAAAAGCTGAACCAACATACATAAATACATACATTCTGAACAGTCTTTTTTCATCAGCTTTTTTCAGAGATACAGAGTGTTATTAGGATTGCTTTGTGTAGTTTTAATATTTCAATTGGGTAGTTATTTAACTAGTTATTTTGTTTGTTTTTGTTTTTGTTTTTTGTTTTTGTTTTTTGTTTTTTGTGGCGTTCTCCTACCCTGCATAGTGGAAAAGTCTTGCGTATTGTTGCGTGGGACGTTCCTGTTGATAGACTTTGAAATCTTTGGCTGGTTTGCCCAGAGGATTACAATTCTGGGTTGGGTGGACCAAGGACTTTTGCAGTTAATTGCGGCAGCTATCTTTGATATTTATACCCATATCATGTTCGAGTAACTCCTGAAGAAATCTTTCTGGGTTTTGGTGGGTTTGAGGCGTTTTAGCAGCAGGGATCTTGATTCAGGGTTCTAAAAATGGATAACAGTGACCTTTACAGGGCCACTGGTAGTTTACGACTACGGAATTCTTCAGTATGGAGGAATAATGCAGTGGACGTTTTCTCGATGTCTTCTCGAGAAGAAGATGATGAAGAAGCTCTCAAATGGGCTGCTCTCGAGAAGCTTCCTACTTTTGATCGTCTAAGAAAAGGTATACTAACTAGTTCAACAGGTGAGACCTTTGAAGTCGACGTACAGAATCTTGGATTAGAAGAAAGGAAGAAACTGCTTGAGAGGTTGATCAAATTAGCCGAAGAGGATAATGAGAAGTTCTTATTGAAGGTCAGGGATCGGATAGATAGGTAAGAGCGCTTCCAATTATTTACTCTCTCTCTCTCTCTCTCTCTCTCTCTCTCTCTCTCTTTTAAAAATAAAAAAAAAATTATTTCTTCAAGTGTACTTAGCTTTCGTACGTAATTTTTTCAGTACCTTAAATGATTTTCTTGTTTCTGGGAATCTCTCAGAGTTGGGATAGATCTTCCAACAATCGAAGTCAGGTTTGAGCACGTGAATGTTGAGGCAGAGGCTCATGTAGGAAGCAGAGCTTTGCCTACGTTCTTTAACTTCTCTGTCAATATGCTGGAGGTAACTGTTTGCGAACTATATACTATAATACCTTCATATATTTTGAAGCGTTTTTGTTAATTAAGTTGTTCTTGAATTCACACTTGGCAGGGGTTCTTGAATTTCTTCCATATTCTTTCAAATCAAAAGAAACATATGTCCATCCTTAAAGATGTTACTGGAGTCATAAAGCCGAGGAGGTGAGAAAACATCAAACATCCTCATCCGAGATCATGAATTAATGGATTCTGGATATTAAGATTCAAGACTGTATTTCTGAAACCTATGTTTCATTTTGTGCTCGTGTAATTGACAGAATGACTTTGCTATTGGGTCCTCCAAGTTCTGGGAAGACAACACTCTTACTAGCTCTGGCCGGAAAGCTTGACCCAACTCTAAAGGTGAAAATAATACCGTTTTCAGCTTCAGTCCTTTCTTGGGTTTACGTTTCTTAGCTCTGTTTTAGCACTTAAATCTCATCTCTAACTAGAAAACCGCGACTTGTCGTTTCAGGTTTCTGGGAGGGTGACTTATAATGGGCATGACATGAGAGAGTTTGTACCTCAGAGAACTGCGGCTTATATCAGTCAATATGATCTCCATATTGGAGAAATGACTGTAAGGGAAACCTTGGCCTTCTCAGCAAGGTGCCAAGGGGTCGGGTCACGCTATGGTTAGTAAATTATCTTGTAGGATCACTATTTTCATTTGTCAGCTTTCCTTGAATATAAAACTTTTGCCACATGTAACTTGTAATATACAAATAATGACTATTATATATATTTGAAATCTGCAGATATGCTAGCAGAGTTGTCTAGAAGAGAAAAAGAGGCAAATATCAAACCAGATCCGGATGTCGATATCTACATGAAGGTGAGTTAGAGGCTATTGGCCATTATTATTTCTAGGATTCCAAACTAATGCCCCAAACACTACTTGGAATTGTGAAATCATTATTTGTTTTAAAAAGTTTAAAAAGTTTAAATTGATGAAGTTGTATATTTTATTATTTTATATATTAATCATAGGTTAACACTTGTGGGCTGGATTTTTCTCTCAATGAGTAGGTTCAACTAATGGCAGAGCCAAAAATTTGATTTAGGAGGGACATTGAAAATTAAAATTATAACAAAATATTTTTGTTGTTGTCTATTTTTATATAATTTTTCTTGCAATAAAGAATAATCTGATATAAATAACCAAAAAAAAAAAGAAATACAGAGTATTTAAAATTATAGCTTATGTTTTTTAAAGAAACAAAATCATTAAGTATTAAATCTAAATCTAAATTCTTAATTATTTCTCTATTAATATAGACAATTAAATTATTTGCTATAACTCATTTTCAATTTTATTGGAATCAAAGTCTTGTTTTTACAATTTTTAATATGTTATCATGTTATTAGATTATTTTATTTTATGTGGGATGTAGTTTATTTATTTTATTTTTAAATCAGATTAATTTTATTTTTAAATGGGGCTTGTAAGTAATTAATTTAAAAGATTAAAATAAATTTATAGAAGAGGAGCTAAAATAATGTTTTAGAGAAGAGACTAACACAAGATGAGATTAATATAATCTTATTAAATCATTAAAAAAATAGTATAAATATTTTTTTCAAAACTATATATATATATATTTCAAAATCATAGAGGTAGATTGGAACAAGTACTATATTTAATTAAATGGAATAGAATAGAGAATTAAGATTAGAACTCAAATTCTTTATTTTGATATCAAATAAAATCATTATTTGTTCTAAAAATTTAAGTTAATAAAAAAATATAAATTTTATTATTTTATATCTTAAGATTCTATATAGAATGATTGAGGCTTTTCGTCAAAATCTGATTGAATAGTAATTAATTTGATTTTTTAACCTAAGAAAGTTTTACAGTAAGTGATGATGGATTTCTGTTCTCTATTTGCTTCTGATATATCAGGCTTCCACAACTGAAGGCCAAGAGGCTGATGTGGCGACAGATTATATACTGAAGGTAATAATATATTATATTTGCTCATTTTCCGTTCGAGTTCTGCATTTAAAAAACGATGAAATCTCTCTAATGTCTTTAATGTGCTTCCTCGAACATTCAGGTTTTGGGTTTAGAAGTGTGTGCTGACACCATGGTAGGAGATGAAATGTTGAGGGGTATCTCTGGTGGTCAAAGGAAGCGTGTTACGACAGGTACACGAAACTGCATGGCAAATGAAATTCACTCTCTTTGATATGAATTACCTGTATGATAATATGCGAAGTCAAATTACAGGGGAAATGCTGGTCGGACCGGCAAAGGCATTGTTTATGGACGAAATATCTACCGGATTGGACAGCTCCACAACTTTTCAAATTGTTCGTTCGCTGAGGCAGTATGTTCACATTATGGATGGGACAGCAGTCATCTCTCTACTGCAGCCGGCACCGGAGACTTACGATCTTTTTGATGACATTATTCTTCTCTCCGATGGCTATATTGTGTACCAGGGACCCCGTGAAGACGTTATCGAGTTTTTTGGATCCATGGGATTTAAATGTCCTGACAGGAAAGGTGTGGCCGACTTTCTGCAAGAGGTGACATCAAGGAAGGATCAGGAGCAGTATTGGGCTCGCAGAGATGCGCCTTACAGTTTTGTCGCAGTAAGGGAATTTGCTGAGGCATTCCAATCATTCCATGTGGGAAGAAGAATAGGAGACGAACTTTCAGTTCCATATGACAAGACAAAAAATCACCCAGCTGCCTTGACAACCAAAACCTATGGTGTTGGTAAGAAGGAGCTGCTAAAAGCTTCATTCTCAAGAGAATACTTACTAATGAAGAGGAATTCGTTTGTTTACATCTTCAAGCTATCACAAGTAAGTTCGATTTTTTTTAGTTGGTGTTACTTTCATTTTTCTGTAAAACAGGATATTGACTCTGTTTTCGTCCCTGTTTTTTAGCTTTTCCTCATGGCACTGATTACAATGACGCTTTTCCTACGGACGGAGATGCCTCGTCGTGATTCAACGGATGGAACAATCTATTTGGGTGCTTTGTTTTTCACAGTGGTTATGGTTATGTTTAATGGAATGTCAGAGTTGCCCATGACCATTATAAAGCTTCCTGTTTTTTACAAGCAAAGGGACCTCCTCTTCTATCCTTCATGGGTATATGCTATTCCATCATGGATCCTTAAAATCCCAATAACCTTTTTGGAAGTTGCTGTCTGGGTCTTCATGACCTACTATGTCATTGGATTTGATCCAAGTGTCGGGAGGTAGGTACAAGTACAACGAATTTGTTGCACATTTAGAAACTGTTTTACCCGAGTTTGTGTTTCCTAATATTTGGAAAAAAAATATGTACGTATTGCAGGTTGTTTAGGCAATACTTTTTGCTAGTACTTGTGAACCAGATGGCCTCTGCACTCTTCCGATTTATTGCAGCAATGGGTAGGAACATGATTGTTGCTAATACTTTTGGGTCGTTTTCACTGCTCTTGCTCTTTGCCTTGGGTGGCTTTATCCTCTCCAGAGGTAACGATATATTGAACTGATAAATTAGTTTTTTAACACATTTTTCCCCGTTATATGCTCTATACATTAAAGAATGCTCCTTTTCTTCCCTTCGCTTTGGTTCTACAGAGGATGTGAGGAAATGGTGGCTATGGGGTTACTGGACGTCCCCTCTGATGTACGGACAAAATGCAATATTAGTTAACGAGTTCCTGGGAAACAATTGGAAAATGGTAATTAGTTTCTTGAATTATTTCTTGTGAACAATTATAATCTGTACCGCTTGAAATAAAGCGAATGTTTGACTAAATTTGATCTTTTTAAAGAAACTCCCAAATGCAACCGAACCACTGGGAGTTACAGTGATGAAGTCGCGCGGGTTCTTCCCACAAGCATATTGGTATTGGATAGGCGTGGGAGCATCGTTTGGATTCATTATACTATTCAACATCGGTTTCACCTTCTCCCTCGCTTATCTTAACCGTGCGTATTTCCATCTTTTCCACTTTTAGTCCCTTCTAAATGTATTAGCTTTTGTGTTGATAGTGTACTATATTTGAGGGTGCAGCATTCGGGAAGTCACAGACTATAAAATCAGACGAACCTGAAGATGAACAGGAGAGTAGGGCAGGAGAAGGCGTAGAGTTAACACGCAGAGAAAACAGCTCAAGTCATCGGCGTAGAACTACAGGTAAGACGCTGCAAATATGCACGGTGACTTTTGAGCGTCAATAGTTTTAAAATAATGCTACATACAATTATAAAAAGCGTAAATACGTGTAATCACTTTAAACTTAATTGACATGCAGGGAGTGCGCGAGACAGTACCTCCAACAGGTCATCATTTGAGGCTAGTCGTAACGGAAAAAGAGGAATGGTCCTTCCATTTGAACAGCATTCAATCACCTTTGATGACATTATATATTCTGTAGACATGCCACAGGTAACTTGAATCATAAATCTCTGGAACACTGGAACTGAAAAAGATTGAGGACAATACTTAAGTCGAAAGGTCAATACCCTTATTTTCTTCAACTGATGAACATGCAGGAAATGAAGGAGCAGGGTGTTATTGAGGATAAATTGGTGCTTCTGAAGGGTGTGAGTGGGGCTTTCAGGCCAGGTGTTCTCACAGCCCTGATGGGTGTAAGCGGTGCCGGTAAAACCACTCTGATGGATGTGCTGGCCGGTAGGAAAACTGGTGGATATATTGAGGGGAGCATCACAATTTCGGGGTTCCCAAAAAAGCAAGAAACGTTTGCTCGAATTTGTGGCTACTGTGAGCAAAATGACATTCATTCTCCTCATGTTACTGTATACGAGTCCTTGGTCTATTCAGCATGGCTCCGCTTGTCCTCTGATGTTGATTCAGAAACAAGAAAGGTTGGTATCTAAAACATAACTTCGTTTCACTTTCTTGTTGCTATTTCTTCAAGGATAGTTGACAATATGGCTTGTGCTCATGCTGGAGTCCGGAGATTGTGAAAGGCATGATATGATGATAAAAGATGGTTGAATTTGCCTAAAGAGTTTGATACCATTAACCAAAATCCGGATTCATGATTCTGATCACGCATTGTTAATCCAGATGTTCATTGAGGAAGTGATGGAGCTTGTGGAGCTGACCACATTGAGGAATGCAATAGTTGGGTTGCCCGGCGTGAATGGTCTTTCTACCGAGCAGCGCAAGAGGCTCACTATTGCAGTCGAGCTTGTGGCTAACCCCTCCATAATATTTATGGATGAGCCAACTTCAGGTCTAGATGCAAGAGCTGCTGCAATTGTCATGAGAACGGTTAGGAACACGGTTGACACAGGAAGAACCGTCGTGTGCACAATCCATCAGCCGAGCATTGACATATTTGAAGCTTTTGATGAGGTGACAACTATAAATACTCTGCAGATAGCTAGCTAGGTGAACATTTGTTGATTCTCTTGTAGACTTGAGCATGATGTTTATGTGAAAAAATATGTATTGCAGCTTTTCCTAATGAAGCGTGGAGGACAAGAGATATACGTTGGGCCGCTGGGTCATCACTCTAGCCATCTTATCAAGTATTTTGAGGTAGGAATAGTATGCTACAGAAATGAAAGAATACACACTTCCTAACGTCCATAAATCTGGATAAATGTTGTAAATTTTCTAACAAACACACATTTCTTTGGCTTAATCTAGAGCATTGAAGGAGTCAGAAAAATTAAAGATGGTTATAATCCAGCAACTTGGATGTTGGAAGTTACGACTCCAGCGGAAGAACTTGCTTTGGGTGTAGACTTTACCAATTTGTACAAAAACTCGGACCTATACAGGTATGTTCAGTTTTTAATTGGCTCATGATCACATCGTATGACTGAAAAGAAGAAAGAATATATAATAGCTACCATCTTGAGGATCTGTGTATAAGATCATCTTCATTATTAGATGTTTTGGCTGAAACTTTTTGCTGTGTGGCATATGTCTCAGGAGGAACAAAGCATTGATTAACGAGTTGAGCAAGCCTGCTCCAGCGTCAAAGGATCTGTATTTTGTGACTCAGTTTTCACAGCCATTTTGGACTCAGTGCAGGGCTTGCCTGTGGAAACAACGCTTGTCATATTGGCGTAACCCGCCATATACTGCCGTCAGATTTTTCTTCACAGTCTTCATAGCCTTGTCATTTGGTACAATGTTCTGGGACCTTGGCTCCAAGACGTAAGTTATTTTTACACAAAAACTCGGGAAAAAAAAGGAGAATTGTTATAGATACAAAAAGATTATATATGAAAGAAAAATTTATAAATTGAGGTGATTTCATAGCATCCGTTAGATTTATTTTAATAAAAATAAATTTACAATTTGATGTATCATATTAGTTTGTGGGTTTGATTTTGTATAGTCCCTTTGTGGCTAAAGCATTTTTCAAAAAAAAAAAAAAAAATTTATCCACTCTATCAACGACTCATACACATCACTGCAACATTTTTAATTTTCCTTTACATTTCAAATTGCAGCAAGAAGACAGTAGATTTATTCAATGCGATGGGTTCCATGTATGCTGCTGTTCTCTTTCTTGGTGTCCAAAACGCTTCAGCAGTGCAACCTGTTGTGGCTGTTGAACGAACTGTCTTCTACAGAGAAAGAGCCGCTGGAATGTATTCAGCCTTGCCTTATGCATTTGGACAGGTAAACTATATAGGTTCATATGTTCCCACATAAATTCATATATTTTAAAACTCAAAAACTTTGTACAAGTTAATAATACACAATTCTCATCTGATGTACCTCCAGGTTGCAATTGAGCTCCCATATGTCTTCATGCAAGCTTTAGTATATGGCATTATAGTTTACGCAATGATTGGATTCGAATGGACCGTAGCCAAATTCTTTTGGTATATGTTTTTCATGTACTTCACATTGCTCTACTTCACCTTCTATGGCATGATGAGCGTGGCTTTTACACCAAACCACCACATTGCTTCCATAGTATCCTCATTCTTCTATGCCATATGGAACCTGTTTTCAGGATTCATCGTCCCAAGAACTGTAAGTATTTGCCACTTTTGATCTGCAGTTTATAATAACATTAACAGCACTGATTTCTTTACATAACATTACAATAAGCCACTTTTTTTTTTGTGTGTGCCAAAAACAGAGGATTCCAATATGGTGGAGATGGTATTACTGGGCATGCCCAGTTGCTTGGACTTTGTATGGACTAGTTGTTTCACAATTTGGAGATGTACAAGACCCACTGGAAGACATGAATAATGAAACCGTGGAACAATATTTGAGAAGATATTTGGGATTCAGACATGACTTTCTGGGAGTTGTGGCGGTTGTGGTTGCTGGGTTTGCTGTGCTCTTTGGATTCATCTTTGCCTTCTCCATCAAGGCATTTAATTTCCAAAGGAGATAGAAAACCGTAATGATTAATGTTTTGTAGGATATGATGTATGTAAATGTTTCAGGATTCATGCTAGCAACAAGCTAGCATTTGTCCAAATTTATGAACATTTTTTTTGGGTTTTTGGTTTTTCATCTCTTTCACCACCTACCGCCTACGTACATGTATTTATAAGCCACTCTATTTCCGAAGTTTAATTTGATATGAATAGAGATAAGTTATAAAATTCTGAAGTTGTATTTCCAATAGAGTTTTCCAATAAACTTATCGGAAGGAAAGTCATGCATATAAGGATGCCTATCATGAAAACAAAAATATTATGTTGTCTGTTCTTGTCGGTTACCTCCCACCTTAATTAATTAATTAATTCTACAGTCAATGTTGACACCCCATGTGACCATTCCATGACGACCGATATCACACAATTCATATTTTAACTCTTTAAATTCGATGCTGTCAAAGTAAAATGTACAGATAAACAAACATGTAGATAAATGAACGAATGAAATACAGTCGTCTCATGTCCCACTACTAAATTATGTGAATAATCCCACCACTATTATTTTAAATTCTGCATAGTGACTTATATAGTGACTTGCTTAATAACTTATATAGTAATTTCAAAACCTATAAATAAGGACTTCAATTGTAATAAAATTCATAAGAAAAAATAGAGAGAGAAAGAAAGTTTCAGTTCTTAAGAGTTTCAGAGAGAATTTCTTATTTCTTTTTTGCAATAGTAGTTCCTTTCTTTAAATTTCATAACACGATATCAGCACGACGATTCTACCAATTCTGAAGCTAGTGGCCTTATTCCTCTGTAAGTTTTTCAATATATTATTTGAAATCTTTGATGTATTTTATTGATTATTATCTGTGTGAATTTATAAATATATTTTCTGAGATACACATATTTATTATTTATATGTGTAGAAAATGGCAAATCTTACAAAATTGGAATTTGTTGCTCTTGATATATCTGGGAAAAATTATTTATCCTGGATACTTGATACTGAAATACATCTTGATGCAATGAACTTGGGAGAAACTATTAAAGAAGGAAATCAAGCATCCCTGCAGGAACGTGCTAAAACAATGATTTTCCTTCGCTACCATCTTTATGAAGAATTGAAAACTGAATATCTCACAGTAAAAGATCCCTATATTTTGTGGAACAATTTAAGGGAGAGGTATGAACACCAGAAGACTGTCATCCTCCCAAGAGCTCGTTCTCAATGGATGCACCTGAGGTTGTAAGATTTTAAAAGTGTTAGTGAGTATAATTCCGCACTTTTTAAAATAAGCTCAGTATTAAAATTATGCGGTGAGAAAATCACCGATGAAGATATGTTAGATAAGACTTTTACTACATTTCATGTCTCGAATGTGCTCCTGCAGCAGCAGTATCGAGAGAGAAAGTTCAAGAAATATTCTGAACTTATATTATGTCTTCTAGTAGCTGAGCAGAATAATGAGCTCTTATTAGAAATCCACCAGTCACGCCCTACTGGCTCAATATCATTCCCTGAAATGAATGGTAATAGGTTTGCATCATTCCCAGAAGTGAATGGTGCATCCTTTAGAAGAAATCGGAAGCGTGGACGTGGTAGGAAAAATTATAAAAATGTTGGTCCCAGGAATGACAACATTAAAAGGGATTATAATATACCATATCACCAGAAGTGGTACAATTCAGAGAGGGGTAAAAATCCTCAGAATAATTCTTCAAAGAAAAGTGAAGAGGTGTGCCATAGATGTGGAATGACTGGACATTGGTCACGTACCTGTCGTACGGCCAGGCACTTAGCTGATTTATATCAAACTTCTATTAAAGGAAAGAATAAAGTGCATGAAACAAATTTAGTAGAACCATCAGATGATTTATTAGATTCAGTAGATGTAGACGTTACTCATCTTGATGTATCTGATTTCTTTAATCATCATGATAGTAGTATTGAACACTTAATTAGAGATGGAAGTGTTCCACTCAATTAATGTATTTTCTTTCTATCAGTAATAAAATTTTTGTATATTTTGTAGAATCATGGATCACATTGATGAGCTTTTTATCTCTGAGTTGAATGATAAAGATATATGTCTGGCTGACAGTGTTACAACTCACACAATTCTAAAAAAAAAAGAAATATTTTCAAAATCTAACACTAAGTAAAGCCTATGTCCATACCATATCAGTTTCATCGGATTTAATTGAGGGCTCCGGAAGAGCTTATATTGTGTTGCCTAATGGCACCAAATTTTGTATTGATGATGCTCTATTCTCTTCACAATCCAGAAGAAATTTATTGAGTTTCAAAGATATACGTCGTAATGATTACCATATTGAAACGACCAATGAAGGCAGTAAAGAGCATCTTCTTATTACTAAAACAGTATCGGGCCAGAAGCTCGTATTAGAAAAACTGCCTGCTCTATGTTCTGGATTGTATTATACAAAAATGAGAACAATTGAATCATATGTGGTAATGCACCAGAAGTGCATTGACCCTAAAGTATTTATGACTTGGCATGATCGCCTTGGACATCCGAGTTCTATAATGATGAGACGAATTATTGAAAATTCGCATGGGCATCCCTTAAAGAATCAAAAGATATTTCTACCCAATGAATCTCCGTGCTCTGCATGTTCTCAAGGTAAGTTAATTATTAGACCATCTCCCTCAAAAGTCATTGTTGAATCTCCATCCTTTTTACAAAGGATTCACGGAGATATATGTGAGCCTATTCATCCATCAAGTGGACCATTTAGATATTTTATGGTTCTAATTGATGCATCTAGTCGATGGTCACATGTTTGTCTTCTTTATACTAGAAATGTTGCATTTGCTAGACTTCTTGCTCAGATAATTAAACTACGAGCACAATTTCCTAAGTATCCAATTATGACCATTCGATTGGATAATGTAGGTGAATTTTCATCTCAAGTTTTTGATAATTATTGCATGTCAATAGGAATAGATGTTGAACATCCTGTTGTCCATACACACACACAAAACGGTTTAGCTGAGTTTTTGATTAAAAGGCTTCAACTAATCGCTAGACCTTTACTTATGAAATCAAGACTACCTATTTCTGTTTGGGGACATGCTATACTTCATGCAGCATCTCTAATTCGCATTAGACCATCTGCATATCATAAATATTCTCCATTACAGCTTGCATTTGGTCAACAACCAAATATTTCTCATCTTCGTACTTTTGGATGTGCTGTATATGTTCTAATTGCACCTCCACAACGTATAAAAATGGGCCCTCAACGTAAACTTGGGATATATGTTGGTTTTGATTCTCCATCCATTATTAGATACATTGAACCCCTTACAGGGGATATGTTTAAAGCACGTTTTGAGAATTGTCATTTTGACGAATCAAATTTTCCGTTAATGGGTAAAGAAAAGTCGGTGCCTGAAGCAGGACAAGATATTACTTGGGATAATAAGACCCTGTCTCATTTTGATCCTCCTACAAATGAATGTAAACGGGAAGTTCAAAGGATTATTCATTTGCAAAATGTTGCAAATCAGTTACCGGATGTATTTACTGACACTAAAGTTGTAGTAAAATCTTATATTCCTGCTGTTAATACTCCAGCAAGGATTGAAGTCCCTGAAAGACAAATTGTCAAAGCAGCAATAGGTGAATCTAAAATACGCCTGAAGCGTGGAAGACCTATTGGTGAAAAGACAAAATTCCTAGAAGGAAAAGAATACAAAATGAATTTGGTGTTCCTGAAGAACACGTACCCACAATACAGGCCACAAATATAATTGGTGCTCCTAAAGAGCTTAAATCTTCTATTCCAGAACCTCCTGAAGAGGAAACTCTTGAAGAGTATAAATTTCCTAAAAAGGGACCTCCTGAAGAGGTGTGTCATGAAATGTTTTCTCCTGAAGAGGAACATGTACCTGAAAATAATGAGATCTCAATACATTTCATGAAAACTGGAGAAATTCTGGATAGAAATAAAACTATTGTCGACAACATATTTTCATATAAAATGGCCCTTGACATTACCAGAAGTAATGAAGAAAGTGAGCCAAAAAACGTCGAAGAATGTCGATGTAGAAATGATAGACCAAAATGGAAAACAACTATTGAAGCTGAATTAAATTAGCTAGCAAAACGAGAAGTATTTGGACCTGTTGTCCAAACACCAAAGGGTGTGATGCCTGTTGGATATAAGTGGGTATTTGTACGAAAACGTAATGAGAAAAATGAAATTGTGCGATACAAAGCACGGCTTGTTGCACAAGGTTTCCTACAGAAACCTGGAATTGATTATGAAGAAACATACTCTCCCGTTATGGATGCAATCACATTTAGATTTTTGATTAGTCTGGTTGTTACAAAATGATTAGAAATGCGGTTGATGGATGTGGTCACTGCATATTTATATGGATCCTTAGACCATGACATATATATGAAAATCCCTGAAGGATATAAGATGCCTGAAGCATCTACAAGTACATCTAGAAATATGTACTCAATCAGACTACAAAGATCTTTATATGGGTCGAAGCAATCCGGACGCATGTGGTATAATCGCTTAAGCGAATATCTATTGAAAGAAGGATTTGAGAATAATCTTATATGCCCATGTGTTTTTATTAAGAAATCAGAATCCGGATTTGTCATTATTGCGGTTTATGTTGATGATTTAAATATTGTGGGAACTCCTGAAGAGATCTCAAAAATCGCTATATATTTAAAGAATGAATTTGAAATGAAAGATCTTGGCAAAACAAAATTTTGTCTCGGCCTGCAGCTTGAGCACTTGCCAAATGGAATTTTTATTCATCAGTTCATGTATACTGAGAAAGTCCTAAAGCATTTTTATATGGACAAATCTCATCCCCTGAGTACTCCAATGATTGTTCGAACACTTGATGTGAAGAAAGATCCATTCCGTCCTTGTGATGACGATGAAGAAATTCTTAGTCCTGAAGTACTATATCTCAGTGCAATTGGAGCTTTGATGTATCTTGCAAATTGCACTCGACCAGATATTACATTCTCAGTTAATCTGCTTGCAAGATATAGTTCTGCACCAACTCGAAGGCATTGGAATGGCATTAAACATGTCCTTCGTTACCTTCATGGTACGGTTGATATGTGATTATTTTATCAACGTGATTCAAGTCCAGAATTGATTGGGTATGCAGATGCAGGTTATCTTTCAGACCCACACAGAGGTAGATCTCAAACTGGATATTTATTTACTTATGGAGATACTGCCATATCATAGAGATCTGTTAAGCAGACACTATCTGCTACTTCTTCAAATCACTCAGAAATCATTGCTATTCATGAAGCAAGTCGAGAGTGTATTTGGTTGAGATCAGTTATTCAACATATCTAGGAAAAGTGTGGACTTCCTATGATCGATAATAGCCCAACAATCTTATATTAAGATAATACTGCTTGTATCACTCAAATCAGAAGAGGATATATCAAAGGTGACAGAACCAAACATATTTCACTGAAATTCTTTTATACTCATGAACTTCAAGAAAAATGTGAAATTGATGTCAAGCAGATACGATTTTGTGATAATCTGGCAGATTTATTCACAAAGGCGTTACCAACTTCCACATTCAAGAAGATTGTGCATAATATTGGAATGCGAAAATTTAAAGATCTTTTGTCATGCACTTTTCAGGGGGAGTAAATGTGCTGATTGTACTCTTTTTCCTTCGCTGAGGTTTTGTCCCACTGGGTTTTCCTCTGCAAGGTTTTAATGAGGCAATTTTAAAGCACTTGCGGATACATAAGAAAACTGTACTCTTTTTCCTTCGCCATTGGTTTTTCTTCCCACTGAGTTTTTACTTGGCAAGGTTTTAACGAGGCAGATTCCTTATTTGCGGTCATTCAAGGGGGAGTGAAATGAACGAACGAAATACAGCAGCCCCCTGTCCCACCACTAAATTATGTGAATGACCCTACCACTATTATTTTAAATTTTGCATAGTGACTTGTATAGTGACTTGCATAGTAACTTGCATAGTAATTTCAAAACCTATAAATAGGGGCTTCAGTTGTAATAAAATTCATAAGAAAAAATAGAGAGAGAAAGAAAGTTTCAGTTCTTAAGAGTTTCAGAGAGAATTTCTTATTTCTCTTTTGCAATAGTAGTTCCTTTCTTTAATTTTCATAACAGTAGAATAATTTATATGATATTTATTGAGTATTTAATTTATTTAAAAATTATTAATATATATTTTAGGTTGCATTTCACGTAAATTCTACAGGAACTTGAGAATTTTTGTTAGATTCCAAATTATCCCTACCGTACAGGTCTTTTCGATGTTAGATTGCTACAACCTTTCGTGCAAGTTGGAAGTGAAAACAAAGAGAAATGCTAAAGTTATAAATAAAAATCATATTTTAATAATTTTTTTATTTAATAATTAAGTAAGCAAATTTTAATAATTTGATATTTTTTATAATAATAATAATAATAAAATTATATATATATATATATAAATTAGCCTAAGCAGTATATCGAAGGAGTGGCTCTAGCGCCACTCGAAAACAAAAGGCCAGAACAGAAGGTATTAAAGCATCCCCATACTCCAAATTCCAATAGGATTTTACTTTCTTGCCAGGTTGTCACGTTTGACTGTATTATCTTTTATAAATAGTTTAAGGAAAATGTTAGTTGAATCAAATATATATTATTTGTAATGACCGATTGATTGGAAGGATGAATGTCTTATCCCGTTCTACTTATTAAAATTATGTGAATGATCTTATTATTATTATTTTTAAATTTTACATAGTAACTTGTATAATAATTTTAAAATTTATAAATATGAATTTCAGTTATTATGAAATTCATAAGAAAAATTTATAAAATGAAGAAAGTTTCAGTTCTTAAAAACTTCTTTTATATTTCTCTTGCAATAATAGTAATTTCCTTTTTAGTTTTATAACACGTTATCAGCACGAGATTTTACTGATAGTGAAACTAGTGTTCATCTACTTCAAGTAAGTTTTTCAATATATTATTTACAGTCATCGAGATAAATATTAAAGGTAATATTGCTGAATATTATTTGATAAAATTATATTTTTATTCTCATGATTATGTAAATATATTTCTTAAATCCACATATTTATTTTTGTGATTTTTATATATATAATGTCAAATATTAAGATTTATTACTATTGACATTTCTGAAAAAAATTATTTATCCAGGATCCTTGATGAGATCTATTTGGATATGATAATGAACTTGAGAGATACAGTCAAAAAAAAAAATTACGTGTCCCTGCATGACCGTGTTGTATATCTCATAGTAAAAAATCATCTTACTGTGTGAAATGAATTAAGGGAGAGATATGAGCTCCAGAAGATGTAATCCTCTCAAAAGATCATTATGACTTATTGCACCTAAAGTTATAACATTTTAAGAGTAGTATTGAATATTCTATACTCTTTAAAATCAGCTCAATATTAAAATTATGCAGTGAGAAAGTCACTGTTAATGATATTTAAAAGAAGACATATTATTTTTCATATCTTGAATGTGTTCCTGCAGTAGTAATATCGAAAGCGAAAGTTCAACTAATATTCTGAACTTTTATTTTGTCTTTTAGTGATTGAGCTAAATAATGAGTTTTTATTAATAAATCACCAGTTATGTCTTATTAATGATATTGAATTTACACCATTCCCAGAAGTGAACGGTGCATCTTTTCAAAGGAATCAAGAGCATAGACGTGGCAAAAAAACTATAGAAGTATTGGTCCCAAAAGCGACAACACTAAAAATGATAAAAATATACCGTATCACCATAAGTGATCTAACTCAGAGAAGGATAAAAACCCTCAGAATAATTCTTCATAGAAAGATGAAAATATTTGTCATAAATGTAGTCTGATTAAACAGTGGTCACGTACTTGTTGTACGGCCAATCACTTAATTTACTTATATTAAGTTTTTATACATTATAGTAAAACTTTATCATATTTTGAAATAACAAACAGTCTGTGTTTGAAGTACGACAAGATATTACTTGAAATAATAAGACTCTATCTCAATTTGATCATCTTACAAATGAATGTAAACTGGAATTTCAGAAGATTATTCGTTTACAAAATGTTGTAAATCAATAACCGGATGTATTTATTGACACTAAGGATGTAGTAAAATCTTATATTCCTGCTGTTAATGCTCCAGCAATGATTGAAATTCCTGAAGGACAAATTGTCAAAACAGCAATAGGTAAGTCTTAGACAAGCTGGAAGCGTGGAAGACCGATTGGTGCAAAAAATAAAATTCCCCGAAGGAAAATGACACAAAATAAATTTGGTGTTCCTGAATAACACATACCCATAATACATGCTAAAAATATAATTGATACTCCAGGAGAGGTTAAATCTCCAATCATAAAATCTCCTGAAAATGGACTTCCTGAAAATGTGTTTCATGAAATATTTTCCCCTGAAGAGGAACAGGTATCTGAAAATAATGAGATCTCAATACATTTCATAAATACTGGAGAAATTCTGGATAGAAATAAAACTGTTGTCGACAACATATTTTCATATAAAATGGCCATTGACATTACCAGAAATAATGAAGAAAATGAGTCAAAAACCGTCAAAAAATGTCGACGTAGAAGTGATTGGCCAAAATGGAAAGCAACTATTGAAACTGAATTAAATTCGCTAGCAAAACGAGAAGTATTTAGACTTGTTATCCAAATACCAAAGAGTGTAATGCCTGTTGGATATAAGTGGGTATTTGTACAAAAACGCAATGAGAAAAATGAAATTGTGCGGTACAAAGTACGACTTGTCGCACAAGGTTTCCTGCAGAAACCCGGGATTGATTATGAAGAAACATATTCTTCCGTTATGGATGCAATCACATTTAGATTTTTGATTAGTCTGGTTGTTATAAAAGGATTAGAAATGCGGTTGATAGATGTGGTCACTGCATATTTATATGAATCCTTAGACCATGACATATATATATATGAAAATTCCTGAAAAAGATGCCTGAAGTATTTACAAGTACATTTAAAAATATGTACTCTATTAGACTACAAAAATCTTTATATGGGTTGAAACAATCCGAACGTATGTGGTAAATCGCTTAAGCGAATATCTATTGAAAGAAGGATTTAAGAATAATCATATATGTTTATGTGTTTTTATTAAAAAAATAAAATCCAGATTTGTCATTATTGCGGTTTGTGTTGATGATTTAAATATTGTGGGAACTCCTGAAAAGATCTCAAGAACTGCTATATATTTAAAGAATGAATTTGAAATAAAAGATTTTGACAAAACAAAACTTTGTCTCGGCCTACATTTTGAGCACTTGCCAAATGAAATTTTTATTTATCAATCTATATATACTGAGAAAGTCCTGAAATATTTTTATATGGACAAAACTCATCCCTTAAGTACTCCAATGATTGTTTGAACACTTGATGTGAAGAATGATCCATTCTGTCCTTGTGATGACGATGAAGAAGTTCTTGATCATGAAGTACCATATCTTAGTGCAATTGGAGTTTTGATGTATCTTGCAAATTGCACTCGACCTGATATTACATTCTCAGTTAATCTGTTTGCAAAATATAGTTCTGTACCAACTCGAAAGCATTAGAATGACATTAAACATGTATTTCGTTACCTTCATGGTATGGTTGATATGAGATTATTTTATCAACTTGGATCAAGTCACAATTGATTGGGTATGCAGATGCAAGTTATCTTTCAGAGTCACACAAAGGTAGATCTCAAACTGGATATTTATTTACTTATGGAGATATTGTCATATTATGAAGATCTGTTAAGCAGACACTATCTACTACATTTTCAAATCACTCAGAGATCATTACTATTCATGAAGTAAGTCGAGAGTGTATTTGGCTGAGATCAGTAATAAAACATATTCAAGAAAAGTGTGGACTCCTCATAATCAATAATAGCTCAATAATTTTATATGAAGATAATACTGCTTGTATCACTCAAATCAAAGGAGAATATATCAAAGATGACAAAACCAAACATATTTCACTTAAATTCTTTTATACTTACGAATTTTAAAAGAAATGTGAAATTGATGTTAAGCAAATACGATATAGTGATAATTTGACAGTTTATTCACAAATGCATTACCAATTGCGACATTCAAGAAGATTGTGCATGTTGAACCCAAGGTTTCAAGTTTCATGTAAATCTACAAATGGATTTTGATGATAACAAATGAATCCAAAGAATAAAGGAGTCTCAAGCTCAAGTTGTCCATACAATATAATCAAGCACATCAAGGAAGCAAGCATGAGCAAGAAGGAAACAAGTTCACATTAAAATCATAGAGTAATGTTGTAAATCTCTTAAAAATTCAAAATTAGGATTAAGGCTCAAAATTAATATTTTATCATAAAGCATTAAAATACATTTTCCACATGTGCATGATATTTTGAAAATTAAATTTGAAAATTTTGAAAGATGATTGATTGTCATCTTTCACATGTGCATGACATGATTAAAGGTTTGAACTTTGAAAATTTTGAAAGATGATTGATTGTCATCTTTCACATGTGCATGACATGATTAAAGGTTTGAATTTTGAAAATATTAAGATAATTGATTGTCATCTTTCACATGTGCATGACATGATTAAATGTTTGAATTTTGAAAATATTAAGATGATTGATTGTCATTTTTCACATGTGCATGTTTTATTTAAATATTTTCAAAAGTGATGGATACTTTTCTTGACTTATGCAAAAGGTAGATGTCTTTATTTGAAAATTTTGAAAAGTAAAGTGTGTTCCTTTTGTCATATGCAAAAAGTAAAAGATTATGTTTGAAATTTTTGAAAAGTAAAGTGTGCTCCTTTTGTCACATGCAAAAAGTAAAAATATTAGATTTGAAATTTTTGAAAAGTAAATGATGATATTTTTGATATGGGAATCTTTTCAAATTTGAAATTGAAAAATCATTTGCCTATAAATAGCTCACTTGAGTTTTGCAAAATTTATAACAAGAGCTTACACATCTATTGCTAAGTTTTGCATCATTTCTTCAAAACTCTCATTCTCTCTTTTCTAAAGTTTTGAGCCTTAATTCTTATTCTTGTTGAGAGAGATATAGGTTGCGATGTATTGTTTCTATCTCACTCATTGAGGAGTGTACTTTGATAGTCTACCTACTATCAACTCTTGTATTTGTAAAAGGGTGTGTATAACCCTTGTGTGTGTAGAAGGTGTTCTACACGGGAAATAGTTAAATCACCAAGTGTAAGGTGATTGGAAGTGTAGAGGGTGTTCTACATGGATTCTTTGGAGCGGTGCTGCTCAAAGGTGTAATAGGTTTCTATCTCCACCTAAAGAAGATTGAATAGTGGATTTGGGAATCCTCAAGAGGTAGCTTGAGGCGAGGACGTAGGCAGTGGGGCCGAACCTCGTTAACATACTGAGTTTGCTTCTCTCTTACCTTTACTCTTTATATTTATTACTGTTTCATATTTTATATTTTATTTTATATACTTGATTTATAATTGTTAATTTTTTAATACAACTCAATTCACCCCCCCTCTTGTGTTAGTCATCAGGGCAACAATTGGTATCAGAGCTAGAGCTCTATTATAAGATTAACTATCTTTTGAGTTAAAATCTTATGGCTAACATTGCAGTTTCATTTGGTGAAGGTTAATCTAGCAGTCGACCTCCACTCTTTTGTGGAGACAATTACTCATTCTGGAAAGTTAGAATGAGAATATTCCTTCAGGCTCAAGGTCGAGAAATCTGGAAATGTATTGTAAATGGACCTTATATTCCAACAAAAGTAGTTGATGGAGTAAAGGTCAAAAAGGAAGAAGAAGAGTTTAATCGTGAAGACGATAGACTTTATACTTTGAATTTAACTGCTATGAATTTATTATATAATGCTCTCAATGGTAATGAATTTAATAGAGTAATGACTTGTGCTACAGCAAAGAAAATTTGGGATAACTTGGAAGTTACTTATGAAGGAACTTCTCAAGTCAAGGAATCAAAAATTTATATTCTTACTCATGAATATGAAATGTTTAAGATGAATGATGATGAATCTATTTCTAGTATGTACACTCGTTTTACTAACATCATAAACAGCTTGACAGCTCTTGGCAAAGTTTATTCCAAAGTGGAGATAGTAAGAAAAATTCTCAACTCTCTACCAAAACGTTGGGAATCAAAAGTGACAGCGATTCTTGAAGCTAGAGACCTCAAGAAGCTCGAAGTGAATGAACTCATTGGGTCACTTATCACCCATGAGTACACATTGAAAAGAGGAGAAGAAGAAGGAAAGTCAAAAAAGAGCTTGGCACTTAAAGCTGTTCCACATGAAAGTGAAAGTGATGAAGATGAGGAAAATGACAACAAAGATGAAGAAGTTGCGATGATAACAAGAAGAATTCAGAGGTTCTTAAAGAAAAATAAAACTCTTTCAAGGAAATCTTTCAAAAAGTTTTCCAAGAAAGATTCAGGTAAAAATGACACTTTAATTTGTTATAAATGCAATAAACATGGTCATATCAAGTCAGATTGTCCTCTGCTAAAGAAAGATCAAAACAAAGGCAAAAAAACAATGAAAGCTACATGGGATGATGATTCAAGTAGCTCAGATAGTGAAGCAAGCAATGGAGAATCAGCAAATCTTTGTCTTATGGCTAAAGATAACATTGAGGTAACAAATCTTGATAATATTGAAGATCCTTCATATGAAGAATTGCAAAATGTTTTAGAAGAGGTATATGAGGAATTTGAAAAATTGGGTATCAAGTATACTGTTTTGAAAAAGAAAAATTCTTCTTTAACAAACGAAATTGATATTTTAAGAAAAGAAAGTATTGTTTTGAAAGATGAAAATCTTGAGTTGAAGAAAAAGAAAACTGATTTAGAAAATATTATTGAAAAATTTACGAATGGAAAAAGAAATTTTGAAAAACTTCTTGGTAGTCAAAGATGTGTTTTTGATAGGGCAGGCTTGGGATATATGCCAAAACAAAAATACAAACCTTATAAAAACTTCTTTGATAATCCTTCTAAATCAAAATCTAATATTCAAAATTCTTTTCATAAAAATAATTTTGTTAAAAAAGGATACTATTATAATCACTCAAGTTCTTCATATATGTCACATGCTATTTGCAATTTTTGTAATAGAAATGGTCATAATTATTTTGCTTGTCCTATTAGAAGAAAACATACAATGACTATTAGACCATATGGGTACCTAAAAATCTTATTTCTTCTAATACTAATAAATAAAGGACTCAAAGAACTTGGGTACCAAGAAAAATCATTTTAATTGTTTTTATAGGTGTGCATGACGTCTTCCACGAACAAAAATAAATGGTTTTTAGATAGTGGATGTTCAAGACACATGACGGGAGACAAGACTAAGTTCTTTGATCTTAGATCTAAAGAAGAAGGACACGTGACATTTGGAGACAACTCGAAAGGGAAGATCGTGGGAATAGGTAAAATTGGTAATGAGTCTTCTCTTATAATTGAAGATGTTCTACTTGTTGAAGGTTTAAAACATAATCTTTTAAGTATAAGTCAATTATGTGATAAAGGATTTACAGTTACTTTCAAAATGGATAAGTGCATTATATTGAATGATTATGATTGTAATATTTGTTTTATTGCTTTTAGAAGTAACAATGTTTATACAATTGATTTTGAAGAAATTACCTCACAAGATGCGATTTGTTTTTCAGCTCAAAATGAAACTAATTGGTTATGGCATAGAAGACTAGGTCATGCCAATATGGAACTTATTTCCAAACTTTCAAAAAATGATCTTGTGAGAGGTTTACCAAAGGTAAATTTTCTTAAAGACAAAATTTGTGATACATGCCAATTTGGTAAACAAACAAAAACTTCTTTTAAAATCAAGAAACATATTTCCACTACTAGACCACTGCAACTGATACACATGGATCTTTTTAGACCAAATAGAGTTGCAAGTTTAGGAGGAAAATATTATGCATTTGTTGTTGTTGATGACTTCTCTAGATATACTTGGGTCATCTTTCTTACTCATAAAGATGAGGCACATAATGCTTTTACCAAGTTATGCAAGAGAATTCAAAATGAAAAGGGTTATACTATTTCAAGTATCCGAAGTGATAGGGGAAAAGAGTTTGTTAATAAAAATATTGAAACATTTTGTGATGAAAATGGTTTTGTGCATAATTTTTCTGCTCCTCGAACTCCTCAACAAAATGGGGTAGTAGAAAGGAAAAATAGATCTCTTCAAGAGATGGCAAGAACAATGCTCAATGAGAACAACTTGCCTAGTTATTTTTGGGCTGAAGCGGTAAGTACTGCATGTTATGTTATAAATAGAATTATGCTAAGGTCTAAATTAGATAAAACCCCCTATGAGCTTTGGAATGAGAAAAAGCCCAACATTTGTTACTTTCATGTATTTGGATGTAAATGTTTTATTTTAAATGACAGAGATAATTTAGGCAAGTTTGATGCAAAATCTGATGAAGGTATCTTTATCGGGTATTCTACTAATAGTAAAACTTATAGAGTATTCAATAAAAAGATTTTGACTGTACAAGAATCTATGCATGTAGTATTTGATGAATCTAATGCTCTACTCTCCAAGAAATCTATTGATGAAGAAACAGGAGGTATAAATAATACGGAAAGTCTCAATCTCAACAAAGAGAACACAATAGAGGAAGTCCAACATGGAGATATCAGGAAAGATCATCAAAATTTAATACAAGATGCAACCAAACAGTAGAAATTTGTGAAAGATCATCCAGTGGAACAAATTCTGGGGGAACCTTCACGAGGTGTAAGCACTCGATCATCTCTTAGAAATATTTGCAATCATACTGCTTTTCTATCTCAGATTGAACCTAAAAATATTGATGAAGCACTTCTTGATAAATCTTGGATTCTAGCTATGCAAGAAGAGCTTAATCAATTTGAAAGAAATGATGTTTGGACACTAGTTCCTAGACCAAAAAATCATACTATTATTGGAACAAAATGGGTTTTTAGAAACAAGAAAGATGAGTCCAGAATCATTACTAGAAATAAGGCTCGACTTGTAGCCCAAGGTTTCAATCAAGAAGCAGGAATCGATTATGATGAGACATATGCACCAGTCGCAAGATTAGAAACTATTCGAATGCTACTTGCATATGCTTGTTATAAAGATTTCAAACTTTTTCAAATGGATGTTAAAAGTGCTTTCTTAAACGGTTTTATAAATGAAGAGGTATATGTTGAGCAACCTCCAGGTTTTGAAAATCATATTTATCCAAATCATGTTTTCAAACTCACAAAAGCACTATATGGACTCAAACAAGCTCCTAGAGCGTGGTACGAGAGACTTAGTGGTTTCTTGATTAAAAAAGGCTTTTCAAGAGGAAAAATTGATACAACTCTTTTCATTAAATACGAAAATGATGATATTCTTTTGATTCAAATTTATGTTGATGATATAATATTCGGTGCTACTAATGAAAATATGTGCCAAGTTTTTGCTAAGACTATGCAGGAAGAATTTGAAATGAGCATGATGGGAGAGCTTACATTCTTTCTCGGATTGCAAATTAAGCAAGCAAAAAGTGGGACATTCATCAATCAATTGAAATATATTAAGGAATTGCTGAAGAAATTTGGGATGGAAGGTGCTAAGGAAACTGGAACACCAATGAGTCCATCTACTAAACTTGATAAAGATGAAACCGGTAAACCAGTTGACTCGAAGGTATATCGAGAAACTTGAGACGTTTAGCCTCATCATTCAAATGCATTTGCTCCTCATAAATCATCATGCCATCCTTGTCTAAAGGATTAGGCAATCGAAATGAAGAGATACAGTCTCGTTAAACTTCTCAATTTCGCGAGTTTTGGACTGCAACCGAGCAGAAAATGCAACGATAGATGATGAGTATCGAGTTCCGAGACCCACAAGCTCGTAAATGGCGTCATGATCTGATTTATTAGCTAAATCAGTCTCTTGTTGCTTTATGGCACCCACGACAGATGCAGAAATAGATTGAGACTGAGGTGAAGGATACCTCAAATCTTGATCAAGAGAAGCACTGAAGGGAATTCTAAGAGTCATTGAAAAATTGTAGAATGAGAATGCAAGCAAATTGCAAAGATGAGAAGAAAGCTTGATGCGAAATAGATAAAGCTAATGATTGCTCTTATAGAAACGGAAATAAGAACAAGACAAACTTACAAATCATGATAATATCTCATTTTTCAGCAACATCAAGCGGATCAAATCTCTGCACCGAATTGCCAGAGTTACGCCTCCAGCCTTTGCAGGTTTTGTCGGGCACGGGTGGTTTCAATTATTCAGCTCTTTACAAAATCTCATTTTACACCAAATTACCGGAACTAGGCCTCCAGCCTTTGAATATATCTTATTGATCTAATTATGATTCCTTTTTAATGATGCCAAAAGGGGGAGAAGTTTTAGACTAGAACATTAACATTGTTTAAATCGCTAAACTTGTTATATATGCTTGGAATTATGTTTATATTTTTGCTTGAAAAACTAACGCACATTCTCAGGGGGAGCTTAAGTATTAATACAGGATTCAGGTTCTATCAAGCATTTGTCATCATCAAAAAGTGGGAGATTGTTGAACCCAAGATTTCAAGTTTCATGTAAATCTACAAATGGATTTTGATGATAACAAATGAATCTAAAGAATAAAGGAGTCTCAAGCTCAAGTTGTCCACACAATATAATCAAGCACATCAAGGAAGCAAGTATGAGCAAGAAGGAAACAAGTTCACATTAAAATCATAGAGTAATGTTGTAAATCTCTTAAAAATTCAAAATTAGGATTAAGGCTCAAAATTAATATTTTATCATAAAGCATTAAAATACATTTTCCACATGTGCATGATATTTTGAAAATTAAATTTGAAAATTTTGAAAGATGATTGATTGTCATCTTTCACATGTGCATGACATGATTAAAGGTTTGAACTTTGAAAATTTTGAAAGATGATTGATTGTCATCTTTCACATGTGCATGACATGATTAAAGGTTTGAATTTTGAAAATATTAAGATAATTGATTGTCATCTTTCACATGTGCATGACATGATTAAATGTTTGAATTTTGAAAATATTAAGATGATTGATTGTCATCTTTCACATGTGCATGTTTTATTTGAATATTTTCAAAAGTGGTGGATACTTTTCTTGACTTATACAAAAGGTAGATGTCTTTATTTGAAAATTTTGAAAAGTAAAGTGTGCTCCTTTTGTCATATGCAAAAAGTAAAAGATTATGTTTGAAATTTTTGAAAAGTAAAGTGTGCTCCTTTTGTCACATGCAAAAAGTAAAAATATTAGATTTGAAATTTTTGAAAAGTAAATGATGATGTTTTTGATATGGGAATCTTTTCAAATTTGAAATTGAAAAATCATTTGCCTATAAATAGCTCACTTGAGTTTTGCAAAATTTACAACAAGAGCTTACACATCTATTGCTAAGTTTTGCATCATTTCTTCAAAGCTCTCATTCTCTCTTTTCTAAAGTTTTGAGCCTTAATTCTTATTTTTGTTGAGAGAGATATAGGTTGCGCTGTATTGTTTCTATCTCACTCATTGAGGAGTGTATTTTGATAGTCTACCTACTATCAACTCTTGTATTTGTAAAATGGTGTGTATAACCCTTGTGTGTGTAGAAAGTGTTCTACACGGGGAATAGTTAAATCACAAAGTGTGAGGTGATTGGAAGTGTAGAAGGTGTTCTACACGGGGAATAGTTAAATCACCAAGTGTAAGGTGATTGGAAGTGTAGAGGGTGTTTTACACGGATTCTTTGGAGCGGTGCTGCTCAAAGGTGTAATAGATTTCTATCTCCACCTAAAGGAGATTGAATAGTGGATTTGGGAATCCTCAAGAGGTAGCTTGAGGCGAGGACGTAGGCAGTGGAGCCGAACCTCGTTAACATACTGAGTTTGCTTCTCTCTTACCTTTACTCTTTATATTTATTACTGTTTCATATTTTATATTTTATTTTATATACTTGATTTATAATTGTTAATTTTTTAATACAACTCAATTCACCCCCCCTCTTGTGTTAGTCATCAGGGCAACAGTGCATAATATTGGAATACGAAAACTAAAAGATCTATCGTCATGCACTTTTCAGGGGGAGTAAATATCTTGAAAACTTATATTGATTGTACTCTTTTTCCTTCGCTAATGTTTTGTCACATTGAGTTTTCCTTTGCAAGGTTTTAATGAGGCAATTGTAAAACACTTATGAATACATAAGAAGACTGTACTTTTTTTCCTTTGCCATTGGTTTTTCTTTCCACTGGATTTTTCCTTGGCAATGTTTTAATGATGCAGATTCTTTATGGGTGGTCATTCAAGGGGGAGTATAATGAACGATCGATTGGATGGACGATTACCACCCCCTGTCCCACCATCAAAATTATGTGAATGACCCCACCACTATTATTTTTAAATCTTGTATAGTAACTTGTATAGTAATTTCAAGACTTATAAATATGGGTTTCAGTTGTTATGAAATTCATAAGAAAAATTTATAGAATGAAAAAAGTTTCGGTTTTTAAGAGTTTCTTTTATATTTTTCTTGTAATAGTAATAGTTTCATTTTTAGTTTTATAACATTATTTTTATTTTTTTAATAATTAAAGAAGTGAATATTAGTGAATTAATATTTCTTTTATTTTTGAAAAATATTTAAAACTATGAAAAAAATAATTAAAATAAAAGAAGAGAAAAAAAATTACACTGTATCGATTGATTTTATCAGTTGTCTAAAGTATAGATACCAGTAGCATTGTCTTATTTAGAGTACTCTCATTAGATTGGCTAAAAGTCATTCTTTAAAAAGTACATTTTTACATTAATACCAAACAATAAGTATCATATTTGATTAAATATAGCAATAAAGTGTGAAAAAATGTTCAAAAAATATTTGTTTTGTTAATAATAAAGTTAAAACAATTGTTTTAGTTTTTTGGATAAATTTTAATTTTATTATTCATAAAAAGTACTTTTTGAATATTTTTTTACACACGTCATTGTTATGATACTTATTTTTTAGTATTTGTGTAAAAGTACACTTTTTAAAAAATAACATTTAACCAATCCAATAAAAATGCTCCTAGGCAGGCAAGAGCATGCAATTGGCTTGGCATGAGGAATCACCATTGACTTCTGCTTGTGTTTCCTATTATAAACATGACTATAGCTCTATGAAAACTATTTTTATTAGACTATATTCATCAATAAGGCAATCCCTTTAGAGCATCCATTATTTTTATTAGATTGTATTAAACCCTATAATTTAACTAAAGTTACACTCCCTAATTTTTTTTTTAAATATTCATCTTTTAAAAAAATTTTACATCTCATTTCCTATACTTTTTTTCATTCTATTAAAATTAATTCTTCTATTCTTTCTTTATTATTTATTTTTCTCTCACTTTCATTTCCATTCTTAACTACTAATTATTTTGTTTTTTTTTCCTATTTTTAGTATTTTCAACTTTAATTAAACCTCAAAAATTCAATATTATTATTTTTTATCACGATATCTGATTAGTTAAATATCGCTTATTAATTTTTCTCTCACTTCCATTTCTATTCTTAACTACTAATTATTTTGTCTTTTTCATTTTTTTATTATTTTCAACTTTAATTAAACTCCAAAAATTCAATATAATTATTTTTATCACGATATTTGATTAGTTAAATTCGATTATTAAATAATCGTTTTCTTGAATGGATTTTTGTGATGGAGGAAAAAAAATACAAAGAAGATAAATACATTGAAATAAATTACAAATTCAAAGAAATAATAATTACATTCGAGATCTTGCAATGGTCAGAATTTTCCTAAGTATATAATAATTACAATTAACCATAACATCGAAATACAAATAAAAAAAAATAGATTTCTCCAGTTTTCACTTACGTCTCTTTAGATCAATTTTTAAACGATATATATTTGTTTGGATGTCCATCGAGATCTGTATCTTATACAGTTCTATTTTTTATTAGTTTATCATATCCTTTCCATATGCTGGTATTTCCGGTTTATACCAGCCTACACAGTCAACAAGTAATCCAAAACACATAAATTATATGAGCACAAAATTAACCTAAATACATGCAAGAAAAGTATTTGAACATAAATATATTTCGATTACCTCATAATTTTGACAATCAAAAAATCGTCACCTATCATTGTCCTCGGTATGAACAATTCGTCAGTATGCTTTAATACCACACTAACATATTGGTATTAATTGCCATGATTGTTTGCTGAGTGTGATAGATTGGTAATGCTGCTACTAGACTCAAGCATTGGGTAATATTTTCTTTTATTTTGCTTCAAATTTGTAGATAAATATAACTAATATGAGCAAGAAAATACCCAACACCATAAAGTATGTACTTAATAATTGGGGCTCAAGAATGTTATTTTTGCATCACAACATGCGAAAACAAGATATGCGCATAAACGGGTTTCACGGATTATCCCGCCACATCAATGTCACTTTCTGCCTAAATATTATGAATTAACCTCGCTCATCATAGTTTTACGTTAGACTACTAGATACAGAACAATCATGAAAGCAAATAATGGATCATAGCTCAAAGGCATAACAAATGGGGATCCAGATGTGGAGATGTTTAATAATATCACAGAGGCATGTGAAATGGCATCACAAAATACTAAACAATAAGCAATACAGCCATGGGAGGATTGAAATAATCAGTGGCATCATAGGGGCGAAACAGGGGCATCAACATCTCAACCACAACTCAATATGTAAACATCTCAGCTAATAACACATAAATCATAACAGAATTTCACAATGAGCAACTTGGGCATGGGAGGATTGAAATAATCAAAGGCATCACAGTTTCGAATCAGAAGCATCAACATCTCAATCACAACTCAATATGTAAACATTCTAATAAATAACCACATAAATCACAACAAATTAAACAATGAGAACTTTGAGCATGAAAAAAAAACATAGGGGCATCATAGGGGTGAAATAGGGGCATCAACATCTCAATCACAGCTCAGTATGTAAATATCCCAACAAATAATACATAAATCATAGCAAAATTTCACAATGAACAACTTGAGTATCCCATCAAAATTTACAAAATTTTAACAAAGACAAAACACCAAATCATAGAGGAAAATCCCAAATGCATATGAACATCCTAACAAAATCCCAAAACTCATAAAAGGATCACAACTAATAACAGAAGGATGAAAATAGAGATGACTTACATCACCTCTTCTCAAAATTCAAAACCCTAGGATTTGGGTTCAAGATCATCAAAGGTTCCAAATGTGATATACATTTCTACAATCAGCAAAATAAAAATATCCAAAGAAAAGTAGATTTTGCAAGAAGCATGATAGTGAATGGGGGAGCCGAGAACCCCAAATTGCGCACAGAGAGAGAGAGAGAGAGAGAGAGAGAGAGAGAGAGAGAGAGAGATGTGACAGTAGCCCAAGGGGTGTTCGAAGACCTTACCGACAACAACGAAGGGAGGGATATGTTAAGCTTCCTGGACTTGCCAAGAAGGAGAAAGGAATAGCTTTTGGGGTTCTTCGTGTAGGTGAAATTATGTGGGGGCTAATGTAGCCATAATTTTAAATTATGTATCGTACAGATCGATATGATCGAAATATGTCGTATCGATTGATTGTTTGGTACAGATGAAGGGGTATGTTCTTATAGTCAATTTTTCAATCGTACCGGATGAAATATTGCATATTAGCAATATTGGCCAATATTTGTGTCTCGACCGTACCGAATTTTGACCTTTACATTTTTTTTTCTTCATTTTTTTTAAAGGTTGATGATAGATAATTATAAATATGAAGACATTATAATTATTTTTTTGAAAATTAAAGTAAAATTATTAATTTTTACATTGAATATTTACGAAAAAGGACTTGAGAGCTTTATAAAGATGAAAATTAAAAATGTTCTTTTTTTTTTTTATGCACAAAAGAGTAAATTAGTAGGAATAATGAATATTTTAATCTTAAAAAATGATTTGACTAGCCTAATGGGCTAACTATTATTTGTTGAAATTATTGCAATCTCATATTCATATTTACTAATTATTATTTAATTAAATATTAATTTTATTGAGTCTATTGCGAATATTTCAAGTGATACATGTACTGATGCCATATTCTCCTGCTGGAAAGTGTAATTCTTGTTTAATTTTATTTTGTATGCATATTTGAGAGTTTGGGCTTGTCTTATCTTGACAAGGTTGCAATATCGAGGCTAATAGACCTACTTGCCTTTTCATATGGTATGATTTTTAAGATGAGATAAAATAAATGAAGATAAAAATTAAAAATTGAAAAATATATTATTTAATAATATTATTTTAATTTTAATTTAAAAAATTATTTATTTTATTTTATATGATTTAATTTTTAAAAAATATAATAATTAGAAGAGATAAGATGAACTGTAAAAATAAAATAAGCTATTCAAGTAAAAGAAAATTTGCTCGATAGCTACGTTTTGTTAGGATCCCACAACATTAGCAAATATTGCACAATATTAATACATATTGCACAAAATAAGTACATATTGCACAAAATTAGCAAAGATAATTTAAGGATTCAGAAATATCATCAGTTACCATACCTAGCATCAAAAATGATGTAGAGCAACCAAACTCAAGTGCACACATTCACATGAACAATAGCATGTTACTGTTCATACTACTATTCATGTGAGTGTGTGTACTTGAGTGTGATTATTCCCTAACATTACTCTACCTAGCATAGTCAGGCAGTCACTTTGCGTGGCTCCTGCCGCTGGTACGCGCTGCACACAGTGCAAGTGGGCAGCACCACCTCAGTGAGTGTGCTTCTCTGGCTAGCAGATTGTGGTGCACCTGGTTTACACTACTTCTTGTCACAGTGCGACTACATATATATATATATATATATATATATATATATATTTTTTTTTCCCTCAAAAAGTTGCACGAAGTAGCACAATTCCATTGCCTTAAAGCCGTCGTTGGCTCACTGGACCGCATCCTGTGCCTCATTGCTAAGCTCCACCCTGTGTCACTGCACTATGCTACACCAACATGGTAATTGCTGATTTGCGACAGAGTATGGCGGGTTGCGCCATGACTGGTGCGCAACTGCATGGGCGTCATTGCGCCCAACTGGGGTGCCCAAGCTACACTGCACGCTCCATGGGCGATGCTTTACAATGCTGGTGCCCTACTTGGTCTACAATATCAACACCTCAACCTCAGGTACAGTACGCCGTGGTCCTTAGACATGTGCAACATCGAGGCAATGGACACTACATCGATGCTCGCAATGCCCATGGCTCGCTGGTGTCTCTTGCGGTGTTCAAAGCACTGGGGTGCACAACCACCTTTCAGGTGGTCATGGTGTTATCAAGAGAGAAATACAAAATTTCTCATCATGTAGAAAAAATTTTTATAGTGCAAAAAAAAAAAAAAACAATTTAGTAAATGAAATTACGATAGCACGTTTAAAAAATCAAATTAGGAACAACCGATTTCATTCTCTGACGCCAATGTTAAAAATATTAGATCAGAATGTACAGTAGAAACAATATTACCTCATCAGTGGGGGTAACTGTCTAGTATTATCCGATTTTGGACAAAATTTATAATTGAACTGATACAGCCAGTTTTGTATTTTTTTAAATTTATTACGCATTTGTTACTCTTCAAAATTAGTAGTATAGATTTTGTCACTTTCGGTCTAATTTTTCGGTTTTAAATTAGTTTATTAGACTATTAGTATATATATTATTATTAGTTATAGTGATTAAAATAATTATATTTTTTTATTTGTTGTAGTAAATTTAATTTTTTATAACTATATTATTGATAGTGGTAATATTAGTATAACCATTAGTATTAGTATTAGTATTAGTATTACTATATCATTATTTCATATATAATAATTTAGTATAGTAATCTATATATAGACTTAAAGTATATTACTAATAATAATATAATATTAGACTATTACTATTAGGTCATAAAATGTAAATTATAATTAATTTATATTATATATTAATGTATAAAATATTATATATAATAGTAAAAGTATTATTTTATATTGTATATAATATTTAAAAAATTAATTAAAAATATATATTATATTGAATCGGTCTCAATCCAATCTGATGCTAAAAATTTTAGAATCGGACTTGGACGGATATTAATGATTGTATCAAAGTGTACTCTAAATAGGAGTTAAATGTTAAAATGTGAATATAAATAATGAGATATAATTTATATTATTAAATTTAATTTTTACTTATATTAAAATATATTCAAGCACATTTTTATAATATTTTAAATTTCAAATATTGGTAGGTGAAAGACGGCTTGCAAATTGGACTTGGCGCCGCACAAAGGATTTTATTCGGTTTTCTTTCAATTTACAAATGGGCTGGCAATGCATAGAGCGCCGAAAGACACAACCGGACTGAAAGTCACTCTTCAACTCATGCAGGCCACGTTAGACTCACTTGGATCGCATGAAATATTCAATTGTGAAGTCTAGGGACCCAATCCGCACTAATATGCAATTCTCAAATCACATTGGACCGCAATAGGCAATACACTAGGGACCCCACAAGCTGCAATTCACCTTTGATTTCAAGAGCTATGCTTCGGGCTCATCACGTTACACCAACTGGGCCACACTCACTTCACAATATACCACTAGACTTCATGCATGGCCCACATTAGGATTTCAAAATAGCCAAACCGAATGGCTGGGCTTCAACAATTAATTCACCATTGTTCATGGGCCCCATACTTGTTAGCCGAGACTTGCACTTAGAATCAACGGAACACACGGCAACTGGGCAGATTTGGAGCCGCACGTGTTTTGGAGGGCATATACATAAAGAAAAGATATGAGCAAAAGTCTGGCTGTTGCACCAATTTAATTGTTCGTGTGAGAGGCTGTTGCAGTAATTAGGCTGCTGCCTAGCACTTCTCATACATATAAATACATGTTTCGGAGCCGCACGGATTTTAGTTCGAGTGCCATTTTTGGAGAGAGACGACGTAGAATAGAGAAGAAAATTAACTTTATAGCCACCGGCCTAGTTTATTTTTCTGGAGAATTTTTTGTAGTGCATCATGTGTATAGATAATTAAATTTTTAAATAATATTAGAGATGATCCTGCATACGTGATGATATTTTTAATTTATGTATTTGATATTTAATTATTAAAATTTTTATGTTTTATTATTCTCAATTTATTGTTAATATTTTCTCATTTAAATAATTAGAAAATTTATTCTATTTATAGATTCAATTATTCTTTTTCTATTGAACGGTTAAATATTTAATTATGTTTAGATCAATTATATATTAATATTGATTTAATTATTTACTGTAATTTCACTCTCTAAGTATTTTATCGTCGTTAAGCTTTTTCAATAGGAATAACAATTTGCGTAATTTAAAAGTGCTGAATATTTTTCAAAATATTACATTTTGTTTAATTTTGGTTTATAATTTTATATATTCTGATTGAGAATTTTGAAATTGAGTTCTCAATTGTGTTATTCAATGAATTACGAATACTTAAAAATACTGAATTTGTTTAAGGGATTCCCAACGCTTTACTGTTTATAAATTTGAGTACTTTTTCCGTTAGTCACTTTGTTTCATTTTAATTTGCATTTAAAATTAAGTTTTGTTCTCTTACTAATCATTTAATATTTTTTTTAGTTTATTTGTTATTTTTGTTATTATTTAATCTGTCTCCCTGTAGAATCGTCACTTTAAAACTATGCTATAATTATTGCATTATTTTTTGGATGTAATCAGGTATAAACCAATTTTGACATTTCGAGGACCGATTCTGGACCGATACCAACCCAAAACCGGATAGATTCCACCAGTTTGGACTGGTTCGGTTTGGTTCTCTAATTTTTTGATTTTTTCTTACACTCCTACTCATCATAAATATTTCAAATTTAGTGCAATTGTTCCATAAATTCTCCAATGTCATTGTTCTTTCGAAATTCTCCCGAAAATAGTGGAATGTGCTACGTGTTAATATAAGAGCAACATTAACAAATTCCACAACTTAGATGTCGGGACTAGAGAGAATAATTTGAGAGAGAGAACCTGTTGATTCAAGTATCTCATCCACAAATGAGGAGGGGCTATGTAAATAGTTCCTTTAAGTGTAACCCCTTAGTTAGCCCTTATCATGACTCATGAAGTACTTAAAAACTATTGATGCCCCTTTCTTACAATAATAATAAAAGAAAATTATCCTCCCGATTCATTTTCATCTTTCGTTGCAGGTTATGGTTGAGCTCTCATATTTTCTTTCAGTAGTGGCAGTTGGGATTGTTGGCTTTGCAATCCTCTTTAGATGATGTGTCTTTGCCTTTTATATAAGGCTAATGCTATATACAGTCGTGGAGTTACAAACGGCGTGCAGTCCCTTTAAAAAAAGTTAACTTTTTTCATGTGGATCCTATATATATTCACTTTTTTTCAAAGTGACTGCACGTCACTTACAACTCCATAACTGTATCTATTATTTCTCTTTATATAATGGTCTTTAATTTCTGAAGGCCATAGAGAAGTGTTTTGATTATAAAGGAGGGGTGGTTTTGGGGTCAATGTGAACCTCAATCAAGTCCATGTTATTCTCTATCTTGCCAATTCTAGATGTATTTATTATTAGACACTTGATAATTGATAATACAATAGAGCTAAGGCTTGCTTTTATTTTTAGTCCTGGTATGGTGCACAAAGTTAAACCTTTTACATGAAAATTAGCCACTTCTGCATGGTAGGAAGGTGAATTTGCAGCAAATGGCAAGAGAAAAAGCCAACCAATTGCTTTAACAGCCTAAAAGTAGGGTGTTAGGAAGAAGCTGTCCAAAGCTTCCTGTTAGAACTCTAGAGAATAGTTGCCAATAAAGCATTCTCATTGATTATCTAAAATTATTTTTAAAAAAATATAAATTTACACATTTATAAAAGAAAAAAATTAATCATATTTGATCAAAAGTGAATTTGGTTTTTGTTGGACAAAGTTTTAATTTTATTATTCACAAAAAGTACTTTTATTCAAAATTTTCACTTTTATCTCCTAACTTTTGATCAAATATGATCAAAATTTTTTGATAAATATATAAATTTATATTTTTTAAATGATAGTTTTAAATAATCTAGTGAGAATGCTCTAAAGAAGTCAGGAATGGGCTGAATTGAATGGTAGACATGTCTAGCAAAGAAACGTCCATCCTCTTCTATCATTCATGGGTATATGCCCTTCATTCATGGATCCTCAAAATCCCTATAACCTTCTTAGAAGTTGGTTTGGATATTCTTGATTTATTTAGCGACATTCTTAGCTAAAGATGTCGAAAGTTACTTATAACAATCATTTTGATTAACCTTTTTTTATTTTCCATTTAATACCAGGGTTGGTTTGGAAAGTAAAATGAGATGATAATTTTATATATAGTAATAAGATAGTTTGTAAATAGTAGAGAGATAATTTGAGTTGAACATTTTTTTTAAATTTTAGAAAAGGAAAGAGAAAATGTTGAATAAAAAATATTATAAAATTAAAATATTATAAGAAGGAAAATGTTTTAGCCACAAAGGGATTACATAAAAATAAACTCCCAAATTAATGTGGTATGTCAGATTATAAAGTTATTATTATTATAAATTAGATCTAATGAATACTGTGAAATCACATCAATTTGTAGGTTTTTCTTTATGTAATATCTTTGTGTCTCTAGTAGTTATCTTGTAAGAATATAGTTTATAATATATTTTTGTTTGAAGATTTGGGAAAGTAATTATTTTTTATTTAAAATTTTAAAAAAATTATAATGATTAGTTTGAAAATTTTATATTTGAATTATGTTTAAAAATAAAATAAGATGAGATCAAATAAAAATTTCCAAACTTGCCCCTAAACTTTAAAGAATGCCGCTTTCCTCTTGCTTCTACAGGGTATAAAGAGCAACAGTGAATTTCGAATTACTGGATGATGGTTGTGCTTTAATAGATAAAATTGTAACTAACTCATAACTGCTAAAGAACAACGCTTTGTCCCCTCCCCCCCATCCCCATCCCCATCCCCATCCCTCTTCTCTCTACCAATTTTGCTCCACCATTCGGTCTCTCTTACCCAACATCATCGACGCTCTGTCTAGAGGGGGGTGGGGCTTCAGCTCCTCTCCCCTTTCCGTCCGGCTTTAGTCAGCTCTTTACTAATGTCTTTTCTATGCTTTTCTAGGTTTTTTCTTCACGTTTTGTCCACAGCACCCAAAAGCTTCGATTTATTGGTTGCTGGACGTCGACGACTGCCATGCGCCAGACCTTTGGAATGCCTAGTCGCCGATCTATTGGAGAAATGAAGAAGATTGTTGAAACGTGTGAAGCGTGAGCCTCACACGTGTGCGTCAGTTCTCGCAACAGCCACGCGTCAGGCACAGCACCGATGGATTCAGTGGCCTCAACTACCTTAGTTTGACCTTCCATTTTTTTCCTAGTGTGACGCATGCCTTTCACACGTCGCCATAGTAGGCGGTCGTCTGCCGATGTATCAGTCTTTTCTTTTTTTTGTTGTTGCTACCCTATTTTCCTAACCGATGATCAACATCCACTGGATGTGAGGATGTGAGAATTTCCTTCAACCGAACCAATTCAACAAAATGTAGCGCACTTCTCCTTACTACAATTTTTTGTCGAAGTTAGGGGTATAACCGAACTGATTCGGTTCGATTTGAATAAAATTAAGAACCGAACTAGTACCACCAGTTTTGTATTTTTTAAAATTGATTATGTTTCGATTATTCTCCAAAACTGGTAGTATCCTCCAAAACTAGTACTACCAGTTTTATCGGTTCCGGTCGAGTTTTTCGATTTTAATAAAATGTAAATTTATAAAAACCAAATCTAATTTTTTTAAAATTTGGTTTGAAAAATCTATTTTAGTAAAAAAAAATTGTATTCCACTACAAAAATTTGTTTTAGTAAAAAAAAAACCTGTTATATAAAAAAACTTGTATTAAAAAAACTACTATAAAAAAAAATTGTTCTATAAAAAAAATCTGTTAATAAAAAAAATTCTGCATTTAAAAAGCTGCTAAAAAATAAAAATTGCTCTATAAAAAATCTACATTATCTTATACCTAATTAGAATTTATATTATTATATATATTATAAAATATGTTATATAATAATAATAAAAAGTAAAAATAAATAGAATCGGTCCGGTCTGGTCCGGTCTAGTCCGATTTTAAAATAGTCGTAACGGTCAAAATCAAAATTTTTGATTCGGGCCGGTTTTCTGATTTTCTAGTTTAAACTTACACTCTTAGTCGCAGTCACGTATTCTTTTTATCAGACTATTTTAGAATCACTTCAGGCAGCATCCCCCTGTTGGATTGGTGAGAGCCACACTAATAGTTTTAAAATCATTTTTATCTTTTGGTGTTTGTTATGTCTAATTTGTATGATTGTTGAGGACTTTCACTTCATTAAAATTAGTATTTTGTCATCTCCCTAAATTATTTATGTTATGAAATGATTGCCTAAAAACAAAAAAGAAGATAAAATTGTAGCTAAGGTTAAGAAAGTATGGCTTCATGTGGAACTTGATTGCGTCCACTCTAATTTTAGGTGCTATAGCCTACATATATATATATATATATATACAGTCATTGTCAAGGAAACGGCCCACAAGTGGTAGATATTAGATGGATAAATGTATGAATAATTAAGTAGATACCTCATGTAGGCTAAGCATTAATAGGCAAAGTACGACTTTATTTCTAGAACTTCTTGTAATTGTTCATGGTCATGCTAATTATTGATCACAACGGTGACTGTGAGGTTCTAGAAGCCATTTTCATCTTCAAATTGCATTGAACTACAAAGAAAATAGAAGACAAATCTCCCTGCATTTGTTATTGACACCTATAGATATTAGCGGCCTTCTTAATCCACGTATGTCTATGCCCCTCTGTGGAGTTGATTATTTTATGGTCCTAATTAATTTTATAAAATTGGAAATAGGTAGATATATGGTTAGTTTGAGGGTATATGGAAAAAAAAAATTACGATAATGACTATTCATTAATTGTATCATCCTTTTCTTATTTTTCCTTTTCATGAAGTCTATCTTCTTCAACACGTAAATGATTACTTATTATTTGGTACGTTCATCCTTTTTTATTTGTCTATCTTTTACGTAAAAGAAAAATTATAATCACAAACAATTTAAACATATATGAATTTTATTTAAAAATTTCAAACCAATTATACAAGTGGGTAAATGAATGACTAAATTCTGAAAAAAAATAATATATTTGTACAAGTTTTATTAATAGATAAATCTCACTAAGCTCATTATATAAAAGTAGACTCTATCGTTAAAATATATAATAAAAATTACATTTTGAAAAAGACACATTTAAAACTTATTTCTACTATTATTCTTTGCAAAAAAGAGATATATGACGTATAATCATTTTTATGTATTTTTTGCATATTTTAATTGTGATTGGCTAAAGTATTAATTTTATATTAGAAAAAAGTGATTCAACTAATCAAATTATATAAAAGTGACTACATAAAATTCTTGTTACAAAAAAAGCTAGCGGAAGGATCGATGCGTGGACTAGGGTTGTGCGGAGCGTATCTATTAATGAGAAGTACTAGATATATGCTCCATGGTTTAGGGAGCCCTTCGCACGGTCCACCATCTACTCTACTACTTTCTTGACTTCTTGCACCAAAGAAGATTGACACTTTTTTTTTTCTATCTCATATATTTTATTTTTATTTAATGATTAAAGAAATAATTATTAATATATTAATATTTTTTTATATTTTATAAAAATATTTTAAAATAAAACATTTAAAAAATAATAAAAAAATAAAAAACGTACTTAGCGGTCCATTGCAGCAATAGACATGCTAGCATGGCCCAAGAAGATTTACGAATGTTTTCCATTAAGAAAAAAATTTGAGTGCAAGCTTAGTTTTTACAAGTCTCACTCATATGAATTATTATTCATATAAATAATATAAATATTGTTCATATGACTGAGGCTTGTACAAACTAGGCTTGCACTCCTTTTCTATTAATTAGGACTTTATTTCTTCCTCTTAACCGAGCTGGCTTTATTCCTGCAATTTTCCCACTAGAGTAATAGATCTTTCTTTTTAAGGATGAAAAGTAATGTATTGTTTAAATACTACTTATTTTTTTTTTAAATATGAAATTTATTATTAAAATATATAAATTTTGAATATAAATTCTATATTTATTTATTTATTTAAAAAGAGTGCACAATATTTACTCATTTTATGCCTGTAAATATTATTTATATATATATATTTTTATTTTCTCAAATCTGCTTCAAAGGGAGAAATATATATATACGCGGGATTCTAGATAATATAAAATAGGCTTAAACATAATTAAATATTACAATAAAAATAACATGCAATTCATTAAGAGATAATAGACTCAGTATATAACAAAGAGCTAGAGACAAGATTGAGGGAGAGAGGCATGCATTATGCATATACAGATAGGTCTGACATGATCACATGAGGAGAGAAAATTAAAAATTGTGGTCCAACCAATTCTAGCAAGAGCAGCTAAAACTAATAAATAATGTACGTTATAAGTATGTGGTCTCACTTTGCCTTTTCATTTTGCCCATTTATTTTTTTAATTTTTTTATTTAATAGTAAAGAGAATGATTATCCATGTATTGTTTTTTTATATGTTTAAACATGCTTATTTAAAATAAAAAGGAAAAAATAAGTGTAATTTGTATTAAAAGCTGGCATCCAAAGTCTACAAATTTATAAAGATAGCCCTACTCAAAATTGATAGTTTTGAACTTCTGATGTTTACAGTGTAATGATCAGTGCATGCATTCCACTCATGTGTGTTGATCATGAGCAAAACTCTTTGTAAAATAGTAGATAGACAACATATATAAATCGATATGGACAAGAGAATTTCATGATCATGGTAATATTATGGGCATTAGACGTTGCAGATCATCGATCCTCCGGATATATGCAAGAGAATAATTTATAATTAAAGTAACTTATAAGTAAAAAAAAAAACATACGTAGGTTAATTTGTGGAGTTCCTCATGTAACGACCCTTCCACACATGCGCATATATGTCGATGCCACTTTGCAATTTGTGGAGTTTTTGTAATGATATTATAATAAAATTGTTTATTTATAGTCAATTATTTCTTGTTAAATAAATATATTTTTATTGTAAATAATCACTCCCGTTGCAAATAGTCCATCATAAATGTCTTTGGACTAATTAATTTTTACATTATGAGCCTCTGGGCTAATTAATTTTAGAAAAGGAAAGGATTAGCAATAGGTAGATAGTGAATGTCAATGTAATAAAGAGCAATTGAAAGAAAACCAACCGGCGATGCTGAAGGGTCATGACCTGAGCATGCGATTTTAGCTCTTAGGTGCGCGCAGCAATCAATTACCTAGTCTAGGGTGTAATTAGTTCAGTCCAGTTTCATTTTGGATTACTACAGGAAAATTAAACTCTTGTGATCAATTATTTATGGAAAAAATGACTATTTATAATAAAAATAAACTTATTTTAACTTAAAATAATTATTTCATTAAAAATAATCGATCTCAAATAAGCAACTAATTTCTTATAGTGGACATATACCCGTTTTAATATTTGAAGAACTGATATGGTAAGGATTATACTCCTAAACGGCCAATATCTTCGATTTTATTGGTCCGGTTAAATTCGATTCCGTTTTTTCGATAAATTATATAGTATATATAAATAAATTATATAAATTATATGGTATATATAATTATATATAAAATAATTTTATACTATATAGAATATATATTATATATAATATATCAATTATAATATATATCTTATATGACCTATACTACAATTATAATATATATTATAACATACTATAATATATACAATAAGTAATAATATATATTACAATATATTATTATATATTGTAATATACATACTATATAATATAGTGATATAGTATATTATAATATTTAATGATATAGTATTAGTATAACTATTAATACAATAGACTATAGTGATACATAATTTTAAAATTTAATGTTATATTAATTAGTAATTTATCATAATTATATCAAAATTATATATAATATAAAAAATTAAAATATATCTATATGAACCGGTCCCTTCTTGTGTTAGAAAAAGAAAGATCGAAATTGATCAATCAATTGATTTTGATCTATTTAAAAAAGAGCAATGTTAGAGATAACTCGCACTCATTGCACTCACACATATATAAATAGTAACATGTTAATATTTATGTGTATGAGTATAATAAGTGTGAGTTATCTCAATATTTTATCTTTAAAACAACAAAACCGGTACCTGAACCAAACCCACCAGTAGTTCAGCCCAATTTGGTTTACTAATTCACCGACTTTTCCCTAATCTAATCAAGCAATGTTATAAAACTAAAAAGAAAACTACTACTATTGCAAGAGAAAAGAAACTCTTAAGAACTGAAACTTTATTTCTCTTTCTATATTTTCTTATGAATTTCATTACAATTGAAGCCCATATTTATAGGCGTTGAAATTAGTATGCAAGTTACTATGCAAGTCACTATGCAGATTTTAAAATAATAGTGGTGGGGTCATTCACATAATTTAGTGGTGGGACAGGGGGCGACGCCGTTTCGTTTGTTAATTCATAACACTCCCCCTTGAATGACCACCCATAAAAAATCTGCCTCGTTAAAACCTTGCCAAGGAAAAATCCAGTGGGAAGAAAAACCAATGGCGAAAGAAAAAGAGTACAGTCTCTTTATGTATCCACAAGTACTTTAAGATTGCCTCATTAAAACCTTGCAAAGTAAAACCTAATGGGATAAAACCTTAGCGAAGGAAAAAGTACAATCAGCACAAGTTTTCAGGACTTTTACTCCCCCTGGAAAGTGCATGACATTAGTTTTTGAGTTTTCACATTTTAATATTCTGCACAATTTTCTTGAATGTCGCAGTTGGTGATGTCTTCGTGAATAAATCTGCCAGATTATCACTTGATCGTATATTTGATATATCCTCCTTTGATTTGAATGATATAAGTAGCATTATCTTCGTATAAAATTGTTGACCTATCAAAATACCACACTTTTCTTGGATACGTTGAGTCATTGATCTCAGCCAAATATACTCTCGACTTGTTTCATGAATTGCAATAATCTCTGAGTGATTTGAAGATGAAAAATAATATCTGGTTGACAAAGTTAATAGAAATCTGATACCTGCAGTAATACTTAAACTCTCCTTGATAATATGCGTTAGTGTTTCAAGTAATAAGCAAATATGATTTCAGTATATATAACAAGTTAAGAATTCAAATACGATCTCCAACTAAATAATACATTAGAGAGAGTATGATAATATTTTTATCTAAAATTTTCTCCCCCTCATTCGGCATTATTAGGAAGAACTTGTTTATATACGGCGGAAATAATATTGGAAACCATCTATGTATGATAAAAGCTGTAAAAGTTTTGAGATTTAATATTATCGGTTCGGCAGAAAATCAAATTCGCTTGACATTGTGGACAAACGAGATCTTGAAGAGATTTGAAGGTTTCGGGTTGTTGTTTAAATATAACCAATTTTACCATTGGTTTACTCCAGCAAAAAGATTTCGCATTCCTCATAGATTCAGTTGTTGTTCATCCAGAACGATATTATGTCTGATAGAAATTCTAATGTCCCGGATTTAAACTATGAACCTTTTATACCTCAACCACTTATATTTTCTCCTGAAGCTGTAAATACCATGATAGGAGCAGAGATATATTTATCTAGTAAATCTGATCCTGAAATTGTTGCAGCATCAAGAACCCTCAGTGCTCAATATGCTGCTTCTCTTACAACCATGTCTCAGAGGCTATTGGCGAGAACGAGTGAGGTTGATCATCTTAAAAATCAAATATCTGAGTTGCATCAAACGCTTGCAACTAAAGATAGAAAAAATAAAGATTTAAAACAAGATAACAAGGAGCTGAAGAAACTTGTAGACTGGTATTCTCGTGACCTGAAAACACGAGTAGAAGAGTTGGAACGAGAGAGAGCTCAGATACAAAGTCAACAACAGCAGCTAACGGCAGAAGTTCAGCGTTTACAAGAAAATAGGGATAGCTGTAATTAATCTCGCTGGCTTTTGAAATTATGCATCCAGCATATCTTGTAAAGTGAGATTTGAAGAGATGATGGTTTGTCTTGTTCTTATTTCCATTTCTATAAGAACCGTCTTTAGTTTCATTTAGTACGCATCAAATCTTCTTCTCGTATCTATAATTCATCTCTATTTGTATTCTTATTCTACAAATTTCCAATGGCTCATCAATTTCCTTTTACTATTTCTCATAATCAACATATGAGGTATCCTTCACCTCAATTACAAGTTGATCCTGCATCTTCCGCAGGTGCAATGTTGCAGCAAGCAAATGATCTGGCTAATAAGTCAGATCGTGAAGCTGTTTATGAGCTGGTGACTCTCGGCACCCGATACTCCTCCTCTATTGTTGGATTTTCCAACCGATTACAATCCAAAAATCGTGAGATTGAGGAGCTTAACGAGAAGGTTTCTGTACTTCAACGACTCGTTCAAGAGTCTGACAAAAAAATTGCAGACTTAAAGCAGGAGAATAAGGATTTAAAATTCTTACTTGCCTCTTCATTTCGACTGCCTAATCCTTTAGATAAGGATGATATGTTGCTTTATGAAGAGCAAATGCATTTGAGAGATGAGGCTAGAAGTCTCAAGTTCTTGTAACTCATCTATGAATTGAATAATAAGATCTTTCATTTTCAAATGCATTCCTTGAATTTATAGCAACCCTTGTAATCTTTTCAAGAGTTCTAATAAGGTAAATCATCAACGTAAACTGCAATAATGACGAATCCAGATTCTGATAAAACACATGAACATATAGGATTATTCTTAAATTCTTCTTTCAATAGATACTCGTTGATTCAATTATACAACATGTGTCCGGATTGCTTTAACCCATATAAAGATCTTTGAAACTTTATAAAGTACATACTCCTAAATGTACTTGGATTATATGCTTCAAGTATCGTAATAATCTAATGATGCTTATAAATATGCAGTGACCACATTCATTAACTGCATATCTAATCCTTTTGTAATAACCAAATCAATTAAAAATATGAATGTGATTGCATTCATACCAAGGAAATATGTTTCCTCATAATTGCTCGGGTTTCTACTGGAAACCTTGTGCGACAAATTATACCGCATAATTTCATTTCGCATTACGCTTTCGTATAAATACTCACTTATATTTGACAAATATTACACCCTTTGGTGTTTGGACAACAAGTCCAAATGCATCTCGCTTCACTAGCGAGTTTAATTCAGTTTTAATAACTGCTTTCCATTTTGGCCAATCATTTCTACGTCGACATTCTTCGACAATTTTTGGCTCACTTTTTTCATTACTTCTGGTAATATCAAGTGTTATCATATATATTGTCGACAACAGTTTTATTTCTATCCATAAATTTTCCAGTACTCATGAAATGTATTGAGATTTTATTGTTCCTCTCCAGGGGAAAACATTTCATGAAACACCTCTACAGGAGGTTCCTCTTCAGGAGGTTTATACTCTTCAGGAGTTTTCTCTTCAGGAGTTATACTCTTCAGGAGTTTTCTCTTCAGGAGTTACCTCTTCAGGAGGTTTCCTCTTCAGGAGTATTATATTTTATACAGAAAATACGGTCTCTTCATGAGCACCGATTTTTATTTTTCTTGTGCAGTAATAGGTCTTCAACGCTTCAGGTGTATCTTAGACTCATTTATTGCTGTTTTAACAACTCGTCCTTCAGGGACTTCAATTCCTGCTTAAGCATTAACAGCAGTAATATATGATTTTACAACACCTTTAGTATCAGTAAATACATCATGTAATTGATTTGCAACACTTTGCAGATAAATAATCCTCTGAACTTCTGGTTCACATTTATTTGTAAGAGGATCAAATTTAAACATGACTTTATTATCCCAAGTAATTTCTTGTCGTGCTTCAGGCACCGATATTTCATTATTTCAAAACATGATGAAATATTAATAAGCTTATATATAAAAACTTAGTATAAATAAATCAAGTACTTGGCCGTACAACAGGTACGTGACTACTGTTTAGTCATATTACATCTATGACAAATATTTTCATTTTTTTATGAAGAATTATTCTGAGGGCTTTTACCCTTCTCTGAGTTTGATCACTTCTGGTGATACGATATATTTGTATCATCTTTATTGTTGTCCCTTTTAGGACCAACACTTCTATAATTTTTCTACCACGTCTACGCCCTTAGTTTCCATTTACTTCTGGGAATTGTGTAAATTCGATATCATTAATAGGACGTAACTAGTGTAACAAAAATTCATTATTTAGCTCAATCACTGGAAGACAAAACAAAAGTTCAGAATATTTGTTGAATTTTCACTCTCAATATTGCTACTGCAGGAGCACATTCGAGGTATGAAAAATAATGTCTTCTTTTATATATAATCATCAGTGACATTTTCACTGTATAATTTTAATATTGAGCTAATTTTAAAGAGTGCAGAATATTCAATACCACTCTTAAAATCTTGCAACATCAGGTGCAATAAATCATAATGATCTTTTGAGAGGATTACATCTTCTGGTGCTTATATCACTCTCTTAATTTATTTCACACAGTAAGATGATTTTTCATCATGAGATACACAGCACGGTCCTTCAGGGACACATGGTTTTCTTCTATGATTGTATCTTTCAAGTTCATCATCATATCCAAATAGATCTCATCAAGGATCTGGATAAATAACATTTTTCAGAAATGTCAATAGTAATAAATCTCAATATTTGACATTATATTACAAAAATAAATATGTGAATTTAAGAAATATATTCACATTATCATGAGAATAAAAATAAAATTTTATCAAGTAATATTCAGAAATATTACCTTTAATATTTATCTCAAGGATTGCAAATAATATATTGAAAAACTTACTTGAAGTAGAAGACCACTAGTTTCAGTATCGGTAGAATCTCGTGCTGATAACGTGTTATAAAACTAAAAAAAAAACTACTACTATTGCAAGAGAAAAGAAACTCTTAAAAACTGAAACTTTCTTTCTCTCTCTATATTTTCTTATGAATTTCATTATAACTGAAACCCATATTTATAGGCGTTGAAGTTACTATGTAAGTTACTATGCAAGTCACTATGCAAGTCACTATGCAGATTTTAAAATAATAGTGGTGGGGTCATTCACATAATTTAGTGGTGGGACAGGGGGCGGCACCGTTTCGTTCGTTAATTCATAACAAGCAAGCTATTGTCGAGAGCCTCTTAATTAGGTCTATGTTAACCTTTTCGTTCAAGGCATGGGGATAATTACATTAATATATATTTATAATATAGACTCGATATATAACTAGTCTAGTATAGATGGAGCTTTAGTACTGATCCTATGAAATATCACACCATCTATGGATCTCCTATTATATCATCGAACTAAAATCAAATAGTATGTGTTATTATAATCTCTGAATGAAAAATAACACATATAGCTAATTGAGTTATTATTTTTCATTTAAAAGTCGATAGTCTTAGTTTATGAGTTTTTTTAGAAAGTAAAAAGTACTGCCATATACATTGAGTTTCGAATCTCAATATATGAATTAATAATGTAAATAAATTAGGAGCTTAATTTATTCTCTCTCCCTCATCGATCAAATCAAAATTTGAGGTTCTCATTAGCTGCATAAAAATAAAAGAGAGTAAAAAATGAGAGAAGATAAGGTACTTAAACAAATTCTTGGAAATAAATGTACGAATATAGATGAAAGGGCGATCAGTTTCAACCCTAAGCCTAAAAGAGTCGGTTGGGCCCAAAATCCATGATCTGAACCCAGATGACGGGGTGTCTGAATTCAACCAGGGATACTGGAATCAGAAACGATCCGAATAACTGGTTGAAAGGGATGAAATTAATCACACTTGCCAAGCATCTATGACAAATGGGACAAAATGATAGGTGATGGGATTGAAAAGTGAGCTGATAGACGTTGGAGCAGGATGCAGGAATTAAATAAAAAGCAGACGGTGAAATGAAAGTGTGGAGTTCTACTGACACACGCAAGGAAATATCTGATTGTTTAGACCGAAACTTAGCTATAAAAGGACTCGAACAGATGAAAAGGGTGCTGGCTCGCTCTCTGGCTGGAACAATTTATGCGGTCTCTTATTCTTTAATCTTGGCTTCAGATTTCTCCAAAAGCAGCACGACGAATTTATCTGAATATTCATCTATATTTTTCTGTACAGCGAGCTATGAGAGACTGTAAAAATCTCCATTATAGTGGATTCTCATCCCCAAATACCCGTGGACGTAAGCATTCGCTGAACCACATAAAATTGTGTGTCCATCTCTCTTTATTTCATTTGTTATCACGTACGTATAGTCACGTCGGGACCTCACCGGGAGTCTCAAACGACCTCAAATGAAGCCCCACTCGCACCAGTAGGTTGGAAATAATTCTTTCTCTCATACCGACCTGTTGACCGATTTTTATGACCTTAACAATAGAATATAAAAACATCTTTTCAGAGCATTCCTACTGTATTTATTGTGTATATATATAAGAGTAATGCGGTTGAGGAATCCACAAGATTCGTAAAGTAATTTTGAAAAGTAGTAAAATTTATTATTAAAAAGTTAATTTTTTTCATATAAATTTTTATATTTATTCACTTTTTTTTTTAAAGTGATTGCACAATATTTGTTCACTCACAATTATAACTATCAATTCTCTATATACGGTGACTTAAAAGGTGTCCTAATTACTAACGTCTAGTGCATATATAGTATTTATATTTGGTAGCTATTCATGTGCATGCATAGACCAGTACCTAGGCCTAAAAGTATTTATATACGGATACATCTATAACATTTAAGAATATATATAATTTATAAGAAGATGATGGTATTTATTGATAAAACATACTACAATATATATATATATATTATATATTTGATGATATCAAAGTCCAAGAAAGAATAGCTTATCTTGTTAGTTTTCATGATAACCTAGCCGCGTAAGTACTGATCTATTATTCTTTCTCCATACACATTAACATGCATCTTACGTTTTTATCGCATAAAATGTGGACACAGAGTAATTTGGGGGGTTTTTGCAGGAATTTATTTAGCTGATAGTACAGCAGCTTCAAGCTTTGTGGTGGTGTAATGGAAAGTAGTAGTGGTGAAGTCTTCAAAGCCAGAAGTTTGCGTGCAAGTAATTCACCTATATGGAGGAATAATGCGGTACTGGAGGTTTTCTCGAGGTCTTCACGAGATGAAGAAGATGAAGAAACTCTTAAATGGGCCGCACTCGAAAAACTTCCTACGTACGATCGTTTAAGGAAGGGAATACTAACTACATCCAGAGGTGAGGCCTCTGAAATCGATATACTTGATCTTGGACAGCAAGAAAGGAAGAAGTTGATTGAGAGGTTGCTAAAAATTGAAGACGATAATGAGAAGTTTTTGCTCAAGCTCAAGGGTCGGTTAGATCGGTATAATATTTGACCTCTGACCATATATATATACCCCTTTTTTCTTGAAAAATATTAAATTTATATACTCTTCATACGTAGTTATTGATACGATGAAAATCTTAAAATTTAAATTTAAATTTTAAAAGAAAACTAAGAAATTAAGTATTATAAGTAAAAATATAAGTATATGTAGCATTAGTACTCACTAATCATATGACGACACATCTTCTTGTTATTCATGTGAAATTTCTCAGGGTTGGAATTCAGCTTCCAACAATTGAAGTACGATTTGAGAATCTTAATATAGAAGGAGAAGCTTACGTAGGAAGCAGAGCATTACCTAGTTTCTTTAACTTCCATGTCAATATCGTAGAGGTAACGTAACCTTTAATTTGCAGATTAATACAGCGAATTGATCCTTCGTGACCATATTTTTCACTTTTTTTTTTTTTTGGTTTCTTTCGCACAGTACTTACCTTGTCGGTTAACTGTGTATATATTAGGGGTTCTTGACTTATCTCCGCATTCTTTCAAATAGAAAGAAACGTTTCACTATCCTTAAAGATGTCAGTGGAATCATCAGGCCTAGCAGGTTAAAACTATAGCATGATTAATTAGTTGTAATTTAAAAAAATTCTGGGCACCCATTTTCTAATCATATTGTTTATATGAATTTTTGAAGAATGACATTACTATTGGGTCCTCCAAGTTCTGGGAAGACCACACTTCTGTTGGCATTGGCCGGAAAGCTCGATCCGGATCTAAAGGTGAAAATTTATCTCGAATTCCTCTTCAGATTTTAAACGGTAGGATCATTGGCCTCATCATGGATCTCTTATTTATTTGAATATATAAATCTGAAATATTTGGTGTCCAGTTTTCGGGAAGGGTGACCTATAATGGCCATGGCATGAAGGAATTTGTACCCCAGAGGACTGCTGCATATATAAGTCAACATGATGTCCATATTGGAGAAATGACTGTGAGGGAAACGTTGGCCTTTTCTGCAAGGTGTCAAGGGGTTGGATCGCGCTATGGTAATAATTAGTCAATTAATCAAGGGATTTAAATTTTGTCTTTTCCTTCGAATGTAAGTTTAATTTAATGGTTCATGTATCATTACTGATTATCATGTTGGCGGGAATATGTAGAAATGCTGGCAGAGTTGTCTAGAAGAGAAAAAGAGGCTCATATAATGCCTGACCCTGATATTGATGTCTACATGAAGGTGATCAGGCTAACAACTTTTTACATGTACATTATATACTATATTAAAGGGTACGTAGGGAAATTGACAAACACATTTTCACAACTAGTATAACACTTAAAAAACACAAAAGCAGAGCATTGACAATAAATAAGGCCTTGCTTGGACTCAAAAAAATTATCTTTTAACTCTATTTAATTATTACAATTTTTTTTTTCAAATTTTTAGATAAAATATAATAAATAATTTAACTTTTTTTAAATATCAAAATAAAAATAATTTAAAAAATTATATTATAATAATATTTTATACAACTTTTAATTTTCATCCTGATTCTAAACCTATCTTAAATGTCCCTTATCCTTTTCCATCAAGGGAGAATCACACAAAGCGGTGAAATCAATTTGTGGAATTGTATATGTTAAGAGAAATGGTACAAACACAAGAGATCATATAAATATAAATTTATTAATTAAAATAATTTTATATTATTTATTAGATCTATTTTTGATAAAATAATTTTATAATCTGAAGTACTACATCAAATCACTTTATTTTATGATTTTATTTTTATATAATTCTTAAACTAATCCTCATAGAGTAATATATAATAATAGGGCGTTTGCGCATTCAATTTGTCAAGAAAAAAAAAAGTAAAACCCATTATTAAAAATAAATTTAGAGTTTTTGTGACTAAACAAGACCTTATTTATGCACTTTTATCAGAAATGGATCTTACTTTCATAGACAATGTTTTAATCTGTTTATTGACTTCTGAATCTTCAGGCCGAAGCAACTGAAGGTCAGGACACAAGCGTGGCGACAGATTATATATTAAAGGTAAATTTTCCATTTAATCAGTTCTGTACTTGCAAATTAAAATGACTTTTAGGAACATCCAGTTAATGTTCTTCAGTACTCTCTTACCCTGCTAATTCACTCTTGGAACGTATAGGTTTTGGGATTGGAAGTGTGTGCGGATACCATGGTTGGAGATGAGATGCTGAGGGGTATATCAGGCGGACAAAAGAAGCGTGTTACGACAGGTTAACCAACTAAAAGCTTTAATTAAAGAAACAGTAATTAATTTGTTGTATTTATGATCTGTCTCAGGCGTATTAAGAATGATCTTGAAAAATGAAATCCAGGGGAGATGCTGGTCGGACCAGCAAAGGTACTGTTGATGGATGAAATTTCAACTGGTTTGGATAGTTCTACAACTTTTCAGATTGTGAATTCGATCAAGCGTTACGTTCACATTCTTGATGGAACAGCAATCGTCTCCCTCCTCCAGCCAGCACCTGAAACTTTTGATCTTTTTGACGACATTATTCTCCTCTCCGACGGGCAAATAGTGTACCATGGGCCTCGTGAACACGTTCTTGAATTTTTTGAATACATGGGCTTTAAGTGTCCTGAAAGGAAAGGAGTGGCTGACTTCCTGCAAGAAGTAAGTAGTGCATGCAGGCGTTTTTCCGTGTTGATCTCCAATATATGTGAAGTTTATTTCATGACCATCTAAAGTTGAAGCATGCATGTTTTAATGTGGAGTCTCATATAAGATCATGTCTATTCATTGATCCTTATATTAACCCATTGGATAAAGGTGACCTCAAGGAAAGATCAAGAGCAGTATTGGGCACGCAGAGATGAAGCTGCTTACAGGTTTTTAACGGTCGGAGAATTTGCAGAGGCATTCCAATCATTCCATGTGGGAAGGAGAGTAGGAGACGAACTTGCAACTCCATACGACAAGACAAAAAGCCATAGAGCTGCTTTGACAACCAAGAAATATGGTCTCAGCAAGAAGGAGCTTTTGAAAGCATGCTTCTCAAGAGAATACTTGCTTATGAAGAGGAATTCATTTGTCTACTTGTTCAAGCTCACGCAAGTAATTTGTCTATTAATTCTTCTATTTTTAGTGCTCTTTTTTATTGTCTTTAAATTTGATTCCTTTTTATTGATACTATATTCTCTGCTTTTTAGCTTTCATTAGTGGCAGTTATAGCAATGACAGCTTTCCTACGGACCAAGATGCATCGTCGTTCAGTAGAGGATGGAGGAATTTTCCTGGGTGCTTTGTTCTTCGCTGTGACTATGAATATGTTTAATGGATTGGCAGAGATTTCTTTGACCATTGCTAAGATTCCTGTTTTCTACAAGCAAAGGGACCTCCTCTTCTACCCTCCTTGGGCCTACGCTCTTCCGTTATGGATTCTCAAAATTCCTATAACATTCATGGAAGTTGGAGTTTGGGTCTTCATGACCTATTATGTCATTGGATTTGACTCAAGTGTTGCAAGGTATTAAAGTCGATTAATGCTAGAAATAAACGTTAGAGATAAATAATAGATAAACACTTATTGATATAATATGATAAACAAAATATAGTTTCGGATCTATTTCTTTTTCAGATTCATTTCTTCATTCTTCAAATTATAAATATTGTACAATATATAATAGGCATCAAATACTACAAATTATTAGTTGTCATTTATTCACGGCTTGTTTCTAGCATTTGTCTCTAATACTTTTTTATTAAAATCACTTTTATTTAAAGAAGATCTAATTATGTTTAAAAAAATTGAAAAATGATTTTTGTTGATGGTTATCAAATGGGGTGTTTGGGAGTTGGGATGCACGGTAAGGGCTTTAAGTTATGGAATGTAAAATATAATAAATATTTTTTAGAACTATTTTTTTTTTAAATTTAAATAAAGGTTTAGAGTGATGCTGAGAGTCGGTCGGACTGCCCTAGCGTCAAAAGTAATCCATCGGTAGTTGGGCTATTTTTTATGATAAATACATTAAAATAAAATAAAATACAATAAAAAACACAATAAAAAATAAAAATATAATAAAAAAATATAATAAAAAAATAAAATAGAGATGAATTCTAAGGGTATTTGGCCTTCGGCTGCAGTACCGAATTTATTTCGAGTTTAAATTTCTGTGGGGTACACTGGAGCTCGCTGGACCTCGCCATTGAAGTGGTAAGTTCGTTGGAACCCGCCGATTCTAATGAGGTGGGCGATGTCGCCCACTGCCACTGAAAATGACAGACTGCTTTTAGTAAGAGAGTCAGCTGGACCCAAGAAATCTCAAAATTTTATATTATCATTAGATTATTAAGATCTATATTTATCATGAAAAGAACGTTATATTTTATCATGAATTCTAACTCTACGTATTCTTTATTTGACATAAAATAAATAAATTATTTCTTTTTAATATATTGATAAATCGTCTGAACTTTTATATAATAAGAAACAGAAATAAAAAAAAATCATTTTTTTAATAGTTTCCAATCTGGTTGTATTTTTTTTTTTAATTTTAATAATAATTTTTTTTATAAGCATTCTAATAATGATAGAGATACAACCTCCTTTGCAATTTTGGATTTATAAAAAACAAATTATAAAACAGGAATCGTGTCGTGATATTTATCATCTTTCCTATTTCTTTTGTTCCAAATGACACTTGGAAACGCACAACTGCAGGTTGTTTAAGCAATACCTTCTGCTAGTTGTTCTAGCCCAGACGTCTTCTGCACTGTTCCGATTTATTGCGGCAATGGCGAGGAACATGATTGTTGCTAATACGTTCGGGTCATATGCATTGCTCTTGCTCTTCTCATTGGGTGGCGTTGTCCTTTCAAGAGGTTAATTTTGAGTTTGTAAATTTAGTTAATGCAAACCAGGAAAAGACTAAAATGTGAGCAATCTAATGTGTGAATATTTTTTTCAAAAAAAAAAAAAAAAAAAAAAAAATTGAACTGTAACTTGTAATTTGTTCATGTTTCTTTTCTCTGAATTCGACTAGAAAAAATTAGAAAAAAATAATAATAATATAAAAATCTCGAGAATAGAATCATTATGACTGGATTTTGGTACTCTTTTAGTGGAAAAAAATGTTGCTTTCTGATCTTCTCCTTACTTTTGCAGAGGATATAAAAAAATGGTGGATATGGGGTTATTGGATTTCCCCAATGGTGTATGGGCAAAATGCGATAGTGGTGAATGAGTTTCTGGGGAAGAGTTGGAGCCAGGTGATTTCCTGAACTATAAGTTTCAATCCTGAAAAGCTTTCTTACTCTTAAGAGCAAGCTGATATCTTTTTTACACTTCATCTATGAATTAGGTTCAAAACAACTCAAATGAGACACTTGGAGTTGAGGTATTGAAGTCCCGAGGGTTCTTCCCGCACGCGTATTGGTACTGGATAGGCGTTGGGGCGCTGATTGGATTCATATTCCTTTTCAACATTGGTGTCATTCTATCTCTCACTTTTCTCAACTGTGAGTGTCTATATCCTATTCTAGTTTTTAATCCTTCGCCATAAGGAGAATGCTTGGCTGATAAATAACTCAAGTCTGAAATTATAATAAATATATTAATGTAATAGAACTTTGTGCAGCTGGGGAGAAGCCACAAAATATACAATTAGAACAACCAGAAAGCAATGAACAAGGACATAAAGGAGAAGGCATACCATTAGCGCAAAGAAGGGGAAACTCAAATCATGGTATAATTATATCACCCATATTTCATAATGTACCATTCAAACTCCAAATAAGTTTGTTCAACATGCAGGGAGTGGAGAAGAAATTAGGGGAAGTACATCTACTGGGTCCTCTGCTATAAGGACAGAAGAAATTTTGAGGGCCAGTAATAACAGGAAAAGGGGAATGGTTCTTTCATTTGAGCCATATTCAATCACCTTTGATGAAATTACATATGCTGTTGACATGCCACAGGTAACTCATACTGTAATTTTTTTTTTTTTGAATCAAAAGCTTTTATTTGCTTCGTCTAGAAACCGGAGAATTGATCCTCTCAATCGAACATGCAGGAAATGAAGGATCAGGGTGTCCTTGAGGATAGATTAGTGCTTCTGAAGGGTTTGAGTGGTGCTTTTAGGCCAGGTGTTCTCACAGCTTTGATGGGTGTTAGTGGTGCCGGTAAAACAACTTTGATGGACGTGCTGGCTGGTAGGAAAACTGGTGGATATATTGAGGGGAACATCACAATTTCAGGGTACCCAAAGAGACAAGAAACATTTGCTCGAATTTCTGGATACTGTGAGCAAAATGACATCCACTCTCCTTATGTTACTGTTTATGAGTCCTTACTCTTCTCAGCATGGCTACGTTTATCCCCTGATATCAATTCTGAAACCAGGAAGGTAGGTAGCTTATAGACAAATGTGTTCCCATCTTTTTGTTATTTCTTTCTCTTACAATTTCCAATGCAATTGCAAGTTCATATCTAACTTGATGGAGATGTGTCTGGCTTGAACTCCCTTATGCTCCTGCTAGAGTCACTTAACTTTGAGATATATTAGTTTTCCTTAATATCTTAGAATTTGAGCTTGACTACTCTCGATAGGGTGTAGATAGGGGGGACACATGAAATCAACGTCTGTCAACATGCAGGGAGTGGAAAAGAAACAACACTTTAGAACTCAGTTGTCTAGAGAGATATTCCCCCACTAGATTTCGAAGCTTAGCTAAGTTCCATCTAGAAGAGTTCAAGCCATCCTATTGTTTAGAAGGTTCCCTCACATTCTCCACATTGTTTATCATCAATCATTGATAAAACCAAGCATCATACAAAAAATACATATTACCCTCTCAAACGAACTACCTCTTGCCTTTCATGACCTCTTGCAAAAGAGATGAGACGAATCTCCAAAAAACTCAAAATCTAGCCTAGCAGCAAAAACTAAAGTTGGATGAGGAGATTTCCTAGACTTGGTTATTTAAAAGAGAAGATCCATGCAGAAAGTTGAAGCCGACTTCTTTAAAGAGACTTTTGAACCTTTGAAGCTCTCTAATACCCAACCCTTCTTCCTCTGTTAAAAAGTATTGTGATTGTGCGGCAATTACGATGAATATATGAAATAATCGAAAGAGAAAAACAAAAGAGAGATAACACAGAAATTTATGTGGATTGACGATGTGCCTACATCCACGGGAGTGAGCGGCAGTAATTTCACTATCATCCAAAGTAGGGTTACATCATATATATTTATATTAACCCTAGTTGTGCAAACATACTTAAGAAAATTTACAAAAATACCCCCGTTCGCTCCACCATTTGCCACTTTCCGTTGTATACTCATCAGGTATTAGCCACATACTTCAATAAAAAGATCCTTAAAACGACTTAAGGAGCATGAAAATTATCGAAGTGCCAGTGAACTGTTTTTCAAATTCTAATATATGGCTGCAGATGTACACTGAAGAAGTTATGGAGCTAGTGGAGCTGAATCCTTTGAGGCATGCATTAGTTGGATTGCCTGGAGTTAACGGTCTGTCAACAGAGCAGCGGAAAAGGCTCACCATTGCAGTTGAGCTTGTAGCAAATCCCTCAATAATATTCATGGATGAGCCAACTTCAGGTCTAGATGCAAGAGCTGCAGCCATTGTTATGAGGACAATTAGAAACACAGTAAACACGGGAAGAACAGTAGTTTGCACCATCCATCAACCAAGCATTGACATTTTTGAAGCTTTTGATGAGGTAAGCAGTGTTAAAATCCAAGACTTTAAGTATATTTGTAGATTCTCTCCAAAATTTGAGTAAGACACATACTAAATCACGAGGTTGCAGCTGTTCCTAATGAAACGTGGAGGACAAGAGATATATGTGGGGCCATTGGGTCTCCATTCTTGCCACCTTATCAAGTATTTTGAGGTGCGATGCATTGGATATCAAAGATATAAAACAAACATAAATCTACATGTCTTTTAGACTCTTTAATACATGTATTGTGTGTGGATGCATATTTCATATAGAGCATTGAAGGAATTAAAGGTATTAAAGATGGTTACAACCCTGCAACGTGGATGTTGGAAATTACAGCTTCAACAGAGGAAATAGCTTTGGGTATTGATTTCTCTATAGTATACAAGAACTCAGAGTTGTACAGGTAGGTTTAATGTTGTATTACTTGACAATATCATAGTAGAAATAAACCTTCTTGACCATGTGTATGAGATATTTGTCACTTGTGCTATTTTATTGCAAATGCATTAGGAGAAACAAGGCACTTATTGAACAATTGAGCAAGCCTGCTCCTGGTTCCAAGGACATCTATTTCCCAAGCCAATACTCTCAAACATTTTTCACACAAAGCAAGGCATGCTTATGGAAACAACACTGGTCCTATTGGCGGAACCCACCATACACTGCTGCAAGAATGCTCTTTACATTTGTCATAGCCTTGACCTTTGGGACAATGTTCTGGGACATCGGTTCTAAAACGTAAGTTAATATTGATGGAGGGTTATTTGAACTTTTGTGGTTGATTGTTGCTATAAAATTATCTTGCAACTTCCAATTGCAGTGGGACGGAACAAGATCTATTTAATGCCTTGGGTTCTATGTTTGCTGCCATTGCCTTCCTTGGCCTCCAAAATTCTTCATCTGTTCAACCGGTTGTGGATGTAGAACGAACAGTCTTTTACAGAGAAAGAGCTGCTGGAATGTATTCAGCCTCGTCATATGCACTTGCACAGGTAAACAATGAGATATATTTATGCACTTTATCAATGATAATGAAAGAGACTTAATTTTCACGTTGATATTTAATACCATTTGAGTATTTTTCCACAGGCTGTAATTGAGCTTCCATATGGTTTTGCACAAGCTGTTATGTATTGTGTCATAGTCTATTCAATGATTGGATTTGAATGGACTGCCGCAAAATTCTTTTGGTACATGTTTTTCATGTACTTTACATTAATGATCTACACCTATTATGGCATGATGGCTGTAGCCTTGACACCAAACCACCAGATCGCTGCTGTAGTTTCCATCGCATTTCATGCCCTGTGGAACCTCTTTTCAGGATTCTTTTTACCGCGACCAGTAAGTAGTAGCAACTTTTTATGTGCATATTCTAAAGTGATACATGCGTCTAATAATAATAAACTCAGTGACGTTCATTTTCCTTTGCTTTTACTTTGGTAAACAACAGCGGATACCTATATGGTGGAGATGGTACTATTGGGCAACTCCAGTGGCATGGACCATGTATGGATTGGTTGCTTCCCAGTATGGAGATGTAGAGGACATGCTCGACTCAGGTGTAACAGTGAAAGCTTTTGTAAGAACTTATTTTGGATACAAACATGATTTTCTTGGAGTGGTAGCAGTTGGTATCTTTGGGTTTGCTGTGCTCTTTGCATGCGTCTTTGGCTTTGGTATCATGGTCCTTAATTTTCAAAGGCGATAGATCGCTGATCTGATTATATATATATATATGTATGTATTATAAAGATGTTTCAGCATTAATGCTAATGACTATAAAGAAACTTGTTACTTTTTCTCCCATTAATTCCACATCTATCATGGGACATTGGATGTAATGTGATCAGGCTTTCTTCATATGTATTGGCAGTACGGTGTTCCTAATACTTTTTTTCATAAGCGATAATGATTATATTACAATATTGAAGTGATTCTAAACGCCAAAACCCTCTCTCCCTCTCCTCCCAAAAGCTCTGTGTGTTTCCTTTTTCTGCTCATATTGTTCATGCCCATGCCTAGAAACCTATCCAGTTAAGAATTCTCTTGACTCCCTTTCGACCATTTTAAATCCAAAAGAGACAATTCAATCTAGTTCCATTTGCACATCATCAATACTATTCATAGTTCCATTGAGCACAGTTCAATACACAGGCTATATTATTAAATCCTCCAATTAAGGCGGCTGCCCCTTTGATTTTACCAAATAGAATGGGAGGATGGATCGGGACCAGACCAATTTCATGGACTTAAACTCTTACATATGCACCATACTCCAGTGGGCAGTGATTGTTGAGCTACTCATCCTCTCCATTTGTATCTTTATGCATTTTTATTAGAGCATGTATACCTGCCTCAGAGGGTTAACTCCTCACAAACATCTTCCAGTGCGTCCTCACAACAGAATGCAAGGATAAAATCTGACCAATAGGAATATTGTAGTATATTCTAGATCATTCTTCCATAACTGCCTTCTTCTATAAATAGTAACAACTAACAAGCGCAGTGTGCTGTTTTATTGAGAAACATTTTTGTAATTCTTTGAAATGATTCTATGAAATACGAATACTCTTTGAGGAATTTCATCAAACACATTCTGTGCTCTCTGTTTTCTTCTTGGTTTAACAAATTTTAATGCACCACTGGAGAGAAAAAAATGCAAATACTAAAAAAAAAAAAAAAAAAAAACCCGATTATAGCACATTAATCGACCTTCAAATTTTATTGGAATTCAACGTAAAAGGCCAGACGGCAAATTAAGTAGAAACTGATTTCAATTGTTGGAAATTAAGAGCTAGATTGCATGGATCGATCAGTACTTTCAATAGTAATTAATGACGGCCCGTTGAAAGAAAACCAACCGGCCCATGTAGATTTAGGCATTTGCAGAAAATTCTGAGAAGCCCAAGCATGCATGCAATTCTACTCTACACGTGTAAATCTAATGGACACGGTTCGCTGGATCGTCAGGGACCCATTAATAGTTAATTTATGGATTAGTTTAATTTGCATCTTTAAAACTTATTTGTCTTTATTGTGATTGGCTTATTAAATTAATTACTTATTGCTTTGATTCATTGATTATTTAGTTCTTAATTACTATTTTATTTTAGAACTCATTTATTTGAACTAAATTAGAATTTACTTAATTCATCTTTGATTGATTTCCTATGGTTTTATAAGTTTATGTGAGTTATAAACTGGACCTCGTTCTCTTGCTGAACTATAATTTGATAAGGTTAGTAAACTATCATGGTGTACCACATAGATCATGATGGATTTAATACCTCTGCATTTTGAAAAAAAAAATTGAATAGAAATATCAAGTTGGAAAATGCATGTCTGAATATGTTTTTTATTTTTTATTTTATTTTTTGTTTTGTTTTAAATTTTATAAAAGTTGTATTAATTTTTGTATTTGACTAATGATTAAGTAATAATTATATAAAAAGTTAAAAATTTGAAATTAAAAAATATTTTGTATTTTATGATATTTAGGAGTTTTATATTTATGAGTGAAATTATGAAATATACATATGTGTTGTTGAATTAAACTTAACTCATTTCAGATGAATTGTTGATGGAACTCATTACTTTTTAATTTTATATTAAAAAATTAAACTTATCTCAACTTACTAATTCATAATATTTCAACTTAAAAAATTAATTTCATCTCAACTTAAAAAACTTAAAACACATGATATCAATGAGATCCATAAAATGTTACCATTGACAAATCAACTCAATTAATGATCCCAACATCCAAACGCAATATTAAAATTCTCTAACATGCAAAGATACCTAATTCATATTATAATACTCTACATATACCATAATATTATAAATATATTCTATCATAAGTATATTGTATGACAATATTTTAATACTAAATTCCAACACTCTACGAAATGAGAACAGAGAGATAGCCAGATGCACTAATTAACACGGTTGAAAACGGCACAAGGAGCCAAGTCGAAGCCAGTCGTCTATGTGCATGCCCCCATGATGGAGATGCAATAAGGGCTATTCGTAATATCACTAGGAGGGCTAGGCGTGCTGAGGCTAAGAGAGTGACATTGGGGTGCATGCAAGGCTTGGGTAATGGGTCTGTGGGCGCTCAAGCTAAGATCAACTAGAGGAGGATCAAGTTGTTGGCAAATCCTTTGATTTTAAGGGATTGGGCAATTTTGAATGGGATGGCCGAATATCTCCTTCAATTAGGAAGTTTATCTATTTTTAGTTTGTTTGAGTTTATTTCCTTTATTCTAGGAGTTTATATTGTTTTAGAATTGTCTTTCCTTTATTTTAGGAATTTGAAACATTTTCTTGGGTTTATTATCCTTAGTTTTAGGAGTTTGAGTCTTAAAAGAGTTGTTATTGGAAGAGGACTAGCCAAACCGTAGTATTTAAATTCAGTTTGCAATGTAATGGATTATTATGTTATTTTTCAATAAGAATTTCTCTACATGTTTTGAGAATTGAGTGCTAGATTTAATTAGTCTTAATTTTCATATTTCAATCATCCAGATCTTGGTGTTATCTTGAGATAATCCTTTATTCAACCACCCAACATGATCATAAACTCGTGAGTGTGAGTGAGGCTTCCATCATTGGTACTTTCATTGAGAGGAGTCCAACCTAAGGAGAGGAAGCCTAAGGAAGAAGATCATGGTTGATCAACATACTGCCACCAATAAACAGCTTGAAAGGTTAGAGGAGGTACTCTAAAAATTAGTAGACCAAAAGAAGAATGGAGATGGAAGGCGCCATAGAAGAAGAGCCCATAGTCCCGACGGTTCCATGGGTTCTAGAAGAAGCCAAAATCGAGAGAACGTGGAGGATTCGGATTTATCTAATCAGAATTCTTTAAGCCCAACCACCCAACACAATCGTAAACACGTGAGTACGAGGATAAAAAGCCCAAAGAGGAAGATTATGTCTAATCAATAACCAACGCATAGGGAATAGATTGAGAACCTTAAAGCCACTTTGGAGGCACAACATACCGCCACCAATGAACGGCTTGAAAGGCTAAAGAAGATGCTCCAACAATTAGTGGACCAAAAGAAGAATAGGGATGGAAAGCGCCATAGAAGGAGCTCATAGTCCCGAGCGTTCCGTGGAGTCTAGAAGAAGCCAAAATCGAGAGAATGTGGAGGATTCAAATTCATCCAATCAGAATTCTTCCAAGCCCCAATGAGGAATCAACTGAGGAAAGTGAAGGAGAAGAAGGGAACCGTGTTGAGAGTATAGGAGCATGTAGGAGGGAAGCTCCCAAACCAAAGATGAACTTTCCAAAGTTCAATGGTAATGATTCGAGTACTTGGGTTAGTAGAGCTGAGCAATACTTTAAGCACAAACACATGGAGGGTCATGCTAAAGTGAATGAGAAGAAGGGAAAAGTGTTGAGAGGAGAGGAGCATGTAGGAGGGAAGCTCCTAAACCAAAGTGTCCTTTCCAAAGTTCAATAGTAATGATCCGAGCACTTGGGTTAGTAGAGCCGAGCAATATTTTAAGCACAATCACATGGAGGGCCATGCTAAATTGTCTTATGCCGCTATCTCAATTCTCGCCATCTCAATTCCTTGAAGAGAAGGCTAACCAATGGTGGTAATGGATGAGGAATTGAGATGGCGGAAGTTTGTCAATGAGCTTTTGAGGAGGTTTGGGCCAACCTAGTATATGGACTACCAAGAGACTCATTCAAAGATCAAGCAAACTGGATCTTTAAGAGATTATCAAAAGGAGTTCAAATACTTGTTTACTAGAGTACATGGGTGATCGGAGAAGGCCTTCATTAGGACCTTTGTGGGTGGCTTGAAGAGTGAGTTAGCGGCGGAAGTGAAGCTTAAGAAACCAAAGACTTTGATGCAAGCTTTGGAGATTGCACGGATCAAGGAAAATTAACTTCAAGATTTGAAAAAAAGTAGCCGGTTTGAGGTGACGAAACCACCCCCATAATTTCCAAGTTTGGTGCAAACAAGCCTTTTGGCAATGACTTCTCACCGGGAGGTCCTAGTGGAGGTGCATCATGTAGAACCAAATCCTTACCCGCAGGTGTGAAGAAACTATTGTGAAAAGAGATGCAACAAAAAAGAGAGAATGGGTTTTGCTTCAATTGCGATGAGAGGTTCACTATGGGTCACGAATGCAAAAATAAGCAAATCTTTCTCATAGAGATGGAGTCCGAGGAAGAGAAATATGTAGGGGAGGAAGATGTAGGGGAGGAAGAGCAAGGGCAAGAGGAGCAAGATCAACAAGGAGAGGCCGAGGGGGGAGACCCTTATATTTCTATTCATACTTTGGCAGGTGTTACCGAGCCTAGAATGATGAGAACATAAGCACACATTGGCAAGATGATGGTAATAGATTTTATTGATAATGGTTCATCTCTAAACTTCATGAATTCTAAAGTGGCCAAGAGCTTAGGGTTGCCTATGACTTCTCTCACTCCATTTGAGGTCAAGGTAGCTAGTTGGGAGAAGTTAATGTGTAGAGAAGTATATAAAAAAGTATGTTTGAAAATACAAGGCCTTGAGATTATGGTAGATTGTATTATTTACGTATTGTTGGATTAGATGTTGTGTTGGGTGTGCAATGGTTAGATGATCTAAGGAAGATAATGTCGGACTATTAAAAAATGATTATGGAGTTCATGATGGGGGCAAATGAGTAAGCATGAAAATGAGTGGAAGAGGGGGATGCAAGGCTGTGGGGCCTAGTGAAATGGAGAAGATCTTGAGGCAATGGGGCAATGTTTTGCTATCACATTGGCCTCCCAATCGAAGGGCTTGAGTGAAGGGCATGAAGTGGAAGCTAGGGGCTTGGAGAGGGAGTTAAGGGCTGAGGTGCCTGGTGATTTGAGGGAGTTGTTGGGGAGGTTTTCTAGGTTGATGGAGAACCCGAAGACACTTCCACCCTCAAGGAAATTTGATCATCGCATTCTTTTGAAGGAGGACGCCAAACCGGTTTACCGGTATGCTTACTACCAAAAGACCGAGATTGAAAAGAAAGTCAATGAGATGTTGGCTAATGGACTTATCTGACCAAGCACTAACCCATTCTCAAGTCCGATACTCTTGTTGAAAAAGAAGGATGGCACATGGAGATTTTGCATCAACTACTGAGCCTTGAATGAGGCTACTATCAAGGATAAATTTTCAATTCCGACCATTGATGACATGTTAGATGAGCTCGGAGGTTCTATGTTTTTTTCCAAACTTGATCTAAGGACCGGATACCATAAAATAAGGGCCCATCAATGGGACATTCACAATATGGCTTTCCGAACTCACAATGGCCACTTTGAATATTTAGTGATGTCTTTTGGTCTATGCAATGCTCCTTCAACTTTTCAAGCATGTATAAACCAAATCTTTAAGCCATATTTGAGGAGGCATTTGTTGGTATTTTTTGATTATATTCTTGTGTATTCAAAGACATGGGAGGATCATTTAAGGCACTTGGAAGTTGTTTTGGGGTGCTACTTGACAACTATTTCTATATTAAGTTGTCTAAGTGTGGATTCGACCAAAGGGAGATTGAGTACTTGGGGCATTTGATCTCACATAATGGAGTCAAGGTGGATGCAATGAAGGTTGAAGCTATGGTGGCTTGGCCCAAACCTGTCACCGAGTTGAGGGGCTTTCTAGGGCTCACGGGTTACTATAGGAAGTTTGTCAAAAATTATGCTTTCATTGCAAGAACACTCACCAACATGCTTAAAAAAAATAATTTTGTGTGGAGTGAATATAGGGATAATGCATTTGAAGTTTTGAAGAAAGCCATGGCATTTACACCCGTCCTTGCTATGCCTTATTTTGAGAAAGCATTTGAGCTATATACAGATGCAAATAATGTGGGGATATGGGTTGTTTTAATACAAGAAGGGAGGCCACTAGCCTTCATTAGCAAGGCCCTTGATTTTCAAAAGAAATGGTGGAGTGTATATGCATGGGAGATGCTTGCCATCATGGAGGCCGTGAGGGTGTGGATGCCTTATTTATTGGGAAGGAAGTTCTTGATAGTCATAGATCAACAACTGTTGAAGCATCTTTTGGAATAAAGAATCACCACTCCGGACCAACAAAGGTGGATATCTAAACTATATGGCTTTCAATTTCAATTGGTGTATAAACTGGGTAGGAAGAATCAGGTAGGTGATGCCCTATCTAGGAGGTAAGATTGTGAGGTATTGGAGGCCCTTTCGAGTCCTTCATGGAGAGTTTGAGATGAGATCAGAGAGGGCATAAAAAATGATCTAAGATGCAAGGAGGTGATGGAGAAGCTAGATATGGATGCTAAGGTAGTAGAAAATTATGAGATAAGTGATGTCCTTTTAAAAACACAAGGGGAGAGTAATGGTGCCAAGTGTGAGAGAGCTTAGAAGAAAGATCTTGAGCCACTTTTATGATATTTAGGAAGGGGGACATTCGGTGGTGTACCATACTTGGATAAGAGTAGCTAATTTATTTTATTGGGATGACATGAAAGGAGAGGTGAGGGAGTACGTGAGAAAATGTGACACTTGTCAAAGGGTGAAGAGTGAGAGTAGCAAGCACAAGGGGTTGATGCAACCCTTACCAATCCCTACGCGCATTGGGGAAGATGTTACCATGGATTTTGTGGAGAAGTTGTCACTCTCAAATAGTTGTGATGGGGTTGTTTGTGGTGGTGGACCGCTTGACCAAGTATGCACACTTCATTGCAATTGTGCATCCAAACACGGCCAAGACTATTGCTAAACTTTATATGGATCAAGTGATGAAACTTCATGGGATGCTGAGAAGCATAGTAACCAATAGAGACCACATATTCATGAGTAATTTTTGGAGAGAGTACGTCAAGATGCATGAGATGGAGTTGGCCCGAAGTTCAACCTATTACCCCCAAATTGATGGCCAAATGGAGGTGACCAACTGGATTCTTGAGCAATACTTTAGGTGCTTTGTGCACTAACACCCAAAGAAGTGGGAAGAGCATTTGACATGGGTTGAATTTTGGTATAACATATCATACCACCAGTCTATCAAGATGACACCATTTGAGACACTTTATGGGAGGCCACCACAGGTGCTTGTAGCCATGATATGGTATAACATATCATACCACCAGTCTATCAAGTTGGTGGATATGGAACTTAGAGAAAGAGATCAAATCTTGAAGGAACTCAAGAAGAATTTGGCACGTGCTCAAGACCAAATGAAGAAGCATTTTGACAAAAGGAGGAGTATGGACTATGGAATCCTTTGAACCGGGTGAGTGGGTATTTCTCAAGTACCTACCAAGAGATTACAACGCATTATTGAAGGCAACATTGAGCAAGTTGAGGGCTAAGTACTTTGGCCCATACCAAGTGATAGAGAAGTGCGGACGGCTTGCTTACAAGTTAGATTTATCGATCGGGGTCAACATTCATTCTATCTTTCATGTCTTATGGCTAAGGAGGAAGGTTGGAGATCCAACCAAAGTGGTGAGTGATCTACCCATGGCGAATGAAGAGGGAAGAATGACAATCCAACTCGAGAGGATCATGGAGTATAGGCTTGTGAGGAAGGGTGGCCAAGTGAGAACCGACGTCTTAATTCAATGGAGGGGGCTTACAACTAAAGATGCTATATGAGAGAATGTTTGAGTACTCAAGGGCCAATTTTCAAATTTTGACCTTGAAGAAAAAGGTCGGTCTTAAAGGGGGGAGGATTGATGAAGATGTAAGAAGGGCCATTCGTAATGCCACTAGGAAGGCTAGGCATGCCGAGGCTAGAAGGGTGGCATTGGGGTGCATGCAAGGCTCGAGTGATGGGTTCGTGGGCGCCCAAAACAAAATCAACTAGAGGAGGAGCAAGTTGTTGGCAAATAAATTGGGCGATTTTGAATGGGATGGCTGAATATCTCCTTCAAATTAGAAAGTTTATCTATTTTTAGTTTGTTTGAGTTTATTTCCTTTATTATATGAGTTTACATTTTTTTAGAATTGTTTTTCCTTTATTTTAGAAATTTGAATTGTTTTGGGTTTATTATCCTTAGTTTTAGGAGTTTGATTTATTTTAAGAGTTTGAGTCTTAAATAAATTGTTATTGGGAGAGGACTAGCCGCCCCTAGTATTTAAATTTAGTTTGCTATGTAATGAATTATTAAGTTATTTTTCAATAAGAATTTCTCTACAGTTTTTGAGAATTGAGTGCTAGCTTGAGTTAGTTTTAATTTTCATACTTCAATTATTCGAATCTTGGTGTTACCCTGAGGTAATCCTTGATTTAACCACCCAACATGATCGTAAACACATGAGTGCGAGTGAGGCTTCCATCCCTCCATCTAAGCCAATTTTTGGTCCACACATCAGATAAAATTAGAGGGCCACTAGAATGACAAATCATAGCTTCAAAAACCTTCTGACATGAGGTGGTAATTGTGTGAATGTGTGAGGGAGGAGGGTCAAGTCGGGTGGATCGAATGGTTTGAGAGTCTCAAAGTACTATAATCGATTGGATTATTACTGAAGAGTAAATGCATTTAAATTGATAAAAGTGATCAATGATTGTATTTTTTATTTTTTTAGTTAATGATTAAAAAATGATTATTAATAATGATTGAGTCAATGATTGTATTTTTTGTAAAAATATATAAAAAATAATTGAAATAAAAAGAAAAAATACTAATCGGTCAGAATCTATAGATCACTCATCAGTTCTTTTAACATCACCCTTAACAAAGATATATACAAAGATGAAACTATGTACAAAGTTGGGGGGCTACCGGCCCCAAAATTAAAAAAAAAAAGTAATATAGTATATAAATAATTATAATTTCTTTTATATCATTCAAATTGCCTCCCAATATTTAGGCTTTTAAAATTTTTACTAAAATTATTCTTTCAATATTCACATAGTCTCATACTCCAACTTTTTACTTCATCTTTGTTGTTAATGTTCTAAATTCATGGATCTAAAAATTTATGAATCATGATGATTATAATTTATCTTGAGCCTGATTGCCTGAGCCATTGATGAGTCACATTTTTTATTATTTGTGATGACCTATTGATTATAATTTATTTGTGAGAGACTCACAGAGTCACATTTTTTTTTATCTATTCACTTACTTTCGTGAAATTTATTTGTTATTCACATGTTTTTTTTGTTCAATTAGCTTAATAAATACAAACTATAAAAACAGATCTAACAACTTTATATCATTACTTATATTAGATAATTCTCACATTTATTCTTGATTTATAGATTTTTATTAAAGTATAGAAAAATATGAGCAAGCTAAAAACAGTTATTTAAAAAAAAAGACGCAGATAATTTGAAGAATAATATACAATTTTATGATGTATGATTATTATTTTCTATATAATCATGTGCAAAAAAATATATAATATTTATACTCATAAATACAACACACTTTATCAATCACCTTCTAACCAAACACTAAATCCTAATTTTGTTCCTGTATATCAAATAACATAATTAATTCATTCAAGTTGTAAGCTATTTAGGATAAATAAAAAAATATAAACATTTAGTGAAAAAAAAAACTTAAAGTAAATGAAAATAACATAATTCATTCAAGTTGTAAGCTATTAATTTAAACACTAATAAGTTTAAAACTAAAGAGCATATCAAGATCTGCAGGGGTTACTATGATTGTCTTTGTTTCAAAAGATCATATGTCCTATTATATGTGCTATCATATAAAGTCTAAATTCATAGTCTAGAAGGCTAGAAAAATCTCATCATAAATGAGGAAAAAGAAGAGAAAACAAGTGTAACAGAGTTACAAGAAACAAGTATATCTGTTCATCAATCACATTCCTTGCATCTCTAGGGTCTGGGAAGTCAATAACAACATATCCAAGTAGCCTCTATCCAACCCAAACATTGTATAGAAAAGCATACTTTAACAGTAAAATAGAAAACATGATCAATAATTTTGAGAACAACTTCTAAAAAAGGGTTAGAATGATAAATACAATAATTAAATACATTCAAAAGTCAGATATTTGTATCTTCAAACAATCTAAGACTTCTAAAATTTCAAATTCTCCAAGAAATTGTAAGAAATATAGGAACTAGATAAGAAATATCCAATTCCATCAATTCCCAAAATAATGCATTATATTAATTTTGTCTCCACAATTACTGAACCACATTAAACTATTTAGTAAACCATACTAAGTAATATTTTGATAGTAACACAAAGCATGATTGCAAATATCTGTCATGATGGTGAATAAAATCAACATTCCAAATATTTATGATAAGATATGCTGCATATAGATTATGAAATTGCTGAGAATACTAAACTATCTAAGTTTTCTAAAATATTAAAGTATGCAAAATATAATAAAGAAATGAAGTGTTCAGAAGAAGAGAGAAGGTTATTGCTAATTTGTCTAGATTAAAAAAAAGTTACTAAAAGAAAGTTACCTGAAATTGAAAGGAGATAAGTTACTAAAAAAAATTTTCAAGCATAGTCAGTTACGCGAAATATGTAGACTTTAAACATAATAAGCTTCTACTTGATGAGCTCAAAGGCGAAGACATCTCATTTTTTTAAATTGTTTTCTCTTACAAATACATTCCATCCTTTTGTCATGTTCATTGATGAACAATTTTTATTATGATAAGAGAAAATGACATGCCATTATTTTCTATTATCAGAAGTTAGGAATTTAACAATTTGGTGCTCTGATAGATATTTTGTAGCAAATTCGGCATGTACATACTTCAAAACAAAGAAGAATGTCAAATTATTAGCATACTTTTGGAAAATAATTAGATTTGAAGAACAACTTGCATTGATTTGAAATTTAGACTCACCATATAACCTTTTTGTATATTATAGAGCCGTAAGGAACACACGAAGAAATGATTTATAAGTTTTAGTGCGTTGACTGCTTGAATTGCTCTCTCATTTCCATTAATAATCTTGAGTTTTTGTTGCTCAGACGTTTCGGAAGTTGATAAATTATCTTCGCTTGATTTTTGTTCATCGTCTGATACACAAACCAACCTTGCCATTTCATCAGTAATAACTTCTATTGGATATATATTGGATCTCAATAGAAGTATTGTCGAATATAAGAACATAGAAGGTGGAGTTTCTTTTATTTCTAAAGACTACAAAGTGCCCAATATCTATGGCATGATGTTGTGCAAAATCATGCCAACTTTAAAAAATTATTGCTGTAAGCTTTTTCTAATCCAACTTGCCAGCTGTGACCATTAGGAAAAGTGAGTTTAATGATAGTTCCAAATTCAGAACTACTTAAATTTTCTAGGGATGCTCTACAAATATGAAATGAAGTTATGATTTCATAATCATATTGTAAATAGATGTTTTTACAAAAATATGCCGATAATTGGAATAAGATGGACTGTAATCATATAAGTAGAACTTATTTAAGGAACTTTTTATTTAAACATAACAGAACTAATCAAATAGAATAGTAGTTATATAATTAATTAATTAGAAATACTTAGTGGATAAATAAATTACTCACCAATTTTTTTTCGGCCAAAGTAGATGGCAATATTACTTTGAAGAAGTGTGTCAGTGGTGGTGAGTTGCTACTGCTAGTCGCCATAGGTTTCCTGATCAAGATTGTGAGGAGAAAAATTGAAACCTAGCTGCATAGTCACGTTGAGATAGTAGACATAGAAGGAGAATATGTTTGTAAGATTTCTAAAAGATGCCAATGGTAATAAACAACTGAAAAAAATAAAAAATAAATAGAAAAAAATGATCAAAACAAATACAAAGGCGAACTTAAAATTTGCAAGATTAGAATTTTATTGATATTCAGTTGTCAAAATACAAAGCAATAATTATCAATATAATTTTCAGCTAGGAGTAATCATATAGTACAAATTTAAAAAGAAGCAAAAATCATTAACATTGTGATAATTCATTGTCAAATTTTCATTTAGTTTATATTGATATTCAGTTGTCAAAAAATAAAGCAATAATTATCAATATATTTTTCAATTAGGAATAATCATATAGTACAAATCTAAAAAGAAGCAAAAATCATTAATATTGTGATAATTCATTGTCAATTTGTCATTTAGTTTATATTAATCTTTTAAGTTATTAACTAAGGGCATCCCAAGGTTAAGTTAGTTTGGACGGAATTAATTCTTATTTTACTTGCTTCTTTATTTGTTTTTTAAACCAGGAAAAAAAAAATTCTAACATTTGATTGTACTCTCTCATACAAATAAGATTGTGATGGTTTCTAGTATAAAAAAGAAAGAAAAGAACTTGTCTTTATATTGCTATATGAGTTTGCTTAATTACCTCGTATAGTAACCTAAGAACAATTATAAATAACTAATTATTTTTGGGGTTCAAAAATGACATTACTATTTCATTGAGCACGATACCATTTATTATTGTTTGTATAAATAGTTCCACCAATATCATATAAGAGATACAAGTACAAGGTTTTAATAACACTTGCATAAATTTTCCCACTTGGGAGGAGCGCATTTCTACTTGTTTGTTGCTTAAATTACATAGTTATATGAGTGAAAAGAAAAACACCTATTGAAGATCTGAGAAGTGACGAGTTTTTTATTGATTGAAGGTAACATTAACAATTCCAATTAAGTCCATTGTGGCCCAATCCCTTTATTACTATCATATACAAAAGAATGCGGTAGCACACGCATGAATAGCGGATTTCATGTAAGATAACATCATTGCATGTAAGATAGCAATCATTCAAAGGAAGACAAAAAACTCACAATAGAATATCTTTTCTCATGAAAAGTACAACCAACCGCAAGAAAACAGTAAATGAAACCAACAAAGTTAATTTTCCCAGCATACCAATCCAAAAACCAAAACTTCCCATCAAACCGTTTAATTAATCACTACATAAAATCCCAAGGTTAGCTACATAACCTCCCGTATTCGACAATTTATTTTTTCAAAGTTTGTCATTTTAGGTGATGTTTCATTGATTCATTAAAAATTTAAAGTTTTATAAATACACCCAACATCCATACGATTTATCAAAAAATATAAATAAATGCACAAGTAAAAAAAGAAATGAGAATGAAGACCACAAAAACATACCAATGAAGAATCCTCAATACACAGAAAGAAATTTTACTCTCCATGCAGCCCAGTCTGAAAGCACTGTGTAAAAAAGTATGACTTTAGTATTTCAATATGGCAAATATATAAGAAAAGTTGCATATACACATCATTAGTATTCTAATATGGAAAATATATGATAAAAGTCGCATATACACATCAAACTCTTATTTCTTTCATATGAATCCAAAGAAAATGCAAGTTCATTTTAAAATGCTATGAGTGGAATTAATTGTTCTTTTTTAATTCTATATGTTTTAAAATAATTCAAAGTTTTGTAAATGTACTAAACAACCATACCATTCACCAAAAAATATAAACAAACGCATAAGTAAAAAACAAATATATAAATAAAACAAATTCATAAGCAAACAAATATAAAAAATAAAATAAACAAATGTATAAGAAATTACAAACAAACGCATAAGTAAACAAGAAATACATAAATAAAACAAATGTATAAGCAGAAAAATATAAAAAATAAAATAAACAAATGCATAAGAAATTTGCCTTTGCAACTTCTCAAAATAGACAAATCCAACATTTGCTTTCCTCACATTTTCTTCGCAACTGCTCTTGTAATAATTCTCTTTGTTTTTTAAGTTTTTTGATGCTGGAAAGATGGAAAGAAAAATCTATTGGAAGACCGACTTAAGATTGAGAACTATATTGAACATCATTTATTTACCTTTTCTCTTCTCTCTCGGCGCCTCAAAGCATGGCAACAGATAACCAAAAACCAGGAAATAATATTTTACCCTCCAACACTCCCATCATATCTTGACTGACAACGTCACATCACAAAACATTAAATGAAATCAGACGAATGAGACAAATGCAACCAGACGAAGAAGATTCAAGTAAGAAAAATCAAAATCATTACAATTAACTGAATTACGATAATGAACTAACGAAACAAGTCTATTGAAAATGTGATATTTTGTATATGATAAGTGATAAGTGAAACAATGCATAGAGAGAAAAATGGTGCGTTTGCTAGTCTTGAAAAGCAGGTGAACCATTTAAGTGATATAAAAGAAACGCTGCGTAGAGAGAAAAATGAACTGTTTATGGCATCCATCAGGCCGACCTAAAACCGATGCATTTTGCATAGTTTATGGCATCCACCAGATCAACGTCAAAATGCAAAGCATCACTGGATCAGACTTCTCATATCTCGTATCCGATCCTTCTCTCGATCTCGATCTCGATCTCCATCTCTCTGTCTTTGTTGGTTCTCTCTAATTTCATTCAATTTAAAGGTTAAGGCAACAAAATTTATGGATGTGAGAATTTATTGTTGTTGTTATTGTAAGATCTAGTGGAAAAGAAAGGAGTTGAAGGTAGTTACAGGCCGTGGATTTTGTGGTATCCATTTCGGGTTGGAATTGCATACGCTTGAAGGAGGGCCTGCCAAGGGCATTCGAGGGTGGGAGGTTGTTCGTCGAACCATAGGAAAGGTGTCGGAGGTGGTGGTGAGAGTCGGTGGCCGTGCTTATGGTGCCATATCAAGATGTGATGCAGAGGAACCCATATGCTACCCATTTCAAGTTGGACTCGCATGCGGCTAAAGGAGGGGCTGCCAAGGGCATTCAATAGTCGAAGGTTGTTCGTCGAACTATGGGGGAGGTGCTAGAGGTGGCCGTGGCCGTGCTTATAGCGCCGTATGGAGAGGCAATGTGAAGCAACCTATATGGTACCCATTTCAGGTTAGACTCGCGTGTGGCTGAGGGAGGGGTTACGACGAGCATGAGATAGGTGCTAGAGGTGGCGGTGAGATTTGGTGGCCAACGGCAAAGGATAGTTGTGGATAAGAGTGTGCTAGCCGAAAGATATATATCAATAGACTTTGGTTTTCTATATAGTTGAAGGGGCAAGTTCGGATTTGTAGCTCAAGAGGCAAATTCGAATTATAAATGTTAAATAATTTGTATTGTTCATTTACTATTTAATTTAAAATAGCTTTTTCAGTTTAAAAATATATATCTACAAATTAGGCAAGGCGATTTTTTTACTAGAAATTGTAAAAATATTGTAAATCGATTGTACCAGTATTCTTGCTCTTCCTTAATATCTTTTGGTTTAAGAAAACATGACTATACGGCAACGGTACTTGAAAATCTGATCAACAAGAGGTTCCGGATCTTGTACATCATGCTCCCGGTCCGTAATCTTTTATTATTTATAATTTTCCAAGGAGAGAGAAACATGAGGCCCGAGGGTCTTTCTGCACGTTCGAACATCTTAAATTTTGACCTTATCCACCCGACCTGAAGGCTGGGAGCCTCCTGTTACTTGAAAAAACAAAGTGGGTCGTATGCCTAAAAATAAAAACAAGGAAACGCCACGTGCAGCCTATTTGAAAGAGGGAAAGTTGACAGAAGGTGTCATTCTGAATCTTTTGTCATGCTAGAAATATATATAAGATATAAATAATAACTGATATTACAGATAAAAGAAATATTTTAAATTTAATTTTTTTAATTTTTAATTTATTTTTTTAATTTTTCAATTCATAAGTATTTATATAATATATAACAGATATCAAATATCATAAATTATTAATTAATATTTATCTGTCACTTATTTCAAACATTTGTTTGTAACATTTTTATTTGTGATGCAATATACTGTACAACAATATTACGGCTGGCTAATTTAGGTGAAACAAAACAGTCATTTTCAAGTTGATAAGGTATGATCAAGTTGTAAGAATCGTAGACTAGTATATATATTAGCATGTTAAGAAACTTTTTCAAGAAGTTCGCATATTAATATTGGTGGGGGCTAATATAGCTACGTACGATTTAACTCGTTTAATACACTAATTATTAATTAGTGTATGAGAAATTTAGAATATTATTATTTCAGGATCGATCACAACATTTAATCTCAATTAATTGCGGTGATCTCATAATTAATGGGATTGTAACATTAATTTAACCCCAATTAGGCAATCCCATAACTTGCGTCGTAAATATTGGCCGCTATGAAATCCCATAATGGGATAGATCATGACACTTAATGCCCTTATATATAAATCTAAACAGGAGGCTACTTTTAACAAATAAAAATAAAATAAAAAGTTTAATCAAAGGGATAAATTAAGAAGTAATGTAATTAGTTGTCACAGGTCATGTCATGATTTAATTTGAATATATGAATGTAGAGAAAATCAATTAATTAGGAGGTTTTATAATTTACCTTAATACTCACAATATATATGATCGAAAAATATGACCTACGGGAGTCGGTAAAACTTTGAACTTTAAATAGCATATCCACCGGACCACCACATAAGAAAGGCATGCATTTCTCTTCTCAAGTATACACGCAATTAAGTCACAACTCAACTTTGACCTACGGGCGTATGTGATGAGGTTGAATATTATATATGTTAATATGGTATCTATTGACTTGTACTGATGACATATTGGATTCACGATGGCTGGCTGCATTTTTAACTTTGGGAGACGTAGGGGGCGGTCTGTCTGATCCTTATTAAAAATAATTTATTAATAAAAATATAATAAAATATTTTAAAAAATATAATAAAAAATATAATAAAATAAATTTAAAAAACACAATAAAATATAAAATATAAAAAATAAAATAAAATAAAATAAATATAATAAAACACAATAAACAAATAAAATAAATATGATTTTAAAAGGATGATCGACCTCAGTCCATACAGAGCCGGTGCCGGCGGCGGTAGGCGATACCTCCTATACCATCGTGACCGTCGGCGTCTCTTTTTCAAGGGAATCAGATGGACCGATCTCCAAATTTTTTCTTTAACTTTCGCCTATATAAACTAGTGGCCGTCACATATCACATGTCACACATCACACACACAAACATACATTCATACATACATATATATATATATGTATATGAAAAATGCTATTCACCTCGATGGGAAGTTTTCCAATTCCATCCCGTTTCCTTTTTTATTTGAGTTTCTTTTATATATGATTTTTAAGCAAATATTTTTACATATTTTTTATATGATTTTTTTAATATTTTAAAATATTTTTTAAAATATAAAAAAATTACAATATTATTTAAAAACATTTATTTAAAAATAATATAAAAAAAAACTAAAAAAAAAACGGAAAGAGATCGAGACACTTCCCATCAAGGTGAATAACATTTCTCATATATATATATATATATATATAGGAAAATGTTATTTCTCATGCTCTTATTGATCATGTTCTCATTCTATTAAAGTTTTTTTTATATATATTTTATATGATCTTAAAGTATTTTTTAAAAATATAAAAAATTACAATATTATTTAAAAATATTTATTAAAAAATCATGTAAAAAAATTAAAATTAAAATTAAAATTTAAACGGGTTAGAATCGAAATAAATAGGAGCTGGGTACGTAGCAGCTTCCATACCATATATATATATATATATGATGAGGTCAACGATGACGTGCCTTAGGCCCTTAAACATGAGAGTGAGAAGCAAAAGTACGTGACTGCTATATAAAGTTGGTATATATGCATGGGTGAAATCATCGATGACGTTTAAACAAGACAACTGCGACTGAATAATTAGAGTACTCATGACGGCCTAGTTTTTTAAAATTTATTTATTATCTTATCTGATATTATTATATATTTGTATTATTTCCATAAAAAGAAAATTTATCGCCGAGGTGAAGTGGCAGCGGTCGATCCTCTTTATAATGTTTTGATCTCATCTTTGAGACATGGGAGATATCCATGATGTGACTGATCATGTTACAAATAGAGTTTTTCATTAAATATGAGAGATTAATTTACCATACATCCTCTTAATTATGTGAACCATTGTGAGGAACAGGTGCAGTGGGATCGCCTTTAGATTTAATTTTTAATTTTTAATGTCTCAATCCTTTTGAAAGCCTCTAAAAATAGTTTTTATAAGGTTTTGTCAAACCTGACTACCTAACATGTTTGGATTGAAAACATTTGTAAATTAAAATATTTTTTCAGAGTTTGAAAAGGTACTGGTGGACGCATTGAAAATATGTTGAAGCAATTTCAATGGTTATTTTATTTTATTTTTTAAAATATATCGTAAAATTCACTTTTTTTATTTTTTATTTTATATACTGATTTTTACAATATATCGTATATTAATTAATTTATTTTTTCTTTGATATTATTTAAATATTATAGCTTTTAATATATTTATTCATAGTAACAAGAGAAAAATATATTAATTAAATGTTTATACAAGTGTAAATAATATCTCATATATATAGAGGTAAAATTCTAGCAAACTGGATATTAGTGATAAAATACATAATCTTTTGGATGGATTATATATATTCAACTATTTTCTTCAAATTTTATAAAAATATTAATTTTATATAACCCATTGAAAATAGTCTTAGATAGGGAAGGGATTTTGAGATAGTAAAAACCAATTTGATTTTTATTTCTATTTATTAAATATATTTGATAATTGAGATTATTGTAGTTTAAAGAAGAATTCTTTATGTTATTTTATTTATTATTTTAATCACTTAACGTGATCAAAGAGACATGTAGGATCAGTTTAGCAGATGACGTATTCCATTATTTCAGCAGTGTCCACGTCTTAAAAGATTTACGAAAACGTGCGAATTTAAAGAAATGGTTTTCCATTCATTCAGAGTCAAACACCTGTTACGAATGAATTTCGAAAGAGATTTCCCTATCAAATCTGTGTAGGACCTCTGCCTTTCTGTTTTTGCACTTCAAAAGCCACTGTATATGGACTTCAACCTTTCTATAAATACGCACCCAGACAATCTTTCATTGAAGGGAGAAAGAACAAAACCCAGCGAGTTATAATTTGTAACCCATTTCGGCCATTTTGGGTTCCTGGCCTGAAATCTTGGGTCTTTTTTTTACTTGCGTTTCCAACAATGGAGAGGGGTGATATTGACAACGCGTCGATATGGAGAAACAATACCATGGAAGTTTTCTCAAGGTCTTCACTGGAAGAAAACGATGAAGAAGCTCTTAAATGGGCAGCGCTACAGAAGCTTCCTACATACAATCGTCTGAAGAAAGGTTTGCTTACTACGCCGCAAGGCGAGGCCAGCGAAATCAATATACATGATCTTAGAGTTGAGGAAAAGAAGAGTTTAATGGAGAGGTTGTTGAAAGTACCCGAAGAGGATAATGAGAAGTTCTTGCTGAAGCTCAAGAACCGTCTCGACAGGTAACTTCAATGTTATTTATATTTATGTAGGTTTTGTTCATTCTGTTTATCTAACATTTAAAAAAAAACAAATTTAAATATGTTTTATATGAATTTTCAGTATTTTTTTTTTAAAAATTAAATTTCTCAGAGTAGGAATTCCTATTCCGACAATTGAAGTCCGATTCGAGAATTTAAAAGTCGACGCAGAAGCTCATGTCGGAAGCAGAGCTCTACCGACGTTCTTGAATTTCTCCGTTAACATTTTTGAGGTAATTAACATCGTGTGAATATGTAAACCTTTTTTTAATACTGTAAAAATATTGACGCTTTTCATTTTCATTAGTTTTAACTTTTATCTTCATATTCTTTGACGATTTCGCAGAGTTTCTTGAATTATCTTCATATTCTTCCAAGTAGAAAGAAGCATTTGCCCATACTTCAAGATGTCAGTGGGATCATCAAGCCAAGCAGGTGAGGAGGCAGCCTTTGTTCCGATTATCTGAATGACCTGTCAATGTTTGATAATCTTCCTCTTTAATATTCCACCTTCAGGGTTACAACTTTTGTTGTACATTTTTAACATGGTTCGTGTGTGACGTTTTTATACAGAATGACGCTACTTTTGGGTCCTCCAAGTTCTGGAAAGACCACGTTTTTGCTGGCTTTGGCTGGAGAGCTCGACCCTGACCTGAAGGTATAAAAGCTTAGGACTTTTTCAACATTTTGGATTGCATATTGTTATTTTTGGTTTAATATAATATAATATATGAAGCGGAAATTCTCTTTCAGTTTTCTGGGAATGTTACATATAATGGCCATGAAATGCGGGAGTTTGTTCCCCAGAGAACTGCAGCCTATGTCAGTCAGCAAGACCTCCATATTCCGGAAATGACAGTAAGGGAGACCTTGGCCTTTTCTGCAAGATGTCAAGGGGTCGGATCACGTTATGGTTAGTTTTTCTTCTATCCTTCCTTCACTGTACTTTATTTGATTTAAGCTTGAACTTTCTTTTAACACCCCCTATTGCAGATATGCTGGTAGAACTAGCAAAAAGAGAGAAAGAAGAAAATATTAAGCCTGATCATGATATTGACATCTACATGAAGGTAAGAAGCGGAATACACTGCTACTTACGTATCACATTCGGAGTTTATAGCACTTAACGTATACGTTTAACTATAGCATAATGACATACCTATTTAGCTTGATGATTGTTTTATAGATGGATAAGTCGTTTATCTTGAGATAGGGGAATACTCTCTCTCTCTTTCTCTCAGTTTCCGTTCACAATATTTTCATAGTTACTGAGATATTACCATGGCAAAAGCAGTCGCCTTCCATTAATGTGTATAAGTGAAAGCTATTTTCAAACCAGAATCATAATTTTTTACATTTGCTTTTGAATTAAACTTTTTTTAAATGGGATTTGTTAATTCAGGCAGTAGCAACAGAAGGTGAGGAGGCCAGCGTGGTGACAGAATATATTTTAAAGGTAACATCACTGCAAATTGTTACATAACGAGGAAAAGAGTTTATAAAATCCAAGGTTCATGTCTCATCCAATCCACTTTGCAGGTTCTGGGATTGGAAGTCTGTGCAGATACTTTGGTTGGGAATCAAATGTTACGGGGTATATCTGGAGGACAAAGAAAGCGTGTAACAGCAGGTAATCATTCCTAGTTCAATGTGCACAAATTTATATTCTCTGCGCGAAGGAAGAAATAATCTTCAGATATGAAATTATAGGTGAGATGTTGGTTGGACCATCTAAGGTGTTACTCATGGATGAAATATCTACTGGTCTGGATAGCTCGACAACTTTTCAGATTGTGAATTCAATCAAGCAATATGCTCACATTCTCAATGGCACTGTCGCAATATCACTCCTCCAGCCGGCACCAGAGACTTACAATCTTTTTGATGACATTATTCTCCTCTCTGATGGCCAGATTGTATATCAGGGTCCCCGTGAGCAAGTTCTTGAATTTTTTGAATTTATGGGCTTCAAATGTCCTGAAAGGAAAGGGGTGGCTGACTTCCTCCAAGAAGTAAGTCTAAACATAGCTTTTCTTGTTTGTTTCAGAAGCTAACAGATATTATTATCTCCTAAAATGAAGAGGACTTCATGTAAAATCTTATAGTCGAATTCACATGTAACTGATTTGTCATAGGTGACGTCAAAGAAAGATCAGGAGCAGTATTGGGCAGCTAAAGATGAGCCTTACAATTTTGTAACAGTCAAGGAATTTGCTGAGGCATTTGAATCGTTTCTTGTGGGACGAAAACTTAGAGAAGAGCTTGCAACTCCATTTGACAGGTCAAAGAGCCACCCAGCTTCTTTGACAACTAGAAAGTACGGTGTTCGAATGGCAGAGCTGTTGAAAGCTTGCTTATCAAGAGAATTCTTGCTTATGAAGAGGAATTCGTTTGTCTACACCTTCAAGCTCACCCAAGTAAGCTTTTAGCTTCATTTTGACTTTGTGTATCATATATTTATATATAATGTCTGTATGTATTACATTTCATTACACATGATTGTGATTAAATTCTACCTTTTCTGTTCTTTTAGCTTCTAATAATGGCCCTGATCACAATGACAATTTTCCTACGGACGGAGATGCACCGTGATTCAGTGACCGACGGAGGGATCTACGCTGGTGCTTTGTTTTATGGTGTTGTTGTTATCATGTTTAATGGCATAGCTGAGATTTCCATGACCGTAGCAAAGCTTCCGGTTTTCTTTAAGCAAAGGAAACTCCTATTCTATCCTGCATGGGCTTACTCTCTTCCTGCATGGATCATCAAGATCCCTATCACGGTTGTAGAAGTTGCTATCTGGGTTTTTATCACTTACTATGTCATTGGATTTGATCCAAGTGCTGGAAGGTAAAATATAACATGAAAAAACTATCACTTCTATTATTAGCTCGTAAAGAGTTGTTTTAATCTCCTTTTTCTTTTCTACTTCCAATGATATATTTGCTAATCAAGTACACATTCCAGGTTTTTTAGACAGTACCTTCTGCTCTTGGCTGTTAATCAGATGGCTTCTGCATTATTCCGCTTCATTGGAGCAATTGGTAGGGGGAACCTGACTGTTGCCCTTACATTTGGTTCATTTGCACTGGTCATGCTTTTTGCATTGGGTGGCTTTGTCCTGTCAAGAGGTATAATTTAATAAGTTCATAATACTATATATGGCCTATTATTGGACTGCACCCTACTTAATGCTTCTTTTGTCATTGCTTCTCTCACAGAGAACGTGAAGAAGTGGTGGATATGGGGTTACTGGACGTCACCTTTGATGTATGGGCAGAATGCTATTGTAGTTAATGAGTTCCTTGGGAAGAGTTGGGGACATGTAATTTCTTGAACTAGTCAATGTACGGCCTTCTCTCTTTGTTATCTGTAATAATTGTCTGACATTTGTACCTATTTTCTGTTAAAAGGTTCTCGCAAGCTCAACGGAATCACTGGGGGTTGAAGTGTTGAAGTCTCGTGGATTCTTCCCTCATGCCTATTGGTATTGGATAGGAGTAGGGGGATTGATTGGATATATTTTTGTTTTCAATGCTGGCTTCACTCTGGCGCTCACTTATCTCAATCGTGCGTTGCTCCACTTTATCCACTTTCATACATACGAACTTGTAATGTTATGTGTAGTAATTTGGCATAAACAATTGTGCAGCATTGGGAAAGCCACAGGCTTTTAGACAAGAAGAACCTCAAAGCAATAGGCAGAATGACAGATCAGGACAAGCCAGTCAGTCACGAAGAAGGGGAAATAGCTCAAGTCACCAATTCAAAATAGGTGATATATCTCATGCTTTTTCATGGATGCACATATGTTTGTGTTTTTCTATTCCGTTATTATATTCTTAATTTATGTTGTTTCTCTTAAAGCCAACTGAATTTTGTGGACCTGCAGAGAATAGAACTGAAACTTGCATGAGAAGTATTTCCTCTAAGTCCTCGTCTGTTAGTGCGGAGGATACAGTAGAGCTCAGTCAGAATAGGAAAAAAGGCATGGTTCTTCCATTTGAACAACATGCCATTACCTTTGATGAAATTACATACTCGGTTGACATGCCACAGGTAACTTGCAGCAATTATAAAATGTTTGGTAAATGAAGTGGATTTTGTTTCAACTTTTAAAATCTATACACTATTTGCTTAAAACTACTTTGCAGGAAATGAAGATTCAAGGTGTTACTGAAGATAAATTGGTGCTCCTGAAGGGTTTGAGTGGTGCTTTCAGGCCAGGAGTTCTCACAGCTCTGATGGGTGTCAGTGGTGCTGGTAAAACAACTCTGATGGATGTGCTGGCTGGTAGAAAAACCGGTGGATATATTGACGGGAGGATCACAATTTCTGGGTACCCAAAGAAGCAAGAAACGTTTGCTCGAGTTTCTGGATATTGTGAGCAAAATGACATCCACTCTCCTCATGTTACTGTCTATGAGTCCTTGCTCTATTCAGCATGGCTCCGCCTATCGCCTGATGTTGATTCTGAAGCAAGGAAGGTTGGTATCTAAAATTGGAGATTTTTCTATTCAAATGCTGACTTTGTTTATGTGTTTTCTTATTATATTCTAAAACTTTATCTACTAGTAGTTGAAGATCTCTGGATGACAAAAAAATTGAAGTCACCCCACGACCTGTATGGATTCTTAAATCAGCACGGGTATAGCTAATTTTAAAAAATGAAAAATGATTGCAGATGTTTATTGAGGAAGTTATGGAGCTCGTGGAATTGAAACCTTTGAGACAAGCATTGGTCGGGTTGCCTGGTGTGAATGGCCTTTCGACTGAGCAACGCAAGAGGCTTACCATTGCAGCAGAGCTAGTTGCCAACCCCTCCATTATTTTCATGGATGAACCAACTTCTGGGCTGGATGCTAGAGCAGCTGCTATTGTCATGAGGACTGTGAGGAACACTGTGGACACAGGAAGAACAGTTGTGTGCACCATCCATCAGCCAAGTATTGACATATTTGAATCATTTGATGAGGTGAGGAATACTAATTAACCGAGTTGTTTGGAAATTTTGGGGACCTTATCTTCTGTAAATGAGTGACATGTTTAACATGAAATTACAGCTATTCCTAATGAAGCGCGGGGGTCAGGAGATATATGTAGGGCCATTGGGTCGCCATTCTTGCCATCTGGTCAATTATTTTGAGGTAAGATCTCAAGGACCATCAGGAGATGCGTATAGTCATAATTATCCTGTAAATCTTTTTCTTTCTGAAAGATTTTGCTAATACATTTACCTCTGCTACATCAAGGGAATAGAGGGAATCAGTCAAATTAAAGATGGTCATAATCCAGCGACTTGGATGTTGGAAGTTACTTCCTCAGCACATGAAATGGCTTTGGGAATTGATTTTGCTGATGTGTACAGAAATTCAGAGCTCTACAGGTCGGTCTAATAATATACCTGACTAAGTTTTAAAACTGAAATAATATCTTTGTTTCTATCATCAAAACTACTAAAATAATTGTTGTAGTTATGTTGGAATCTTTTTGACAACTTGTACTATTGAATGCCAAATATTACAGGAGAAACAAAGCACTTATTAATGAATTGAGCAGCCCTGATCCTGGATCAAAGGACCTCTATTTCCCTACACAATACTCGCAGACATATTTCACTCAATTCATGGCTTGCTTGTGGAAACAACACTGGTCATATTGGCGCAACCCGCTATATACTGCTGTGAGGTTTCTCTTCACAACCGGCATAGCCCTGATGTTCGGGACAATGTTCTGGAACCTTGGCTCGAAAGCGTAAGTAACAACACAGAACTAAGCAATCCACAGATGTGCAAATTCCTGTAAAATCTTTGAGCTTTTGAGTTGAATTTCAAACATTGATGATCACAGGACAAAGCAACAAGATGTATTTAACGCAATGGGTTCTATGTACGCTTCTGTTCTCTTTATTGGTATTAAAAACTCCAATTTAGTGCAGCCAGTGGTGGCTGTTGAACGAACAGTCTTCTACAGAGAAAAAGCAGCAGGGATGTATTCAGCCTTGCCTTATGCCTTTGCACAGGTACTAACAATTTTTTTAGCTACGACATCTTATTTCATTTCAATCAAACGCAAGTGTAAGACATCAATTTCATCTTCTGTTACAGGTTCTGATTGAGCTCCCATATGTTTTTGCACAAGCTGCGGTATATGGTGTCATAGTTTATGCAATGATTGGTTTTGAATGGACTGCAGCTAAATTCTTCTGGTATATATTTTACATGTATGTCTCCCTTTTGTACTTCACCTTCTATGGCATGATGACTGTTGCTGCGACACCAAACCAACACATTTCTTCAATAGTTGCCTCCGCATTTTATGCACTATGGAATCTCTTCTCAGGATTTATAATCCCGCGACCTGTAAGTTCTTATTCTCTCAATTCTTTCAAGTTCATCTCCTCGAGTAATTTTTTTTTTCTCATCTTTTATTTTCCTACCTGTTCAAAAACAGAGGATCCCTATTTGGTGGAGATGGTACTCTTGGGCATGTCCATTAGCTTGGACCCTTTACGGGTTGGTTGTAGCACAGTTTGGGGATAAGAAGGACATCCTTGATACTGGGGAAACAGTGGAAGAATTTGTGAGAGACTACTTTGCAGCTGTCATTGTTGGGTTTGCAGTACTCTTTGCCTTTATCTTTGCTGTGTCCATTAAAATGTTGAACTTCCAGAAACGATAAGTTTTTTATTTTTTTTTGTTTTTATTTTTCTTTCAAATGATTACTAGAATGGGGAGGTCGAGTAGATTAAACTAGAAATTGTGAAGTTCTTTGTATTTCTTTGATAACTTACGTGTATCATATGGCACTGTTTCATTATGCAATTACAGTAATCAAAAGATTCTTTCATACAGCACCACTTCAGTTTCCATTCTCTTATCTTGGCTATGGTGATTTGTTGCTTTCTGACTTGATAAACTGAAATTTTTTTAAAATAGCATGATTGGTAAAACACCGAATTTCTTCAGCCATACATGCATCTAAAGCATGGTGTACAAGCAGCTCCAGTCTTCATGTCTTCATTATAAAACCTAACTAACAATATTTGCAAATAAAGTCATGTAAACGAGGAATTGGCTCGAGATCATAGTATACTTTGATGACAAAAAAAACAGTGCAGATATTGGTTAATGACAAACATGCAGCTAGGATTCGTCGTCCCACCTTTATAAGGTGTTTATATGAGTTGCAGGGGTGGTTAGTTCTTATTTTTAGGATCCTTGAGTTCTTATATTTGCGGGGGAATTCTGTCTAACCTTATGAATGCAATAGTTTGGCTTACAATGTAATCACAAATACCAAATATTGGCATAATACTTATCATTCTACCAACACTAAAGTTGGAAGTAAGAAATGCATTAAAAATCTAATTTATAGAGCCAAACTCTACTTGGCTGTAGATTTTCTTATCAGGGTTGGAAGTAAGAAATGCATTAAAAATCTAATTTATAGAGCCAAACTCTACTTGGCTGTAGATTTTCTTATCAGTAAGGTGAAATAGATTCACCAGATAGAGCAACGACTTCCATCATTCATGTTGATATGGCTTGTAAAATCGAAGATACCAACATGGGGATATGGACAATGAGCCTAATGAGCTGATGGTACATGACTCGGTTTTCAGATGGAAAATCTAGATTCGAAACTTCCCACCTTCTTTGTATCAAAAAATTTAGATGCCAACAATCACATGAGAAATGATATCTATTTAATTATATAAAAGCCGAATCAATACTGCAATAGTCATCCCCCCATTCTCCACTCCTTTCTCCCTAGATTCACAAAATCTCCCACCTGTTATCTCCCCAGCGAGTTGAGTCTTGACAACGAACTTTCTCTCTCTCTCTGCATTGCGGAAGATTTGACAAAGTTGGATCTCGATCTTTTCAGTCAACTCTTCTAAAATGCATTTGTATCTAGCCTGAAAGCGGGATTCCAGTGGAGGAGCTGGGGTTCTTCAACGATAGATTCGACAGAAGAGGAGGGAAGAAGAGCTGTGGAGAAGAACACCCTAGAACACTAGATTCACCTCGGCACCGATCTTGCTTTTGTTATGAATCTAATGTTGTGAATGAGCTTTTGTTTCCTGTTGAGTAATCTGCCGAAGAAGAAATCTAAGTAGATTTTTTGTTTCGAATTTTTGTTTCTGAAAAAGCGGTAGCTAATTACCTTACACACCTATAGGGGGTGAATAGGTGTTTAACAAAAACAATAGCAGTTTAAAAAATTAATCAATAAACACAAGCAATCAAATGAGAAATCAACACACTGATTTTGGTTACGAAGTGGAAACTCATTTGAAGAACCTCTTCAAAATCTAAAACCACTCCGGGTGTAAGACACCACCTCTAATCCACTATAGAAATTTTAGTTTGTTACAACTAATTTAGAAACACTTACAAACCAACAAGAGCATCTAAACTTGTCTTGCAACACCACGAGTGACCCACTCGATCTCTACACGCATGTAGTGCCGGAACTCCGACCTTTCTATAGCTTCTCACACGAACACCTTGATTTCTTCATCCAAGCACCTTGAAGAACTCTTCCAGCTTGATGAACACGTCCACTCCAATGGACTCACTAAAATTATGAATGTGTGCTGTGGGGGAGAAATATAATCCAAGAGAATGATCCTTGAAAACAATGGAGATGTTTCTCTCAAGGGATGAAATGGGGCTCCTTGGCTTTTCCTTTGTCTTTCTCACCTTGCAGCTGAGGACTTAAAGATGTATTTATAGGCCACCTTCAAAAACGGCGCTCAAACCCTAGAGAAATCCATTTATCACTAATTTCGCTCGAGCGGGATGTCGAGCGAGTGTCGAGCGAAGTCTCTGCCTGGACTTCGCTCGAGCGCCATGTCGAGCGAGTGTCGAGCGAAGTCTCTGCCTGGACTTCGCTCGAGCGCCATGTCGAGCGAGGGTCGAGCGAGATCACTGTGTTCGGTTTTTCTCGAGCCATTTTGATCCTCTTCATGTGTACTCTGTCCACCATTAGTTACAACTCATTTATAATAGGTTTTTCACTAGAAATTTGCCAACTACCAAATTTTACATCAACAATCTCCCCCTTTGGCATTTCTGTGACAAAACCTCTAACCTATACATTGGACCTAATCCTATCACACACAACCAACAGGACTTCCACATGTAGGTTTAGTCTTGGCAAGTGAAGTATCTGCACACTTAACAAACATATAAACGTACCAAAAGAAAACACTTGCAAGGAATTTAACAGGAGAACTTCAAACGTAAAAAAAATTTTGCCACAAAAATTTAACATTAAACCTTCAATAGCAATTAGTTCAACACAGAATACATCAAGAGTTTAAAAAAATTTAATCACATAGCAACGACTAAAAAATCAAACGGTTAGGTACTCCCCCTACAATGTAGCTTAGCTCCCCCTAAAATGTAGCTCAGCTCCCCCTAAATCTAGCTACTCCCCCTTTTTGTCACAAATGGTAAGGGGTCTCAATTGTCATCAGTTTCTTCCTCCTCAGCAAGAAGATGCTGGACTTGATTTCCAAGCTCAATCACCTGAATGTCAAGTGTGTCAAACTGAGCATTGATATGAGTGTCCAATTGAGTAACCCGAGTCTCAAGGCTGTTAAGTCGGTTATCAATACGGGTATCCATGCTGGTCATGGACTGCTGAATGCTAATGAGAAAATCCAATAGGGTCTGCCGGGTTGGTTCTGTAGCTGGTGGCATCAGACCCGAGCTAGAAGGACCCGAGCTGGACTCAGGAGCGTGAGGAGTAGGTCCGCTCTGGGTAGAATGTGCAGGAGCGGGTTCAACATTAGGAAGATGCGCCTGACTTAGTTGCATGGTCTTCCGTCCAATTGGTGTCTTAAGATTCACTCTAAGTTCCTGGGGAGTGATGGACACAGATTGAGCCAAGGCTATCCTCGTAATGAGACATGCAAGAGGAAGACCAGTTCGAAAGTTTGACGACATATGGGCCTCTATTATGACCCGACAAAGAAGACTGCCCAAATCAATAGTGACATCAGTGAGCAAGGCATGTAGAAGAAGGGCATGATCTGGACCAATGTCACTATAGTGTCCAGTAGGGTATATGTTGGTCAAAACAATCCGACTCACAATCTGGTATGCATGGGGAAACGACTTGGTCGCTAGAGGAGGAATCCCAGTCCAAGTCATAGGAGACCTGGTGAGAAAGCGACCCAGATCAGGTCTGCTAGGGGCTGGGGTATGGAGATAGGGGTAAACTGGATTGTTTACTCGTGGTACCCCTAGTAAATGTGCCACAAGATCGGGAGTCACCCGGAAGGTGATATTCCGGATATCCACTTGAAAAGATCCCTCTGAGATGTCATGGATGTTCGAGTAAAACTCCCTGACCAACTCCACCGAGGGAGCGGGATGACCAGTGGTCAAAGCAAGCCACTGGCGCGACTCAAAGATCTGAGGGACGATGGGATAGGTATCCCGAAACTCACCGAGAAGAACTTCACGTTCCACAAGGAGGGAGCGATGAGAAAAATTCTGTGTGTAAAGTTCCGCGGCTTGGGGACTGTGGAAGTAAGTCCGAGAGGCGGATGGGGCAGTGCGAGGACGAACACGCCGAGATGCCATGACAGCTGTAGATGGACCAAGTACAGACAGTGAGACATATATGACATGATGTGGAGTTGCATATGGATGTCCATCATGCCAAAAATGCCTAAAATGCCTAAAATGCCTTATATACCTAACATGTCTAAAATGTGACCCAACAATGTTCTCATCAAGGTGTGCAGACTATGAATGAGACATACATTTTGTCTAAAGAGCAATGCACAAAAGGAGAGACAAAATGGAAGATAAAATTTCATTGAGGCATTTTATCGAACATGTAGTGTGCATGCTGTGTAATCATGGGTTTAACACCCAATTAATTTTCTCATTCCTCCCTAAATACAACACTACTCTAATAGGTTCATCCATACCAAAAAGAAACCACCAAGTTTCCCAAAAAAAAACTAACCTAATGAAATCCAAACACAACCCTATGAATGGAATGATCCGTGAAAAAGAAAGAGAAAAAAAAAATTAGAAGAAATGGATAGAGGAAAGCTTACCGTTGATTGAGTGTTTGAGAGAAAATGAGATGATGAGGCTTGGATTGAGTGTTTGAAAGAAGATGAGAGAAAGGAGAATGAGAGAAGGAAGAGGAGGTGCGGCAGACTGGCTTATCGCGCGATGCAGAGAGCAATATAAGGGTTTTTCGCTCGAGCGAGATTTTATGGTCGAGCGAGTTATCGAGCGAAATTGCAGCCCCTTTTTTTTTTTTTTTTTTTTTTGACTTCAAACTTGGGGACAATTTTAAAAGAAAAAAAATTCGTAGCAGAGCAAATGTAAAATAATATCATACACTAGATGCCACGCACGTATAAAGACTGTATGTCACAATTAATATGACTATGCGTGTTTGGATAGTGCTCTTGCTCAATCAAGAAATTTTAACCAAGAGGTGTGAGTGTGGTTGGGCTAAACAAGAAACCATAAGAGTTTGGGAGACCCATCAAAGTGCAGAAAGTCAAACCCAATGCTGCTAGGACCTAATTTCTTGTGTCTAATAGAACTAGAGTCAGGATTTCTATTTTGACCCCTTTTTTTTTATTTTTTTTTTATATATACAATAATAGAGCCTCTTCATTTTCTTTCCTTTTTGGATACAAAAGTTATTACACAGGTCATCTAGCCCGAGGTCAATTCTGGTCACTCATAAGGCTCCCCCTTACACTTTTGATTGCCTCCCCAAAGTCTCACATAAGGTCAAATGTCAAGAGATTGAGCTAGGCGTGCAGTGTGTGCGGCAAAAAGCATATTTAAAGTGACACACATCTTACACCTTTGCAACATAAGCTTATGATACAATTTTCACAAGACACATGCTTGAAAGTATACTGTCTAGTAGTAAGGACATGCATCACATCGAAGAAAGGACAAATGAATCAGAGGAAAGACAAAGAAGAAGATGAAGACCAGAAAAATAACAATGCAAAAAAAAAAATGATATGCATGCAATGTATGAAATGCATGTTACATCTCTTGTGTTAAAACACAAATACCAATAGCCTTTCTAAGACACTCAAAACGAAAACCATCTAATGGTTTGGTAAAAAGATCTGCTAATTGATATTCGGTGGGAATGTACTCAAGAGTAATTACATGTGTTTCCACAAGTTCCCGAATGAAATGATGCCTAATATCAATATGCTTGGTCCTAGAATGTTGGACAGGATTTTTAGAGATGTTGATGGCACTGGTATTATCACAATAGATGCTCATCACACCTTGAATAATACCATAGTCACGAATCATTTGTTTCATCCACAGCAATTGAGTACAACAACTCCCAGCAGCAATGTATTCAGCCTCAGCTGTAGACAAAGAAATGGAGTTTTGTTTCTTACTCATCCAAGCAACAAGATTTGTTCCTATATAAAAACATCCACCTGAAGTGCTCTTTCTATCATCGGCATTTCCCGCCCAATCAGCATCAGAGTAGCCTGCAAGCTCAGTGTTGGAATCTCTGGAGTACCAAATTCCATAATTCACTGTACCATTCACATAGCGAAGTATGCGTTTGACAGCCACGAGATGGGATTCTTTGGGGTTTGCTTGGAATCTAGCACAAACGCCGACACTGAAAGCAATGTCCGGTCTACTAGCAGTGAGATACAATAGACTCCCAATCATGCTTCTGTACAGAGATTGCTCAACTCCCTTTCCTTACACATCAGCACTGAGTTTTACACTTGTGCTCATAGGAGTTCTAGCATGGCTACTCCCATCTAATCCAATTTTTTTCAGCAGGTCCTTTGCATATTTTGACTGGGATATGAACAACCCTTCATCTAGCTGTTTTACTTGGAGTCCCAAGAAAAAAGTTAGCTCACCCACCATACTCATCTCAAATTCATTCTTCATTTCTTCTGCAAACTCAAGAGCTAGGTCATCAACGGATGATCCAAACACAATATCATCCACATAGATTTGAGCTACAGTTATCTCCTCACCCACTTTCCAGATAAAAAGTGTCCTATCAACACTTCCTCGCAGAAACTTGTGCTCCAAAAGATACGAAGTTAGCCTCTCATACCAGGCTCTGGGAGCTTGTTTCAACCCATACAAGGCTTTCTTCAACCTATAGACATGATTAGGATATTTTGGATCCTCGAAACCTTTTGGTTGCTCGACATACACTTCTTCTTGAAGGATTCCATTTAAGAATGCACTCTTTACATCCATTTGATATAGTTTGAAACACATATGGCAAGCAATACTCAATAGTATTCGGATTGACTCAAGCCTTGCCACCGGTGCAAATGTCTCATCAAAGTCTATTCCTTCCATTTGGGCATAACCTTGTGCCACCAATCTTGCCTTATTCCGTACAATCATTCCATTTTCATCAGATTTGTTCTTGAAGATCCATTTTGTACCTACAACATTGTGCATTTCAGGTCTTGGGACCAGGTACCACACATCATTTCTCACAAATTGATTAATTTCTTCATGCATGGCATTTGTCCAATTCTCATCATTTAAGGCTTCTTCCACCCTTTTTGGTTCAATTTGAGAGATGTAACATGAGTGGGCTAGTTGACTTATCACTTTCTTCCTCAACCTCATCCCTTCATTTACATTCCCGATTATGTTATCTTGAGGATGGTTTAGCTCCACTCTCGAAGATGGCTTCTTGTGAGTATGAACTTTTTCAGTTGATGAGGTCTCTTGATCTTCATTAACTTCACTAGAGTTCTCTTCAGTTCCACTTGGTGTATCAATTAGATTTTGATTCAACTCCTCTTTAGGAGTATCATCTATAACCACATTGATGGATTCCATGACAGTTTGGGTGCGTAGATTGTAACATCTGTAAGCACGACTGTTTCTAGAATAACCAAGGAATATTCCCTCATCACTCTTTGGGTCAAACTTACCCAGATTTTTCCTATCTCTCAAAATGTAACACTTACTCCCGAACACCCTGAAGTACTTCACATTTGCCTTCTTTCCTTTCCACAGCTCATATGGTGTCTGAGAAGTGTTGGGTCGAGGGTAGACTCTATTCACAATGTGACATGCTGTGTTCACAGCTTCACCCCAAAAATGAGCAGAAACATTTTTGGTATGCATCATAACTCGAGCCATTTCTTAGATAACTCGATTTTTTCTTTCAACAACTCCATTTTGCTGTGGAGTAATGGGAGCAGAGAATTCTTGACGAATGCCTTCTTCATCACAGAATTTCTTTAAACTTGAGTTATCAAATTCTCGTCCATGGTCGCTCCTGATTCTGACAATAGGGTTCCCTTGTTCATTTTGAAGCTTCTTACATAAGTTCCTTATCACATTTGAAGCCTCACCCTTTTCCCTCAAAAATTCTACCCAAGAGTATCTGGTGAAATCATCTACCACCACCAGTATGTATTTCTTTCCCCCCAAACTTTCAGTCCTAGAGGGTCCCATAAGATCAATGTGTAACAACTCTAAAGGTCTTTTGGTCAGGATATCTGTTGTGTTCTTGTGGGCTGCTCGAACTTGTTTTCCCACTTGACATGATCCACAAACAGATGTCTCCACTTTCCCAAGTTCGGGCAGTCCAATCACCATTTCTTTCTTAGCAATCTTTGACAAATTTTTGTGATTCACATGCCCAAGTCTTTGATGCCAGAGAGTAGTGGCCTCACTTTTAGTACTATTGCAGCTGTACTGTGAAATGGGAGCGATACCATAGCAATTGTCAGATGTCCTGGTTCCTTGCATCAAGCATTGTCCATTGTTATCAGAAACAACGTACATATCTTTTGAGAACCGAACTTCGGCACCATTATCACACATTTGGCTTATGCTAAGAAGATTTGCTTTTAATCCATCAACATATAGAACTTCTCTCAATGCCGGTAGTCCAGTAATGTTAATTTCACCTTTCCCAATTATGTTTGCTTTTCCACCATCTCCAAATGTCACTGTCCCACATTTGTACTCTTTAATTGTCTTAAAAAGAGTTTTATCACCGGACATGTGTCGTGAACACCCACTATCAAGATACCACAGTGAATTGTTCTGGGTCTTCAAGGCAATGTGAGCAATGTGACATGTGTCTCTTTCCTCCTTCTTGACCCACACTCTTTTGATCTTTGGAGAGTTGACTTGCACAACCTTCTGGGTACTTGTCAGGTTGTCTATCTTGGCATTTAGACGAGCATTTTGTCTAGTGAGAACCATGACTTTATCCCACAGATTTATGTGATCTCATTTTGGTTTTCTCCTTTTATTTCTCACAGAGAGCTTTTTGAGCTCATAGCAGTTAGGCCGGATGTGACCATACTTGCCACAATTATGACAAATGCGGTATTCTTTGTGAGTTTGTTGTTTCCTGACTGGCAAGTCATCCTTAGGAGCTTTTCTGGTGAGTCTTTTAAATTTCAAACAATTTGTTTTCACATGACCCAACTTCCCACAGTGATGACACACGGGTCTTGTGTTGTGAGCTATTTGTTTCTCTTGAGATGAAACAAACTTTTGTGCATGTATGACTTTCTTTCCCTTTGCTAGTGGGTGATTTTTCACCATACTGTTTTGAGGAGTTTTCGAGCTCGTACCCACTTCAAACTTTCCTCTAACATAACCTATTCCACTCTTGTCTCCTGAGGGCTTTCCAAGAGTTAGAATTTTGTCCAGATTTCGTTTTCCAGTGGAAAAGGCCAGCAATCTTCCCTTTAGCTGGGTTAATTCATTTTCCTTAGTTTCCATAACATCTTCCAAAATCTCATTTTTCTTTCGCAATTGGTCAGTCAGGATATAAGCTTCATTCAGTTTGCCTTGGAGCTCATCATTTTCTTGTTTGCACTGAATTATCTTTTCAGTCTGTGCTTTGTTGACTTTTCTCAATTTCATGCACTCATTGTAAAGTTTTTCATAGATTTTTTGCAATTGATCTTCACACTCGGACTCATCTTCCGGTATGTTACAATCATCAGAAGCCTGTTCACTGCACTGATCTATGTCTCCAACGGAAGATGTAAACGCCATGTAGTTGAGATTCCTTTTGGGAGTGGAGTTGCCAGATGAGTCACTCGATTCAGACTCACTTTCACTTAGAGAGGCAATCTTTGCCTTTTCTTTGCTCTTCTTATAATTTGCACACTCCAAGCGAATGTGACCAAATCCATGACATTCATGACACTGTACTTGTGTCTTGTCCTTGTTAGGCCTAATGTAATTGTTGGAAGCTCTTTCTTTATTCTCTGAGCTTGACCCCTCAATATATCTCCCAAACTTCTTCTTCTCTGGTCTTTGGCTCCTGTGCCTTTTTGCTACAAACATTTTTCTGAACTTTTTAGCATAAAATGCTATTTCTCTGCCACTCATTGCTAATTCATCGAATGACTCATCTGAGTCCTCTTGAATTGTATTAAGAGCAATGGACTTGCTCTTCCTATCCAATGGCAGAGTATGTTCATAAGTTTGCAGGGAACCCACCAGCTCTTCTATTTTCATGACATCCAAGTCTTTACTTTCCTCAATTGCAGTAACCTTGGGACGAAATCTCTTAGGAAGAGATCTGAGAACTTTTCGTACAACTTTTTTTTTTGGGATTTTGTCTCCCAAGTTGAACCGAGAGTTTACAATGTCATTCAATCTTGCATAAAAGACATCAAAGGTTTCATCCTCCTTCATTCTAATTTCCTCAAAGCTGGTGGTAAGCATTTGGAGTTTAGAATTTTTTACAGCCCTAGTTCCTTCGTGAGTGATCTCAAGAATGTCCCATGCCTCTTTGCTTGTATTACACATGGAGATTCGTTTGAACTCCTCCTGGGACACGGCCATAAAAATTGCATTTAGGCCTTTACTATTCCAATTAATTTCACTTAACTCATCCTTTGAGTAGTTGTCCACATCTGTGGGAACTTCTACTCCATCAACAATGGTGACGGACTCTTTCCATCCTCTTATCAAGGACACCCACACACGTTCATCTATAGACTTAAGAAACGCTCTCATTCGAACTTTCCAATAAGCATAGTTGCTACCATCAAAATATGGTGGTGATGAGAGGGATTGAGACCTATCCATTTTGACCACCAAAGCAGAATCACACTCAGGAAGTTAATCCTAACGAAGTGTACCCGCTCTGATACCAATTGAAAAAGCGGTAGCTAATTACCTTACACACCTATAGGGGGGGTGAATAGGTGTTTAACAAAAACAATAGCAGTTTAAAAAATTAATCAATAAACACAAGCAATCAAATGAGAAATCAACACACTGATTTTGGTTACGAAGTGGAAACTCATTTGAAGAACCTCTTCAAAATCTAAAACCACTCCGGGTGTAAGACACCACCTCTAATCCACTATAGAAATTTTAGTTTGTTACAACTAATTTAGAAACACTTACAAACCAACAAGAGCATCTAAACTTGTCTTGCAACACCACGAGTGACCCACTCGATCTCTACACGCATGTAGTGCCGGAACTCCGACCTTTCTATAGCTTCTCACACGAACACCTTGATTTCTTCATCCAAGCACCTTGAAGAACTCTTCCAGCTTGATGAACACGTCCACTCCAATGGACTCACTAAAATTATGAATGTGTGTTGTGGGGGAGAAATATAATCCAAGAGAATGATCCTTGAAAACAATGGAGATGTTTCTCTCAAGGGATGAAATGGGGCTCCTTGGCTTTTCCTCTGTCTTTCTCACCTTGCAGCTGAGGACTTAAAGATGTATTTATAGGCCACCTTCAAAAACGGCGCTCAAACCCTAGAGAAATCCATTTATCACTAACTTCGCTCGAGCGGGATGTCGAGCGAGTGTCGAGCGAAGTCTCTGCCTGGACTTCGCTCGAGCACCATGTCGAGCAAGTGTCGAGCGAAGTCTCTGCCTGGACTTCGCTCGAGCGCCATGTCGAGCAAGTGTCGAGCGAAGTCTCTGCCTGGACTTCGCTTGAGCGCCATGTCGAGCGAGAGTCGAGCGAGATCACTGTGTTCGGTTTTTCTCAAGCCATTTTGATCCTCTTCATGTGTACTCTGTCCACCATTAGTTACAACTCATTTATAATAGGTTTTTCACTAGAAATTTGCCAACTACCAAATTTTACATCAACAGTTTCCTATTGAGTAATCTGCCAAAAAAGAAATCTGGGTAGGTTTTTTGTTTTGAAATTTTGTTTCTTGTTGATCTACCGAAGAAGAAATCTGGGAAGAGCTTTTGTTTCAAACTTTTGTTGCGAATCTCGATATAAATATAATTTTAAAACAAAAAAATAAGAAGAAATGGGTTATTGGCTAATCGGTAACGGACTATCGGAAGTGGAATGTTGTCGTGTGTCGAGTCAAGCCGAGTCGAAAAGTGAGTACCACATCAGTTTTCCATTCTCTTTATCTTGCCTACGATGATTTGTTGCTTTCTGAATTGACAAACTAATTTTTTTTGTAAAAATTCCTCTCCCCCCCAAAAAAAATAAAAAATAAAAATGAAAGAAAACAATGTCTCCTACGGTCTTACCCAACCAGCAACGTTTCAGTTTTTGGACTAATCCCATAATAGCAAGTGTTGAGAACTTGATGAAGATAAAATGAAACTCGTAGAAAATAGAGAATATACATGACTGAATGAATAACCTCTAAATAGTATTGAAGTGAATTGAAATAAGTCTACTTTGCACTTGTATTTATACTACAATAACAAAAAACTAACTAAGATAGTTCATTCTCTCTTTTGCCATTTTTCTTCTTAGACTTTAATTCCATTTTATCATTTTGTGAAGGTATACTCCAACACCCCCTCTCAAGATGAGCATGAATATTGAGAATGTTCATCTTGCAGAGTGTGTGATGAAATGGCAAGGAACTAGGTGGTTTAGTGAGTATGTCTGCTAGTTGTAGTCGAGCAAGAATGTAGAACAATTTGATCAAATTTTGCTACAGTTTTCTCGGACCAAATGGCAATCAATTTGGATGTGCTTGGTTCTCTTATGTTGGACTGGATTTATGGCTATTGAGATGACAGATTTGCTATTAGCATACATTAACGTTAGTTGTGAATGATCAATTTGTAAGTCCTATAATGCATAAATCAACCGTTGCACTTCACAAATTGTAGCTGCAAGGGCTTTATAGTCTGCTTTAGACTATTGTTATTTGCTTTTTTGATTTCCAAGATATCAATGAGTCACCTAGGAAGATAGAACCCTATAACACTTCTTCTTATATCAATGCACCTTGTCTAATCACTGTCAAAAAATTCTCTGAGTTAAAGTTTTGAGGATGCTGAGAAAAATAACCCCTGCCCTGGTGTTGCTTTGAGGTATCTTAATACTCAGACAACAGTTTGGTATTGACTTATTGCAGGCTTAGCAAGAAATTGACTTAAAACCTGAACAGAATAGGCAAGGTCTGGTCTGGTTAGAGTTGAGTACAGTAACCTACCAATAAGTCTTCTATAAGCTGGTGATTCTTCATATGGATTGGAATCAGTTGCTGTTAATTTTAAATTAGACTCCATTGAAAATGCAACAGGTTTTGTCCCTGTAAGACCTGTGTCTCATAAAACATCCAGTGCATATTTCCTCTGACAAAGTGAGATACCTACCTTAGATCTTGCTATATTCAAGCCTAAAAAATATTTTAGTGGCCCCAAGTCTTTAATAGTGAACTGAGCATGTAAGAAACCCTTCAATTGTTCAATTTCTTGCAAACCGTCATTTGCTATTAGGACATCATTAACATATACTAGCAATGCCATTAAAGAATTTTCAGACTTTTTAAGGATGAGAGATCAATCAGAATTCTCTTGAGTAAATCCATAATTGAGAAGAGAATTTGAAAGCTTTTCAAACCATTTCTTGAATGCCAGTTTAAGGTCATAGAGACTTTTTAAAAGTCTACAAACCTTGTTTTCTGGACTAGGCATTCTAGAGGGCAGCTCCATGTAAACTTCCTCTTGCAAATCATCATGCAAGAATGCATTATTCACATCTAGTTGGTGAATATGCTAGTTCTTAATTACTATAATAGCAAGTAAAAATCGAATTGAAGTTATTTTGGCTACAGGAGAAAATGTGTCAAAGAAATTCAAACCTTCTTGATGATTATAGCCCTCTACCACTAATCTGGCTTTGTGCCTCTCTATGCTCCCATCAATTTTATATTTCACTCTAAACAACCCATTTGCAACCAATAGTCTATTTATTTCCAAGTAAAGGAACAAGTTTCCAAGTTTTGTTTAACTCTAAAGCATGTAACTCATTCTACATAGCCTTTTGTCATTCCGAAAACTTGGTAGCCTACTTATAGGTTTTAGGTTCTTGACAATTTGAGAGAAGTTAGGAAAGTTTTATGTGAGTTAGATAGTCTACTAGTAGACAAAAAAGATAAAATTGGATAGGAATTACCTTTTAAAGGGCAATCAGTTGGTGAGATGAGATAAATTGCACTTGAGGAAACATTGTTGCAATAATAATCGTGCAGAAAAGCTGGTTTTTGTTTAACTTGAGAAGATTTTCTAATCCTTGGACTACTAGCGGAATCAATATGAGACACGGATAAGTTTGGATCAATACTTTGAACATGCTCATTACCAAACAGAATCAATGATTTAATTTGATTAGGAATTGATTTAATGGGAGAAGAGTAATTGGTATAAGAATTTTGTGAAGAAGGAAATAAAGGAGGAGAAGAGTTACTAGTATATGGATTTTTTGAAGGAGAAAATAGAAAAGAATGCATATCAGAATTTGTGAGAACAAATTTAAAAGGAAACAAATTTTCATGGAATACCACATTTCTGGAAATGAAAATTTTGTTGGTATTAAGATACATAATTTTGTAACCTTTGATATCAAAGAGATATCCAAGGAAAATGCATTTTGTGGCTCTTACATCAAATTTCTGTCTATGATGTTGCAATGTAGATACAAAACAAGTACAACCAAAGATCTTAAGATGAGACAAATTAGGTGGTTTATGAAAAAGCATTTCATAAGGTGTTTTATTTTTCAAAAGTGGGGTCGAGATTCTATTTATGATGTGGGCAGTAGCTAATACAAATTCACTCCAAAAAGATAGGGGTAAATTGGCTTGAAACATCAATGTTCTAGTTATGCTAAGTAAGTGTTGATATTATCTTTCAACAACTCCATTTTATTGTGGGGTTTCTACACAACTCTTTTGGTGTATTATGCATTTTTCATGATAAAAATCATTGATGAAATATTCTAACCCATTATCTAACCTTATTACTTTAATAGGTATTTCAAATTGAGTTTTAATCATATTATAAAAGTTTTTGAGTATAAGAGATATTTCAGGTTTTGCTTTAATCATGTAAACCCAAGTACATCTTGTAAAGTCATCAACTATTGTTAAAAAATATTTATAACCAAAGTAAGAAATTGTTCCAAATGGATCCCAAATATCACAATGTATCAAATCAAAACTTTTATTTGAAATACTATGAGATACAGGAAAATATGGCTTTCTTTGTTTTACTATTGGACATATGCCACAAATAGAATGACAATTGATAGAAATTGAAGGATCTAGCTATTTAAGAAATGATAATCCAGATGGAGATATGTGGCCTAGTCTGTAATGCCAGCTATCAATAGAATTTTGTGAAGCTGCTGAAACAAAAGAAACTGAGTTGGACTTAGATTGAGTGCAGGAAGAAGCTTGAACAGGTTGTGGTAAAAGATAAGGTCCTTGTCTCTCAAATGCGATCTGTTGCCCAAATGATTAACACAAGAGGATTGGTGAATTGAGTTATATTATAAAAATAACACTTATAAATCAAATACACAATATAAAATATAAACAGAATATAAAACAACAAAAAATGTGAAGAGTAGGGTAAGAAGAAGCAAATTCAGTATTTTTATGAGGTTCAGCACCACTGCCTACAACCTCGCCTCAAGCTACCTCTTGAGAATCCCAAATTTACTATTCAATCTCCTTTAGGTGGAGATAGAAACCTATTACACATTTGAGCAGCACCGCTCCAAAGAATTCGTGTAGAACACTCTCTACACTTCCAATCACCTCACACCTGGTAATTCAACCATTCCCTGTGTAGAACACCTTCTACACACACAAGAGTTATACGCACTCTCTTACTGATACAAGAGTTGATAGTGGGTAGACTATCAAAGTACACTCCTCAATGAGTGAGATAGAAACAATACACCGCAACCTATATGTCTCTCAAAACGAACAAGAATTAAGATTCAAAACTTTAGAAAAGAGAGAATGAGAGTTTTGAAAAAATGATACAAAATTTAGTAATAGATGTGTAAGCTCTTATTGTAATATTTGCAAAACTCAAGTGAGCTATTTATAGGCAAATGAGTTTTCAATTTCAAATTTGAAAAGATTCACATGTCAAATAAGAGCACTATTCACTTTTCAAAAAATTCAAATAAAATTTTTTCCTTTTTGCATTTGTGAAAGACAACTCCATTCATTTTTCAAAAAAATAAACCTAATTTTTTGCTTTTCATACCGAACAAAATGAGCATATGATTTATTTTTCAAACCAAATCATCTTTTTTTTGTATATGTCAAAAAAATACACAACCATCATTTAAGATTTTCAAACAAAATCATCTACATTTTACATTTGTCAAAAAAACACACAATCACCATTCAAGATTTTCAAACAAAATCATCTACCTTTTGTATTTGTAAAAAAAAACACACAACCACCCTTCAAGACTTTCAAACAAAACATGCATATGTCAAATATAAAAATCAACCATCTTATAAATTCAAATTTTTATATAAAAAAAATATAATTTTTGAAATTATATTGTTTGATGATGTTATACACATGTAAAAAACATAATTTTCAAAACTAAGACATTTAGAGATGTCTTGCATATGTGAAAAAAGTAATTTGATATTTTATGAGAAAAATTAGTAATTTGAAACCTTAAACCAATTTCGAATTTTATCAAGAGATGTACAAAAATAATCTATGAGCTCCATTTGTAGACTTGTTCTTTTATACTTGATGTGCGTTTCACTTCATTGCATAAATAATTTGAGTTTGAGACTTGAATTTATTTGTTATCATCAAAATGTACACGTAGATACGAAATTTGAAACCTTGGATTCAACAATCTCCCTCTTTTTGATAATGACAAATATTTAGTAGAATTTTGAGACTTGCAGTAATGCTTAAACTCCCTCTAAGAATATGCGTTAGTTTTTCAAGTAATAAATAAACATAATTCCAGCATATATAACAGAATTAAAAATCTAAATATTTACGTCTAAAACTTCTCCCCCTTTTGGCATCATTAAAAAGGAATCATAATTAGCTCAATAAGACATCTTCCTATAATAATCAATAAACAAATAAAACGGTGCGTTAGTAGAGACTGTAAAGAATTCGATGCGGAGCCACGCGTGTCTGACAAAACCTGCAAAGGTTGGAGGTCTAGCTCTGACAATTCAGTGTGGAGCCATGCGTATCCAACAAAACCTGCAAATATTGTAGGTCTAGCTCTGACAATTCGGTATGGAAGGAGATTCAAATCCGCTTGATGTTATTGATAAATAAGATATGTAGAGATTTGAAAGTTTTCGGTTTCTATTTAAATGATCATTTTCACCCACCGAATGCTAAAACGAATCTCATCATTGATCAAGTATCTGTTTATCCAAAGTGATAGAATGACGGAGAAAATTTCGTCTAATAATCTTCCAGATTTGAATTAGAAATCGTCTTAATCAGTCATTTTATCTTCTGGGGTTGTCAACACCATGATATAAGCAGAGATGCATTTTTCTGGTAGAACTGATTCTGAGGTTGTTGCAACATCAAAAACTCTCAGTGCTCAATATGCTGCCTCTGTTACGATCATATCTCGGAGATTACTAGCGAGGGCAAATGCGATTGATCGACTTAACAATCAAATATCTATTTTGCATCAAAAACTTGAAAATAAAGGTAGAGAAAATAAGAGGTTAAAGCAAGAAAATAAAGATTTGACAGAATTAGCTCGTGTTCTGAAACTTCGAATAGAGGAATCGGAACGAGTGAGAGTTCAAGCACAGAGTCAATATCAGTAGATAATGACAGCGTTTCACGAGAGAAACAGGGACAATTATAATTAATCTCGCTGGCTTTGTTCTGTAACTTTTGACTATATGTATCCAGCATATCTTATAAACTTGACTAAGTAAGATTTGAAGAGATGACAGTTTGTCTTCTACTTATTTCCATCTTTATAAAAGCAATCCTTAGTTTTATCTAATCCATATCAAATCTTCTTCTTATTTCTGTAGTTCATCTTCATTCTCACTTTATTAAATTTTAATAGCTCGTCAATTTTCCTCTAGTGCTTCTCGTAATCAATCTATTTCTGCACCTGTCGTAGGTGCTATGAAGCAACAAAACACTGATTTGGCTAATAAATCATATCATGATGCCAATTATGAGCTTATGAGTCTCGGAACTCGATACCCATCATCCATTGTCACTTTTTTCACTCGGTTGCAGTTCAAAACCCGCGAGATAGAGAAGCTTAATGAGAAGATCGATGTTCTTCAACGACTTGGTCAAGAGTCTAACAGAAAAATAGTAGACTTAAAGCAACAAAATAATGATTTAAAATCATTACTTGCCTCTTCATTTGGATTGCCTAATCCTTTAGATAAGGATGGCATGATGATCTATAAGAAGCAAATACATTTGAATGATGAGGCTAAACGTCTCAAGTTTCTGTAGGTCATTTGAGATAATGGAATAAAAATATCTAATAGATATTCATGGCATGCATTATTCCTATTTCTCTTCTAATCATGTATAGTCTATCTTCTGGTAGGGGTTTTGTGAAAATGTCTGCCAATTGATCGTGTGTACTTGTGAATTCTAGTGCAATATCACATTTCTGCACATGATCTCTAAGAAAATGATATCTAATTTCAATATGTTCGGTTCTAGAATGTTGTATTGGATTCTTTGAAAGATTTATAACACTAGTATTATCATATTTAATAGGAATATGATTGTACATAAGTTTAAAATCTTCAAGTTGTTGTTTCATGTAAAGAATTTGAGCACAACAACTGCCTGCAGCAACATATTCTGCCTCAGCAGTAGATAATGCAACAAATTTTATTTTTGACAAAACCATGAAACAAGTGCATGACCTAAATAATGACATGTTCCACTAGTATTTTTTCAATCAACTTTGCAACCAACATAATACGCATCTGAATAACTAATAAGATCGAAAGAAGTGTGCTTAGGATACCATAACCCTATGTCAATGGTACCAGCAAGATATCTAAAAATACGCTTGACTACAATCAAATGAAATTGCTTTGGAGATGATTGAAAACGTGCACATAAACATACGCTGAACATAATATTAGGTCTACTAGTTGTCAAATAAAATAAATTACTAATCATACCTCGATATACCTTTGAATCAACTGACTTACCGCTTTCATCTTTATCAAGTTTAGTGGTTGGATTCATTGGTGTTTCAATTACCTTCGCACTTTCCATCTCAAACTTTTTAAGTAACTTTTTGATATATTTTGACTGATTAATGAATGTTCCAATTTTTACTTGCTTGATTTGCAATCCAAGAAAGAAATTAAATTCTCCCATCATGTTCATTTCAAATTCTTCCTGCATGCTCTTAGAAAAATCTTGGCACATATTTTCATTAGTAGCACCAAATATTATATCATCAATATAAATTTAAACTAGAAGAATATCATCCTGTTCATATTTGATGAAAAGAGTTATATCGATCTTTCCTCTTGAAAAACTTTTTTCAATCAAGAAATCACTAAGTCTCTCATACCAAGCTCTAGGAGTTTGTTGGAATCCATATAATGTTTTTACGAGCTTAAAAACATGATTAGGAGAAATATAATTTTCAAAATTCAGAGGTTGCTCAATATATACATTTTCATTTATAAAACCATTTAAGAAATCACTTTTAACATTCATTTGAAAAAGTTTGAAATTTTTATACATGCATGTACAAGTAACATTTGAATAGTTTCTAATTTTATGACAGGTGCATACGTTTCATCATAATCAATTCCTTCCTCTTGATTGAAATCTTGAGCTACAAGTCGAGCCTTATTTCTAGTGATGATTCCAGAATCATCTTTCTTATTTCTAAAAACTCATTTTGTTCTAATAACAGTATGATTTTTGGGTTTAGGAACAAGTGTCCATACATTATTTCTTTCAACTTGATTTAGCTCTTCTTGCATAACTAGAATCAATGATTCATCAATAAGTGTTTCATCAATAATTTTGAGTTCAATTTGAGATAGAAAAGCACTGTGATTACAAATATTTCTAAAAAATGATCGAGTACTTACAGCTCGTGAAGGTTCTCTTAGAATTTGTTCAATTGGATGATCTTTCACATATTTTCACTATTTGGTTGTATCTTATACTAAATCTTGATGATCTTTCCTGATATCTCCATGTTGAACTTCTTTCATTGTATTCTCTTTGTTGAGATTGAAACTATTTGTGTTATTTGTACATTCTGATTCTTTATCAATAGATTTCTTGAAAAGCAGAGGGTTAGATTCATCAAATACTACATGCATAGATTCTTGTACAGTCAAAGTCTTTTTAATGAATACTCTATAAGTTTTACTATTTGTTGAATATCCAAGAAAGATACTTTCATCAGATTTTGCATCAAACTTTCCTAAATTATCTCTGTCATTGAGTATAAAACATTTGCATTCAAATATATGAAAGTAATCAATGTTGGACTCTTTCTCATTCCAAAACTCATAAGGGGTTTTATCTAATTTAGACCTTAACATAACTCTATTTATAACATAACATGCAGTACTTACTGCTTCGGTTAAAAAATAACTAGGTAAACTATTTTTATTAAACATTATTCTTGCCATTTTTTAAAGAGATCTATTATTCCTCTCTACTGTCTCATTTTGTTGAAGAGTTCGAGGAGCAGAGAAATTATGCAGAAAATCATTTTTATCACAAAAAGGCTCAATATTTTTATTGACAAACTCTTTCCCCATGTCACTTCGGATGTTTGAAATAGTATAGTCATTTTCATTTTGAATTCTCTTATATAGCTTGGTAAATGCATTATGTTCCTCATCTTTATGAGCGAGAAAGATGAACCAAATATATCTAGAGAAATCATCAACAATAACAAATGCATAATATTTTCCTACCAGACTCGCAACTCTGTTTGGTCAAAAAAGGTTCATGTGTATTAGTTGCAAAGGTCTAGTAGTGGAAATATGTTTCTTGATTTTGAAAGAAGTTTTCATTTGTTTACCAAACTGGCATGCATCACAGATTTTGTTTTTAAAAAAGTTTGTTTTTGGCAAACCTCTCACAAGATCATTTTTTGCAAGTTTGGAAATAAGTTTTATGTTTGCATGATCTAACCTTCTATACTATAACTAACTATTTCATATTGAGCTGATAAACAAATAGTATCTTGTGAGGCAATTTCTTCAAATTCAATTGTATAAACATTATTGTTTCTAAGAGTAATAAAATAAACATTACAATCATGATTATTCAAAATAATGCACTTATTTTTTTTAAAGGTAACTATAAATCTTTTATCACATAATTGACTTATACTTAAAAGATTATGTTTTATACTTTCAACAAGTAGAACATATTCAATTATGAGAGAAGACTTATTTTCAACTTTACCTATTCCCACGATCTTCCCTTTTGAATTGTCTCTAAATATCACGTGTCCTTCTTCTTTAGGAGTGAGATCAATGAATTTAGTTTTATCTCCTGTCATGTGTCTTGAGCATTCGCTATCTAAAAACCATCTTGTTTTACTTACGAAAAACTTCATGCATACCTACAAAAATAATTAAAATAATTTTTCTTGGTACCCATGTTCTTTGGGTCCTTTATTTATTAGTATTAGAATAAATAAGATTCTTTGGTACCCATATGGTCCTAATAGTTATTGTATGTTTTCTTCTAATAGGACAAACATAATAGCTATGACAATTTCTATTACAAAAATTACAAATAACATGTAACATACGTAAAGAATTTGAGTGATTGTAATAATATCTTTCTTTGACAAATATATTTTTAGGAAAAGAATTTTGAAATTTTGATTTTGATTTAATGGATTTATCAAAAAAAATTTATAGGGTTTGAGTTTTTCTTTTGGCATGTATCCCAAGCCTACCTTATCAAAAACACATTTTTGATTACCAAGAAGTTTTTCGAAATTTCTTTTTCCATTTGTGAAATTTTCAACAATTTTTTCTAAATCAGCTACTTTCTTTTTCAATTCATCATTTTCATCTTTTGAAACTATATTTTCTTTTCTTAAAACATCAATTTCATTTATTAAAGAAGAATTTTTCTTTTTCAAAACGGTATACTTAATACCCAATTTTTCAAATTCCTCATATACATTTCCAAAGTATTTTGCAATTCTTCATAAGAAAATTTTTTAAGATTTGTTACCTCAATGTCATCTTTAGTCATAAGACAAAGATTTGCATATTTTTCATTACTTGCATCGTTGTCTGAACTACTTGAATCATCATCCCATGTAGTTTTCATTGCTTTCTTGCATTTGTATCGATCTTTCTTTAGCAAGAGACAATCTACCTTAATATGTCCTGGTTTTTTACATTTATAACAAATTAATGAATCATTTTTACTTGTATTTTTGTTGGAAGATTTTTTGAAAGATTTCATTGGAAAAGCTTTATTTTTCAAGAATCTCTTAAATATTCTTGTAATCATTGCAATCTCTTCGTCATCATTTTCTTCATTTTCATCGTTTTCACTTTCATGAGGAACGAATTTGAGTGCCAAACTCTTCTTTTACTTTCCTTATTCTTCTCCTATTTCAATGTATACTCATGGATAATAAGTGGTCGGATGAGTTCATTTATTTCGAGTTTTTTAAGATCTCTAATTTCAAGAATCGCCGTTACTTTTAATTCCCAACGTTTTGGCAAGAAGTTGAGAATTTTCCTTACTATTTCTAAACTGGAATAAATTTTACCAAGAGATGTCAAACTATTTATAATATTAGTAAAACGAGTATACATAAAAGAGATAGATTCATCATCATTCATTTTGAACATTACATATTCATGCGTAAGAATATAAATTTTTGATTTTTTAACTTGCGAAATTCCTTCATAGGTTACTTCCAAATTGTCTCAAATTTTCTTTGATGTCCTGCAAGTCATTATTCTATTAAATTCATTACCATTGAGAGCATTATATAGAAAATTCATAACCATTACATTTACAGTATAAAGTCTATCGTCTTCACGATCAAACTCTTCCTCTTCCTTTTTGACATTTATTCTATCAATAGTTTTTGTTGAAATATAAGGCCTATTTATAATGCATTTCCAGATTTTTCGACCTTGAGAATGAAGAAATATTCTCATTTTAGATTTCTAAAAAGTATAATTATCTCCACAAAATAGTAGAGGTCGAGTACTGGATTAACTTTCAGCGAAAGTAGCTGCAATGTTAGTCATATAATCTTAACTTAACAGATAGTTAATCTTACAACAGAGCCCTTGCTCTGATACCAATTGTTGCCCAGATGTCTAACACAAGAGGGAGGGTGAATTGGGTTATATTATAAAAATTAACATTTATAAATCAAATACACAATATAAAATATAAACAGAATATAAAGCAGCAAGAAATGTAAAGAGTAGGGTAAGAAGAAGCAAACTCAGTATTTTTACGAGGTTCAGCCCCACTGCCTACGTCCTCGCTTCAAGCTATCTCTTGAGGATCCCAAATTCACTATTCAATCTCCTTTAGGTGGAGATAGAAACTTATTACATATTTGAGCAACACTGCTCCAAAGAATCCGTGTAGAACACCCTCTATACTTCCAATCACCTCACACTTGGTGATTCAACTATTCCCTGTATAGAACACATTCTACACACACAAATGTTATACATACCATCTTACTGATACAAGAGTTGATAGTGGGTAGACTATCAAAGTACACTCCTTAATGAGTGAGATATAAATAATACAACGCAACCTATATCTCTATAAAAAAGAACAAGAATTAAGATTCAAAACTTTAGAAAAGGGAGAATGAGAGTTTTGAAAGAATGATGCAGAATTTAGCAATAGATGTGTAAGCTCTTATTGTAATTTTTGCAAAACTCAAGTGAGCTATTTATAGGCAAATGAGCTTTCAATTTCAGATTTAAAAAGATTCACATGTCAAATAAGAGCACTATTTACTTTTCAAAAAATTCAAATAAAAGTATTTTCTTTTTGTATTTGTCAAAAACAACTCCATTCATTTTTCAAAGAAATCAAATATAATCTTTTACTTTTTATACATGACAAAATGAGCATGATTTATTTTTCAAACTAAATCATTTTCTTTTTACATATGTCAAAAAAACACACAACCACCCTTTAAGATTTTCAAACAAAATTATCTACATTTTGCATTTGTCAAAAAAAAAACATAACCACCCTTCAAGATTTTCAAATAAAATCATCTACCTTTTGCATTTGTAAAAAAAATACACAACCACCATTCAAGACTTTCAAACGAAATATGCACATATCAAATATGATAATCAATTATCTTATAAATTCAAATTTTTATATAAAAAAATATAATTTTCGAAATTATATTGTTTGATAATGTTATGCACATATAAAAAAATATAATTTTCAAAACTAAGACATTTAAAGATGTCTTGCATATGTGAAAAAAGTAATTTGATGTTTTATGAGAAAAAAAAAATAATTTGGAGTCTTAAACTAATTTCGAATTTTATCAAGAGATGTACAAAAATAATCTATGAGCTTCATTTGTAGATTTGTTCTTTTATACTTGATGTACACTTCGCTTTATTGCGTAAATAATTTGAGTTTAAGATTTGAATTTATTTGTTATCATCAAAATTTACATGTAGATACGAAATTTAAAACCTTGGATTCAATACGATCCCAATCATCATCTTCATTGATTGGTCCAATATAAGACATTGTGAAGCATTAAAAGGCAAGTGAATATCAGAATGTTTGGTTAGCTTTGAGATAGATAAAAGATTAACTAAAAAGGAAGGGACACAAAGTACATTTGTCAAATTTTTTTTTTTTATCAAAAAGACAGATTGTAGCAATATATGTGGCTGGAACATTATGTCTATTAGGTAAACTTATGGAAGCATTTATACTTTTAGGAGAAGAATAATATAAGAGTGATGAACAGATCATGTGATCTGTTGCACCAGTATCAAAGTATCTAGTAATGATTGATTTTCGAATTAGATAAAGTATGGGTATAAGAAGCATTACCAGAGAAATGTGAAGAGGTAACAAGGTTACAAACTGATGGAATATTTTGAGCAGGTGCATTGGGTTGAGTAGTGTTGGCAAGTACTATGAGTTTATTGATTTCTTCAACAGTTAAACAAAATCTTCGTTATCAGTTTGATTGCATATTTCATTGGTTGAAATAGTAGAATGTGTAGAGTAATTCCTCTATCCTTTTGGTCCAGTCCAACCAAAAGGTATCCATGTAATTGAAAACACTTCTCAATCGTGTGTTCATTATACCCATAGTGTGTGCAATGAAGAGTCGATTTCAAGGATTTTTCTTTTGAGAATTTGTACTAATTTGCCACTAGATTCGATTGCTTTACCATCAAAGCATGAGTTTCAATCAAAACTGAATTAGTAAGTTGCCTTTGACTCCCTTCTTGACGCAATAATGAGAAGACTTTTGCCATAGTAGGTAATGGAACAACAAGAAGCAATTGGCGTCGAATAGAAGCATATGAGTCATTAAACCAACTAGGAATTTTAAGACATAATTTGACTGTTGTCTTTGCAGCAAAAAAGTTAAGAGATCATAGGTATAAGAAGACATTTTTCCACAAGTACAAGTGGGAAATGGACGGTAACTCACATACCCATCCCAGAGTGTCTAAAAAGTACTATTCTGTGATTGAAGAAGAACCTTGACTGATGCAGCTTAATGACTTCTCAAGATGGAATACTCTCGGTCCATCACTTCTCAAATATCGAATCTTTAACTCATTCCAGAGATCTAATGTTGAAGCAACATACAACAAATTGTTTCTAATTTCTTTAGAAATTGAGTTGATCAACCAAGAAAGCACCAAGTTATTCGCCCTTAAACAAGCTGCGTGAACAAATATAGCTGGAATGGCAGGAGGTTTGCTGATCAAGCCATCAACAAAGGCCACTTTGTTCTTTACAATCAAGGCTAGAAGGATGGATCTGCTCCCAAGCAACATGGTTGTCGCCATTGAAGATTTCTGAAACTAAAAGAGCTCCAGATTGTTGCTTGGATGAAGGGAATACGGATTGGATGATTCATCGGATGGATTTTGCCTTACAGAACTCGAAGAATCTTTAAAAGTCATTTCAAGAAATTGCTAGAACACACAAAATTTGCAAGAATTGCCAGAGAATCACTACAATATCTTACGAGAAGATATCGTAATGCATAAAAGAGAAAATCAAGTTCAGAAAAGAAATAGATGCGTAATTTCTAATCTGATACCATGTTGAGAACTTGATGAAGATGAAATAAAACTTGTAGAAAACAGAGAATATACGTGACTGAATGAATAACCTCTGAATAGTATTGAATTGAATTGAAATAAGAGTCTACTTTACACTTGTATTTATACTACAATAACAAAAAACTAACTAAGATAGTTCATTTTCTCTTTAGCCCTTTACCTTCTTAGACTTCAATTCCATTTTATCAATTTGTGAAGCTATACTCCAACAGCAAGACTTGGTAAAACAGCAAATTTCTTCGGCCACACGTATTACGCAAATAAAGCCATGTCAACAAGGAATTGGCAAACATGCAGCTTGGCAATCATCGTCCCACATTTAGTTGCAGAAGTGGTTAGTTCTTTTTTTAAAGACCATTGAGTTATTGTAGGATGCTGACCCAATGAAAACTATATTTGGCGAAATTCAGTTTAACCTTACGAAGGCAGCAGTTTGGCTTACAATGTATTCACAAATAACAAATATTGGTATGGTACTTATCATTCTACCAACACTACATTAATTGGAAATAAGAAATGCATTGAAAATTTAATTTATAGAGCCAGAGTCTACTTAATTGTATATATTCGTGTCAGAAAATAGTGAAAATAAATTCCATCATTCATGTTAATATGGCAAAGGATAGGCCTTCGTTAAAAATATATTTGCAATCATAGTGGGCGAGGTCTTCTTTTAAGAAAATAAATAAATACGGAATACACATAAAAAATAATTAATTTTTTATATAATAAGTATTATATATATGCACGTACAAGAATTGCAATTTAATGGTCAATAGTGATTTGTACGAGCTTTTGGTACATGCTCTCATAGATCTATCTATCTAAAAAATTATTTATTGTTTAAGATTCATGTCTAAAATATTTTTAGAATTAGTTACGATAATTTTTAAAAATTATATAATTGTTTACAAAAGAATTTTGATAAAAACTTTAATTTGATTCTTTTTGAAAAAGTCACTACAAGAAAAAGCACTAAATAGGACTACTTTTATTGCAGCGACGTAATTATCGCAGCAAAACAAGCTGCTTTAAATTTTTGGATGGTTTGTTTCATCAAATTGGAAAAGTAGCTGGAATAACTTACTTTTCCCCGGTAATTTTGGTGCGCAGCTACGTGTAGCTTTCTCTTTTCCCTCGCCTAATTTTCTTTCTTTCGTTTCGATTTTTTCTCTGTTTCCTTCTCTTATTTTCGCGCTTTCTCTCTCTCTGGTTTCCAAAAATTGCCAGTGTTTTGGATTTTTCCAAATCCAAAGGCGATTTGAAGAAGAGCTCAAGCCAAAAGAGAGAACAAGAAAAACAGAAACAATAATCCATGGCCGTCTCCAAATCAAGTTAAAGTGGAATTTATGAAGTTTTGGGGGATTTTCTCTTCAGGCTAATCGGAGACACAGAGGTTAGCCATTCTTCTCTCTCTGATTCCTCTCTTTCTTATTCTCTTTTGTTGTTCGCATTCATCCATGGATGTTGTTCGTTTTTTATCATCCAAAATATGATCGGGAACTTGTAATGATTTACAAGTTTTATAGCTAGCTAAGGTTTTCTCACAGTTGGCTAAGGCAACTTGTTGTTTGGCTTTCGAAAATTCGCATGATTCTGGAGGAAAACGTTGGTCCATCCGTCCGTGGAACCCAATTTACAGAGTCGTTTCTCTTCTCTTGTCACCAATAATTTTCTTTCAGTTGATTTTTGTTTTCTCTTTTCTATTTGCCTACATTGGAATGTTGATGAAGTTCTTTCTCATTTTCCCTCTCTTTCTTTCTTCTTTCTCTCTTATTTTCCCTCTCCCTCTCTCCCTCTCTCTCTCTGGTTCTGCACGGGGGTTTCCGATAACAATAGCTAATACTTCTGAATTTTTTGTAGCAGTTAGGTGTGAACATTTTATAATACTTCCATTGGCAATAACTGGCATAATGTGCTTCGAATCAAATTGTCTATCGCCATGGGCCTTTTCTCTTAAGAAGAGTCCTGTCCTTTGTGGAACACATTGGACAAGGATTTAAATCCCCAGAACTTGAAGCGTTTGGTGGAACACAGAGACAACCATAAGCAATTGAATGATTGGCCTCAGATACATAGTAACTTCTTTACAATATTCTTTTGACGACTCGCAGATTTTTTTTTAATCAATTCTTCATAATTTTTAGAATTCCTAACATAATATATATATATATATATGAAGCATAAATGATCCCATCATTTTAACTTTTCAACTAAGATCTTTGCAATCATTGGCTTTAGAAATGTTATGTGCTGTTGCCTGACATATTCAAGGTAATCTAGGCTGATAAGTATTGGTGAATGGCTTTAAAGCTATATAAGTAGGTAGCATAAGTAACACTTCTCGACCCCAAATGAAAATTAGTTTCTAGTTTATAGTTTTCTTACTACTATTATCACTAAGCACACTTATTTTCCTTTTTGTGCTCGTTTTGGGTCAATTCTCTGCAGGACAATAGTGATCTATTCCAAATGAAGGCTTTCCTCCGTTAAACTTGCAGTGCTATCCTGCAGTACTTGAAGCTTTGGCTCATAGTTGCAACAACATCTTTGAGATGCAGCTCCTTTGAGGATGTGATCTTATAGCCCTGGAGGGAATTCAAAAGCTAATGATACTGTGATCACAATTGGGCAAGGTTTAGCCAAATTCCTTAATTTATTATCTATTTGGTTCCCCTACAATGCTATCATGTCAACAATACAGACTTCATAGAAGTCATTGAGTGTAATATTTAGTTCATTTTCAGTCTAGACTAATCCTGAAATGTCAACTATTACATGAAATATTGAAACTGACTTTTGGATTCTCTCTTCCAAATAGAATGAATTAATTAGATGATGAGTTAATATTTAAACTCATCCCAATTCAATTAGACTTTATAAACAGTTCAAAACAGATCAGAACATCTTTATGAATTGAGAGTCAAGTTCAAATGAAGCTAAAATTATTGGACTTAAATCATATATCTTACAGTTGATTAGGTGATTTGGCTGAAACCTTAAAAAATGACTTAACTAGGTCTAAGTTTTAGCTGACATGAATAGTACTCATAAGCAGAGAAGAGTTGCAGATCACAGTGCTCTGTTTTCTATTGCTTGGGTTTGATGAAGTACAGCAGATGAATGTTAATGTAAAAAGAAAGAAACGGCTTTTAACACAAAGAAAGCAATATTGCAGGTAGCAATGGCTAAGTGTGCTTTAATTCCTTTCTATCTATAGATGACATCGACAAACACTACGATAAGGCAAGAAATACTTGAAAGCCATGGACTAAACTTTGATGGTTATCTTTTTTGGAAATCACATGGTGCCTTATTTGGATTTACAATAGTATTCAACATTGGATATATCTTGGCATTAAGTTACCTCAAGTGTAAGTTATTTGCTGTTTTATTTCAACTAGAAACAGTTTTGCAACAATGGACTAAACTTTTTTTGTTCTGATGATGATCTCTTTACAGTATAAATATATATATTTATATATATATATATATATATTATTCCAGTAAGAGATAGAAACAAAACTTATATATGCTTTTACAGGTGAGTGGGTATGACTCTGGTGGTGCCATGGGGAGAATTTTTGATGTTAGGTTTAACTAATACTAGCCCTTGTTCTATTTCACTCCTTTTTCTGCTTTTGACCTTGCATGGCCCTTGTAGGGGGCTCCATGGATTTTATTTGGAGGTCAAAGAAATAAAATAAAAAAAAACAAACAAACTTGATATTAATATATATCTGTTTCTTCCCAATCCATTCCCTTTGTCAACTTTTCGGATTGTTATTCAAATCATTACCTCTCTTTCTTTTCTTTAAAAGTATTTGTCCAGCTTTTAATGAGCCTCTTGTCCCAATAACAGGTAGTTTATATTTGAGTTTGTTGTATGTTCTTATCTACATGTTCATGTGAAGTCTGGTATTGTCCTATTTGAGTTTCAGCTTCAGGTGCTAAAAAGTAAATTTTGATTTGCAGAGAGGCAGTGTGTTGACTAAAAAATGGGGAAGATCTTCAGCTGCATCAATTGCTATGTCAATTGCTGATGCAATATGATCTTACCTTGTCTTAAGTCTGAAAATGCAGGAGAAAGCTAGTCTGGCTATTTTATACTTCTTTGTGCAATCCATACTTGTCTTAGTATGTTTGTTTCTTACCTTGTCTTAGTCTGAAAATTGGTTAAGTGTAAGTACTAATTATAGGTTCAAACAGAAGGGGCCATTTAGTGAAACAAAGCTAGGAAATTTGCTTTGGAAGAATAGTGTTTAGCCTTGAACAAACACCTAAAAGGTTAGTAAGTTTGAATTTTATGTTTTGCAGTAAAGAGATATATTTCTTTTGTGATATTGTGAAAACAGCTATCTAGCTAGCTATATAGACTAATTCGTTGGGAATTAAATGGATGCCATCTTTGGCTTTAGGTAAATTCACTAAAATATGAAATTGAAAATTATGGACGTTATTTATTCCATTAATTTGTCACCTAGAGGTGTCTAGTTTCCTTGGTTCATTGTAAGAACCTTTTATTGAATTTGTTTATGTAGGAGCCATTGAAATTGGATGAGGTATAAAATCTTGTGTGACTACAAGGATGAGGTATAAAATTTGACAATTAGATGCATACTAAATAGCTCAATTTATTTGGAAAATATTTTTGTATTGGACTTTGTGTGAGTTGATAGAGAATGTTGAAAAGTTGTCCAAATTTAATTTTTAAGAAAAATCTTATTTTAGTGTTTAAATTGAAAACTTTTTGTGAAATTTAAAAAAATCCGTGTAATCAAACATGAGCAGATATTTTTGATGGACTATATTTAGTTTGTAATCCAGGTCTATTTCTTTGTTAAGAAAGAACTTGCTATAAGTTGACATGCCATGCCATCTCCAGAGTATATTTAGCTTATGATCTAATTGTTATCGGTTTAACAACTTAATTCATTGCTTTAACAATTGGTTTTTGTTTGAATAATCTCTTCACAGACATGTCTAGCATAGGACAGAGAGGAATTCAATACTTGCGCAAACTAAATGCTGCAAATGTCCCGACCGCTTTGCTAGAAAAGGGCCAAGATCGTGTTATTGATGCTTCCCTTGCCCTTATTCGTGAGAGTGCAAAGCTTAAGGTACATGTTAATTTCCCCGATCAAGGAAACTCTCGTCTTCTTGTTACGGACATTACTATGTACCGGTTTGAATTTATAGACGAGACGGAATTTATAGATGAGCTCAATTCATTTTAAATTTATCATTATATTTTTTAAATTTTTATACAAAACTAGATAAGACTAATAAGTGGACGTCTTTTATTCAATTTTTTAAGAGGTGAAAATTATAGTAAAAGTTTGAAAAATCCTGATAAGGTTTTAGAAAGTCTTGTTCTATTTATAAGTAGATATAAAAAATATAATTGATCAAAATTTAGTATTGCATCTAAGTTATTGATGTGGTGGTTGGTTGTGATTTTGCAGGATTTGTTGGGGGCCTATGCATGACACTATATTGTTGAAGTTTTGTTTTTTTGAATTGTTTGTAAAGTATTCAATTGGTGGATTTATGTACTTTTCAATTGATCAAAAGTTATACATCTTTTTTATTAAGATTACTGTACAAAAAGCAAATTAAAGTAGATAACTGAGAATAGTTTGAAGTTAGACTATTTAGAATTATGACTTTTGTTTAGAAAAGTTTTGGGTAAATAAAATAGTTATTATTTTCTTTGAGTTAAGAATGTTTATATTTAATTATATATATAGTTAAATAATTAGATATATATATTCCAGAAAAATCTGTCCAAATTTATGATTAAAAATAAAAATTAGCCTAGGATTATTTTCGGATAAAAGAGTTTTAAATGACAAATTTGAAGACAGGAAATTTATTTGTGGCGAACATTTCTACTATTTCGGGCGAAACATGGTCGCCGCAAAAAGTTTAATTTTTCTGTCGCCGATGTTTTAGCCGTAAAACGTTTTTCTTGGCTCTATATTAGCGGCTAACGTTGGGAGGTCAATTTTAGCCACAAATGATCTTTTGCGGCGATATATAGAATTTTTGCGGCGCTTTTTGATCGCCACAAATACCATTAGATCTTTAAAAGTCCTTTTTATAAAGTTAACAAACATATCATTTTTCTTAAAAAGTATTTTTAACTATTTAAAAATAATTTTTTATCCTCAAAACGTAACCCCAAACATATTTAATAGTTTTGTTATTTAGGATCGATCGCTTAATTATTCCTATATAGTACTGTTGTAATAAAATTATCATCACTCAGGAAACATATATATAAACACCAAATTGTGACTAATTAAAAGGAAATTAAGGCGCCCCTATATATCAAATATTCAGTAGTACTAATGCTTTTAAGTGATAGATATAACAAATTAGACTAAGTCTAGGTTTAGGATTGCGATAAAACATATAACTTGTAGTTTTAGAACTTATAATTTATAAATTAAATAATAAATTTTATATTCAAAAATTGTTTACTATTTGATAAACATATATTTAAAATACTTTTAAAGTTAGTTATAATAACTTTTTCAAAACATATGTTATCAACAAGAACTTTTCAATAAAAACTATAATTTGGTACTTTTTGAAAAAATTAATTTTTAGTTTTTTCTAATCAACTAAAACACTTTTATAAAGTTATTAAGTGTACGTTTGGGGTTGCGGTGAAAATATTGCTTTTAACTTAAAATTTATAGTTTAAAACTTAATGTAATAAACTCTACTATTAAAAAACTATTTAGTATTTGAGATCCATATGTTTAAAGCGCTTTTATAATTAGTTACAGTAGTTTTTTAAAAATATATAACAGTTATTCGCAAGAGTTTTTTAATAAAAACTCTAATTTGATTATTTTTAAAAAAACTGAAAAGTCAGCTTTTTTAACCAACTAAAACATGTTTTATGAAGTTACCAAACAAGTTGAAACAGGTCATATTATATCGTGTTAACCTATTTTGTAATATTTACTAATAAGGCTAAGCAAAAATCTAAAAATTTGACTACGATTCCGACTCTGACTCCGCCCCGACTCCGACTTGTCGGAGTCGGAGTCGGAATTGGGTTGCAAATCGGAGTCGGTATGTCGGAGTCGGATCGGGTCGGAGTCGGAGTCGGAGTTTTCAGGACTCCTTTACTGACTCCGATTAAAGTCGGAGTTTTTCCTCCAACATAAACACTAATATATTAAGAATTACAATGTAATAATTTGTAATATTAATATATACAAAATTAAATACTAACATATAAGTCGTGATGTATTATAAATTAATAAATAATAAAATATCATAATGTTGATAATTATTGTTGTATAATTTTATAAGTATAAATTTATTCAAAATAATTTCTTAATAATATAATAGACATTTATTAAGACCAAAGTTCAAACCTGAAATTCAAAATTCTTAATCTTAAATCTTAGACTATTACAACCATAGATTGATAATTAAATAAAATAATAGTATGTTGGATAATGTATAAATATCAATGTATGAGCCAATGTACATTAATAGTAATATTAATGTATTGATACCAATGTGTTTTTAAAGACTAACATATAAATAGTGATGTATTATAAGTTAATAAATAATAAAATATTATAATGTATCAAATTACTATTGTATAATCTTATAAGTACAAGCTTTTTCAAAATGATTTCTTAATAATAATATAATAGCAATATTAATATATAAACACCAATGTGTTTTTAAAGACTAACATATAAGTAGTGATGTATTATAAGTTAATGAATAATAAAATATCATAATGTATCATAATACTATTGCATAAAGTTTAAGGAATTTGTTTTATTTAAAAAACTTATAATTATTTAAAATTATTTTTAAATTCCATTTACTAACATAATTTGTTTCTTTAAAAATATTTAATAAACTTTCTTATTTAACTTTATAATAAAATAATATTAGTTCTAGTATTTATTTTGAATTAATTAGATTATATTTATACTTTTAATTGTCTATTTTTATTTAATTTATTTATAAACTTATTTATAAATTTAATATATACCATTAGATCTAGGTTTAACCTAGATCTAACTGTATACATTAAATGCATATATATCACCACTAACCTACCAATAGCCCCATTGCCCCCGCGCCCCTCCCCTCACTTCTCATGCTCTCTTCATTTCAACTTTCGGGATTCAGAGCTCCCCTGCGCACCTCAACGATAGTCCCATTCCCCACCTGCCTGCTTCAACTATTCAAGAGTTGCTGCCGGGAGCTACTGTTGCTCTCCTCCAAATCAATACCGCTTACCGAAAGAGGTTAGTTCGTATAACCCACATGCTTATTCCGTTATTCGTGACTTTGATATAATTTATTGTGGGTTTTGGATTTCGATTGATCTGAGCTGAGTTTGGTTTAATTGATTTTGGTTCTAATCTATGTTAGTGTGAGTATTGATTTTCAGTGGGTTTTCATGTTCATACTCTGTCCCTAGTCTCGGTGTCTCGATTTCAATTTTTATAAGTATTGGAAATGGTATAAAGTAATCCATTTATGTTTATAAGTGAGCAAAAGATAACTAGATTATAACTTGTTTCTGTTTATAAAAATGAAAAAAAAAAATTGTTATTTCTAGCTGCATCCCTTGTAAGCACCATCCTCATCTCTCCTGTTTTTGCTTCATTTTTACATTTGGCCTGAATTATTTCATGATTAGGGGGGGTAATTGCAGAGGCATTCATTGAAGGTTTGAGGTGTATAATGTTTGTTTTTTTTAACAAGACACCATCATTGTATTTCCTACTCTTGCTTCCTCATGAGATGAAATTAGGGTAATTGCAGAGGCATTCATTACTTAATTATGTTACATAACTTGATTTTTCTTTTTTTTAATACTATTAGCTTATATTTTAATATGTTAATGTAGAATTGGTTACTAATATGGCGAACTTACTACATGAAGAAAGAAAATGATTGAGGTTTGAGGTGTTTTGTTATTTTTGAGTTTGTGTACTTTTTTATTTGTTTAATTTTGTTTTCTTATTTGTAGAAATTTATTTGGTATCTTATTTCCTTACTAATTTTGTTTTTTTTTTCTTTAGGCACAGCCGCACAAGTGGGAAATTTAAAATGACATGTAATTTGTAATTTGTATTAGTTATTTTGTTGAAATGTGGAAACTATTGTTTGTTTGTTTTCTATTGTTTATCTTTTGTTGTTGGATGATAATTTGAAATTTGGGAAGATAAATTGTAGAATGTGGATGAATCATCTATATGATGTGATAGATGATGGAATATAGATTCAATGATGGTACATGATGGGTGTTGTTTGCATATCCAAGATGATGAAATATGGGTTCAATGATGAACCATGATAGATGTTAGATACTAGATAATGGGTATTGTTTGCTTTTATTTTTTGTTGAAATGAGATAATAGCATGGTTACTACCATCAAGTTATGTATTTAGTTAATTTGTAAGAATACTTTTATTTTGTAATTCCAAATATTTGGTTTTGATTATGTATATTGTATTGTTAATTTGTAAGAATGATTTTATTTTATTATTGACATTTGACTTTGGTTTTGTAATTTTAATTGGTTGGAATTTATAATTTTGGACTTTTGGCTTTGTATTTCGTTATGTAATGATATTGAAGCCCAACTTCGATTTATTATAGTTTGAAATTGTAAAATTGAAATGTCAAATGGGTTAAGAAAAAGCCAATACAAAAGTCCAACAAAAAAACCCAATTCCGACTCCGTTCCAACTCCGCTCCGACAAAGTTGAAGTCAGAGTCAGATCAGAGTGTATAGAAGTTGAACTTGGAGTCGGAAGTCAGATTTCATTCCTGACAAAGTCGGAGTCGGAGTCGGAGGATTCCATTTCTGACTCCGACTTAGTCGGTGCTCAACCCTATTTACTAATGGGTTCAAATGGGTTGATACGATACGACACATTATGCTAATGGGTCGCGTTAGGGTTGAAAGTTTTGACACGATAAACTTAATGGGTCGGGTTAGGGTTGACCTATATAATATAATATACATGCGTTGATACAATACAAACACGACCCATTGACACGATTTGACATCCCTAAATTAAATTCATGTATCTAAATAACTTTAAAAATGAAATTTATAAATGAGGAATCTTTTGTAATTGGGATTGAATTTTACTACCAAGACGATGAGTATTATGATTTTCTTCGTATAGTTGCATATATAGAGTTTTGGAAGATTTTAGATGAAGAAATATTGTTCCATAAATGCTTTAAAAATAAAATATGACATGCTTAGTATTTTACAATGTTCTCAAATTAATTAGGTTGTTAAAGAAATTTTGTATATAATGATTATAAGAAACTTGATGGTTGTACAAACTTGTATATAGCTAAACATCAATCTTACCTTTGATATCCTTAGTTATTGCCAAAGTAACTCAAGAATGTTTGACCTAAAGGCTGTGAAAAGAATCAAAGTTATTCACAAGAAATTAAAGACTATATTGTTGCCTTAAATTAAAGACTATCTCGTAGAGTTATTTTAAATATATCTATAACAATAGCGTGTTAATGATTATACTTTAAAGGACATATTGAAAATATTGGTCATATATATACTTATATCCATGACGTGAACATGTTAAAGAAATAATTGATTTGTTGAGTATTTTGTTACTGAGCACTGAAAGATCTATTATGGTTGTTTCTATTTTCTTGTCTTTTCACTTTATATGAACATTAAATAACATGGATGAATGATAATAAGATAATATCTATAATAAACATGAATTGGAACCCAAAACATTATAATTTAGCCTTAATTATCCTAATTAAAATTGTGTTAAACTAAGTTGCTAGTATTGTAGTATATGGAGGAAATTTGTTGATTATATGACAAAAGACCGTCATGATTCATATTGGTAGCTAATGTGACATTGATATTATAGATATCATGAAATGTACTTTGAGCTATAAAAAATTTCAAGAAATGAATTTGCGCTATATGGTTAATTTTATATGATAAATCCAAGAATGAAAAATATTATTTTGTAGGCATATGGGCCAAGTAGAAGAAAGTAAGAGTTTTATTTAAACTGTATCTCTCACAAACCAATATCCTGATAGAGTTTGGTATAGCTCAATACTTATTAGTTAATTGATGAGTCACAATGGGATACGATTACTTCCAAATAGATAAGATTAACTCTATATCTTTAATCATAGTCAGACACAAAAATTTTAAACTTCTTGATTGCAAGAGTCTATAAGTAGGACTGAGTGGTTAAAGGGTTTTTCACCTAGAATATCATTATGTCTCTAACCATCGAGAGACACTTAGAGGCTAAGTTGTTAGGGCAATCATTTTCTCATAGTCATATTAAATTCTTCATGAAAAAAGGTACATGTATAATTATCATTATTTTGTTATTATGGATTATAGAAAATTGAAGATCTAATTATTAATGTTCATGTTAAAATATTTAACACCATGACTTGATAAGACAACAAAAATATAAGCTGTTGCATGCTAGCTAGCTAGCTTGTAATAACAATCCAACACCACCAAAATAATTAATTAAAAAAATACTATTTGAATCGATAAAAGTGACCAATTGTATTTTTTTTTAATTTTACTTAATGATTAATAAAGTGATTATTTGAATTGATATTTTTTAAATAATAAGTAAAGATATATAAAAAATGATTGAAGTAAAAGGGGAAAAATGCATTTGCACTACTCAGTCAATTTCCTCGATAGAGTATTGGTCCTTGTAGCAGTGTCCATTAATTAAACACCACAATAAGTGGTTAAAAAAGACTCGACTCTCTGACCAACTTTAGTACTGTAGTAAAAGGCGAGGAACTGAACATGATGTAAGGGCTTAAATAGCGAAGGATTTTCCTCATCAACTAGCTCTTCTAGGGCTTTTATGATGTATCCTTCTTTGGGTATTGAAAACAACCATATCGAGTACCTTGCCTTCTCTCCCCTCATAATCACTCTATGATATGGAGAGTGAAACCTAACATTTACCATGCTTGCATGCATACATCCATTAATTTATGGGACACGAACATACGTATACTATAAGAAATAGGTCTTAATTTGCGATAAGATTTTATGTATTGAAAAAGTATTTGTTGTAAAAGAGTAATAATTGTGGCGATATTGGATTCAATGCATAGTTTATACACTGAAATGAGGTTTTCGTTGGATGGTGTCCTTTTGCAACAATTTTGTGACATATTGTGATAAAAAGAAACACTGCATTAAATAAAACGTAGTTGCGATGTAGTAAATGACGAAATTGAAATTCTAACTTCGAATTATCTTAAGTACGCTCTTACGGGGTCACCAAAACACACCAAAAACAAAACTTGCCCCTTCGAATTTGGCTTCGGCTACCTACAAACGAATCCAGTGAACTACGTTGCCACACGGCTTCCCTCATCCACAGAGAACCAACCCTAGCAGCATCAAATTCTGGAATTGGTGATTTTGTAAGCCCCTATTTTGAGTAGCATCCTCCCCAACTATTTTTTGTTGGGCAAAGTATCAAAGGTCGAGATCCTTCACGATTCCTCTTGTTGCCTTGTCATCGTCTCCTCGCCTCCAAGGTGGGTCTCTCTCATTCTGGTGTGAGTGTCTCTCTTTCTCTCACTCACACGCACTCTCCCTAGATCTATAAATCATCTCACTCAATCCTATCTCTGCTTAGTCTCTGTGTCCATAAGTTCTCTTCCTTTCTCTTTTCCTCTACTTGTCCGTTTCTCTCATCCTTTAATCCTAGCTTTGATTTTACTGGATTTTAGGGTAAGTCTTGTACCCTAGCTTCAATCACTTTGCTTCGGTTTGTTGATCTTATTTGGCTAGTTTAATTAGTTGTCAAGATTGCTCAAATATCATATCTTGACTCTATTTTGGTTTGTAGTTTGCCCTGTTTTGTAGTGCTCCTTGCATGTTGTTCTTCTCACGTTGTTTGACTTTATAGGTTAAACTTGATTTTTCTCACATTGTAAAGCTTGTGATTTGGTTTGTTGTACATATATTCAAGTAGCGTTTGTTTTCAGTTATATCCATTCAATTTAACCAATATCGTGAAGTTTTTCTCACGCCATTATTTATTAATAATTTGTGATTTGTTGTCTTTAGGCTAAAGTTTGATGATGAGTGAGTGACATAAGAAGATTTAAAGAGTGGCATTAAAGAAGTAGCATGGGTGATTTTGTGGTAACATCTATCTGTTTGTTAGTTTTATGTAATTTCTTAGTAAGTTGATTTTTATTTATAGTTAATTGATGCCTTCCTATTATGCAACGAGAAGGACATTGCAAAATACCCTAGGGTAAGATGTTTAATATCTCACATGTAGTGGATTGAGTTTGCAAAACGAACTCAAAATTTTTGGGTTATGTTTGTGTTTACTCTAAAAAATAATTTCATTTAAGTAATATTATTAAGTTTAAATTGAAGTGGAGTTGTTTTTGTTCATTCTTAACTAGTTGCAGGAGAGGAAAGTAGAAAATATACATATATTTCTTCTACATGCACTTGTAAGTTTTTATGGCTTATCTCCTCAAAACTGATGCTTATTGTATGGACTGTCACACTTTGAATATCTTGGAGAAGGTAGAAAGTGGAGATATGCAACTGAGAAGGAGAAATGACTTGAAGAATACGAAAGGGTAAAATGCAAAAATTCAACCATTTTATTAAATCATGCCAATCCATTTTTTGTGGAGTAATTCTAACATCTTGCTATGTTGTTATGTATTTTTCCTTTTTTGAGATTAATATGTGGGCATCCTTTTGCAAGATTGTTAGGTAAACATATCTTAGCTAGCCTATGAATTTCTTGCACATATGCTCATATCTAATGTATTACCGATGGATGGATTTTAGAATGCTATCTATTTGTGATATTGTAAGGTTGTTTGTGTAAATACTTGAACTTATCTCCTCCTCCTCACCTGCATCCATTTGTTTAAGTTATAACAATTTCATGTTATACCTCTATACTTAGTACTAAGTGAAGCCATCTAAACTCCTGATTTCGTCGCATTTAATCAAGAAAATCATGGTCCATTTAATAACATGCTTGCTGTCCAAGAAGGGTCTAATCATTTTCCTACATGGAAGACAGGTGACCGTCATAGATAAAGAATGTATAGATTATAGGAAAGTGCTAGTTTTGCCCTTGATTTTTAGTAGTTCATCACACAAATTCGTAACTTTAGTTGAGTGGAAGATCAAATGGAAGATGGAAACAGAAATGGCCTGATTTGAACTAAAACAAAATACATATTGAAAAAATAACCCTACATAAGAGTACTAACACCTTCTAGAAAAATTCTTTTCGGTGAAGTATACTCTCATCATAGTTTCAATTTTGATTCCTTGGATCAATTTTTCAAGTTTCAATTTTGTTGCATCTTGATTTCTTCAAACAACTATCTGTTTTGATTGAGATGATTTGTTTTTGCAACTTTTTGATTCGCGGCAGAATTTTATAATCAAGTTTACTCTCATCATAGTTGCAAAAAAATGTTTACTTGTTACTGACCTCTCTATTAATATGAACTCTTCCACGTGCTTTCTCATCGTGGTGGAGAAGATGTGTTCTTCATTGTCCCTTAGCAACCTTTTATTTGATAATCCATTTTCTTCAATTACTCACTTCACCAAAGCTTGTTATAGAAATGATAACTTGGGCTTTCCTAAAACTATTCTTGGTTTTTGTGGGAAGTTATACATATTTTATGGTATTTAAGCTATATTAATTTTAAAGCAAGGAAATTCTTCTCTCGCTGCTCATGTTGCCTCCTGATTAAACAAAGAATTAAAATTCTGATGGATCTCTTGAGTTTGTTAGAACCTTTTTGTTACACATAGGTTTGTTTAAAAAGATGAGGGCAAAGAGAGAGAAAAAAATCTCATAGAAGTTAAAGAGTTATTAAGGTAGATGTTTTTTTCATATTGTGATTATCATGTGCTCTATAATTGCAGTGAGGGCAGTTTTTTCAATACCGTTATGACATTTCCATCCAATTACTACCCAAACAACTCTGACAGTGAAGTTTACTTTAGAGATATGGCATCCTAATGGTTGGTTAATTAATGAAGTACCATCTGTTTGGTCTTTTTGATTTTGCTAATGGCATGCTTCCTAATACTAATGTTTTGGTTTTCACCTATTAAAAATACCGATGTTCGTTTTAAAACCTTTTTTTTTATATATAAAATAAACTTATTTTGGTTGCTGCATCAATTGTAGTTTATCCTAATGGCCGTGTTTGCATATCAATCCTCCATCCTCCTGGTGAGGACCCGAATGGCTATGAGCTTACAAGTGAACGTTGGACTGGTTCATATGGTATGTCATAAACACTTCAAACTAGTGCTCTCTTGCTTTCTATTTATAGAGTAGGTAAATATGAGATTGGAAGTCTTTGCTTTCCAATTTCTAGTTCAAGGAAGGTTGTGCTATGTTCATATTCTCAAGCAGTTGTTGAACTATAGATTAAATTGCAATGTTTTATATTATTTCTTTGTAATTGCAAAACACTACTAAATATGATTGTGAGCATCAATGAGTGTGTGAATCTACTAATGGCAGGTTGGATTGGATGCACTGAAGTATAAAAATAAAACTTGTGATGGTTCAATAAACTAATAAGTTAATAGTGGTTCAATGAACTAATATCTCTATTATAACTTACAAGAATTAAAGATTTTGAAGTAACTATTGTATTAAGTATTAGTAGATTGCATGTGTACATATTTTTTAGAGGGTTTTGAGGGACATTAGAATCCTTGTTATATTAATCAAGCATTATCATTTTCAATTATTGTTCATTTTTAATTAGTGTCTTCAAGATTTTATTCATTTCTTTTTTATGTTGGGAATTGTCTGTTTTTTCCCCTTTTTTCCCTTGCCATATTGAATATAAGCATGAAAAAATAGAGATCATGATACAAGGAAAAACTACAAGCTAGTATTATTGTGTATGTATCTCTTCCTTGCTTTTGATTAAATTTATGTGTTTATTTCTACAAAATTTGTGTGATATAGTTCTCGCCATATTAATTTAGGATGTTCAGGAAGAAGTTTGGTGTGCAAAAAGTTGCAAGGTATCACTTTTTGATGTTCATAAATCATATGGATCTAAAAATCAAATTTAGTTGTTAATGCCATTTGGGTATTAGTTTGGATTGAGTAACTTGAGTGTGTTAAATCAACATTTTACAACAAATGTAATTGATGTCTAGTTTTAGTATTGACCAACACCCGCTTCTATTGATAGACATTAACTTCATTTTGTTCATTATCTAATTGATGTCTTTTACAACAGATCATGAGATCTTGATGCACTGTATTAAGATTTACTAATATCTGTTGTATTCTCTAACTTGCTTGAGTTATTGTTGGGAATTCTTGTACCTTTGTTGTGCATACTTGTTGCTATCCAAAAATTGGAAAAATAATAGGACAGGTACTTGCATAATATGAAATGACACCTTGGTGAAAAAGGTGTAAAAAAAAGCTAATAGATATTGATCAATACATTTAGCCCCCTTTTCAAATTAGATGTCTCCTCTAGTATATTTATAATGTACAACACATTCTTTTTTAAAAAAATAAGATTTATAATAAAAAAATGATACTATTTATTTAGGTCACGTCTTTATTTTTAAAAAGCAAGAAGCCAAAAAAGTAGAAGATGTTATAAAAGTATATAGCGGTGAATGGCCATTGCCTAGCCGACTTGAATTTCGACACTTAAGTCGCCTCCAATTGCTTATATATATGGGCATATAATTCATTATTTTTACGATTAGAATTTAGTACTTGAGAAATATGAAAGTTTTAAATATTTTCTCTGTTGCGAATTCTCTTGCAACATTATTTTCTTTTTAGTTTTATAACATGTTATCAGCACAAGGTTTTGCAGATTTTGAAACTAGCGATTTTATACTTCAAGTTAGTTTTTCAATATATTATAAAAGTTTCCAAGATGAATATAAAAGGTTATATTGCTTATTATACTTGATAAAACTTTGCATTTATTCTCATGATTTTGTGAATATGCTTCTTAGATACACATATTTATTTTCATGATTTATATATATATAAAATGTCAAATCTTTCAAAATTGAAATTTGTTATTCTTGATATTTTTGAAAAAAAAAAATATTTATCTTAGATCCTTGATGAGATCTATTTGGATGCAAAAACAAATTGGGAGATACAATCAAAGAAGAAAATTATGCGTCCCTGCAAGACCTTGTTAAGGAAATGATTTTATTTCGTCACTATCTTCACAAAGAAATAAAAACTGAGTATCTCATGGTAAAAGATTTTCTTATTGGTTGCACCTGAGGTTGCAAGAATTCAAAAGTACTATTAGTGTACTCATTAAAATTAGTTCAATATTAAAATTATGTAGTGAGAAAATTACTGATGATATGTTAGAGAAGACATATATTATTTTTTATGCCTCGAATATGCTCTTGTAATAGCAGTATCGAGAGTAAAACTTTAAAAATTATTCTGAATTTGTATCTTGTCTTCTAGTAGTTGAGCAAAATAATGAATTTTTGTTAAGAAATTATCAGTTATGTCCTATTGATTCTACAACATATATTGAAGTGTATGGTACTAGATTTACACTATTCCCAAAAACAAATAGTGCATCATTCCAAAGAAACTGATGTCATGGACATGGTAAGATAAACTATAAATGTGGAGGTCCTAGAAGTGACAACACTAAAATACCTATAATATAAATACACTACATCACCAATGGTGGTACAACCAAACACTTGGTTGACTTATATTAAGTTTCTATATATTATAGTAAAACTTCTTAATATTTGGTAATGTTCTGTTGAAATAATGGAAGTTTTATATATTTTGTAGAAACATAGATCCTATTAATGAATTTTGTATCTCTGAATTTAATTATAAAGATGTATGTCTGGTTGACTGTGCTACAACTCATACAATTCTTAAGGATAAAAAATATTTTCAAAATCTAACACTAAATAAAACCTATGTTCATGCCATATTAGATTTATCGAATTTAATTGAGGGCATTGGAAGATCTTATATTATGTTATCTAATGACACCAACACTACAAGGAAAAGTAGTTTTTTTGGCAATTTTAGGTTTCCCGCAAATATATTTGCTGCAAAAAGTGATTAGTTACAACCATTTTACTTTTATCGCACATATTTCATTAATTCGTCACCCAGACTTTTTGCAATGATTTGTATTGCGGTAAATTCTTATGGTGATTTATTTTGCCTAAATTAACGTTTTTAAGAGTGACATTGGGCTTAGCGTTTTATATCTTCTTTTGTGGTGAATGTATTTCATCACAAAAAACCCTTGAAGGCACAAAGGAACTCTAGCCTTATTTCCCCCAACCTTTAATTAGTTTTCCCCAGAAAACCCTTTAATTGAATGTGGGAATTAGGAATCAACAAACACAAATCCCGAGAACAAAACACTCAAAAAACCCATCCCTCCATTCGATTGCGCACACCGACACCTTCCCACCCACTTGCTACATCTATAACCACCACAAACTTATTGCCTTCACCTGTTTGCTTCCTGCATTCATGAGTTGCTACATTTCCCAAATAATTGAGGTATTTGACGTACACTACGGTATTTTTATAAATATTTTTGGTTTAGCATAACAAATACTTTTGTAAGTGAGTTGGGTATATATAGAGCCACTAGAAACATTTAAAAAAATAAATACTGGCATCACATTTTAAAAAAATGGAGCGTTCTATAAAAAAAAATGTAGCGATTTTATAATCAACCAAAAAAATAACTAGGAACATTTTTATTTCTTGCAATGAAAAGTATTCGCCACAAGAAATCAAAAAATATGCAGAACTTCGTTTGGTGAAAGACAAATCATTGAAAATAAATCTTTGTTGCGGTGATTTTATTCGCCTCAAATGTGTTCCATTCCATCATCATGGTTTTAACGGCGAATCATATACACTTTGTAGCGACATGGTGACTCTAAAAAATTGATGCCACGGTGATTTAGTGTGCAAATTTGCTGTTTAATGCGGAGAATATTTTAAATGTTGTGGTGAATATATTCGCCGCAAATAAGGTTTTTATTTTGGCGATTAACTATGTTCGCTGCTTCAATTTAGAAGTGGCATTTTTATAATGGCGAATCATTTGGTGCCAAAATATCGCTGCTAATAATTATAAGTAGCAAATATATAGGCTATTTGCGGCAATTGTTTTCATTGTAAATCGCGTCTTTTCTTTTAGTACAAATTTTGTATTGATGATATTTTATTTTCTCACAATTTATAAGAAATTTATTGAGTTTTAAAAATATATGTCTTAATAATTATCATATTGAAACCACCAATGAAGGCAGTATAGAGCATCTCCTCATTACTAATATAATTTTAAGTTAAAAACATATATTATAAAAGCTGTCTGTTCTCTTTTCTGGATTGTATTATACAAAAATGATAACAATTTAACCATATATGGTAATGTACTAGAAGTGCATTGATTTCAAAATATTTATGACTTGGCATGATTGCCTTGGACATCCAGAATTAATAATGATGAGACGAATTATTGATAATTCATATAAGCATTCCCTAAAGAATTAAAAAATTATTTTACCCAATAAATATCTGTGCTCTACTTGTTCTTAAGGTAAATTGATTATCAAACCATTTCTTTCAAAGGTTGTTGTTGAATCATCATCATTTTTACAAAAGATTCATAGAGATATATATGGGTCTATTCATCCATCAAGTGGATTATTTAAATACTTTATAGTTTTAATTGATACCTTAAGTCAATGGTCACATATTTTTCTACTTTTCACTAAAAATATTGCATTTGTTACACTTCTTGCCTAAATAATTAAACTATAAGTATAATTTTCTGATTATCTAATCAAAACTATTCAATTGGATAATACAAGTGAATTTACATTTCAAACTTTTGATAACTATTGCATATTTTTAATGCAAATTTTGTTGGCTTGGATTAGTGTTGGAGTATTTAAATTCAAATAGGATAAGATTTTATCCTATCTCTAAAGTTGTAATTTTTGAATGAGTGTAATTTAAATTATGAGATTTATCCACAGTATCTTGAGTCCATTTAGGAGTCTAATGAGTCTGTTAAAGAGGCTGGAAAGTCAAATTTCGAGACCTGGAAGGATAAATCAGAAAGCAAATTTGAAATTCAAATTGCAACAAAAAGTCCGAAAGTCTATTAGCAGCCTATCAGCAAACGAATTTTGAGAAAGGACACTCTATCAGCAGACGCGTGCTAGTAACACTTTTTGGATTGCCTATTTAAATCAAATTAAACGGTAACCCTAAGAAGGATTTTCGGCCAGAGCTGATATTTGGAGATATCTGAGAGCTGTTTGAAAGGAAAATTAGTAGATAATTTTTCTTGTGATTTTTATACACTTGCGAGTGTGATCTTGCTCAAAACTTAAGAGAATTGTTAATTAGTGTATGTGATCAACCACTGGAAGTTCCAGTAGGAAAGACATAAATTGAAGATCACTAGAGGTTCTGACTGCTACCGTGGTAAGGATAAACAGATCATTTGTCCGGTCAAGTAAGGGAGTCAGTTGACAAAGGTTTAGTAATTAAATAACTTATTTGTAAATTGATTTTCAATCAATAAAATTGACTTTCTTAGGTTTGATTACCCCGTAGGGTTTTACTTTTAAAAAGTCCTTCAAAGGGTTTCCTTTAATAACCAATCAGGGTGTTATACTTGGTAATTTATTTATTGCATATTTCTGAATATTTACACAATTGACATCTAACAAATTTGATTGTGAAAATTTTTAGATATATTCGGCCATACATGGATAAAAAGGGAATTTCAATTGGCATCAGAGCAGGTTCACTCATCCGAGTGTGATTCGTTCTTCTGGTAGAGATGGCATCATTGCATGTTTCGCCGCAATTTGATGGTAAGAACTATGCGTATTGAAAAGTACGCATGAGGGCATTTATCAAATCATTGAATGAACGGGTATGACACACCGTTGAAACTGGGTGGAAAAGACCCAAGACGAGTGAAGACGCTTGGTCAAAAAATGAGTTGAATAATAGTGATTTCAATAGCAAGAGGTTGAATGCCATTTTCATGGCAGTTTCTTAAGAAGAGTTCAAAAAGGTCTCTATGTGTGAGATAGCAAAGGAGGCATGAGACATATTGGCAGTCACGCATGAAAGAACAAAGACTGCAAAGAACTCTAAATTACAGTTGCTTACCTCTAAATTTGAAGAAATTAAAATGCTTGATGATGAATGTTTTAATGATTTTTATGCTAAACTGAATGATCTTGTGAATTCCAAGTTTAATTTTTGTAAAAAGGTTGAAGACTCAAAAGTCGTGAAGAAAATCTTAATGTCTCTACCCAAGAGGTTTTGGCCCAAAGTCACGGCTATTGAGAAAAGCAAATACTTGGATACAATCAAAGTCGAAGAGCTAGTCGAATTCTTACAAACGTATGAATCATTTCTTCTCTAAACGAGAAAAGGTAAATCTATTATTTTGAAAATTGTGAAAGAAGAGCATGAGGATATTTGTGGTGATGTGAGTCTAAATGATGAAGATATAACTCTTATTAAAAAAATTGTTTAAGAAAAAGACTAATGAAAAACAAACGAGAGCAAAAGAATTTTCAACAGAGAAAAATAAATCCGAAAATTAGAATAAAGAAAAGGTTGAGAAAAAGGACACAGTAAAATATTATGAATGTTTAGGCTATAGTTATATTAGAATTGAGTGTCCTAACTTCAAGAGAAATAAAGAAAAATCATTAAATGTGTCTCTTAGGGATACTTCAGATTCTGAGAGTGAAAACTCATTCTTGAATAATGAAAAATCTTTTATGATTTTTTATACTATTGTGAATGATTTGTCTAAAACTTTACTAACAAAATCTAAAAGTATTTGTACTTCTAGTGATTTGGATATTATTCTAGCTGATGTCGACTAAGAACTTAATGTACAAGATGCTTATCATGAAATATTTGAAGAGTTAGTCAAATTGAAAAAACTCACTAAAAAGTTGTACAGAAATCTTACAACTTTAGAAAATAAGAAAAATAATTTGATTGAAACTCTAAAAGTTTCTGAGGTTGAGGTTTTGAGACTAAAAGATCAAGAGGTTGTACTAGAACAAGAGTTAAAAAAAATTTAAGAGTGCAAACAAATTTCAAAAACACAGAAATTAAATGGGATTTTGAGTTTTCAAAAATCTAGTATTGATAAGATGGATCTGGGATATGTGACTTCTAAAGAAAAAAAAAAACATATCATTGTCCATTACGTCTACTTCCAAGGGTATTGTGTTTGTGAATGGAAGTCAAGAGAAGAACCACAAAAAATCTGCTATGTCGAAAGTTGTTCACTCAAAAGACTTGCACAAAAATTCTCCATCGAGCATGATGAAGAAAGATAGGTATGAAGGTAAGTTTACTCCTACTTGTCATAATTGTGAAATTGTTAAGCATATAAGACCACATTGCCTTAATGTGTCTCAAGTACAGAAAATCAAAGCTGGAAAAAGTCCAAAAATAAGTGGAAAAAGCCTACAAAACCAAGTTCATGAGATGAGCCAACAAATTAATTTTGTAAGTCGTGAGTTTAGTGAATTGATAAGGTTATGCATTCAAAAGAATGGAAAGGACAAACCAAATCTCAAGGCACAATAAGTGGTCAAAAAGGATGCATGTCATATTAATTTATAGGACCATATGCATGTTCTTGATTTCTTGCATATAGTTAGTATAGGACATGCAATTTTGTTTTGTTTATGTTTATTATTTAAAAAAAAAAGGAAAATGCCTATTTTGTTTGGTTGGTTTATTTTTTTCTGGTTTCTAGTTTTTTTTATAATTAAAAAAAAGTGTTATTTGGCCCAACAATATAGAGTGCATGATTGATGTATATTGAAGTTATTGAGCATGTTGATACTCACTTAATAAATTATTGAATTCATGCATTTCTTCTTTGTTGTGCATCTCACTTTATGCATACTAGCCCTATACGTTATCATATTAAAAGTTTATTCTTAATGCACTGTGTGAAACTTGTGTGGATGCAATTTTGTTTTTTTTTTTTTTAAGGCTAAATAAGTATGTATTGAGATGCTTATCATAGATGGAGTCCAAACTTTAAATTGACTATTTCTAGTTGAACCTAGTACAACTATTAAAAATGTCTCTCATTGCTAAACACCACTCATTGATCTATATAGAAAAAGTCGGCATGAAATTTATTGTGACAAAAGACTCACACCCCACACGGATCTAACCTTGAAAGTTCTATAAAAAAGAAAAATCATTACTCCTATCATTACGGAAAAAGATGAGCAATAAAAATGAATCAAAAATGGACTATGCAAGTAGATTGTTTGGAGGAGACACTTATGCATCTAGGCCCTAGCATAAAATTTGCCTTAAGGTAAGTGACAAATTTTTGGGAGCATCTTTAAAAGAAAGCTCTTATTAAAAAATGATGATCAAGAGAAAAATACATTATAAAAAATAGAGAATAAATTCATTAACAAAAAGTTGCTATTTTTCATAAGTTACTCACTCACACGCTCACATAAATCTTGACTTTGATGATTTTATGAGGAGTGAAAATCCATTATAGGTATTGCAATTAAGACGATGTATGGTCTTAAATTTATTTGGTGAGTGGCACTATGATTGAACTAAGATGCATCTAAATATACTACTTACTCAATTGCCATTGTTTTTTTTTTTAAATTGTTCTTGGTTTTAATGAGATGTCTGAGTCAACTTGTTGGATTGAATGAGTTGGTTGATGAAGTTTAAGAATTTTGGTGGTGATTTGAGAACTTATTGAGGCACATTTTCCATGGTTATCAAACTCTTGCATTTCGGCTACTCACTCATGCACACCATGTGTCCGATACATTGCCTCACTGATTGTTTCTTCTATCTTTCACTCACATTTTTTATGGTTCTCTCATTTAGAATGCATGCATATATGTTTATGACAATTTTGAGATAATATTGTTGGATATCGAACCATATGGTTATTTTTTTGGCCTTTTTTTCTATTCAATGTATGCTTGACACTCGAGTCCTCCTATGAAACTAACTTATATTTATTTATTTTAAATTTTTGGTTGTGCGTGCTCAAATAAGAACTAAGGAAAAAGCTAAATCCTCTCTTACCCAATTCCTCAAGTGAGGCTACACTTTCAGTCTATACATGAAATTAATTTTGCTAAATTAATGACAAAAATTGAGAGAAAAGTGAGGAGTAAGAGAGGAGCTGCAACACAAGACTAAGGAGAAGAAACATTAATGAATGGGGAGAAAGCCTGAGCAGAATATGCAAGCTAAACTAGCTGCTGATCTTATTGTTTTGATGTATGAATATAGAAAAGTTTATATTTTGATACTTTTAACATTGTCTAACCATAGTATCATTATTTCTTGGAACAATACTTGATATGTTGATATATATGAATGATGAACACTATACTAGATTTGAAGTAAATACATTAAATGTGATGTAATATGATTTTTTATTTTAATTGATTATTTTTTATTTTATTCATGATCACAAGAAACATACATTTATCAAAAATATTTTGTCACCAATCAGCTAAAATGGGAGATTGTTAATGCAGATTTTATTGGTTTGGATTAGTGTTGAAGTATTTGAATTCAAATAGAATAAGATTCCATCTTATCTCTAAAGTTGTAATTTTTGAATGAGTGTAATTTAAATTATGAAATTTATCCATAGTATTTTAAGTCCATTTAGGAGTCTAGGGAGTCTGTTAAAGAGGCTGGAAAGTTGAATTTCGAAATCTAGAAGGATAAAATCATAAGGTAAATTCGAAATTCAAATTGCAGCAGAAAATCAGGAAATCTGTTAGCAACCTATCAGCAGATGGATTCTGAGGAAGAACACCATATCAGCAGATGCATTTCAGCAGCACTTTTTGGATTGTCTATTTAAATAATATTAAACAGCAACTCTAGGGAGGTTTTTCGGCCAAAGCCGATATTTGGAGATATTTGAAAGCTGTTTAAGAGGAAAATTAGTAGACAATTTTCTTTGTGATTTTTATACACTTGCGAATGTGATCTTGCTCAAAGTTTGAGAGGATCGTTGATTGGTGTACGTGATCAACTGCTGAAGGTTCTAGTAGGAAAGATATAGATTGAAGATCACTAGAGATTTTGGCTCCTACCGTAGTAGAGATAAACAAATCGTTTGTCCGATCAAGTATAGGAGTTAATTGACAAAGATTTTGTAATTGAATAACTTACTTGTAAACTAATTTTCAATAAATAAATTAATTTTACTAGGTTTTTGATGAGTGCACAAAAATGCACTCTAAATACTCTATTTAAATACTAAAAGAAATGAGAAAATAATGGATATAACTCATGTTATTAAAATTAATGGTCATTTATCTTGAGATAGATATAAGCATGATTTAATATATTGATGAGAATATAAAATGCCATATTTTACTCTCTTAATGTTTAATACTTTATTCTTATTTGATGCCTAAATATATTCATTATTCTTATATCTTGATTTAGGACACAAATAGAGGCATTAGTAGCAAATGAAGATAATTGCGAAATTTTAGACAGTTCTGACATCTTTTTGTAATATAGGCATAACTCTCTCATCCAATTTCCGATTGAACTAATTCAAGATGATATAGAACTGCAAGAGAAATATCTATAACTTTTATGTTTTATATTTGAAGAGATATCCACTCAATCTAAGACAAAATCAACTATCAAGTGGACGCACCTGTACTTGACGTTCCTGGATATTTTTCAGCCACTTGCATCAAATCCAAATGTCATCATAATATTTTCCAGCAAGCACTCCTACACCAACTTGGAAATTCAATCATCAATTCATATGCAAGATGAAGTGCACTCAAATTTCTTCAAGACAAATTATTTGACCACAAGATATTAAGTCATACAAGACAACTAATGGATAGAGAAGCAAAATTGAAACACTCAACCTACAAGAAAAATCCAGCTCATGCATGGTGGGAAAACAAATGATCAAAATGACAACTCACAAATCACTTGGATTCAAGAATGGCACATGGCAAAATAAGTTGAAATTATGATGATTTTGTCATGACAACTTGCATGAAGGATGCTTATAAATAGAAGGAAGGGGTGTGTGTTCTAAGACAATGCTTAGTGTGGGAGGATGCTTTGGAAGAGCCATTATTTTGAGAGTTTGAGAAAAGAAAAGAAAAACCAAAGAAAAGATAAGAAAATAATGGTTGGCTCTTCCATATTATCCCTTGGAGAATTTTTGTTGCATATTTTCAATATGTGTAACTAAATTCTCAAGGAGGGCTAGGGATGAACTTGTGTGTGTGATGATGTTTGTAATTTATTTTTGATTCATGTATTTGGTCTTTAAATATTAAAACTCTTTTGTTCTATTATTCTCAATTTATTTGTGATGTTTTTCGTCTTTAAATAAATATAGAATCTATTTCGTTTATGGATTAAGTCATGCTTTTTCTATTGAGTGAATTAGTTCTATAATTATGTTTGGAGCAATTGATTATCTATATTGATTTAATTCTCTGCTGCAATATCGCCTCTTGGGTATATTGTCGTCGTTTATAACTATTTATGAGAGTTAAGTGCGAAGAATGATTTTTCAAAGAGTTATCTTTGATTTAAATTTTGGTTATTAATGTTATATATTCCGATTAAGAATTTGGATATAGAATTCTTTATTGAGTTATCAATGAATTAAGAATAAATTTGAATACCACAAATACACAAGGAATTCCCTACGCTCTACTTTTCGTCTCATTTTTATACTTTTCAAATTACTCATTTAGTTTTAATTTACATCACACTCTAAAATTTACTTATCACACTCATTTAATCTTTTTGTTAATTTCGTTACTGTTCTTCAATTTCTCAATCCATCTCCCTGTGGAATCGACACCCCAAAACTATACTGCAAACGATCGCGTTATTCTTTGGGTGTAATCAGTTTTGTTGCCCCGTAGGGTTTTACTTTGGAAGAATTCTTCAAAGGGTTTTCCTTCGTAACCAATCGGTGTGTTATGCTTGATAATTTATTTATTGCATATTTTCGAATATTCACACAATTGACATCTAACAAATTTGAATGTAAAAATTGTTAGCTATATTCAGTTATACAAGAGTAAAAGGGGAATTTCACATGTCAATAAGAATAGATGTTGATAGGAATAGATGTTAGACATCATGTTACCCATATATACACTCAAAAGGGTTTAGTTGAATTATTGATCAAAAAGTTTCAGCTAATTGTTAAATATTTGCTTATGAAATCAAAACTATCTATTTTTGTCTTTCAACTTAAATTTTGACAATTAAGCCGAATTTACTTTCAACACTTAAGCCACCTCCAACTGTTTATATGTGTGGGCATATAACTCCTTACTTATACGTGGATCGAAACTTAAGTACTTAAGAAATATAAAAGTTTTAAATATTTAATTTCTTGTAAATTTTCTTATAATATTATTTTCCTTTTAATTTTATAAAAGAAAACATATAAGTGAAGTGGTTGTACAACTAAGCGTTCTCCAATCTTAGCTTAAGTGAAGCAATTTTATAACAGAAAACATGCATGTTTTGTCATTTAGTCGGTCCAAGGAAAAATAAACTTAATTTATGGTAATTTTCTATCATAGGCTAATGGAGATGGTGTATCAGTGTGTGAACAAAATTAACAACAGATCTAGGTCTCATTTAGATTCGACTCATCTCAAGTTTATTATTATATTTTTTTAAATTTTTATACAAAATACAAATTTTAATATAGCATTTTCAAATCCCAATACATTTTTTTATTTCAATTTAATTTTTTCAAATCTTATAATAATAATAATAATAATAATTTATTCAACTTTCAAAATGTATATCAATTCATCTCATCTCATTTCAACTATACAATTAAACGGGAACTTAGAATTTTAGAAATCAACATACCACTTTGGCTGGGTGTTTGAGAGTTGAGGGGACAATCACAAATATTTCAAAAATATTTGAGTGCAAAATTATAATTTTACACTATAGAATATTATTTTATATATTAAGACTTTGGGGGGACCCGTTATATATATAATATTGCACAATTCCACCTCCGTCGACTTTGAGAATTCATGTGTTATCCCAGTAATTGAGTAGTACTGATTATCCCTCTCATAAAACCTTAATATATAATTTCTTTTAAAATTTTCTTCACTACACGAATATAAATTAAACGATCAGATTTATCTCTTATAGACAATTTAAGTTGTTAAAATAACAGGTGATTTGATTAATAAAGTATGAGTATATATAGAAGGTTTGAATGAATTCATTCAAACCTCATCACTCTCGTCTAAAGCCCGTTCTACAATAGGAACGTCATACACATTCCTATTTTCGTATGTTTGTACCACATACCAATTACCTTTCATTCTCAAATCTCAAATGTAAAAACACTGGGAAGCCTGACATGCCAACACGAATGGCTCTTCTTTATACCAAGTCCTGTCTATGTCGGCACTAGTCATGTGGTCGTCTACTCGAACTCCCCGTTTCTTATCACTAGTATCAAACCAAATACAACTGAATAAGTACACTCGACGACCTCCCATATAACGTAACTTCACAATCTCTTGTATTACACCATAAAAGTCTGAATAATTTGTATCTTGGTCACCAATTACCAACACCCCTGAATTTTATGATCGCCGGCGAAGCTCACGTTGCTTCGTATGGAACCGTTTACCATTAATAATGCATGCAGCATATGATGCAACCCAGCGATCAGGACCACAAGCTAACGCATATAAATCAGCCGCCACACTATGTTGGTTGCTGGCACGTTGGTCCTGAACCTATAAAATCATCCACTCATATGAGTGAAATTAAAGTCAGATTTATTCTAAGTAGAAAGCACAAAGTAGAGCTATCTTATACGTCTCTTGAACCAAGTTGGAAACTCAGACATGTGCATCTGATCGATAGCATTGGGGTTTGACACCTTGCATTTCTCGTAGTGCTCCCTAAATTTTGAATAACACAAATGGAGAGTCAGCAAATAATAGTTAATTACGTAAAGTATTATGGATAGTTGTAGCTAATTACGAGGAATCCATAAGGAAGTCGTGGTTACTTACTCTAGATAGGGTCCAATCTCAACACAGTTGTTAAGCACGTACCATATGGCTGAAGTATGACGTCTATCTTCGAATTGCACATTACTAGCCTTGCCCAAGGGACGAAGTTTTTGAGTGAAAATTTTGAATCCATCAATGTTATCCTCTACAGACACACCGTCGATGTTACAGTCCGGTCGATTAAACTTTGTTTCAACCTCTTGGAGATAAATCGAGCAAAATGTCAAACACTCTCTGTGAATGTAGGCTTCTGCTATTGAACCTTCTGGACAGGTTTTATTTTTAACATACCGCTTGAACTTACCCAAGTACCTCTCGAATGGATACATCCACCTATATTGAATTGGACCTCCGAATATAGTCTCACGAGGTAAATGGATAGCTAGGTGCACCATAACATCAAAAAATGATGGAGGAAATATCATCTCCAATTTGCACAGGATGATGATGATATCTGCTTGAAGTTGGTAAAGGCGATTCACATCTAGCGTTCAGGCGCACAACTCCTTGAAGAAACTGCTAAGTTCAGTCAGAGCTAATGCAATATCACTCCGTAAGAGCCCCCCTACAGCAATAAGCATTAGTCTTTGCATAAAAACATGACAGTCATGACTTTTGAACCTAGAGACTTTGCAATCCCGTATAGATACACAGTGCGTGATATTGGAGGCGAACCTGTCTGGGAATTTCACTTCAGCAAGCCACTCACAAAATTTATTCCTTTCACCTCCATGAAATGTGTACAAGGCAGGCGGCATTGTAACACATTCACTTACACGCTTTAGGTGTAATTCTTTTCTAAAGCCCAAAAGCTCCAAGTCACGACGGGAATTTATACCATCCTTTGGTTTGCCAGGAATGTTCATTAAAATACCTAATATGCTATCAAAAATATTCTTCTCCACATGTCGAAGTTGCAATGTTGACCAATAAGGTAAGTTGAAGAATATGCTTTTCTTTGTCCAGTTCAACTCTCCTGCAGTGCGTTTTCTCTTCCTATCAGACTTACCAAATCGAATATCCCCAAGTATTTGTAGTTGAGTTAAAAGTTCAGTTCCCTCGACCAAGGATGGTGGCATGCGATGATCCTCTCTACCGTTGAACAATCCCTTTTTGGATCGCCAAATGTGATCTGTCGGTAAGAAACGTCGATGTCCCATATAACACTGTTTTCTGCCAAACTTTAACCAAGCGGAATCGGTGCTGGCATTGCATGAGGGACAAGCCAATTTCCCTTTTGTTGACCAGCCAGATAGATTCCCATAGGCAGGAAAGTCATTGATTGTCCACAATAAGGCGGCATGCATGTTGAACATTTCCTTGGTGGAAGCATCATAAGTGGGTACTCCATGTTCCCACAATTCAAGCAACTCATCAATCAACGGCTGCAAATAAACATCAATATCATTTCCTGGTGATTTAGGACCAGAGACAATGAGGGATGTCATGAAGAATTGGTCTTTCATGCATAACCATGGTGGCAAGTTGTACGGGACTAGAATTACTAACCATATACTATATGGTTTAGCGAGATTATTGAAGGGATTGAAGCCATCACTTGCCAAACCAAGCCTAACATTGCTGGCATCTCGTGCAAACCAACCATGAGCTTTATCAAATGTCTTCCAGGACTCTAAGTCACGAGGATGTCTCATTAGATAACTGTCCCTGAAATCCTGTTGCTCCTTATGCCATCTCATATCATCTGATATCTTGTCTGATTCAAATAGACGTTGTAGTCTTGGTTTCAAAGGAAAATGTCGAAGCACTTTCTGTGGGACCAATCGTGACCCATGTGCATTTGGCATCCACCGCGAAGCATTGCATACGGGACACTCAATAAGTTTGGCCTTGTCTTTCCAGAATAAGATGCAATCATTGGGGCATGCATGAATTTTCTGGTAGTTGAAACCCAAACCGCGCTCCAATAATTGTGCCTCCTGGTATGATTGTGGCAATGTTGTATTAGGAAAGGCAGAACGTAGAAGGCTTAAGAGCATATCGAAAGACTTGATTGACCATCTACCAAGTGTCTTGGTGTGTAACAACTTCACAACAAATGATAATTTTGAAAATTTTGTGCATTCGGCGAACAAAGGACAGCACGCATCCTCTAGTAGTTGGTCAAAAGTTGAGTTTGGAGAAGGTTGTGGCATTGATGGCTCTGTGGGTGAAGTCGTGTTGTCTTCAGGAGCAGCTCCGTATGTACCTGCCCGTATGTCATCTAGCATATCTTCCATGTCATCAATGAACCCATCTTCAACTCCAATATCTCCAGTATCATCACGATTTGGACCGTTGTCAATGAAAGGTAGTGTTTCCTCTTCTCCATGAAATATACATTGGGTGTAGTTCGGATTTATTCCCTTTATGTACAGATGGGATTCCACCTCAAATATTGACAAGTGAAAATTATTTAAGCATCTACGACAGGGACATTGAATGCGATCACTTCCTAAGGAATGATTTCGTGCCATGGTGAGAAAATTTCTAACACCTTCAGCATATACAGGTGACCCAAGTCTATCAGGAATGTTCATCCAGCTTTTATCCATCTAAAAAGAAAAATGCAAAGAGAAGATGTATATATATAAAGAATTTTAATTATAAAAATATTATATATATCTGACAATGCATGGGATGCAGATCGTATGAAAAAAATTTTAATTAGTGAAATCCTGGCATAGGAATCATTTTTCTAGATTAACATTAGAAAAATGTTAGGTCATCTGATTATATCTCTCCAATAAATCTTCTATTACAAAAAATATATGTATTTTTAATTTTTTACTTAATAATTAAGGAAGTATTTTTTAATAATATTATAAATCCTTTTCTTTTTAAAAAAAAATATTTAAACTTATAAAAAAATTAAACCGTATAGGATGTCCTCCCTGGGGTGAAGCACCGCTATGAGTAGTGCAACTTTATCCAAGACTCATCTCCCGACATGTCTTGATACAGCGCAATTTTTTTTCAATTTTTTCTATATTTTTTTACGTATTTTTAAATATATATTTTTGAAAAAAAATCTCAACATTATTAAAAACACTTCTTTATTCACTAAGTAATTTTTTTTTTATATATATATTAAAAAATTTAGTCTAAAGATGTTATAAGATGATATGGCATTTCTCTAACATTATCAACAACTTTAGTAATTCATGCAAACCTTATATGCAAGATGAACGTCGGGAATGTTGCATCATTTACTGAACCTTCAGCCACTAACATGTGCAGAGGTTCACCCAATAACAATGCAAGTAATTTTCCTGAAATTTACGAGAGCCCTCTTCACAATAGGCAAAAGGGCCCTGCTTTTTAATTAGGTTCAATCTGTGCATATTATGAATATTAACAAAAAACTAAATTTACATCTATAATCCACAGATGACTAGATATTCTGCAGATTCAACTCATCAAATATACATAGGGCAAATACTTCAAAAGCAAACAGAAAACATGATTCTGCTATGTTGAGAACCCACAGAGTTGGTATATGCATATGTAAGGATCCAGTACATCTCCTTATACAGAGATACACGGTTGAGACTTAGCAGTGAGAAGAGTAGATGTTTAAATTAGTTTGACTACAACGGGAGTGACTGTTTTATGCAACATCACTGGGTAATTGTTTGGGTGAAGTTGAAAGTTTCCAACCCAATTCATGGAATTCCAAAAACTCCTGTCATTGAAATTGACTATCACCATTGAATGTAACAGACAATGCTTACATTCAATAGGGATTGGACATGTTTCGAACCACAAACAAACAAATAGCTATGCACAGTGGCTGATCCCTAGCAAACCTCTTTTGTAGATAGAAAATGCCGATTGACAGTGAATAGAGCTTTGTCTTCTTTTGTCTTCTTATTTTTTAATTTTTCTATTACCGTTGCTGATAGCCAAACATGCATAAACAACTTGCGAAGATAATACAGTGGGTATAAATTGAATACAGAGGGAATATAGGAAGACTTAAAAATTAGCAACACTAAATTACGCTCATCATGCAAAACATCCAACAGATGACAAAAAAACACACAAATCACAAATTCACTACAAACAAAGCAGTATTTATGACAAAACGAATAGAGCAACTCAAAAAAATCTTACCACAATCGGCAACAATACAGTGGGCGAATGGTGATGGAGGAGGCGAAACCCAAAACCAGCCAAGGTATTACCTAATTCGCTAGCCCTAACTGCGAAATACACTCGAGTAATTAATGTGAGAACGAGAAGAATCTACACAAATCGTAGCTAATCATACTCGAGTTATTAATGTCAGGTGTTACCTGTCAAGAGTCAATGGATTGCCTAAATCATCCCTTCCGAGCATGGGCAGAAAATAGGTGGAGCCCGGCGATGAGGTGGTGGCAGTCTTCAGTCAAGCACGTCGCTGGTGAGATCGTGGGCTTTGGCAATCTCAGCGGGGGATGGGTTTTTCGGTGTTTTTCGTGGGGAGAGTGGGGGGAAAATCGAAAGAGTGGGGGGGGGGGCGAAGAAGAGGGCGAAATATTCGGGCTTATAAAATAATCTATTTGCAGCGATCTAAATATCGCTGCAGAGGTTTTAAACTTTTGCGCCGAACATTTTCGCCGTGACATTCATAAAAAGTACATACAATTACGCTTTCGTCCAATATATGTGACTTAAAGCGGCGAACTAGAAATCGCCACAAAAAAGAAGCATACACAGCGAATTTTTAATCGCCAGGAAATGTAATATTTCTTGTAGTGGAACAATTTGAATTAGTATTAATGAAAATAGATTCTATTTATATATAGCTGCTGCAGCTCTCTAAATGGTCACTTAAATCGGCATGAACAGTATATACCTTATAAAGTGCTTATATATATGGCGCATGGCTTGATTTGATTCAGAAAATATTGTTTAAATTTATATTTTAATATTAAATTTTATTATTTAAATAATGTGGATGACGTGCTGATCCACGTATATAGACCAATTTGATAATATATAGATAACTCTTGAATATTAAATACTGATCTTTACTACCTATTTGCGTTGATTGTTTCATGTCTTGAGCATACTTTTAAGATTAAGGAATCTAATTCACATGTGAGATCAGAGAATATGAGAATATAAACTATATAATTATTATCTTTTATCTTTTCACCATTTTAAAATTTTGGCACAACGGCCATTTATTCGTGAATAATTTTATCTGAAGGTCTTTATACTATAAACTATCTGCACGCTAGCTATAATTTAATTTGGAAGATAACTTATAAATTTTGAATATTACAATAATCAAATTATGCCATTTTGATAGTGCAATATGGTGTAAAAGCCTTCAAATATATGTCAGTACTATTACTCTTCATTTAAATTACCAACTTTTTTGGTTTTTATTTTTTTTAAGGACTGACTAGTACTTTTATTATATATATTTTTTATTAACATGATTTAAATTAACATAAGATAAAGAAAAGAAGAAAACTTAAATGCCTTTTTTAAGTGGATCATATGAAAGAAGAAAAGGTAAATAACAGTTACAAAGAAGAGCTGTATTAATAATATTATTTATTCCCACGGCCGGTGCACTCAAATATTATTTGAAAACTAATTAAAGGCACACAAAGGAAAAGCATTGGAAATCACAGATTTTCTTTTTCTTTTTTTAGGGCCCATGACCTTATAAGACAAGAAAAATACAAGCTGCTACGTGCTGGCTTGTACTAACATTCCAACACTACCATAATATAATTAATTAAACACCACAATAAGTGGTCAAAGCAGACTCGGCTCTCTGACCAGCTTCAGTGTAGTAGAAGACGAGGAACTCAAGAAGATCAAAGGGCTTAAAGAGCAATGGATGATCCTCATCAACTAACTCCTCTGGGGCTTTTATAATGTATCCTTCTTTGGGTACTGAAAACAACCCCGCCGAGTACCTTGCCTTCTCTCCCGTCATCATCACTCTATGATATGGAGAATGCAGCCTACCATTTACCCATGCCTGCATGCATGCATCTCTTAATTTATGGGACACGAACGCTAACGTGTATATATATATAATTATTACTGGAAAGAAATTAAAAGTCCATAACAATTACCAGTAGAGAATCTCCAATCAAGACAATGAAAGAGTCTGGCCGGGTGAGTTTGACGTTGATCCATTCGCCACTTTTAATCTTGACATCTAATCCATCAACTTCGTTTTGATACAATATGGTCACAGTGTTTTTATCTGTGTGTGCTTTTAGTCCAATCGTCTTATTGGTCTCGGTCGTTTGAGACACTGTATATTTATTTAACCGCAGAGCGTAATAGGTCGACTCCATGTGTTCATCCAAATATTTTTCCAGACCTAAGCTCTCCAAAATCATCCTCCTCACTATTCGATCCAATTCTGATAGTTGCTTCGAGAATGACTGTATGGTATTGCTGCATGCCCAAAATTCAGATTTAAAATAAAAATGGAGGAAAGATAAATAATTATTTGTGGTAGAATATCCCTTTAGAGAAAACAATGTTTCATTAATTTTCCTGAGTTACCAGAGATCAGAATAACAGTACTACTGTAGCATGTATCACGCATGCATATAATTCAAAATTTTTTGTGAACTAGATAGTTCTCTGCCGTTTAGTAAACAAAACAAAGTTGCGTACAAGCTTCCATTTGTGCAAACTTGGGGTAAGACGAGCCTTCTAAAAAAACCACCTTTTCCTTATGCTTGTACAAACCACTATTGATCGCTAAAATTCAATTCTGTATTTATATATATATATATCACTAAAATAAGGAATATGGATAGAAAGAAATACCAAAACGTAGGTTTTTCTTGATCAGGCCACAAGATGTTAGCGACGCTCTCAACTTTCTCAGAGATGTTTGCATCATCAATGCCCATGCTCTCAAACAGTGGCATCATAGGGAATTGCCCACTATACCCACTATACGGGCGCTTCTTAGAAGCGTTACGCTGCTTTGTTTGTAAAGGGAGGTCCAAAAGCTCGTCCGTTGCACCCAACACCGCCTTTCGAAGCTCTAATGGAACTTTATGGAAGAAAGCCTCGAAGCAACCGTACTCTTCGAGTGCTTGTCGGACTTGGACTTTCAACGAATCCCACTCGGGACTGCCTGGTTTTAGATCATCAGGGTTCGAGAAATCTATGGCAGGAAGTTTGAGAGCGGACTCCGACGCCATTTTCTTTGACTTTGCTTCGTACTTCTTTAGTGAAATTTGGAAGAATATATATGCTATATGTATTTATTCTTGTGGTTTGTTTGAGCTTTTGGGGTACTAGTGCTTTGGCAAGTAGATACTCAGCCTCAAGTAATATTGAGAAAGTAGTATTTAGAGAAGTATATATTACTAATTAGCCTCAAGTAGTATTAAGATTTACTTATTTTTTTAAGTTATATAATATATATATATATATATATATATCTGGAGAAAGATACTTAACCTCAAGTAGTTTTGAGAAAAGTAGTATTGAGAGAATTACTAGATACTTAGCCTCAAGTTGTATTGAGAGAAGTAGATAGTATCGAGAAAATTAGTAGATACTTAGCCTCAAGTAGTATTGAGATTTAATTATTTTTTTAAGTTATATATATATATAATATCTGGAGGTAGATACTTAGCCCTAAGTAGTATTGAGAAAGTAGTATTGAGAGAAGTAGATAGTATTATTGAGAGAATTAGTAGATACTTAGCCTCAAATAGTATTGAGATTTAATTATTTTTTTAAGTTATATTATATATATCACATATCTGGAGGCGTAGATACGTAGCCTTAAGTAGTATTGAGATTTAATTATTTTTTTAAGTTATGTGTGTCTATATATATATGTCTAAGTACGGGGCCGGACGTCAATTTTATAATCAGTTTGCTTAAATTTTGTAGAAAATCTCAAGGCGAAAAGAGTCTTCCAGGCCACACAACAAGAAAACGCAGCAATTGGGACTACATTCAATTCCGGCGACAGAATGTTTAAGGCAAAAAGCTGCTTTTGCCAATTCCCATTTTTCCTTTTTGTCAACTAATAAAGTCGTCGAAATAAACAATCTAATTATCACACCTAATTTCCCCATATTTTTCTACCATCCCCCGACATTTTCTCTCCCTCTCCCGCACCCTCTCTCTCTCTCTCTCTCTGTGCTTCACACAGTGGTTTCCCATTGCCAGTGCTGCCGTAATCTCGCCATCTTCTCGCTGCTACTTGGACCACTAGTTGGTTTTCTATTGCAATTTCGTCGAAGCCCCTTTGTCAGAATCCCTTACCCTGTTTCTTGAAGATTACTCTTGTAATTCCTTTCTTGTTCGTTATTTTTTTTTTCTCAAGAACCAAATGCAGAGGTAATGGCTATTTTATTTGTTGGATTAATGTTTATCGGCATTAATATTTTTTTAAAGAAAAGAATCATGATTGATTATGGCCAATTTCTTCATAGATCAAGTCTTAATTTGTTTGTCAGTAGTAGAAAGCCATTAATTTTGTGATCATTTTGATCATTGCAATTTAACCTTTCAAATGACGCTTTCTAATACTTATGCTTCTCGGGAGATTTCTATTCTTCTATCTTCTAGTCTCTGTTACTTTCCCTTGTATGCAAATGAAGTCTCTAGCTCTTGACTTACAAATTAGGAGCAGAAAAGAATCATGACTGATTCCTACCTCATGTGTTGTGTTGCTGCTCCTATATACATCAAATTAATACTAATTGGGAGATATGCAGTCGTTTTAAAGCATACATTTTCATCAGAAAGATAAATATATATATATATATATATAGTCCACTAGGATGATCTTATATAGTCCACTGAGCAACAAGAATATTTTCCCTATAACACTCCTAGTCATGACTTGCCAAGCAACAAATCTTTCCAAATCCCCTTAAATTAAAATTATACATATGCCTATTCTTCAAAACCACCTTGCTAAACCTTCTACCATAACCAAATCTTAGCACCTCCAGATTTAGAAGACTCTTCAATTTTAGAATCCATTGCAATCATCATTTGAATTAAGGCTTTGAATATAGATAGAAATTCATCTAATAGTCACGATTATAATTACTTAATGCTCCAACAAATTGTATAGGAAAGTTTTTCCTATCCAAGGTGGAAAACCCACAATATGGGAAACTAGATTTGATTAAACTTTAGGGTCTTAAATTCCATCTATCACCCAAGAAAAATGAAGAAGAAAAAAATTCAAAAAGCAGAGAGTAAAGAATAAAGAATAGCACAAAGGGAAATTCAAAGAATACAAAATTTAAATCTTTGAAGGGATACCAGTAAGACAAGTGCTCCATTCCAAACATTAAGTTGATTGGCAACCAGGTCTGGAGTAATATCCACATTTAAACCAGCTCAAACAACCTAAGATGGAGAAATAATGAGATAGGAATTATACGAAGTTATGTAGCTTTTAGAGCATTTCTGGTGGAACAAAATCTAAAAGTTTCACTATTTGCCATGTCAATTGTGATAATTTCTTCAGGCATGCTTAACAAATAAAACTATTCGTTAAATCTCGACATCATTCATTACCCATTCATTGTTATATATTGCAAATTAGCAGTATCTGTCTCCATACATATTGGTTTAGTACTCAAATTAACATTTCTTCATTAATGCTTTTTTGTTGTCACAGTAAATAATATATATACCTCTGTCGATACTCTAATATTGGTTTAGTCCCCACATATTAGTTTTTAGTTTCTTTTTATTTATGTCTATATTATTAACTCATTTGTTTTACTTTCTCAAAATGTATTCATGGATTTTAATTTGTGTTGCAGTTATCATTATTAGCATTTAACTTGGGAGATCTGACATCATTTCAAAGGTATTCCTCTAAATATAACCATATGTTTGATAGTGATGTTTATTAAGGGTTCATACTAGCGTCTTTTCTTTGCCGAATCATTTATTTAGCTGCTCTGATGTCCACCTTCATCGCCTATATATTTTTTATGCTTAGCAGTATGGATTAGGAATTATGATCCAAACCAAACTTCGCTTTTGTATGAATTCAAGACTGTGGTATAATAATTCTCAAATTTACGTAATTCTAAGAATTAATCAATTTTAAATTTTGAGATAAGTATCACCATTTTGATTTATTATGTTGAAGTACATTTTGCATGTGTTTTATGAAATCATTGCATTAGTGTTCGTTTTAAATGGGCCAAATCAAAGAAAACTGAGTATTGGTTGATTCATTCACGAGACTATAATAATTCATGACCCTAGAAATGATATTTTATTGTATACCACATTTGATTATTAGATATTCTTAGATTCCCATCACAGGCATGTGCAGTGAGTGTGGTACCAAATCATTTTTTCAATATATTACTTAGAACATAAATTTGATACTAGTATCTGATAAATTTAGATGATTCAGAAATTGTTTGACTAGGTTCTAAATTCTATCTTCGAAGACTACGAATTAGTCCAAGATGCATGCCGATAGCTATTTTGGATTTTTCAGCAAAATTGTAAGGTGAAAATTAATGCTTACCATTGACTTGGTGGACTCTGCTGACTCAAGAAAAGCATCTCAATATGAGTTGGAAAAATTATGTTGAAGTACATTTTACTATGTATGTTTTATGGACTTCTTGTAATTTCTTACATTTTTATTATCTTCTTTCCTTTCCTAGTGTTAGTATTCTTTATATGTTTCTCTCTTTTCTGATATTTGAAATCTTAGTTGATAGATTTTTTTGTATAATGCAGGACGCATACAACAATATTGGTGGCTATCCTTTTGTAACTGCAAATGCAATAGAGCATTCATGAGGACAACTTGATGATAGCTAGACGACATTGATTAGAAAAATTTAACTTGTAAATTTATATTCAATTGTGTTATGTTTGATAGTATTGTGTAAATTTGAAGAATATAAAGTGTGAATTTCAAATATATAGTTGAGGATATCTAACTGATGTTATGACATGTATGTTGGCAAGTAAATATAAATTTCTCCAAATCTAATATTTTTTAATTTATTACCAAGCAAGTAACTATCATAAAGAGAGAAATAGCAGGGGGGGAAAAAACCACGTACCACGAACTTGAAAAAACAAATTCAAGCATTTTCGGCAAAATCTAATATCGCTCCGTATCATTATTTTAAAAAGCATTTTTATGACCACATTTTGCTTATTTGCGGCGACCAAATTTCGCCGCAAAAAAAGTATTTCTGTCAATTTTAACTCTAGCCGAAAAAATCTTTTCTTGGCTCCTTACTACGACTACTCTGGAGCGATACGTTTTAGCCGCAATGAAGCACTTGCGGCGATTTCTTGAGGTATTTTTGACGACTTTAATCGCTGGAAAAGAGGTTATTTTTTGTAGTGCCAAATAATGCACTTCTAGGCCACCCATATATATATATATATATATATATATATACATAGATAATATATATATATAACTATTACTGGGAATAAATTAAAGGTCCATAACAATAACCAGTAGAGAGAATCTCCAATCATGACAATGAACGAGTCTGGGGTGGGTTTGACGTTGATCCACTCGCCACTTTTAGTGATGATCTTTACCTCTAATCCATCAACTTCGTTTTGATACAATATGGTCACAATGTTTTTCATGTCTGTGTGCTGTTAGTCCAAGCTTTACCCGCAGAAGGTAATTGGTCGACCCAGCCCATGTGTTCATCCAAGTATTTTTCCACAGTACCTAAGCTCTCCAAAAACATCCTCCTCACTATTCGATCCAATTTGATAGTTGCTGTAACACCCACAACCTTGAGGAGCCAGATTTTCATCCGGCATAGTTTTAATGTGTGATCTTTATTACTATTATTTTTTTTTAATTTTTGTTTATTTCCAGAGGTTCCTCTGATTATATATTCCATTTTTTTTTATTTCCTTCCTTTTCCGTTGATGTTAGTCTCACATTTTCCTTCTATACTCGGATTATTGCCATTTTTCCGTTTGTCCATTTTTAACTCACTGTGGCCGCATCCCATAGAATCAGGCATCACGGTAGCGATCCCAGCCTCTTCCGCGATCACGGCCCTCACTTTCACATCACCATGCACGTATCTTCTTCCACTATTTTTGGCAACCGATCAATATCTTTGTAGATAGGTATCTTTGGTGCATCAATTTCCTTTTCCAGCAAAGTCTGCCCCCAGCGTGTCCTTTTCTTCCGTTTGCACGCTTTCGTTTAGGGCTCTCAGTGTCACCTTATATATATATATATATATATAGTTGCAGTTACCCCTCATGCATAGGAAAAACCTTCTGCAGCCGCTAACCTCACACGGGAACAACTCCAATGCGCTATCTTCATCACGGAAACACAACCTTGCGTAGCCACCATTAACATCCTCCCCGCACTGCTCAGTGCAACCCATAACAGCCCCTCTTCACGCACAAAAAAAAAACCCCCGTCGTGCATTCTAGGCACTACCCCAGCCGTGCCCCACTCTTAACCTCGCCGATCATCCCCTGTATTTGTTCCCCGAAAACAGAGCACTCTCCATTATTTTCGCCAACCACTGCAATTACACCCGTGACCACCACCGAAACTCGTATATGTACCCCTGTTTTAAACAACCCGAAACAGAGCAATCCAAGCCACCGCTCCTTTTTCGTAAGTTCATGTCGTACCCACAACCTCCTCTGTAATACCTTTTCGGTTGGTGAGTCTCTGTCCCTCGAGTTTTCGCTTTAATCAATCCCTTTTGTTTTCAGTTGACCTCAAAATTTTATGGTAGTCGTTCTAAGCTACTAAAATAACCTGCATATGTCTTATTAAATCTAGTTTTGTTCTACGAAAATCTTATTTCTATAATTCGGATTTATTTAGTTTTGAGCGTTTGTAAAATTGTTTTGAAACTAAATGTTTTGGATTGGGTTCGAGTTCTATTTTAATTTTTGATTTCGAATTTTATATTATTTTGGATACATCTTTAAAATTATTTGAGCCTTGAAATATTTTTTTAAGTGAAGATCGAGGTATTAAAGAAATTTATTATATTTTGAGGTTTGAGAGGAATTTTAGCGAATTCTAGTATTTTGAGGAGAATTGTTATTCGGGATATCGAGGATGTTTAGATGTTAAGGAAAAATAGTGGATTTTTATTTCTCAGGGTCTATTTTGGAAGTTTACGGAATTTATGTGATTATTTTTTTTAGGTGACAATTAATTCAACTTTTTGAGGATAATTCAGAAAGCTACGAAGTTCAGGTAAGCGGGGTTCCTATGCTAGACTTTACATTAAAAATATGAACTGAGATTTATTTTGGAAAATATGCATGTTTTAGTTACGGAAAGAAATTTTGAAACTACCTCAGTTTTGTTTCGCATATGCATAAGAAAACGTATAAGAATAAAATATTTTCTGGCATAAACTGGTGTAGACATGAGCTATTTTGTTGCATTCTATTTTTCGAACTGAAAAAAAAAAAAAGAGCGAATATGAAAATCTCTGTATAAATGATATTTATGATCTGATTCTGTTCTTATTTTGGAAAAATTCTGTACTCGGATATGATATGATATGATTTCTGAAACCTCTGGCATGACATTCTGGTTCTGTTTCGCTTGGTTTAGTCTTGGGTTGGTACCAACTATTCTGTTTCTGGTGCACCCACTTTGGTTACAAAGTGGTTTTCTGCGTGGTCTTTCCTGTGTGCACACTCGGGACTCCGAGAATAATAAGGGAAAGATTCACATTCTGTTTCTGCTCGGTTGGCCGCCGAGGTTTGCACAACCCTACCACGGGGGTTAAACATGGTATTTCTATTTTGATAAGACGTTTCAGTTATGCTATGCCAAAAGGATTTTTTTTCTGTTTCCTTTTATATTAAACTTTCGCTCTGATTTTGATAATGTAATCTGCTTCTGCATTTTTCTGAAAAGTAAGAAATATTTTATTCTGCATTCTGAATTTTGGTAAATGCTCATGTTTGCACACTAGTATATGTTCTTTGCTTACTGAGTTGTGGATAACTCACCCCCTCCTCTAATAACATTTTCAGATAGTGGAGATAATACAGTGCAATATCAACAAGGGTAGCCATTACTAGAGAGGCTTGGTGATCATAGGAGAATAAGTGCTCGTGGATACATTTTTTTTTTAGTCTTAGCAAATATTTATCTTCATTGATATTTCTAGTATGTCAAGTTTTGGATTGTTGCAAGTATTTGTAGTCATTTGATTTTTATTAAAGTTTATGTTAGTTTCTTGGAGAGTTTCATAAATATTTGTTATTTAATTATGGAGTGTCCTTTTTTATATTAGTTGGTTATTGGAGAATTTGGAATATATGAAATGGTGTTTTGGGATGATTTGAGAAAAATGACCTAACTCTCTAGACCTTTGGGAGCGGGGCGTTACAGTTGGTATCAGAGCCAGGTTTGAGGTTCTGCAGACTAAAATATTTGAGGTCGATTAATTGTTTGCGGACTTGAGGAGATAATTATAGGATGGATTTTTGGGAAGTTAATGACTTAGATTCAATTGGTTTATTTGGTTGGCATGACTCGATTATGATGCAAGGTTTAGATTTTGGGTTGTGAGCGAAGTCAGACAAGTTCGATAAGGTTTGAGGTTTTGAGGACTTGGAGATGATTATGGGGATATTTTAGGTTTAAGAGTATGGACTTGGTTGGTTTAAGAGAATTTAGATTGTCAATGATTTTAGGTATTGATTTATTTTAGTTGAGGTGTATACTTGGATTGGCAATAAGAATTTAATTGTTATTCCTGGAGGTTTACTTTTAAAGCTATTGCATGTTTCCCTTGTGATTTTTGTTTTGGTAAGATTTTATTATTTGAGTTTTCAGGATGCCGCCTCGTCGTCGGGAACGGAGTCTATCTGGTATGAATGTGACAAATGATGGATGGAGGAGCTCTATAGACGACTTTAATAAATTGCATCCTCCCACTTATGATGGTCGGGGAGATCCAATTTTAGCGGAGGATTGGATTCAGGACATTAAAGAGATACTCCGTGTTACACCTTGCACAGAAGAACAGAAGGTATTATTTTCTGCTTTCAAACTGACGGGAGAAGCGAAAAGGTGGCGGATTTCAGAGAGAACTATCAGAGAATCTACCAGAACAGAAATAGTGGAATGGAAAAAATTTAAAGAAATCTTTTTGGAACGCTTTTTTCCAGACTCAGTTAAAAATGATAAGACTATGGAGTTTGCTAATTTGGTTCAAGGAACTATGTCGGTACATCAATATGCGGCCAAGTTTACCGAATTAGCACGTTTTGCTGCGTACCTGATCCCTGATGAGGAGAAGAAGTGTCGTAAGTTCGAGCAAGAACTAAACGAAAAGATTTTTGAGCGGGTGGTGGGTTTCCAATTAAAGAATTTTACTGAGATGGTGAATAAGGCCATTGTCTTTGAGCGAAGCCTGCAGAGGAGTGCTACATTGGTGGAACAGAGGAAGAGGACTGCAACTCAAGGGTCTCAATAAACAGTAGATCAAGGTCCATGGAAAAAGAGGAATGAAGGCAATAACGCTGGCCAAAAGCAAACACAAGGAAATCAATCCAACACTCTATGTAAGTTTTGCAATCGTCCCCACACTAGGGAGTGTAGAAGAGAACTAGGGGCGTGCTTTCGCTGTGGCAAGACTGGACATCATATCAGGAACTGCCCTTTACTTTTGTCGGACAACAAGACTAACCCTTCAGGTCCCCAAAGGGCAACTCAGGGAACCAATCAGCGTGGAATAGGAGGGCCAGAGCGTGTGTTTGCACTAACGACTGAGGATGCGGAGGATGACAACAATACAAACACAGGTACCCTACTCAAAAATTTTTGTTGGATTGGGTTTGAGTGTGATTAAATGAAAGGAGTAGATCAGTATTGTTTTTTTGACTCGGCATTAGGTGCAACAAATTTCGGGGACGAAATTTTTTTAAGGGGGAAAGGATGTAACACCCACAACCTTGAGGAGCCAGATTTTCATCCGGCATAGTTTTAATGTGTGATCTTTATTACTATTATTTTTTTAAAATTTTTTGTTTATTTCCAGAGGTTCCTCTGATTATATATTCCATTTTTTTATTTCCTTCCTTTTCCGTTGATGTTAGTCTCACATTTTCCTTCTATACTCGGATTATTGCCCTTTTTCCGTTTGTCCATTTTTAACTCACTGTGGCCGCATCCCATAGAATCAGGCATCACGGTAGCGATCCCAGCCTCTTCCGCGATCACGGCCCTCACTTTCACATCACCATGCACGTATCTTCTTCCACTATTTTTGGCAACCGATCAATATCTTTGTAGATAGGTATCTTTGGTGCATCAATTTCCTTTTCCAGCAAAGTCTGCCCCCAGCGTGTCCTTTTCTTCCGTTTGCACGCTTTCATTTAGGGCTCTCAGTGTCACCTTATATATATATATATATATATATATATATATAGTTGCAGTTACCCCTCATGCATAGGAAAAACCTTCTGCAGCCGCTAACCTCACATGGGAACAACTCCAATGCGCTATCTTCATCACGGAAACACAACCTTGCGTAGCCACCATTAACATCCTCCCCGCACTGCTCAGTGCAACCCATAACAGCCCCTCTTCACGCACAAAAAAAAAAAAAAACCCCGTCGTGCATTCTAGGCACTGCCCCAGCCGTGCCCCACTCTTAGCCTCGCCGATCGTCCCCTGTTTTTGTTCCCCGAAAATAGAGCACTCTCCATTATTTTCGCCAACCACTGCAATTACACCCGTGACCACCACCGAAACTCGTATATGTGCCCCTGTTTTAAACAACCCGAAACAGAGCAATCCAAGCCACCGCTCCTTTTTCGTAAGTTCACGCCGTACCCACAACCTCCTCTGCAATACCTTTCCGGTTGGTGAGTCTCTGTCCCTCGAGTTTTTGCTTTAATCAATCCCTTTTGTTTTCAGTTGACCTCAAGGTTTATGGTAGTCGTTCTAAGCTACTAAAATAACCTGCATATGTCTTATTAAATCTAGTTTTGTTCTACGAAAATCTTATTTCTATAATTCGGATTTATTTAGTTTTGAGTGTTTGTAAAATTGTTTTGAAACTAAATGTTTTGGATTGGGTTCGAGTTCTATTTTAATTTTTGATTTCGAATTTTATATTATTTTGGATACATCTTTAAAATTATTTGAGCCTTGAAATATTTCTTTAAGTGAAGATCGAGGTATTGAAGAAATTTATTATATTTTGCGGTTTGAGAGGAATTTTAGCGAATTCTAGTATTTTGAGGAGAATTGTTATTCGGGATATCGAGGACGTTTAGATGTTAAGGAAAAATAGTGGATTTTTATTTCTCAGGGTCTATTTTGGAAGTTTACGGAATTTATGTGATTATTTTTTTTAGGTGACAATTAATTCAACTTTCTGAGGATAATTCAGAAAGCTACGAAGTTCAGGTAAGCGGGGTTCCTATGCTAGACTTTACATTAAAAATATGAACTGAGATTTATTTTGGAAAATATGCATGTTTTAGTTACGGAAAGAAATTTTGAAACTACCTCAGTTTTGTTTCGCATATGCATAAGAAAACGTATAAGAATAAAATATTTTCTGGCATGAACTGGTGTAGACATGAGCTATTTTGTTGCATTCTATTTTTCAAACTGAAAAAAAAAAGAGCGAATATGAAAATCTCTGTATAAATGATATTTATGATCTGATTCTGTTCTTGTTTTGGAAAAATTCTGTACTCGGATATGATATGATATGATTTTTGAAACCTCTGGCATGACATTCTGGTTCTGTTTCGCTTGGTTTAGTCCTGGGTTGGTACCAACTATTCTGTTTCTGGTGCACCCACTTTGGTTACAAAGTGGTTTTCTGCGTGGTCTTTCCTGTGTGCACACTCGGGACTCCGAGAATAATAAGGGAAAGATTCACATTCTGTTTCTGCTCGGTTGGCCGCCGAGGTTTGCACAACCCTACCACGGGGGTTAAACATGGTATTTCTATTTTGATAAGACGTTTCAGTTATGCTATGCCAAAAGGATTTTTTTTTCTGTTTCCTTTTATATTAAACTTTCGCTCTGATTTTTGATAATGTAATCTGCTTCTGCATTTTTCTGAAAAGTAAGAAATATTTTATTCTGCATTCTGAATTTTGGTAAATGCTCATGTTTGCACACTAGTATATGTTCTTTGCTTACTGAGTTGTGGATAACTCACCCCCTCCTCTAATAACATTTTCAGATAGTGGAGATAATACAGTGTAATATTAACAAGGGTAGCCATTACTAGAGAGGCTTGGTGATCATAGGAGAATAAGTGCTCGTGGATACATTTTTTTTTTAGTCTTAGCAAATATTTATCTTCATTGATATTTCTAGTATGTCAAGTTTTAGATTGTTGCAAGTATTTGTAGTCATTTGATTTTTATTAAAGTTTATGTTTAGTTTCTTGGAGAGTTTCATAAATATTTGTTATTTAATTATGGAGTGTCCTTTTTTATATTAGTTGGTTATTGGAGAATTTGGAATATATGAATTGGTGTTTTGGGATGATTTGAGAAAAATGACCTAACTCTCTGGACCTTTGGGAGCGGGGCGTTACAGATGCAGCTCCGAGAATGACTATATGGTATTGCTGCATGCCCAAAAGTCTAGATTTGTAATGAACGAAGCAGAACAAAGCAACGGCAGCCGCCCCCTGTCCCACCACTAAAATTATGTAAATGACCACACCACTATTATTTTAAATTCTGCATAGTGACTTGCATAGTGACTTACATAGTACCTTGCATAGTAATTTGCATAGTAATTTCAAAGCCTATAAATAGGAGCTTCAGTTGTAATGAAATTTATAAGAAAATATAGAGAGAGAAAGAAAGTTTCAGTTCTTAAGAGTTTCAGAGAAAGTTTCTTATTTCTCTTTTGCAATAATAGTTCCTTTCTTTAGTTTTATAACACGTTATCAGCACGACGGTTCTACTAATTCTGAAGCTAGTGGTCTTATTCCTCTGTAAGTTTTTCAATATATTATTTGAAATTTTTGATATATTTTATTGATGATTATCTGTGTGAATTTATAAATATATTTTCTGAGATACACATATTTATTTCATTATTTATATGTGTAGAAAATGGCGAATCTTACAAAATTAGAATTTGTTGCTCTTGATATATCTGGGAATAATTATTTATCCTGGATACTTAATACTGAAATTCATCTTGATGCAATGAACCTGGGAGAAACTATTAAAGAAGGAAATCAAGCATCCCTGCAGGACCGTGCTAAAGTAATAATTTTCCTTCGCCACCATCTTCATGAAGAATTGAAAACTGAATATCTCACAGTAAAAGATCCCTATATTTTGTGGAACAATTTAAGGGAGGGGTATGAACACCAGAAGACTGTCATCCTCCCAACAGCTCGTTCTCAATGGTTACACCTGAGGTTACAAGATTATAAAAGTGTTAGTGAGTATAATTCCGCACTTTTTAAAATAAGCTCAGTATTAAAATTATGCGGTGAGAAAATCACCGATGATGATATGATAGAGAAAACTTATACTACATTTCATGCCTCGAATGTGCTCCTGCAGCAGCAGTATCGAGAGAGAAAGTTCAAGAAATATTCTGAACTTATATCATGTCTTCTAGTAGCTGAGCAGAACAATGAGCTCTTAATAGAAAGCCACCAGTCACGCCCTACTCGCTCAATATCATTCCCTGAAATGAATGGTAATAGGTTTGCATCATTCCCAGAAGTGAATGGTATATCCTTTAGAAGAAATCGGGAGCGTGGACGTGGTAGGAGAAATTATAGAAATGTTGGTCCCAGGAATGACAACATTAAAAGGGATAATAATATACCATATTACCAGAAGTGGTACAATTCAGAAAGGGGTAAAAATCCTCAGAATAATTTTTCAAAGAAAAGTGAAGAGGTGTGCCATAGATATGGAATGACTGGACATTGGTCACGTACCTGTTGTACGGCCAGGCACTTAACTGATTTATATCAAGCTTCTATTAAAGGAAAGAATAAAGTGCATGAAACAAATTTAGTAAAACCATCAGATGATTTATTAGATTTAGTAGATGTAGACGTTACTCATCTTGATGTATCTGATTTCTTTAATCATCCTGAATGTAGTATTGAACATTTAATTGGAGATGGAAGTGTTCCACTCAATTAAAGTATTTTCTTTCTATCTGTAATAAAAGTTTTGTATATTTTATAGAATCATGGATCACATTGATGAGTTTTTTATCTCTGAGTTGAATGATAAAGATATATGTCTGGCTGACAGTGCTACAACTCACACAATTCTCAAATAAAAGAAATATTTTCAAAATCTAACACTAAGTAAAACCTATGTCCATACCATATCAGGTTCATCGGATTTAATTGAGGGCTCCGGAAGAGTTTATATTGTGTTGCCTAATGACACTAAATTTTGTATTGATGATACTCTATTCTCTTCACAATCCAGAAGAAATTTATTGAGTTTCAAAGATATACGTCGTAGTGATTACCATATTGAAACGACCAATGAAGGCAGTCAAGAGCATATTCTTATTACTAAAACAATATCGGGCCAGAAGCTCGTATTAGAAAAACTGTCTGCTCTATGTTCTGGATTGTATTATACAAAAATGAGAACAATTGAATCATATGTGGTAATGCACCAGAAGTGCATTGACCCTAAAGTATTTATGACTTGGCATGATCGCCTTGGACATCCAGGTTATATAATGATGAGACGAATTATTGAAAATTCTCATAGGCATCCCTTAAAGAATCAAAAGATATTTATACCCAATGAATCTCCGTGCTCTGCATGTTCTCAAGGTAAGTTAATTATCAGACCATCTCCCTCAAAAGTCATTATTGAATCTTCATCCTTTTTACAAACGATTTACGGAGATATATGTGGGCCTATTCATCCATCAAGTGGACCATTTAGATATTTTATGGTTCTAATTGATGCATCTAGTCGATGGTCACATGTTTGTCTTCTTTCCACTAGAAATGTTGCATTTGCTAGACTTATTGCTCAGATAATTAAACTACGAGCACAATTTCCTAAGTATCCAATTAAGACCATTCGATTGGATAATGTAGGTGAATTTTCATCTCAAATTTTTGATGATTATTGCATGTCAATAGGAATAGATGTTGAACATCCTGTTGCCCTACACACACACAAAACGGTTTAGCTGAATCTTTGATCAAAAGGCTTCAACTAATCGCTAGACCTTTACTTATGAAATCAAGACTACCTGTTTCTACTTGGGGACATGCTATACTTCATGCAGCATCTATAATTCGCATTAGACCATCTGCATATCATAAATATTCTCCATTACAGCTTGCATTTTGTCAACAACCAAATCTTTCTCATCTTCGTACTTTTGGATGTGCTGTATATGTTCCAATTGCACCTCCGCAACATACAAAAATGGGCCCTCAATGTAGACATAGGATATATGTTGGTTTTGATTCTCCATCCATTATTAGATACCTTGAACCCCTTACAGGGGATATGTTTAAAGTACGTTTTGAGGATTGTCATTTTGACGAATCCAATTTTTCGTTAATGGGTAAAGAAAAATCGGTGCCTGAAGCACGACAAGATATTACTTGGGATAATAAGACATTGTCTCATTTTGATCCTCCTACAAATGAATGTAAACGGGAAGTTCAAAAGATTATTCATTTGCAAAATGTTGCAAATCAGTTACCGGATGTATTTACTGACACTAAAGGTGTAGTAAAATCTTATATTCCTGATGTTAATACTCCAGCAAGGATTGAAGTCCCTGAAGGACAAATTGTCAAAGCAGCAATAGGTGAATCTAAAACACGCCTGAAGCGTGGAAGACCTATTGGTGCAAAAGACAAAATTCCCAGAAGGAAAAGAATACAAAATGAATTTGGTGTTCCTGAAGAACACGTACCCACAATACAGGCTACAAATATAATTGGTGCTCCTAAAGAGCTCAAATCTTCTATTCCAGAACCTCCTGAAAAGGGAACTCCTGAAGAGTATAAATCTCCTAAAAATGGACCTCCTGAAGATATGTGTCATGAAATGTTTTCCCCTAAAGAGGAACAGGTACCTAAAAATAATGAGATCTCAATACATTTCATGAAAACTGGAAAAATTCTGGATAGAAATAAAACTGTTGTCGACAACATATTTTCATATAAAATGGTCCTTGACATTACCAGAAGTAATGAAGAAAGTGAGCCAAAAAGTGTCGAAGAATGTCGACGTAGAAATTGTTGGCCTAAATGGAAAACAGCTATTGAAGCTTAATTAAATTCGCTAGCAAAACGAAAAGTATTTGGACCTGTTGTCCAAACACCAAAGGGTGTGATGCCTGTTGGATATAAGTGGGTATTTGTACGAAAACGTAATGAGAAAAATGAAATTGTGCGATACAAAGCACGGCTTGTTGCACAAGGTTTCCTGCAGAAACCCGGGATTGATTATGAAGAAACATACTCTCCCGTTATGAATGCAATAATATTTAGATTTTTGATTAGTCTGGTTGTTACAAAAGGATTAGAAATGCGGTTGATGGATGTGGTCACTGCATATTTATATGGATCTTTAGACCATGATATATATATATATATATATATATGAAAATCCCTGAAGGATATAAGATGCCTGAAACATCTATAAGTACATCTAGAAATATGTACTCAATCAGACTACAAAGATCTTTATATGGGTTGAAGCAATCCGGGCGCATGTGGTATAATCGTTTAAGCGAATATCTATTGAAAGAAGGATTTGGGAATAATCCTATATGCCCATGTGTTTTTATTAAGAAATCAGAATCTGGATTTGTCATTATTGCGATTTATGTTGATGATTTAAATATTGTAGGAACTCCTGAAGAGATCTCAAAAACCGCTATATATTTAAAGAATGAATTTGAAATGAAAGATCTTGGCAAAACAAAATTTTGTCTCGGCCTGCAGCTCGAGCACTTGCCAAATGGAATTTTTATTCATCAGTCCATGTATACTGAGAAAGGCGTTACCAACTTCCACATTCAAGAAAATTGTGCATAACATTGGAATGCGAAGACTCAAAGATCTTTTGTCATGCACTTTTCAGGGGGAGTAAATGTGTTGATTGTACTCTTTTTCCTTCGCTGAGGTTTTGTCCCACTGGGTTTTCCTCTACAAGATTTTAATGAGGCAATCTTAAAACACTTGTAGATACATAAGAAGACTGTACTCTTTTTCCTTCGCCATTGGTTTTTCTTCCCACTGAGTTTTTATTTGGCAAGGTTTTAACGAGGCAGATTCCTTATGGGTGGTCATTCAAGGAGGAGTGTAATGAACGAAGCAGAACGAAGCAATGGCAGCCGCCCCCTGTCCCACCACTAAAATTATGTGAATGACCTCACCACTATTATTTTAAATTCTGTATAGTAACTTGTATAGTAACTTGCATAGTAATTTCAAAACCTATAAATAGGAGTTTCAGTTGTAATGAAATTTATAAGAAAATATAGAGAGAGAAAGAAAGTTTCAGTTCTTAAGAGTTTCAGAAAGAGTTTCTTATTTCTCTTTTACAATAGTAGTTCCTTTTTTTAGTTTTATAACCAAATTTAATTTTTAAAATGGGGGAAATATGAATAATTATTTAGTGGTAGATCCCTTTAGAGAAAACAATATTTAATTTATTCCTGATTTACCAGATAGAATAATAACAATCCTGTAGCATGTATCATGCCTGCATATAATTCAAGAATTTTTCTGAACTATTTATCTACCAGTACTAAAGAAATCAAAGTTGCGTACAAGTTTCCATTGTGCAAATTTGGGATAAGGCAAGCCTTTTTAAAAAAAAAAATGGGCCCGTGCCAATAATTCAAAGTTGCCTTTTCCATATATATATATATATATATATGTTATAAACGATTATAAATGAAGTCGGCAGCCGCCCCCCTGGCCCACCACTAAATTATATGAATGACCCTACCACTATTATTTTAAATCTGCATAGTGACTTGCATAGTAACTTGCATAGTAACTTGCATAGTAATTTCAACGCCTATAAATATGGGCTTCAGTTGTAATGAAATTCATAAGAAAAAATAGAGAGAGAAAGAAAGTTTCAGTTCTTAAGAGTTTCAAGAGAATTTCTTATTTCTCTTTTGCAATAGTAGTTCCTTTCTTTAAGTTTCATAACACGTTATCAGCACGACGGTTCTGCCAATTCTGAAGCTAGTGGCCTTATTCCTCTGTAAGTTTTTCAATATATTATTTGAAATCTTTGATATATTTTATTGATGATTATCTGTGTAAATTTATAAATATATTTTCTGAGATACGCATATTTATTATTTATATGTGTAGAAAATGGCAAATCTTACAAAATTAGAATTTGTTGCTCTTGATATATCTGGAAAAAATTATTTATCCTGGATACTTGATGCTGAAATACATCTTGATGCAATGAACCTGGGAGAAACTATTAAAGAAGGAAATCAAGCATCCCTGCAGGAACGTGCTAAAGCAATGATTTTCCTTCGCCACCATCTTCATGAAGAATTGAAAACTGAATATCTTACTGTAAAAGATCCCTATATTTTGTGAAATAATTTAAGGGAGAGGTATGAACACCAGAAGACTGTCATCCTCCCAAGAGCTCGTTCTCAATCGATGCACCTGAGGTTGCAAGATTATCAAAGTGTTAGTGAGTATAATTCCGCACTTTTTAAAATAAGCTCAGTATTAAAATTATGCGGTGAGAAAATCACCGATGAAGATATGCTAGAGAAGACTTTTACTACATTTCATGCCTCAAATGTGCTCCTGCAGCAGCAGTATCGAGAGAGAAAGTTCAAGAAATATTCTGAACTTATATCATGTCTTCTAGTAGCTGAGCAGAATAATGAGCTCTTATTAGAAAGCCACCATACACGCCCTACTGACTCAATATCATTCCCTGAAGTGAATGGTAATAGGTTTGCATCATTCCCAGAAGTGAATGGTGCATCCTTTAGAAGAAATCGGAGGCGTGGACGTGGTAGGAGAAATTATAGAAATGTTGGTCCCAGGAGTGACAACATTAAAAGGGATTATAATATACCATATCACCAGAAGTGGTACAATTCAGAGAGGGGTAAAAATCCTCAGAATAATTCTTCAAAGAAAAGTGAAGAGGTGTGCCATAGATGTGGAATGACTGGACATTGGTCACGTACCTGTCGTACGGCCAGGCACTTAGCTGATTTATATCAAGCTTCTGTTAAAGGAAAGAATAAAGTGCATGAAACAAATTTAGTAGAACCATCAGATGATTTATTAGATTCAGTAGATGTAGACGTTACTCATCTTGATGTATCTGATTTCTTTAATCATCCTGATGGTAGTATTGAACACTTAATTGGAGATGGAAGTGTTCCACTCAATTAATGTATTTTCTTTCTATCAATAATAAAAGTTTTGTATATTTTGTAGAATCATGGATCACATTGATGAGCTTTTTATCTCTGAGTTGAATGATAAAGATATTTGTCTGGCTGACAGTGCTATAACTCACACAATTCTCAAAGAAAAGAAATATTTTCAAAATCTAACATTAAGTAAAGCCTATGTCCATACCATATCAGGTTCATCGGATTTAATTGAGGGCTTCGGAAGAGCTTATATTGTGTTGCCTAATGGCAGCAAATTTTGTATTGATGATACTCTATTCTCTTCACAATCCAGAAGAAATTTATTGAGTTTCAAAGATATACGTCGTAATGATTACCATATTGAAACGACCAATGAAGGCAGTAAAGAGCATCTTCTTATTACTAAAACAGTATCGGGCCAGAAGCTCGTATTAGAAAAACTGCCTGCTCTATGTTCTGGATTATATTATACAAAAATGTGAACAATTGAATCATATGTGGTAATGCACCAGAAGTGCATTGACCCTAAAGTATTTATGACTTGGCATGATCGCCTTGGACATCCGGGTTCTAAAATGATGAGACGAATTATTGAAAATTCGCATGGGCATCCCTTAAAGAATCAAAAGATATTTCTACCCAATGAATCTCCGTGCTCTGCATGTTCTCAAGGTAAGTTAATTATTAGACCATCTCCCTCAAAAATCATTGTTGAATCTCCATCCTTTTTACAAAGGATTCACGGAGATATATGTGGGCCTATCCATCCATCAAGTGGACCATTTAGATATTTTATGGTTCTAATTGATGCATCTAGTCGATGGTCACATGTTTGTCTTCTTTCCACTAGAAATGTTGCATTTGCTAGACTTCTTGCTCAGATAATTAAACTACGAGCACAATTTCCTGAGTATCTAATTAAGACCATTCGATTGGATAATGCAGGTGAATTTTCATCTCAAGTTTTTGATGATTATTGCATGTCAATAGGAATAGATGTTGAACATCCTGTTGCCCATACACACACACAAAACGGTTTAGCTGAGTCTTTGATCAAAAGGTTTCAACTAATCGCTAGACCTTTACTTATGAAATCAAGACTACCTATTTCTGTTTGGGGACATGCTATACTTCATGCAGTATCTCTAATTCGCATTAGACCATCTGCATATCATAAATATTCTCCATTACAGCTTGCATATGGTCAACAACCAAATATTTCTCATCTTCGTACTTTTGGATGTGCTGTATATGTTCCAATTGCACCTCCACAACGTACAAAAATGGGCCCTCAACGTAGACTTGGGATATATGTTGGTTTTGATTCTCCATCCATTATTAGATACCTTGAACCCCTTACAGGGGATATGTTTAAAGCACGTTTTGAGGATTGTCATTTTGACGAATCAAATTTTCCGTTAATGGGTAAAGAAAAGTCGGTGCCTGAAGCACGACAAGATATTACTTGGGATAATAAGACCCTGTCTCATTTTGATCCTCCTACAAATGAATGTAAACGGGAAGTTCAAAGGATTATTCATTTGCAAAATGTTGCAAATCAGTTACCGGATGTATTTACTGACACTAAAGGTGTAGTAAAATCTTATATTCCTGCTGTTAATACTCCAGCAAGGATTGAAGTCCCTGAAGGACAAATTGTCAAAGCAGCAATAGGTGAATCTAAAATACGCCTGAAGCGTGGAAGACCTATTGGTGCAAAAGATAAAATTCCCAGAAGGAAAAGAATACAAAATGAATTTGGTGTTCCTGAAGAACACGTACCCACAATACAGGCCACAAATATAATTGATGCTCCTAAAGAGCTTAAATCTTCTATTCCAGAACCTCCTGAAGAGGTGTGTCATGAAATGTTTTCCCCTGAAGAGGAACAGGTACCTGAAAATAATGAGATCTCAATACATTTCATGAAAACTGGAGAAATTCTGGATAGAAATAAAACTGTTGTCGACAACATATTTTCATATAAAATGGCCCTTGACATTACCAGAAGTAATGAAGAAAGTGAGCCAAAAAGCGTCGAAGAATGTTGACGTAGAAATGATTGGCCAAAATGGAAAATAGCTATTGAAGCTGAATTAAATTCGCTAGCGAAACGAGAAGTATTTGGACCTGTTGTCCAAACACCAAAGGGTGTAATGCCTGTTGGATATAAGTGGGTATTTGTACGAAAACGTAATGAGAAAAATGAAATTGTGCGATACAAAGCACGGCTTGTTGCACAAGGTTTCCTGCAGAAACCCGGGATTGATTATGAAGAAACATACTCTCCCGTTATGGATGCAATCACATTTAGATTTTTGATTAGTCTGGTTGTTACAAAAGGATTAGAAATGCGGTTGATGGATGTGGTCACTGCATATTTATATAGATCCTTAGACCATGACATATATATGAAAATCCCTGAAGGATATAAGATGCCTGAAGCATCTACAAGTACATCTAGAAATATGTACTCAATCAGACTACAAAGATCTTTATATGGGTTGAAGCAATCCGGACGCATGTGGTATAATCGCTTAAGCGAATATCTATTGAAAGAAGGATTTGAGAATAATCTTATATGCCCATGTGTTTTTATTAAGAAATCAGAATCCGGATTTGTCATTATTGCGGTTTATGTTGATGATTTAAATATTGTGGGAACTCCTGAAGAGATCTCAAAAACCGCTATATATTTAAAGAATGAATTTGAAATGAAAGATCTTGGCAAAACAAAACTTTGTCTCGGCCTGCAGCTCGAGCACTTGCCAAATGGAATTTTTATTTATCAGTCCATGTATACTGAGAAAGTCCTAAAGCATTTCTATATGGACAAATCTCATCCCCTGAGTACTCCAATGATTGTTCGAACACTTGATGTGAAGAAAGATCCATTCCGTCCTTGTGATGCGATGAAGAAATTCTTGGTCCTGAAGTACCATATCTCAGTGCAATTGGAGCTTTGATGTATCTTGCAAATTGCACTTGACCAGATATTACATTCTCAGTTAATCTGTTTGCAAGATATAGTTCTGCACCAACTCGAAGGCATTGGAATGGCATTAAACATGTCCTTCGTTACCTTCATGGTACGGTTGATATGGGATTATTTTATCAACGTGGTTCAAGTCCAGAATTGATTGGGTATGCAGATGCAGGTTATCTTTCAGACCCACATAGAGGTAGATCTCAAACTGGATATTTATTTACTTATGGAGATACTGCCATATCATGGAGATCTGTTAAGCAGACACTATCTGCTACTTCTTCAAATCACTCAGAAATCATTGCTATTCATGAAGCAAGTCGAGAGTGTATTTGGTTGAGATCAGTTATTCAACATATCCAGGAAAAGTGTGGATTTCTCATGATCAATAATAGCCCAACAATCTTATATGAAGATAATACTGCTTGTATCACTCAAATCAGAGGAGGATATATCAAAGGTGACAGAACCAAACATATTTCACCAAAATTCTTTTATACTCATGAACTTCAAGAAAAATGTGAAATTGATGTCAAGCAGATACGATCTAGTGATAATCTGGCAGATTTATTCACAAAGGCGTTACCAACTTCCACATTCAAGAAGATTGTGCATAACATTGGAATGCGAAAACTCAAAGATCTTTTGTCATGCACTTTTCAGGGGGAGTAAATGTGCTGATTGTACTCTTTTTCCTTCGCTGAGGTTTTGTCCCACTGGGTTTTCCTCTGCAAGGTTTTAATGAGGCAATCCTAAAGCACTTGTGGATACATAAGAAGACTGTACTCTTTTTCCTTCGCCATTGGTTTTTCTTCCCACTGGGTTTTTACTTGGCAAGGTTTTAACGAGGCAGATTCTTTATGGGTGGTCATTCAAGGGGGAGTGTTATAAACGATTATAAACGAAGTCGGCAGCCGCCCCCCTGGCCCACCACTAAATTATGTGAATGACCCCACCACTATTATTTTAAATCTGCATAGTGACTTGCATAGTAACTTGCATAGTAACTTGCATAGTAATTTCAACGCCTATAAATATGGGCTTCAGTTGTAATGAAATTCATAAGAAAAAATAGAGAGAGAAAGAAAGTTTCAGTTCTTAAGAGTTTCAAGAGAATTTCTTATTTCTCTTTTGCAATAGTAGTTCCTTTTTTTAAGTTTCATAACAATATATATATATATATATATATATATAAATATATTCACTTTTTTTCTCAAATAACTTGCTTCGAGCTTATATAGCATGCAGTAGCCGGCTTATAAGGTTGTGTGTGTGTGTGTGTGTGTGTGTGTGTGTGTATATATATATTATCACTTTAATTGACCTTCAAATTTTTTTGGAATTGAACGTAAAAGACCAGACGGCAAATTAAGTAGAAACTGCACGCAGCATATATGCCCCTTGTTGATCAAATTCTATGCTGATCCTGATTTCATTTGTTGGAAATTAAGGGCTAGATTGCATGGATCGATCAGTACTTTCAATAGTAATTAATGACGGCCGGCCCGTACTCTAAAGTAAAGCAACCAGCCCATGTCAATCGGAGGGTGCATGCATGGCTGATCTATACATGTGCAGAAATTTCTGTGAAGCCCAAGGTATGCAATTCTTCTCTACTATAGCTCTTAGGTACGTACTGAGCTGGGCTGGAAATTACTTAAGGTTGTGTTTGGTTGCTGCATTAAATTCAATCATTTCAAATTAATTATTTATGAGATTGTTAATTTTTCAACTTTCTATAAAAAAAAAATATTAAACTCATCTCATCAACCAAGTTACTCCATACATTTTAATCTAACAAGTTAAATACATCTTAACTTAAAAAAGTTAAAATTCTTCTCAATGAATTTACAAAAGACTATTATTTATAATTCAATTTAATTCATGTCAACATCCTAACATAATTCAATCAAGTTAGCTAGCTGCACGCATGAAGCACCTGGTAGTGGTAGTCTAAATATAATGGACACGGTAATTCGTTGGATCGTAAGGGACCGATATCTTAGTCGAATCATGCACAGTTTTATTACTTTAAATTAAGCTTAATTACCCAAGAAATCATGCTTTGACCTGCTTAAAAGAAATCTGGTTTAGAGAGTCAAAAATGGGAGAGATATCAAAATTTGGAAGGACAAGTGGCTTTCTCCTGTGTCATATCAGCACAATAATTCTCTTATTGATGAAGAAAAGAGGGAGTGGAAGAAAGAATTAGTGGAAACTGTCTTTAATGAAAAAGATGCTGGAGATATCTTGAGCTTGCCAATAAGTCGAAGTGGAGCACCAGATAAATTAATTTGAAGGGTTGCTGCAAAGGCGTTTTTCCCAATAAAAAGTGCCTACCATGATGATTTGTTAGTTGAGCAGCAGAAACAAGGGGGTCCATCTGTAATATATTTCCCACTAAGTCCTTAATAATATATGACCCACCAAACAATTGTTGTGGAAAGCTCTTAATAATATATGACCCACTAAGTCTAACTTGTGCAAGAATTGATTCTCCTATATGCCTAGTTTGCCAAAGTGATGAGGAGATAGTAGTACATGTATTATGGATGTGTCCTGCAACTTCTGATGTATGGGGAGAGGTTTTAAGTCCTGTGAAAAAATGGAAGACTTTTTTCAAAAATTTTGAGACGTTATGGTACGCTTTATATCAGAAATTGGATGGTGGTTAGTTAGAGTTGGCTGCCATGATGTTGCATGCGATATAGAGTAGGAGGATTGGGTTTGTGTTTGATAATAAATTTAAATCTCCAAAAATATTAGCTGAGTATGCTGTTCAGAATCTCAATTTGTTTAAGAAGCAAAATGTAAAGGAAGAAGTAATGGTACCAGCATAGAATAATACTAAGAATCTCAAGTGAACCCCGCCCCAAGAGACAAATTTGAAAGTTAATTTCGATGCGGCATTTGATAGATCTTCTGGTATTGCAGGGTTGGGAGTAGTCATCAAGATCACAGGGGACTTTCTCATGCTATACTAGCTGCTCCGAAAACGAATGTTGGATCTGCCTTTATAGCTAAGAGCTATGCATTGATAAAAGTTATTGAGTTTTGTTGTGATCTGGATTTGTTGCAGGTCTAAGTGGAAGGGGATGCCAAGTTACTAATTGACGCTGTAAAGAGAGCAGATGAGGATTTTTCAAATGAGGGTCAATTGGTGGAAGACATCAAGAGAATGCTGTTTTAGTTTCCTTCTATTAAAATTTCATATGTTTCTCGCATTTGTAATAGAGCAGCAGATTCTGTTGCTAAGTTAGCTAGGTCCATTAATGAAGAAACTGTATGGTTAAAGGATGAACTAGCCTGCATTTCTTCAATTATTTTGGATGAACAATTGCTTTGTAATAATTCTAGCTAATATGAAATGCAATGGAGTTGTGTCCTTTAAAAAAAATTGCATAATTACAATTACGTATCACATGGATCAGATCATGTCTTGGATCTTTAAATTAACTGGGGGTTGTGCAGGAAGCACACTAGGGTTGACGGACAAAATATAAGATAAGAGATGAAAGTGTTGGCCGCCATTAAGGTAGTAATTCAGTTGGTACGAGTTGGTATTCTATAGTCTAGAGGTCAAGAGTTCGAATAAAACGTAAGTTGAAACTGTTTGCAGTAGTACTGCCTGAATTAAGAATCTATGAAATGGATTTTGGACCAGCTGACACTTTGATAGGGCTGTGGTGACAGGCTCACCCTTTCAGGTAGTAGCTGTGGCTCAAACCGAACATTCCACAACGGGGAGGGACTCCTATGGTAACGTGCAGGGAGGGTAACTTATACGCTGGTCACCCCCACCTCGCCTTCCTTTAAAAAAAAAGTGTTGGCCACCACTATAAGAAAAATAGGTATTTGTGATACTTTAATTGTAATCCGAAATATTATTTGCAACAAAAACAAACTCTCGGATGTCTTAGATCTTTTATATTAACTTTTATGAGAGCATTGCAATTTTCTACTTTTTGTTATTTTTTTTTTTTAAAAAATTGTTTTATATTTTTTTATGTTCAGTTTTAAAGTTTATTTTTATGAATATGTCTAGCTAAATTTAGAAGATTAGTATTATTATTTATGAGATTGATATTTTTTTAAATTATTTTGTATGTTCAACGATCTATTATTTTTGCTTCATATCAATTGAAAGAGATCAAATTCGTGAAATGAGTTCAATAATATTTTTCTCATAATCTAGAATAATCTTAATCAGTTCATGAGAGCTTGATTCATAATTTTGTTAAAAATAAAATCTAATACCTTTTGTGATTCATTTTAATAGATACAAGTGATATTTTAACTTTATATCTTTAAGCGAATAAGAAATATTTTAGATATTTAAAAAAAATAAAAAATAAAAATAAAAAAGAGGAGTTAACGATGATATTTTTTATGATGACGATTGATTTCTAAATTACTGTGTAGAAATCCGGGAAGAGTTAATTATCATAAATATATTATTTTGAATTAATGAGGTGAAGAAAAAAAAGGAGGATTAACTGAAATTAACTCTAAATAATAAAACTACAAAGTTTTTTCATAATCATCCAATCCAATCAAACCAACATTTTGTCAGGCAAAAGATAGATAAGGAACAAATAGATTTTAAAAAAATATCCAGCTGAACTCCACAAGAGACTAGGATTAAAATGGTAATGGTCCTCTAAACTTAAGTTACCTTCTCCAATCAATTTGACACAGTTGTTCATATAAATTATTTTTTCCTTCTAATCTCAACGCTAACTCAATAAATCCGTTGGTACCAAGCAAGGAAATCAAGATAGAGTATATTTATTTACAGACCAAAAAAAAAATCTTAACTTGGTAAATCTATGGGTGGTAACTGATCACTCCATTGATGATGCTCATGTGGACCGGCAACTGGAAGTGGAGGGGGGTGAGACAAGAGGGAAAAACTATGCTGCTCATGGGTCTGGGGGGCCTGGTCTCAGGGTTTCGAAAAGGTAGAGAGAGGGGGAAGGGCGTGGGTTGGGGGGGCTGGGTCTCAAGAATTTGGAAAAGGTGGAAAGAAAGAAAAAAGGGGGAAAATATGTGTTATATCAATGTGTAAAATTATTTTATGTCCATAGTGTTTTCCTTCACAACTCAACCCAATTAATATCAGCATTCAAACAAAGTCTTATATTTATCATATTATCCGAAGATACCATAATTCATATTATATTACTATACATATACCATAACATTACAAATATATTCCATTATAAGGATGTATGATAATGTTCTAACAATAAATTCTGACACACTACGAAACGAAAAAACCGAGGTTATATGTACTAATTAATAGAGTAATATTAGTTACAAACCTAAATAGACAAATTTCATACAAATATTTTTATAAAAAATAGGTCCTATTAATAAAAAATAGTTTCTTTAAATTTTTTTAGATAGGGTCCCACTATTATTGTAGATCTGATCTTTTGTGAAAAAGGGTCTCGCCTAGCTATATATCTTTGTTATAAATAATTTGATATTCAATTACAATACTCTCAAACCATTCGATCCACCCAGCTTGACCTCCTCCCTCCCATATTCACACAACCACCTCAAGTCGGGAGGTTTTTGAAGCTGTGATTTGCCATTATGGTGGGTCACCCTCTGATTTTATCCAGTGTGTGGACCAAAGGGATAAATTATGGTCATTATAAGATCATATTAATTAAGAAGTTACTCACTTAATTAGAGTAATTAATTGTCACAGGTCATGTCATGATTTCATTTGTATATATGAATTTTGAGAAAATTAATTAAGAAGATTTTATAGTTTACCTTAATTCAATATATATGGACGAAAAGTATTACCCCCCGGGAGTTGGAAGACTTTTAAACTCGATTTGAATTGAATTCATCTTAAATTTATTATTACATTTTTTTTAAATTATCATACAAAACACAAATCTCAATACAGTTTTTTCAAATTTTAATATAGTTTTTTCAAATTTTAAAATAATAATTACATTAAAAAAATAATATTTTATTCAATTTTTAAAATATATCTTAATTCATTGCATCTATTCTTTCAATCTAAACCACCCCTTAACTTTGGTATAAATAACATGCCCACAGACAAAAGGCATGCATTTCTCTTCGCAATAGTACTAAAGGTCAGACAAATATAAATTTTGATTAAATTTTTTCAAAATTGGCAATATTAGATTAGCCTAATCACTTCAAATTAAGGTATGAGATACAATAAACAAAAAATTAATGTCATATTTAAAAGTGTCAAACCATATTAACGAATTATGTTTATATCGAATTCGCAAGATATGTATATTATATTATATGAATTAATTCTAACTCTCATATTAAAATTTCAAATTCTTATATTTAGTGAGTAACTGTTCACCTATCAAAAATTTTTTTTATTAAAATTATTCTCATTCACTCCCGTGTCTTCTTTAATATCATTTTGAATCCGGTTATACTCATGACAATCATCCCTGTCCCATTTGCTTTCGCGACAATGAATACCCAGTCATCTGCCTACGCGACAACACCTGCCCTCACAAATTCACAATAATGAATATGATAAGGATTCAAATTTCATGGCCCCTCATGACCATGAAAAGAATACACAAAAAAATCTAATTCTTTTATGGCCTCTCATCAGCAGAACAGAACCAAAAAAATTCATCACTAAAAGAAAAGAAAACAGGACATAAGAGACTGAGGTAGTTATTGTGTTAAATAATTTGTTTGGACAATAAAAATTAAATTTTTAATTAATATATGTTATGTATCTGTAAAATATAAAAAACAAAGTAAAATATAATAATAAAATATATAATATTTTGTTATTATTTTAATTTTAAAATGACTAATCTGATATAAATTAATTTCTGTAAAAATTCTGATATCATTCAAAACTTCAAATTTTATTTAAAATTTAAGTTGACAATGACTAATGCTCAAGTACTCACGCAATTAAGTGACAACTCAAAAGTTCAGAGTAGGGTGAGGTTGCATATGTGTGTGCGGTGCTAAAGTCGCAATTGGGGTATACCGACCGGATCCCGCCAGTATGTGTGGCCTTTTTTTTTTGTTTTTTAATCTAGTTTTTTATATTTTTTTAAAAATAATTTATAATATCATTGAAAAGTATTTGCTTAATTATTAAAGAAATAAAAAAAAACACTCGGTCGAATTATATGGAATGTGGCTTTAGCACTATGTATATATATATAATATATTATGTTATCTATTGACTGGTAGTGGTACTGCTATCATTGTTTTCACTTTCGACCTATGTAAAGTACTGGCCAAATTAAATTCAGCCAATCAATGGCAGGCTGCACTTTCACTTTTGGCCTATATAAAGTGGCCGTCACATGTCATATATTCATATATATATATATATATAGATATTATTTTTTATTTCTACACAATTTTTTAATCTTTACATACTATTATTTTTTATTTTTTATTTAATTTTTTTAATTTTTTTTTTGAAATTGTTCTTTTTAAATTAATTTAATTTTTTTATTTATTGTTTATATATTAAATATTTGATTAAAAATAAAATAAAATAATATGTAATATATAAAAATTGTATAAATAATGAGAGATTAAATAAATTATATATATATATATATACATGATGAGGTCAACGATGATGTGTATATTGATATATGAGAAGGGAAAAGCTTCAAACAGGTTGGGTGATAAATTCATTTTTGCATCCTCCAATAATAGATTGACATATTTTCTGTCTATAATAATTATCATAGAGCTGCTCGTAATTCTTTTTACATTTTCTTTCTCTCACTCAGCCATCTCTTCGTCTTTTCCTCCAAAGATATTTTTTTTCTTTGTTTTCTTGAAACTGCACAGCTCTCTCTCTCTCTCTCAATGGCTTCAAGCTCCTCAATTTTTTTTATACGTTTTCTCAGAAACTACACAACTCTCTCTCTTAACAACAACATAGAAGCTCAACTGTTCGAGGAACCCAACCCTTCTCGAAAACTAAATGCAAAATGAAAAAAGAACCAACACAATCCCTCTCCAAGTCCCTCTAAAGATCATAACAACCGCAAATCCTTCCATGTAGTACAGTTGCTGAAAAAAAAAAAACAATACCATGTAAGGAGAGAGAGAGAGAGTTGTGTAATTTCTAGAAAGAGAAAAAATAAGCTCCTCTTTCTCTTTATGAAAATTACAAAGGTAAAAGTAAGAAGAAAAACGAAAGAGAGAATTGCTGAAATGCTACAATATCAATTATATTGCATTGAATTAAATTTGTACATAGTGCTATGCTTTATACACAAAATAGGCAAAACAAATCCTAACTAACCAAAGAATATTCAAGCACTATATAGCTGCCCTTTACAACTTGTAAAATTACATAATGGTACAAAGACACCTCAGTTATGAATTAGACTGTTTAGTAAATCAAATGAACAACTATTGTACAAGATATGTCCATCTGATATAGGATGTGGTTGCGTACTAACATCTTTGTCATTGCCACAAATTGTTGCATTTGCATGAGATGGAGATTTAAATGTGTTGATGTTAGACTGCTCTAATACCCCCCGCAAGATGGAGAATAGATGTTAGCTACTCTCATCTTGGAAATATGCGAATAGAGTAAATGAGATGGCAAGGATTTGGTAAACATATCAGAAAGTTGTAACTCGGTAGTAACATGAGCAGCCTTGAGTGTGCCTACTTGTATCTGATCCCTTATAAGGTGACAATTCACTTTAATGTGTTTTGTCCTTTCGTGAAAAACCAGGTTAGATGCTATATATAAAATGGCTTGATTATCACAAAATAACTTAGCTGCTTGGGGTTGAGGGATTGTAAGAATTGTTGAAGCCAAGTAAGTTAAGTTGATATTGAAGCCATGGCTCGGTATTCAGCCTTGACAGAGGATCGAGATACCACAATATGTTTCTTGGACCTCCAAGAAAAGAGAGATTAGCCCAAGCAAACACAAAACTCAATTACAGACTTGCGGGTTTCTGGACAAGAAACCCAGCTTGAATCAAAATATCCTATAAGTTGGATAAAAGAAGTAGATGACAATAAGATACCTTGGCTGGGAGCATTTTTGAGATAGCGTAGCACTTTGTGAGTTGATGCAAGATGAGTAATGGAGGGTCGATCCATGTATTGACTCTGGACCTGAATGGGATAGCTTATGTCGGGTCTGGTGAGGGTAAGATAAAGAAGTATGCCAATGAGTTGGCGATATGGGGTGGGATCAGACAAAAGTGTTCCAGTGGTCTTGCTTAATTTATAGTTCTAATTTATGGGAATTTTAAGTGGTTTGGAGGCAAGATTACCAATATTGGCCAAAATGTCTAATGTGTATTTTCGTTGGCAAAGGTGAATACTAGTGGGGGAACGAGCTACTTCAATGCCTAGAAAATACCTCAATGAATTAAGATTTTTGATTCAAAAATGGGTGCTCAAAATATTTCGAAGGATGGAAATGGAAGCAATGGAGCTACTAGCAACCACTATGTTATCAACATAGACAAGTAGTGTTGTGAAATCAGTGGCAGTAATTCAGGTAAAAAGGCTGTAATCAGCCTTTGATTGCTTGAAACCAAATTGATCAAGGATTTAGAAAACTTATCATACCACTGTCGTGAGGCCTATTTGAGACCATAAAGGCTTTTGAGTAGTCGAAAAATTTGTCCAGGTTGGCCTTTAGTATACCCCGGGGGCTTCTTCATGTATATTTCTTCATGTAAATCCCTATTAAGAAATGCATTGTTAACATCAAACTGTTGTAAATTCCATCCTTTGATGGCAGCCAAGGCAAGTAGTGTTATGACAGTAACAATTTTTGCAACTGAGGAATACGTTTTATGATAATCTACTCCCTCTTGCTGGGTGAAATCGCAAGCAACTAATCATGTTTTCTTTCTTTCAACTGTACCATTAGAATGGTATTTGATTTTGTATATGTACTTGCAATCAATTGGAGTCTTCCCAGGAAGTAGATTAGTAAGGATCCAGGTTTTGTTGAGTTCTAAAACCTCAATTTCAACTTCCATTGCTTTGCACCAATCAGTGTCCTTGACAACTTGTTAAAAGTTTGTTGGTCTTATTGTGAAGAAATGGTAGAAGAATATAAACCAAATGAAGGTGATAAACATGCATAAGAAACATAAGAAGACAAAAGAAAATTGATACCTGAAGGAGATGATGCCATGTCCACTGGTTGGTTGGATGAGATGAAAGTGACTTGTTGACAATGGAAGTCTTGTAAAAATTTAAAAGTTGTTCTGGCATGAGTTGATCTTCTTAGAGGAGTAGGAGATGGAGCTTCTGGATTGGGTAAAAGGGGAGACTTTGTATGGGTAAAGGTGAAGGTTGTGGTAAAAGACTAGGAAAATTAATAGTGGGAGGAATTAGAGAGGATGGTATGGGTGATGAGATGGGGGAGGATGCAGCTGATGTAATGTTGTGATGGATTGGAGTGGAAGGGGAAAGAAAGGGTAAGGGAGCAGATTGAATAGGGTAAGGAGAGGGTAGAGTTAAAGGAGGAGGAGGAGATGTAGTGGTGGGTTGTTGGTGAAAAGGAAAAATATGTTCTTAGAATGTGACATCCCAGGATATGAAGACAAAATTGGTATTGAGATTAAGCAATTTGTATCATTTGATACCAAAAGGGTAACAAAGGAAAACACAATGTCGACCTCTTGGATCAAACTTTTGTCGATTGTGGGAGAGGGTTGAAGCAAAACAAAGACATCCTAATATTCTCATGTGAGAATATGTATGAAACTTGTTAAATAAGAGCTCAAATGGTGTTTTTTTTAACTAATGGACTAGGAATGCGATTCATAACATAAGTGATTGTAAGGATGCAATCATTCCAATACAAAAGAGGAAGGTTGGATTGAATTTTAAAGGCTCGGGCTATGTTTATTAAATGCTAGTGTTTGCGTTCAACTTTCCCATTTTGTTGTGGGGTTTCCATACAAGTTCTTTGATGAATGATACATTGTTTATTGAAGAATTCAGTCATTTGAAATACAAGGTTATTGTCACTACGAAGTATTTGAAATCTTGTGTTGTATTGAGAGTTAACCAGATTACAAAAAGCCTCTATACATTTTCTGGTATCAAATTTGGTCTTAAGCAAATAAATCTAAGTACTCTGAGAGTAGTCATCAACAATGGTTAAGAAATATTTTGTTCCATCATATGCTGTAACTGAATAGGGTCCCCATATGTCACAGTGTATGAGTTCAAAAGTGGTTTTAGTTTTATAAGTACTATCAAAAAATGAGAGACGATGATGCTTTGCAAGTGGACAAACAAGACAATGTTAGAAATACTAGAAATGTGATTACTAATACAAGGATCTTTGATTACATGAATCTTGGAAATGGGAGTGTGACCCAATCTACAATGCCAAAGATCAGAGATAAGGTTAACATCCTTGAAAGTTACTGACACAGAGATGGTTTTATGTAAAGAAATTGAAAAGTGATCGAAAAGAGCTGTAAAAGAGACTTGAGCAGGAATCAGATTGTAAAATCCAGATTTCATCTCACCCATGCCAATCGTGGTCCATGATGAAATATCTTGAATAAAATAAAATTTTGAAAGAAAAATAACACAACAACAGAAATAACTGATTAGTTGTTTGGCCTAAATTAAATTGAAGTGAAATGAAGGGACACATAAAATGTTATGCAATGTTAATTTCGGGTTGATATGGAAAGTACCAATATGGGAGTAAGGGCTGTTTGGCCATTAGGAAACTTAACAACAAAGGAAACAAAAGATTTAATTGAGGAGAAGAAGGAGATACCACAAATCATGTGATCTGTAACACCTGTGTCAATTAGCCAATGTATGTTTGTGGAGAAGAGAAGATACCATTCATGGTGGGTGGATAAGAGCAATCTACATGAACATTATTGACTATAGGCATAGCAATGAAGGCCTCTGTTGAGTACAAGAGAGCCAACCGTTTTTGGTACTGGTCCTTAATCTTGTTATCCGGAAATTCCTCTTGGTCGAGAGAAGACATGTTGGTAGATGGGTTATACTACTTTGTTTTACCATGAAGCTGTGACCAGGTTGATACCCATGCAATTGATAGCACTTTTCGACTATATGTCCTATCATATGACAGTGAATGCAAGTTAGGGGTTGGGCATTTCTAACTTTGAGGCAAACATCAAGAGTGTGGCCTTGAATTTTGCAATGAGTGCAAAATGGTCTTTCTCATTTGGATTGCTGAGGAGATTTAGAAGAGGGTTTGTATGGTGAGTAAGGTCGATTGACGGCAAGCGTCATGGATTCAGTGGAAGGAAGATTAGGCAACATAAGGTGTTGCATTTCCTGCTATTGAATCATAGAAAAAAATTTGTTAATAGGAGGTAAGGGGCCGAAGATCATAATCTTGTCATGGGTGACATTGAATGAATCATTAAGGTTCATAAGAAATTGGATTATACAACCTCTTTGATATCTATCAAGAAGAACAACCAACTTGCTACAAGTACAGTCAAGCATTGGTTCATACAGAAGGAGCTCATCCCATAAAGTCTTAAGTTTGCCAAAATAAATTGAAACAAATTCATTATCCTGAGTCAAACCAGTTAATGCCTTCTTCAATTGAAAGATGCGGTGACCATTTTGTTGTGTGATTCGTTTTTGGAGTTCTTTTCAAATTTGAGCATCATCGTTCACCAAGGCAATACTGGATATGAGGGAGGGATTTATGGAGTTATGCAACCAGGAAACTATGAGGTCATTGCATTGCTCTCTTGCATCAAAAAGAGGGTCTGAGATTATTTTGGTTTGGGGAAGGTGCCATTTATAAATCCTAGTTTATTTTTGGCATGAAAGGCCCTGCACATGACTCTCAACCAAGTAATGTAATTTTCTGAGGTGAGTAATTCAGGGACTAAAGGAAGAGATGGATTATCTCCATGATCAAGTCGGTAAGAACTGGTGGGTTTGAAAAATCCAAAAAATGGGATTTGGAAGATTTGGAAGTTTCAGTAGCCATTGAAAATGAAGAATTATTGCTCTGTATCAAGCTCTGGTACTAGTGTTTTTAAATTCGTACCGTATCGACTAGAACGGTCAAAATATGCCGTACCGGCCAGGTAGCCGGTACGCTGAATATTAGTATTTCATTTCTGGATAAATACTTGTCATACCGGCCAGTACAGACCGGTATTTGTAATTCCAGCTGAAATATAAATTTTGTCAGGTACAGTATTGAGGTCAGAATTAACGAGTGGCGTTTTCATTATTCATGATAAATTTAAAGGCAATTTCATAAATTAAGGACTTAGGGTTATTCTTGGTTTCATCTCTCTAGTCTCTGTTGCCTTCACTTCATTTCTTTGGTCTTGTTCTCAAATCATCAAAGCTCCCTCAACATTTTCATTTTCGTCGCCGCCAACCCACCCTTTACCTAGTGTTGCCGTCACACATCTCAGGTCGTCGTCAACCATCATCTCCTGCCCTTCTCTGTCGCAGGTATATTTTTCTGATAGAAATAATTAATATTATTTTTATTTATGACTTTTTATAAAACCATAGATGATACCGAATGTTTAAATCAGAAATGAATTAAGCATGTAGCAGGTTGATATCAGAAATTTATAAGCTATGGGATTTTTCTTATTCGTAGTTCATAGTTCAAACTTCATACCGTTAAGATGATTGGCGTGTACGCCGTGTAGCCCCACTGCCCACTCATTATGTTTTTCTAAAAAATATTGGCTTAGTTTTATTACTTTAATGATTGATAATATATATGTATGTATATATATATATATATGCAAATACGTACACTTAAATACAAGCATGTTGATGCAGTTATATATCCATTAATTAATAACATCTTACAGAAAGCTAGCTCATTAATTCTGAGATAAAATTGGATCCATTTTACATGTATAATATGTTTGTTGGTGTCATTAATTTTGGCCCTTTGGGCCACATTTTGTCAGTTTTTTCCCAATTGAATTGCATTGTATTGCATCCAAATTGCTCATTCTGTTTTTCTAAAAACAATTGGCTATTAGTTTTTTGTTTTAGTTTTGTTTACTTTAATAGTTAATTAGTGTTGAGTTATTAATGATTATGTATGACTTAGGAGTATAAAAATGTTTAGTTGTCAATCAACCGGTGCCAGTGGTATGTCTTCAACACTTGCTCTTGTAAGATCAGAAGATCCAGCATGAGCCCATGCACGTGTAGTGCCAGGAGTTAGAAATAATACCGAATGTTTGTATTGTAATAAAATAATTAGAGGCGATGGAATTACTCGGTTGAAGTAGCATCCAACTGGGATTCAAGGCAATGTAGAATCGTGTAAAAATATCTCTGAAGATGTAAAATGGCAAATGAAGGAGTTGCTTAATGAAATGCAAAAAAGTAAAGAGAAAAAGAGAAAAATAAGCTCAAAGATTGAAGGTCATGTAGATTTGACATTTGATGATATTGATGATAGTATTGAAGGACAATCTCAACTTGCAAAAGGTAATGGGAGGTCAAAAAAATCTGGAACTAGAAAATCAGTGGAGGGAATGAATAGATTTGTTTCCCTAAGAACGACTTTGGGGCCCAACCTTCAATTAAGAGTTCTATCTGTTCGAAGGAGATGATTGTGAAAGCAAATATGGTTGTAGCACGCTGGTGGTATGATGCTAATCTGCCTTTCAATGCACCTTAATCCAAATTTTATCAACCAGCTATTGATACCATGACTGCCATCGGCCTAGGATTCAAGGGTCCTTCTTTATATAAGTTAAGAGGAAGTTTGTTACAGATGACTGTGAATGATGTTTAAGATTATTTGCAACAATTTAAAATAATTTGGAACGACACCGATTGTTCACTAATGACATATAGTTGGAAAAACCAGAAGCAACAATCAATAATCAACTTTCTTGTTTATTACCCAAAAGGGACAATATTTTTTAAGTCTGTTGATACATCAGACTTTAGAAAAGATGCTGATACATTGTTTAATCTTTTTTATGAGGTTATTCAAGAAATTGGAGCAGAGAATCTTATGCAGTTCATAATGGACAATGATAAAAATTATAAAGCTGAGAAAAAAAAAATAATGTAAGAGTATGGCTCTTTTATTGATCCCCTTCTGCAGCTCATTGCATAAATTTGATGTTGGAGAATTTTTCCGTACCAAGGTATTTTCTCCTTATTGATGATACTATATATATATAAAAAAAAAAAAGATAACAAAGTTCATCTATAACCATGGTTGAGTTTTGGCATTGATGAGAAAAGACTTCACCAATGGTCATGATTTGTGTCGTCCTATAATTACAAGATTTGCAACAAATTTTTTAAGTATCCATTGTTTGCTCTTGTATAAGAAAAAACTCAGACAAATGTTTACTAGTGATAAATGAATTACATTAAGTCATTCTAGGAGCAATATAGAGAATTAGATAGCTGAGATTGTTCTAGAAGATAAAGAGTTTTGGGAATTTATTGTGAAAGTTAGTGAGCCTTTAGTTCTTGTTCTACGAATTGTTGACGGGAATGAGAAGCCTGCGATAAGATATTTGTATGATGCAATAGAAAGAGCTAAAGTGAATATAAAAGCGAGATGCAATAATAAAGTTGGTGTATTTAGTCCATTCACTAGGATCATGGGATAAGCAGCTTCACAATACATTACATGCGGCGGGTTGCCTTCTTAACTCTGGAATTTACTATAGCCCATACTTTAAAAATAAAAATGATGTCATAAGAGGTTTTAACAATTGTGTTATGAATGTGAAACTTGATCTTAATAATCAAGACAAGATTATTGTAGAACTTGATTTGTACAAGACAGTAGGTGAGTTTGGACATTTTTTAGCAATCCACCAGCGTGATAAGATTAATCCAGGTATTATCATTTATCAATATCATTCGTTAAATAGTGATTTTGTACTTTAATTTAATTATATTTTATTTTTACTTATATTGAATTAATAATTTCTAATTGCATTATTGTTATCGTTACATGATGGAACCAATTTGATTGCGAGGTTCCAACGCTTCAAATGTTTGCTATTCGAGTGCTAAGTCAATGTTGTAGTACAAGTGGATGTGAGAGAAATTAGAGCACAATTTATTTTATTCATTCGAAGAAAAGAAATAAATTAGTGCATAAACATTTGAATGATTTAATATTTGTTCGTTATAATTTGAAGCAGTGAGAGGTAAATTTTTTTAATACTAATGTTTTTCATAAATTAAAAAATATGTAACATTTTCACTTATGTTTGATTTTATTTTGACAGGAGCATAAAAAAGAGAAGAGATGCTTTAAATCCAATCAATCTTGAAAATATTAACTTGATGGAAAAATGGGTGAGTGAAGAAACTATTCTTCTTGATAGTGAAAATTTGGATTGGACTAGTATTGATGAGCCATTAGCCACACTAAATGAGGAAAATGATGATAACATTGATATTGATGTTGATTATGGTGCTGATAGTGATGAAAATATTTTGATTAACATATCAAATCTTGATCCTTATTGTCATTTTGATGAGGATGAGTGATTTTATTTTAATGATTGGATTAAGAACTTATTTAGTTTTATATTTATTGTAACTTTTTTTATATGATATTTGTTGTAACTTAAAACTTTAAACTTGTATTGAGAAGTATTGACTATTTAGCTCTATGACTTATTTTGTTGTTATTTTCTAATACAGTTAATGCTTGTATATATATATATGATTTATCTAGGTATAAACTATTCTGAAATAGTACCCGTATCGAAACGATATTGGTATCGAAATATTATTTCGAAATGATATCAATATCGAAATATGTTGTACCAGTGCCTTGACCAGTATAGCTTTTAGTACGGTATTCAAAACTTTGTCTAATACCATGTAAGAATTACAAAAGTAAAAGTACGAAGGAAAACCAGAGAAAGAATTGTTGAAATGCTACTGCATCAGTTGTATTGCATTTAATTAAATCTGTACATAGTGCTGCTGCTTTATACACAAAATAGGCAAAACAAATCCTAACTAACCAAAGAATATTTGAGTACCATACAATTGCCTTAACAACTTGTAAAATTGCGTAATGGTACAAAGACACCTCGGCTATGAATTGGACTGTTTAGTAAATCAACTGAACAAGTATTATATGAGGTATGTCCACTTGATGTAGGATGTGGCTGCGTATCAGCATCTTTGTCATTGTCACGAATTGCCGCATTTGCACGAGATGAAGCTTTAAATATGCTAATATTAGACTGCTCTAATACTCTCTTTCCATTTGCGCACAACTGATTTTCTTCTCATGCTGGAGCCTTCTATTAGCTAGGAATGATTTACAAGATTTTGGCTCCGTTTGAATTCGGAGATGAGATTAGTTGAGATGAGATGAATTTAGTTTATTTTTTAATATTATTATTATTTTAGGATTTGAAAAAAGTGTATGGAGATTTGAAAATGGTGTATTGAGATTTGAAAATGGTATATAGGAATTTGTATTTTATATAAAAAAAATTATAAAAATATAATAATAAAATGAATATGAGTTGAAATGAGTTGAGCTGAATTGCGAATATAAACGAGTTAAAATCTTGTTGTAATTTGGTTTAGACCAAAGAGTTCCAGGATCCGCATGTAATTCCTGGTTTAAAGAGCTTTTAACAACTTCCACGTCTCTTTATTTGATACATCAATGGGATTTTATGTTTGAGTGAAAATTATATTAGATTCGGATTGCCTTCCAACTAGTTGTTGTTTATTATAAATTTGGTCATTTTACTTTTCTTGAAGGTGCTGGAGAAGGTTTCGAATGCCAATTTCTTTGTCTCGCGGGTCTGCAATGATTAGAGAGACAGAAAGAGAGACGGATAGATAAGTGAATGCGAGCACGTGGGTGGGGAGGAGAAATAGAGATAAATTAGTTTTATCACCTATCTGAAGGTGCAAATAGAAATCTTTAGAGATGCTTATGAGGCAGTTTTTGGTTGGTTAATGTAATAATTATTTTTCATCCATCCGGCTCAAAGTGCAACTCAAACACTATTTCATTTGAAATAATACTTTGAATATATCTCCCAAAATAAAATAGAAAAATATTTTTTAATTTTTAAAAAATATATAAGAATATTTTTTAAAAAAATATTTAAAAATATTAAAAATTGATGGAAAAAAATAGAAAAAACTCCCATCAGGATGGGCGAGTTCACCATTTTTATACTAGCCATTAAGAGTTTGACACGTAAGAGACTTAACAATCTATATTTTTGACACATTCGAAATGTGTTTATTCTTTTCAATCTCATCCTCTCTTTCGCTCTACTCTCACCACTACCTTCATCACTGCCTGCAAGTCCACCTTGCTCTCTTTCGAGTCCAAGCAAATACTTTTAGTTTCGTTTCATCTACCTCTCTCTTGTTCTTTCTTCTCTCACCTCTTTTTCTTTCTTTCTCTCACCTCTTTCTTTCCTTTATGTGCAACTCCCCAGCACTCTCTTCTCTTTCACATTTTTCCTTTTTTTCTTTCTGCAACTTTTTTTTCAGCATCCTATAATCTAAAATTATAATCCACCAATTAATATAAACAATTTATTGATATACCTTCATATTATTCAAAAATTATATTGAAAGGGGGCCCAACTTGTATGGAACCCGAGCCCACGAGGTTATCAGGCCCAAGGCCCGTTATCCGTACCCACCTCGACGCAGCGTCCGAATTCAATCAGGGAGACCGAAATCGGGGATGAGCCAAGTCCCTGGTTATCCCGATCTGGGCAAGAGATGGTTAAACCGGTTTCAAGAACACGCCAAGGACGGAACGGCGCCTCACGTACTGATATACCTCCTGGACTCGACTCCCATCAAGACCACTCCCACATTTATGAACGACAGACAGCCGCTGGCCTACAAACTACCCCCCCTCTTTTAATGCGGAGAACAACAAACATACACCATTGATTGCTAAACTGACAAAAGATACAGCAGCATTTAATGCCCCTGTCCAAAGGGGTCTAATTGAGCATTAATTAGAGGGATGCTCAATAAATGCGATGAGACCGAGGGAATCGGACCAGATTTCCTTATCGAGGATGACGGTCGAATGATGTCCCGATTTCCGGCGCCTTCGTCACACAGACCCCTACCCCCCCTTCCAGGGGGGACCTATAAATAACACCAAACCAGCGACGAAAAGACGGTACATTCACAGACTCTATTATTCTCTCCATCAGATATTTCTCCCCAAACTAACTTGATCGTCGGAGCGGACTCGGACCCCGACCCCCTTTTCGTTCTTGTTTTGCAGGTTTCCACCGTAAGGAAATCGGTAACCCAGGCAGCAGAATACGTCCTTAACAGTGGCGCCGTCTGTGGGATTCGTTTGTTTCTGATCAACGTACTTTCTGCATGTCTACTTTACCGCTGTCCCAAACGACCAAGCACGACCAGCAGACAGAACCATCGATGGAAGAAAGGCTGGAAACATTGGAAGAAATGGTAAGGAAGTTGAAGGAGGAGAATGTCGCCCTCCGACAACCACGCGAAGAAGCGTCGGCCCGAGGCGAAACCAATCTGGGAGAGAATATGAGTTCCCGACTCCCTGAGGAAAGCGAGGCCTCTGAAGGAGAACGATGCCGGATGCACACCGAGCTAAAGGAGTTGGGAGACAAGTACGCTGAAATGGCAAAACTGATCAGCCCAGCAGCGGGGCATCTCTCCTCGCAGGGAAGCATAGGAACACCCTACAGCGCGGACGTCCTGGCTGTCCCTCTCCCGCCCAAATTCAAGGTCCCACCAGTAGAACTGTATGATGGGTCTCAGGATCCTGTGGAGCACATAGAAGCTTTTAAAGCCCATATCAGCTTACATGGCTATCCCGGCGAGGTAGCGTGCCGAGCTTTCCCTCTCACACTGAAGGGGATGGCTAGGACATGGTTCGGAACCATACCTCCAGGATCCGTCAGTAGTTTCGAGGCGTTAGCCCTGCTCTTCGTCACCCAGTTCATGGCTAGTAAGAAGCGAAAGCGCCCCGCGGCGTACATGCTGACTGTCAAGCAAGGAGAAAAGGAAAGCCTGAAAGGGTACTTGACCAGGTTCAACGAAGAAAGGATGACCACCGACAACCAGGACGAAAAGATCACCCTGGCGGCCCTCCTAGGCGACATATGGCCTAGGAGCCCCTTCATGGCGGAGATAGCCCGCAAGACTCCCATCACTCTGAATGGGTTCATGGATCAGGCTGACGGATTCATCAACGCCGAAGATACGCTCGAAGCTCTAGTAGCCCCGCGACGCGGGGAGCTCCGACAGCATGATCGGAAAACAACCAGTGCCGGGGAAAGTTCCAGTAGGCATCGGGGGGCTAGGAAGCTCCCAGATGAGATGAGGAGAAGAGACCACCCACGAGAACACAGACTATCGTCATGGCCTCAATCCAGCTTGGCGGTAGAAGATCAGAGTCGAGCAGAGTCAAGGCGAGAGTCCATCAGGAGAAGAAGAGGGGACATGTACTGCGAGTACCATAAGTCCAAGGGCCACAACACCGAGGACTGCCAGGCCTTGAAAAAGAGTTAGAGGGATGAACAGACGAATGACCGAAGAAACAAAACCCGGTCGAGGACCCCTCTTCGGGAATAAGAGTCGAGCAGACACCGAGGCGAACCGGTATCCAGCCACCCAACGGGAGAAATCAGAACCATAGTCGGGGGACCATCCCGAGGAGGGACTACGTCCTCCTCCCAAAGGGCACATGCGCGGAGAGCCAGATATGGAGAAGTCTACTCACTCGGGCAGGCACCGCGACAGAGCAACCCGGGCCCCAGGGGGGAATCGATAGTTTTCAACGAGCAGGACGCGAAGGGAATTGCCTTTCCGCATGATGACGCTCTGGTGATATCAGTATTGGTGGCCAATTTCACAGTCAAAAGGATGCTGGTCGACAATGGGAGTTCGGCCGATATCTTGTTCTGGAAGGCCTTCATGCAGATGGGGATCGACCCCCACCAACTTCAGCCTATCCGGGCCCCTCTTAAAGGATTTACGGGCGAAGCTGTACACCCCGAGGGCCTAATAACCCTCCCGGTTTTGATGGGCTCGGCGCCCAGGACCACGTCGGTCATGATCGAATTCTTGGTAGTGAAAGCTCCCTCCTCCTACAACGCCATCCTAGGGAGGCCGACCTTAAACAACTTGAGGGCAGTCACTTCTACCTACTACCTCAAGATGAAGTTCCCGACGGACAGAGGAGTAGGCGAAGTCAGAGGGGAGCAGGTCACCTCCAGGGAATGCTACGCCCAGGAATTGAAGCACAAAGACAGCTCCGTGGCCACGATCTCCTTGGAGGACGAGCATGTTGAGTTTCCGCCTGCACCTGCCCGAGCAGTATGGGACGATGAGATCATGGACAAAGCGACACTGTGCCAAGCGGAACCCAACGAGCCTCTGGAATTGATTCCGGTCGACGGCGACAACCCGGAACGGGCAGTACGAGTCGGGACCAGGATGGATCTAGTAGTGCATACGGAACTCAAGGCTCTCCTCATCGAGCACAAAGACGTGTTCGCTTGGACACACACGGACATGCCCGGAATCGATAGGTCCGTAATAGAACACTGGCTGTGTGTCAACCCCACTGCTCGCGCAGTTAGGCAAAAAAGAAGAAACTTCTGTGCTGAGAAGTATGCCGCCATTGCAGAAGAAGTCGACAGACTCCTAACTGTGGGGCTCATCCGAGAAGCTCACTACCCGGAATGGCTGTCTAACGTAGTACTGGTAAAGAAGACCAGCGGGAAATGGCGGATGTGCGTGGACTTCACCGATTTGAACAAAGCCTGCCCCAAGGATAGCTTCCCTCTACCGCGCATCGACCTCATTGTGGATTCAACTGCCGGGCACTCTCTCCTTAGTTTCATGGACGCCTATTCGGGTTACAATCAGATCAAAATGAGCACGGACGACGAGGAAAAAACGGCGTTCGTTACAGATCGCGGGCTCTATTGTTACACCGCCATGCCTTTTGGGCTCAAGAACGCGGGGGCTACTTATCAACGGCTAGTTAACCGTATGTTTAAAAATCAGATCGGGAGGAACATGGAAGTTTACGTCGATGACCTCCTGGTCAAAAGCCGCTCCCTTAACGATCATGTGACGGACCTGAGAGAGGCCTTCTCAATCCTACGACATTATCAGATGAAGCTCAACCCCGCCAAGTGCACCTTCGGGGTCGAGTCCGGCAAGTTCTTAGGATACATGGTCTCCGAAAGAGGAATCGAGGCCAACCCTGAGAAGATCCAGGCTATCCTCGGAATGGCACTTCCGAGGAACTTGAATGAAGTCCAGCAACTGGCAGGTCGAATTGCTGCTCTCAGCCGGTTCATAGCAAGGTCGATCGATCGATGCCTTCCCTTTTTCCAAGTCCTCCGAAAAGCACGCGAGTGGGACGCGTCGTGCGAGCAGGCATTCGAACAACTCAAGGATTACCTGACGTGTCCCCCATTACTTAGCCAGACAGCTCCCGGAGAGACCCTTGTGGCCTATTTGGCGGTCTCGCCTCATGCAACATCTGCGGTACTAGTGAGAGAAACCGACCAGGGCCAGAAACCTGTGTACTATGTCAGCAGGGCACTTCAAGGAGCAGAGGCCAGGTACCCCCGTACAGAGATGATGGTATTCGCCCTACTAACAGCTGCGCGTCGGCTGCGCCCATACTTTCAATCCCACACCATAAGGGTAATGACCGATCAGCCTCTCGGGACCATTCTCCAGAAGCCCGATACGTCCGGCCGATTAGCCAAATGGGCAATCGAGCTGAGCGAATTCGATTTAACGTTCCAGCCCCGAACCACGATGAAAGCACAAACACTGGCGGACTTTGTTGCGGAGTACACTGGGTTTCTAGAAGAAGTCTCCAGTGAACCTCGGGGGCAGGCATGGCAGCTGTACGTCGACGGATCCTCATGCCGAGCCGGGGGCGGAGTAGGTGTACACATCGTCACCGACTAGGGCATCCAACACAACTACGGTATAGGCCTAACTTTTAAGGTAACCAACAATGAGGCGGAATACGAGGCCCTCATAGCCGGAATGACAATTGCTAGGATCCTCGGGGCGACTGAGCTGGAGGCCCGAACTGATTCCCAAATAGTCTTCCATCAAGTACTCAGCCAGTACGTCACCAAGAGCGAAAAGTTGAAAAAATATCTGGAGCTGGTATGCATCGAGAGAGACTGATTCAGTTACTTCCGTTTGCTGCGGATCCCAAGGGAAGAAAATCATATAGCAGATCGACTGGCGAAAATAGCATCGGGAAAAGATGAACATCCGCCCCCGGAAAACACCGAGATTAGAATGAAAGATACCCCCTCCACGGGCAGCGAAGTCGGAGTAGTGGCTGTAACAAATCCCGACTGGGCGACCGATATCGCAGCATACCTCCGGACAGGCACATTACCCCCCAACCCGGGCCAGGCCCGCAAGATAAAGAACAGATCGTCCAGATTCACGCTGATTGACGGATCGCTGTACAGAAAAGGCTTCTCTGAACCATTGCTCAGGTGTGTAACGAAATAAGAAGGGCAGTACATATTAGCCGAGATCCACGAAGGAATCTGCGGGGCTCACACGGGGTATAAAACGCTAGCCGCCCGCACCACCCGTGCAGGGTATTATTGGCCGTGTTTGTTCCAGGAAGCAAAAGATTTCGTTAAAAGATGCCCGAAGTGCCAAGAGTACAGCCCAGTGTTGCACGCCCCCTCGGAGGAACTCACTTCGATAACATCCCCCTGGCCCTTTGATCAATGGGGACTAGACCTTATAGGACCATTCCCAGTAGGGAGGGGCGGGACTAAATTCATAATAGTGGCAGTGGATTATTTTACGAAATGGGTAGAGGCCGAAGCCCTTGTCAGTATCACCTCTCAAGCCATCACAAAGTTCTTATGGAAGTCAATTGTTTGCCGGTTCGGGATACCTCAAAGCTTCATATCAGACAACGGAAAGCAGTTCGATTGCAGTCATTACCGAGAGTGGTGTTCCGAGTTGAAGATCAAGGTGAAATACTCTTCTCCCGGCCACCCGCAGGCTAACGGACAAGCCGAGGCAACCAACAAAACCATCCTCAATGCGCTAAAGAAAAGACTCGGAATGCACAAAGGAGCTTGGGCCGACGAACTTCCAGGGGTCCTGTGGGCATATCGCACAACAGTCCGAACCCCCACAGGTGAAACACCGTTTGCCCTAACCTACGGCTGCGAGGCGGTAATTCCTGTCGAAGTCGGGATGCCCACACTGCGAATCCAGCACTATGACACTACCTCCAATGACGCCAAGATGATGGGACGCCTAGACTCTTTAGAGGAGCACAGGGAGGAAGCCGGCATCCGACTTGCCAACAACAAACGCAAAACAGAACAATACTTCAACAAAAGAGTGAAGCCACGCAACTTCAAAGTCGGGGACTTAGTGTTAAGACAAACGGGCATCACGACCCCAGCACAAGGAAAACTGGGACCGAAATGGGAAGGACCTTACGTAGTGACGGCAACAAACAGACCTGGGTATTACCGACTCAAAGATAGCTCTGGAGCCGACCTACCTCACCCCTGGAACAGTGAGAGGCTCAAGAGGTACTATGTGTAGTATTTACTGATGTAATTTACTTCTGCTGATGTAATTTACTTCTCAAAATTATAAAGAGCCCGATATTGTTCGATGTTCATATCCAACGTATTATAAGGTCCTCAAAACGGAATCCCGCGGGGTCGGTGAACCCACCCACGCGATGTATCCGCCTCGGAGTCCCGCGGGGTCGGTGAACCCACCCACGCGATGTATCCGCCTCAGAGCCCCGCTGGGTCGGTGAACCCACCCACGCGATGTATCCGCCTCAGAGTCCCGCGGGGTCGGTGAACCCACCCACGCGATGTATCCGCCTCGGAGTCCCGCGGGGTCGGTGAACCCACCCACGCGATGTATCCGCCTCGGAGGCCCGCGGGGTCGGTGAACCCACCCACGCGATGTATCCGCCTCGGAGCCCCGCGGGGTCGGTGAACCCACCCACGCGATGTATCCGCCTCGGAGCCCCGCGGGGTCGGTGAACCCACCCACGCGATGTATCCGCCTCGGAGCCCCGCGGGGTCGGTGAACCCACCCACGCAATGTATCCCCCTCGGAGTCCCGCGGGGTCGGTGAACCCACCCACGCGATGTATCCCCCTCGGAGTCCCGCGGGGTCGATGAACCCACCCACGTGATGTATCCGCCTCGGAGCCCCGCGGGGAGTCCCGCGGGGTCGGTCAATCCACAACTCCCGAACCACTGATCTTCAGCACATCGACCGAGTACGCTTGGCAAAAATTTTTTAGTTCACACTTGACCAAAAAATTTCGCGGGGTAAAGACAATGAAATTATGAACAAAGCACCAGAAGAAGATTAAGCTCAAAATTCATATATATACTGTCGGTCGCTCAAAATTCATATATATACTGTCGGTCATACAAACTCACCCGAGTCAAGCTCGAGCGTCAAAAAAAAAAAAAAACTTGTACATCGACCAAGTCAAGCTTCAGGAGGGGGCGGAGGAGGATTCAGGTCATCAAAGGGAGGATAACCGCGCTTCCCAATCTTCTTGACGAACCTCTTCGCAGCCCGATCGGGACGAAGGGACTTCACGTTTATCCTCCGAGGATCGAGCTGGGGATCCACCAAGAGCTGGGATCCTAGTCGACGAAAGCCCTCGGCATAACCATGCCCCCAGGCGGAGTTGCGGATCGCCACCACTCGGGATATCTGCTGCTCGAGATCAGCAATCCTCGAGTGAGCCTCTTCTAGGGCACTCCGAGTCCCCACGAGCTCGGACTCCCGAGCAGCCCGGAGTTCCTCGAACCGCGCCAATTCCGTTTCCAGAATCTCTCGGGCGCGCCTCGAACCGGCCAGTTCCTCCTCCCGGGCAATCCGAGCCTGCTCGGACATGGCTAACTCTTCTTCCTTCAGTGATAAAATCTGGGAAGAAGCAGCTAGCTCTGCTGTCCGAGCGGTTAACTCGGACTGAAGGAGGATCTTGTCCTGCTCAGTGGCCGATCTCGGTCCACGAGCTGGGCGTTCCTCCGATGGGCCACCGCTAGCGAGTCCCGGGCCGCCTCCAATTCGACCCGAAGGGAGGAGTTGGCTCTCTCCAGCCTGCTCTTTTCCATCCCTAACTCCTCGACCGATTTGATCAGCCCCCTGCAGGTCTCCTGCGACTGCTCGAACTGGTCCCGTGCCTGCTGCAGCTTGTAAAGCCCAAACTTGTAGACGGTGCCGAGCTCGCTGTTGAATTCGGCAAGTTCGGCCAACTCGGACCCCACCGTCCGGGATATCTCCTTGGCAACCTAGAATAGTGATAATAACAAACAAAACTTAGCAACCCGGAAAGAAAAGAGCATCCGAAATTCAACAAAGTCTATCGAACAAACCTGAGTCAGCAGAGGCTCCAGCATCGAGGCCACCCGGGCGGAGGCATCCGCCTTTGCTTGTTCAAAACGGGAAGGCCGCTCTGGACCGGCTCCGCCACCCTGAGGACCTCCCTCCTCTGAGTTCGACCCAAAGAGTTGGCCAAGCACCGCGACCCCACTCCAAAGCCGAAAGGGAGACGAGGGTCGCGGAGGAACTTCCATGCCGGGAGACGGGCACGCGTCCTCAAGACGAACCCCAGAGGTCGACCCCCGCTCGAAAGTTGGGGGTGGACGCTCGGGAGACTCAACAGCGGACCGACCACCCTCGTCCGCGGCATTCATATGCCCCCTTCTCCGGGAAGGTCGGACCTGCCCGATCTCTCGGGACTGGCCTCGTCCCGATCTCCCTGGTCCTGGGCCCCTTGTCGCTCGAGCCCCTCGAGGACGCTCTCGGATCCGACCTCCTCGACCAGGACCTCCTCGCCCAGTACTTCGTCTTCCCCCTCGGAGGCATCTGAGTGGCGCTCGGAAGATGAAGGAGGAGGGGTGGGCAACTGGTTCGCCCGAGCGACTTGCTCCTCCGACTCCTGTCGGAAGACCTGCGCAAATGGCATGGCCCCAGGAGTCAGGTCGGCGGCATGGTCTAGAGCCTCCTGGAAGGCGCGCTCTATCTCCTCCCCGTCTGAGGAGTCGACCCCGACCAGATCGGTCGCCTCGATCTGGGCCTCCATGACGATCCTCCCGGCTTCGGCCCTTATCTCCTCGGCCTGCGAGAACCAAAGCCCGTCCGAGGACGACGACGAGGAAGCTGGCTCGGGACGCCGTGCAGGAGAGTCTGTGGGCGAAGCACCTCCGACCGGACCCTTCCCCTTCTTCTGCTTCTTCGGGCGGGCACCGCGGCTTGGAGTAGCTTCGTCGGCCCGACTCTTTGTGCGCCTCTCTTTTTCAACCTCCCGCTCGGAGGCCCGTTTGCGAGAGGAGGCAGGAGGCTCTTCCGGAACGGTAAAGAAGCTTTGACCCTCGGCGTAGGACCGATCTGGTCGGGTCAAGAACTCCTCGATGTTCTCCTCGGTGAGGAGATTGTCGGACCATAGCCGATCGGGATCCTCTGCCCCCCAGGAGAGGACCGCCTTCACCCTCTCCGCCTCTTGGGCTGAGAGGGTAACCTCCATATAGGTTTGGGAAGGGAGGAAGCCCCAATCTTTCTGAACGGGGAAGTCACTCCCCTCTCCCTCTGGGAACTCCCATTCCCTGCCCGAGACAAAGAAGAACCTCTTGTGGTAGTCTCAGGCACTCGAGTGCCTCTCCTCCATCCGGATCAGCCTACATTTCGGCTTTATCTGAAAGCCGGCTACATTCCCGTCCCGACGGAGGAGCCGGTTTAGCGAAAAGAATTCTCGAGCGGTCAGGTCGGGGTAGGGATCGTTCTTCCCAGACAGAACGATCCTAAACGCCACACAGGTGGCCAACAGGATACGCCACCCGTTCGGCATGAGTTGGGCAGGAGCCAAACCCAAGAAATGCAGGACTTCCCGAACAAGCCGAATGAAGGGAAGGCGTAGTCCCTTCGAGAGCATGAGGGAGAAGAGCACGACCTTCTGAGCCCTCCCATCGCACTCACAGGCCCTAACTCCATCCCCCGGGGCCTCCAAGGTGTGCCGCCAGGAGATGCGGTGCTTTTTCCTAAGCGTGTCCACATCAGAGGATTGCATTGTGGACATCCAGCCGTTGCCAGCGAAGAAAGGGCATGGGTCCGAAGAAGCCATGGGGGCAAAAGCGAGGAATGGCAAGAAAGCGACAGAGAAATAACAGGGAAGGCAGTAAAAAGCAAAGGCAGGAAAGAAACAAGAGCGGAATGGCAAGAAAGCAAAACAGCGAAGCAAGGACAGTGACAGGACCGCTGGGTAATTTATACCCAGAAGCAGAGATTTAATGCGAGCGGGAAACGAGGCTACGCCGAAACCGTCACTTCAGACGTGGCTCTTGGGAACGTAAAGCACGCCCAGAACTGACCAATCAAAGATGAGGAGCGTGCGCCGAAATGACAGGACAGTTAATGATGATCGTTCGCGTGCGCCTCACCATTTGATAACGGATCGCTGACGATTCGGAAATCACACCATTTGATAACGGATCGCTGACGGTTCGGAAATCGGAACGACGGCACAATTAAATTTCAAACCACATTAACTGTCCTGACACAGAATATGACGGGACACGATTCGGCATTGATTAATCAAAATTCAAATCGTCCCTCTGAGGTCCGGTCGGTAGACGAAACGACATGTCAGCAGGGATCGCCCGAATACATCCAACCCCGTGCTCCCACTCGGAAGTACAAATGAAGGAACACTGCCCGGTATCGAAGGACGGTACAATCAAAGGAAGCTCTAAAACGTTCGGAATTTCCATCGAAGTGCCTTCGATGAAAACTCGTGGGGTACTGAAAGGGGGCCCAACTTGTATGGAACCCGAGCCCACGAGGTTATCAGGCCCAAGGCCCGTTATCCGTACCCACCTCGACGCAGCGTCCGAATTCAACCAGGGAGACCGAAATCGGGGATGAGCCAAGTCCCTGGTTACCCCGATCTGGGCAAGAGATGGTTAAACCGGTTTCAAGAACACGCCAAGGACGGAACGGCGGCTCACGTACTGATATACCTCCTGGACTCGACTCCCATCAAGACCACTCCCACATTTATGAACGACAGACAGCCGCCGGCCTACAAACCACCCCCCCTCTTTTAATGCGGAGACACAACAAACATACACCATTGATTGCTAAACTGACAAAAGATACAGCAGCATTTAATGCACCTGTCCAAAGGGGTCTAATTGAGCATTAATTAGAGGAATGCTCAATAAATGCGATGAGACCAGATTTCCTTATCGAGGATGACGGTCGAATGATGTCCCGATTTCCGGCGCCTTCGTCACACAGACCCCTACCCCCCCTTTCAGGGGGGACCTATAAATAACATCAAACCAACGACGAAAAGACGGTACATTCACAGACTCTATTATTCTCTCTATCAGATATTTCTCCCCAAACTAACTTGATCGTCGGAGCGGACTCGGACCCCGACCCCCTTTTCGTTCTTGTTTTGCAGGTTTCCACCGTAAGGGAATCGGTAACCCAGGCAGCAGAATACGTCCTTAACATATATAAACAATTTATTGTTTCTTCACCAAAGCTTTCTCAAGAAAACTTCTTTCGAGGATCCACCGAGTAGCTTTCTATTTGTTAGAGTTACCAAGGCTCGAAAATGTAACATGGAACAAGCAACCAAAAGCAACAGAAGTTGCATGGAAGATAGCCTCACTTCTGTCTCCGTCTGAACCATTTCAAAAAATCTTAGAAATGAAAAAATGAACCGTTATCAAGCAAAAGTAGTTAAGAAGCAAAGAAGAACATTTAGAGAGAGAGGGGTGGGGACGAGGCTGCATTGAATTAAAAATGAGAAACTAGTTAAAGAGCTAGGGGGGGCATTGCATTGAAGTAAAAAAGAAAAGACTGAAAAGTTGAGATTCAAGCATATTTTAGAGGAAGAGAGAGAATCTTGACTCTTGCATGTTATAGGAGGGGGAAGAGGGAAAAAATCTAAAATATAATCAATTATGATAGAAAAAATTTAATTAATCTTTTATTATTTATATAGTCTTTATATGTTATATTTTATTTTATTTTATTTTTAATCAAATATTTAATATGTAAATAATGAATACAAAAATTTAATTAGTTTAAAAAGAAAATATTAAAATTAAAAATATTAAAAAATTAAAAAAATAATAATGTATGAAAAATGAGAAATTGTGTAAAAATTCTCATTATGTTACGTAAGAATAAAGTATAGCTTACGAAATTTTTTACGTGTCAAATTCTTAATGATCGGTGCAAAAAAAAGTCTTTACACCCATCTCGACTGCAATTTTTTATTTTTAAAAGAAAAAAAACAATTGGCATTTTCTAAAGATATTCGGGCAATGGATGTAGTACTGCTCTTGGTACGCATGAGTGACGTTATTGATGACGTTCAATCTTGACAACTACTGCTTAAATAGAGTCACCGCCTAGCAATTTTTATTGAAAATTAATGCTAAAGTCTAAGGCCTCGCTTGTATTGGGAAGTGAGTTGAGCTCATCTCAACTCACTTCCATTTTATCATTATATTTTTATAATTTTTTATACAAAACACAAATTTCTATACACCTTTTTCAAATCCCAATACACCTTTTTCAAATTCCAACACACCTTTTTCAAATCCCAAAATAATAATAATATTAAAAAATAAACCAAACTCATCTCAACTCATCTCATCTCTGAATCCAAGCGGAGCCTAAGTCAGACCTTATAAATTTGGGTTTTTTTAGTAGTGCTACGAAACTTTTTTAATTTGCTGCAAAATGATATGTTCTTACATTAAGTTTCTGCTTGAATTTGAAGATGAAATAATTTAAGATGAGTTTAATTTATTTTTTAATATTATTATTATTTTAAAATTTGAAAAAAATATATTAGAATTTAAAAAAGGTGTATAAGAATTTGTGTTTTATATAAAAAATTATAAAAATATAATAATGAAATGAAGATGAGTTGATATGAGTTGAGCTCATCTTCGAATACAAACGGGACTTAAATTGTATTTTTCTTTTTCATTTCAAAATTTTTTAAATATTTAGAAAAAATAAAAAATACTAATATACTAATAATAGTTACTTTCTTAGCTATTAAATAATTGAAAATATATATATATGAACAATCAAAATTAGGGGATAAAATAAGACAACATAGAAATATTATTCTTTTTTTAATTTAATGATTAAGTACATATTTTTTAATAATGCTGTAAACTTAAAAAAAAAACTATTCAAAATGATAAAAAAAACATTCATAAAAAATAAATTAAAAAAAAAAAAGAGGGGACCACATATATTGGCGGGATCCCAGTTGGAATCCCCCGGCTGTGGCTCTAGCACTGTCCATTTTTATTATCTCAGCTCCTTTATCTGATATTATTATAATATATGCATATTTTTAATATTTCCATAAAAATATACATATCACCGACAGACGTCGTGAAGGGGCCTCTTATGTTTGGTCTCATTTTTGAGACATATATGGGAGATTTACCATGCATATATACAGAACTTGTATACCTGCATGTGGTTTTATATATATATATATATATATATATAATTGTATATATTACAAAATCACTCATTTTCATCTCATGAATTAGCTAGGTGATAATTTATAATACTATTATTGCAAAATCATCTCAGATGTGGTATATCTATTATTATTTATTATTAATAATAGATTATATATATTGAAGATGGCATATATAATAATTAATGTAATTAGAGAGAAAAACATTTTCTTTTAAATATTTAGGTCTCCATGAATTAGCTAGTTAGGTAGTTCAAATTGTAAATAGATGTTGATCATGCCCATTATCTGACAATTGAGTTTGTGTTTTCCATACTTTCATATCTTTTTATTATAAAGTTTTAGCTGTTTTCACAAATATTTTTTTCTAATCTCATCTAACTATTATAATTTTCTTAAATTACCATACAAAGTAAAATAAATAATTTAATTTTTTTAACTCTGAAAATAAAAATAATATTTTTATCCAATTTTTATTTTTTATTTTAACTTATTTTATCACATCTTATATTATCTACAAAATCAAAAAAGGCCTAATTTTCTGCAATTCTCGATAGTTAGTAAGGGTGTAAGTCGGCCAGTCTAGATCGAAAATTGATCGGACCAAGTGGTAAGCCAATTAGTCTCGGTTCGTAAGGTAGGGATCAAGGGGTTTTTCTATCCTAGATTAGATCGAAGAGACCAAATTCTAAAAATTTTAAAAAAGTATTATATATATTATTTATATAATTAATTATATAATTTTCATCTAACCTATTATCATTAATAATATAAAATTTTAAATATGTTATTAACAAATTGATATCATATCAAATAACCAATGCATAATATCAATTAACTAATTATATAGTAATTATAAACATTAATAATGTAATTTTTTTTTTATCTAATTTATTATTATTGATTATATAAAATATTATTTTATTGAGTTAGTTACGTCATCTTTATTGATAATATACTTAATTTTAATTTATTAATAGAAAATAATTTATTTATTAATTTATTTAAAAAAAAAAGGAAAAAAAAAAGAGAGATGGACCGAAGGTGGTCTGGGAAAAATGACTCGTCCATCACCTCCTGAGTCAGTCTTACAAGATTTGCCTCTCAATTATTGTCACCCATGAGGTCATATCTTTATATATTTTATTATGTATTTTACAAAAAAAAAAGAAAAAAAAAACGTGGGAAATTGGGTCAAACCAGACATTATCGATCCTTATTATCGATGTTTTAACGCAAACGACAGAAAAGCAGACGTGGATAAAAGTTAAAACTGTATTTTATTGCACCGGACTGGTCTTTCTATCTAATTTTTAAGGTGGGAAGGATTGGGAAATTGATCAACGCAACTTTAAAGTAATACAAAATTAGTAATCTCTAATTTCTTTAAGCATTTTGATTAGAGAATAACTCCATGCATGATTATCTTATAAGCCTCAAATAATAGACTTTAATAAGTCATTACCACGGAGAGCCCACAACGGGCCAACCATGCGCTGCAATCCAAACGAGCAAAAAGAAAATTTGCAAAGAAAATTTACAATATAAGTCATTTGGACAAAAGTTATCTATATTTTTAATTTTACTATATATATATATTTTTTAAGTTTATTTTATGAAAAGACGGTATTTTATTGCTAATAAATATTAAAGTTACAATTGAGATCAATAAATACACGAAGAACCTATATTATAAATCAAACTAATCACTGATTTGTAGTACTTTCACACACATTTATAATGGACATTATTTTAACTTCTAAAACTCTCAATTAACAAAACTTAAAGAGATTTCAATCTTGATTTGTAATTTGTTTGAGAGTGCAATCTTCTAAAAAATAGGGGTAAAACAAATCTTATTCTATAAAGAGAAAAAGAAATCACTACCTTCATTTTCTAAAATAGATGAGAGTAACAAACTATCTTCTTAAAAAAAGAGTGAGAATCAATTCAAGAATAAGTCCTTTCCAATTTATTACAAACTAACAACAACCAAACAATCAACAAATGCAAAATCGAAACACTAAGGGAAACTAAAACGGAGAAAAACGTAAAAAAACCAAGTAGAGGAGATCATCGAGACCACCAACGTCCTCCTTATTATTCTTTGTCGGCATCTTCCTTATTTTTCTTTGCTGGCGTCCTTGTTCTTTGTGTCTCGCCCTAAGACCATGCAAAAATCAAACGGTGATGTTGCCACATTGTCTAGGATCCTACTGTGATTGCCAGCATCCTCAGACGACGATGTTGGCCTTGCCTCCGTGCGAGACCCACCGAGTCCAATGCAAAGAAAGCCCTTTGCTTTGAAACACAGAACTCAATCCAACAAATACTAAAATGAAACACTAGAAATATTAATTAAAGTGGATGATGGAGAGGATGAGGGGAGGAGGAGTCAGAGCTCCTGGCTCCCTCCACTGAATGAATTTCCTTGTGGGCTTCTGGTATGGAGAGCGATTATTAATCGTCTGTCGTTTGTAATCATCAGAGCGATAGAAAAACAAGTTGTCTTAAAGTATTTTCATTAGATTAACTAATTTTTTTTTTAAAAAGCACAAGTTTGTATACATATAAAAAAATGATCATATTTGATAAAAAAAAATGAAGAGAATATAGTAGGATAAAAGAATATAAGTATTTTGTCTTTAAAAATAAATAATAACTCTTCAAATATTTGTACTTTTAATAGAAAATTTTAATCAATTCAATAAAAATACTCTTAATTGACAAAGCATAAACTTTACTATATATATTTGATTAGTCTAATATCAATACTTTTAGAGAAGGGTTTTTTTTTTTTTTTTTGTAAAAATTATTTTAATTTTTATATATTAAATATATTTGATAATTCAGATCATTTTAGTTTAAAGAAGAAAACTGAAGAAACGTTTTTTTCAGCCTAGACGTATTCCATTATTTAAGCAGCGTCCACGTCTTAAAAGGAAACGTTTTTTTTTTTTTTTTTAATTTTTAATTTTATTGAAGGAGGCCTAGGCCCGCCTTCCGAACTTATTGCATAGTCAAACAACTGTTACGAATGAATTTCCAGAGAAGATTTCACTACCAAATATTTAGGAACTCTGCCGTTCCTAATTTTGCACTTCAAAAGCACTGTATATGAACTTCAACCTCTATATAAATACGCATCCAAAAAATCTTTCACTGAAGGGAGAAAAACAAAACCCAGCGAACCATAATTGGTAACCCATTTCTGCCTTTCTGTGTTCCGGTTCTGAAATCTTCGCCTTTATTTACTTGCGTTTCCAAGAAACATTTCCTGGGTTTTCTAAAATGGAGAGTGGTGATATTTACAACGCGTCGATATGGAGAAACAATTCCATGGAGGTTTTCTCAAGGTCTTCACGGGAAGAAGACGACGAAGAAGCTCTTAAATGGGCAGCGCTACAGAAGCTTCCTACTTTCAATCGTCTGAAGAAAGGTTTGCTGACTACGCAGCAAGGCGAGGCCAGCGAAATCAATATACACGATCTTGGAGTCGAGGAAAGTAAGAGTTTAATGGAGAGGTTGTTGAAGGTCCCCGAAGAGGATAATGAGAAGTTCTTGTTGAAGCTCAAGGATCGTCTCGACGGGTAACTATGATGTTATTATTATTTTTTTTAACCATAATGTTATTTATATTTACGTAGGTTTTGTTCATTCTGTTTATCCAACATTTTATTTTTAAAGTATGTTTTATATGAATTTTCAGTAATATTTTTTTAATTAAATTTCTCAGAGTAGGAATTCCTCTTCCGACAATTGAAGTCCGGTTCGAGAATTTAAAAGTCGACGCAGAAGCTCATGTTGGAAGCAGAGCTCTACCTACAGTCTTGAATTTCTCCGTTGACATTCTTGAGGTAATTAACATCGTGTGTGAATATGTAAACCTTTTTTTAATACTGTACAAATATTGACGCCTTTCATTTTCATTACTTTTATCTTCATATTCTTTGACGATTTTGCAGGGTTTCTTGAATTATCTTCATATTCTTCCAAGTAGAAAGAAGCATTTGTCCATCCTTCAAGATGTTAGTGGGGTCATCAAGCCAAGCAGGTGAGGAGGCAGCCCTTGTTCCGATTATAGGAATGACCTCTTAATGTTTGATAATCTCCCTCTTTAATATTCCACCTTCAGGGTTATAATTAGGAGTATAATCGGTCTCATTCAATTCGATTTTAAATAAAATTTAGAATCGAACCGATATGATTAGTCTTCTATTTTTAAAAATCGATTATGTATTAGTTATTCTCTAAAATTAGTAGTATTGGTTCTGATTCGATTTTTCGATTATAAATTAGTCTATATTAATTTATTAGACTATTAATATATATATTAATATTATTTATAATGATTAAAATAATTATATATTAGTATTTGATATAATAAGTTTAATTTTTTTTTATAGTTATATCATTGATAGTTATAATTAATATTATTAGTATTAGTTCAAAAAAAATTGTATTAGTAGTACTATATATATCTTTATTTTATGTATAATTATTTATATATAGAATTAAAGTATATTACTAATAGTAATATAATATAATACTATTAGTATTAAACTATAAAATATAAATTATAATTAATTTATATTATATATTAATGTATAACATATTATATATAATAAAAAAAATATTTTATATTATGTATCATATTAAAAAAATTAATTTAAAATATATATTATATTAAATCGATCTGATTTGATTTTAAAAAATTTAAAATAAAAATCGAATCAATACTTACCGATTTTAATATCTTAAAAATCAATTTCGAAACAATACTTGCTTAAAGAAAAAATATAAGCTGCAGCTGACTGCAGCTAAGCAAGCTCCTTACTTAAAACTGAACCGATTCCACCAATTCAATTGGATTAATCGGTTCATCGATCCTCGTTACAACTTTTGTCATACTTTTTTAACATGGCTCGGTTCGTGTCTGACGTCTTTATACAGAATGACGCTACTTTTGGGTCCTCCAAGTTCTGGAAAGACCACACTTTTGCTGGCTTTGGCTGGAGAGCTCGATCCTGACCTGAAGGTATAAAAGCTTAGGACTTTTTCAACATTTTGGATTGCATATTGTTATTTTTGGTTTTATATAATCTAATATATGAAGCGGAAATTCTCTTTCAGTTTTCTGGGAATGTTACTTATAATGGCCATGAAATGCGGGAGTTTGTTCCCCAGAGAACTGCTGCCTATGTCAGTCAGCATGACCTCCATATTCCCGAAATGACAGTCAGGGAGACTTTGGCCTTTTCTGCAAGATGTCAAGGGGTCGGATCACGTTATGGTTTGTTATTCTTCCATCCTTCCTTCATTGTACTCTTGAGTAGGGGGGTAAGAAATTTGGTTGGGACCGAACTGACTGCCTCGGACCGGACCAAATTTTGATATAGCGTGGTTTGATTATAAAAAGAGTACTGCTAGTTTGTACTGTTCACTCTCACATGAACAGTATTTTTACTGTTCATGTGAGAGTAAACAGTAAAAATAGCTTGCAAGTATATTTATTTTTATAAAAATATAGGACCAAACACTATTCAATTTGGTCAAAGCCTATGAGATTTCTCTTTCCAGATCAGACCGAATAGTACTCCTTAATTATAATAAAAAATATATATACATATATATATATGTATATATTCTTTAATATATAACTATATTATATAGTTTATAAGTACTAACATATAAATTATTAGTATTAATGTATAACTATAATATATATATTTATAATACTAATATATAAGTATTAATATATTAGTATATAAATTTTTATTATAAGAGTTGTATTATAAAATAAATTATAATATATATATATATATATATATGTATGGACCTCCTTGGATTAGGCTGGACCAAATTATATCGGACCAAATTGGACCGGTGCTGAGTTCGATCCAATCCAAGGTGATAAAAATGACAGATAAAATAAAACCGGTCTATTACTTTCTTGAACCGGACCGGACCGTTTACACCCATGCTCTTAAGGTTGTAATCGAATTATTTATTTGATTTAAGCTCGACCTTTCTTTTAACACCCTCTACTGCAGATATGCTGGTAGAGCTAGCAAGAAGAGAGAAAGAAGCAAATATTAAGCCTGATCCTGATATTGACATCTACATGAAGGTAAGAAGGAATACACTGCCACTTACGTATCACATTAGGAGATAATAGCACCTAACGTATACGTTTAACTATAGCATAATGACAGACCTATTTAGCTTGATGATTGTTTTATAAATGGATAAGTCCTATCTTGATACAGGGGAATACTCTCTCTCTCTCTCTCTCTCTCTCTCTCTCTCTCTCTCAATTTGCCCTTCACACTATTTTCATAGTTACTGAGTATTGCAATGGCAAAAACTGTCGCCTTCCATTAATGTGTTATATGTGAATGTTCAAACCAGAATTATAATTTTTTACATTTGCTTTTAAAGACTTTTCTTAAATGGTATTGTTAATTCAGGCAAGAGCAACAGAAGGTCAGGAGGTTAGCGTGGTGACAGAATATATTTTAAAGGTAACATCACTGCAAATTGTTACATAACGAGGAAAAGAGTATAAAATCCAAGGTAGTTTACCACGGTTCATGTCTCATCCAATCCACTTTGCAGGTTCTGGGATTGGAAGTGTGTGCAGATACTTTGGTTGGGAATCAAATGTTACGGGGTATATCTGGAGGACAAAGAAAGCGTGTAACAACAGGTAATCAGTCCTAGTTCAATGTGCACAAATGTATATTCTCTGTGCAAACGAAGAAATAATCTTTATATATGAAATTATAGGTGAGATGTTGGTTGGACCATCTAAGGTGTTATTCATGGATGAAATATCTACTGGTCTGGATAGCTCGACAACTTTTCAGATTGTGAATTCAATCAAGCAATATGCTCACATTCTCAATGGCACTGTCGTGATCTCACTCCTCCAGCCGGCACCAGAGACTTACGATCTTTTTGATGACATTATTCTCCTCTCTGATGGTGAGATTGTATATCAGGGTCCCCGTGAGCAAGTTCTTGAATTTTTTGAATTTATGGGCTTCAAATGTCCTGAAAGGAAAGGGGTGGCCGACTTCCTCCAAGAAGTAAGTCTAAACATAGTGGTTTTTTGTTTGTTTTAGAAGCTAACAGATATTATTATCTTCTAAAAAGAAGAGGACTGCATGCAAAATCTTATAGTCGAATTCACATGTAACCGATTTGTCATAGGTGACGTCAAAGAAAGACCAGGAGCAGTATTGGGCAGCTAAAGATGACCCTTACAATTTTGTAACAGTCAACAAATTTGCTGAGGCATTCAAATCGTTTCTTGTGGGAAGCAAACTTAGAGAAGAGCTTGCAACTCCCTTTAACAGGGCAAAGAGCCACCCAGCTGCTTTGACAACTAGAAAGTATGGTGTTAGGAAGGCAGAGCTGTTGAAAGCTTGCTTATCAAGAGAATATTTGCTTATGAAGAGGAATTCGTTTGTCTACACCTTCAAGCTCACCCAAGTAAGCTTTTAGCTTGGTTTTATTTATGTTATATATTTTATATATAATATATGTGTATATTACATTTCATTACACATGATTGGGATTAAATTCTACCTTTTCTGTTCTTTTAGCTACTAATAATGGCCCTGATTGCAATGACAATTTTCCTACGGACTGAGATGCACCACAATTCAGTGACCGACGGAGGGATCTACGCTGGTGCTTTGTTTTATGGTGTTGTTGTTATCATGTTTAATGGTACAGCTGAGATTTCCATGACAGTAGCAAAGCTTCCTGTTTTCTTCAAGCAAAGGAATCTCCTATTCTATCCTGCATGGGCTTACTCTCTTCCTGCATGGATCATCAAGATCCCTATCATGTTTGTAGAAGTTGCTGTCTGGGTTTTTATCACTTACTATGTCATTGGATTTGATCCAAGTGCTGGAAGGTAAAAGATAACATCAAAACACTATCACTTCTATTATTAGCTTGTAAAGAGTTGTTTTAATATCTTTTTTCTTTTCTATTTCCAATGATATTTTTGCTAATCAAGTACATATTCCAGGTTGTTTAGACAATACCTTCTGCTCTTAGCTGTTGATCAGATGGCTTCTGCATTATTCCGCTTCGTTGCAGCAATTGGTAGGGGGGACCTGATTGTTGCCACCGCATTTGGTTCATTTGCACTGGTCATGCTTGTTGCACTAGGTGGCTTTGTGCTGTCAAGAGGTGTAATTTAATAAGTTCATAATACTATATATGGCTTCTATCATTATTGGACTGCACCCTACTTAATGCTTCTTTTGTCATTGCTTACTCCCACAGAGAACATGAAGAAGTGGTGGATATGGGGTTACTGGACGTCACCTTTGATGTATGGACAGAATGCTATAGTAGTTAATGAGTTCCTTGGGAAGAGTTGGAGACATGTAATTTCTTGAACTAGTCAATATACGGCCTTTTCTCTTTGTTGTCTATAATAATTATTTGACATTTGTTCCTATTTTCTGTTAAAGGTTCTCCCAAACTCAACGGAATCACTTGGAGTTGAAGTGTTGAAGTCCCGTGGATTCTTCCCACATGCCTATTGGTTTTGGATAGGAGTAGGGGGATTGATTGGATATATTTTAGTTTTCAATGCTGGCTTCACTTTGGCACTCACTTATCTCAATCGTGCGTTGCTCCACTTTATCCACTTCCATACATACGAACTTGTAATATTATGTGTAGTAATTTGGTATAAACAATTGTGCAGCATTGGGAAAGCCCCAGGCTTTTAAACAAGAAGAACCTCAAAGCAATAGGCACAATGACAGATCAGGACAAGCCAGTCAGTCACCAAGTAGGGGAAATAGCTCAAGTCACCACTTCAAAATAGGTGATATATCTCATGAGATGTTTTTTCATTGGTGTACATCTGTTTGTGTGATTCTATTTCGTTTTTCTATTCTTAATTTATGTTGTTTCTCTAAAGCCAACTGAATTTTGTGGACCTGCAGAGAGTAGAACTGAAACTTGCATGACAACTATTTCCTCTATGTCCTCGTTTGTTAGTGCGGAGGATACAGTAGAGGTCAGTCGGAATAGGAAAGGAGGCATGGTTCTTCCATTTGAACAACATGCCATTACCTTTGATGAAATTACATACTCGGTTGACATGCCAAAGGTAACTTGCAGCAATTATAAATGTGTCGTAAATTAAGTGGATTTTGTTTCAACTTTCAAATCTATACAATATTTGTCTAAAATGATTTTTCAGGAAATGAAGATTCAAGGTGTTACTGAAGATAAACTGGTGCTCCTAAAGGGTGTGAGTGGTGCTTTCAGGCCAGGAGTTCTCACAGCTCTGATGGGTGTCAGTGGTGCTGGTAAAACAACTCTGATGGATGTGCTGGCTGGTAGAAAAACCGGTGGATATATTGACGGGAGAATCACAATTTCTGGGTATCCAAAGAAGACAGAAACGTTTGCTCGAGTTTCTGGATATTGTGAGCAAAACGACATCCACTCTCCTCATGTTACTGTCTATGAGTCCTTGCTCTATTCAGCATGGCTCCGCCTATTGCCTGATGTTGATTCTGGAGCAAGGAAGGTTGGTATCAAAAATTGGAGACTTTTATATTCAAATGCTAACTTTGTTTTTGTATTTTCTTATTATATTCTAAAACTTTATGTAATGTATTAATGGAAGGTTCAAATCATATGACTTATATTTCAAAAGAACAAGTCAATGATACAATTAGAACCCCATTGAAACCTTATAAAAACAATAATTTCTTCTTTTCAAACAATATAGGATCTCATACACCATCTATTCTTATCAGGGTATCACAATCTACTCTTCTTAAATGCCCAACGCCCTTGTTGGGCTTGTCTATAGTAGGTGGCATGGTTTAAATTCCACATTTCTGATTGGGATAGACTCTAATACCATTTATAACGCCTCAATAGAAGGATCAAATCACATTACTTATACTCCAAAATGACTAGTCAATAATACAATTGAAACCCTATTGTAACCTTATAAAAAGCAAAAATTTCTCATTCTCAAGTAATGTGGGATCTTATACATCACCTACATTTATCGATAATATCACACTTTATCTACTAGTAGTTGAAGATCTCTGGATGACAAATAAATTAGAGTTATCCCACGAGCTGCATGAGTTCTTAAACCAGCACCGGTATAGCTAATTTTAAAAAATGAAAAATGATTGCAGATGTTCATTGAGGAGGTTATGGAGCTCATGGAATTGAAACCTTTGAGACAAGCGTTGGTTGGGTTGCCTGGTGTGAATGGCCTTTCGACTGAGCAACGCAAGAGGCTTACCATTGCAGTAGAGCTAGTTGCCAACCCCTCCATAATTTTCATGGACGAACCAACTTCCGGGCTGGATGCTAGAGCAGCTGCTATTGTCATGAGGACTGTGAGGAACACTGTGGACACGGGAAGAACAGTTGTGTGCACCATCCATCAGCCAAGCATTGACATATTTGAAGCATTTGATGAGGTGAGGAATACTTAATAACTGAATTGTTTGGAACTTTTGGGGACCTTATCTTCTGTAAACGAGTTTGACATATTTGACATGAAATTACAGCTATTCCTAATGAAGCGCGGGGGTGAGGAGATATATGTAGGGCAATTGGGTCGCCATTCTTGTTATCTAATCAATTATTTTGAGGTATGATCTCAAGGACCATCAGGAGTTACAATCATGATTATCCTGTATATCTTTATCTTTCTGAAAGATTTTGCTATTACATTTACCTCTGCTACGTCAAGGGAATAGAGGGAATCATTAAAATTAAAGATGGTCAGAATCCAGCGACTTGGATGTTGGAAGTTACTTCCACAGCACATGAAACGGCTTTGGGAATTGATTTTGCTGATGTGTACAGAAATTCAGAGCTCTACAGGTCGGTCTAATAATATACCTAAGTTTTAAGACTTAAATATCTTTGATTCCATCATCAAAACTACTAAAATAATTACGTTATTTATGTTGGAGTTTTTTTTTTTTTTTTAACAAAACTTGTACTATTGAAAACCAAATATTACAGGAGAAACAAAGCACTTATTAATGAATTGAGCAGCCCTGCTCCTGGATCAAAGGACCTCTATTTCCCTACCCAATACTCACAGGCTTATTTCACACAATTCATGGCTTGCTTGTGGAAACAACACTGGTCATATTGGCGCAACCCGTTATATACTGCTGTTAGGTTTATCTTCACAACCGTCATAGCCCTGATGTTTGGGACAATGTTCTGGAACCTTGGCTCGAAAACGTAAGTTACAACTACAGAACTAAGCAACCCACAAATGTGCAAATTCCTGTAATATCTTTGAGCTTTTGAGTTGAATTTCAAACATTGATGATTACAGGACAAAGAAACAAGATGTATTTAATGCTATGGGTTCTATGTACGCTTCTGTTCTCTTTATCGGTGTTAAAAACTCCAATTCAGTGCAGCCAGTGGTGGCTGTTGAACGAACAGTCTTCTACAGAGAAAAAGCCGCAGGGATGTATGCAGCCTTGCCTTATGCCTTTGCACAGGTACGTCTAACAATTTTTCCAGCTACGACATCTTATTTCATTTGAATCAAACGCACGTGTAAGACATCAATTTCATCTTCTGTTACAGGTTCTGATTGAGCTCCCATATGTTTTTGCACAAGCTGCGGTATATGGTGTCATAGTTTATGCAATGATTGGTTTTGAATGGACTGCAGCTAAATTTTTCTGGTATATATTTTTCATGTATGTCTCCCTTTTGTACTTCACCTTCTATGGCATGATGTCTGTTGCTGCGACACCAAATCACCACATTTCTTCCATAGTTTCCTCAGCATTTTATGCACTGTGGAATCTCTTCTCAGGATTTATAATCCCACGACCTGTAAGTTCTTATACTCTCAATTCTTTCATTTTGTATCTCCTTTTCATCTTCTATACATATATTATCCTCGAGTAATTCTTTTTTCTTATCTTTAATTTTCCTACCTGGTCAAAAACAGAGGATCCCTATTTGGTGGAGATGGTACTCTTGGGCATGTCCATTAGCTTGGACCCTTTACGGGTTGGTTGCAGCACAATTTGGGGATAAGAAGGACAAACTTGATACTGGGGAAACAGTGGAAGATTTTGTGAGAGACTATTTTGGTTTCAAACATGACTTCGTGGGAGTGGTTGCAGCTGTCGTTGTTGGGTTTGCATTACTCTTTGCATTTATCTTTGCTGTGTCCATTAAAATGTTGAACTTCCAGAAACGATAAGTTTTTTTTTTCTTTTGTTAAATAATGATTACTAGAATGGGATGTCGAGTAGATTAAACAAAAAATTGTGGAGCTCTTTGTATTTCTTAGATGACTTAACTGTATCATATGGCACTTTTTCATTGTACAATTAGTTTCATACGGTACCAAATTTTACCCCACACTTCTTATACGCAAATAAAGCCGTGTCAACGAGTAATTGGCTCGATATCGGGTATATTTGGAATAAAAAAAAAGGTGCAGTTATCGGTTAATGACAAACAAGAAGTGACCTTTAGATTCCAGATCGTTTTTGAAGCTGCTAAATTCTTAGATGGAATTTTTTGGGGATCAATCTGACAGATTCTCATATAAAAAACAGTCTGTCGTTTTTGGTGATGGTGGGCGACATCGTCCACCCCATCGGGATTAGCGAGTTCCGACGACTTTTGGTATGTTCCACGGAAGTTTAAACCCAAAATAGATCTGGTATTGCCGGAGCTCACCGATCTCAATGGAGTGGACGGTGTTCCCCATCTCCCACCGGAGGCGGCGGACTGCAGTTAGGGCCGAATACCTCTTAAAATTCATCTTTATTTTATTTTTTATTGTATTTTTTATTATGTTTTTATTGTATTTTTTATTATATTTTTTTCATTTTATTTTTTTATTATATTTTTTATTGTATTTTTTTATTTTATCATATTTTTTATTATATTATATTTTATTGTAGTGTATTTTTCATCAAAAAGTAACCCAATTGCCGTTGGGCTCTTTTGACGTTTGGGATAGTCCGACCGACACAAGCATCACCCTTCTTAGATATATACCAAATATTGGTATAGTACTTATCATCTTACCAACACTAACCTTGGAAATAAGAAATGCATTGAAAATTTAATTTGTAGAGCCAGAGTCTACTTTGGTTTAGATATTCTTGCCAGTAAGGTGAAAATAGATTCACCAGATAGGGAGGAATGACTTCCATCATTCATGTTGATATGGCTTATAGAATCGAAGATACCAAGATGGGGGATATGGACACAGGACAACGAGTTTAATGACCTGATAGCATACCGCCCGGTTCTCCAAATAAAAATCTGGATTTGACAAACCTCACGGCCTCCTTTGTATCAAAAAATTTAGATGCTAACAATCACATGAGAAATGATATAATTTGTAATTATAGAATGCCCAACACTTTTTTCTTTTAAAAATAAATACGAGACCTAAATAAAATAAAATAAAATAATCTTAATTTTTTCTGATCGATTTTATTTTATTAAATGTGCAGTACTTGCCCAACTTATAATTATATTTAGCATTACTTATAATATAATAACGTGAACTGACCATGACCCTGCTATGATTTATTTATAGTTGGAAAAAGTCTCCTAAATTGAAGAAAAACGGTAGGTAAATCAACACAAAAAACAAAATAAAGAAGAATTATATTGATTAGGTAGCTGTTTAGGTGACATTATTTAAAAAAAAATGTTTATTCAGCTCGTGGTCCTTGCTGGTTCTAAGTCACTCGTGCCGTGTAGACCAAAATTACTCACATTACAAGACAGAAATATCAAATCTGATACAATGATAATGACTATTTTTATTATAAATAATTTTTTGTAATGTTTTTTCTTATTTTTTACAACAAAATATGATATCACAAAAAACTTATTTTTTTGTAATGTCATGCCATGTTCTCAACTTATCATTATACATATATATATATATATATAAGTTACTATTTAACGGTTACTTATTAAATTTTCTTATTTTTGTTAAATTTAACTCTATCTATCCATTCATTTGAATTTTAAAATGATGTGATTCTTAAAATTTAGTCTTTTGATTCAAATTCTTTAATCAAACAGTTCAAATTCAAATCTAGGAAAATTCAAAACTCTTATTCTTTTAAGAATCATTATCTAAAACTCTCACTCAACTCGAATCTATTTAAACTATCCCTTAGTTACAGTTTGAATAAATTCCTAAATTGAAACCAACACTCAATTTCAATTTCAAACTCAACTCAATCTCCTTATGATCGACATTACCTTTCTTTCATCATCTATAAAACCCATCCAAAATTCGAATTAAATAGCATAAATTACATATTATTTATATAACATGCAAATTATAAATTACTAATATTTTATTAGTAATAAATTATATAACATGTAAATTATAATATTAATAAACCTACTTCATGTTACAAATTATAACATAATATTATTTTATATAAATTATACGTTATATTATATATAAATTTATATATATGATTTAAAATTTCTATTCATTCTTTAAATAGATAAAAAAAAAAAGAAATGTAAAATAATTATGTTTAAATCTGTTTGTCAATTATATTTGCGAATACAATTATTTGAATAAAATATTACTTATTTCTTAATTTAAAATCATTATGAAACATTAAGTTCAAATATTAATATTTTATAAATGAGATTATAATAATTATTAAATAGTTATCTTTTATCACTTTACATCAGTTTATAATTTATTTTTATCTAATTATTTTATTGTTAAGATATTTTCCTTTTATTATCTATCAAATATTTGTTGAAATTTATATTTTTTTACCTTTATGTATTACATTATTGATTGAAATTGATTTCTTTATAAAAATCATATCATTTTTAAAAAATAACCATTTCACTAAACTAAAAAGATGTATTTTGCATGTTATTCTTCTCATATATATATATATATATTAATCGTTTACAGTACCACACGTACATGACTATCTACATGGTGTGTAGAATTTAATTTATAAAATTCAAATTTTAAAATTGATCTAACTAGCTAGCTTTTAAATTAAATTATGTCATATAGCTAATCTCCCCCTTTGGCATTTATATGACAAAACCTCTAACCTATACATTATTGGACCTAATCCTATCACACATAAACTACAGGACTTCCACATGTAGGTTTAGTCTTGGCAAGTGAAGTATCTACACACTTAACAAACATGTAAACGTACCGAAAGAAAAACACTTGCAATGAATTTAACAGATGAACTCAAAAGTAAAAACAATTTTGCCACAAAAATTTAACAATAAACCTTCAATAGCAATGAGTCCAACAAAGAATACATCAAAAGGTTTATCACATAGCAAAACTAAAAACATCGAGCTATTAGGTAGTCCCCCTACAAAATAGCTTAGCTCCCCCTACAAAGTAGCTTAGCTCCTCCTAAATTCTAGCTACTCACCCTACACAGTAGCTTAGCTTCCTCTAAAATCACTCCCCATTTTTGTCACAAATGGTAAAGGGTCTCAATCATCATCAGTCTCTTCCTCCTCATCAAGAAGACGCTGAACTTGAGTGCCAAGCTCAATCACCTGAGTGTCAAGTGTGTCAAACCGAGCATTGATATGAGTATCCAATCGAGTAACCCGAGTCTCAAGGCTGTTAAGTCGGTTATCAATACTGGTGTCCATGCTGGTCACGGACTGCTGAATGCTAATCAGAAAATTCAGTAGGGCTTACATGGTAGGTTCTATAGCTAGTGGCGTCAGACCGAAGCTGGAAGGACCCGAGCTAGACTCAGGAGCGTGAGGAATAAGTCCGCTCTGGGTAGGATGTGCAGGAGGGGGTTCAGCACTAGAAAGATGCGCCTCACTTAGCTGCATGGTCCTTCGGCCAATCGGTGTCTTAAAACTCACTCTAGGCTCCTGGGGAGGGATGGACACAGACTGAGACAAGACTATCCTTGTAATTAGACAGGCAAGAGGAAGACCAGTTCGAAAGTTTGACGACATATGGGCCTTAATCATGACCCGACAGAGAAGACTGCCAAATCAATAGCGATATCAGTGAGCAGGGCATGTAGGAGAAGGGCACGATCAGAACTAATGTCACTATAATGACCAGTAGGGTATATGTTAGTTAGAATAATCCGACTCACAATTTGGTATGCATGGGGAAACGACTTGGTCGCTAGAAGAGGGACTCCAGTCCAAGTCATAAGAGTCCTGGTGAGAAAACGACCCAAATCAAGTCTGCTAGAGGTTGGGGTATGGAGATAGGGGTAAATAGGATTAGTGACTCGAGGTACCCCTAGCAAGTCTGCCACAAGATCGGGAGTCACCCGGAAGGTGATATTCCAAAGATCCACTTGAAAGGATCCCTCTGAAATGTCATGCATGTTAGAGTAGAACTCCCTGACTAACGCCACCGAGGGAGCGGGATAACCAGTGGTTAAAGCAAGCCACTGGCGCGACTCAAAGATCTGAGGGACAATGGGATAAGTATCCCAAAACTCACCGAGAAGAACTTCACGTTCCACAAGAAGGGAGCGATGAGAAAAATTCTGTGCGTAGAGTTCCTCAGTTTAGGAACTGTGGAAGTAAGTCCGAGAGGCGGATGAGGTAGTGCGAGGATGAACACGCCAAGATGCCATGGCAGCTGTAGACAGACCAAGTACAGACAATGAGGCACATATGACATGATGTGGTGTTGTATATGGATGTCCAATATGCCTAAAATGCCTGATATGCCTAAAATTCCTAAAATGCCTAAAATGTGACCCAACAATGTTCCAAAAAAGGTGTGCAGACTATGCATGAGACCTAAATTTTGTCTAAATGATCAATGCACCAAAGGGGAGACAAAATGGAAGACAAATTTTCATTGAGGCATTTCGTCGAACATGTAGTGTGCATGCTGTGCAACCATAGGTTTAACACCCCATTAATTATCCCATCCTTTCCTAAATACAACAACACTCCAATACGATCATCCATATCTAGAATAAACCATCAGGTTTCTTAAATACAAGAGAACCCGAAAACATCTTTAATCCAAACACAATCCAACATTTTTCCTATGAATGGAATGAGACGGAAATAAATGGAAGAAGAAATGGAGAGAAGAATGCTTACCATGAATGGGATGCACTTTCTTGATTAAAACGGAGTGAGTATGGCGTGGATTGAGTGTTTGAGAGGAGAGAGATGTTAGAGAGAAGTTCCAAAGTGAAACCGGCGAATTTGGCTTATCGCGCGATGCAGAGTGCAATATAGGGGTTTTTTCGCTCGAACGAAATTTTATGGTCGAGCGAGGAATCGAGCGAGATTCCAATTTTTGCCCAGATTCAGACTAACACTCACAATACTGACTTCAAACTTCAGTGGGGATAATTTAAAAACATCCATAGCATAGCAAATGTAAAATAATATCATATTCTTAAATACCACGTAAATATTAAAGATTGTATGTCACAATTAATATGAATATGCTTGTTTAGACAGTACCCTTGCTCAATCAAGAAATTCTATCCGAGAGGCGTGAGTGGGGTTGGGCTGAACAAGAAATCATAGGTGCTTGGGAGACCCTTCAAAGTGCAGAAAGTCAAACCCAATGCTGCTAGGACCTAATTTCTTGTGTCTAATAGAACCAGATTCAGGATTTGTATTGTGGCCTCTTTTTGTTTTTGTTTTTTTAAATACAACGATAGAGCCTTTTCATTTTATTTCCTTTTGAGATACAAAAGTTCTTACATCGGTCATCTAGTCTGAGGTCAATTCTGAACACTAGTAAGGCTTCCTTACACTTTTGATTGCCTCCCCAAAGTCTCACATAAAGTCAAATGTCAAGAGATTGAACTAGGCGTGCAGTGTGTGCGGCAAAACGCGTATTAAAAGTGACACATATCTTACACCTTTACAACATAAGCCTATGATACAATTTTTATAATACACATGCTTGAAAGTGTACTATCTGATAGTAAGGCCAGGTATCACATCTAAGGAAGGGCAAGTGAGTCAGAGGAAAAACAAGAAGAGAATAGTGACAAGTAAAATAATAAGGCATAAGATAATAGAAAGAAAAAATTTGAAATGTATGCAATGTATGAAATGCATGTTACATCTCTTGTGTTAAGGCACAAATACCAATAGTCTTTCTAAGACACTCAAAACAAAAACCATCTAATGGTTTGGTAAAAAAATCGGCTAATTGATGTTCGGTGGGAATGTACTCAAGAGTAACTATATGTGTTTCCACAAGTTCCCGAATGAGATGATGTCTAATGTCAATATGCTTGGTCCTAGAGTGTTGGATAGGATTTTTAGAGATGTTGATGGCACTGGTATTATCACAATAGATGCTCATCATACCTGAGTAATGCCATAGTCACAAATCATTTGTTTCATTTACAGCAATTGAGTTAGGGGTGTCAAATCGTATTAACGGGTCGTGTTCGTGTCGTGTCAAGACATATATATTATACTATATAGGTCAACCCTAACCCGACCCGTTAAGCTTATCGTGTCAAAATCTCAAACCCTAACCCGACCCGTTAACATAACGTGTCGTATCGTGTCAACCCGTTATGACCCGTTAGTAAATATTACAAAATATATTAATACGACATAATATGATTCGTTTTAACCTGTTTATATAAATGAGTTGAATATGTCCAAAATTAACCCGTTTGACTTAATTAAATTTAGTATAATTTTATATAAATATTAAAATCAAAAATCTATAAAACTAATAACACTAATTATAAGTCTAAATTACATTCTAAACAATAAAATATCAAAATTAAAATTCTAACAATCTTACTTTTAAGTATAAGAATATAATTGTAATTTTAACTTTCTTAGCGTGTCATAACGTGTCATAACGGGTTAAAGCAGGTCAACCCGCTATCAACCCGTTAAGCAATCGTGTCATAACGGGTCAACCCGTTTTGACCCTAAACCCGTTAAGACTAAACCCTAACCCGCTATTATCGTGTCGTGTTCGTGTTGGGTTAACGGGTCGTGTAAGAAATTGCCACCCCTAAATTGAGTACAACAACTCCCAACAGCAATGTATTCAACCTCAGTTGTAGATAAGGAAATAGAGTTTTGTTTCTTACTCATCCAAGTAACAAGATTTGTTCCCATATAAAAGCATCCACCTGAAGTGCTCTTTCTATCATCGGCATTTCCAGCCCAATCAGCATCAGAGTAGCCTGCAAGCTCAATATTAGAATCTATGGAGTACCAAATTTTATAATTCACTGTAGCGTTCACATAGCGAAATATGCGTTTGACAGCCACAAGATGAGATTCTTTGGGGTTTGCTTGGAATCTAGTACAAACGCCAACACTGAAAGTAATGTCGGGTCTACTAGCAGTTAGATACAGTAGACTCCCAATCATGCTTCTGTATAGAGATTGCTCAACCCCCTTTCCTGACAAATCAGTACTAAGTTTTACATTTGTGCTCATGGGAGTTTTAGCATGTCTACTCCCAACTAATCCAAATTTTTTCAGTAGGTCCTTTGCATATTTAGACTGGGATATGAACAACCCTTCATCTAGCTGTTTTACTTGGAGTCTCAAGAAAAAAGTTAGCTCACCTATCATACTCATCTCAAATTCATTATTCATTTCTTCTATAAACTCAAGAGCTAGGTCATCAATGGATGATCCAAACACAATCTCATTCACAGAGATTTGAGCTACAGTTATCTCCTCACCCACTTTTTGGATAAAAAGTGTCCTATCAACACTTCCTCGCAGAAACTTGTGCTCTAAAAGATACGAAATTAGCCTCTCATACCAGGCACTGGGAGCTTGTTTCAAACCATACAGGGCTTTCTTCAATCTGTATACATAATTACGATATTTTCGATCCTCGAAACCTTTTGATTGCTCGACATACACTTCTTCTTGAAGGATTCCATTTAGGAATGCACCCTTTACATCCATTTGATAGAATTTGAAACACATATAGCAAGCAACACTCAATAGTATTCGTATTGACTCAAGCCTTGCCACCGGTGCAAATGTCTCATCAAAGTCTATTCCTTCCATTTGGGCATAACCTTGTGCCACCAATCTTGCCTTATTCCGTACAATCATTCCATTTTCATCAGATTTGTTCTTGAAAATCCATTTGGTACCTACAACATTGTGCTTTTCAGGCCTTGGGACCAAGTACCACACATCATTTCACACAAATTGATTAATTTCTTCATGCATGGCATTTTTCCAATTCTCATTCTTTAAGGCTTCTTCCACCCTTTTTGGTTCGATCTGAGAGATGTAATATAAGTGAACTAGTTGACTTATCACTTTCTTCCTCAACCTCATCTCCTCATTTACATTCCTGATTATATTATCCTGAGGATGATTTAGCTTCACTCTCGAAGAGGGCTCCTTGTGAATATGAACTTTTTCAGTTGATGAGGTTTCTTGATCTTTATTAAGTTCACTAGAGTTCTCTTCAGTTTCACTCGGTGTGTCAATTAGATCTTGATTCAGCTCCTCTTCAGGAGTATCATCTATAACCACATTGATGGATTCCATGATAGTTTGAGTGCGTAGATTGTAACATCTGTAAGCACGACTGTTTCTGGAATAGCCAAAGAATATTCCTTCATCACTCTTTGGGTCAAACTTATTTAGATTTTTCCTATCTCTCAAAATGTAACACTTGCTCCTGAACATCCTAAAATACTTCACATTTGGTTTCTTTCCTTTCCACAGCTCATATGGTGTCTGAAAAGTGTTAGGTCGAGGGTAGACTCTATTCACAATGTGACATGCTGTGTTCACAGCTTCACCCAAAAAATGAGCAAAAATATTTTTGGTATGCATCATGACCCGAGCCATTTTCTGGATGACTCGATTTTTCCTTTCAACAACTCCATTTTGCTGTGGAGTAATAGGAACAGAGAATTCTTGATGAATGTCTTCTTCCTCACAGAATCTCTCTAAACTTGAGTTATCAAATTCTCGTCCATGGTCGCTCCTGATTCTGACAACAGGGTTCCATTGTTCATTTTGAAGCTTTTTACACAAACTCCTTATCACATTTGGAGCCTCACCCTTTTCCCTCAAAAACTCTACCTAAGAATATCTGGTGAAATCATCGACCACCACCAGTATGTATTTCTTTCCCCTCAGACTTTCAGTCCTAGATGGTCTCATAAGATCAATGTGTAACAACTCTAAGAGTCGTTTGGTCAGGATATCTGTTGTGTTTTTGTGGACTGCTCGAACTTATTTTCCCACTTGACATGATCCACAAACAGATGTCTCCACTTTACCAAGTTCGGGCAGTCCCATCACCATTTCTTTCTTAGCAATCTTATACAAATTTCTGTGATTCACATGCCCAAGTCTTTGATGCTAGAGAGTAGTGGCCTCACTTTTAGTACTATTGCAGTTATACTGTGAAGTGGGAGCGACACCATAGCAATTGTTAGAGGTCCTGATTCATTGCATCAAGCATTGTCCATTGTTATCAAAAACAATGCACATATCTTTTGAGAACCGAACTTCAGCCATATCACACATTTGGCTTATGCTAAGAAGATTTGCTTTTAATCCGTCAACATATAGAACTTCTCTCAATGCCGATAGTCCAGTAATGTTAATTTCACCTTTCCCAATTATGTTCGCTTTTCCACCATCTCCAAATGTCACTGTCCCACATTTGTACTCTTCAACTGTCTTAAAAAGAGTTCTATCACAAGACATATGTCGAGAACACCCACTATCAAGATACCACAGTAAATTATTCTGAATTTTCAAAGCAATGTGAGCAATGTGACATGTGTCTCTTTCCTCCTTCTTGATCCACACTCTTTTGATTTTTGGAGAGTTGACTTGCACAGTCTTCTGGGTACTTGTCAAGGTGTCTATCTTAGCATTTAGATGATCATTTTGTCTGGTGAGAACCATGACTTGATCCCACAGATTTGTATGATCTCCTTTTAGTTGTCTCTTTTTATTTCTCACAGAGAGCTTCTTGAGCTTATAGCAATTTGGCCGGATGTGACCATACTTGCCACAATTATGACAAATGTGGTATTATTTGTGAGTTTGTTGTTTCCTAAAAGACAAGTCATACTCAGGAGCTTTTCTGGTGAGTCTTTTAAATTTCAAACAATCTGTTTTCACATGACTCATCTTCCCACAGTGGTGACACACGAGTCTCGTGTTGTGAGCTTTTTGTTTCTCTTGAGATGAAACAAACTTTTGGGCATGTATAGCTTTCTTTCCCTTTGCTAGTGAGTGATTCTTATTGTGAGAGGACTCACGAATAACTATTGTTTTCACCATGCTGTTTTGAGGAGTTTTCGAGCTCGTACCCACTTCAAACTTTCCTCCAACATATCCTATTCCACTCTTGTCTCCTGAGGGCTTCCCAAGAGTTAGGATTTTGTCCAGATTCTGTTTTCCAGTGAAAAAGGCTCACAATCTTCCATTCAGCTGGGTTAACTCATTTTTCTTAGTTTTCACATCATCTTCCAAAGACTCATTTTTCTTTCGTAATTGATCAGTCAAGATATAGGCTTTATTCAGTTTGCCTTGAAGCTCTTCATTTTCTTATTTGCACAGACTTATCTTTTCAATCTGTGCTTTGTTAACTTTTCTCAATTTTGCGCACTCATTGTAAAGTTTCTCATAAATTTCTTGCAGCTTATCTTCACACTCGGACTCATCTTCAGGTATGTCACAATCATCAGAAGCTTGTTCATTGCACTAATCTATGTCTCCAACAGAGGATGTAAAAGTCATGTAGTTGAGATTCTTTTTTAGAGAGAAGTTGTCAGATGAGTCACTTAATTCGGACTCACTTTCACTTAGAAAAGCAATATTTTTCTTTTCTTTGCTCCTCTTATAATTTGCACACTCCAAGCGAATGTGACCAAATCCATGACATTCATGACACTGTACTTGTGTCTTGTCCTTGTTAACCCTGTTGTAATTGTTGGAGACTCTTTCCTTGTTCTCTAAGCTTGACCCCTCATTATATCTCCCAAACTTCTTCTTTCCTAGTCCTTGGCTCTTATGCTTTCTAGCTACAAACATTTTTCTGAATTTCTTAGCATAAAATGTTATTTCTCTGTCACTCATCGCTAATTCATCGAATGACTCATCTGAGTCCTTTTGAATTGTATTAAGAGAAATTGACTTGCTCTTCTTATCCAACGGCAGAGTATGTTCATAAGTTTGTAGGGAAGCCACCAGCTCTTCTATTCTCATGACATCTAAGTCTTTGCTTTCCTCAATTATAGTGACCTTGAGACGAAATCTCTCAGGAAGAGATCTGAGAACTTTTCTCACAACTCTATTTTCTGGAATTTTGTCTCCCAAGTTGAACCGAGAGTTTACAATGTCATTCAATCTTGCATAAAAGATATCAAATGTTTCATCCTCCTTCATTCTAATTTCCTCAAAGCTAGTGGTAAGCATTTGGAGTTTAGAGTTCTTTACAGCCCTAGTTTCCTCGTGAGTGACCTCAAGAATGTTCCAAGCCTCTTTGCTTGTATTATACATGGAGATTCGTTTGAACTCCTCCTGGAACACAGCCATGAAAATTGCATTTAGGCCTCTACTATTCCAGTTAATTTCACTTAACTCATCCTTTGAGTAGTTGTCCACGTCTGTGAGAACTTCTACTCCATCAATAACAGTGATGGGCTCTTTCCATCCTCTTATCAAGGGCACCCACACACGTTCATTTATAGACTTAATAAATGCTCGCATTCTAACTTTCCAATAAGCATAGTTATTACCATCAAAATATGATGGTGACGAGAGGGATTGAGACCTATCCATTTTGACCACTAAAGCATAATCATACTCAAGAAATTAATCCTAGCAGAGTGTACCCGCTCTGATACCAATTGAAAAAGCGGTAGCTAATTACCTTACACATCTAGAGGGGGGTGAATAGGTGTTTAACAGAAACGATGGTAGTTTAAAATTTTAATCAACATAAACAAGCAATCAATGGAGAAATCAACGCACAGATTTTGGTTACAAAATGGAAACTCATTTGAAGAACCTCTTCAAAATCTAAAATTACTCTGGGTGTAAGATACCACCTCTGATCCACTATAGAAATTTTAGTTTGTTACAACCAATTTAGAAATACTCACAAACTCATTGTAACAACTAAACTTGATTTGCAACACCACGAGTGACCCACTCGACCTCTACGAGCATGTAGTGCCGGAACTCCGACCTTTCTATAGTTTCTTACAAGAACATCTTGATTTCTTTATTCAAAGCATTTTGAAGAACTCTTACAGCTTGATGAACAAGTCCATTCCAATGGACTCAACAAATGTTTTATCTTGAATGTGTTGTGATGGAGATTTGTAATCTAAAAGAGATGTATCTTTGAATATATGGAGGAATTTCTCTTAAGGGTTCTTGAAGGGGCTCTCTAGCTTTTTCTCTAGTTTTCTCCACTATACAGCAGAAGGCTTAATGATGCTTTTATAGGCATCCTTCTGAAACGGCGCTCAAACCCTAGAGAAATTCGTTTAACACGATTTTTGCTTGAGCGGGATATCGAGCGACCGTTCTAGGTCAATCTCGCTCGAGCGCCATGTCGAGCAAGAGTCGAGCGAAGTCTCTGTCTGAACTTCGCCCGTAAGCAGTGTCGAGCGATGATCAAGTAAAGTCTCTACCTGAACTTTACTCGAGCGACTGTCAAGCGAGATTACTGTGTGTGGTCTTTCTCAAGGCATTTTGATCTTCTTCATGTTTACTCTGTCCATCATTAGTTACAACTTAATTATATTAGATTTTTCATTAGAAAATTATCAACTACCAAATTTTACATCAACAATATAGCTAGATTAATGTAGCGCAAAAAGTCAAGAATCTTCGAATAGAATTATTCATATATAATTTATTAGTATATGTACGACGTTGAAGATTAAAGCCTTTATTGGTACATAGCAAGCACATATACCGAGCACACGTTATTTCTTCTTTCTTTCGGTTCGAGCTTAACTAGTTTCGATGCATAAATTATTTTATCTTATTATTATTATTATTATTATTATTATTATTATTATATATTTAAATTAGCATATAAAATTTAATACATAATTCAATTTTTTCAAATTTTAAAATAATAATAATATTAAAAAATAATATTTTATTTAATTAATTTCAACTTTCATATAAATCAACCATCTTATCTTATCTCATTATTTAAATAGGCCCTTAATCAAAGTTTCAAATACCGTATTGTACCGGCCGGTCGGCCAGTACAAATAAACTGACATTTTGTTTCGACCGTACAGGCCGGTACGGTTGAAATCAGCTGGTACGTTTCAGTTTTCTAGGTTTTTTTTTTATTTTTTTTATTTTAATTTTAATTTTTTTAAAATTTTTTTACTATGTTTTAATTTCAATTTAGACTAAATTAATTACATATATATATTTATCTATATAATTTATCTATATATTAACTACTATTTTAAAATATAATTTATAATTGTATTTATATATATAATTTATTTATGTATAAATTATTTCAAAATGGTACACGAAACGATACCAATATCGAAATATTTTATTTCAGTGACTTGACCGGTACCAGTACAGTATTCAAAACATTGCCCTTAATTATTTTTTACAACTGATGAGTTCATCGATCAAATATATTATATAGTTGATCATAACATTAAGAAGAACAATAAAGTTTTGTGATTAATTATTTACAATAAAAAAAATTATTTGCAATAAATTTTAATTATAAATAATTATTTTATTAATATTAATTAGCTACAAATAAATAACTTTTTTAATAATGATAAAGATCTAATCATATTTGAATTCCAAAAGTTTCGTACAATATGTGACATTAATAAATATCATAAATGTCACGTGCCCTTGGGAAAATATAATAATTAATAATAAATAGTAAAAACAATATTGAATTTTCATGAAAACATAGAGATTGGAGGAATATTATATACATGATCCCACTTGTTGCTATCACATGACCTTAGTATTTTTCTTACCACGACGCTATTGTGCATGATGATCTATAAATTAAACAGCCTGATAATACAGCTCATGTAATCTTCAGTGCCTTGATCTGGAAGGAGATTTTGTATACAATTGGTAGCTGAAAGAAAAACTACTAGCTAGCTAGGATAATGGGTTCTGAGTTGCAGCCTAAGTTTCCTGTTCTAGATTTCTCGGCCTGTTCTGAAAATTTGAAGCCTGGAACAAGCTCTTGGCTGTCTGCATGCAAGGAAGTTCGAGGAGCTTTAGAAGACTATGGCTGCTTTATGATAGTGTACGACAAAGTTACCTCAGAACTTCTCAAACAAGTCTTCGGTGCCTTAGAGGAGCTGTTTGATCTTCCCATAGAAGTCAAAATGAAAAACAAATACGAAAATGGCTTGAATGGGTATGTTGGACAAATTCAAAAACTTCCTCTCCATGAAAGCATGGGTATTCAGAACGCAACAACTCTAGAGGCAACTCAAAGTTTCTCAAATCTATTGTGGCCAGATGGAAATGCTCATTTCAGGTACAATTTGAACCAATTTGACATCTCCTTTATTTATTTATGTATTCTTATCACTTATATATAATAAATACATATGATGTGATCTTCTTGTTTAGTGCATGCATGCATTCATATGCAAAGCTAACAGCAGAAATAGACCAAATGGTGACCAGAATGCTGTATGAAAGCTATGGGGTAGGGAAGTACCATGGCTCGTATACTAGCTCGGCCACTTATCTTCTTCGGGTCCTGAAAAATAAAGTTCCGGAGGTGAACGAGCCTAATCTTGGCTTTGTTACCCATACTGACAAGAGTTTCACAACCATACTTCACCAAAATCAAGTCAATGGTTTGGAGGTCGAAACAAAGGACGGGGAGTGGATTAGTGTCGAATATCCACCTTCATCTTTCATGGTAATGGCAGGAGATGCATTAATGGTGAGTTGTCCATCATGACTATATGCCATCGATAAATAGCTTTGAATTGGTTGCGTTTGGACGGTGAATTGAGTTAAATTGAGTTGAGTTAAATAAAGTAATGTTAGAATATTAGTTTTTAATATTATGATTGTATTGAGATATAAAAAAATTGAATTATTTATTATATTTTATATAAAAATTTAAAAAATTATATAAAAATTTAAAAAAATTATAATGATGAAATGAAATAAGTTAAGGAAGATTTGGTAACCAAATTGGACTTAATCTTGAAGTTTTAAGCATGATATGTTGTTGTGTTCTTAAGAGATAGATGCCTGGTTTAGCTTGGCTTATAATATTTTTATTAGGCATGGAGCAACGACAGAATTCAATCTCCTAGGCATCGAGTGGTGATGAATAATGGGAATGAAGCAAGATACTCCCTTGCACTATTTTCATTCAGCGACGGGATTATAGAAGTGCCCAAAGAGCTTGTCGATGACGAACACCCGTTGCGGTATAAGCCATTTAATCATCGCGGATTACTGGATTTCTTCAGCAAAAATACCACTCATAAAGACAATTTCCCTCTCAAATCCTATTGTGGCGTTTGAAACTAAACTGTCTTTAATTCATTTTTATCGAAAGAAGCGTACGTACGTACATCGTGTAACGTTCTGTATGATAAACTAATAAAATTGGCTGGCACGGTACGTTTAATTAAATATAGGATGTGTTCTAAAACCGATGTAAGCTGTGACGTTCTCTAAATTTCTTAATAAAATGTCATGACTATGCAGTATGAGTCATGGTTTTGTACGCTCATGGTATATTTATATATATATATATATAATATTTATGTGTGTGCACATGATGTGTATCATGAGCATATCTTTATGCTCGCAAATACTGTGTCCTGGCATCTTTTGAATTGCAGAAAACAAAGATTGCAGTACTACATGATGATATTGTTAATTAGGATAATGTTATAATATTCTAATATTAAATATTGCGTCCCACTCTTATGATCCTACAGTACTGCTGATGTGGCATTATCCTTGAAATGTGGCACTATTTTAAAAATAAGACTCAATCTAATAATTATTAGAAAATATCATATTAACACAAATATTCAATTATATATCTGAGATTCGTAACATTATATATTCAATTATTGAATTAAAAAGATAGATTATCAAGATGCAAAGGAGACGATCAGAAAATACAAATCTTGATTGGTGGTCCAATAATGAATAATATTTTCGTGTTATAAAACTAAAAAGAAAACTACTACTATTGCAAGAGAAATGTAAAAGAAACTCTCTGAAACTTTCTTCCTTCTCTATATTTTCTTATGAATTTCATTACAACTGAAGCCCATATTTATAGGCGTTGAAATTACTATGCAAGTTACTATACAAGTCACTATGCAGAATTTAATAAAATAGTGGTGGGGTCATTCACATAATTTAGTAGTGGGACAGGGGGCGGCGCCGTTCGTTCATTTACATTCATAACACTCCCCCTTGAATGACCACCCATAAGAAATCTGTCTCGTTAAAACCTTGCCAAGGAAAAACCCAGTGGGAAGAAAAACCAATGGCGAAGGAAAAAGAGTACAGTCTCTTTATGTATCCACAAGTGCTTTAAGATTGTCTCATTAAAACCTTGCAAAGGAAAACCCAATGGGATAAAACCTTAGCGAAGGAAAAAGAGTACAATCAGCACAAGTCTTCAGGACTTTTATTCCCCCTGAAAAGTGCATGACAATAGTTTTTTAGTCTTCACATTTTAATATTCTGCACAATTTTCTTGAATGTCGCAGTTAGTGATGTCTTCGTGAATAAATCTGCCAGGTTATCACTTGATCGTATATTTGATATATCCTCCTTTGATTTGAGTGATACAAGTAGCATTATCTTCGTATAAAATTGTTGAGTTATTGATCTCAGCCAAATATACTTTTGACTTGTTTCATGAATTGCAATAATCTCTGAGTGATTTGAAGATGAAAAATAATATCTGGTTGACAAACTTAATAGAAATCTGATACCTGCAGTAATACTTAAACTCCCCCTGATAATATGCGTTAGTGTTTCAAGTAATAAGCAAATATGATTTCAGTATATATAACAAGTTAAGAATTCAAACACGATCTCCAACTAAATAATGCATTAGAGAGAGTATGATAATATTTTCATCTAAAATTTTCTGCCCCTCATTCGGCGTTATTAGGAAGAACTTGTTTATATACGGCGGATAAAAGCTGTAAAATCTTTGAGGTTTAATATTATCGGTTCGGCGGAAAATCAAATCCGCTTGACATTGTGGACAAACGAGATCTTGAAGAGATTTGAAGGTTTCGGGTTGTTGTTTAAATATAACCAATTTTACCATTGGTTTACTCCAGCAAAAAGATCTCGCATTCCTCATAGATTCAGTTGTTGTTCATCCAGAACGATATTATGTGTTGAACCCAAGGTTTCAAGTCTCGTATTTACGTATAAATTTTGATGATAACAAATAATATTGAAAACTCAAGCTCAAGTTGTCTATGCATGAAGGGAGCTAAACACATCAAGAAATCAAGCATGAGCAAGAAAGATATCAAGTCTACAAATGAAGCTCATAGATTATTTTTGTACATCTCTTGATAAAATTAGAAATTGGATTAAGACTCCAAATTACTCTTTTTTCTCATAAAACATCAAATTACTTTTTCCACATATGCAAGACATTTTTAAATGTCTTAGTTTTGAAAATTATGTTTTTCACATGTGCATAATACCATCAAACAAAATAATTTCGAAAATTATATTTTTTTTATAAAAACTTGATTTTATAAGATGATTGATTATCATATTTGACATGTGCATATTTTGTTTGAAAGTCTTGAAGGGAGGTGGTGTGTTTTTTTGACTAATGCAAAAGGTAGATGATTTTGTTTGAGAATCTTAAAGGGTGGTTGTGTGTTTTTTTGACAAATATAAAAGATAGATGATTTGTTTGAAAATCTTAAAGGGTGGTTGTGTGTTTTTTTGACATATGCAAAAAGAAGATGATTTGGTTTGAAAAATAAATCATGCTCATTTTGTCTTATATGAAAAGCAAAAGATTAGGTTTGATTTCTTTGAAAAATGAATGGAGTTGTCTTTGACAAATGCAAAAATGAAATGTTTTTATTTGAATTTTTTGAAAAGTGAATACTGCTCTTATTTGACATGGGAATCTTTTCAAATTTAAAATTGAAGACTCATTTACCTATAAATAGCTCACTTGAATTTTGCAAAAATCACAACAAGAGCTTACACATCTATTGCTAAATTTTGCATCATTCTTTCAAAGCTCTCATTCTCTCTTTTCTAAAGTTTTGAGCCTTAATTATTGTTCTTGTTGAGAGAGATATAGTTTGTGCTGTATTGTTCTTATTTCACTCATTGAGGAGTGTTTTCTGATAGCTTACCCACTATCAATTCTTGTATCAGTAAGAGGGTGTGTATAACCCTTGTGTGTGTAGAAGGTGTTCTACACGGGGAATAGTTAAATCACCAAGTGTGAGGTGATTGGAAGTAAGAGGGTGCGTATAACCCTTGTGTGTGTAGAAGGTGTTCTACACAGGGAATAGTTGAATCACCAAGTGTGAGGTGATTAGAAGTGTAGAGGGTGTTCTACACGGATTCTTTGGAGCGGTGCTGCTCAAAGGTGTAATAGGTTTCTATCTCCACCTAAAGGAGATTGAATAGTGGATTTGGGAATCCTCAAGGGGTAGCTTGAGGCGAGGACGTAGGCAGTGGGGCTGAACCTCGTAAAAATACTGAGTTTGCTTTCTCTTACCCTACTCTTTATATATCCTACTACTTTATATTTTGGTTATATTTTATATTGTATATTTAGTTTATAAGTATTAATTTTTTAATATAACCCAATTCACCCCCCCTCTTGTGTTAGTCATCTGGGCAACATTATGTCTGATAGAAATTCTAATGTCCCAGATTTAAACCATGAACTTTTTATACCTCAACCACTTATATTTTCTCCTGAGGCTGTAAACACCATGATAGGAGCAGAGATATATCTATCTAGTAAATCTGATCCTGAAATTGTTGCAGCATCAAGAACCCTCAGTGCTCAATATGCTGCTTCTCTTACAACCATGTCACAGAGGCTATTGGCGAGAACGAGTGAGGTTGATCATCTTAAAAATCAAATATCTGAGTTGCATCAAATGCTTGCAACTAAAGATAGAAAAAATAAAGATTTAAAACAAGAAAACAATGAGCTGAAGAAACTTGTAGACTGGTATTCTCGTGACCTGAAAACACGAGTAGAAGAGCTGGAACGAGAAAGAGTTCAGATACAAAGTCAACAACAGCAGCTAACGGCAGAGGTTCAGCGTTTACAAGAAAATAGGGATAGCTGTAATTAATCTCGCTGGCTTTTGAAATTATGCATCTAGCATATCTTGTAAAGTGAGATTTGAAGAGATGATGGTTTGTCTTGTTCATATTTCCATTTCTATAAGAACCGTCTTTAGTTTCATTTAGTACGCATCAAATCTTCTTCTCATATCTATAATTCATCTGTATTTGTATTCTTATTCTACAAATTTCCAATGGCTCATCAATTTCCTTTTACTATTTCTCACAATCAACATATGAGGTATCCTTCACCTCAATTACAAGTTGATCCTGCATCTTCCGCAGGTGCAATGTTGCAGCAAGCAAATGATCTGGCTAATAAGTCAGATCGTGAAGCTGTTTATGAGCTGGTGACTCTCGGCACCCGATATTCCTTCTCTATTGTTGGATTTTCCAACCGATTACAATCCAAAAATCGTGAGATTGGGGAGCTTAACGAGAAGGTTTCTGTACTTCAACGACTCGTTCAAGAGTCTGACAAAAAAATTGCAGACTTAAAGCAGGAGAATAAGGATTTAAAATCCTTACTTGCCTCTTCATTTCGACTGCCTAATCATTTAGATAAGGATGGTATGTTGTTTTATGAAGAGCAAATGCATTTGAGAGATGAGGTTAGAAGTCTCAAATTCTTGTAACTCATCTATGAATTGAATAATAAGATCTTTCCTTTTCAAATGCATTCCTTGAATTTATAGCAACCCTTGTAATCTTTTCAAGAGTTCTAACAAGGTAAATCATCAACGTAAACTGCAATAATGACGAATCCGGATTCTGATAAAACACATGAATATATAGGATTATTCTTAAATCCTTCTTTCAATAGATACTCGTTGATTCAATTATACCACATGTGTCCGGATTGCTTTAACCCATATAAAGATCTTTGAAACTTTATAAAGTACATACTCCTAAATGTACTTGGATTAGATGCTTCAAGTATCGTAATAATCTAATGATGTTTATAAATATGCAGTGACCACATTCATTAACTGCATATCTAATCCTTTTGTAATAACCAAATCAATTAAAAATATGAATGTGATTGCATTCATAACAAGGAAATATCTTTCCTCATAATTGCTCTCGGGTTTCTACAGGAAACCTTATGCGACAAATTATGCCGCATAATTTCATTTCGCATTACGCTTTCGTATAAATACTCACTTATATCTGACAAATATTACACCCTTTGGTGTTTGGACAACAGGTCCAAATGCATCTCGCTTCACTAGCGAGTTTAATTCAGTTTTAATAACTGCTTTCCATTTTGGCCAATTATTTCTACGTCGGCATTTTTCGACGCTTTTTGGCTCACTTTTTTTATTACTTCTGGTAATATCAAGTGTTATCATATATGTTGTCGACAACAGTTTTATTTCTATCCATAAATTTTCCAGTACTCATGAAATGTATTGAGATTTCATTGTTCCTCTCCAGGGAAAAACATTTCATGAAACACCTCTACAGGAGGTTCCTCTTCAGGAGATTTAGACTCTTCAGGAGTTTTCTCTTCAGGAGTTACACTCTTTAGGAGTTACACTCTTCAGGAGTTACCTCTTCAGGGGGATTATATTTTATACAGAAAATACGGTCTCTTCATGAGCACCGATTTTTATTTTTCTTGTGCACCAATAGGTCTTCAACGCTTCAGGTGTATCTTAGACTCATTTATTGCTGTTTTAACAACTCGTCCTTCAGGGACTTCAATTCTTGCTTAAGCATTAACAGCAGTAATATATGATTTTACAACACCTTTAGTGTAAGTAAATACATCATGTAATTGATTTGCAACACTTTGCAGATAAATAATCCTCTGAACTTCTGGTTCACATTTATTTGTAAGAGAATCAAATTTAAACAGGATTTTATTATCCAAAGTAATTTCTTGTCGTGCTTCAGGTACCGATATTTCATTATTTCAAAACATGATGAAATATTAATAATCTTATATATAAAAACTTAGTATAAATAAATCAAGTGCTTGGCCGTACAACAGGTACGTGATTACTGTTTAGTCATATTATATCTATGACAAACATCTTCATCTTTTTATGAAAAATTATTCTGAGGGCCTTTACCCTTCTCTGAGTTTGATCACTTCTGGTGATATGATATATTTTTATCATCTTTAGTGTTGTCGCTTTTGGGACCAACACTTCTATAATTTTTCTACCACGTTTACGCCCTTAATTCCCGTTCACTTCTGGGAATTGTGTAAATTCGATATCATTAATAGGACGTAACTGGTGTAACAAAAACTCACTATTTAGCTCAATCACTGGAAGACAAAACAAAAATTCAGAATATTTGTTGAACTTTCACTCTCGATATTGCTACTGCAGGAGCACATTCGAGGTATGAAAAATAATGTCTTCTTTTATATATTATCATCAGTGACATTTTCACTGTATAATTTTAATATTGAGCTGATTTTAAAGAGTGCAGAATATTCAATACCACTCTTAAAATCTTGCAACTTCAAGTGCAATAAATCATAATGATCTTTTGAGAGGATTACATCTTCTGGTGTGTATATCACTCTCTTAATTTATTTCACACAGTAAGATGATTTTTCATCATGAGATACACAGCACGGTCCTTCAGGGACACATGGTTTTCTTCTATGATTGTATCTTTCAAGTTCATCATCATATCCAAATAGATCTCATCAAGGATCCTGGATAAATAACATTTTTCAGAAATGTCAATAGTAATAAATCTCAATATTTGACATTATATTACAAAAATAAATCTGTGAATTTAAGAAATATATTCACATTATCATGAGAATAAAAATAAAATTTTATCAAGTAATATTCAGAAATATTACCTTTAATATTTATCTCAAGAACTGCAAATAATATATTGAAAAACTTACTTGAAGTAGAAGACCATTAACTTCAGTATCGGTAGAACCTCGTGCTGATAACGTGTTATAAAACTAAAAAGAAAACTACTACTATTGCAAGAGAAATGTAAAAGAAACTCTCTGAAACTTTCTTCCTTCTCTATATTTTCTTATGAATTTCATTACAACTGAAGCCCATATTTATAGGCGTTGAAATTACTATGCAAGTTACTATACAAGTCAATATGCAGAATTTAATAAAATAGTGGTGGGGTCATTCACATAATTTAGTAGTGGAACAGGGGGCGGCGCCGTTCGTTCATTTACATTCATAACATTTCGAATGATTTTGAGGGATAAAATAAAAAATTTAATTAGACACAGGAAATGGTAGCTAAAAAAGTCTAAACTGAATAAAACAGAAGATTAGGTGGGTGGTCTTTTTGAAATGGGAGATTGGAAAGATCTGATTTCGAAAATAATTATAAGATCAAGATTACAACGTCGCTTTCGGGGTTACAACGTCGATTTCGAAAAAGTGACTTCATTTCATAGATACAAACATAAATCTAATTTCACAAAACTTACTTCATTTCATGCGTGTAATCCGTTAGATTTATAAATTTTATAATAAAAATAATTTTTAAATTAGACAAAGCATATCCTTAATTTATGAAATTATTTTTAAATAATATATTTGTAATTAAAGTATTTTTCATTTAATATTCTTAAGGACGTATTCTGCAGTCTTGTTTACCGAATCCCGTACGACAATAACCTGCAAAACAAGAATAAGGGGGGACGGGGTCCGGGGTCCGGGACCGCTCCGACGATCAAGTTAGTGTTGGGGAAGAAATATATGATAGAGGGAGTAAGAGAATCTGTGAGCGTACCGTCCTTTCGTCATTGGTTTGGTGTTATTTATAAGTGTCCCCTTGGGAGGAGGGTCTGTGTGACGAAAGTACTGGAAATCGGGACATCACTCGACCGTCATCCTCGATAAGGAAACCTGGTCTGATTTGGTCGGTCTCATCGCATTAATTGAGTATCCCTCCAATTAATGCTCAATTAGACCCTTTTGGACAGGGACATTAAATGCCGCTGTATCTTTTGTCAATTTAGCAATTAATGGCGTATGTTTGTAGCGTCTCCGCATTAAAGGGAGGGGGGATCTGTAGACCGGCGGCTGTCTGTCGTTCATAAATGCGGGAGTGATCATGATGGGAGACGGGTCCAGGAGATATATCAGTACGTGAGCCGTCGTTCTGTCCTTAGCGTGTTTTCGAAGCCGGTTTAACCATCTCCTGCTCAGGTCAGGATAACCAGGGACTTGGCTCGTCCCCGGTTTCGGTCTCCCTAGTTGAATTCGGACACTGCGTTGTGGTGGGTGCGGATAACGGGTCTTGGGTCTGATAACCTTGTGGGCTCGGGTTCTGGGTGAGTTGGGCACCCTTTCAGTACCCCGCGAGTTTTTATCGAAGGCATTTCGATGGAAATTCCAAACGTTTTTAGAGTTAGGGTCTTCCTTTCCTTTGCTTGCACTATCCTTTAATACTGGACAGTGTTCTTTTAATTCCCCCTTCCGAGCGGGAACACGGGGTTGGATGTATTCGGGTGGTTCCAGCTGGCATGTCGTTTCATTTACCGACCGGACTTCAGAGGGACGATTTGAATTCTGATCAATTAATGCCGAATCGTGACCTGTCATATTCCGTGTCAGGCATTTAATGTAGTTCGAAATTTAATTGTGCCGTCATTCCGATTCTCGAACCGTCAGTAGTCCGTTATTAAATGGTGAGACGCACGCGCGTGACCATCATTAACTGATTCGGCGCACGCTTCTCACCTCTGATTGGTCAGTTCAGGGCGTGCTTTCTGTTCCCAAGGGCCACGTCTGAGGTGACGGTTTCGGCGTAGCCTTGTTTCCCGCTCGCTTAAATTTTTTGCTTCTGGGTATAAATTACCCAGAAGTCTTGTCACTGTCCTTGCTCCGCTGTTTGCTTCCTTGCCATTCTGTTGCCCTTCTTTCTTGCCTTTGCTCTTCGCTGCCTTCTCCGTCCTTTCGCTGCTTTCTCTGTTCTTTCTTTCAACTTGCCCCCATGGCTTTTTCTGACCCATGCCCTTTCTTCACCGGCAATGGTTGGACGTCCACAATGCAGTCCTCCAATGTGAACACGCTTAGGAAGAAACACCGCGTTTCCTGGCGGCACACCTTGGAGGCCCCGGGGGATGGAGTTAGGGCCTGTGAGCGCGATGGGAGGGCTCAGAAGGTCGTGCTCTTCTCCCTTATGCTTTCGAAGGGCTTACGCCTTCCCTTCATTCGGCCCATTCGGGAAGTCCTACACTTCTTGGATCTGGCCCCCGCCCAACTCATGCCGAACGGGTGGCGTATCCTGTTGGCCACTTGCGTGGCGCTTAGGATCGTTCTGTCTGGGAAGAACGATCCCTACCCTGACTTGACCGCTCGGGAATTCTTTTCGCTGTACCGTCTCCTCCGTCGAGACGGGAATGTTGCCGGCTTCCAGATAAAGCCGAAATGTAGGCTGATCAGAATGGAGGAGAGGCATTCGAGTGCCCGAGACTACCACAAAAGGTTCTTCTTTGTCTCGGGCAGGGAGTGGGAGTTCCCGGAGGGAGAGGGGAGTGATTTCCCCATTCAGAAAGACTGGGGCTTCCTCCCCTCCCAGACACATATGGAGGTTACCCTCTCGGCCCGCGAGGTTGAGAGGGTGAAGGCGGTCCTCTCCTGGGGGGTAGAGGATCCCGACTGGTTATGGTCCGACAATCTCCTCACCGAGGAGAACATCGAGGAGTTTTTGACCCGACCAGACCGGTCCTACGCCGAGGGTCAAAACTTCTTCACTGTCCCGTAAGAGCCTCCTACCTCCTCTCGCAAGCGGGCCTCTGATCGGGAGGTAGAAAAAGAGAGGCGCACTAAGAGTCGGGCCGGCGAAGCTACTCCGAGCCGTGGTGCCCGCCCCAAGAAGTAGAAGAAGGGGAAGGGTCCACGGACCGAGGTGTTCCCCCCACAGACTCTCCCGCACGACGTCCCGAGCCAGCTTCCTCGTCGTCGTCCTTGGACGGGTTTCGGTTCTTGCAGACCGAGGGAATAAGGGCTGAGGCCGGGAGGATAGTCATGGAAGCCCAGATCGAGGCGACCGACCTGGCCGGGGTCGACTCCTCAGACGGAGAGGAGATAGAGCGCGCCTTCCAGGAGGCTCTGGATCATGCTGCCGATTTGACTCCAGGGGCCATGCCATTCGCGCAGGTCTTCCGACAGGAGTCGGATGAGCAAGCTGCTAGGGCGAATCAGTTGCCCACCCCTCCCCCTTCATCTTCCGAGCGCCACTCAGATGCCTCCGAGGGGGAAGATGAAATACTTGGCGAGGAGGCTGACTCCGAGGGTGTCTTCGAGGGACTCGAGCAGCAAGGGGCTTCGGACCAAGAAAATCAGGACGAGGCCACCCCCGAGAGGTCGAGCGGGTCTGACCTTCCAGCGGAAGGGAGCCATATGGAGGCCGCAGACGAGAGCGGTCGACCTGCCGTTGAGTCCAATGAGTCTCCCGAGCGCCCACCCCTGACTTTCGAGAGGGGGTCGACCTCGGGGGTTCACTTTGAGGACGCGTGCCCATCCCCGGGCTCGGAAGCTCCTCCCCGACCCCCATCTCCTTTTCGACTTTGAAGTGGGGTCGCGATGCTTGGTCAGCTCTTCGGGTCGGATTCGGAGGAAGGGGGTCATCAGGCCGGTGAAGCCGGTTCAGAGCGGCCTTCCCGATTCGAACAAGCAAAGGTAGATGCTTCCACCCGAGTGGCCTCGATGCTGGAGTCTCTGCTGACTCAGGTTTGTTCGGTAGATTTTGTTGAATTTTGGATGGTCTTTTCTTTTCAAGTTGCTAAGTTTTTTTTTTTTTTTGGTGTTTTAGGTCGCCAAGGAGATATCCCGGACAGTGGGGTCCGAGCTGGCTGAGCTCGCCGAATTCAACAGTGAGCTCGGAACCGTCTGCAAGTTCGGGCTTTACAAGCTGCAGCAGGCACGGGACCAATTCGAGCAGTCGCAGGAAACCTGCAGGGGGCTGATCAAATCGGTCGAGGAGTTAGGGGCGGAAAAGAGCAGGCTGGAGAGAGCCAACTCTTCTCTTCGGGCCGAATTGGAGGCGGCCCGGGAATCGCTGGCGGTAGCCCATCGGAGGAATGCCCGCCTCGTGGACGCGAGATCGGCCACTGAGCAGGACAAGATCCTCCTTCAGTCCGAGCTAACCGCTCGGACAACAGAGCTAGCTGCTTCTTCCCAGATTCTATCACTGAGGGAAGAAGAGTTAGCCATTTCCGAGCAGGCTCGGATTGCTCGGGAGGAGGAACTGGCTGGTTTGAGGCGCGCCCGAGAGATTCTGGAAGCGGAGCTGGTGCGGTCTGAGGAAATCCGGGCTGCTCGGGAGTCCGATCTCGTGGGGGCTCGGAGTGCTCTAGAAGAGGCCCATTCGAGGATCGCTGGCCTCGAGCAGCAGATATCTCGGGTGGTGGCAATTTGTAACTCCTCTTGGGGGCACGGTTATGCTGAGGGCCTCCGCCGAATAGGATCCCAGCTCCTGGTAAATCCTCAGCTCGATCCGGAGGATAAGTGTGAAGTCTCTTCGTCCAGACCGGGCAGCGAAGAGATTCGTCAAGAAGATCGGGAAGCGTGGCTACCCTTCGCGTGGGTGGGTAGACCGAACCCGCGGGATTCCGAGGCGAATGCATCGCGTGGGTGGGTAGACCGACCCCGCGGGATTCCGAGGTGGACACATCGCATGGGTGGGTGGACCGACCCCGCGGGATTCCGAGGCGGACGCATCGCGTGGGTGGGTAGACCAACCCCGCGGAATCGCGGGATTCCGAGGCGGACGCATCGTGTGGGTGGGTAGACTGACCCCGTGGGGTTCCGAGGCGGATGCATCGTGTGGGTGGGTAGACCGACCCCGCGGGACTCCGAGGCAGATGCATCGCGTGGGTGGGTAGACCGACCCCGCGAGATTCAGAGGCGGACGCATCGCGTGGGTGGGTAGACCGACCCTGGGGGGACTCCGAGGCGGACGCATCGCGTGGGTGGGTAGACCGACCCCGCTGGACTCTAAGGCGGATGCATCGCGTGGGTGGGTAGACCGACCCCGCGGGGTTCCGAGGTGGATGCATCGCGTGGGTGGGTAGACCGACCTCGCGAGACTCCAAGGCGGACGCATCGCGTGGGTGGGTAGACCGACCCCGAGGGATTTCGAGGTGGACGCATCGCGTGGGTGGGTAGACCGACCCCGCGGGACTCCGAGGCGGACGCATCGCGTGGGTGGGTAGACCATGTGGTCGTGGGTTCGAATCCCACAGACGGCGCCACTGTTAAGGACGTATTCTGCAGTCTTGTTTACCGAATCCCGTACGACAAAAACCTGCAAAACAAGAACAAGGGGGGTCGGGGTCCGGGACCGCTCCGACGATCAAGTTAGTGTTGGGGAGGAAATATATGATAGAGGGAGTAAGAGAATCTGTGAGCGTACCGTCCTTTTGTCATTGGTTTGGTGTTATTTATAGGTGTCCCCTTGGGAGGAGGGTCTGTGTGACGAAAGTACCGGAAATCGGGACATCACTCGACCGTCATCCTCGATAAGGAAACCTGGTCTGATTTGGTCGGTATCATCGCATTAATTGAGTATCCCTCCAATTAATGCTCAATTAGACCCTTTTGGACAGGAGCATTAAATGCCGCTGTATTTTTTGTCAATTTAGCAATTAATGGCGTATGTTTGTAGCGTCTCCGCATTAAAGGGAGAGGGGATCTGTAGACCGGCGGCTGTCTTTCGTTCATAAATGCTGGAGTGATTATGATGGGAGACGGGTCCAGGAGATATATCAGTACGTGAGCCGTCGTTCTGTCCTTAGCGTGTTTTCGAAACTGGTTTAACCATCTCCTGCTCAGGTCGGGATAACCAGGGACTTGGCTCGTCCCCGGTTTCGATCTCCCTAGTTGAATTCAGACACTGCGTTGTGGTGGGTGCGGATAACGGGTCTTGAGCCTGATAACTTTATGGACTCGAATTCTGGATGAATTGGGCATCCTTTCAAATACTTATTATTATCTAGTAGTATAGCCCGGGAGTCTCCATCTCAGGCCACTCGCACGTGCACGTAGTCGTATATATGGGTCAAAATGTTTCACGTCATTTCTCGACATTTTTTTCTTCCAAACAGGCAAAATAAAGTTTTATTTTTCAGTCATACGGACAAAGACCTTCATGTCTGAACTTCATCAGAATCATGTCAGCGGTTTGGAATTATTTAAAGCTCATGTATGAAAGGTGAAGACGGCCAGTAGGAGTACTACTTTAATTTTTCAGAGCCTCTCGATCTATGTTATGTTTTTTCCAACAATATTAGAATCGGAATTCTTTCAACTAAACATTGAAAGTGCTCTATTATATTCAGGTACGTAAGACATGAATTAGCTAGCAAATCAATTGGCTTGGAAAGCATGCATAGCTCCCCCCCTTTTTTTTTTATATATAATATATATATATATATATATATATATATATATTATCTTGAAAGATATTCTGATCATGGATCGATCTTTATTTCACGCTAGTATTTATCTTGTTATTTGCTAATGAAACCTTCCGTGCTTCATCGCTACTGTCTCAAAAGTTAGCGCGCTAGCTGTGAGTAGACTAAACTTAGTGGCCTAGTTTTTTTTTTTTACAATTATTTTATCTCATTTTATTTAAATCTTTATATAAATAAAATAAATAATTTGATTTTTTCAAATCTTATAATAAAAATAATATTAAAATAATATATTTTAATAATATTTTATTAAATTTTTAATTTTTATCTTTTAACTTATTTGATGATCTCATTTCCTTTCATTTACAAAAACAAACGAAACTTAAATATTTAAATGGGTCGACATTTTTCCTATCTCCTGGCGAGATTAGACAATCGGGAACTAGCTAGCTACAATTGGACTCACATCAAATTCATGCTAAAAAGTACTGTTTTTCCCACCAATAATATAACTGGGTAAGGTAAAACTTACCACCAGCGCATACCATGGATGATCCGATTTTCACATCAGACAATATGTAAATTAATCGATTTGTCACTTGAGGCATCCATGGATTAAAACATTTTGCCACGAGTTCATATGTTTTTGTCACGAAATAAATTCATGCATATAAAGATTTTGTCATGAATCTTTTACTTCATTACCACAATTAATTAATTTAGTGTGAAACATTATTTTCCAGGACACGCATGGTCACTATAATATTTTTCTGGCAAGTATAACAGTGCCGAGAGACATTTCATAAAAGTGTAATAATGTGAGGAATAATTTTCTCAAATACAAATCATCCCAACAATTCTTTTAACACAATATAAATAGTGGGCATAAAGTTCATGCCACAAAAGATGTCACAAAAGTGCTCGTGGGTAAAAAAAAATTTCGACTTATTATCTTCATAGAATACATCATCTTTGACACCACAATCGAATTGATGGGAACATTATTTACCACGAGTTTAATTTGCTTGTTATTACCACAATGTCAGGTGGCGAAAAGAAAAAGATATTTTCCAAGAAATAGAATTTCAGTAGAATCTACACATAAAAGCCTACATATCACCTACTATATATTTTTTTGATTTTTTTTTCTTTCATAAAATATTTAATATATAACTAATAAGTAAAGAATTCAATCAATTTACAAAGAAAAAACTCAAAAAATATAAAAAATAAAATATATATATATATATATATTGTGTTTGGTGTGTGAGCTTATGTGTAGCATTCTTTAAATTATTTTTATTCATAAATTATATGTTACCAACATCCCACTATCTAAATTGATGAAAAAATAAAAACATTTGTCATTAAGTACTATTATATATAGTTATTTTTGTATATTTTTTGTACATTCTACTCATATGATTAGTCTTTATATTTTAAAAAATTAATACAATCAATTATATTAGTAGATTACATATAAAAATATACAAAAATAATTATACATAAAATTTTTCTTTTTTACTAATGGCAAAAGATCAAAATCTTGTAATGATCTGCTCACGAAATTCCAATTAGTGCCCGAGATTAATGAGAGTAACATAGGTTTCCGTGTACAAACGGACAAGAGGTTCACTCCAATAATAATAGCAAACAGATCGATATCGATGGATTAATATTGGAGATATAAACAAATTAAGGACCGCATGTGATTGCTTATATAATTGGCAGGAGATGCATGCCCCTCGGTATTCATCATGGATATCATGGATTTATATTGGAGGTATAAACAAATTTTACAAGGACTGCTTATATAATTGGCAGGAGAGGCATGCCTCTCGTGGCTATCATGGATTTATATTGGAGGTATAAACAAATTTTACAAGGACTCACTACAAGATTTTCGAGTTTTTAAGACCAATATATCATCCCAGGACTAACTTTCGTGGCTAATAAGTGTATTTAACACGAACAGCCCTCCCGAGAAATAAAAAATTGCGTTTGCCACAAATTTTGCTCGGCTGTATTATTTCCCGCGGTTAAAAAAGCATTTGCGGCGAGTTCAAACCTCGGGAAAAACTTTTTTATACGAAACGCACCAAATTACCGTCGTTTTGTTAATAACCTAGCGCACAAAACGTCGTCCCCCCCCCCCAAATCTCGATTCTGTTTTCCCTCTCACCCCCAACCCCCCGCGCGATCCTTTCCCCTTCTCCCATTCCGATTCTTTTCCCTTCTCCCCCCTCCCCACATCGATTCTTTCCTCCCTCTCCTCCCTCCGATTCTTCTCTGCTTCTCCTCCTCCCCAAAATAGTGAGATTCTTTTATGTGGAAAGTCTCATCTCGCTGCCCTTCACGCCGTGCACTGCCGCCTCCTCCCACGCTGTGCCCACCACGCCGTCACCGCTTGGCTTAGTAGGTGAGTCACTCTCTCTCTCTCTCTCTCTCTCTTGCCTCTCTCTCCATTCCCCTGTCTCTCGACATCGCAACCTAGGGTTGCTCTGAAAATGTTGTGAATGCTTCCAGCCGAGAGTCCTCCTCTATTCCTTCGTAAATGCACTTTCATTTCCCTTATTTTGATACTTAAATTTGCATCTTATGAAGAATAAGAATTAGTTAATACATCTCTAGATGTTCTTTCTTTATTTTTCCGGCATCATGATCTCTTAAGATTTATTATATGCCTTTTATTTTTCTAGTTAATGATTCCTAATACTTTGTTGCATTTTGTTGTAGATTAATCTTGATTTTAGGTTTTCTTGTTGTGATTGTAATGTTGTTAAGTATCTCCAGGGCAATGCTTCTAATTTTTTCTTTTGAAATAATATTGATTAATTTCTGTTTGGTTATTTTTTTCCTAGGTTTATTTCAAAAAAATTCTTAGGTTTATTTTGTTGGAGATTAATCTTGATTTTAGGTTTTCTTACCAAATATAATATAAGTTCCCTTTGTCTACAACTATGCACTTTGATTGCATTAACTAGAAAAATTGAAGGACACTTGGCATTGAAGGACAGCACTGTAAGTCTGCTGTTAAGGACTTCATCTTCTAGGGTTTGGTTCAACTCAAATCCTAAAATGAAGTCACTGAGTTCAGCATCCCTCTTACTCTATTTTTGTTTTGTTTTTTGTTATTTTTTTTTTTGTTGTGTTCATTTAACCAAATGCATTCATCTCTAGAACAGCCACATCAATTTAAACTGGTAAAATATAACTTACTAATTGTGTAATCCATGTATTGTTTTTTGTTTCAATATAATGCCATGCCAGCATATTTACTAACCACTTACATTTGTCAAACCTAGGAAATGATTTAATACTGAAATACAAATAAACAGCTGGTTTGGAGGTCATTGTTTAGGTTTGTTTTGGTCTGTTTTTAGAATATTCTAAGTAGTGACACTATGCAACATGTGGTAGTCCACTCTATTTAGTAACAAAAGCTCTGCAACTGTTTATGATTGGGAATGTGTACCAAGTGTACGATAGTACCAAATTTGCTAGGATTATTGTGGCTTGATAATCCCTGATGTCTGATCTAAACTCAGTTGAGTCAAAGACATATGTCAGTAATTTTAGTCAGACCTAGGTTTGGATACTAGAGTCAAAGAAGTGTCTACCTATTATTGTAACTTCTGCCCCACATTGGAATGACTGTACTGGACTGCCAAGCTTATAATACAGCAACCCCATCTTGAGATTCATATCTGACTATATTTTATATTAGCAAACAAGCTTAAAGAAAAAAAAAAAAAACCAGGCCCGTCTTCTAATAACTGTGGTTTTGACATGGTTTTGAGTTACTCACTAGGTACTTTGAGTTATTCACTAGGTACTTGGGTAAGTAGTAACATCAATGACTTCATCAGCAAATTCAATTATTTGTGGTTTCATATGAGAGGAATCATGTCTGATCTAAACTTTGTTGTTATTAGGGACTACATGGGAGCACCAATGTGAGGTTGCTGCATTTAAGGTGATCATCTACACAGAGACATTGCAGTATGTTCGGGTTAATGGGTGGATACTGCAGTCCAGATGGTAAGTTCCTGGAATTCTTGAAAATTATAGTAGAATTGCTGGCAATGGTCTGTTGGAATCAAGTTTGCAATGCATTTGAGTGAAATACAAACTCGTAGAGAGCAGTTTCTGTTTTATATAACTCTGCAGTTTGAGTTTTATGATTACGTATTTTATTTATATTTATTTTTCTGTCCAACTGGAACTGCATTATTTTTACATGGTAGGACATGGATGCTGGTATATATTGATAGACTAGTTTTATATGATAATGTTAATTATTGATTATGGCCTCATTATATACTCTTGAAATACAAACAAAGTATTGTGTATATAGTAGAAAGCCTGAGGCTAGGTTTATCTACCCTGCTGTTAAGGCCTCTTGTCATAATATTTTACATTTATTGCCTCTAATTGCAGAGGAAATATGGATTTTAATTTTGACATAATTTACTTATTAAAATGTTTAGAAGAGAATAAACATGATAACTAGGCTCAATGGGCGTAAGCATTGGGTCTGTTAATCTCCGTCTTTTTAGCGAAACAAATGCATTTGTTGATGCCTAAGAATTAATCCCAGCTAAAGGATTTTTTGAGACATATTTCATGGCTGCAGATTTTTTCTTTTCCTCTTAGTAGTTGTACAGATTAGATAAGAGACAAATATATATTTAACAAAAGTTAATAACATATGTATTGTTCCAGCTCATAAAAAATGGAATGCAATAAATATGAGATAATGATGTAGAGGTTGTTGGGATTATTTCTCAAGTCACACAATTTATTGCATTCCATAGGAAGGTTATACTTGAAGCCAGTAAATAGCTAAATGGATAGATCATGTCAATGTTTTTTGTTTTTGGAGACTTAGAATGTATAAATAATTCAACATTACAATGTAGGCCTTGTCAATATTTTTTGTTTGTTGGCTAGGGATAAATAAGAAAGTGGTAAATGACACTAAACCTATAAACTGATTATTACACCAGCCGACCAGCTAGCTCCAGAACAAATAAAAAAGAAATCAAATGCAATATATTGACAATATTATGAATTAAGAATATATAATAGGTACTGATTCAGGTCATTGAAAATTAAGCTTTTCATTTCATTCAAAAATTCAAAATAGGCATATCGAGTACGTACTTAGTCTAGTAACATATGTATTGTTTCAGCTCATAAAAAATGGAACCATAATATATGAGATAAAGATGTTTATGTTATTGAGATTATTTCTCAGACTGCCAATTTATTGCATTCCATAGGTGGGTTATACTTGAAGTCAGCAAATAGCTAAATGGATATACCTTGTCAATATTTTTTGTTTTTGGAGACTTAGAGTGCATAAGGACATTCACTGTTAAATGTAGGCCTTGTCAATGTTTTTTGCTTGTTGGTTGTTGACTAGGGATAAATAATTTCTTATCATATTGGAATTTGCATATCTAAATCCAGCTTAATATTAGATTAATTTGCATAAGTGGTTGAGAGAAAGGTGAGATTATTAACTGTTAAGGATTAGCCACTAATTCTTTTGTTACAACTAAGCATTTCACAGCATTCAAATATTTTAGTGCCATGTAATCTCCATGCTCTCAGGTGATCCTGGGAAGGATTAGACGGACCTCATTGTGCGCCAGTAGTTACATGCATGGGATTGTTTTGACACCACAAGATATGGTATGGCCCAGCTGTGCTTACTACCAGTGAAGTTGGGAAATTAATAGCTGACTTTCTTCTGCTCCTAGAAGTAGTTTTGTGCCCAAATACAAGATGTAATTGCTATATATGTATGTATGTTATGTATCACTAATCTGTACGTGTCCCACTTCAGTGCTATTATATGAGCATCCACGGGTACTTGATCATCTTTCTCTATTTTAGATTTCTAACTCATTTATTGTATACTTAAATGGGATTGGCAGTGTTATATATATATATGCTGATGTAAGCCATGTGCATGATGGAATATGATATTTAATTAAAATGGCAAAAATTTCTAGTATGGTTTGTTATAAACTCTCTACTTTTGGCTTTAATACAAACGTAGTCAATTATATATATAGAAATTGTATATTGAAATTGTTAAAGCATTTTCATGTTGAAATACATTTAATTATCATTTTATTGTAAGATGTTAGATGAACCAGATGTAGTAGATGAAGTGGTCCAATTTGTGTAATTGCCAAAATGAGAACCAAACATGCATAAGTGGTTGTGGTAAAAGTTAATTTACCACAAAACCGGCCATAGAAATGCATTAAGAAAAGCAACTTATTGGTATCCTATACTAAAAACAAGCAAATAGTTGTGTTTTCCCAGAGTAAGGTAACGTGGCAAATGGTTAATTACAATTTATCAATATTGTAACATAAATTTTGTTGTGGCCATAAGAGTAGCGGGAAAATTTTTTTCCCCAGGACATCATATCATGGCAAATAATCATTTGTTACAAACCATATCGTGGGTAAAAAACAATATCCACTAAAAATTAAAGATTTGATTGAGTTTTTAATACGAAGTTCGAAGGCATTAGGGACGAATTTGTTCGTGGCAATAAGGATTTATTTGCCGCCAAAATTTTAATTCGTGGCAAAATGAACATTTACCGCGAGTTATATGCCACGAACATCCCACGGATGAAATTGGTGGCGATTGATCTATGGCCGCGAAATAGGTACTTTTAACTACAAAAACCTTCTTTGGCTAAAATTCGAAAATCTTGTAGTGACTGCTTATATAATTGGCAGGAGAGGCATGCCTCTCGTGGCTTATAATATAAGAATAATTTTTTTATAGTTTATTAAATATAGATTATATTGTAGTTTATATAAAAACGTTTTAATATTATGATTAAATGAAATAAATTTTTCATATTTTTAAAGTTTTTTATTTATAAATAAATTTATTTTAATTAATTTTATTTTAAAATAAGAATTTCTTTATTTATTTATTACTTGAACTCAAGGACGGAACCATCCTTTGACTTAAGAGACTTTAAAATTTTATAACTTGATAAAAATCAAATTTTAAAAAGGTATTTTTATGAAATAAATTATATAAAAAAATTAATATTTATCTTTTCTTAAATTTTATTTTATAAATTAACCCTCCAAATTAGATTTTTTAATTTTACATTTACTTAGATTACAAAAAAATCTAATTTTATAAACTATATATAATATTGTCCATGATATAAATGGTATAATTGGTCCGTGATCATGGATGACATCTCATTTTTGTTTCTTGTAATAATTATATTATAATATAATCAAATTACACGTCATGCGGAAAACACGCGGCATGGAAACTAAAATGTTATGGTTAATATATAGACGTATTTTAGAAAGTAATGTCGGACAATCGCATGCATGCAGGGATGATCATTACAGACAGTACTGGCAGGCCTACATAGTACGTTAAGACTATGGGGACCATGGCCCCAAAATTTTTTAAAAAATTTAAAATATATTCCATATATTATTTTGATAATTTTAAAAATATAGAAAATGATTTTCAAAAAAATTGATAATTGATAATTTTATAAATATAGAAAATGATTTTCAAAAAAATTGATAATTCTTATCTGCTTTCTATTTTTTTAATTTAATATATTTAAAAATATCTTTCTCCATTTTTTTTTCTATAGCCCCAAAATTTTGTATCGTTTTTATATGTTTTCTATTTTCAAGAATATAGCCTCATCAAAATTAAATAAAAAAAATTAATTAAATTTTAATATAAATCCCAAAGTTTTTGTTATATAATATGAGGCTTCTTATAATAGAATTTAAAGTAAACATATAAGAAAAATCATTATTAAGATTCATGATTTATATATATGAAAATAGTAGAGAATATTTTATTCCCTAAACTTCATTGGACAAGTAAAAAATTTATTTAAGATTTTAATTATAGCATTATATGCTTAATGTGATACAAAAATATCTAAATTTTACTTAAAATTTGATAAACTAGCTTATATACTAAAATATCAAAAGCTTATTTTTTAAAAAATCACTTGATAATTTCTATTAAGAAAATAAATTCTAAAAATTTTATTACAAAAATAATAATAGATTAATATTTTCATAAAATATTATTGTCAAAAATTTAAAACATATATTAAATTGTATTTTTTTAAAATTTTATTTCTATTTCTTTGTCTGTGTAGCAAACTACGTACTATTGAGATCTAATTTTATATATAATTATGTTTTTTTATGATTTTTAATTATATTATATAAACGTGCCACACAATAATAAAGTTGGCCCCTCCTCAGAAAAATTCTTGATTCCGCCATTTATTACAGGTTGATCATATAGCATACTGCATCATGTATAATACATGTAGGCATGTGGTGCATGCGGCTTAATATATAATTAATAAGAACTAAGGACATGCAAGCTGATTACTTATTGCTGTATATAGGACCACTATTAAGGGCTTAAAAATAAAATTAATACGGTTATACGTCGTAAATGGTTTAATAAAAGATAATATAAAAAATTATTTTAGAAGCCGTACTACTCTTATATAATAATTAATTCATCGTACAATGAGTTTTTTAACAATAATTATATGAAATGTCGTACAATAATTACAATAAAATAATATTGAAACTCTGATCTTTGTCTCATGTACGTTATCTGGTAATTATTCCATATATTATAGGCACCTTCTCCATCATTAATTCTTTATTGACGAAATAAATTAATAAATTAGATAAAATTACAATAGGATCAGGATGAGTAGGTTTTGCAAACGTAATGATCAGTAAAACAAATGTAATTACGGAGCGATAAGGAAAATAAAATTATTGAAACGACCCTACAGCTATTTTGATCCCACAATTGATCTGATCTAATCGACTATTCAATCGTTAATTGACAATATTAATAAGAAATCAAAATTCAAACGGAGTACTTCATGATGCATGCAGCTAGAATGCTAGTTTGGTATAAAAGGCAATATAAGGAAAGAGAAATGGCGCTATAACTATATATAGTACTACTATTATCTTACTATAATCATGTATGGGAGATGCTGGGGATCGGTTTGACTATTCACAGCATCTAAAGCAGCCCAACGGGCTGCTTGATGATAAAAAACACATTAAAATAGAATAAAAAATATGATTAAATAAAAAAATGAAGATTAAAAATATATTAAAAAAATGAAATGAACAAAACATAATAACAAACACAATAAAAAACACAATAAAAAAATAAAAACATAATAAAAAACACAATAAAAAAATAAAATGAAGATGAATTCAAGGGGATTTGACCATGGAGCGAACGGAGGCGCCGCCGGTGACAGTGGGTGACACCACCAACGCCATCGGGACCGGCGGATTCAGGCGACCTCACTCTTACGACGATGAGCTTCAGTAAGCTCCGGTGTGCTTCCAGTAGTCTTAAACCCGTTTCGGATCCTCCGCCGATCTCAATGGCGGGAGCGGTGTCACCCACCACCATCGAGGGCGGCGGGACTGCTTTTGTTAGGGGGGCAGACGGTCTGCCCCCAGGGTTCCTCATCATATATATAATATATATACATATGTATTATTCTAGCTAATGTCACTACAACACAAATGCTAGTTTAAAGAGTACTTCAAATACGATGTCGTTAACTATCGATTGCCTGTAAAAAATAGAAAAGATGTTAACTATCAAAAACTTCCGATTTCTTTTCTTTTTTCATGAATGCAAAACAAATTTCAAAATCAGTGCACCAGTTATACAATGGCAAAGTTAGAAATTTGTTTTAGAAGGTTAACTAAAATTAAAATAAAATATATAAAATATATTTTATTTTATTTATATATAATTTTTTATGTAGTATAGAACAATCTAATAATAAGATTTATAATAAAAATAAAATATATTTAATATGACTTATATATTAAAAATATATAATATTTCAAGAATATGTTATTATAATAAAAATATATTAAAACTATATTAGAAATCATCCAACTTATTTTTTATTTTTATTTTTATTTTTATCACTAACAAAAAATACTATCATGTTATTACATCATTTTATTTTATGTGAGATGTATTTTATTTTAGATTAAATTAATTTTATAGAGAGAAGCCAAAATAATTTTTAGAGAATGGGCTAATACAAAATAAAATTAATATCATCTTACAAAATTAAAAAATTTTAAAAAACACATAGATTATAATTATTTTTTAGGAGAAGAGTGGGGTCCGTGGAGAGGGGATGCCCCATTGCCCCAACATAGTTCCACCACTACAACAATATATGCATATATTAGTACATATTTTATCTTATCTTAATATTTTTTTAATTAATAATTTTATTATTATTTATAAATATTTATCTCAATTCATGTTAATATCACTGAAGAGTATCATAGGTTTCCGTGTACATACGGACAAGATCAGCGTCACTCCGTGGTGTGTGTATATAATCCGGCTAGCAAACAGATCGATATTGATGAATTAACATTGGAGATATAAACAAATTAAATTAAGGACCGCAAGATTCGTGCATGGAAGTGCTTATTCAATTGGCACGAGATGCAAGACCGGCCTCGTGGTGTGTATTATATATATAATTTTTTTTTTTCATTCTACTATAAAATGTAAAATATTTATTATTATTGTGCATGGAATTGCTTTAATTGGCACGAGAGGCACGACCAGCCTCGTGGTGTGTATTATATATATATATAATATGATTATTTTATTTTCATTCTATTATAAAATGTAGTATATTTATTATTATTAAATGATTATTTATTAGATAATTATATATATAATAATCTTCCAAGCTGCATGGGCTGATCTGAATTGGTGATCATGATGATCAAGTAATCTTTGCTTGATAATGAAATATCAAGTATATTCGGCGGCTAATAAGAATTAATAAACTTGCAATTATCGATCTGAATCATGCTATTGTCCAATAATATAATATAATAGGCTGTGTGTATGTAGCTGGGTGACTCTGATTTTGAAATCTCTTTTGCATTTATGAAAAAAAGAGAAATCGAAAGTTTTATCCAATCGATGGTACGTACTACTAGCTAGTACTTAATCATATCATATTTGGCATAACCATTGAAAATATTGTTACCATTATCTAAGGATCAATCACTCGGTTAATTAGTATGTTACACCTTTTATTACCACTTAATTAGATCAATCGATCCTTCTAAAATTATAAAAAAAAAAATCTAAGATTTAGAAAACACCATCACATTAGCATAATATAGTGGGATGTCACCCCAGAAATCTCGTCTAGAAACTGACCCAACTATGAAGAGCTATGTCTAAACTCTTGCACTATAGGACAAATTATTAAGGATATCTACTGATTTAGGCATTGGAGGCCGGGCTCTCCGGTCACCACCAAGCCTCCTTGATCGCTGTTAAAAATTGCAAATACTATTCACGCACGTTGAAGGAGTATATGAATAAAATTAAGCAGTGAATGTGTGATAATGCCGCAAAAAGCAACTCTTATGCGTCAAAACGTATTGCAGCAGTCTTAAAAACGTCGCAATAAGCCATATTATTTGTTGTCGATCGATCTTCTTGAATGTGCGGTATAAAGACCCGGCCCAGATCTAAATTGTAATTAGAATTAAACCCAAAGCCTACCAAGTACAACGTCGTTAACACCTTTAATATCAAAACTAGCAGTCTAGCATGCAGCACTAGTCGATCCGTTTGAATTTTGATTTCTTATTGATATTGTCAATTAACGAATATTGAAAAGTCGAGAAATCAATTATGGGATCAAAATAGCTTAGGGACGTAATTTCATTTTTCTTTTATTTATCATCGCACCCTAGCATTTGTTTTAGTGCGTACGACGTTTGTAAAGATTCCTCACCTGACACATGACCTCTTCCTATTGTAATTTTATCTAATTTATTAATTTATTTTGACAATAAAAAACAAATGATGGAAAAGGTGCGCTGCTACATACAATATATATAATTACCAGACATGAGACGAGGAATTTCAATAATCTATTGGAATTGTTGTACGACATGATTAATTCATATAAATATTGTTAAAAAAGAAAACTCATTGTACGATGAATTAATTATTATGTAAGAGTGCTTACGACGTTTATATCAATTTTACATTATCTTGTATTAAATCATTTACGTCATATATCTTTTTATATATAAAGTGATTATCTAACAACAAATTTTATTTTAACGAAAAATTTTATTTATTCTGTTAAAGTTAACATTTTTCATCCATTTTTATTAAAATAAATACTATATTTAATGAGAAATATTATTTTAAATACAATCTATTAATTCCATTAATCATCGAAATAATGTTCTTGACATTAAATTTAATTACACCACTTCAATTTTCTATAATCATAAACTTTTCATTTAAAACTTTTTTTTATATAAAATAAATATAGAATAATAATAATAGTATAAAATGACATAATAATAGTATAGAATATATAACAATATATATAAATAAACCATTCATAACAATATAACAATATAATCCTCATTTAGAGATGTTAATTTATACGTTAGAGAGTTTAATTTTAAAATAAATCATGTAGTTTATAATTTATATAAAAGAATGTTATATTATAATTTATAACATAAAATTTTAAAAAAAAACTGTAAATGATTTAAGTTTATGTAGATCTAGAAAACTCAAAGACTAAAATCATAGGTATTTTAATATCCTCTCTTTTGAAGTTGTACAAAATGATGCAAATATTAGATCATCGTCTTAGAATTATAAAAATATAATATTTTGAACGAATCTTTTATTAAAATTTCAATTAAAATTATTTCAAACAAATTTGATAAAACTATAGGTTATGTTTATTTATGAGATTATCTTATTATTTTTATTAATATTTTCTTTATAATATATGAAAACTTGTAATTATTTATCATTTATTTAATTATGAATAATCTTCTAATTTTTGTTAGAAATTAAACTAGATAAACATGCGTTACACATTACTTTTATCTAGTATATATATATATATATTATTTTTATTATTAAGCCCGTACTAGTGGTCCCTATATACAACAATAAACAATCTTGTCCTTATTTCTTATTATATATTAAGCATGAGCCACATGCATATATAATTATATACTATACGATCACCCTGTAATGATCATCTCGGTATGCATATAAAATAACTAAATCTCAATAGTACTGCTACTTGACGCTAAGTATCTATATAAAGATATAATATATAATTATAACTTAAAAAAAAAAAGATATATATACACACAGTACTATATATATATAGGCCAAAGCAGCACCCCAAAAGCTCAAACAAACGGCCACAAGAATAAACACAAACAGCATATATATATATATATATATATCCTCTTCCGGTCCACATTTCACCAAAGAAGTAGGTAGCAAAATTAAAGAAAATGGGATCGGAGTCCGCTCTCAAACTTCCTGCCATAGATTTCTCTAACCCTGATGATCTAAAACCAGGCAGTCCCGAGTGGGATTCGTTGAAAGTCCAAGTCCGACAAGCACTCGAAGAGTACGGTTGTTTCGAGGCTTTCTTCCATAAAGTTCCATTAGAGCTTCGAAAGGCGCTGTTGGGTGCAACAGACGAACTTTTCGACCTCCCTTTACAAACAAAGCTGCGTAACGTTTCTAAGAAGCCTTATCATGGGTATGTTGGGCAATACCCTATGGTGCCACTTTATGAGAGCATGGGCATTGATGATGCAAACATCTCTGAGAAAGTTGAGAGCGTCGCAAACGTCTTGTGGCCTGATCAAGGAAATCCTAGCTTTTGGTATTGTTAACTTTCTATCCATATTTTAGTGACAAATACAAAAACTCGTACGCATGAACTTTGGTTTCTTTACTAAATGATAAAGAAATATATTTCACAAAAATTCTTAAGTTATATACATGCGTGATACATGCTACATGCATACTGTTATTTTGAATTATCTGTTAGAACTAGCATATAAAATAATTATTATTCTATCCGACATCATTGTCTATGCTAAATCAGAAAAATTAATTACATTCATGTTTTCTCTAAAGGGATATTCTACGGCCACTAAATAAGTATTTATTTCTTCTCCAATTTTTTAAATCTGACTACTTTTGGGCATGCAGCAAAACCATACAGTCATTCTCGGAGCAACTATCAGAATTGGATCGAATAGTGAGGAGGATGATTTTGGAGAGCTTAGGTGTGGAAAAATATTTGGATGAACACATGGAGTCGACCAACTACCTTCTGCGGGTAATGAAATATACAGGGCCTCAAACGACCGAGACCAATAAGAAGCTTGGGCTAACAGCACACACCGATAAAAACATTGTGACCATATTGTATCAAAACGAAGTTGATGGATTAGAGGTAAAGACTAAAAGTGGCGAATGGATCAACGTCAAACCCACCCCAGACTCTTTCATTGTCATGATTGGAGATTCTCTACTGGTAATTGTACCTTTAATTTATTTCCAGTAACAATTATATATATATATATATGTACGTTCGTGTCCTATAAATTAAGGGATGCATGCATGCACTTAATTAGAGATCAAAAGTAATCGTATAAATTGACGCAGCTTTATATAGTAATCAGATTTATAATAATAAAAATAATTTTGTAATTTGATGATCGACCACATCAAAATAGATTAGTTTATAAAATTATTTTTATGTAATCACTTTGATTATTCTCTAATATATGAGTTTGCATGCATGCAGGCATGGGTAAATGGTAGGCTGCACTCTGCATATCATAGAGTGATGATGACGGGAGAGAAGGCAAGGTATTCGGCGGGGTTGTTTTCAATACCCAAAGCAGGATACATCATAAAAGCCCCAGAGGAGCTAGTTGATGACGAACATCCTTTGCTCTTTAAGCCCTTTGATCATGTTGAGTTCCTCGCCTTCTACTACACTGAAGCTGGTCAGAGAGCCGAGTCTGCTTTGACCACTTATTGTGGTGTTTAATTAATTATATTATGGTGGTGTTGGAATGTTATTACCTGCAGCTAGCTAGCTAGCATGCAGTAGCATGTATTTTTGTTGTCTTATAAGGTCACGGGCCCTAAAAAAAAAAATCTGTGATTTCGAAAGCTTTTCATTTGAATGCCTTTAGTTTTCAAATGATATCTGCCTTTAGTTTCTAAATAATATATGAGTACTGCACGTGTGGGAATAAAATAATCTTTTTAATATAGCTTCTTCTTTGTAACTGCTATGGACCTTTTCTTCTTTCATATGATCGACTTAAAAAAGGCATTTAAGTTTTTCTTTTCTTTTTCTTATGTTATACAAGAGTCTATTAGGGTTGGAAATGAATTAATCTACTCGACAGCTTATTTGATACTCCTTCAGTTAAACTTAAATCAAACTCAATTCATAAACAAAAAAGTTCAACATGAAAATAGATACCCGTTCAATTTGGAAATGACACATATCTAAAAAAAACTCAACTCAACTCAACCAAATTTCGTTAAGGTTTGCTTGTTTATTCTCAAATTGACTCGTTAACTCAATTTAGTTAAAGTTCAATCATATACTAATAAATATATACACATATATATGTTTTATATATATATGTATAGTTAATAATATAAGCATATCACTTTTATAATTAAATATGTAATATATAATCTAATTACTCATGCCAGTACAAAAAAATAGTATTCCGACAACAACAGAGCGCCGCAAAAAGTATCATTTTCGCTGCAAATAGTTTTTTTCAGCTCATTCCTCACCGCCAGTAAGGGGCCACAATAGTTGCTTAAAAAAACAAATAGGAACACTTTTTGCAGCGAAATATGGGCGCCGCAAAAAGTAGCAAAATCCCAGAAACGTTTACACAATCACCATTTTCTGCATTTAAAATGATCTTTTGCGACAACCAATTGTTGCCGCAAATAGTCGTGTAGAGAACCGAAAATTTATGCTGTAAAAATAATTTTTACAATTCAAATATTTAAATCGCTATTTTTATTAGTTTTTGAATAAATGCTATAAAATTATACAATTCAACCTGCTTTCAACAATAATTTAATTCATCATTCATTTAATCAATTATATTTCTTAATAAACATTACAACATGATTTCATCATTGATATATATATATATATATAGAAGGTTTAAACATCCCAAACATCATTTAGTATTGAAAAAATCCAAATTGAAATTCATGACAGTTTACTCAAAGTTAACATTTCACAATATATCAACATTGTTTTAAAAGTGTTGAATATAAGATAACTAGGGCTTTCTAAGCATGCCGTGATCATTCTTTGGCACTAGGTCCTCACAAGATTGGTTGGTCCTCTTCAACTCTTTTTCTCAAAACTCGATGCCTTCTCCATTGATTTCAATTGTTGCAAATATGTACAAATATGAATATAGAGAACAAAAATGATAAGGTCTTTGAATTCAAATGAAATGACAGGCTGCTCCAAAATTGTAACGATGTACCTTACTAATTTGGACCGTTCAAATGTGTTGTTGTAATAATGGCAAGACCACGCTGATAAGAAAAAAACAACAAAACTAGAACTAGCTTTGCAGAAAACCTGTAACAAAGAAGAGTCTATGTACATTAAATGATTTAGCAATATTGAAAATGGATGCAGAAGCTAGCAATTCATAAGTGATGAACATTAATGTAATGATTTGAAACTTATCCAGTATTAATTTATGCAACTATAACTACGTACGTAAAATTGAACTTTCATTAAAAGGGCTTTCTCATTTCTGCAACTCGAGATGAAAAAGAAAAACAAAGAAGCAAGGCATGCTCTTCATAGTTTTAACAGTAGTACACTAACTAGCTAGTTGTGCTTTTTTAGACACAACGTAGGTAGCAAAAGCGAACTACATGATGAGTACTTGTTCAGGTATCATGAGATGGACCGCATTTTCACTACCAAAACAAAAACAATTAATTAAACTATACCATCATCACTATCATCATCATCATCAATGCTCTCAATCTCTTTAGTTTAGAGCCACTCATTTGAAAAGCGAAGTATGCATGCATTTGAGGCCATATATAGATCACTTTAACAGACACTCTCCTTCCATAAACAAAAGAAAAAAAAATTAAAATACATTTCAAGCAATCAAACTCATTAAAAAAATACGTATTATTTATCTAAAATGAAATAGAATAGCATCCATGCCAGTTTTAAATGATGATAATCAAAGATAGAACCTGAACTATTTCAATAAATAGCTCAGTTGATGACATATAAGAATCAGGGAAATGTTCTTATTAGTATCTTTGATTGACCCTTTTCTTTTGGCTGCCTCTGTTTTTTATTAGAATCAGAGAAGCAGTGGTTTAACATGATATATGTAATGGCAAAACGTATCACAATTGAAGACTTCAGAAAGATGTTAAATTACTTTAGTTATATGCATTATCCTTTTTGACCACCCTTACCTAATATCACTGAATAACCTTTCATGCTACTATAAATAATGTGTAAAAAAAAGGACATTTTCTGCAAAAAGACCTTACAGGAAAGCCTTTATTTAAAAATTGAAATTTACATACCTTTATCAAGCACCATCCAAGTGGTTTTATGGGATTCAAATGTCCATAAAATATTTGTTAAAGCCTTCCAAATCAAAATTCTTGAATTTACTCATAAACCTCTCATTCTCGGCTTGCTTCTCCATCAATAGGTATATACCTATGATAAGAAGAATAAAAATTGAACTGTGACGACGACGTGGCTTGAATGTGCTAAAATGGCAAGTATATGAGGTAAAAACTCACATGGGCAGTAATGAATGTTGTTGCTCCCATTTCATATGTTTATCACCCTTGCACCTAAAGTCCTCCAGTTCGGATAAGATCTAAAAGAGATTTGTTTTCTCACACTGCTATTTATTTCCATGATAATGACATAGGTTTAGGTATCTTTCTCTTTTAAAAAAATGTTTAGTTATCTTTAATTTTTATGTTTTAGAGTCCAATATGGCACGCATTACACATTGGTTAGCCACGTCACTCACTAGATTGATATATATAACTAACAAAATACAACTAAACTAACTAGTTGTGACAGAATTATATATATATATATAGATGGGTAGGTAAAGTAGGGGCCACAAGAAAGAGCTGGGTAGACAAGGTTACTAGTATCATATCAAAGAGGCAAAGAAATAGCCAAATGGAAATAGGTAGCTATGATAAGGAAGTGTATGAAAGAAATGGTGAAAACCATGAAGGTGCAATATAAAATAAATCAAATTGATTATAATTGATATCAGGCTCCAGTACGTTTTAATGAAAAAACAATAAAATTCCCGGTTCTTTACTCTATTCTGATATATAAAGAGTACCTTGAAGCACAATAGGGTTAACATCTCACATGTTCACTTAATCTTAAGGTAGGAACTGCATTTTTAACTTTTATTCAAACTTAATCATTGTAACTCATTATCCATGGATTCAAGATGTTACTTTCGACTCTAAATTTTTAGAAGTACTAAGAAATCCAAATGACCAAATTTAGAAATACAAACTCACAAGGATAGATTCAGTAATTTTTCGTATATATGGTGTGCATGCAGTGTTCACTGTTTACCACTTAACCACTCATATAACATAGATAGAAAACAAAATACGAAGCAAAAATGCAGTTGATTTATATAGCAAGTAAAACTGAAAATCATGCAATACTTGCGTCGGTGATGCATCAGCTGATCACAGGGAGATCACAAGTATGTGACTATGAGTCTGCCAATCATGAACCCCATCCGTCACAGAATGATTTAGAAATCAAATGAACAATAATTTGATAGTTGAAGGGCGCTGTGCAAAGCATGCCAAGCATTATTGCATAGCAGCAAGATGGGATATTATTCATGATATCCACTCAGCATACAACTAGTGAAAACCCTTTAAACTCAAGCAAATGCACACTACATATTGATGTATTGGAAAATAGCAAAATCTAATTCATTATTTCTGGCTTATTTCATTAGTCATTTTCTTAATGGATACTACCAAGTGCCAACAAGTGACATTAGCCACAAAAACAGAGCAGCTCTTATATTTTCTACAGTGACAGCTTGCATCCCTCATATCATGATTTAGGTTATATAAAAATCATTATTCTTTAGGTATTTGCTATTCTTTGTAGTATTTCTCATGACAGTCATATGGACTGTATTATCAGACCTTAGATAAAATATCTTATTAGAATGGATAATGACATAAAATGGTGTAGAAACTCATATATATATGCCACAATCTCGTCTTTCTGCGAAATCTAAACTCTCACACACTTCAGAAATATTCCATAAAAAATTAAATTCATTCAAAGATAAAGAACTTTGAGGAGCCTAATATATCACCAAGTGTTAGCTTATCTTCATTGCCAGTGACCATAGCATAAAGGTAATTGGTGGTGTGTGAGACAAGCAAATTACAAAATTGAAGTATCTGCACGTGTTTAAAAAAACATAGAGACAGAAATTTCATAAACATATGCTCTCTATATTCTCCATCAACAAAATTACAACAGTTGAGAAATACTTGGCGCCATTTCTGAAAAATTTAATAGCCTTAAATTCATCGTTGAAGGCCTTATTTAAGGTAGCAAGGTGCAAACTCTATTTTGAGCGAAGGAAACTTCTTATTCGTTCCATGACAACCAACATATAGGGAATCTAATCCTGTGTCATCTTAAGATTCTTAAATGTAATGATTTCTGTATACAGTAAACTACAAAAACACCTTTAAATTAAATCTAGTCCCAAAATAAATGACAACGTTCAAAGAATTCATAGAAGAAAACGGGAACAATAGAATGAGACGATAAACACAGAGACACGATAAATACAGGGATGAATATATGCCCTAGTTCGTGGTACAAGTTAGGGCATATATGCAATAAGAAGATAAATACAATTAGAGATGAAGGGAAATCGAACCAGCCAAGCCGCAAGAGAGAACAAATGAGAGATGAAGGGAAATCGAGTAGGATATTTAGAGAGACTCACCGGCATTGAGAGGAGCCGAGAAGGAAAAGGTGAACGGACGGCGTTCACGACGGAAAAAGGCAAGGGAACTATGGAGGAGAAAGACGCACGCAAGGACGACGAGGGAGGGAAAAGGAATTGTCGTACGCGGGCAAGTATTTGGGTTTTTCTCCAACTTTATTTCAATAAACGCAACTTATTACGGCGATATTGGATTCGTGCCACAACTTGGCTAAATCTCGCTGTTAATAAATAACCTATTGCGGCAATATTTTACGCAGCTCAATATGTCGCCGTAATAAAATATTTTTGGGCTCATTTTCCACTCTCGTCGCAGACTTTTCAGCTGAAAATATTTAAATGGGTTATTTGCTTCTCCCTCCCCCCTCCCCAAGCTGAAAATATTTAAATGGGGTACAAATTTATAAAATTTAATAATTTCATATAATAGTACACGAGAACCATGTATGAAATAGTACATATATGTTATCATATTATATTATTTGTAAATATAAATAAATAATATATGTATGCATATGACATATTGTCATTAAAGATAAATATCATCTAGTTAGATATTAAATATTAATTTTTTTATTAGATTTTTATTTTTTTATTTATTTAATTTTAAATTTTATTCAAAAAATTAAAAAAAGATCATTTGAACTCGAACTCGACTCGAGTTCGTTTGTGGGATCAGCTTGAGCTCGAACATGAGTTAAAAGTGTAGCTTATTGAGTCAAGCTTGAACAAATACTAAATAAAAGTATTGAGTTTGAGTTTGAATATTTTGAGTCGAATCGAGTTTAACAAGTCAAAGACCGTCTCAGCTTGGCTCAATTATAGCCCTAGATGCTCCACACCTTGTACACCAAATCTTTTTTATATAAATGTGAACTAAAAGAGGGTAAAATAGTATAATCACATTTTAAAATAGGTGTCCAGGATGTGAGGGTTCTGTTTAAAATTTTTTGTGTTAATTTAAATCATGTTAATAGAAGATATAACTATAAAAGTTGATTGGTCCATTAAAAAAACCTATACAAGTCGGTACTTTAAATGAAGAGTAGTAATATATATTTGAAGGCTTCTACATCGCAGTACATTATCCTACATGACAAAATTTGATTTGTAAGTTATCTTCCAAGGGAAGCCCTTTGGTTTGATCCTGCTGCATAAGTGTAAAATGTAGCCCTCCAGTAATTTTACGACACGTAAGCTTGCTTTATCATAAGAAAATGTTACCGCTCACACAATCATCCATCGTTGCTCACATGAAAACACGTCAGGTTTCATGCTCCAAATCCTTCGACACTGAAAACTCGAAACCTTGTGTGTTTCAGCCCCAAAATCGAGTGCTCCCCATCGCACTTAGGCTTGCCTTCCTCGCCGGCCTGTTCCACCGCAACCCCAGTCCTACGCCGACCATCCCATCTCCCGCAAAATTTGGCCGATTTTTAGCCCCCTCAAACGTCACACTAGCTCTTCCATCGTTGCAGTCATGGTTGACTTCAATACTAAGTGTTGCCCAGATGACTAACACAAGAGGGGGGGTGAATTGAGTTGTATTTAAAAAAATAACAATTATAAATCAAATATATAATATAAAATATAAATAAAATATGAAACAATAATAAATATAAAGAGTAAGGGTAAGAGAGAAGCAAACTCAGTATGTTAACGAGGTTCGGCCCCACTGCCTACGTCCTCGCCTCAAGCTACCTCTTGAGGATCCCCAAATCTACTATTCAATCTCCTTTAAGTGGAGATAGAAACCTATTACACCTTTGAGCAGCACTGCTCCAAAGAATCCGTGTAGAACACCCTCTACACTTCCAATCACCTTACACTTGGTGATTTAACTATTCCCCGTGTAGAACACCTTCTACACTTCCAATCACCTCACACTTGGTGATTTAACTATTCCCCGTGTAGAACACCTTCTACACACACAAGGGTTATACACACCCTTTTACTGATACAAGAATTGATAGTAGGTAGACTATCAAAGTACACTCCTCAATGAGTGAGATAGAAACAATACAGCTCAACCTATATCTCTCTCAACAAGAACAATAATTAAGGCTCAAAACTTTAGAAAAGAGAGAATGAGAGTTTTGAAGAAATGATGCAAAACTTAGCAATAGATGTGTAAGCTCTTGTTGTGAATTTTGCAAAACTCAAGTGAGCTATTTATAGGCAAATGATTTTTCAATTTCAAATTTGAAAAGATTCTCATGTCAAAAACATCATCATTTACTTTTCAAAAATTTCAAATCTAATATTTTTACTTTTTGCATGTGACAAAAGGAGCACACTTTAGTTTTCAAAAATTTCAAACATAATCTTTTACTTTTTGCATATGACAAAAGGAGCACACTTTACTTTTCAAAATTTTCAAATAAAAACATCTACCTTTTGCATAAGTCAAGAAAAGCATCCACCACTTTTGAAAATATTCAAATAAAACATGCACATGTGAAAGATGACAATCAATCATCTTAATATTTTCAAAGTTCAAACTTTTAATCATGTCATGCACATGTGAAAGATGACAATCAATCATCTTTCAAAATTTTCAAATTTAATTTTTAAAATATTCATGCATATGTGGAAAATGTATTTTAATGCTTTATGATAAAATATTAATTTTGAGCCTTAATCCTAATTTTGAATTTTTAAGAGATTTACAACATTACTCTATGATTTTAATGTGAACTTGTTCCCTTCTTGCTCATGCTTGCTTCTTTGATGTGCTTGATTATATTGTGTGGACAACTTGAGCTTGAGACTCATTTATTCTTTGGATTCATTTGTTATCATCAAAATCCATTTGTAGATTTACATGAAACTTGAAACCTTGGGTTCAACAATCTCCCCCTTTTTGATGATGACAAATGCTTGATAGAACCTGAATCCTGTATTAATACTTAAGCTCCCCCTGAGAATGTGCGTTAGTTTTTCAAGCAAAAATATAAACATAATTCCAAGCATATATAACAAGTTTAGCGATTTAAACAATGTTAATGTTCTAGTCTAAAACTTCTCCCCCTTTTGGCATCATTAAAAAGGAATCATAATTATCTTAATAAGATATATTCCTACATTAACTAACAGACAAATAAAACGCTGCGTTAGTAGAGACTGTAGAAGTTAGAACCACCCGTGTCCGACAAAACCTGCAAAGGTTGAAGCCGAATTTTATCATCTCGGTGCGGAAGAGGATTTAAATCCGCTTGATGTTATTGACGAATTAGATGTTCCAGAGATTTGAAGTTGAATAATTAAAATTATTCGTGTCCGACAAAGACAGCAAAAGCTGCAGGCCTAGCTCTGGCAATGCGGTGCGGAGCCATGCATGTCCGACAAAACCTGCAAATGTTGGAAGTCTAACTCTGGCAATTCGCTGCGGAGCCACGCGTATCTGACAAAACCTGTAAAGGTTGGAGACCTAGCTCTAGCAGTCGGTGCGAAAGCAGATCAATCGCCTGATGTTGTTGACAAACGGGTTTGAAGGCTCTGAGTTTCTATAAAAAAATCATTTTTACCAATCGGATACCAAAAAAAAAAACATTGCTTCTTGACCTAAGTTCTGTTCTCCATAACGATAGAATGGCCGAACAATTCTCTTCCACTAATGTTCCAGACTTGAATCAGGAACCCTTGACGCATCAACCATCAATCTTCTCTCCTAAGGCCGTCAATGCCATGATAGGAGCAGAGAACCGTTTTTCTAGTAAGAAAACTTTTGACAATGTGTGTCCAGCATATCTTATATTTCTTTTGACTAATAAGATTTGAAGAGACAATAGTTTGTCTTGTTCTTTATGCTATCTCTATAAAATCAGTTTTAAAGTTCATCCGATTTGCATCAAATCTTATTCTCATCTCTATAACTCATCTGCATTCCTTCAATATTCTCGCTTTAAGTTTTCAATTCTTTTCTCAATGGCTCATTCTTCTAACATTCCTCTAGATGCATCCATGAGGTATTCTACATCTCAATCTCATGTCCTTTCTGCAGCTACCATTGGTGCCATGTTGCAGCAAGAGAACAATAGTTTGGCTAATAAGCCAGACTCCGATGCTATCTACGACTTGGTGAGTCTCGGGACTCGCTATTCATCCTCTATTGTCGCTTTTTCCCAGCGGCTACAAGTCAAAAATCATGAGGTTGAAAAGCTAAAGAAGAAATTGTTGTACTTCAACGAATTGCTCAAGAGTCTCACACAAGGGAAGGAATCTTTCGGCAGAAGAATAAAAAGTTGAAATCTCTATTGGATTCTTCATTCCGCTTGCCAGTTCCCATGGATAGGGATGACATGATATTGTATGAAGAGAATGAGCATCTCAAACATGAGGCTAAGAACCTCAAGTTTATGTAAAAGTATTTAAAAAAATATATCTCTATTTTTATAAACTCTGATCTATCTTTCAAGAGATATTCATAACATGCATCATACATATTTCTCTTCTAATCATATATAATCTATCTTCTGGTAAGGGTTTTGTGAATATATCTGCTAACTGATCGTGTGTGTTTGTGAACTCCAGTACTATATCGCCTTTCTGCACATGATTTCTAAGAAAATGATATCTAATTTCAATATGTTTGGTCCGAGAATGTTGTATTGGATTCTTTGAAAGATTTATAGCACTTGTATTATCACATTTGATTGGAATGTGATTGTACATAAGTTTAAAATCCTCAAGTTGTTGCTTCATGTAAAGAACTTGAGCACAACAACTACCCGCAGCAACATATTCTGCCTCAGCAGTAGATAGTGCAACAGAATTTTGTTTTTTTTACTAAACCAGGAAACTAGTGCACGACCTAAGAAATGACATGTTTTACTAAAACTTTTTCGATCATCTTTGCAACCAGTATAATCGGTACCTAAATAACTAATAAGATCGAAAGAAGTGTGTTTAGGATACCATAACTCTAAGTCATTGGTATTGGCAAAATATCTAAAAATCCGCTTGACTGCAATCAAATGAGATTATTTTAGAAATGATTGAAAACGTGCACATAAACATACACTAAACATAATATTTGGTCTACTGGCTATCAAATATAATAAGCTACCAATCATACCTCGATATACCTTCGAATCAACTAGTTTACCGGATTCATCTTTATCAAGTTTAGTGGATGGGCTCATTGGTGTTCCAGTTTCCTTAGCACCTTCCATCCCAAACTTCTTCAGCAATTTTTTTAATATATTTTGATTGATTAATGAATATCCCACTTTTTGCTTGCTTAATTTGCAATTCGAGAAAGAATATAAGCTTTCCCATCATGCTCATTTCAAATTCTTCCTGCATAGTCTTAGCAAAAACTTGGCACATATTTTCATTAGTAGCACCGAATATTATATCATCAACATAAATTTGAATCAAAAGAATATCATCATTTTCGTATATAATGAAAAGAGTTGTATCAATTTTTCCTCTTAAAAAGCATTTTTCAATCAAGAAACCACTAAGTCTCTCGTACCACGCTCTAGGAGCTTGTTTGAGTCCATATAGTGCTTTTGTGAGTTTGAAAACATGATTTGGAAAAATATGATTTTCAAAACCTAGAGGTTGCTCAACATATACCTCTTCATTTATAAAACCGTTTAAGAAAGCACTTTTAACATCCATTTGAAAAAGTTTGAAATCTTTATAACAAGCATATGCAAGTAGCATTCGAATAGTTTCTAATCTTCCGACTAGTGCATATGTCTCATCATAATCGATTCTTTCTTTTTGATTGAAACCTTGAGTTACAAGTCGAGCCTTATTTCTAGTAATGATTTTAGACTCATCTTTCTTATTTCTAAAAACTCATTTTGTTCCAATAACAACATAATTTTTAGGTGTAGGAACAAATGTCCATACATTATTTCTTTCAAATTAATTTAGTTCTTCTTGCACAAATAGAATCCATGATTTATCAATAATAGTTTCATCAATATTTTGGATTCAATTTGAGATAGAAAAAGTGTGAGATTACAAATATTTCTAAGAGATGATCGAGTACTTACACCTCGTGAAGGTTCTCCTAGAATTTATTCCGCTGGATGATCTTTCACATGTTTCCACTATTTGGTTGCATCTTGTACTAAGTCTTGATGATCTTTCCTTCTATTTCCATGATCTTCTCATTTGAATTGTCTTCAAATATCACACATCCTTTTTCTTTAAAAGTGAAGTCAATGAATTTAGTTTTGTCTTCTGTCACGTATCTTGAGCATCCGTTGTCTAAAAATCATTTATTTTTACCTGTAGAATACTTCATGCATACCTACAAAAGCAATTAAAAACAATTCCCGGTACCCAAGTTCTTTGGGTCCTTTATTTATTAGTATTAGAAGAAACAAGATATTTAGGTACCCATATGGCCCTAATAGTCATTGTATGTTTTCTTCTAATAGGACAAACAAGATAATTATGACCATTTCTATTACAAAAATTGCAAATAGCATGTGACATATATGAAGAACTTGAGTGATTATAATAGTATCCTTTTTTAACAAAATTATTTTTATGAAAAGAATTTTGAATATTGGACATTGATGTAGAAGGATTATCAAAGAAGTTTTTATAAGGTTTGTATTTTTGTTTTGGCATATATCCCAAGCCTGCCTTATCAAAAACACATCTTTGACTACCAAGAAGTTTTTCAAAATTTCTTTTTCCATTCGTAAAGTTTTCAATAATATTTTCTAAATCAGTTTTCTTTTTCTTCAATTCAAAATTTTCATCTTTCAAAACAATATTTTCTTTTCTTAAAATATCAATTTCGTTTGTTAAAGAATAATTTTTCTTTTTCAAAACAGTATACTTGATACCCAATTTTTCAAATTCCTTATATACTTCTTCTAAAACATTTTGCAATTCTTCATATGAAGGATCTTCAATATTATCAAAATTTGTTACCTCAATGTCATCTTTAGCCATAAGACAAAGATTTCCTGATTCTCCATTGCTTGCTTCACTATCTGAGCTACTTGAATCATCATTCCACGTAGCTTTCATTGCTTTTTTGCCTTTGTTTCGATCTTTCTTTAGCAGAGGACAATCTGGCTTGATATGACCGGGTTTATTGCATTTATAACAAATTAAAGTGTCATTTTTACCTGAATCTTTCTTGGAAAACTTATTGAAGGATTTCCTTGGAGGAGTTTTATTTTTTTTTAAGAACCTCTGAATTCTTCTTGTTATCATCGCAACTTCTTCATCTTTGTCGTCATTTTTCTCATCTTCATCACTTTCACTTTCATGTGGAACAGTTTTAAGTGCCAAACTCTTCTTTGACTTTCCTTCTTCTTCTCCTCTTTTCAATGTGTACTCATGGGTGATAAGTGACCCGATGAGTTCATTCACTTCGAGCTTCTTGAGATCTCTAACTTCAAGAATCGCTGTCACTTTTGATTCCCAACGTTTTGGTAGAGAGTTGAGAATTTTTCTTACTATCTCCACTTTGGAATAAACTTTGCCAAGAGCTGTCAAGCTATTTATGATGTTAGTAAAACGAGTGTACATACTAGAAATAGATTCATCATCATTCATCTTAAACATTTCATATTCATGAGTAAAAATATAAATTTTTGATTCCTTGACTTGAGAAGTTCCTTTATAAGTAACTTCCAAGTTATCCCAAATTTCCTTTGCTGTAGCACAAGTCATTACTCTATTAAATTCATTACCATTGAGAGCATTATATAATAAATTCATAGCAGTTAAATTCAAAGTATAAAGTCTATCGTCTTCACGATTAAACTCTTCTTCTTCCTTTTTGACTTTTACTCCATCAACTACTTTTGTTGGAATATAAGGTCCATTTACAATACATTTCCAGATTTCTCGACCTTGAGCTTGAAGGAATATTCTCATTCTAACTTTCCAGAATGAGTAATTGTCTCCACAAAAGAGTGGAGGCCGACTGCTAGATTGACTTTCACCTAATGAAGCAGCAATGTTAGCCATAAGATCTTAACTCAAAAGATAGTTAATCTTATAATAGAGCTCTAGCTCTGATACCACTTGTTGCCCAGATGACTAACACAAGAGGGGGGGTGAATTGAGTTATATTTAAAAAAATAACAATTATAAATCAAATATATAATATAAAATATAAATAAAATATGAAACAATAATAAATATAAAGAGTAGGGGTAAGAGAGAAGCAAACTCAGTATGTTAACGAGGTTCGGCCCCACTGCCTACGTCCTCGCCTCAAGCTACCTCTTGAGGATCCCCAAATCCACTATTCAATCTCCTTTAGGTGGAGATAGAAACCTATTACACCTTTGAGCAGCACTGCTCCAAAGAATCCGTGTAGAACACCCTCTACACTTCCAATCACCTTACACTTGGTGATTTAACTATTCCCCGTGTAGAACACCTTCTACACTTCCAATCACCTCACACTTGGTGATTTAACTATTCCCCGTGTAGAACACCTTCTACACACACAAGGGTTATACACACCCTTTTACTGATACAAGAATTGATAGTAGGTAGACTATCAAAGTACACTCCTCAATGAGTGAGATAGAAATAATACAGCTCAACCTATATCTCTCTCAACAAGAACAATAATTAAGGCTCAAAACTTTAGAAAAGAGAGAATGAGAGTTTTGAAGAAATGATGCAAAACTTAGCAATAGATGTGTAAGCTCTTGTTGTGAATTTTGCAAAACTCAAGTGAGCTATTTATAGGCAAATGATTTTTCAATTTCAAATTTGAAAAGATTCTCATGTCAAAAATATCATCATTTACTTTTCAAAAATTTCAAATCTAATATTTTTACTTTTTGCATGTGACAAAAGGAGCACACTTTAGTTTTCAAAAATTTCAAATATAATCTTTTACTTTTTGCATATGACAAAAGGAGCACACTTTACTTTTCAAAATTTTCAAATAAAAACATCTACCTTTTGCATAAGTCAAGAAAAGTATCCACCACTTTTGAAAATATTCAAATAAAACATGCACATGTGAAAGATGACAATCAATTATCTTAATATTTTCAAAATTCAAACTTTTAATCATGTCATGCACATGTGAAAGATGACAATCAATCATCTTTCAAAATTTTCAAATTTAATTTTTAAAATATTCATGCATATGTGGAAAATGTATTTTAATGCTTTATGATAAAATATTAATTTTGAGTCTTAATCCTAATTTTGAATTTTTAAGAGATTTACAACATTACTCTATGATTTTAATGTGAACTTATTCCCTTCTTGCTCATGCTTGCTTCCTTGATGTGCTTGATTATATTGTGTGGACAACTTGAGCTTGAGACTCATTTATTCTTTGGATTCATTTGTTATCATCAAAATCCATTTGTAGATTTACATGAAACTTGAAACCTTGGGTTCAACACTAAGGTATCTTGGTTCTTATAAAATTAAAATCATTGTTTTGGAACTATATCTTGTTCCTATATGACTCAATTTTTTTGTGATTTCACCTTATTAGTGCTTGACAAAATGGTTCAAAGAGTTTTTTTCGGTTGTTTAGTTGAGTTTTGCTATTAGTTTTAGAAGAAAATTTTAGGCATTTATATTTGTTTATGTTGGGGTTGCGGTGTTTATGCATTTTGATTTCTAAGGTATGCAGTCTGCACGCATATATATTTGTTTTGAGAAAGTTGAAAACAGAGACAATATGTCTAGAAGTGAATAAATTGTTTTAAAATCTGATTTCCATAAATTGTTTTACTAGAATTCACCTATTGGGTTGTCGTTGGTGTGACGCACCTAATTCCCATTTACAAAAATACGAGATTCGAGACATCGGGATGCTGATAACTCGGGTCACGCACCCCAACGTCAAGTGCTAAAAGTGTGTACACGTGATAAGTATAAAATACAAATTGCAGTGGATAAATTAAGTCGATAACTAAGTTCCAGAATTTTAAAATAATACAAATCAGTTTAACACAAATTCTCCACTAACAGATTTAATACAGTCATCCAGAAGTCAAAACATAAAAATACATTTATCAAAAGGGGAAAACATTTTCTAAGATAATAAATTATAACACAATTACTTCAACGGTGGAATCGTCTCCTCAAGCTCAACCTTCTCGACCTCTGCATCCAAAATTTACGATATCAAAAATGACATCACAAGTAAGTACAATCCAAGCAAACCACAAGATATAAAATATATTTATACAAAAAAAAAATACATGAACGTGACACTATATGCATGAAACTCAAAATCATTAATCTCAAAATAAATAAATTAATCACACGCCAAAATCTCATTTTGGCCCAAAAATAAATCCATTAAAAATCACTACCATTTTCCTAGATAATAGAACACATAAAACTATCATCTAATACTGTAGGCGGGAATCGCAGGCGGGATTTTACCACTATCCCTGCTTACCCCCATTTTCATGCCAGTCATACGGCTGTTACGTATCGCTGTCTCCAATGACTCATTCAAAACCATTTAAAATTTACAAATCCAATAATACTGTAGGCGGGAATAACATGCAGAACTAAACCAACATCCTTGCTTATCACCATCTCTACAGTACTTCACTGTTAAAACCATTCAACCAAATCATTTTGATATACCGAATATCAAATCTCATATCAAAACCCCAAATATTAAATATACACGTGAACAAGCGTGCAATTACACAATGCGTGCTATCATGTACAAAATATCTAACATTCTATAAATCCAATCATCAACCAAAAACATAGTTGTTAATGAAAAAATATATTTAAATCTCAAAATTTATTTGGAAAATACTTACAGCGAGTAAAATCATAGATCATCGAACAGGCGCCGATCTACAACGCACATAGCGATCACTTCATATGTTAGATTAGGGTGCTCGATTTGACATCAAAATTTAAGAAAATACTCATTGAAAGGTAGGGAATCTTATGAAGGTGATGGTGAGGCGGTGCAACTACCGGAAGATGACGTATCTAGCTCAAAAAGGATGGAAACTGATTTTTGATTTATGCTCATACACAGTAGGTGAGACCACGGATGAGAAAAATGAGTTAGAGGGTGGTCGACTGAGGTGGGAGAATGTTTTAGTGGTGGAGGTGAGGCTCACGGTGGCCGGACTGTAGCGTGATGAATATAGATCCATTTAGAGACCCATTTCGGGTGGAGAAGAAAGGGAGGAGCTAGGGTGGCTATCAGCGGTGGTTTTTATACTATACAAGATGGGGAGTTTAATGGTGGTGGTCGTGAGCCAAGGCGACTAGTGATGGGATCGGAAAATGAAAGAAAAGCAAAATTACCAATTTTGGGTTTGATGCTCACGCGCCAGTTAGGGGCTGCTGTGAAGTGCACCGCTGATGGGTTGTGCTCGCCGGCTGCAGGAGGTCAAGGCAAGACCCGCGATAAGGCGTGGTAGTCGGCAGTGGAATCTGGTTAGGCTTGAGGCTGAACAGGAAAAATAGGGTAGGGGGCTTGAGTTGCGCAGCTGCCGTGGCCACGGGGGAGGGGGGGGGGGAGAAGAAAAATAAAAAGGAAAAAGAAAAAAAAAAAAAAAAAGAAATGAAGTCCAATTCTTATAATTTGGATCACAAAAATACTTAAAATCACAACATAAACATATATATATATAAACCCATTTCGAAATATATTTAATTAAAATAAATAAAACACATTAAATAAATTTATAATGAAATAAAGAAATTTAATTTTAATCATTAAAATAATTACCTCACATTAAAATTAATAAGAAAAATAACGTAATTCAACATTTCAATCTAAAATAATCTAAAATTAATATTAACTAACTAATAGTTCAAATAATAAATTTTAAAAAAATAAAATATAATCAATAATAGTATTAAAACAAATTAAAATAATTAATAATAAAAATAAAAACAATACGTAAAAATAGTGGAAACTTAGAAATCTCATAATCGGGATGAAGTCGAAGTCTCGCTAAGGGGCTGCGGTGGAACGGGCAGAGCAAACAACATGCTTGGGGTGAGATTTGAAGGTCTGAAGAAGGGTTTCGAAGGAAATAAAGTGGAATTCGGTGTGGGCAACATCATTTTCTTATGTTACTGTAAGCTGATGTGTCGCAATATTATGGAGGGCTACATTTTAAACTTATACAGCCCGACCGGACCATAGTTAAACTCATCTTCCAAACTAAACCATAGCACACGGATGGTGTGTAGTCATGCATGTAAAGACATTCAAATAAAATTGTTCCTAAATATATTAATGGTTATGCCAAAATTTTAAAATGATGAAAATAGAAAGAGCATAATTAGTTTATATTTTCAAATTCTCCGATCTAATCACAAGTGAGTTAGAATTTTTAGTTTTAATAAGTATGCCGGCCAACAGGGCCGAACTACAATTTGATGTTTGGGGGACGATTGATAAAATATATAATATATATAAATATAAATAATATATACTTTTTGCATGTAATTATATAAAAAATAATAATTAATTTTTTTTCTTCAATTGTTTTCTTTTTTTCTTTGAATTAAGAAAAAAAGAAAAAAAATATTAGATAGAGACCATTACAAAATAATAATAATAATAATAATAAATAAATTAACCTAAGCTTTTTTTTTTTACATACTCAACGATGATTTTTCATGAAATAAAATTCTTCTATTATTATTTCTGAAATGAAATTCTTGATAACTTTTTTCTTAAAGAAATAATACATGATAATTTTTTAAGTATTAAGAGACATTTTTTATTTTTATTTTAATATTTGAAAGAGTAATTTTAATTATATATAAAAATATTATATATTTATATAATAATTTTTTTAAAAAAAAATTGGGAGCGTGGTAGCCCCCCAACCATAGCTATAGGTTCGCCTCTGCCGGCCAATACATAAAATTGGTATTTTAAATTTTGTATCGTACCAGAACAATGACCAATATAGAAATAGAATATATTTCGTATCGGCTCAAATACTGGCATGTACCGATCATACTAGATTTTGGATTTTTTTTCATTTTTTGTTATTTTTTATTTTAATTCAGACTAGATTATTTACCTACATATTTATATATATAATTTATTTATTTATTGACTATTATTTTAAAATATAATTTATATATGTATTTATATATATAACTTTTTTGATGTATAAAATATTTCAAAACGGTATACTAAACAATATCAGTATTGAAATATTTCGTTCCAGTGTCTTAATCAGTACACCTACCAGTAATACGATATTCAAAACATTGCATGAAACAATATTCAACTCATATAGATAGCACTAAGTACTACTAATTAATATTCAAGAGTTATTCTATTCTCAAGTTGATGTATATGTGGATCAAGATCAACACATCATCCAAATTACTTAACCGGCAAAATTTAATATGATTCAAATTTTAAAAATAATATTTTTAAATCAAATGAAGCCATGCATATAAACACCTTACAAGGTGTACTGTCTACACCGATTTATAAATAAAATTTTTCAATATTAATTCGAATTGATCATTCAAACCTTCTACTCATACTTTATAATTAATTAAATCACGACCTGTTAATTACTTTAACAATTTAAATTCTCTAGAAGAGATAAATCTGATCGTTTAGTTTAATTTATGAGACATGTTAAGGAGAAGCCACATCTAAGAGTACTCACGTACATGAACAGTGATATGAATAGTATATGCCACTGTTTATGTGAGTGAGTGTTTTTAGATGTGACTTTTTCCTATCATTTTTGTTAATTTATATATATTCTTGTCGTGAATACCAAATTTAAAAAATATATATTAATAAGGTTTTATGAGAGAGATCAACAATCAATTACTGGGCTAACAATTGATGATCAAAGTCGAAAATTAGGGTGGAACTGGGTAGAAGGGTCCCCAAACATCTTAATAAATAATATTATGCACTCTAAAATTATAATTTCGCACTTAAATATTTTAAAAATATTTGCGATTGTCCCCTCAACACTTAAACACTCAGTCAAAGTAGTATACTGATTTCTAAAAGTATAAATCACTTATATATTTTTGTTCACACCTTGAGTGGAGATATCAACTGAAGATATCCATCTTCACTTGCCTATGATAGAAAATAACAACAAATTAACTTTCTTTTTCCTTTTACTGACTAAATAACAAAACAACTCTCACTTAATTACTTGTCTTCCACTTTTTTCTACTGGCTATTTTTCTATTCATTGCAGCATGGAGACTGCTTTGGAATTGGAAAATTGTTGAATCTGGCTTGCTTGCAATCATGGTGGAAATTCACTACAACAGATTCCACCTATTGTCACAAAGCCTTTGGCCACAATAAGCCTAAAATCTGGCCAGCAAAAACCATTTTTGGCAAAAAGAAATTATAGCATGTTTGCGGATGGCAACTTCATGTTTTATAGCAAATGAAGCCTTAATACCCACAAACTATATCATCACTAATTACAATATTTTTTTGCCAAAAATGCTTAGTTTAGAACACATAATGTCGATTAATTTGGTTAGTTTTCACAAAAGCTTAGTTCCCTCCTTTTAGCTTCTCGCTATTCTCTTAAACCAACGACAAGACAATGCCACAATAATACTATCTTGATTACATATTTGGCCACAAAAAACACATTTTCTACAAATGAGTTGCACCGATATCATTGAATAACAATCTCCTAATAAATGATTTGTTTCTTCCATGGTTTTGTCTATCAAAACCATTACCAGCAACCTCTCAATTTGGGAAAAAGTTTATATTAGCAAACTTTATTTGTGGAAATTAATATTATTGACCATTTCAACTTGTTATAAATGAGCTAATTCGTTGGATAATCACATTTAGTATTGCTCTTTTCTGAGTATAGTTTTTACAGAAAATATAGTTTTAGTGGCATATATTTGTTGCAAATAAATGGTCAATATCCACCAAAAACATATGGTACTAGAATCTGATGGGATATTATATAGTAATATTTATTTGGAGCATTGTGTTGCCAATAAATCTATTTTCCCCAAAGCTTGATAACAATAAAAATATGTGATTCTTTTTAGTCTCTTGTAAAAAATAGTGGTATTTTGTATCCTAGTTTCACTACAAATAAGTATACCAGCTTTAATTTTTGTTATTGGCTAAAAAAGCATAATACTATAGCTATTATATCTAGCATCAAACATCTATTGCATTGCTATATATCCTACCCCTAAAAATACATAATCTTTTTATGCATTTATTTACATCATGTATGATTGATTACATTGGAAGTAATATATCTAGAACATGATGTTGTACAACTCAGCTAGTTCATAGACCTCAACACCAATAATGTCAAGACATTGCATTTGTGGAATATTAAGTCCTAAGAAAATAGTACCTGTCGTGCCAATTTTGAAGTGAAAAAATTTGCCAAAGTCACACTAGTCTATTCATTTTTTACCAAGCATATTTCATGCAATATAGAATCCCCATATATTCTCATTGGACAATACAACTAATTATTAACATTTACAAGCAATCCATGTCATAATTATCTGGAATAGAGTATATAATGCACTTTTATGTACAACATAATTATCTACCATCATCAAGTACTACATTACAAATGCTATTTGGCAAACTCTTAAAATCGAGGACAATGAAATACCACGTAGCTCAAGTGAGCTTTGGATATTGTGCTACTTTAATAATTTTAGATTTCGTTTGGATTGAAAATTCATCTTCATTTTATTATTATATTTTTTTAATTTTTTATATAAAATATAAATTTCAATACACTTTTTTTAAATTTCAATACATTTTTTTCAAATCTCAATTCAATATTTTCAAATTCAAAAATAATAATAATATTAAAAAATAAACTAAATTCATCTCATCTCTCAATCCAAACGAGACCTTAATTGTTTCTAAATTTTCAAAATTCATTAGTTTATCACATAAAACAATTTCCATAGAAAACGAAAAGGAATGAGTTCAAACCATTGAAAACATAATGCATTAAATCATCCTCCTCTATAGATTGTCCTAATGTAGCAACTTGATCTATCCATGATTTTGCATCATCATGAAGATATTCTCCACAATTTTTTCCACCTTGAAATCGAGATTGCAATTGTCACTTCAGGTAATTGATGTGCTTCAGGTAATTGATGTGTGAGTGAGATTAGGAAGCATACTCGTTGGCCAATACAAGCCAGACAGCTCGAGAGGCATCAAGGCCAAATTAAGGTTGTTGACAGAACCTTCTCTGCCAGCCAGAGTTGCATTCAACCAACTACGTACGGACAAGCTAGTCCTTCTTTGTCCAAAGAAGAAATGTTGGATTAATTTCTCAAGTGCCACTGTTGTCATCAGAGTTGGCTGTAAAAAATTTTGCTAGGAACGGCCCCATACCATCCACAAAATTTAAGAAGTCATTACTCTGTAAACCTAGAAATAATTGAGAAATCCAATTGATATAATTCGTTCCATCCATCTGCACCGAAATCAATTGTGCGATGTTCAGGAGATTAAATGTGATGGATGAGGAAGACATTTTGTGGAAGTGTATAGGTATATAAGAAAGGGCGTTAGCCTGTAGCTTTGATACCCAGAAAGATTGAGAAATACACTATTTTTGCTCAATCTTTCATTTTTTGCATGTGTAACTTGATCATATTACAAGAAACAAAATGAGGTGTCATCCATGATGAACCATTAATATATATATATATATATATATATATCCATATGATTTGAAGCAAAATTTTTCAAAGATAAAATGTACAGTTCTACTTTGAAGTAGGCAAGGTTATGTAAGATGTTTAGGTTGTGTTTAAGTGTTGAAAGTGTTTGTAAATAATAGTAAAAAGTAGGTGAAAAATAATAATAAAATATTAAATAGTAATGAAAAGGTAAGGAATAATAATAAAAGTAGATGAAAAGTAATAATAAAATAGTGGATAATAATGAAAAATGTTTGAGAAAGTTAGGAAACTTTCTCACCAATGTAAAGATGCCACGTTAGTACAATTAGTGTTAAAAAATAAGAGTGGTTGCATGTGATTATCGCTGAGGAAACAAAGGACAGGAACGTGTGAACTGTAAGGTTTCCTTTTCGTCACATTTTCTCTTCAATTTCTTCCTTCACCGAACACCATCCACACGTCGTCTCTCTTGCCATCGAGTACTTCTTCTGGTTTTCAGTGTTGGTTTTGCTAAAATCGTTCAATTGTTTATTTTTTTTCATTTTTTCAGTCATTTTTTTACTCTTTAGTTGCTGCAAAAATGCTGAAAAACAAAGAAAAATTACCCTTTTTTTTCTAATGTCAGTTGGGGGATTTATTTCACTTACATCCATTTCATGTTTCTTAAGCTCTCTTTGGTGGACGAGGAAAGCAACTGAATGGTATGTTCAATTTCTTTTGTAGATTTTAAATTTCACAAATCTCACTTGATCTCCATTAATTTCAGTCTGTGTTTGAGAGTTGAGAAAATGGGAAAAAAAGCTCATTTGATCTCCATTAATTCTGGTTTGTGTTTTGGGGGTGAGAAAATAGAAAAAAAAAATGGTCATTTGGTCTCCATTAATTCTGGTTTGCGTTTGGGAGCTAAGAAAATGGAAAAAATAAAATTCTCATTTGGTCTCCATTAATTTTAGTCTGTGTTTGGCAGCTAAGAAAATGGAAAAAAATGAACAGGTGCTACAGAAATGTTGTTATGGTTTTCAGTCTTCTTTCTTCTTCGACTAGGTTCTTCAACTACATTTCAACTTTTTGTATTGAAATAAGAAAGTTACAACCATATATATTAATATAATATATATGTATGTATATCACCGAAATTAGGTCTTGTTTGGCTTTAAAGATGAGATGAGATAAGATGAAATGAAATAAAAGTTAAAATAATAATAATAAATTGTTATAATATCTTTTTTAATATTAATTTTGTACGAGGATTTGAAAAAATAATTTTAAATTTTAAAAATTAAATTTTTTATTAAATTTTTTAAGAAAATTTAAAAAAGTGTAATAACGAGTTAAAATGAATTTAAGAATTTTGATTTCATCTCGTAAAACAAATGTGCCCTAAGTTTCAAAATAAATTTGTTGGCTTTTACGACGATGTGTAAGCTCGGGTGTATATCTCCTAATAAAGTGGTCTGAGTACGCCAGTTTGAGGAGGACGTCTGAATTCTATGACTGGGTTTATGAAAGGGTGATGCTGGGTTCGGTCTGACTGAAGTCTAGCACAAATACAATTCATCCTAAAAATATAATAAAATTAAAAAAATATAATAAAAAATAAAATTAAAAAATAAAAATACAATAAAAAATAAAAACATAATAAAAAATAAAATAAAAATGATTTTAAGGAATGATTTATCCCTCAATCGAACAGAGCTATCGTCGGTGGTGGTGGGCGGCACAGCCCATACCATCGGAACCGGTAAGCTCTGGCAACCTCACTTTTACGACATGGTCCCATTTCAAATTTAAAGTTATCGAAAGAAGCTAGGAGGTCTCAAGAGCTTGTTGTTGCAGGGGTGAATTCGTGGGAGGCCACCGATCCTAATGACATGAACGGTGTCGCCTATAGCTACCAAGAACTGCTAGGATTGTATTTCTTGGAGGATTTGGTCCAAACCAATCCCAAGAATTCTATTTATGAAAAGGAGAAGGAAAAAATAAAAGTTGGGATTAAGAATGTTTTATGTCGCGTTCCCACCATTAGCCACACTGGTGGCCTACGTGTCATGACAACATTGGAGAGTATTATTTGGCCTAGAAAACTCTTTCCGCCTAGAGATTTCCTGCAAATTTAAGCAAGCTGATTATAATATTGACGTCCGGCCTGTACTTATGTAGACTAAATCTCAATACTACTCGACACTAAGTATATATCTACTTACATATATATATATATATATATTATATATAACTTAAAAAGTAATTACATCTCAATACTATTTGAGGCTAACTATCTACCTTCAGAAATATATAATATAACTAACACACACTAGAGAGAACCAACGTGCAAAACATATTTTTCTAATTTAATAAGGTGGTTATAAATTATATATTTTTATAAAGAAATAAATTTTGTAAATTTCAATTAATAATGTAATATATGAAGGAAAAAAATATAAGTTCTAATAAATATTGATGGAAAAGAAAATAAAAATAGCTTAACAATTTTTTATAAAATAATTATATAAAAATAAATTATAAACTAACGTGAAGTAATGAAACATAACTATTTAATAATTATTATAATTTTATTTATAAAATATTATTATTTGAATTTAATGTTTCATAATGAATTTAAATTGAGAAATAAATAATATGCATTCAAATAATTATATTCATAAATGTAATTGACAAATAGATTTAAACTTAATTATTTTATATTTTTTATATAAAGGATGATTAGAAAGTTTCAATCATATCTATAAACCCTTAAATCATATCTAAATTATATATATTTAATTTATATATAATATCTAAATTTAAATTTATATAAATCATTTAAAATTTATCTAAATTTAAACTCATAATAATTTAGACATAAATTAAAATTATATATCTAACTAATCTCATCGAAATTTTAAATCATACCTAAATTGTAATCATATATAATATCTAAATTTATATTTATATATAATTTAGATATAATTTAAATTTTATATAATTTATATTATCTAAATTATATGAAGACAAAAAAAAGAATAATTTACTTGAATTTGTAATTTATAACTTATCTAGTTTAAACAAAACAAAATAATTTATATTATCTAAATTATAATTTATATATATAATTTAGAATTATATATCTAACTAATATCATCTAAATTTTAAATTATATATCTAATTAATCTCATCTAAATTTTAAATCATATCTAGTGTTAAGTGACGGTTAAAATTAACGAAAAAATAAAAAAAAATAATAAAAAAATAAGAAAATTAGTTAAGTGGCCGTTAGGTAGTCATTTATTATCATTGAAAGACATACATGGACGTAGGCCTGTTTATCCCAATTTTGGATCCAAGAATTTGAATTGAAAGATATGTAATTTTCTTAAACTTTTTAGGTGAAAGTACCAAAACTATTAAAAAATAAAGAAAATTATAAGGTTAGGTTAGACAAAACCCAGCCCGTATAAACAGGCCTACAAGAACGGGCCCAGGTGGGGAGTTGGGAGGGCAATGCCCCCCACCCCCCAAAATTTTCAAAATATTATATAATATATATTATATATAATTAAAAAATTTCCCTCCAATTACTAAACAAAATAAAAAATCCCCCACCAATTTTTTTTTCAAATCATTCTCAAAATCTCAATATTCATCTAATTCCATTCTAAGTTTTAACTTTACTGAAACTCAAATTTTTATTGAAATTATTCTTCCAAATCCCAATATTTTTTCTTCTCACTATTCTTCTTCTTCAATTACTAGTCTGCTCAGCGTTCCGATTATTTGGTTGAAAACTTGAAATCACAAAATTTTTATAATATGAGAAAATTTTTGAATGTTCTTTATTAAAATATTTGATTTTTTTTGTCATTTTAATATTTATTATAAGAGTTCTTGTGCAAGAAAATCTAATTAGATTAAAATATTACCCAACTGCTTGTAAATAATGTATAATTGTGTTATTAAAAAAGAGTAGGGATTAGAGATATTTTGAGTCTCGCCTATTAAAAAAGGCTCGCCTGACTATGTTATTTTTTTTCTAAGTATTGCGTAATTTTGTGAATCTCTCGCATATTGAATTTAATTTATTCTTTTATTGAAATCTAATGTCTATCTTTTCAGATGTTTAATTTTTTAAATTTGATGTGTTGATCTTGGATTTGGTGAATTGCTAATTAGCTTATTTGGTTGATGTTACATTTTTTGGAATTATGAGACATTTTTTAATTTCTAAATTGCTAGTTTCTTACTTTAAATTGATTATAAATTTTTATAATTATTACAATTGATTGATTATACTCATCAAGTCCCACTCTAACTTGATTTTAAATTTATATATAGTCACGTATAAAAAAATATATTATTTATATTCATACGTACTGCACACTTTGTTAATCGCCATCTAACATCAAATTCTAATTCTACACCTATATATTATATATATAACTTTAAAAAAATAATTAAATCTCAATACTACTTGAGGCTAAGTATCTACTTCCAAAATAAATAAATCTCAATACCACTTGAGGCAAAGCAACCCAAATAGGCTCTTAGTCGACATGGTCCAATGTAAGTTCATAACCACAACGAGCCGAAATTAGAAAGAATTAATGGTACTGATGTGTTGGGATTCTTAATTTTCGTGTTTATAAACAAGTCATGCTACTCAACTTTTTCAACTTTCACATTTTTAATTTTTAAAATTTAAAATTTAATTTAATTTTTGAGTTTATTCCTTTTAATTTGAGCTAATTGAAATTTTTTATTCATGATCCATATATCAAATATTTGATAATAAAAAAAATTAAAAAAAAGTGTAGTATATTGAGATTGTGTGAATAGACATAGGAGCTTGCATAGCTTTTTTCTATATATATATATATATATATATGCTACTCAACCTCTCCAACCTCTACATATCATATTTAAAAAAAAAACTAATTTTCTAATATATATATATATTTGAGTTTATTCCTCTTAAATTAATTGAACTCTCCTATTTATTATTTATATGTCAAATATTTGATAAAATAATAATAATTAAAAAAAATATGATATGTAAAGATTGTATAAATAATAAGAGGTTGATCATGTGTAGTTTCTTCTATAAACAATCATTAATTCTGATTTTTAAATTATTTTGGCCTTTTGGCCCTTTGGGTCGTCCTATCATTTAGCCTTATTTTCCAGTCTTGTCAAGAAGTCCACCAGCTTCATCATGAAAGCCCACCGGATCAGTCTTTGAGGAAAAAAAAAAGGGTTGGGGGAGGGGGTTTGTTTAAACTTAAATGACCGTAAATATCACAAAGTCCAGAGAAATACTACATGAAAGAAGGAATGAAGTAGATGGAATAAGTCCTAGGATATCATTTCACCCGGCCAGTATTCCTTAATACCCAAAGCCTTCAATTTTTAAAAACCTCCCATCCGCAGCTTATAAGTCTTTTGTGTAGCAAATGAATATGATGGTAATTTTTCTTCTCGAGCAAGCCAAATGGGTTAATGAACTATGAGCATAATCAATTGCCTGTTATAGTCTTAAGTTTTAGTCTCCTACATGTATAAACCTTATCCTGATATTGTTACTTTTTTTCATGGAGTTGTAAGACTGTTGACTAACTTTAATTGAGGATATAATTAATACTATGGGGCACATTGCAACGGCAAAGCAACGATATGGATATTTTAATCAAAGTACTTGGGAGAAAGTGATTGTTTTCACTCGTTATTTACTCTACATTCTAAACACAAGCATAAACATTCTGGATCTTTTTCTTAAATAATTTCTTTGTGTATATAGCTGATCTGAATCTCTGATGGAGATTGTATTTTATGCTGCCGGTGATGATCTTATGCTTTTCTTTGTAATCTTCTTCAACTTAAAAGCTTTCTCCCTCATATATGTTGGGTTGCGTTTCTTTGTCTCTCACTTTCACCTTATTTTGGTATGCTAATGCTCTATTTTCATTTTTAATCTTAGATGACAATTGAAGCCTGAAAGGCTCAAGCACACCAGTCAGCAACAACTAAACAGAGCCTTGGATGATCATGCCAGGTGGAAGGGATAAAATTAATATATCATGCCCATTGTGTTTTCTAGGCCCAGCCTGTTAGAAGATAAAAGGATAAATACTATAGTCGTTTTTCATATTCTTTGTTGTATAGGGTTGTCGTTTATACATTGTATTTGTTGTTTCATTTATTAATTCTTTTACATACGTAAGAATAGGATCTTTCTATTAGTTTGTTACATAACACTTTGTATATAGGCTACGACCTTAGCTCTATTTGACATAGTGGAATATTTAGAATCCTCACCAACGCCTCCTTCATCACTCTCATTTTCTTACTGATTTTTCTGGTAACCATTTCTGGTCTCCCTTACATGGTATCACAGCCATTGAGAGTAAATGGAGAATGTCCAAACCCCACTCAATTCCCTTGCTGGTTTTCACTTTAACATTTCATCAAACACCTTGTTGCGATACCTAGGTCTCATAGACCCAACAAACCCTTTTCGATTGGATCATGGCAATAGCCCTACTATCACTCTCAAAACTGATCTTCTCACCATACACATGTTTTCTACTTGATCTAGTGCCATGAGACGTGCCATTTGAGCTAAGAACAAGCTCGGTTTCATGATGGGCTCACTTTCCAAATCCTTAGACCTAGATGACCCACCCGTTACTTGAACGCTAGGAACGTTGCAACGATATGGTAATTTTTTGGATCCAAAATTCAATCAGTCCTTCACTCAAATCAAGTGTTGCTTTCATTGATGATGCCCATGACATCTGGATGGACCTTTAACAGAGGCTTTCCCACCAAAACAGACCACAGATTTTTCAATTGAAGAAATCATTCACCTCTCTTTCTCAAGAAGGTGACTCAGTAAGCATCTATTATGGGAATCTCAAAACCCTATAGGATGAACTTGCTCTTTACGACTCTCTTACCATATGTACTTGTGGATCCTCGAAAACCCTAAAGGACCAATCTCAACACGATTGTGTTCTTCAATTTTTAATGGGATTGAATTATGCTTATTCACCCATTCAGAACCATATTATGCTATCAGACTCCCTTCCCCCTATTTCCAGAGTCTTCTCTCTTGTTCAGCAACAAGAGTGTCACCATCAGATGACTTCCAATTCCCCTTCCCTCAACAATATGGCTCTCTTTCCAATTCCCATTCGCAAACCCTATAACCCTCCCAAATTTCCCCCAAAACCCAATCTCCAACCAAAAAAGATCGCCCATTTTGTACTTTCTGCAAAATCTCAGGCCACACCATAAACAACTGCTTCAAACTCAACAATGTCGAACCCCCTATTTGCGCCCATTGCAATGTAACTGGTCACACTGTCGAAAGATGTTACAAACTCAATGGTTACCCCACAGGTCACAGATTTTACATTAAACAAACACCTAGTGTACATGCTAATCAATCTAGTGTTTCAATTGCTATTGACTCTGAAGGAGTTTGTGATGACAAAGAGGGACTTATGAAGCTGCAGTATCAACAACTACTAGCACTGCTGCTTTCCTAAGATCATGTTTTCGCCACTGTTATGCACACAAAATCCTCTGTCCATCCTTCATGCCATCCAGTATTTGCATCTAAGATGTCTGGTATGGTTCATTGTTTTTCCCCACACATACACCCACAATTAGATTTATCTCTCATCCCATAGATAATTGACATTGGTGCTATAGACCATATGATCTGCAGCACCTCTCTATTTGCATCTATTACCTCTACTGTTAGATTTTCTGTTAAGCATCCCAATGGAAGCTCAACTCTTATTACACATGTTGGTAACATCCAATTAACCAATTCACTCATGTGAAGAGAAGTTCTCTGTGTCTCATTCTTTTCTTTTAATATACTTTCAATACCCAAATTGATTACATCTCATAATTGTTGTTTCCTTTTATTTTCTTCTCACTATTTTATTCAGGACCAACATTCTTGGACGACGATTGGGAATAGTGATTTTTAGCATGGTCTTTATCATCTTCAATGCATAGATGTCTCCCCCTCAGAATGTGTCAATTTCTCCAACTCTTCCAAACTCAACCAGCATATAGATACAGTCATTTCTACTTCTACAGCATAGAATGATACTTCCATCAAGTTATGTCATTGTTGCCTGGGTCATCTATCTTCCAATAGACTCAAATTAATTATTGATCCGCATGTAAAGAATCACAGTTTCTTCATTAATGAAAAGTCTTGCACTCTTTGTCCTTTAGCCAAATTTAACAAATTACATTTTCCTAATAGCCACCACTATTCTTCCAAAATACTTGAACTTATTCATTGTGATATTTGGGATCCATCCCCAACCATTGCACATGATAGTTATAATTTTTTAATAATAGTGGATGACTGTTCTCATACTACTTGGCTTTAATTGCTTAAATCCAAAGTTGAAACTCGAAAATCAATTGAATCTCTTTATAATCTCATTGAAACACAATTTGATATGAAAATTAAAATCCTAAGAAGTAACAATGGTGTTAAGTTTCAAATGGTAGATTTCATTACTACAAATGACATAATTCATCAAACAAGTTGTGTGGCACCTCAACAAAATAATATTGTTGAGAGGAAATACCTCATTTATTCAATGTCATTAGGGCTCTTTTATTTCAATCGGGTATGCCTCATCATTTATGGAATTAGGCTTCCCACACCCATTTTAAACAATCAAACGCCTTATGAGTTACTTTTCAAACAAAAACCTAATTATGCTTATATGAGGATTTTTGGTTCTTTATGTTTTGCTGTCACTCTTTCCCATGGTAGGACTAAATTTCAGCCTAGAGGCCGCACGTGTGTTTTTGTTGGTTACCCCTTTGGGATTAAAGGGTACAAACTTTTGGACCTTCAACGTCAAACTATATTCATTTCAAGAGATGTTATTTTTTATGAATTTGTGTTTCCTTTTCACCATCATTCTCCAAACACTTCTCTTCCACCATCTTCACCTTTGCCACTTTTTTCCACAAATTCCTCCTACCTTCCTGATACTCAAACTGCCACCCAACCTACTATACCTCCCACCTATACTATTCCTACCCTCCACCTTCCAATAGCCACATTTCACCTCAACCTTCTCAGGATAATCTCCACTCTTCTCTAGCCACCATTCTCCAGCCACAATCATCAATTCCTCTACCTTCTAATGACCAAATCCCTACTCTTGAACCTCATCAATCTATCACTAGACCCTCCATTTTACCCCAAACCAGACCTGTCCTAAGAAGGTCTTCTTGACTCAGATCAACTCCCAAATATATTTGCCCTTTTTAGCACCTGGAAGATCTTTTATTGTGAACCTGATGTGCATCACCCTTCTGTACAATCCATCTCCAAGCATGATCTAGTGCCAAATGGTAAGCCTTTTTCCTTACACAATTTTTTTATCTTACATCATTTTTCTCCTACTTTTCAAGCTTTCACTTCCTCTATTTCTTTGCAAACCAAGCCTAGTTCTTATAGGCAATCCATTAAGGATGATGCATGGTGCAAGACTATAGATGTTGAAATTGCAGCTTTTAAAAACAACCACACATGGATACTCACCAGCTTACCTGACGGAAAAATTGCAACAAACTGCAAGTGTGTTTACAAGGTTAAGAAGTTTAATTTAGATGGAACTTTGGAAATGTTGAAAGTTAGATTAGTAGGTAAGAGATTCACCCAAATTGAAGGCATAGACTATGTTGACACTTTCTCACCCGTAGCTAAGCTTATTACTGTGAGATTTCTGCTTAGCATTGCTGCCATACATGGCTAGTTCTTGCATCATTTTGATGTAAACAATGTTTTTTTAAATGGTGATTTAGTAGAGGGAAAATACATGAAGAAACCACCTGGATTTAACAAAGGTGAACCCACCAAGTTTGTAAATTGCTTAAGAGTTTTTATAGCTTTAAGCAAGCCTTAAGGTAATGGAATTCGAAATTGACCACTTCCCTACTTAAATTTGGATTTATTCAATCAAAATCTTATTATAGTTTTTTTACTAAACAAAATGGATCTTCTTATGTTTCCATTTTAGTCTATGTCAATGATATTCTTGTGGCTAGCAACTCCAATGACTTAATCTCTTCTCTTGGACATTTTCTCAATAATAAGTTCAAAATTAGAGACCTTGGTTGCCTACGATATTTCCTAGGTTTGGAAATTGCAAGATCTTCAAAAGGGACTCATTTGTGTCAAAGAAAATACACCCTTGATATTTTATCAGATTCGGGTATGTTAGGTTGCAAGCCTTTAAAGCTTCTATTAGATCATAATTTTAAGATTAATAAAGCTGGTGGTGAGCCCCTTTCAGACCCCAAGTGTTTTTAGACGTCTCATTGGTCAATTATTGTATCTTACAATCACTCGACTAGACGTATGCTTTGTTGTCTAGTTATTGAGCTAGCACATGGACAAGCCAAATACCACTCATTTAGCCACTGCTCACAAGGTTTTGAGGTATTTGAAAACAGCCCATGCTCAAGGCATTCTTCTCTCCTCATCATCTCAACTTCAGTTAAGGACTTATTATGATTATGATTTGGCCTCTTGCCAATATACTCGAAGATCTACCATGGGTTATTGCATCGTTTTAGGCCACTCTTTGGTTTCTTGGAAATCCAAGAAACAAACTATGGTTTCTTGTTCTTCCACTGAAGTTGAGTATAGGGCCATAGCTGCCACTTGTTCTGAATTAACTTGATTTTGGTATCTTCTCAAGGACCTCAATTTTCATCATCCCCAAGCTCCACTTTTGTTTTGTGACAATCAAGTTGCGCTTCACATTGCTGCCAATACGGTTTTCCATGAGAGAACCAAGCATATCAAACTCGATAGTCACTTAATTCGAAATAAAATTTAAGACGAAAGCATTGCTACTACACATGTCACCTCCCAAACACAACTGACCGACATTCTTACTAAAGCCTTGCCTCATTATCTCATGCAATCACACTTATCCAAGATCAAAATAGTTAATCTATATTCTTTATCTTGTAGGGTGTTCGAAGATAAAGGATAAATGCTACTAGTTGTTTTTCATATTCTTTGTTGTATAGGATTGTTGTTTATACATTGTATTTGTTATTTCATTTATTAATTTTTTTATAGCTATAAAGATAGGATCTTTCTGTTAGTTTGTTACATAACATTCTATATATAGGCTATGGCCTTAGCTCTGTTTTGATATAGTGGAATATTCGAAAACCTCACCAATGTCTCCTTCATCACTCTCATTTTCTTTCTGATTTTCTTGGTAACCATTTCTAGTTTCCCTTACACAGCCTAAGGTGGGAGAATTTATCAAGCCTGGCAGGAAGAATAAGAAGAGAATAGCAAGGGATAAATGGTTGAGAATGGTATCAAGAGAAAAAAATGGAAGTGGATATAAAGGAGAGGTAATGTAACATACAAGAGGAATGAAGGGACAACAAGTGAGAAGAGGGTGCATAAGATAAAAGGGAGGGAATAAGACAACTTCAAAGACTTTTGACCAGACTTCTGGAAGGCTTCTTCAACCTCACATCAAGAGCTCCAACAACGAGATCTCCTCTATAATATAGTCCTCCGACATCTATTGTATAGTGAGGATGAAAGATTATATGAGCTAACAATAAAACAAGCATATATTTATAGTAGACTCTGTCCTCTCCAAATCTCCGTGGACATAGATCCAATGTCAAACTACGTGAATCTATGTATCCATCTCTATTTATTTTATTTATATTTATTTACTACATTTCAATGAATATACATGTAGTGGACACCATACAATCGCCCAAGGTTTCCATACCACACTAATCGTGGGTCAAATCGTCACGGGTTGAAATCTTTCTCTCATTCGATTCTGTTGTGCCAATTTTAGACAATAACAACAGGTTTTCTACTTTGATGTGCCTCAAGAAGTTTAAAGTTGCACACTTAGAATATTATAATGTAATTAGTTTATGGATTAATGTAATAAATGTAATTGGTTAGAACAAGACGCAGGTACTTTGTATAATTGTTTTATTGATTGTAATATAATGCAAAATATGTAATTTTTTTATGTACTTTGTGACAATAGTTTCAGAGTTGGCAATAGATTTTTTTCTAGCAAATTGTTTATATTTGCGGCATTACTAATTAGTCACAAATGTATTTCTTGACTGCATAGTAGGTCTTTTTGAGTCATAAATAGCACATTTATGAAGATTTTTCTTGCCACAAATATTAAGCACTTCCGGCAATATCTATTCACGGCGCACAACGCTAAAAACAACTCAGGAATATTTTTTTTTTACGGCGATATTTTTCAATTACAGCACAAACATATTGCCGCGAATGTGTTTTTAACCATCGACTCTTTGCGTCTAAATTAAATCTTTTGAGACGCTCTAGTTGTGTCTACTTTGTGGCAATTTGATTTGGACAGAATTAATTATTTGCAATGTTTTTAAGTATTTTTTGCAATAATTTTATTCGACGAAAAAGACCGTTTCTGATGTAATTAATCTTTGCGCCAAGGTGATAATTAATTAATTTAGTTTTTTTGTAATTTCGTTATATGGGTTTGATCTTAGGGGTGAAGGGTCTTCAATCTAGACTCTTAAATTAATTAATAAAAGGCCGTTATTTAATTTGCAATTTAAAAGCTTCAATTTTTTGGATTTTTTAAGTTGTTTTTTTTTTTTTGTCATCTCAATAATATATGGAGGTTGAAAAAACCATAAAAAAATTATTATATACTATAGCATGTAAAAATGCACCAAATTGAACGGCGTATTATAAAACTAGCTAGGGAATAAAACAAAGGTTGTTAATAATTAGTCCGATTAAATTGATGGGCTCAAACTCTATCATTTTGTACGTTTGTCTACGTATCAAGTTAATTATAAATATATATATATATATATATATAAATTAATACCAATACTACTGCCACCTGGCATGCAACGTGCTTTTGCTAAACTGATCGTTTCGGCCACCTAACAGTAAACATACGAGAAGTATATAATTATAAAATAAATTATAAAAATAAATAATATACTGATATAACTTTATATAATATATTAGATATACTTTATAATAATATTTTACAATAATATATGCATTGAAATAATTTATAAATCTACTTTTATGCTGAAACATTCATAATCTTCTTTCTAGCCGCTAGGCCTGTAGGTAAGCTAGTTTTGCTTGGATCCTTAAATAAGCTCAGCTCATATACATCAATTGAGTTATGTTTTAAAAGTATTCCAACATTTAAATACATAAATTTTAAATTATTAAAACGTCACAGCTCACATCAAAACCTTTTTATACGTGGCACACACTATATTTTTAACTCAATACCTCTTTATACATGTAATTTACAACTTTGTTTAACTTTTTATAAATATATTTAGGTCTCGTTTGGATTTGAAGACGAGTTAACCTCGTCTGAACTCATCATTACATTTTTTAAAATTTTCATATAAAATATAAATATCAATACAATTTTTTTAAATCTCAATATAATTTTTTCAAATTCTAATTTAACTTTTTCAAATCTCAAAACAATAATAATATTATTTTATTCAACTTTCAAAATTCATATCAACACATTTCATCTCATCTCAACTCCGAATCCAGACGGGACCTTAAACTCATTTTAATATTCAAACATATATAAGTTCATCTTAGGTAGGTTTCACAAAACTCATTTTATTATCTTACGTCACTATTCAACTCATTTCAATTCAGCTCAGTATCCAAACATAGTAGGCTTTATTTAAATAATTAAGTGAAATGAAATTATTTTAGATAAAAATTAAAAGTTAAATAAAATATTATTAAAATATTGTTTTTTAATATTATTATTGTTTTGATATTTAAAAATTTTGAATTGAAATTTGAAAATGTGAAATTAATTTTTTGTATTTTGTATAAAAATTTTAAAAAAATTATAATGATAAAAAGAGATAAATTAATTAAAATAATTTCTCAATCCAAACAAAATAATAATTTCAGTAAACAAATCTTGTTGACCATAGCTCTCCCTGCAGTACTAGTATGTACCCTATGTGAGATGATGATACACTTGCGACTCTCTTACTATCATTTTATTATTTTTAGTGTATTAGAATGTTTTATTTTTTTATTATTTTTTAAAGTATTTTTTTAAAACTTCCTCAATCATGATTAAGAAAAAAAGTTTTTAAATATATAATTTTACTAATAATCACTCCCTTAATAATTAAATTTAAAAAAATTAAGATAATAAAAAGAATAGTTAAATGATGATAGAAAAATAGTAAGTCTATCATTTTTTCTCTATGTTTCCAATTCCGGTCTTCTTTTATTTTTCTTTGTGTCATGAGGTAGCTCTTATACATGGATGATGCACAATTGTTTCTTGCTGTGCGATTGTTTTCATGCTATCACAATTACTAGCACTATAAAAAAAAACTATTTATCCATGATTAATTATTCTTTGTCAAAATAATTATTCCTAGTTAAAATAAATTTATTTTTACTGTAAATAATCATTTTTGTCACAAATAATTTATCATAAATATTCATCTTTTTTATATTGTAGCTCGTGAATTCCCCATTGGAGGAGAAAGAGCTTCAAAATTAGGCTAGTTATAAAGTCATTATTTATGCAAAAACTTCTAATTTTCTCGATATTTCACTACAAGAAAAACAGGTTTTTAAGACCAGATATATGTTACGAATAATTATGTTCGTAGCATATAACTAATCTCAAAAGCCTGTTTTTCTTTTAATGTTTATACGTATATATGATGGATCACTTGCATTCAATCCCACGGTACTGCTACATGCATTAATCATACTCTTCATCTTCATTTTAATTTTGGTACTGCATTCCTGATCTTAAAGTACTCCTTCATGTACATATACAGTACTGTATGAGGCGTAATTTTCGATCCCATTTTGCTTACCCCATTTTGTTGGTTGACAGCTTTCGCATTCTTGTCATATATTGATCATTGATGTCCCGCCGGCCATGCATATATCATGATCAGACTCGCTAAACGTTTCAAACCTTTGGTTTAGATATTAGATCCCCAAATTAGTTACTGCTAGAAGCGTGGACTGTGGACATTTAGAGTTAAGCGTGAAAGTCAAGAAATAGATGTTAATAAAGTTCAGATGAATGTTGGTTTCAGTCACTTCAGAAATCAAAAGGCGTTAGTTAGTACTAGTACTGAAAGATGGCTTACATCAGCAGGAATACGACGTACTTTTTGGTTTGTTATAAGCAACTTGCGATATCCCTAATCATTCAATGCACATGAAGTCTTTCTGTGCTGGAGGTTTCGTCAAAGAACGTAGAAAAAAGGGAAAGGGCGTGAAGGACAATCAAAAGGCCAGTCTGAAGCCAGGTAGAGCAATCTTCTAACCATTATTTTTTAACAGCAATGATATAATAGGATGGAGTTGATTAACTTGATTCAGCTATCTGGCTTGATGTCGTTATCATTGGGCCAGCTTATACTGATAATTTAGTACTATGGTCAAGAATTTGCATCAAGTCACATACACGATAAGAAAGGCAATTTAATGCAAAGATTTGGCATAGATATTTCCACGGAAGAAGCAAAAAAGTTCAAGCTTTTAAAGTCCATGCAAGTATATATATATATATATATATATACTCTTGCCCTTTCTTTTTAATTAGTTAAAGAGTCACTGCATCAAGGATATATATATATATATATATTATATATATATATATATGATAGCTTGAGGTTAATTATCAAGCACGTCATGCTATCAATGTCAGAAAAACCAGGGCATGCATTTAAAAAATGAATGTTCTTGAAAGGAACTACGTACTTAATTTGGACTAGTACTATATATTTCTTCATTTGAAATCATGTAAAATAATATGAGAGGATCGATATATGAATCCTTTTGATGGAGACTTGAGTGATGAATTAAGTTAAAGTTGGGTAATAGCTAGGTACTTGAATCATTTGAAAAGACATTGACCCATAGAATTAATCCACTGTTTCGATATTTTGGGTATTCAGTAGTTATTATACTCATGTAGGGCCATTATATATACATATATATATGATTCTCGATCTGAAGTGAAAAGAGAAACCACGTAGTTAGATGATCTTTGGGTTCAAATTTGATAGTGAGATATGATGAGATGAATTGAAATGATTTATAAATAATAATAAGATTATTAGTTGAAATGAGATATATGCACCTCTATATTTAAACGGGCCCCAACAGACTTGCTAAAGTGGGATTAGACACACAAAAAAATGTCTCCATTCTAAAAACACTTTCACTTTTAAATTAAGTCGTTGGAGTTGGTGTCAAAGTGATTGTGAAATGTGGAGATGAGATTATAATCATCATCAGATTAGTTCGTGTTAAACATCTTATTCATAAAATCATACTTCAACCCAGCTTTTTATATGATTTGATTGAGAGTGATTATGATATTCCCTGAATTAAAGGAGCTAATTATTGATTCTGATATTTGACAAACATGCCTCAACAATCAATATAATGCTACCTAGAGATTATGAAAATAATGCACAGTGAAGTATATCATGATTGCATTATTAGCTAACAGTTATAAAATGATAAATATCAGTCGATTCAATCATCGATCGAGATTTGGAGCTGCAAACTTTGGCAGATATTGGAACATGGCATCAAGATTTAGCAAGACAGCCTCTGCATCTCACAACTCACACGATAACAGCCGAAACTTAGGTTGTGGCTGTCCTATATTCTGAAGTCTATGCTACTAATAATTGTCAAGACCACAATTATTCTAAGAGAAACATACCACAAAAACAAGGAGCTTTAAGGCTTTTTAATAATACATTGATTTTGTTGTACTCCAGTCATGTCCATGATGGGGCCAATATGGAAATGGTAAGAAGCATCCATCCATCCATCCATCCATCCATCCATTTTGGAAATCAAATCCAGTGTGTAAATCATATATAGGTCAAATTTCATATCTTTGAGAACCCACAGATTATATAGGAAGATATCACACACGTTGCATTCATACTAATCACCATGCAATTTCGAATCTCTCAGTTATTTTTTTTAAAATTTTTTTATTTATTGTGGCTCTCATATTCGGATGGATATATTCGGCTGTGCTTATTAATTAATTAATATTTGTCTTTACCCAAAAAAACAGATCATCATCATGTCATGTTTATCCACAAGTTATTTTATATGGAACTTCTCATCGATCTGGGGCAGTAGTATTCATGAATTAATGGACATTCACCTTGATGCATAAATGGCATGCAGTAGTAGTACTAATAGTACTACTGATTGTGAGACAGGAAAAGGAAGTGTTTTTGGCTTTGATAGCTTAAAGCTGTTACCAAATATGAGAAATTTGAAAGTAGGAAGGGTAAGATGAGGGGAGACAAAAGAAAAAAAGGAAGGTGGTAAAGGTAAAAAATGCCTTCTCTCGGCCATGATAAAGAAAGGAAGGAGTGTAGCTCTGAGTGTGAGTGTTAGGCCGGCTAATATTGTCAAGGCCGTGCACGTGGTTGCAGAGGCAACATCATCTTCAGCTAGCTAGCTGCTTTCTACATGAGGACATGATTTTCAAAAAAAAAAAAAAAAAAAAAAGGCATATTTGAAATGACTGACACTTGTGTCTTTACAATGACGCCGAAATCCACATTGGAAAAATCAAATCACACGATGATCAATCATAGCCTCATATCGTATTGGTTAACTTATTAACCATTTTTTTTTTAAGTCGTCGTGTTTGGGAAACATTATTTGACCGTGTTTGACGATGATCAACATGTTTTATTCTTTTAAAAATATAAAAAATTCACTATTATAAACAAATATTTTAATACTAGTATAAGTACTGAAGCCTAGCTATATATCACTTTTTATAAAGACAGAATAAACAACTTCTCAATCATTTTATATATAAATATATATATATACATGTTTCCGAACATCTTTTAAAAATTCTCAAAAATTTTGATGCACAAATTAACATGCTGATCTAGATCTTGGTGCAGTTTGTTAAATCTGTAACATTAATATAAAAATGGATGAATATTAAGCATACAAAAATCAATCTCAACTACTTCACATGAGATAGCTTGTTTGAATCTAGCTAGCTAGCTAGCTAGCTTGAATGATTTGTTATCTCGAATATGTAACCTAATTAATTAAATACAGTCATGATTTATTAGTTGTTTTGGTATTATTTATTATTATAATATCGTTTTCCTCTATATTCTCACACCTTTTTTTTTTCCCATTCGGATAAGTAATTCTCCAAAACTTCTTTCATCGATATAAATGTCCGTTGGCCGTTTCTATCTCGAACATAGTGTTATTCGATCGTATTCTTTGGATAACAAATATGGCCTTACATATTCTAGTTTTTTTTTATCATTATGAGGGTCGACGAATAAAATAAAAATTGGCCGGTGAATTTGTTTCGTTTTCTTCAGTATTAATATATAATAGTTATGTATGCATGATCATGAGTGTAGGTACAATTTTCGTCTCAATGATTCAACCATTGGAAAGGGGGGAGGGGGATTGTCCTTCATGAATGAGTTCCAGGGCAAACCACGTCGGCTTGTGTCCTTTATTTGAATATTCCAGTCGGGCAACTTCCCTCTATCTCTTTCAACACAAAGACAAAAGATAGTAAGTACCAAACGTTCTTTTGTTTGCATCCCCAGTGTATGCAATTTGGTATAAACTTAATTATCCTTTATGGGTCTTTTTTTTTTTTTTTTTTTTTTTTTGTCAATGCCAATTGACCTAATTATCGCGCGATCCTCCACTTTCCTTTTCCTTTTCCTTTTGTTAACCCCACAATCCTCAAAGAAATGATAACATGGCCAAACAAAAAACAACAGACAAAACATGAAATGGTAGGCCAAAATAATTCATGGATAAAATTCTCAAAAAAAAAAAAATCATGAAAATTAACATTAATGGAAGGTAAGTAGCTATCTAGCCAACTTGTACTCTGTTATGATCATTTACATCAACCAATCCACTAAGAGGAGCGCAAAGGCGGACAGAGGAAAGTGCCTTGTTGAAATGCTTAGCCTTGGTGCCAAGGTACTCGGCCCAAGTGACTGGGCGATAGAGTGGGGGGCGACTGGGTCCGAGCAGCTTTGATAGTGGCGAGATTTGGACACTGCCTGGTGGCCCATAGAGATATGCAACCGAGAGACGATAACGGGTGCGGTTAACAACGGCGCGGTGGAGGACACTTGGATACGAGCCGTTTGATAAAATGTGGAGGAGGTCGCCCACGTTGACCACAAGTGCACCCGGAAGTGGTGGAACCGTGACCCACCCTGTTCCCTCCCGGTGAACCTGAAGGCCACTGGTGTTGTTTTGGTAGAGAATGGTGAGAAGGGTCGAGTCGGTGTGTGCGGCTAGACCCATGGCTCGGTCGGGGTCCGGACAAGCAGGATAGGAGTTCAGTTGCAAGGCTGCGGATGCCCCTTTTAAGTCACCTTTTGGGCCAGCCCATTTTATATCTTCCTTGGATATGCCCAAGGAGCCTAGCATTAGCCACATCAGCCTCCCAGCGAGCTTTTTCATCTCTGTCTCGTATTCTTCAATTATCTCACTGGAAAAAAAAAATTATATATATATATATACACATTTTAAGGAAGATTGAGAACAGTACTGTGAATATGCTAGGAAAGAAGCAAACATTATGGATATGAAACTAGGAAAACAGTAAGAATTTGGATTTTGTTTTCCTGATATTCTCGCTCCGAATCTTTTTTGTGGGTCCGTAGCCATCATTGCAATCTTTGCTAATTGCATTAAGGAAAGGAAATGGGTTTTATGTTTAGCTTTACTTTCCCCCACACACACAGCCAAAACAAAAAATTGACTATGAAAAAGCAAACAACAATATTGCGCTTTTACACGTGCATGAGCATGTAAAACCGTACCAGAATTTGCCATAATCTTGCGGCCACAGTTGGCGGAATTGTTCGAGTGGCGAGCCTACGACGGTAAATCCCTCAGACCACATGAGCTTTGGGAAAAAAGAAGAGATCCGAGCCAGGCCATAGCCAGAGACACCATTTGGGGAACGAGCAGCTTTGAGTTTTTGCTGGACAGGTAGGGAGAAAAGGTTTTTGCCTGTGTTCTCAATGTCATCAAGAAGGTTTTGAGAGATGCCATGGTTTGTAACTTGGAACACACCCCAAGTTTGACATGCATGGCCAACTAGTTTGAGAGCATTTGGGTCAGAGAGATCGACAATTGGCACGGACTCTGAGCTAAATGAGTCACCATCTGAAGAAGAAGAAGAAGAAGAGTCGACGTCGAGTTGTCCCCATGTGTAGGAGTCAGGTAACTCTTGGAGTGAGGTGAAGTCAGGGTGTTTATGGCACAGGTGGACAGGATGGGCTTTAAAGGCATCTGATAGTCTTGAAGGCATAGTGGAAATTTTGCTGTACTTTTGTGTGTCTTGAGCTAGCTAGGAACTATGGAAAGGATCGACCTTGGTTGTGAGAAAGCAAGGATAAAAGTTGGAAGCTGAGATGATAACAATGATGGGGGGAGTGGAGGGTTTATATAGGAAGAGAGCAAGAGTGTGCAATTGGGGGGTGATCATGGGCTTTGGAGTACGACAAAGGTTGAGAGAGAGAGAGAGAGAGAGAGAGAGAGAGAGAGAGAGAGGAGGAATAGTTTGTGAAGAGGAGTTGATGAGTGGTGTTGGGGAGTGTTGACAGAAGGGGCCGGACAAGAAATGAAAGGGGAAGCAAGTGTTTTGTATTGGACAAGGGAAAGAACAAAAAGGGGATTGAAAGGACCAACTTGTCCTCTACAAACAATATAACTGAACCAAAGAAAGGCATCTCAACCTCTCAAAAACCAAGGTATTCCATTCCCTTAACGGGAAGGTCCCTCCCTCTCTCCATGTGCCTCTGTCTTGTCCTCAAGTAGAAAAACATCTAAATCAGCAACCCCCCTCCCCCATCTTGCTCCTAATCTCTCTGAACTATAGGACAATACCCACCTTTACTTTCTCACTCTCTCTCTCTCTCTCTCTCTCTCTCTCTCTCTCTCTCTATAATAGGACATTAATGCCAACCTTCAGTTAAAGTAAATTGACCAAAATCGTCTTCTTCCCAACTTGCCCTTTCGAAATTTGGTGAACCTGCTCTTGAATCTATTTATATGGCTGGGGGAGTAGCTACGGTTGGCAACTTGTTTGGAGTTTCCTCTGGATTCCTCATCATGAAGCAATTGGAAAGAGAGATTAGGAATGTATATTAGAAAGAGAAAGAGAAATGTTGAAAATGAAGGGCATGATTCTTTCCCTCCCCAGGCCAATAAAATTCAAGAAAAAAAATAGATTGGATGAATACTGAGTGCTGCTAAGCTTTTTCACTTGAATATTCGGTCATTTCCAATAAAAGTAATAAAGTTTATTTTGGTATTTTGTGGTTAGATTTGTTTCCTTTTGTCCTATGTGACTCCAGTGGGCTCCCAAAAGCCACCAATTCTTTCGTACTTAACATTTCTAGAGGTGTTACTAAAAGCTAGCACTGCACAGTGGGTCATTTTGTTCTTTGAATAATTCAATATCCTTCCACCATTGTCCCCTACAATTTCTATCTTTTTTATTCAAGGCAACAAGTTAATTAGAAAATATAAGCATTTTCCTGGACATATCTTGTTTAATTGATTTGATTCCCCGCTTTCTTCTTTTGTGTGGCTGCCACTCTCACACACCAATATTAATCATGACAAGATTATATCAGTACGCAAGTCATATATATATATATAGAGGACTATTATATTTTTAAAACAAAAATAATCTCGTATAATTTTATTTGATTTATTAAATTTATATTATAATAAAAATTATAATTTTACATTCTGACAAATTATATAATCAAGCTACATCATTTTATAAAATTATTATTTTTATATGATGATTGTGTGATTAGAGTATTTATATATATATATAATACTCATATCCCCATATATATGTAGATATTATAGATATATATATATATATCGAGAGAGAGATATTCCACAGGCCAGTAGGTCATATGACGTAGGATGATGACCATCATAGATGATAGATCATGGGACATGGGCTACCGGCCCCTTCCATGACGAGATGACCCGCATACATGGGACATTTGCTCGTGCGCTGCGCACATTATATGGCTTATCATATCATCATCCTACATGCATATGCAGTTCACGTGGTACAAACATGGGGAGGTCCGGTCGTTAGAGACGGTTGCCCAGTTGTTTACCAGAAAGCAATGATTTGGGGTGAACTTTCATTTACTGTACAGTAAATATTCCCACTTCATGACCAATATATTAATTAGGGATACTGAAGCTGCTGCGTTGTTAAATGTCTCATGTGGAGAAAAATTTCCCCTTTAAAATCTGACAAAATTTAAATTTCAGGTTTCTTATTCTTAGATATTTCTTAATTAATTGTTCTTTAATATATCGTACGTTGATTTATTATCTCCACACATGAGGCTAGCTAGTAATATATTTTAATTATGAAATACCAGCTTATCATCATGATCATCAGGACGTCGTGGTATTTTGTACGTAACGTAACAATATGTGTACTAAAAGTTTGCGCGGATGAGACTGGTAAAAATATATCTGAAGTCTGAACACAATCATGTTTTCTTTTTCTTTTTTTGGAGAATTAGAGCGCCGTTATATCATGTCTGCATGCCTAGCTTGTTAAAATATTCTTATTTCTTGGAAAAATTTCATGTACAGAAGCATTTTTGTTTATACGTGATGATGCTCATCAGTTTATCTATTTCGGCGTAAAATTATAGTAGACATGTCTTCCAGTATACAGTAGTACTCTTAGCTAGTTAGTCAGCAGAATTTCAATTTACAATGTTTTTTTGTTTGGTTTTAGACAGGAAAAAAAAAAGGTAGGCTAATTTGTTTTGTTCCTATATATATATATATATATATATATAAGGCCGGGGGAAATCATGACTAACTAGCTAGCTAGTAATTTCATTTCGGCTATATAGCTAGATAATTAACATAATTTTCACCTTCCCATATGATTGTAAGATTTCATCGGCCCCCTGCATATAGGATACAAATTCTCATTAACCAAGGGCACTAATTTGGCTGTTATCTTTTTTTTTTTTTTTTGAAAAATAGTTTCATTTAAAGAAATTCATGAATATAAAGTCTATAATTTGATCAAACATTAACTAATTATATACTGAAAAACATCTTCTAACTTGTATATATAATTGCTGCTACAAGTACTGTCCAGGATGATCAGGCACATCTATCCATAAATAATTATGTATGTATATGCATGGGTATTTGTATTATATATATATGCTCATGATCAGATCGATGCAAACAACTTCTCTAATGCAGATAGACTATAATTTGGTTCTAATGGCAAAACTCAAACACTAGAATTAATCCTCAAAGAGTATGATCGGATCCACACCCTTTTATTCTGTACACTTGATATGTATATCATTACAAGAAAATAGACATTTTACGATTTCAAATTTCATCACAAAAAATATAAAAGAACGTTACAAAAAATTATTTCTAACAAAAATAATTATTTTAATTATAATTAATTGGTTATTTATACTTTTTTTTTTGTAGTGTGTTGATAATATGTGAGATGAGAGATCATGAATATGATCGGTTTTAATTACTTGATTAATATTATATCTTTTGTTCAATCCATTAACTTCATCAGATTTTCCTTGAATATCTGTTTCATGTCTAAAATTAATGTACGTGGTCTGATATTGATGATCAGGGTTTGTGTGGGATTAATGCGCAGATTAATTCACTATATTCCCAAATGTTTGATTTATAAGAACATTATGTTAAAGAAAGTTAGAAACTATGAAATTATAGCTTTTTGTTTAAAATATTGAATGTGGTAGACATATCTAAATTTGGAATATCCCACTTTGTTTTAACTTTTCTACTTTTTTTCTTACTAAATTTAGAAAATCCCACTTTGTTTTAACTTTGCTTTAAGTTTTCAATTATTTTACTGCATGCTATAAAGCAAGATTCTTTGAGTTTCCACCTTATTGGCTGGCATCATTTTCGTTCCTTAAATGCGTATTCTGTTCTTAATCATGTTGGATGCTGACGTGCATATATTGCTTTTCGTTATTAAATTTTAAGGGCGAAATTATTCAAAAGTTATGGAATTAAAAATGTCAGGGATAAGATCTGATCATGAGTGGAAATCATCAACTAGCTAGATAGCTAGCAAGACAATAGAAGGAAGCGCCATGCTACATCTCCCGAGAGATGTAGCACGAGTTCTTACCGAAGAGGCTTTTTTTTCCTTGTTTTTTTTAATTTTTTATTAGTACTTCAAAATATTTTTTTTAAAATTATAATATTATTTAAAAATACTTTATTAATAATTAAGTAAAAAAATAAATAAATTTGGGAGAAATATTCGATCAATTATTTTTGGTGAAATAGCATTTCTGTAAAAGGAAAACAAATACATCTACGCGGTACGGTGACATTTTTATTCTCATATTATATATATAAGTACTACAAATATATAAAAAAAAAATTATATCAAAAAATATTTCATAAATTTATAGAATTTTAAGTAATCCGTTGAATTTATTTTACAATTTAACAAACCACATCTAATTATGGATTTTAATTATAAGATTACTTTTATATATATAATTTATTTATGATTAGAATAATATTTCTGTAATTCTAATAAAAACTACTGTATATATGTACGTAGCATTATAATAAAATTATTAATTTATAATCAGTTAATTATAGTTGAATAATTATTTATAATTAAAATTAATTATAAATTATTATTTGATCATAATTAAAAGATCATAAAAACTCATTTTTTTTTTTGTAGTTATTAATTGTTGAATCGAACCATTTAAACTACATGTTAAAATCATGATATGTATTCAAACGTCGTGCATCTTTTGGACCCATCTGATAAGATAATCGTTAATCAATTAATTAATATTTTTTGTATTAATTAAGAGGAAATTAAATAGAATGAAATCAATATTTGCAGTTAATACATGTAAATTAAACCGCGTGCATGAGATAGGCCCTAAGCTCTCTTCACAAGGTAAGAGAATTGTAACATCATTGGTATTGGATTAATCAAATATTATTATTTTTTAAATTTTAAAGAAAATAAATTAAAATGAGCATACATTAGATTAGTCAAAGATTTTTCATCCTAACTTTTTGTTATGGTAAATTTATTTTACTTTTTTTATAATAAATTCATTTTACTTTTTACATATGAAAAGTACTATTCATTTTTTAATCCCATTATTTTATATTTTTCCAATTCTATATAATTTTTCAACAACGAATTGAAAAATATTTTTTCTAAATTTGATTGAAAAATAATTATTTAAGTATCAAATTAAATTAGTAATATATATATATATATGGTTAGTGTAATTATAAAATATACAAAAAATATTTAAAAAAATTCTTATTAAAAAAATAAATATAAATATGATTGTTGGAAATTATTAAAGATTATGAAAATAAAATAAAAATAAATAAATAAAAATAATAAAAAATAATAATATTTTATTATTATTATAAATGTGATAACTAATCTAATATAAATTTTATATTTTGAGTGATGAGATAAAAAATAAAAAATTATATATTTTTAAAATTTTAAATATTAAGATATCCAACCTAATGCTAGTGAACTTATATTTTCGTCAAGATTTCCCAAATCCTCAAGGCCGGGGATCGATTCTTTTAAATATATATTGATGTTTGAATAGACTCGTCGAAGAAGACATGCACTGAGCAGTAGTATGGGCATGCAATCGAGGAGGACAGCTCTTGCTCCATGATGATCATTAAGTACATAATATTTTAATTTAAAAATAATATTAATATTAAATATTATAATAATTTGATAGAAAATTTATTTTTTTTTTAAATAAATTATACTTTTTTATAACTTAAATACTTATTTTTGTTTTAAATAATATAGTAATTTTATACTTAATTTTAAAAATAAATAAGGTCGTCAATATCAAAATATACATCATTTTATTATTTTTATTTCAGTTTTACTGCTGTTTGAAAATTTTGTACATTTTAAATAAAATCTTCTTGAGTAAAACTTTTATATTTACTTGTTTTTTTAACTAAATTTTCTTATTTAATATTGATTTTATTTAAAGTAAATATTTCCTACCTTTTATGCTAACTAATAATTATATTTATATATATATATTATGGGGACCTAGTCAAGTTGGGGTCTTAAGTGGTGGCCTAAGTTGCCACTACTTTGAGCCGGCCTTGCACACGTCTTCATCAATATTGAATGAGAAATAATATTTACAATTGTAAGCATATAAATATCGCGTAATTACTTTTAAAAATGTGAATAAATACAATATATATATGAAAAAAATTAATTTTTGATAGTAAACTCTACTCCTTTACAAAATAATTTAATGATATTTGTACATTTCACAATTGTATATAATATTATTTATTTTAAATTAGATCATTACACTTCGAGTACTAAAGTACTACTAATCAAGCATGAAAGTGCTTATACTCTTGTGATGTAGGAGAGTAGGAGATATCACATTATCTAAATATGAGAATTTCACAAAATATATAAATTAAAATGAAAAATGTTTTAGGTTTGGTTTATTTTTTCAAACCATCTCATTTCATTTTAAATTTATCATTTAAATTTTTTAAATTTGTATACAAAATAAAATGAATAATTCAATTTTTTTAAGTTTCAAAATAATTTTTTCAAATATCAAAATAAAATTAATATTAAAAAAATATTTTATAATTTTTATTTTTATTTTTATAATTTTAATTTTATTTTATATTATCTCATCATAAACCAGACCTTAATAACCTGTTCCCATAATAATGCTTCCCCAGTACTCATATACTTAATAGTAATAGATATGCTTGAGGCATTAATTTAAAGTGCTGTGGCCTCCAAAATCGAGATTTGGAGCTTATTTAAATTCAGAGACAAGATAAAATAAATTATAAATAATAAAATTAAAATTAATTTAAATGAATTATAAATATTAATATTTTGTATATATTTAAAAATGAGATGAATTGATATGAGTTTAATTTATTTTTTAATATTATTATTATTTTAAAATTTGAAAAAAATATATTAAAATTTAAAAAATGTATTTTAAGATTTAAAAAAATATATAAAAATTTATGTTTTATATAAAAATTATAATAATATAATAATAAAATAAAAATAAATTAGAGATGATTGAACGGAGCTAAAACTCACTTTCAGATCCAAACCGCCCCTTGGTATAGTGGGTTTGGCTTCTCTCCACTAATTAAACCACAGGGAATTACATGCAGAGACTAGACGTTTGAGCTTGACATGCAATGCCAAACGTACGAACGCTAGCCAGCCTGCAATCTACCGCCATTTACTAAAGAGAATGTAAACTAAGGGAATGGTGCTACATCCCCGAATTTGTTCCGAATGAGCAAATTTTTTTATTTATATTTAATCATTTTTTTATATGATTTTAAATTATTTTAAAAAATAAAAAAAAAATCACATCATTATTATTATTCTGTAAAAAAATAATTAAACAATAAAATAATTATTAGAGAGAAATGCATTTCACCCGAATTCAAATAAAATAGTATTTTCTCAAACTAAGGCATATTTGTTTACACAACTTATTTTATTTTATTTTAAATTTATTATTATATTTTTTAAAATTTATATATAAAATAAAATAAATAATTTAAATTTTAAAATTTTAAAACAACTTTTTTAAATTTTAAAATATAATTAATAATAAAAAATAATTTATAATAATAATTTATTCATTTTTTTATTTTTATTTTATCTTATATTATCTTATCTCATCTCTAAAAACAAACTCTTAAACTCAAAGATGAAAATTGACTGTATATTTTTAATTTAATAATTAAGTATGTATCTTTTAATAATATTGTATATTTTTATTTTTGTTTAAATATTTAAATATATTTTAAAAATACATTAATAAAGTGAAAAAAATGAAAATTTGTTACTGACAGATCTCGGTTAGATCCTCATATGTGATTTTTTTTTTTTTTAATAAAAAGTCAAAGGTACATGTCCAATAATAATCTATACCCTAATTTTATTAATAAAATTATTATTGGCAATGGAAAAAAATCGTGATAACAAGTAGAATACTTAAAATTTACAAATATTCAAAAAAAAAAAAGGATTGTCCCAGCATCAGAAAAACAAAAACAACACAAATAAAAACCAAAAATGACAAAAGCAAATAAACAACTAAACAGGCCTAATCCAGAACAAACCAGCAAAACAGCCCGCAAAACAAAACAAACAAATAAATTAGACACGCAAACGAAGTAAACCAATTTTGTCTAGTCGAATGATGTCGATTAATAGCCTTGGCAACAAATCCTTCGCCCCAAAGCGTCTTGACAGAACTTTTTCTCCTCAATGAGCCAAAAAATTAGATTGATTTCCTTCTCGAAATTGGTATCAAATCACAAAATTGACCCCCTAAAATTCTAAGACTCTCTTCCCAAAATTCTCAGAGATACCACACATAACAGCTACCAACAATAATCCAGTACACCACTACTTTAAAGTCGCATTCTATTTTTAGAGACAAAAAAACTTAAGAATTTGTACAAAGTCAACTCTCTCGATTTAGTTTTATTATTAGTACCTTATCAAAAATAAGAAGAAAAGCCTCCCAAAAAATTATCAAGACAATCATGGATGACCATGCCTCCACCACAAGACCTTAGATTACATCAACAACTATCATTGACATTGAGTTTGACATACCCCTGACTAGGTTTACTCTATTTAGTTTTATTATTAGTACCTTATCCAAAATAACAAGAAAAGCCTCTCAAAAAATTATCAAGACAATGACGGATGATTCTGCCTCTACCCCAAGACCTTAAATTACCTCGACAACTATCATTGATATTGAGTTTGACATACCCCTTACTAGGTTTACTCTATGTCACAAAATAGTAGTTCGATTGCTCAACAGCTGATCAGGAGTACTTGGCATCCTCAAAATGTTTTCATCCATATTAGAAAGGTTCCTCATTTTTGTGTTCAACCGATAAAGATCTTAGCCAAATTATCGAGGAATGCCAAACCGAATCAACGGAATTCACCTGCCCCTTCATATAATAATGCCATAGCTTGACTGGCATGTAACAATTAATAATGACTAGTTAGAATATATATTATATGGGCGTGCTACAGTCATAAAAAAATATCATAAAATTGACGGACATGATATGTCAAGTGACTATTAATTATTAAAACAAAAAAGAAAATCCAATACCCAAATTTCGGTCCGTCTCCCTGCCTTATAAATATAAATTATAACTTGTAATTTATAAACCAAAGGTATCGCCTAATCTCTTCCTTAGAGCATTTTTATTAGATTGTAAAATTATTTTTTTTAAATACAAATTTACATATTTATAAAAAAAAATTGATCATATTTGATTAAAAATGAGAAGATAAGAGTAAAATAAAAAAGAATAAGGATATTTTTTGTGAATAATAAAACTAAATTTTTTATGAATAGTAAGGCATGAAAATGATTTGGTATAAAATTTTAAAGATATAGAGTTTTTTACTCAGATTCTCGTACATGTTTATTGAGTAATGCTATAGATAATTAGGAAATTGTAAGTGATATGCAATCATTTTGATAAAAAATATGATCTACTATTAAAAAAGTTAACTTTTTTTAAATGAGTCTTATATATATATTTTTTTTCAAAATAATTACATATCATTTGTAAATCCACATTTATATCTATTTATAATTATTACTCCCATTTTTTTAAAGAGATCATCACCTTTTAGACTCGGAATATAGAATGCCATGATTTATGGTGAATAGCTTAATGCACTTTGGATTTACTTATTTTTCATACTCGCAGCCAATCACACCGCGATGACTGATGTAGCAGCGAACGAACGCGTGGAAACCGATCCCCATATGGGAGACACATGATCTAGATACATAACGAACCGGTAAACAAAAAAATTAAGAAACTATGTTATTATATGACTAATAATGTTAGTTATAGTTGTGAAATATATAATTCTTATATAATTTTTTAAAAATATAGTATGATTCATTATTAAAAATTTATTATTTTTATTTATATTGCATTTATTCATTAAAAAAACAATATCTGACACTTTTATACTAGATTACTGTAAATATTATTTCTTTATTTAGATGATCAAGAATCAAATTAAACTAAATTTTTATTTGATGATGGGATTCTTTAGATTTCGCTAAAGCTCGATATACATAAGAATTTCTTTCAGGAATTTCTTTCCTGAAATAGCAATGATTATTTTTAAGTCAATATTCAAATTTTGTCATCTCATGATCAATATAAAAGTGATTATTTTAAGATTTTAAAAACAATACTATGATTTTTTTTTCTGAAAAACTCAGAGAATATAATCCTGTTCCACGTGGATTTTAATAACTTATATATATAATATAATATAATATAATATATAAAAGAAAATTGTTATTAATTTGTCCTTAATTTGAAATTTCGATTTGAAAATTTTTTTTTTATTTTGATTTTTTTACATGATTTTTTTAATACCTTAAAATATTTTTTTAAAATATAAAAAATTTATAATATTATTTAAAAATACTTACTTAATTATAAAATAAAAATAAAATGCAAATCGAAATCCCAAATCGCAATCCTAAAGAGGCCGGAAGAATGGCATTATCCATATATGGAAAAGCTAATCAAATCATAAGACCCTTTTCCAAAAGTGAATTCAGTGCATGATCATTTTTCTCCAGAGGCATGCACTTAAACGATATAACATGTGTTTATTCTTCATCAGTTGCAAAGCAATTAGCATTGGTATTTGGATGGGTCATTTTAATCTATTTTAAAAATACATAATTTTCAAGTTTTAGTTAATCACTCAATACTTAAAATTTTTATTTTTTATTTTTTTAATTACTTTTTTATTTTATTTCCATAATCTTCAATAACCTCCAACAATCATATTCATTTTTATTTTCACAATCTAACAATCTATAATATAATAATCTTATATGTATATAGAATCATAAATATTGGTAAAATCTCAGTAATTATTGAAATAAAATACAATTAAAAAATTCATTTATACTTGCTACAGTACTTTTTACATTTGAAAAGAAGAGCAAATTTACTGTAGTTCATATTAGAATGAAAAAAGTTTGACCAATTCAATATAAAACAGATGTGAATGATATTTGCTAAACTTAAAGATAAAAAGGCATTCGACTAATTTAATATCAATGTTCTAAAATATGTACATTGAAGTTTCAAGAAAAGCAAAAATCATATTAAGACGATAAAATTTTTTGAAAGATCATATTAAGACGATAAAAATTTTCGGTGGGGGGGCCATTTTTCTTAATTATCCTCTCGATATCTTAGTATTAAGTTAGTACTGTATAACACATCATGCATATTAATCTTATTCAGTTTTCACCACTACGTACACATTTTCCTTTGTTTTTTGTTTTTGTTTTTTGTAGTTGTCAAACGATAGAATAGTACTAACCCTAAACTAACAATTAATAGGTGAACTAGTCAACTGCAGGTATACTACTTTCATTACAAAAAATATATATTTTTGTGATTCTTTAATTACGACTAATAATTATTTATAATTAATTTTAATTATAAATAATCATTTGATCACAATTAAATAATTACAAAATTTTTTTTTATAGTATTTTTATTTTTGGAAGATAAAAGAATTATCACATAACCGATGAACTTTTCATAATTGAAACATGGAAAATTAATTATATATATTTGGTCTTTCATATACCACTTGTTTTGTATTATGATCTCTAGAGCAAAAGCAACCCCTCCATTTTAAAAAACCCAATCGATCATCGTTATTCGTTAAGATATATCCAAAATTTTTTTATTGAGAAATAATTCTTACTGAAAAATATTTCTTCATTTCCCAAAAATAATAATTCTTCTTCTAATTTCGAAGTCCAATATTCATCGATGAGAAATTCTTAACATAAACTCACGTACCACATACTATATATATATATTTTAATTTTTTTTCTATAAAATATTTAGCTTTCCATAATATATAAACTCACGTACCACATACTCAAATACAAAATATATTTTAATTTTAACAATATTTTATAATACTTTTAACTACTAACTTTATCTCTCTCATTTTTCAAAAATCAATAAAGCATCTTAATTTAAATCATTTCATTACTATTCACAAATCATTTCACCAATACTAATAGATTTCTCATTGATCAATATACAAACAACGCCTAAGGGTTGGCATTGAATTTTTTAAATAAAGAACTTTATAAAGGAACCATTATTAATTAAGAAAAGCTTTTGATACAAAGAGATTTTATAAAAATAAATTGACGACTTAATAATGTGACTTGATATAATACGATAAGTTATAACATTATTTTAATAATAAATTAGTTCTAAAATATCATATAAAATTATATTAATTTATAAATTTATTTTTATGAGATATATGCGTCTATAACACTCTTTGAATTAAATAGTAAAAGCCTTCAGATTTTGAGATCAGAGACAAAGTTACTATATATATATATATATATATAGTGAATTTGGTAGAATGAAAGGCAATTGCTTTATAAATAAGCATCTATTTATTAACTTTTCATTCTCGTTAATGGCGTCATTTATATATATAGTACTATAATTAATTTAATTTTGCATATAAATGTTTGAGATATATAAATATATATATATATATGGCAGTACTGAAACCCGCCTGGCTTCATGTCCAACGTCAATAAATTTTATACAAAGCACAAAATATATTAAAACGTAAATAAATTTTATACCAAGTACAAAAAATAAGAAAATAAACAAAGTGGTAGAAGAATGATACAAGGAATGCAAGTGTATCATTATTCTATATATATATATATATATATTCAATTCACGTTATATATAGTACAACTTGCAGTACAGTCTCACTATATATTTAGAACATTTTTATTGGATTATGTATTTATATTTGCAATAAGGAGTTAATTGCATATTTGAATCTAATAATTCTCTAGATTGAATTTGGCAAATGCAAATAAAATATAAATGAATTACAGTAAAATCAACTCCCATATTCAAATTTACAAAGTTACAGCTTTAGCATATATATTTGAACCTAATAATCCGTTTGTTTTCCTTCCGAGGTTCACCTTTTTATAAACATGACACACACACACATATAGATAATCTCATCAATTGCAGTTCGCACAGATGAAAGGAGTACTCTTGGAACTATGGAAGAAGACGAGAGAAAGAACAATAATTGCATAAAGCAAGCGGCCGTTCTGTACAGCTTTGATTAATGGGCAGTTTATAAAATCTAATTTAGCGACATATCATGCGTGCATGCCTTGTCCTCTAGTTGGCCTGGGAAGCAACACAACGACAATATTGATTGCTCATGCTGCTCTTCAACTTTCTCTTCTAATTATTTCTTTACCAGCTCTTTTTCCTAAATATTATTTATATATATAATGCGACATATATACATACATACATACATATATATATATATATCATCATGAGTCAGTAAGTACGTACCCTTTTGTAATGAAAGGCAAAAAGCTACAATCAGCCCTTTAAAAGGCCGCTATATATTTATTTCAGTAATATAAGTCTATATATAATGGTTTAGTAGAAAACTTAATTTTCTTGATCAAGAAGATGTAAAAATTAATTAGTGGAATCGTGTACTTCGATCGACTAGCTACTTTGATTTGTTGAGATGGATGCTTTAATTGGACTCATTCCATTTCGATATGCATGATAAGGAGAAAATAAATTAGATTAATCCCTGAACAAGAAATTAATTAAATATTGTGGCCCTTCAAGATATTATATATATATATATATATAATAAAATCATGACTAGCTATACAATACGGCCATGATATACAGATGATCAAGAATAATATTATCAGAACTAGAGGAAACAGAATTAATTGAGACAATAGAAAGAACAAAAGAAAAGCAGGCCCAAGACATTTAAAAACTGCATGCTCCCATATTGATAACAGATCAGAAATTAATAATCTTCCTCGCGCACATGACTTGTCCTAGGTAAAGCAAGCACATGATATCATATATGCTGCAATATGATTCAACAGCTTACCATTCCTCGTGTACTTTTGGTCACAGTTTTGTGTATATATATATATATATATATCTTTTCCTTGTCGGATCCATACATGCATGCCTGCCTGCCAAACTCCATTAACCTTGGTTTATTAACACAACAGTAGTACTGTGATCCGTGAACCTAAAATTAGTACCGTCCCTTTGATCGATCGAGTACTTAAAGATGATCAGTAGATCATGAGCAGTCCCAATTAATATCTTCAGCTTGAGTACTACATAATGTAATCAATTGGTATAATTTATTATAATAATATTATTCTCTCAGCTTTATTTCTTCTGATTATTAATTTTAATTATCATTATTATAATCTTTAAATTTGTAATTTTCTCACTTAAAATATCTCTTAATTTGTCAAATTTTACCGTTATAGATATCATCGAAAATATATGAGCCATGCCATGGAGTACTACTGCATGCATGCATGCATGCTGCGATCACCCTTTTGATGATTTTTAGTTTTAAGAATTTTTAATTAGAAATTTTACCTATTGTTTAATTGATATGATGATCATCTTGGGATTTTTATATCATTTTTAGATTATGATCTGCAACATTTTTACAGGCCGGCACCCGGCCTTTTTAATGATAATTTTGACCTGACGATAAAAATTATAATAAGAAAGTTCATGTACTGACCAATTAACATACATATAAACGTACTCCAGTACTTTATAACTTTTTAGTCGAGAAGCACATGATGAGATTGGAAAACATCCTCAAAAAAGACAAAGAAGTTCATGAGCTAGAAAGATTTATAATGTTTTAATTTGTTTAAATATATTATATATAAGAATTGTCTGGCTAGCTAGCTAGTGGCCGGCGCTAGAATTCATGCATTTGTGATAATTAATATTGCCAAAATAAAAGTGTGTATATAATATATATATATATAGGTGTATAAGGAAATTAAATAAGATAATTATTCTTATCATGAATCAATATGATCAATATTGTGTTCAAGGTCTTGATCACCTCCTTTGCTCCCCGCTTAAGTACTCGGCCAAGGTAGAAAGATGAAGGCCAACATTATTGTGGTTAGTGCCTGGAGACTCCTCAAGCAAATTAATGGTGCTTCACTAGATCCTGTCGAACCAAACGTATCTTCACACATCAATTAATATCATAATTTCTCTTCTATAAATAAACTAATAAATAAATTAAGTTGTATGTAGCCTATTTTTAGCACAATGAAACTAATACGTACGATTAAATTTAAAAAAAAAAAAAACAGTTTGATATAAACAACCAAGTCTAGAGGGGGGAAAAATGAATATTTGGTACAACGTAGTCTTTCTCGAAAGATCAATTAAAGGTTAATGTTTGACTATTATAGATATCATGTAGGTACGTATATATATAGCAGGTGATATTCTTGCATGCTTTCAATGATAATTGTATATCAATTTTTCGATTGGTAGTTGGTACAACTCATACAGATTTGTATAATATTGGTATTCTATATTTCTTCCAAAACACACTGGAACATATCTGGGCCAATACGGCCCGGCCCGCATAGAAAAATGGGGATAAACATAGGTTTAAAACTCTGATGAATCCGGTTTGTTTTTTTTTTTTTAACTCAAGGAGAATATTGTGGAATATCTCTACATTAATGGGTCCATTGTCTTTTTTTTTTCCTTAATAACTAAATAAATATTTTTTAATAATGTTGTAAAAGAACCCCGGCCCACGACAGTTTCTAAAAGAGGTTATTAAGATTTGGATTTGATAAAAAGAAAAAGGCAACTACTCTTTAAAAATGCTGAGCAGAAATCATTAACTATGAATATGAAGGTTCATTCTATTCTATTCAGAATTTATAAGAATTTTCTGGGATGGCATATACTTCTATATTATCTTTTAGCCTTCGTGTATTAATGATGTTTTTGAAAAACAACCTATTACGTACACTGTAATAAATCAATTAGGAACAACTTAACCTATTAGACTCATGTAATAAATCAATAATCTAGTACACTGGAAAAAAAAATCTATCGAGTAGGAACAATTTTATTTTATAAAATTAAAAAAATAGTGTTTGAAATTTGAATGCTACATCAATATATTTTTTCATGAAAAAATATTGATACCATGTAGGCCTTTATATATTAAAAAACCGAGTTCTACCCGTAATTTGGGCTTTTGAAAACTTGGATTCATCTGAATTCTAGCCCGAGTCTCATGACTTGGGCCAACACAGGCCGAAACCTGAGTTCTGGCCGGGTTTGGAACCTGGGTTCCGGTCTGAGTATACTCGATCGAGTTCTCAGACCGAAATTCGATAGAACAGTCTTAATATTTATAATTTAATGTGTATATGTAATGAATTTAGTGGAGGGACGGCAGCCGCCCCCTGTCCCACCACTAAATAATGTGAATGACCCCACCACTATTATATTAAATTTGCATAGTAACTTGCATAGTAACTTGCATAGTGACTTGCATAGTAACTTGCATAGTAATTTCAAAGCCTATAAATAGGGGCTTCAGTTGTAATGAAATTCATAAGAAAATATAGAGAGAAAGAAAGTTTCAGTTTTTAAGAGTTTCAAAGAGAGTTTCTTATTTCTCTTTTACAATAGTAGTTCCTTTCTTTAAGTTTCATAACACGTTATCAGCACGACGGTTCTGCCAATTCTGAAGCTAGTGGCCTTATTCCTCTGTAAGTTTTTCAATATATTATTTGAAATCTTTGATATATTTTATTGATGATTATCTGTGTTAATTTATAAATATATTTTCTGAGATACGCATATTTATTATTTATATGTGTAGAAAATGGCAAATCTTACAAAATTGGAATTTGTTGCTCTTGATATATCTGGGAAAAATTATTTATCCTGGATACTTGATGCTGAAATACATCTTGATGCAATGAACCTGGGAGAAACTATTAAAGAAGGAAATCAAGCATCCCTGCAGGAACGTGCTAAAACAATGATTTTCCTTCGCCACCATCTTCATGAAGAATTGAAAACTGAATATCTCACGGTAAAAGATCCCTATATTTTGTGGAATAATTTAAGGGAGAGGTATGAACACCAGAAGACTGTTATCCTCCCAAGAGCTCGCTCTGAATGGATGCACCTGAGGTTGCAAGATTATAAAAGTGTTAGTGAGTATAATTCCGCACTTTTTAAAATAAGCTCAGTATTAAAATTATGCGGTGAGAAAATCACCGATGAAGATATGCTAGAGAAGACTTTTACTACATTTCATGCCTCGAATGTGCTCCTGCAGCAGCAGTATCGAGAGAGAAAGTTCAAGAAATATTCTGAACTTATATCATGTCTTCTAGTAGCTGAGCAAAATAATGAGCTCTTATTAGAAAGCCACAATACACGCCCTACTGGCTCAATATCATTCCCTGAAGTGAATGGTAATAGGTTTGCATCATTCCCAGAAGTGAATGGTGCATCCTTTAGAAGAAATCGGGGGCGTGGACGTGGACGTGGTAGAAGAAATTATAGAAATGTTGGTCATAGAAATGACAACATTAAAAGGGATATACCATATCACCAGAAGTGGTACAATTCAGAAAGGGGTAAAAATCCCCAGAATAATTCTTCAAAGAAAAGTGAAGAGGTGTGCCATAGATGTGGAATGACTGGACATTGGTCACGTACCTGTCGTACGGCCAGGCACTTAGCTGATTTATATCAAGCTTCTGTTAAAGGAAAGAATAAAATGCATGAAGCAAATTTAGTAGAACCATCAGATGATTTATTAGATTCAGTAGATGTAGACGTTACTCATCTTGATGTATCTGATTTCTTTAATCATCCTGATGGTAGTATTGAACACTTAATTGGAGATGGAAGTGTTCCACTCAATTAATGTATTTTCTTTCTATCTGTAATAAAAGTTTTTATATATTTTGTAGAACCATGGATCACATTGATGAGCATTTTATCTCTGAGTTGAATGATAAAGATATATGTCTGGCTGACAGTGCTACAACTCACACAATTCTCAAAGAAAAGAAATATTTTCAAAATCTAACACTAAGTAAAGCCTATGTCCATACCATATCAGGTTCATCGGATTTAATTGAGGGCTCCGGAAGAGCTTATATTGTGTTGCCTAATGGCACCAAATTTTGTATTGATGATACTCTATTCTCTTCACAATCCAGAAGAAATTTATTGAGTTTCAAAGATATACGTCGTAATGATTACCATATTGAAACGACCAATGAAGGCAGTAAAGAGCATCTTCTTATTACTAAAACAGTATCGGGCCAGAAGCTCGTATTAGAAAAACTGCCTGCTCTATGTTCTGGATTGTATTATACAAAAATGAGAACAATTGAATCATATGTGGTAATGCACCAGAAGTGCATTGACCCTAAAGTATTTATGACTTGGCATGATCGCCTTGGACATCCGGGTTCTATAATGATGAGACGAATTATTGAAAATTCGCATGGGCATCCCTTAAAGAATCAAAAGATATTTCTACCCAATGAATCTCCGTGCTCTGCATGTTCTCAAGGTAAGTTAATTATTAGACCATCTCCCTCAAAAATCATTGTTGAATCTCCATCCTTTTTACAAAGGATTCACGGAGATATATGTGGGCCTATTCATCCATCAAGTGGACCATTTAGATATTTTATGGTCCTAATTGATGCATCTAGTCGATGGTCACATGTTTGTCTTCTTTCCACTAGAAATGTTGCATTTGCTAGACTTATTGCTCAGATAATTAAACTACGAGCACAATTTCCTGAGCATCCAATTAAGACCATTCGATTGGATAATGCAGGTGAATTTTCATCTCAAGTTTTTGATGATTATTGCATGTCAATAGGAATAGATGTTGAACATCCTGTTGCCCATACACACACACAAAACGGTTTAGCTGAATCTCTGATCAAAAGGCTTCAATTAATCGCTAGACCTTTACTTATGAAATCAAGACTACCTATTTCTGTTTGGGGACATGCTATACTTCATGCAGCATCTCTAATTCGCATTAGACCATCTGCATATCATAAATATTCTCCATTACAGCTTGCATTTGGTCAACAACCAAATATTTCTCATCTTCGTACTTTTGGATGTGCTGTATATGTTCCAATTGCACCTCCGCAACGTACAAAAATGGGTCCTCAACGTAGACTTGGGATATATGTTGGTTTTGATTCTCCATCCATTATTAGATACCTTGAACCCCTTACAGGGGATATGTTTAAAGCACGTTTTGAAGATTGTCATTTTGACGAATCAAATTTTCCGTTAATGGGTAAAGAAAAGTCGGTGCCTGAAGCACGACAAGATATTACTTGGGATAATAAGACCCTATCTCATTTTGATCCTCCTACAAATGAATGTAAACGGGAAGTTCAAAGGATTATTCATTTGCAAAATGTTGCAAATCAGTTACCGGATGTATTTACTGACACTAAAGGTGTAGTAAAATCTTATATTCCTGCTGTTAATACTCCAGCAAGGATTGAAGTCCCTGAAGGACAAATTGTCAAAGCAGCAATAGGTGAATCTAAAATACGCCTGAAGCGTGGAAGACCTATTGGTGCAAAAGATAAAATTCCCAGAAGGAAAAGAATACAAAATGAATTTGGTGTTCCTGAAGAACACGTACCCACAATACAGGCCACAAATATAATTGATGCTCCTAAAGAGCTTAAATCTTCTATTCCAGAACCTCCTGAAGAGGAAAATCTTGAAGAGTATAAATCTCCTAAAAAGGGACCTCCTGAAGAGGTGTGTCATGAAATGTTTTCCCTTGAAGAGGAACAGGTACCTGAAAATAATGAGATCTCAATACATTTCATGAAAACTGGAGAAATTCTGGATAGAAATAAAACTGTTGTCGACAACATATTTTCATATAAAATGGCCCTTGACATTACCAGAAGTAATGAAGAAAGTGAGCCAAAAAGCGTCGAAGAATGTCGACGTAGAAATGATTGGCCAAAATGGAAAACAGCTATTGAAGCTGAATTAAATTCGCTAGCGAAACGAGAAGTATTTGGACCTGTTGTCCAAACACCAAAGGGTGTAATGCCTGTTGGATATAAGTGGGTATTTGTACGAAAACGTAATGAGAAAAATGAAATTGTGCGATACAAAGCACGGCTTGTTGCACAAGGTTTCCTGCAGAAACCCGGGATTGATTATGAAGAAACATACTCTCCCGTTATGGATGCAATCACATTTAGATTTTTGATTAGTCTGGTTGTTACAAAAGGATTAGAAATGCGGTTGATGGATGTGGTCACTGCATATTTATATGGATCCTTAGACCATGACATATATATGAAAATCCCTGAAGGATATAAGATGCCTGAAGCATCTACAAGTACATCTAGAAATATGTACTCAATCAGACTACAAAGATCTTTATATGGGTTGAAGCAATCCGGACGCATGTGGTATAATCGCTTAAGCGAATATCTATTGAAAGAAGGATTTGAGAATAATCTTATATGCCCATGTGTTTTTATTAAGAAATTTGAATCCGGATTTGTCATTATTGCGGTTTATGTTGATGATTTAAATATTGTGGGAACTCCTGAAGAGATCTCAAAAACCGCTATATATTTAAAGAATGAATTTGAAATGAAAGATCTTGGCAAAACAAAACTTTGTCTCGGCCTGCAGCTTGAGCACTTGCCAAATGGAATTTTTATTCATCAGTCCATGTATACTGAGAAAGTCCTAAAGCATTTTTATATGGACAAATCTCATCCTCTGAGTACTCCAATGATTGTTCGAACACTTGATGTGAAGAAAGATCCATTCCGTCCTTGTGATGAAGATGAAGAAATTCTTGGTCCTGAAGTACCATATCTCAGTGCAATTGGAGCTTTGATGTATCTTGCAAATTGCACTCGACCAGATATTACATTCTCAGTTAATCTGCTTGCAAGATATAGTTCTGCACCAACTCGAAGGCATTGGAATGGCATTAAACATGTCCTTCGTTACCTTCATGGTACGGTTGATATGGGATTATTTTATCAACGTGGTTCAAGTCCAGAATTGATTGGGTATGCAGATGCGGGTTATCTTTCAGATCCACACAGAGGTAGATCTCAAACTGGATATTTATTTACTTATGGAGATACTGCCATATCATGGAGATCTGTTAAGCAGACACTATCTGCTACTTCTTCAAATCACTCAGAAATCATTGCTATTCATGAAGCAAGTCGAGAGTGTATTTGGTTGAGATCAGTTATTCAACATATCCAGGAAAAGTGTGGACTTCCTATGATCAATAATAGCCCAACAATCTTATATGAAGATAATACTGCTTGTATCACTCAAATCAGAGGAGGATACATCAAAGGTGATAGAACTAAACATATTTCACCTAAATTCTTTTATACTCATGAACTTCAAGAGAAAGGTGAAATTGATGTCAAGCAGATACGATCTAGTGATAATCTGGCAGATTTATTCACAAAGGCGTTACCAACTTCCACATTCAAGAAGATTGTGCATAACATTGGAATGCGAAGACTCAAAGATATTTTGTCATGCACTTTTCAGGGGGAGTAAATGTGCTGATTGTACTCTTTTTCCTTCGCTGAGGTTTTGTCCCACTGGGTTTTCCTCTGCAAGGTTTTAATGAGGCAATCTTAAAGCACTTGTGGATACATAAGAAGACTGTACTCTTTTTCCTTCGCCATTGGTTTTTCTTCCCACTGGGTTTTTACTTGGCAAGGTTTTAACGAGGCAGATTCCTTATGAGTGGTCATTCAAGGGGGAGTGTAATGAATTTAGTGGAGGGACGGCAGCCGCCCCCTGTCCCACCACTAAATAATGTGAATGACCCCACCACTATTATATTAAATTTGCATAGTAACTTGCATAGTAACTTGCATAGTGACTTGCATAGTAACTTGCATAGTAATTTCAAAGCCTATAAATAGGGGCTTCAGTTGTAATGAAATTCATAAGAAAATATAGAGAGAAAGAAAGTTTCAGTTTTTAAGAGTTTCAAAGAGAGTTTCTTATTTCTCTTTTACAATAGTAGTTCCTTTCTTTAAGTTTCATAACAGTATATAATTGTTTGGATAATGGTATATACAGATCGGGCCGGAGGGTGCAGTTCCTATGCTTTGAAAAAAAAGAAAATAGAGACTATTATTAAAAAATAATTTTTTTAGTGAATTCCAAATTTATCTATTTTTTAAAAAAATAATACACAAAAATTCCATACTTCAAATGTCACTTTTAATTTGTAAAAGTAAAATTTTCTAGCCAAAATTTAATTAAACAATAGTAGTTAGGGCACTATTGTGAATGATCTCAGTATGTGTTGTCATGAGAATGGCGTTAAATAATATTTATCAGAAAATACATTACATAATTATTTTTATAAGAAAAAAAAAATTGTTTTCGTTGTTTAAATCTATAATAGAAATAGAAATAGAAATGTGGCAATATATTAAAAAAATTCAATTTTAATTAATTTGATCAGCAAAAGATTAGATAAATTTACCCCCACCTATGCCGGTAGGCGTAGTACTTCTTGGAGAGGTAGAAGGAGTGGGTGCTGGGCCAAACCCAAGACTATTACAATCTGCTCCCAAAGAGCCTGTCACAAGGAAATATTGTAACAATCATGTATAAATCAATAAGATACAATTTTAGTAGTAATGTTATGTACAATTTTAGAGTATACAACTTTCACATACTTTTTTTGAAAAAAAAAAATATGGATTTTACTTTTTTTATTTTAAATGTGCAATACTTGCACACTCTAAAATCAAAAGTATTATATCTCATAATTAAAACACGATATCATATATATATATATATAAATAAATAGATAAGATGAATTTATGTTAATTTATAAAATTATTTTAGATAATTTTTTTTTGTAGATGTAGCAGTAATCTAAATAATATACATGAAAAGAAGAAGTAATTAGCTTACATTGCTTAAAACAAGCTACGCCTTTTAAATTCATCAAATTCTGAGAGCCTTCATTACATTCGCATGTGTATCCAGTTCCATTGGTTACGCAAGTTCCATCGCCGCACCAAACGAGAGCACAAGCTGTAAATCAATTAAAAAACAAGAAAATGCTGTTTAATGGACTTAATTTTCTCCAACTTCACCAAGATTATGCTTTTGGTTCTTTTTATATATTTGGAAATTAAACAAAAAAATCATGCGATGGTTAATGCCAATGGGAAGGGAGTACGGTTAGACGAATTTAGAGAAGGTGGAACAACAGGAGGTGGTGGCGGTGGCGGTGGTGGTGGTGATGTTGACCCCTTGCCACATTGAAAATCAACCGTGCCTGCAATTTCATCAATGACCCAATTAATTAATTTGTTTTTTCTTTCATTTCAGGCAATTTTTTTCATATAAAAAAAAAACAAAACAAAACAACAACAACAACAAATTGAGTTCATAAATTATTATCTTGGAAGTAGTATTATCGGTTAAAAGCATCAAGAAAATATTACAAATGGAATGAATTAACAATGAGTTTCGACTTCTAGGATTTTAATTTTTCAATGACAAAGTATCATTAAAAAAGACCCAATGGGACCCAACTTTAAGTTGTTGAGTTAATGTACACAACAAGTTATGCGATGGGTCTACTTCGCATTTCATATATATTAAGAACAAATCTGCTAAAGATTGTAGTTCCAAAAAGTATATATGCACATGATGCATGGTTGGGTTTATTGGATCTCTGTGTGCAGTACTACTGTATCTGCATGATCACATAAACCCAATCATGCATCATGTGCATATATACACATAGACACACTGCATGAACAGAGAGAGAGAGAGAGAGAGAGAGAGAGAGAGACTCACAGTTAGGAACAATACAAGAGGGGAAAGTCAAAGGACCGATCTGCATTTTCTTCCAACCAGGATTACACTCGCAGTCGAAACCAATCAATGAAGCATTAGAGGCCTTGCATGTCCCTTCCCCACAATTTATTAGTGCACACGCTACATCTACACATTATATATATGCAGAAACCCATCATCATCATCATCATCATCATCACTAGCACTCCAAACACGCTTCCCAAAACCAAACCCCCCATTTTAATTCAATACTACATGATACATACACAACAAATTAATTATCGAAACAAGAGTAGTACTAGTTTTCATGAATTTCAAAATCATGGGTTGTCACCTTGTATTGGTTTTGGAAGCAACTGTACAGAAGTGGCTCTCAGATTGCAGCAGAAGAAAGTGAAGAGAAGGAGAGTGATCATCAACTTCAAACTGAAGATTTCCATGTTCTAGCTTGAGTGGTACTATGGACGTACGGGCGGCGCCACGGTTGGTAGAGCCTTGCTTAATGGTCATTTATATGAGAAGCTTAACTAGTAATGATACACTCACCCGGAAGTCACCTTTTTCTTGTTTTCTTTTATTTTTCTAATATATTTTCTTTCCCAAAAATGAAAAAGTTATTTAGTAATAACTTCTCATTTTATCTGAATAATTTTAAACCTTAGAAGTACTTAACTTTTGGTTTTTCTGTGTCAAAAAATTACACGAAAAAGGAAAAAAAATTAGGGAAAGGCAATTACGTAGGCAAGTGGGGGCGAAAGCATCAATAAGAGTAACTATCCCGTGGTGGGCAATGCGATGGAGGTGGCCGGCCAAGCTATTCACGTGTAATTAATTAATGAGGTTTTGATGGGGGGCGGTGCATGCGATGGAGGGAGAAAGAATGAGACATAAATGAAATTGGTAGTGTCGATTTTAGACACAATGCAATCGGCAATTGGTGGTTAATTAGCCAACTGCATGCTTCGGCCGTCTTAACTAATAAAATATTATATGCGCCACCGCAGGCCTGACCTCTAATGCCATTTCAATCTATGCCACTTCAGGAGTCAAAGAGGCTTCTCGTTTTCCTCTTCTTCTTAATTCACCTTTTTTTTTCTAACTATTCATTAGTCACGAAATCAATTATGTTTTGCTGATGATAGCTAAGATTTTTGGGCATATTTGGAATGTTACGTGATTCAGAACTGATAATAGTAAAATTCAAGAGTTGTGTCGGTGAAGTAAATTTAATGAGGCATTTAAAATCGAGTTCAATTTACAATACATTTCCGGGATTACAGACAAAAAAAATAGCACAACAATTGAATGACTTTCCAAACACTTGTTTACAATCGATCGGCTGCCGGAGAAACAAATGAAATACCGAGAGACAAGCCGAAGACAATCACACTTGACTCGTTAGGAAGACGATGTACTATCTTCTCTATGGCATTATATTCTCTATTTATGCTGACCCAAATTCGGAAAACCACTTCTCATGCTTCTCTATATCAGTTGCAGAAACACTACGTTGGACCTTCACCAAGGCTTCTTCAAAGTCGCACATGGCAACAGGATCGTTTGAAATCTCATCCTTTGGCATGTTCTTAATCTCATCACGTGTTTTACCGGCTATTTTACGCCTCATGCCATTCAAGGAAGCATCCCGGCACACGTTCGTCAGATCATCTCCACTATACCCGTCTGTTCGGCGAGCCACTTGGTCAATATCTACATCAGGGGCCACCTGATACATGATACATACGATCGATCAGGGAAAAAAGAACAGCCAAATACAATTAGGCTTCAAAACAAAATTTATGATGAATGCACACCCATAATTGCCGGCTATGACAAAATTAAACCATCAAGATGATACCAATATAAAAAATTGCAGAGTGAAAGCAGAAGAAACAAGATCAACTATAGCTACCATGAATCTTTTGAAGAGAAATCCTAGTTTTTATTCAAAAGTGTTAAGACTTTCTTCGTAAACATGCATGTGCAGTTATATGCCAATCAAGTTACAATTATAAATATCAAATCCAGGAGAGAAAGACACCACGTCTTAAAATAGCAAGAAATTCAGATAACACTGCAGAGAAATTAGAAGTTATGTGCTGAACCAAAAAAAAAAATGACGAATCTAGGATCGTCAAAACATCATATTACATGCCCAGAAAAAATACCCATACGCTATTATACCTCTACGGTTTTCAAGTTGATCCGTATAAGCTCCTTACGGCTCTCAAAATTTGGAAGGGGAATATAAATACGCTTTTCCAGCCGCCTCCTGCATTAAATTATATTGCGTGATTAATAAATTCAAATGGTAGACTTTAGACATGTAAATGAATAAAGGATGGTTGCTACAATTGACAACTCAACCCATAGATGGATGCATGATATAGAAAACCGACCTCAACGCCTCATCAATGTCCCATGGAAAGTTAGTAGCTGCCAAAACCATCACTATTTTACGGGTACCATCTTCACCTGTGGAACTATTGTTTACGCCATCCACCTGAACTAGAAGCTCAGACTTAACCCGTCTGGATGATTCATGCTCCCCAGATGCCCTGCAAAAAGAAATTATTTGAATTTGGTCTCAATAAAAATACAAAACAGAATTGCCAAAAAATATTCAATTAATTTACATATTAGAGCAGAATAAACGTATCACAGATCTGGTTATCCACAAAAGCACAAAACTATATGAGCAGCACATAGCAAAAAGAGCGATAACACAAGAAAAACGATTATGAGAAAAAGGATCATTAAGATCTTACACTAAAAGAAGCAGAACAAATATTCATTTCGCTTTTCAAGTCTCCACAAGAAAAAGTGAAAGACTTTACCCTCGGGCATTGCAGAGAGAATCGATCTCATCAATGAAAATTGTACTTGGTGCATAAGCTCTGGCAAGATCAAACAAGCACCGGACCATGCGCTCACTCTCCCCACGCCATTTAGAAGCCAATGTAGCTGACGAAACATTGAAAAATGTGGTACCACACTCAGTAGCGACCGCCTTAGCTAGTAGTGTCTTCCCAGTTCCGGGAGGACCAAACATGAGTACTCCTTTCCAGGGTCTCCTAATTCCCTACAAGTAAAAAAACAATAAGCTTAACCCCAAGTTCCAACCAATGATTTATACCTGCAGCTACATCTCATTGAAGAGGAGGCCATTAAATCCAAGGAGAAGCAGCAATGTGGGATAGAAAATTAGTAAGGCCCCTAACCTTTCTTTTAGATAAGCCAATTTTTTTATATTTTAAATTTATTCTTTTATCTTTTATTTTCCCAGGCCAATTAAAACGAGAGAATTAAATTTGGGTAGTCACATCCAATACAAAAGTTTTGTTGGTATGTCCTTAATACATTCAAATGGAGTTAAAATAATCCTAGCACATAGAACGTTAAAACAAGGAAAAGAGCAGAATAAAATCTGCATCTGAGCACATACTATAGGTTTAATACGGGAATGCAAAATTAAAGTGAGATATGAGCCAGTATAATTGTTAATGAACGTGATACAATTTAGTGATACACAAACCATATGCAATATAATCTTATGCAACTCAGCTGTAACCAACCAATAGTACCTGGAAATACTCGGGCATCCATAGAGGAAGCACAACAGCTTCTTCTAGTAGCCTTTTTGCTTCACTCAGCCCCGCAACGTCATCCCATCTCACACCAGGACTGTTTTCCAACACGTCCCTCTCAAGCATTTCAGCCAACTCAGGATCAGGCCCCTCATATTGTGCCCTCTTTGACTTTCCATCTTCAGCATCACCAATCTAATAATTCCACAAACATATTTAGCAGTATATAGATAACGTCAGTCTTATATAACTATTAACCATACTGCGAGAATGAAGACAGGTACAGGTGTTTCAGAGGTTGGAAACAGAAGAAGAGCATGGATTACTGTTTCCTCGACATAAATAACAGAGAAAAAAAGATAACTGAAGAAAGCTAGAGTTTACACATTTTTTTATTCTGAAAGATTTCATATGATAAGAATAAAAGTGGTCAGTAGTTACAAATAATAACAAATTCATGGATGGACATAGGATAGATCAATTCATCATATAGGATAGATCAATTCATCCATCTCATGCATAATTTCCTTCTAAAATTGTAATAAAGACCAAACAACTGTGCAAAGAAAATCCCTGCCTTGCACCAATTACTTGCCTACAAGTCGAACAAATCCTAAATACAAACATATTCTCTCAATGGGGCTTGTATCATTATATACATCAAATGTAAGACTAACCGTCAAATGTTAGAGGAACGCCATACACTGAGGAGCTGTGCTTCAGTAAAACCAATTTAATGCATTGAGAAGGGAAATTAATCCTTTATTAAAGTAAAATAGGTATCAAGGCCTAGTCTACTTTAGCCTGATTGAATCCATCAAGTCACTACCTTCAAATAACCAAACCATACTTTTGATCCCATATAAAATGTAATTAAAAAAGGAAGGATCTAGAAACTCTTCAAAACTTCCACATCATAGGCAAGCATCCAATAGAACATTGATGCTTGGGGTTCAATTTGATTTGAAACCAGAATGGCCAAGGGTAATATGACTCTTGGGATCAAGATTCTCTCACGCAAGGACAGTAAAAAACAACCATGTGATCATATGCTTCCTCCTTTGGAACTAAAACTCCTCCCACCTATTTATTACCAACTACAGGTCCACTAAATAACAAAAAATTATGCTTTCTTATGGTAACTCCAAATTGTAGTTAACGAGAACTATTTTGCCAACTACAACTTACCGTTGCATCTCCTTTACTAGATTTGCCAGAACCAGTGCCTTTCTTTCCAGTAGTTGATGCTCGAACACCTGAGTTAACCCTGCTTGAACCACCAGCCTTTGTAGCCCGGCCAGTTGTATTCGTTCTAGCAGAACTGCGAGCCCATGCCCCATCTTGCGGGGACTTCCTCGTGCCCACTTGACCAGCCCTCACTGTTCTTCTACTGGAAGTATCCCGACTAGGTGGCCGCCATACATCAGGATCATCCATTGGACCACGTGAGGAAGTTGGGTACTCATCCAATGGTTGAAAAACAAATGAAGATTTAGAATTTAATGGTGGCGAAGTAGTGCGTCGGCCCGTGGCACTCACCTTGAATGCCTTTCTCTCTGCATCTAGTTGCTTTACAACTTCTATCTCTTCGGAAAGGGCTTTTTTAACGTTCATCCATTTCGCACGAATTGAAGGGTCATCAAGAGTATTTAGGTGCCTGAAATCAGAACAGATACGGAAAAAACATTACAACCTGAACTCCGACACAAACGAGAATACTGAAATATAACAATCTGCGGTGTTATCATCTTATATGACACAATTTGCAGCACGGTCTGACTGACAACAACCACTAATCATTTTCGGATATGATGTTCTATTAACCCTGGGTATGTGTTAGTAGGTTTACGATGTAGAAGGTTGGGGTAAATATTTCGAGCCTCGTCCACATTAGCCAAGCAGATTTAACTAAGAATATCCATATAATGAAAAGTACCATATAAACTCTAATCAACTTAACCAAGCCTCGCCTAAAACAAAACCCAATATCCAAAATTCTAAAATTCTTCACATTCCGACGTGTTTCAGAAACCAGATTGCTTACCGTTACTGGAAGGGGAAAAAAAAAATTATCCACGCCAAAAATGTACTTCCCGCACTAAAATTCTCCATCCAAACAAATAGAACCTCGGGAAAATTCAGCCAACCATTTTCCACAACAAAAAATCCCCAAATCCATATAAAACAAATGGAAATCATAAGCCCAAAACTGATGGAAAAGCAACAAGCGCGCAATCAAAGCCAACAACACCAACATTTTCAAACACTTCCCATAGAAACTTCCAATATTATCAACACAGTACCAAACTCAAGCCACTTATCAAATGACAGAATTCTAAAAAGATGAAGGCAGAGATCGCTCACTTGTTGATCTGAGCAATGGCGCCGTCGAAAAAGATGATGGAGGTGTCGTAGATTCCTTCCGTAGCATACTCCCTCGCCAATTTCAGGTGTTCCTGCAAGCCAGAGAGTGAAGCTCCTCCCATTCTCTCTCTCTCTCTCTCTAAACTTCTATAGAGCAACGAAATCTGAAGAATTACGGTTTCGTCGTGAAGAGAAAGGAGAAAAAGAAGAAGAAAAAGCTCACAGTGTCCCGAAAGCTTCTCTCTGCAGTACTTTTTCTCTCCAGTTCTTTCCGATTTTCTCGCTCGGTCTGGTTCAATGGAGCAGTGGACTTGAATGCGACGTTTAAACGACGACCGACGGAGAGGGTGGAGGGAGTGATCTGACGATACTGCCCTTGATATTTTTAAAGTTTTACGTTTACAGGGAAAGTGGATGGCAGATGGTATGAATTGGGGCTGCTTTTTTGTGGTTCGTCCGTTGGGTGGGTTTGATTGTGTTTGGGAGGGATTGTCGGCCGTTGGAAATGTGGGGCCCATCCGTTGTAGACTTAATTTTGAATCTTCTATAAAATATTTACAATTTAATATTTTGAGCATAAATAAGTGGTCCAACATGATTAAAAGCTATACTATTATTGTTTCCTTTTTTTTATGCAACAAGTGTTTGATAGTCATATGATTCTTATTCTTCTTATAACAAAGATTGATTCAATGGGTTATTGAAGATTGTCACATCTTCAAATAAAAAGAGATTCCTTCGTTGGAGTAGTGAATAACTATAGAGACTTGTAACAGGTTGTTGACCAATGGAAAGCATGGGATAGTAATATAGAAAAAACAAAATATGGTTATGTACATTAAAAATAAATATGGTTAAATATAACAGTTTTTTGTTTTTTTTTTAATTTATGTTGTTGAAGTGTTTGGATTCTGGATTCATCCTCACATACGATGTTTTATCAAGCTTTACATATTATATTAGCTTTTATCTACTTATTCGTTGTTGGGATCTCGCTAGGGGATCTCGTTACTGTTTTCACTCTTTTTTTATATTTAGTGATTAAGAAAGTGGTGTAATAATATTTTAAATTTTGTTTCTTTTAAAAAAATGTTTAAAGATATTAAAGAAATCATATAAAAATACAAAAAAAAAAAAACATTAATGGGATGGGTAAAGATCCCCCAAAAGAATTTTTCCAACGAAATCGCTAACATTATCCATTCGAGAATACGTTAAAACAATTTTCAGTCAGATTCAATCCACTTCTTCCCATTATGAAATTCACTCGTATTTGACGTTCCAAAACAACTTGACAATGATTTGCTCAAATGAACTCTTCACATCAATCTTCATGTTATCAAACCAATTAGTTAGTACCATTTTCTAATTTGTTATTGTTTTATTTCTTAAAACGTGTTTACCATTATTCGGGATTTATTGGAAATTCTCAGTTTAAAAACTTTATATACAATCACTTTTACCTTTTTTTTTTGTGTACTCCACTAACATAATTAGTTGCATTACTTTTTTTTAATATAAATAATTATTTTAACTAATCATATTAATAAAATGCGTGAGTACGCAACATTAGGGTTGTTTACCCAACTTGGCTCGACCCAATAACTTCAATTTCAATTCGACTCGATACCATACGTATTCTGAATATCCAATACCTATTTGGCCGATTGCCCAATACCAGATGATTCTCTCAAGCTTGACTAGAAGTAAAACTCGACCAACAAAACTAAATCTCTCAACAAAATCAAATATTTAAAGCAAATTATGCAACAAAAGCATCATTGTTCAATATACAACCCAAAATACTAAAAATTTGATAAGAAGATTCAAAATCAGAGAAAATGATTCAACAATAACAAACCTCTCAACAAAATCGAATCTCAAAATAGCTACATGTACGGCAGCCAAATTCAGTAGAAAAGATCTTGAAATCTGGCAGTAAATCGTCCTCCTTCTCACTGTCAAATTTTCCAGTGTGTCCCAGGTACAGGGTAGCCCTTCTTTCAAAGTAGTTCTTGGGTCTCGTGCGCTACAGGTTACTTGTTAATCTAAACAAACCTCCTCCGTTTGGGAGATCGTTTTCATTACTCAAAAAAGACTTGTTTGAAAGCCTCTAGAACCCACCTCATTGTAATGAGTAAAAGAATAAATGGTTGGCAATCGGGTATTGGAACACTTTGCCAGAACTCTGGACGAGAGAGAGAGAGACGTCAAGATCCATTTTTGGGGAAAGAGAGAAAGAACGAGATTGATTTGTATAGTCTAAAAGAGAAAATGAGAAATATTTCTTTCCAATAAATAAGAACGAGATCGATTTTTAGAGAGAAATTTCTTTCCGATCGGTAAGGAGATCAATTTTTAGAGAGAGAGAGATTTGGTTTCTGCGAAAGAGAGAAGAATCAGAATTAAATTGGTAACGGAAAAACCGATTATCCGCTTACTTTAAACGAATCAGCATATTGGATTCAGGTCGGGTTGAAATATCGAGTTGAATCGAAAAATGAGTTTTTTGTTCACCCTACGCAAAATGATTATATATAGTATATAGCACGACTCATGATCATCAAGTCACTGCAGAGGCAGTCTTTTTGTGCCACAAAAACCCTTCAAGGCATGAGTGCCTAAGAAAACCATGCTAAGGTTGATCATTTATGAGACAACCAGAACTGTTATGTATTCATTCTACGTCATTTCACTCGTCCGGTGAAGAATTTGATCAATGATGACAATTGCTCAACTCTACCATCAAAACTTCAAATTATAACTCAGACACACCATGATGTGAACATTGTCAAAGAAAGAAGCATTTTGCATGTATTAAACATCACTATATAAAAGTAAAGGTATGTGTTCAGAAATAACTTTTTGAATATATAAAACCAAAATTAATGTTCGGATTTTATTAAGGTTCCCATTATTGAAATGCAAATGCGCTTCCAATTTCAAGGTTTTGAATTAACCTTAAAAATTTTGGGTTATTCCACCATCCCATCTCTGACCAGCTCTTCTAACCCTTTTCTCAGCCTCTCTGCAGCAGCTTTACAATCACTCTCTACCAAGCCTCCAAAGGAGATCCTAACATTTCCTGGACACCCACAAGCACTTCCTGGGATCACGACCACCCCATGCCGATGAGCAAGCCACCGAACAACTTTGAAATCATCAACATATTTCTCCGGAAGCTTTGCCCACAGGTATATAGCACCTTCTCCTCCCTTGACAGCATCTTCTCCAAGGGGAGACAGTGCTTCCAAAACAAGTTCTTTGTTCTTGACAAGAGTTTTTACTTGCTCAGTTACCCATTCAGGTCCCAATTCTAAGGAGTAAAGGGCAAGATGTTGCGAAATTATTGAAGCACAGATGGGAATGTTGTCTTGAACTTTGAGGAGTTGAGCTGCAAAGTCCTCTACTTCTGAAGGGTATGCTATCTGTATGCACACAGAATTAGCTTGGACTAGCAGTAAGGCTCAGAAAATAAAACCTTGGGTGAAGTTGTGAAATATGCAGTTGGAAAGTTGGAACAGATTATTCATCAACCAAAACAAATTAAAAGCCAGCATCTATGGAGGAAAGGAGGTGAGCTTTGTGTTTAATAACTGATTAGTCATCACAATGAATTAATTAAGATGTCATATTTTGGAATAGCATATGTCTTGATACTGGATGGTTCCAAAGCTTATCTGTGCTTAAAATAATATAATAATTACATAAGAAGATAAATGAAGGTACTAGCAATTTTGTAAGGCTTTGTCTGAATGGGAGGAACATGTTGCTGGAGAGGATAATAACTAAATCCAAAAGAATCAGATTGCAAAGCAATTGACACTATGAATTAAAAATAATTGCTTTCAATGGAGATTGGAGAGGAACTCTTTTCACAGTCAACTCTGTATATTTCAATCATGATAACTGCACAATTTGTTCTGAGCAAGCTGTGCTCCACTTAAAATTTGGCAAAAAGAGTTCACGATTCTTTCATATCTTGATCTAAATACATCAACAAAAATGAGAGATCAAAGCATCACTTACATATCCCACCCGCCAACCCATCATCCCGTATGCTTTGGAGAAGGAAAATATGTTGACTATGTGATCTCCCTCAATACACTCGTGTTTAAAATCATCATACATGAAGTACCTGTGAATAAAACTCAGACTCAACCAGGAGGGAACACTTGAAAATTGATTAAAAGATAATCTTGAATATAAATTCAATAGGATTAGATATAATTGGAGAACTATCTTTGAAAGTAATTGGAGTTCCCATAGCTAATTTAATGTTAAGGTGCAACGAAAAACCATGTAAAGTGTATCCTCCTTGTTCCCATCATAAAATAGATTTTTTTTTTTTTTTGAAAAAAACTGAGTTCTTTTTCAGGACTAAAATCTTATTGGATGATAAAATAGGATGAACTGAGACACATTTATGGGGTTAAATACCCAATTATCTAACAACAATTAAAGAAAATATAAAGCAAACGTAACAGTAGCTACAAAAGCTAAGTCAATATAAAGCTTTATGTAATGAAGGCTATGCTTATAAGGACATAAATTTCAGGAAAAACACCATATCTCTAAATTTCTTCCTTTATCTCTGCATTAGATATGTAAATTCATTTATCATCAATAGAGTTACTCTACATGTTCATTAACTGTAAAAGCCAAATATCTTAGTTTGGTTCTTAATTATCTTTCAAGGCACGAAGCTCAGCACCGGTGACATTATAAAACTGCAGATAAATATAGGGAAACATTTTGCAAGCCTAAAAAAATACAAGCTTTCCCAAGTCTTTGGTGTGCATGTGTGTGTGTGGGGTAACAAGTAATCAATAATTTTATCGATGAAAAAATAGGCACGGTCCATGTACACAGGACATATACAAGGGAGACATCTAATTTGGATTTGAAACCGATGTGTGTACACACATATATATGTAGGTAGGCATACACACACAAACAGGCACACATAGCAATATACATATTACAGGATTCTATGCATTTTATAAAAATTTTAAATTGTATTGATTATCCCCACTTGTGGAATAGCTTGAACCCTGTATTTTATAGATCTAATACTAGGTGAGGACCAGATAATTGATTTCAAAAAGAATTTCAGCATCTTTACGATTTCATCCACCCCCCCCCCCCAAAAAACACCACAAGAAAAAAAGAAAAAACGCCACTAATATGTATAGAAGACTCAGGGAGAGAGAGAGAAAGAGATCTTCAGAAGATATCTGATAAGTTGTAATTAACACATTTACTCAAAGAAATTTGACGCCGTTATATGTTATAACTAACACTTACTCATATGTATTATCTATAACGAGCCAAGATCCAGCATCTCTGCAGAGATCTGATATCCTCTACATAAAAAGGAGCAAACACAGTTAGAAAACTCACAAGAAATTAAATCTGAGAAAATAGTTTGCTCTCAAATGATCAACTCTAATTATTGCAACATTTGTCTGAAAAAGGACATAGGTATATGCATGCATGACCACTCATGCATAGAATGGATAGGTAGGTAGGTAGAGAGAGAGAGAGAGAGAGAGAGAGAGAGAGAGAGAGACCTTAAGAAGAAGCTCTGGAATGTAAGTCCCGGATGGGTTGCCAGGATTAACAACAGTAACAAGCTTCGGGGCTGGTTTAGTTTCCAACAATGTTCTTTCTAGCCAGTCTAGGGATCAATAGAAATCAGACAAATGTCTAAACAAAGAAATAACAGTCGGAAAAAATGAGCTGCCACATGTCTTATGTTCATTAGCATCAATCCTCCAATGTTCATTTTAAAATTGTTAAATGATATAATATAAATAATGAAACCTAGCTGTTTCCATCAACTTAAACTTTTGAAACAAGTGGTAGTTTAACATAACATCAGAGCAGAGATCCCAAAGTCTGAATGCCGACTCTACACTTCACCCTATTAATTAAATATTCTATGTTTTGGGCCCACTTATCAAGGAGAACTTGACCCACATGTGAGGGGAAGTGTTAAGGATTTAAAATAAATAATTAAATATACCTTTAACTTAAGTTTTTGGGACAAGTAAAAGTTTAACAAAAATAACAAACTATATTGTATTCTGCATATAGTTTTCTGATGCACAGACGAATCCAGTAATAAACCTCAAGGTGTGTCGTGAAATATGGAAACAAAGTACCAAGAGTCTGAAATGGAAGATAACATGTCCAGATTTGATTCTGTTATACTTGTTACATTTATTTAGGACCATGTTATACCCATTTCCTTTCTAACAAACTATAGTATCTAATTTCACACAAAAAGCAGCAAAATTGTTAAGACAAAGTTCATAAATGTCAAAAGTTACAGATGTCATATATAAAATGAGAAGGTGATGAAGCTTCACACCTGCATCCGGATATAGTGTCGTGGGATTACCAGGACCCACCAGTATGTTAGTGATGCCAGTCATCTGGAAGGACATGTAGGCATTGAAGTAGTACGGTGCAAACATAACCACAGAATCGTCAGCATCACACAATGTAAGAACAAGATTTACAAATGCCTGCATCACAATAGGTAGAAAATTGCGTCAGATTTCATGAGATGGATATTATGGGACTGCTGAAAATCACATTGTTTTGTTTCAAGTCAATGGAATGAGTAACATGAATCTTGCAACTAATATTATTTCTGGCGGCTGAAGAAAAACTAGGTTAAATCAATTAGAAAACCCATCACTTTTAACATATATGAATTCAGTATTTGATCAAAAAGTTTCTGATACAACATTTAAGGGGAAACACATCCACGCATGCACACACTTTTTGTTGAGGAGAACTTCTTAACTTGTATCTTTGGAGGAGTCTTATTCTATCCTTCCATCTTCCATAACATGTGGAAGTTATTTCATATCTAAAAGCAGTTGTGAGACTTAGAAGCAAATATTGTAAAATTGAAAAATGAGATCATGGATGAGCAAGCATTATGAACACCTAATACTCTGAAGAATAAAGCACATGAACCTAACCACAAGGAACTGATTGAAGGCTTTCGTTTATGTACAATTAAGCATCAGGTTACATCAAGTGGACCCTTTCCCCTCATCCCATAGCTGAGTGATAAAACAACAAAGAGCATGTCTCTCAATTTAACTTTGGTACAATCCAAAAATCATATAATTTTTCTTTCCCTGATATACCCTTTAAGAAAATTTGAGAAAACAAAATAATGAAAAGGATTCTTAACTACCTGGTTTGCACCAGCAGTAACCATCACTGAGGATTTGTATAATTTGTTTTCATTGTGCAGCTGCAAAATGAAGAAAAATAATTAACTTACAACTTTCAGTTGGATGGTCATAATTGTCAACATTCAATTTCTGAGAATTTGGGCAGCATTATTTGGGACCAGAAGAGAGAAAGTCAGCTAAATGACTTGAAAAAGAAAGTCAGCTGAGATGTTACATCATATACAACTCTTTAAGATATATATACCTTTTTTACCAGGGCTTCCCTGAGTTCAGGGATACCTTCGTCTGCACCATATTTACTGATGGATGGCTCATACACAAGATCTTTCACCTTATCCAAGGCCTGGTTGGGTGGTTTCCAATAGACAACTCCCTATGGCATATCTCAACCAACAGCATAACAAGATACATAAAGATGCAATTGGGAGGCAAAAACCACCAAAACTGACAGCTTTAAATTAATTGTATTAGTTCTGGCAAGAAAAGAAACCAAATTTTTTTTATATAGGAGAGCAGAAACCAATTGAATAAATAATAACAGCAGATTTAACAATATCCAACCAATGAACAAGTCTGCATTCATAATCAGAACCTTAAACACAAAAACTCCAAGAAGTGGCTCAAGTTTGTCAAGACAAAGTGGCGTAAAGCACTACTCGTGATTTTGCAGCTATTGTTTGGTTTTCTAAAGTTAACTTCACACCTGGTATACGCATTGTTAGAGCATGTTTGGTATTGTTCCCCCTAAATAAAGGAAGAAGAGAAAGTATGAACCTGCATTCTATAAAGTGTTTTGGAAACCGTTTTTCAACCTTTTCAACTTTTTAAGTTTTTATTAATATCACTTTTGCTATTTTATATTTTTTGTCCCTTTTTTATGCAATGTAATGAAATGGGACCACGAAATTTAAGGATGAAACAAGGGGGAAATCCTCTCTTAATCCTGTCATTTTCTTTAAGGTTCTCAAACGAATTAGAAGAAAACATCAAAAGCTTCAGTTTGAAGTCTCTGAGAGGGACAATTTCTAGATCAACTTGGAAAATCAGTTTCAGAATATGCATTGCCAACAAATTTTTTCGTGCCCTTATCAGTCTCCACTTTTCAAAACTTAGAACGCCCCTTTCAAAACCTGCACCAAACACGGCCTAATTTTCAGAGGACAAAAAAAGCCTTATTTCTCGGTTCCTTCACATTGCAAGTTTGGAACACCAAGAGATATAGAGAAATACTATAGACAAAAAGTAATTACAAAAAAAAAATCCCACAAAGTGATTGTCTGATTATAAAGTTACTTTTATCTCGTCTCTCCATACCTCCATGATAACAGCAATGCCTTAACAAACACAAGTTACAACATAACATTGGAATTAGAAAAACAAACCTGAGCCAAAGACACGGCACTTTTGGCTCCTCGGATCAATTCCTGTATCTGCAAAAACCAAAACCCCTTATTTGTTCACCACCAAAAACATTTGAACTAAACAAAACAATCTTTTTTCTCCGCGCCCGATAAAAATACACGAATTCAAATGTAAATTGAAGCTAAAAACAAATGGAATCAAGGAATAAAAAGTGTTGGGGAATTCTAGCCTGAATACCTGAACCATGACTGGCATGTCAGTCTCCAAAGCCCTCCTTGCAAGCCTTCCATGCGAACCCATCTCAGTCTTACCCTATTCTCACAGCAACACCCACGATCCTCCAAATGACCTCCAATTTAAACAACCCACCTACCTAAAAGCCCCAAAGACAAATTCCAAACTCAGTGACTTACCCAGAAAATAATTTGGAGTTAAAAGATCAAGACCAACCTAACCAAAAGGCCGAGCCTCCAACTTTTGTAGTTTTCTGAGAAATTAATAGAGCAAGAGGATAGCAATTCAACTTTCTCAGCTCAACGATCAAACACACGCCTTCGACGACGCCCAATATTATTATCTAAATCTGATATGACGTGGCTCCAGTTTGTAGAATAAATCGATAAAGTCAAAAAGATAAGCCGAACAACGCAAAGCTTTCTTCTTTTTATCTTACTTTATTTTATTTTAATGCTTTTGCAAATTCAGGCATTGTCCTTGTGCGCTTCTTTGACTTACATTTGTCGCTTCGCAGAAGAGGACGAAAGTTTTTGAGCTTTTTGTAGGATCGGCCACTTGCATGGGAACCTTTATCGAAGAGAAAAGAAAACCCAGAAAGACGTAAAGACAGATATTGTACAATATTCGTTTTGTAATCGCGGGGGGAAAATGAAGACCATCACGGTTTTGCCAGATCTCTCCGAGAAATACGCTTGGACATTTATTTTGTTGCTTTATTTGTCTTTAATGAATTATTGCATTGGATAGGGCGAAGAGCAGGAGTGGCATCACAAACAACGGTAGAGCTGGATGTGGCAAACGAAATAATTCAGCAGATTTCCATGGATTTTCTGAAAATTTGAATTCCATATATAAACAGTTGTACAGTCAGACTTAGAATTTAAATTATTTTTAAATTTATTAAATTATAAATATAAATTAAATTATATGTAATTAATATTATGCATCTATATATATGCATCATTACATATTTATTAGTTACTTTCATATCTTTTATTTTAAATATAAATATTTTAAAAAAATTAGTTATAAGTAATTACGTTCACAAATATGGGTATTCACTAACGTAATTAGTCAGAAAATCAGATTTTAATTAAAATCATATGAATTTAAATTTTAAATATGAAATCAACCAATAAATATGTATTAGTACATATATTAATCCACAAAATTATTTATATGTAACATTATTTTAAATACTTTATTAAAATTTACATTTCTACCTTATTATTAATGTGCTTAAAATATGCTTTCCTTACATGAATATCTAAAGGTTTTTAGTTCGACTTTTAGTTTTTATTCCTAGTGATTTCTTGGCCGGTGTGGAGGAGAAATAGATCAGTCATTTATAAATGAGTAATATTATTTTTTATTTTTTATTATCTTATATTATTTTATAATATTAAATAATTGAAATTTATTTATTATATTTTATTTTTGAATCTATCTTTTAATATTATATTATAAAATAATGAAAGAATGATAAAGAGAATGATGATGAAGAGATTTTTCCTTTACAAATCCTTATAAAAAAAAATATTAGATTACATTTAAAAACATATATAAATAAATTTATTTTATATTAATAAAATTTGTCTTTTTATAAAAAGCTTGTTTAAATCTTAAGAAAATTCTATATATCTAACATTATTCAAGAACCAGCATCTTGTTTGATAAGCCTTTAGCTTTGCGATCGTGCAGACTTTGAGGGAGAAGGATTTTATTTAATTTTCTCTTTTATTTTTACCTGTATGCTTTTTAGTTGCTTCAAAACCAGAGCTTACATATAGTCAAATTCCACGTGCACAAATTTCGCACATATTTCTTATATTTAAAAAAAAATGTAAATTCTATCAAGATATAATATAAAGAGGAATTCTATCAAGATATAATATAAAGAGGAATTCTAGAGTTCGATCCAACCGAATCTCCTCATTGTAGTTTTTGCCGTTGTCGGCGGAGGTGGGCAACACCGCCCACCCTATCGAGATCGGAAAGAGCCAGCGATCTCACTCTTGCGACGACGAGTCCTAGCGACCTCCGGTATATCTCCGATGGTCTTAAACCCGAAAATGGGTCCGCAGTTCCATCCGGTCCCGATGGAGTGGGTGGTGTCATACACCGCCACGGGCGACAGTCAGGATTGGATGAGATCGGATTTCCCTTAAAAATTCATTTTTATTTTGTTTTTTTATTGCGTTTTTTATTATATTTTCTTCATTTTATTATTTTATTGTATTTTCTAAATTTTATTTTTTTATTATATTTTTTAATATTTTTTATTGTATTTTTATATAAATTATAACAAATTAGAAGGTGAGCTGCAATGTAATTTTTTTCCATAGAATATGGTTATACATTTGAAGTTTATCCCTAACATCATTCGAAATTATTTTATTGTCTTGAATGTCGAAATTATATGAGACTTACTTTTATATAATAAATCTCTTTTACTCTGGATTGTTGGAGTTCCAATAAGTATTAAAGAAAGCAAAATACTTATTCATAATATAATTATATAAAAATAATTATATAAATTGATATATTTTAATGTGATTTGTCATATTATAAAATTGTTTTTATAATTATAATATAAATTTGATGACTTACATAAAATTATATTAATTTATAATAATATTTTTATGTAATTTCTTTACTAGTATAGCACCGGCCTCTTATAGAAAATCTATATTAAAGTCTAAACTCATCACAGCTAAAAAAGCATGCTCTTAGCAAACATTCTTATGAATACATGATTGTTACTTTTCCTTTAGGCCACGCCTACGTCCAAAGTTCCTATTTTCCATTATAATACGGTCAGCGATTTGAAATTCTTTCTTACATGGATTCTCTTCTTAATGGATGGAAGACACGTCTCATAATTATTGAACATTATCTTTTTCATGGCAATGCATATAAAAGTAGTTGTAATACTTTTTATAAGCATCTCGTTCTACGAGAATTTGTGGTATACTCATTAATATGGAAAATTAATTAAAATTTTAAAATAATTAAAATTTATTTTATTTTTAAAAATAAAATAAGATAAAAGTTAAAAAATATATATATTATTATCAGATTTTTTTTAATATTAATTTTATTTTCAGGTTTTAAAAGGTTGTTTTAGAATTTAAAAAAAATAAATTATTTATTTTATTTTGTATAAAAATTTAAAAATATATAATAATAAATTTAAAATGAAATGAAATAATTTGTAAAACAAATCAAGTCTAATTTGTAAAACCGTGCAAGCAGCGGACCAGACAGTTTTTGCAAGGTATAATTTTATGACGTTCTTATCAGGCAAACTTAACAATTGTAGCACATTAATTAATCTAAGAGACTTGTTATAGTTATAAAAAAAATTTATAAATGTAAGATCTATTTTATAGTGATATGTAAGATCTATTTTTTAACAAAAAAATAATTCTATAATTTGATATATTATATTAAATTATATCAATTTATTTTTATAAAATTTTGTTGGGATTAAAATATTTTTCTAATTATAAAGCAGAGACATGACAACCATGAATTTAAGAAATATGGTTTTTACGAGAAAGAACTCCATACTACCAATTGTAATACAATTAAAAGGGAGATTAAAAAAACATGATATACTGTTGTAACACATTGATATTATATTAGATATGTTGGGGATGAGCTAGACAACAAATAATAAATATGGAGCCACGTAATGGATGCAATAGAGAGAAATGAAACTAAAGACGCAAAACAGTAATGGACACCAAGATTTGAAATGGTTCAGCTCAAACTGAACTTACATCTACTATTGAGTCGGTCTGAATCATTATAATATCAAAAGATAGAGTACACTTTAGAGGTTACAAAACTCTCTCTCACACAAAGCTCTCAAACCCTTGTCAAATGGCTCTCACATCTATAAAATCAAACAAGAGGAAAAAGAAACGGACGCTGGTGTGTTCATCTTCTCGCTCGAGCGATGTATTCTCACTTGAGCGGAATCTTCAGCTCCTTACTGCACACAACGACATCCCGTTCAAATGAACGCGATCCTTATATAGGTGGTATCTCGCTCGAGCGGAATACTATTCCAGACGGCGCTAACCCTAATTCCTGGAAACGATGCAACCCTAGGATTGATTCTCGTTCAAGCGGGAGGTCGAGCGAGAGTCGAGCGAAATCTCTGCCTGGATCGAAACTCTCTGTCTGATGTCTCGCTCGAGCGGCTGTCGAGCGAAGGTCAAGCGAAATTACGGGTTGAGACTCGAAGTGCAATCTGATGTGCTTTATTCAAGTTACATCTCAAGATTATCAACAAGATAAAAGAGACGTAGCAATTATAAATAAAATAATATTTTATTTAACTTTCAGCTTTAATCTTAACTCCATCGTATCATCTCTATTTACTATCCAAAACTCCCATGAGTCGTGCCCACCTCAATAATAAATAACCTTTTGTCATCACGTGTAACAATTATATGATTAAGATGATGAAAAATTAGACAACAAAAAATTTACAAATATAGCGTATCAATTCTAAAAAGAGACATGGCGACCATGCATGCACTAGAGGCGACAAACTTTTTTATAACAAACAATTTCATGTTGCACACTCGAGAAGATTATAAACTTAAAATTTGTAATGCATCAACTAAAGAATATTGAAAGCAATGTTTTGAATACCATATCGGTATCAGTACCGGTCAAGTCACTGAAATGAAATATTTCGATACTAATACCGTTTCGTATACCGTTTCAGAATAATTTATACATAAATAAATTATATATATAAATACAATTATAAATTATATTTCAAAATAATAGTCAATATATAAATAAATTATATAAATAAATATATACTTATTTCGACTGAAACGAAATATCATTTTATTTGTACCGACCAATCGGCCGGTACGAAAAATTTCGATCGTACTGGCCAGTACGGTACAGTATTTGAAACCCAGATTGAAAGATCTTTAGATTTGAAGAATTTTAGGCTAGGAATCCAAATAGTGTGAGTGTTGTAGCAAGAGCTTGGGATAATACCCTCTTCCTATTGTTCTTTTTCAAAAACTTCAAGCTTTCAAAAAGGCATTAAAATCTTGGAATATAAATCACTTTGGGCATATCCAAACCAGTATAAAATAGCTAAATTAGTACCTTATTGCAGTTCCAAATCAGCCTCCTTCTAACAACTCTCTTGCCATTGAGGAAAACATTATCTAATGCCTTAATGAAAATCTCAAATGGGAAGACATCTTGTGAAAACAAAACTTTAGGTTGCCAAGGCTCACAACCAATGATCTTAATATAAAAATTTTCCACATGACCTCAACCATAAGAAGAAGAGGGAACAACATCTATTGTCTGAAAGACTAAAACATATACAAAATCACATAACCTGAATTCTATATAGAATAGTCTTGAAAATCTCTTCCCTGTGCAAATCTCAAATCACGATAATGAGGACCTTTGCAAAATATTGGATGAAGAAGAAATCCTTTTGACACTCAAGCAAACCCCTTCTTCTAAAATATCGAGACTTGACAAATTCACTTTTTTTTAAACACTACTGAGATATAGTCAATGTTGATTTCATGAAAGTCAGACAAGATTTTTTTCTCATTAATAGACGTGGCCTAAATGAACTGAACCATATGCACATTATCCCAAAAACTAAAGATAACGGTTAAGCTTATAGTGTTAAAATTTCAAATTCTAACACAACTCATTAATATAACGGATCATGTCATATCAACATGTTTTAACTCATTAGTAAATATTACAAAATATGTTAACATGACACAATACGATTTGTTTTAACCTATTTATGTAAATAAGTTGAATAGACTTAAAATTAGCCCATTTGACCTTATTAAGTTTAACATAATTTGATATAAATGTTAAAATCACAATATTTTTAAAAATTATAAAACTAATTACAAGTCCAAAATTATAATTCAAACAATAAAAAATATCGAAATTAAAATACTAACAATTTTACCTTTAGATATAAGGGTATTGTGAGGGAGGAAAACAAGTGGGGGCCAAGCATATTTTATAGTGCACTAGAGGACAAGAATAAAAGGAGACATGATGGGACAATGAGGAAAGCATGAGGTGACGTGAGGGATAGAGTGACAAGCACATGGGCCAAGACAAAGGGTATTAGGTGTATAGGCACGCTGATGAGAAAAAGCAAGGAAGGAAGAAAGGCAAGGAGACTGGTGCACGCAAACTAAGGAGTCCTATAAAAACAACAACCAGATGACAAACAAAACTCTCTCTCAGACCAACCCACGATCTTCTCTCTAGACATTCTTCTTCATTTTCACAGAGGAACTCAAGAGCTCCAACCAGTAGAGCTTATTTATAGATTTTTGTATACATATATTTTATATAGTGAGACATGAAAGACTGTAAAAATATTCATGACAGTAGATTATCTTCCCTAAATGCCCATGGATGTATGTAGGGTTGCAAACGAACAGAGCTGCTCGTGAACAATTTGAGCTCGACTCGTATAAACTCGATTCGAACTCGATTCGTTTAATAAATGAGTTGTTCGTGAGCACTAATATTGGTTCGAATATTAAACGAGCTAAACTCGTATAATCTCGACTCGACTCGTATAAACTCGGTTTGTGTTCGTGAACAAGATTCGTATAAACTCGATTCGACTCGTTTTGAGCTCATAACAATACTCGTAATATTTCTATATATATATATATATAATTTTGCATATATTCTTACATATATTCTTTTATTATATATATTTTCTGTGTTATATATATTATTTTTGATATTTTGTATAAGTAATATATTTTGTTACTTTATGTAGAAGTAGCATTTTATTTCTTTACAATAATAATGTATTAAGTTCACAAAAAAATTATTGAATCAAATATTTATAAAGAATAAGAAACTCGAGTAATTACTCGACTAAGTTCGGCTCGTTCGTTAGAGAGTAAAAACAAAGATCGATAAATAACTCGATTCGACTCGAGCTCGTCTTTGATCGGCTCGAATTCGACTCGACTCGGCAAACTCTCAACTCGACTCGAACTCGAACTCGAGTTATTTGAGTCCAGCTCGACTCGACTCGACTCGAACTCGTCTTTGATCGGCTCGTTTGCAGTCCTAGATGTATGCCTCACGCCGAATCACGTAAATATTGTGTTTATTTTTATTACTTTATCTATTATTAATATACGCGTCAACCACACAAAAATCTCGTAATGGGTCTTAAACGATTCCGAATACAGCCCAAATCGCACTAATGGGCCGGAAATGACTATTTCTTCCGACATCAATAGGTATAATTGTAACTTTAACTTTCTTAGTGTATTTTAACGGGTTAACTCGTCATCAACCTGTTAAACAATCGTATTTTTACGGGGTCAACCCATTTTGACTCGAACCCGTTAAGACTTAACTCTAACCCGCTATTATTGTGTCGTATTGGGTTAATGAGTCGTGTAATATATTGTCATCACTGCCCATATAGTATAATATACATTCATTGACACGATACGAACACAATCCGTTAATACGATTTGATACCTCTACGTCTCTATAATGTAAAGCATCTCTTGGTATTGTGAGCTTTAAAGGCACCTTTTGAGTGACTATCTTGTTGATATTCTTATTCTAGATCAAGCTCAGATATGCAATATGCGATGATTTGTTGAAGAGGAGGAATGGTTCACCAACTTCAACCTCGTGTGGAAGCCATGTCAGAGGGTGAATCGACCATGGCAGATGAACCCCTTCATCCGAACCCATTCATTTGGAAAAAATAATTTTAATGAAGGAATGCCAGAAGCTAATCATTCAAACCTAGCCCATACCTTCTCATATGATATTTCATAGAAATGACCTATATCACATAGGAAGGATTTCTTCCCTATCTTGCACTCCTTATTTATGAGCTCCTCTTCTATTTAATGCTTGATAGCCACTCCACCAGGATCAAACTTCCATCTGGTATCAAGATACATCCCAATAGTTGGACCTTCTTTTGTCGTTGTATCGTTATTGCTAGGTAGGATTGACGAAAAATAATGAAATAGGAAATAATTTGTTGGAGTAAAGGAAGGACACGAGAGTCGGAAAGGGAGATCTGAGAATTAAGATATTAATTTCTGATCTCTAAAGGGATTTATGGGAACCTGACAAAGAAGAATATCATCAGGGTTGACTTCCTCTTTTTCTTCCACTGCATGTTTTTCCTTTCTGTAATGCATAGAGTTGGTGTTTCAGATAGGCTAAATCTTGATTGAAATTGTTCTTGAAATCTTCAAAGTTGTTCCTAACATCTTTGAATGTTTGCAAAATAACTTAGTAACATTGTTGTGATTGTTAGACTAGCTCCTTGATGTTGAGTAATGATGTCGACGCTCCCGCTTATATTTGAGATCAGACGTAAACTAAGATGTCGATGATAATTAACACAAGGAAACTCACCCCTCGTTCATATCATAAAAACAAGCATGCGTCTAATTTAAATGCAGTGTATAAAATTTTCGCAGCAGAAAAAAGGGTCAAACTTAGTAAAATTTAGATAAGAACTTAAAACTTGTCTTATGTCACATGGTATAACAAAAATTAATTTTCAAAAGAAATTTCATATTAATAATTATCACCAATTGTATCAGTTTCCCAAAATATAAACTTTTCCAAAACAACGAGAACCATCAAAATATACTAAAAATATAAACAAAGGCGATAATATCCATATGCCGAACCCACCACCCGCCATTAGAAAGAAGGTTCATCATTGACCTCCGAAATCCCGTGACCAATCAGAAAGTGCCCTAGGCCCATCCTACCACCACGCAGGATACCCATCCTCGCCACTGAGGTGTAAATGCGGTCCATAAACAGGGATCCGTCAATCTCCAGGGTAAGGCAGCATCCGATGCATTGGCGACCGGCGGCCTCAATGAGCACACTCCGACGCATATCCGAGATAAATTAGTCGTAAAAAATGAGGATCACCACATCAAATGGAGTGGAGATCACGAAATCCTCAGTGGTCTGGGGCGTCTCTCTGAGCGTCAGACTCGTCAAAGACATCCTCACTTGCTACCACTTATATCGCTCCAACAATGAACGATAGCTAAAATTAAAGGGATGAAATTTTAAGAAATCTCAGTAAGTATACAGTTATCTCAACGAAAACATTTCAAGCATATAAATAAGCAAATAAAAACACAGAACATATGTCAGGCATACGAGACTAGTGACTTAACTGATGCATATGCACATGATAATTTTCATAAATCTTGACTTTCTTTCAGACTTGATTCATGCACATACTTTTTATAAAAATGGTTTGTCATATGACATAATTCTTTTAACACGTGTTTAAAAACCTTTTTTTGTAAACTTTTCATTTCTTTCATCATTTCTTATTTTAGGTGTCATTTAATATATTCATATCATTATTGGGACTCAAAAATTGTTCTTGTCATGACTTTTTGTGAACACCTCGCCGTTTTTCTACGCACTGTATGTTCCCCACTAGTTACCGTATCACCCGACGACCATTAAAGCCCAAAGTGACTACGTTACGCGTTACCGCATCACCCGGCAATTACTCAAGCCCAAAGTGATTACGTTATCCACTCTTCATCACTTGGTGACCACTCAAACCGAATGATTACATACTTGTTCTTATAACGGCGAGACGAAATGCCTATACCGTCTTTGGGCACCCACTAGCTTTAGGTGTGACCATGCTCTAGACACCTTTTGAAGCTATACATGGTCTGCCGACTATTCTTCGTTGACTCATGGGTGTTTACTCGATTTTATCCACTCCTGAATGTACAGAGAGTTTTATTAGGACACTATTCCGTCCCAGTCTTTGGAGTTCTTCTAAAAACTTAATTCTTTTCTTTTCTTTTGAAAAACATGTGATGATTCAAAAACATGATTTTATATTTCATGTATGTGACATGCAACTCTTAATACTACACATGCGAATCACGGGACTAGTACAAGCACACAATTGTCATATTCATTCACAACCAAAACACCTCATGAATTTATCAATAATTTCTATAAAAGCATGCAAATTAATCTAATAAGGAAAAAGGGGTACTCGGCCTTCACCCCTAGGGTTAGGCTGAGGCCCTCTAAGATACCAACTTAGGATTTCCTTCATCTAATCTCATCCATGTACTTAAGTATGTCTTGATAAAATAAATAAATATTCTTAGCACTACAAAAAGAGCTTGACCGAAACCCTAAGGCCCTTAGATTAAATATTTTTTATCATTCTTCCCTAAAATAATAACATACTTCATCCTACATAAGAAAACTGAAATTTAAGCTATTAGATCCTCCTAGTTTCATGCTTCCAAATTTCCCAAGCATTCAATACAAAGTCATCTCATAAATGAATAATTGAGCATTGAAAAATCTTAACACTAAAACCTTCAAAGCCAAAACCTAAATGTGCACCAAGCCAAATTTTTTCAACCCTAAAACTTATTTTGATCATGCATGCATTTTATCACCATTTACCATATAAACATTCTATATTTTCCCTTTGCAACAATATAGCTATATTCTTCAATATAATATAATTTCAAGCCTAAAAATAATATAATTACTAACATGTTGCAACTAAATATTCAAGACATTTTTTCAAATATGCTAGCCTAGCATCACTAAGCATCTAATAAGCAATACAACTACATTCATTCTAAACATATACATGAAATGCTAGGGATAAGATAAAGATGTACTTACTATACTCCAAGTGTAGATAAGAATAATCTTGAAAAAATATGAAAATAATAAAATTAAAATAAAACTATAAGCATTTAGTCAAAACAAAAATAATAAGATCATAAGGTTTGGTGTGTGTGTGTGTGTGTATGATCAAACCTAAAATCCTATGCATGAAATGGTTTAGAGATTTGCTTATCTCTACAAAGATAGCTTTCACTTAAGGATACCTTGCACAAACTCAACTTGACTTAGGAAATTTTAGTGTTTGGGAGATGGAAAAACACAAAAGAAAGTATAGAGTAGAAAGGAGAAGGATGTTGCCGTGTGGTGTGTGTGTGGGAAATGAGAGCAAAAGAGATGGAAGGAAAAAATAAGGCCATTCGGCCAAAGGAGGTTCCTAGGCACTCCATTCCCCTAATTCTAGGAATGACATTTGATTGACCCACATCACTAGAGAAAATGATGCATAGTTTTAGTATGTACTAGGTTTGAGTTCCCTTTTCCATTTTCACTATGGCATGTGCCTACAATGGTGGATTTTCACTCTTCCTTCTACCACATCGCACCTCACTCTCTCACTTATCACTTCACATGTCACTTAGTAGGATTTTAGGATTCAACTCGGGAAAATGGAACATGCCATACTCGGCCAAGGCCTTGCCTTGCTCCCACCGAATACTCATTCCTTTTCTAAGGGTTTTTTCTTTTCTCTCAATTGATTATCAATCAACTCTCAATCACTCACTCTTACACACACAAGTCTCACACTTTCTTACACAATCTCACATGTCAAGATCACTTAGATTTGAAATGCCTTGGAAGACTACAAATGGGAGTAGTCGGCTACCCTTGCTCAAGCCTCACTCGAAACCATTTCTTTTTCTCAAGCACTTTCTTCTCTCCAATGATAATTCATCTTGACCAATCACTCATCACATCATAGTCACTCATTCTTACAAGATCCATCACTTGTCCTACACTTAGATTTGGAAGCAACACATGGAAAAACACAAAGGAAGGGTTCAACTATAGCTCTACCAAAGCACTCCCTCACATACAACTAACACTCTTCACAAAATCCATCATATGTCAATCACTTAGATATGGTATACACCTAGGGAAACTTAATTGGAAGAGTTTAGCTTCCCCTTTTGCCCCCCACCTTTCTCATGCCTTCCAAATAATGAAAAATTATTTTCTTGATTCTTTCACATTTTTTTTTCAAGAAACTACTAGTCAACCTTCTATCTACTAGTTCATTTCTCCCATAACCCTACCAGTCTTTGAAGACTATTTGGGGCTATTTTAAGTGTGACAAGTGTCCCACTACATTGGGCTTGATTGACTATGCATCACTCACATGGGCCTATAGGCCTTGTCACTCCATTTTGGGCCAATACACAAGCCATGCCTCCAAAGCTCAAGCTCTATCCCAAACCTCAAGTTCTCTTTTTAATTAAAATACTAAGATTATCCTTATAATAAATAAATAAAATAGAATGAAAATTTCAGACTATCACAAATGATGAGAAAGTTTCTTCCATTTCCATAAATTGATAATAGCACAGAGATCGATGTCTCTTTGATACCATTTGTAATACACATGATGGTGCTTAATAAGAAATATCTGGATAGGTTTCTAGGCATGGGCAGAAAAAGGAAACAATGAGAGCTTTTTCTTCTTCAGAGACTTGGGAGGTCTATGTTGCATTTTTTGCTACTGATAATGTCTCTCTTTTTTTTAAGACGAAAGGGAGAGAAGGTATTGGTCTTTAGGATCACTTCACTTAATAATATATATGTGTATTATTAAGAATGTACACTGTACTACTAATAAATATAAAGAAAGTCTGATCACATTACATCCAATGTCCCAGGATAAATGTGAAATTAATAGGAGAAAAAGTAACAAGTTTCTTTATAGTCATTAGCATTAATGCTAAAACATCTTTATAATACACATATATATAATTAGATCACCAGTCTATCGCCTTTGGAAATTAAGGACCATAACACCAAAGCCAAAGACACATGCAAAGAGCACAGCAAACCCAAAGATGTCAACTGCTGCCACTGCAAGAAAATCATGTTTGTATCCAAAATAAGTTCTTGTAAAAGCTTTCACTATTACACCTGAGTCAAGCATGTCCTACACATCTCCATACTGGGAAGCAACCAATCCATACATGGTCCAAGCCACTAGATTTGTCCAATAGAACATCACTATTGTTTACCAAGTAAAAGCAAAAGAAATAAAACATCAATGAGTTTGTTATTATTAGACGCACGTATCGCTATAGAATATGCACATAAAAAGTTGCTAATACTTACTAGTCGCGGTAAAAAGAATCCTGAAAAGAGGCTTCATAGTAAATGAATTGCGATGGAAACCACTGCAACAATCTGGTGGTTTGGGGTCAATGCTACATTCATCAGGCCATAATAGGTGTAGTACATTAATTTAAAGTACATGAAAAATACGTACCAAAAGAATTTGGCAGCAGTCCATTCAAAGCCAATCATTGAATAGACTATGACACAATACACTACAGCTTGTACAAAAAATCATATGGAAGCTCGATTATAGCCTGTGGAAAAATACTCAAATGGTATCAAATACCAACATGAAAATTAAGTCTCTTTCATTATCAGTGATAAAGTGCATAAATATATCTCCTTGTTTACCTATGCAAATGCATATGACGAGGCTGAATACATTCCAGTAGCTATTTCTCTATAAAAGACTGTTCATTTAACATCCACAACCGACTTAACAGATGAACAATTTTGGAGGCCAAGGAAGCCAATAGTAGCAAACATAGAACCCAAGACATTAAATAGATCTTGTTCCCTCCCACTTCAATTGGAAGTTGCAAGATAAAATATAACACAACAATCAATCACAGGAGTTCAAATTACCATCAGTTGATATTAACTGACGTTTTAGAGTTGATGTCCCAGAACATTGTCCTAAAGGTCAAGGCTATGACAACTGTAAATAGCATTCTTGCAGCAGTGTATGGTGGGTTCCGCCAATAAAACCAGTGTTGTTTCCATAAGCATGCCTTACTTTGTGTGAAAAATGTTTAAGAATATGTCATCATAATAAAAATATGATTATACCCTTAGGCGATTATAGTTTTAATACATAATATTCTTACAAAATCTTGTTGCCAACTTAGGATTCAGAGAGTAGATGAGATGAGTTATGAATAGTAATAAAATGAGTAGTTGAGATAAGTTAAAATTTGAAATGGGTGGTTGAGCTGAGTTGAAAGTACAAAATGAGTTGTGAATAGTAGAATTAAGTTTGCAAAACAAACCAACTTAAATGTTGTTTGTACTTTTGTATTTTCAAATAAACCATATCCCCCACTTGTATTTTCAAACAAACAATGAAAATGTTTCTTATCATATTGTTGTTTCATCTGATTTTGGGCTACTGTCAAATTCCTTTTCAATACTGACAATATTTCCGCTCTTGATCGAAGCTCTGCATCAACAGCTTCATTATTTGTCGTACCTACCACATATTGCAAAAGAGTAGGAGGAGGAATTCCATATAAAGCTTCAAAGGGTGTGACTTTGGTTGAAGATTGTAGAGAGGTATTATACCACCATTTTGTCCAAGGTAGCCAATTACTCCACTGCTTGGGCCTTTCCAAAACAAAGCTTCTCAAATATTGCTGAACACATTTGTTAACAACTTTTGTTTGTCCATTTGACTGTGGATGGTAAGTAGAAGTAAATTGTAACTTAGTTCCATGCAGCCTAAACAGCTCCATCCAGAATGATCTTGTAAAAGTGACATCTCAATCAGTTACAATGGTTGCAGACATTCCATGTAACTTAAACACTTGAGAGATAAACAATTTTGCTATTGAAGCTGCATTATAGGGATGAGATATTGGCAAAAAATGAGCATACTTTGTAAAGCAATCCACAACAACCATTATCACAGTGAATCCTTGAGACTTGGGCAAAGCATCAATGAAATCCATGGAGATGTCAGTCCAGGATTTAAGAGGAATTGGTAGAAGTTGCAACAAGCCTACAGGTTTCAAGTTCTCCACCTTGCATTTCTGACAAATTTCACATTCTTTAATAAACTTCTTGATATCTCCTCTCATACTCGCCCAATTAAAATCAGTCTTAGCCTTATGTAGTGACTTCTGGTAGCCTGAATGACCACCAAAAATATTTTTGTGAATAAATTGAAGAACTTGTGTCTTCAATGGAGAATTAGCCGATAAAAACAATTTGCCTTTCTTCAACAAAAATCCATTCTAAAGTGTTTGGTCAACACTGCCAACACCATAGTTAAATGCTCTATCTTGTCCTTACTATATATCAGAATGTCATAAAAAATTATTATGATAAACTTCCTAAAAAATGGCTGAAAAACTTCACTCATCAAGGATTGAAATGTTGCAGGAACATTGGTTAAACCAAATCGCATAACCAAAAACTCATAATGTCCTTGGTGGGTTCGAAATGCTATCTTCTCAATATCATTCTCTCACCCAAATTTGATGATAGCCAGACTTGAGTTCTAGCTTAGAAAAAATAGTGGCTCCACACGATTCATCCAAAACTGCATCCATTACAAGAATAGAAAACTTATCATTGATAGTTTTTCTATTTATTGCCCTGTAATTGATGCACATATGCCATGATCCATCAGCCTTTCGAACAAGAATAACTGAGGAAGAAAAATGAGACTAGCTACTCCTCACTACCCCTGCTTTAAGGAGTTCCTTAACTATCTTTTCAGTTTCTGCTTTCTACACAAATGAATACTTGTATGGTCTGACAGATACAGGTGCTATACCCTCTTTCAAAACAATCTTATGATCAGGGCTTCTTATAGGAGGCAACCTTTAGGTTCCTCGAAAACAACAGCAAATCTTGACAAAATTTAGTCTAATTCTTTATCAATTTCTTCCTTGGCATTATTGGTTTGTTGTTGTACCAATTGTAAGAAAATTTCTTTTCTTTCAATGGTAGTTAGCTGATATATCTATACTGCTGCTACTAACTGAGACTTCGAAGAATTCATTTCTTTCAATTTCACTATCTTGCTGTCTAATTGAAAGGACATTGCCAGCCTTCTAAAATTCCACAACATTGAACCCAGAGTCTGCAACCATTGCATGCCAACCACTACATCACAACCTCTCAATGGTAATAAGAAAAAATCAATAGTAAACTGATTCCCTTGAACCTGAAATTGTAATTGTTCAATTAGTCCCTCGCTGCACATTCTTTCACCATTTGCTACTCGCACCTTAAGCTGTTAACCATCATTAATTTTCAATCATATTTTCTTTGCAACCATAGGATCAAGAAAGTTATGTGTATTGCCTGTGTCCACTAGAATGATAACAGCACAGTCCTTGACTCGACCTTGAATCCTCATAGTTCTTGGACTCAAAGATCCTACAATAGCATGCAATGATATTTTAGGAATTTCACACTCAAGGTCTTCATTACTTTCAACAATCTTTTCCTCTCACACTTCCCAAACTTGCTCTTCTTTTTCTTGGAACAAGTCCATTCCCTCCATTAAGAAAACCTTAGCTTTTCTTCTATCACACTTGTGGCTAGGGTTTCATTTCTTATCACAGAAATAACACAACCCTTTCTCTCTTTTTTTCTTCATTTCAACTTGGTTTACTTTCTGAATAGGTATGGTAGGTTTCATAGCATTGACCTTACCAGCTATTGGATTGTCTTTTCTTGCGGACAACACAGAAGATCCACTCCCACCAACAGCAATAGGAGTATAGGAAGTTTGATACCCCTTATTCAAGCCGCTTGTACTAAAAAAATATTCCTCTTGGATCTTTGTAAGCCAAAAGCAGAAGCAAGAGACTAAGGATGAAGCATCCTCATTGGAAATCTTTTATCATCTCTTAATCTGCTTAAAATATGCTCAATTTATGACTTTCAGACAAGCCTTTCAATCTATTATAAATCACTTCAAATTGAGACTTATATGCAGTCACAGTGGAATGTTGTTTCAAACGAGTAAGGGTTTCCATGGATCATCATATGATAAATTCCCAAATCTTAACTGTAAGGCATCCACAAAAGTATTCCAAGATCTGAATTTCTCATTTTCCTCGGCATCTTGAAATCAGATTAAGGCACTACCCTCCAAATAGAAGGACGACATTAAAATTTTCTGGCCATCTGGCATGGGATTTAAAGCAAAGTAGTGTTTGGCCTTATAAACCAATCCTGTAGGGTTTTCCCCATCAAATATTGGAAAAACTAGTTTAATAGTGCAAAATTGCATACCTTGAACTGTATTCGTGTTTTGAACTAGAGTCTCCTGCTTTGGAATATTCTCTTTTGGCCTCACATTCGTATTCTGAAGATTCACTTGAGTGCCATTAAAAACTTTCAACAACATACCCATCTTCAAACTTAGCAACCTCAATGCCTCTCAATGATCTTCAATACTCTTGACATGTTGCTTCAGATGCTTTAGTTGATTATCTTGATTCTGACGCAATCCAACCACTCACTTCCCCATTTCCTTAAAATGAGTATTTTCTGCCATTACGAATAATTGCTTTCTTCCCTCTCTCTAAAAAAAAATCCAGTTTAAGAACCTTCTTTTAGATACCAATTGAAGCAAAAACTAAGAACTAAGACTCAAATCTGTAAGAAAAGAACCTCTGATCTTCAAGGGATCAGTAACCTCTAAGAAAGCTTTATTCACTTTTTTGATGCCTTACAATTCACAGAACTACTCTTTTATATATGAAGTTTATCGTGAATTTAGTTACAGATACAAGGGTAATTCTGTACATTAACATGGCTAAGTAAGGCTATTTATGACATTACACTTTATTAAAAAGATGTATATTAACATGTGACGTTACTAACTTTTCAACTAACTTCGTCTTCTACATTTTCCCTCCTGATTACCATTCTTTGTATGCATAAAAATAACAATTCTTACATGTTGTAACAATATTATTAACATTGTCAATTTTAGAAAAGAAAATGGTTCTCCTTCAAACAATTCAAAAAAAATTAGGCATATATCCTTTCATTTGTGCATGGAGAATGCAAATAAGTTGTCCATAAATTGCGTCCTAAATGCACCATAATCCTTATATTGTTATATGAAAAACTAGAACGCACGAAATAGAAGATGCACGAAAGCACGAAACAGTCTGAAAATTCCTTTTTGCCCTTGCATAGAAAAATCCTGTCGTGGTTGGTTTCCCTCTCTCTCCCAGTTTATTCTTCTCCATCTCTCATCCCGAATCTCTCTCTTCGCTTCCATGGTTGGTCACTTGTTCAGGGTCACTCCATCGCTACTCTTTAATGTTTCATTTTTTTCCCTTTTCTTTTATTTTCATTTTATGCAGATATTGCTGTTTTTTTCTTCTCAAGTAATCATTTTCCCTTTGGCGTTTTTCTTTCTGGTTTTTGAAGGGAAGCTGACCCAATTCTGATAGTGATGATCGTGATCTATCATGTGAATCTTCAAGAGTAGAGAGATCTAAATTTTCATCTTTTATACAATTTAGATCTTATGTCTTTCCTTTTTAAAAGAAAAAATATATAACAAAGCTCAAGAAAAATGAACTATATTAGTTTAGCCTCAAATCCAAGCCCATGGTTGAAAGCAATGCGTTGGACTGTTGATCAGCAGTATTGTTAATAGACACATCCCAAACACAATTTCATGCTGGAGAAGAGAAAGTTTTATTTTTTTTTTTAATTTTTCTGAAGCTGGGCAGGAGGATGAACCAGCAAATCAGCGATATAAGGAGAAAAGTAAAGGGGTAGAAGAAATGTAAAAAGTAACAGATTTTTTTATTATTTTGTTTTATTTTTTATTTATTTATTTTTTAATTTATTCAGTTGGACACCCTTCGTGCTTTTCGTGCTACATAAAGAGGTTTCTCTATAGTAGTTCCCTTGTTATATATACTAATAAAAATCACAAGTTCATATTACATTTTATGCGCAAATTACACGCATACAAGAACCTATGCCAACACAATATTGTATAACGTGTTATATTGTTGACAATTCATATTCCAAAATTCATTTTTCATAATTAGCCTAATTTATGGGGTGATGATATTGTTGAGAATCGAGTTCTCATTCCCCACTCCCCATGATCAATGGTCATTACTCATTAGCAACTAAGAGATCACCGTTTCGGTAGCCGCGAGTGCAACAAATTTTGAATGAAAGAAATACAAGAATTAATTAATGTGCATGATTTATGGTAGTAATGATGAAGTAACTGTGTAATTAGGATCAACGGATACCGGCAACAATAATTAATGATTCTCATGCATGGCGGCCTGCATAATGCATATCTCTAGTGCTGATATTGTTCCTAATAATAATTGCTTGGAATCGATGATGCGCTTGCGCGTGGTAACTAACCTGCATGCGTATTAATTAAATGGAGGTAGCCCATTTTGGGTAGTTATAATGATTGATTTTTGGTAAATTTGATTGGAAGATAGTGTGATGACCGTTGACAATACCTGGAGACCATATGATTGTATTAAGGAAAATATTTTAATGATAAAAAGATTATATAAAAATATATTTAATTATAAAAATTAATATAATTTGATATAATATATTTATTTTATAAAATTATTTTTATTATAAAATGATTTAACAGATTTCATGAAAATAAACTAATTTATATATTTAAACCTTATTTATTTTTACAAACACTCTTATCTTATCTGATCTCATCTTATTATTATTATTATTTTAAATTTTTATATAAAATAAAATAAACAATTTAATCTTTTCAAATCTCAAAATAATTTTTTTAAATTTTAAAATAAACTAATATTAAAAAAAATCTATAATAATATTTTATTCAATTTTCAACTTTTATCTCATCTTATTTATAAAAATAAATCAAATCTTACTTTATATAATCTTTTTGTATCTATAATAATTCTTTTATATTAATATTTAACTACAGACAACAAAGTTTGTATCGGTGGCTACCTCCAATATTGGTGGGGGATATTGACAACAATAGTTAAATAAAAGAAAAGTAATGAATAAAAATATAAGTAAATAAAAATAAAAATAATAAAATAATAAATAATGATAAAAAATATTAAAAAGTGTTGAAGAATATTTGGCAATATTGACTTAGTTGCAATTTGGATAATAAGATTAGATAAAATTAGACGAAATAATTCTAAATAAAATTTAATAATTAAATAAAATATCATTAAATTATTATTTTTAATAATGTTATTATTTTAAAATCTAAAAAAAATTAAATTATTTATTATATTTTATATAAAATTCTAAAAAAATTATAATAATAAAATAAATATTTTTACCATTCAAACAGATACTTTGGAAAAAATAGTACTCGTATATTTCAAATGCATTCCCGTCAATTTGTCACATGCGCCTAGGCCTGTTCATTCGGGTCAGGTATAACTCGGTCCGATTTAAAATTTTAATATATTTTTTAATTTTTTAATTTTTTTTTAAATTGAAGAAAATTTTAAATTTGGATTTCATATTTAAGAATCTAAAACCTAAATGAATACCCTTACATAAGCTACAGTCCGCACCCTCCCATTTACAGTGGAAAAATTGCACCCACCGTCCCTCTAATCTTTGTTTTATCAAACTGTTTGAATGTATGAATATGTGTTGTTTTTATTTTTTTAAAAGAAGAAGATTAGCTCCGGTTGCTCACACGTTGGTGCCGCAATGGCACGTACAAAATTCTTATTTATAATAACATACATAAAAACATGTCTTAAAAAACTGAAACTGCTTGGGGAACGTTGCAATAATTCGAAATTTGAAACCAGCAACGAAACTAAAAGCAAAAAACTAGCAGGCTGTTGCTCTCGAGTCTCGAGACAACGTACAACGTCATGCGAGTAATATACGTAGTTATAACAAATAATAAAGAGTTGTTGTTGGTCCCTTTTTGTGAAAATCTTGACTCTCAACTTTCTGTATATATTTGTTTGATTGATGATATATATAGGTGGTCGTTGCTGCATTTAGCATTCCCTTAATTCCTATCAAAAAATCCCCATCTGGCCTGCTATCTTATTTTCTTGTCATTAATATAAAAGAAATGATAAATATAGTCATAAAATTATAAGTAGTATATAACCGTTTAAAAAAAAAAATATATATAAAATTTACGTAAAAAAAATTAATTTTATTTTAAAATGAGTATATATCATTTACAAATTTACGATCGTATGTAACATTATTCTTAATATAATTAATAATATTATCAAAATCACGGCTTTTCTCTTTTATCGTGTAAAATGAAAAGCAACTTCTAACGTAAATTAAAAAAAGAAAAAGAAAAAAGAAATATCCAAATTCAAAAAGCTCTAAAATCCACAGCACTTCCAAAGAGATTTGTACTTATATTAAATTATAGAACAGCTAAATTTTATATTATTTGATATTCAAATGTATAGTAAAAAGTAAAAACTAAAGAGAGCTCCCAAAACCTCGTAGACAAACCTTAGACGTTCAATGACAAAAAAACCCTCTCACATCTCAGATACAATAAACAAGTTATCTAAAACATTAAAAGCAGTAGGGGTGAAATAGTAAACAAAAACCTCAAATGGCCAGATCATCTCGGGAACGAAATCACCCAATGAACTGTCTTTCTATTATTAAAGTAAAAAAAGAGTCAAACCCCATTTTCTTTATAATTAATTATTACAATGGTTACTGAGGTAGTGAGGTATCACTCACTCCTCATTTTCTTGTTCTTTTTCATTTTTTTTTTTCCTCAGGGAATTTGAACTCCAAAGACCATCCCTCTCTCCCTCTCTCTCTCTCTCTCTGGACTTCTCTCGAAGCTCTCATCTCTGTTCTCTTGGAGGAGCTTACAAGATAGATTCAGGTCAAACTTCATGAATCATGCATTAATAAATTTATAAATGCATGCATTTACGTATGTGTTCGCTTGCCCGTACTTTTTTTTTTTCGGATTGTCAAATTTTGGTTTATTTAGTCGGAATCGACTTGAATTTACTGGGTTTGTTATAGATTGTCAAATTTTGGTTCATTTAGTCGAAATCGACTTGTGTTTACTGGGTTTATTATAGTTTGTCATATTCTTCAACTTCTGGGCTGTGGCGTTGATGCCTCTGTTTGCTTGATGAGAAAGTGCGGGCTCGTTTTTCTGTAGTATGTCAGATTCTTGAAATTCCGGGTCCTGGATAATATGGTTGGGATAAAATGCGTAAAAAAAGAAAAATCAACACTTTATAAAGATTGGAATTTCTTTTTTTATTTTCCTAATTATTGGGACTTCCACTCTAGCAAAGCTGATGCAACAATCGGAATTTTTTCCCCACTGGCCAAATACAGAGAAGTTGAACTATTATGTATCCTTTAAATACATATTGTTCTGCTTATCGTTTCTTGGATCTCAGGTCATGTGTGGATTTTGTTTTGTTCTTGTTTGTAAATTTAAGGTTAAAAGTTCTGTTACCTTTTATTTCCTGCACATTGACTGAGCGACCACATCGGGCATTATAGTTCCTTCCCACTATGTCCATGATCGTGCCATAGATTTTCTTGCATTATTCACGGCGTGGTTTCTCAGCGTTCTGCAGTTGTGCATGAATATTTGAAAAGATTTTGACTAAAATTTTATAGTATGTATTTTTTGTCTTTAATGTATTTGAATCTGTTTGACAATATTAGATGTTTATGCGCTATGTTACTCTGATAATGTGTCAAAGCTGTTCGATCGAAACTATATTGGAAAAAAAGAGAGTTCCTTGTATGATTCAAAAAAGACAAAGAAGAAGAAGTAGAAACAAATATCGAGGTAGAATCGTAATATCTTGAAGCAAGTGAGACATAATATCATAGTAAAGCAGGATACATTGCCTTGGATAGGGTTGTAGTAGAACCGATTCCTGTTCTTGGCCCCAGTTATCCAGGTTTTTAGCTGTTATTGACAAGGTTTTGTCGGCCTTAGTTCAGCTGCTCATTTCAAACCACTCACAATTGTTGAATTAAGTTGAACCCACGGGGCTTAATATATTTTCAGAGGTTTGAAAGGACTTCAATGATTGGTGGAGCTTTAATTATCCATTTGTAATTAAAGCTAATAAGTTCAATGGATCTCTACTGGCACAGCGAATCAGAATCTGATTATCTGCTCCATTTTTATCAGGAAATTGACTTCTAATGGTATTTAAAATATATAATTTCAGTGGCCAATACTACACGTATAAATATCTAGATTTTAGTTTTGCCGTGACACTTCAGAATCAGTTTATCACAAAAATTACTTGATGTGACTGCAAGGGAACGTCAATTAGGAATTGATAACACTCGGCTGTTCGGTGTGTATATTTACCATGAGTTAGGACTAGAAATGGTTCTTCTTTGAAGTTGAATTTGGAACATATCCCATAAGATGAGCACATGTTATTGTTTACAAGCCGTTTTGTGCACACATGGTGCCTGCACAGCTTGCTCTCAATTTTTCTTTGCATTTATTTTGTAATTATGTTTCAGGTTTTGTTCATATGGTTTCAAGTTAATATTTTGTGCTGTTCTTCTCTGAGGCTTTTAAACATGAGAGAGAAAATCCTTTTTACTGCTAACGGCCAGGAGCCAACTGTTCCACTTACACGCTCAAGGGCTGCTGCCTTCCTTGCATCTGGAAAGTTTCCTTATCTGAAAGCTCCTATACAACAAAATCAGAAGGGAACTTTGCGAGGAAATCCAAAAGGTGCAGAGTTGGATGAGAATGGCAATCATGCTCCCACTGATGCATGCCCTCAGCGCAAGAGGAGGAGGGTTGTGTTGCAGGATGTCAGCAACATTTGCCACAAAGGCTCATGCTTGAATGCAACTAAAATTCAGGTCAATATTCCATGTAATTTTGTTCATGACCTCTGTTCTTATAAGGAAATAACAACAAACTTATGTTATCCAATTACATTGCTGAATTTGGCAGCTTGAATGTTAGCTAATTTCAGATAGTTTGAGCCAGAAAATATTATATGATTTTGAATTTTTCAGTAGTCAATAATGTATTAAGTTCAAATTGAATTATAATCACTTTGGACGTTCTATTTACTTGAAAATTGCTACATGTTTACCTATAGATAAAAAAGGAAAATTGCAACATGTTGCAAGACTTAGCAGGTAGGTTAGGGTATTGTCCAAAAGCTTTAATTTACTCCAGAACCTGAGTTTTGCTTCATTTTTCCTGCTCAATGTCAGGCTAAGAACAGCAAGCTGGCCAAAAATAGTCGGGCAAACATTAGCAAAGTGGGGCCTTTAGTTGCTACAGAAGGTCCACAGTTTCAAGGTGGTGCGAAAGCAAACCTTCTTCAAGAACCTAAATCAAAAGAAGTTAGAAGTTCCACTAATTTTGAAGAAAAGGTGCCTCTTCAGTTAAGTAGCATAAGGGACTGTGGCATAGATGATCATCTACTTGGATATCAGAGCTTTGGAGTGCCTTCACACCGTCAAAGTCCCCCAAAGAAAGGTTTTGTTGTCTATTTCAGTTTTTGACCTCCATGCATGAATCGGCATGATAACCATTACTGACCTGCAATACCAATTTGTATAGACTGCAAGAAGAGATCCATTTTGGTGGGAATCCTGTATATTGATGTACTTATATTTTAAAGTGAGATGTGAACAAACTCTGCTAGTATGGTAAGAAAAATGGACTGATAATGAAGTATAAGTGACATTCATGATCACGATCATGAACTGCAATGTGGACCTATAATCCAGCAGTAGTTACTAAAGGGAAAGCTCAAAGGGTTACATAAGCTCTTAAAGCTTATCCTGAGCTGATTTTTCTATTTTATATATTTGTTCCCTCCTATATGAAATGTGGTCTTAGCCAATTGTACCAATCAATCGCAGAGCTTCACACCACAGATATGGTAAGAACAATTCAAATCAAAACTCAGAGAGCTTAAACAAGTAAGAAACTTCAAGTTTTATAGGTTCACTTCCTAAAATCATCATATGGTTATATGTTCTTCTGCAGTTCCAGGGTCTCAGAGTAAACATGGACCCTTTTGGAGAGAACTCTGCAGTTAACTGAAATAACACTAAACCTGTATAATCTATAACAAAGAGTAGACTTGGGTTGTCAACGGGACTTGCAAGAAAGAACTGTTTGAATCTTTTTTCTCGTAATATTTTTCATTTTTGCTTTACATTAGCCTTTTTTGTTTGGTTTTTTTGCTTTGCAATGACTTGGCATTATTTAATATTAATCATTTGTGGTACAATCAAACCATGAAATAGGAAAACTCTCGAGTGTGATAATTTTGACTTCCTCTAGTACCATCTTTTGATGTTGCTTGCAAGCTTGTTCTTTGCCAGGCCATGCATCTTTCATGTGAATGATTTAGCCATTTGATATTTCAGTGGGTTTGGTTTCTCTAATATTATTGATGATATGATAATAAACTTGGTGCATATGGTTTCATCTCAAGGCTGAGTAATTGCTTGTTGAAAGTGGTATTTATATTTGGTTCTTTCGTATATAAGCTGCCTATTGCAAACAATGACATTTTGTTTAAATTTTCAAAGGTGGCTTCTATTGTGACATCATTATATCAAGCAGTCCAGACGTTACAGACATTGATGCAGATTACATGGAACCTCAGTTATGCAGTGTGTATGCTCCTGACATATATAACAATTTACGTGTAGCTGAGGTTTGTGATATAGATGCATTCTTTTTTTTTTTATGCCATAACCGGTTACCGCTTTTATCAATGCCAAATAGCATGCTTGTGATTTGTTAGATTAAGACTTGGTCAAGTTTGTTTGTTAGCACTTGTCTCCAAAGACTGTGATAAGATAAAGAAGAGGGTTTTATTTTGGCAATCTATCCTGTACTATGGAAGTATTTGTTATTTGCATATAAACTATAAGTGTTTACAACTAACACCCTTATTCGAGATTAATTTACGATGTGCTTCCTGCCATCTAAATTAATTTCTAACTTTTAAAAATTAGGGGTGGAACGGGATGAACATTGCAAAGTAATCCTAAAATAATTTATTATTTACTATGGAAGTTGCAAATGATCTCATAGTTGGGATGGATAGCTGCAATTAACTCCAAAGAAAATATATTATGAAATTTATGACTTGCTAAACCTAGAATAGTAAGACTAAATACCTCAGATCAAAACCAGGTCACACAACATAGAATTGTTTGACTTATATGCATTTTACTCATTTTGTTGCTGATCAATATCATATAAGTATACCTGATGCTTACTTATAGTCTCATCAATTGTTTCTATATAGCTTGCTCGGAGACCATATCCTAATTTCATGGAAACAATGCAGCGAGATATTACTCAAAGCATGCGAGGGATTCTTGTTGATTGGCTTGTAGAGGTCAGGATATTGTCATTACACAAGTTCTCTTATTTACGTGGTCTAAATACACATTCTTTTGTTTAGTACACATCCCTGGGTTGTAGTTTGTGAAGCTGTTGATGATTTTTTTTAGGTAAAAAATAAAATCTATTGATAAAAAAGTAGGTGTAGCCCAAGTGCACATTGTCATCATGAAATGGGGTTAAAACAGAATAGAGAAATGAAGAGGTTATTGTGGTAAATTAATTTAAGGAGGGGAGTGCAAACAGAGGAAGAAACAAAGGGAGGGCTGTAGTAGTAGAAACATGAAGCCCAAAATTCTAATTTGGAATGTGAGGGGGCTGAATGAGATTGACAAATGCCTCCGAATCATAAATTTGTTAGGACAATGAAAGGTGGACGTTTTGTGCTTAATGGAGACCAAGCTGAAGTTTATCACAAGAAGTATTAGACGTAGTATTTGGGGCTGCCAGCATGTAGGGTAGACCTATCTACCCTCGAATGAGGCATCGGGTGGAGTGTTGGTAATGGGGGATAAAATGGTGGTGGAGAATCTTGAAAAGTTTGTAGGAGAATACTTGGTGGGATGTTCTTTTAAAAACATTGAAGATGATTTTTTATGGACATTTGCTGGTGTATATGGTTTTAATTTGGTCTCAATTTCCATGATTTCCTTGTAATCATTTCTTAGTTCCTAAATAGGTGTAATCACGTGTATGCCGCCTGTGTATTTGGGCTATGCCTATTTTTATATCAATGAACTATCTTTTTACTTTTATATATATATAAAACGGCTTAAACTCAAGGGCAGACCTTGCCATCAAAGGGATCTCCACCTTTCTGTACTTCATAATTTATGGTCATTTTTCATCATGTCTATCTGAAACTTTTCTTTATTGGTTTCGAGTGAGTTCTGTCATTATTGACTAGTCACATTTAAATCTTGCTTGAATTTTCTACATTGTAATTTATCTATATTAGGATTAGCCTTTATAGTATATCTTTGGCTTAATTAATTGTCACTGAGGCTGTGTTGCTGTACCTTTACAAATGTCCTGTACACTATGCTAATACTTAGGGTTCACAAGATGTAGCGGAGATCTGAAATATCCTCTCTCTCTCTCCAGTCCAAGAGTTTTCTGTAAACGATCTATTGAATGATAAAGTTTGTTGTACTTTTTTTTTAAAGAATGTTGATCAAGCCCATATTTGGATTTCCGTTGAATGGCATAATCTTTTAGTTTTCTGTATTTTGTAAATGAAAAATAAACTTTCTCTGATCAGATAAATCGTGGTTTCAGGTATCAGAGGAATATAAGTTGGTGTCAGATACGCTTTACCTCACAGTTTATCTTGTTGATTCATTTCTGACTCAAAATTATATGGAAAGACACAGACTTCAACTTCTTGGCATCACTTGCATGCTAATTGCCTCGTAAGCTCCCTTATCTATGGTAGAATTCACAGCATGGACTACTCATAATCTAAGTTTAGACTAGAATCTTAAACGAATTAGGATTTGAAACTTCCTTTTATATCTGAATAAATGGATTTTTTTCCATTTCATCTTGTGTACTTGGGCTTTGCCTATTCTATTAATACAATCGTTTACTTATCAATTTTTTGTTTCCCATTAATCTGGTGATATCATGAAAAGGTTGAAAAAGCTTTAATGACCTTTGCAGTCCTTTATGTTTTTAACTTGTAGTATCTACTGATTGTGGTTCTCCACTTTGTGGTTCGAAGGAAGTATGAAGAAATTTGTGCACCACACGTGGAAGAATTCTGCCTCATTACAGACAACACTTACACGAGGGAGGAGGTATGGCCTCGTTCTTATTGGAGAAATGTTAAACCCACCGATAGTGGGTCTGTATCCTGACACCTTTTTTTTCACTTAAAGATTAAGGAAGTGTCTTTTAATGATGTTTTGAATTTAAAAGAAAAATATTTAAGGGTGTTAAAAAAACAAGAAAAAAAAAGAGAGATGAAATAAATTTATCGCCTATCAAGACCCAAATTGGGTCCTGAAATCGATGGCTGTAGTGCCGGCACATAGTAAATGCTACAGTTCAAAACTTGCTGACCAAAAATTATAATTTATCATCGATTTTTATGTCTTCTATCTATTCAAATTTTCCTTGACATCAGTTTGTTGCATCACTTTAGGTCCTAACAAATTGATGTTATTGTTCATTTGGTTTTGTTTTCTTTGATGGGATAGTTATTTCGTCCATTTGAAGACAAATTCTCCTATAATGCTGATATGCCGTGCAATGGCTCCATAGAGTCATGCCATTTAGAGAATCAATAGGAGAAAGGGAAAACAAATCATAGATTCCATTTTGGCTTGAGCTTTCAGTCACTATCAAGCTTGAAACGTATGTTGAATTCTTTTGGTGAAATATAAGTTTCCTGATGCATTGAATTTCTCAGATTTCATAAAAATGTTATCAGAGCCAATAGGATATAAAAATTACCTTGCAGTTAAATAGAAGGGAGACAAAAATGACCTGTCACGGAGAAGCGACTCTAGAAATCATTATTTAAGATGCATTTCTTTACTCATTCTGATTTATGGTGATGTCTATTAATCCTTGTGCCATCATCTCTACTGACAGACAGCATCCTATTCCTCCCATAGTAGTTTTATTTTTACATCCAGGTCACAGTTGTAAACTTAATAGAGATTTGGATATTTCAGTCCAACATGATTGATAAAGAGATGATCTTTTTCAAGTATTAGAACTTTTTTTTTTTTGCTGCGTTCTGAATAGAGCATTGGCAGGTATTGGAACTGGAGATTCAAGTATTGAAGTATTTTGGCTTCCAGATATTTGCTCCAACTGCAAAAACTTTTCTCAGGTACTTCAGCTTACCCAATGTTGATATCCATATTGCTGATAGTTTCACTTATTTATTTTCAAATTCCCATGCATTTCTGCACACTTTTAATTTTTCCAGGAGATTTCTTCGAGCAGCACAGGCTTCTTACAAGGTAACGTGGTTGGTTTAAGTCAGTCCCGGCCTTTGAGCGGGAAATGCTACACACTTTAGGATAATAAAAAACTAATTTGTACATATCTAATTGAAAACTTGTAGACCTCTAGTCTGGAGATGGAGTACTTGTCCAACTATCTAGCTGAACTTTCGCTAATTGACTATGGCTTCTTGAATTTCCTTCCGTCTGTCATAGCTGCATCAGCTGTGTTTCTTGCCAGATGGACATTAGATCAGTCAAATCACCCATGGGTTTGCATTTTCTCCTTTATTTATTAGTTTACTTTGTGTAGAATAGATTATATGCTGGAAATGTGACTGCGTTTATATATCTTGCAGAATCCAACTCTTGAACACTATACCTCTTACAACTCATCTGATATGAAGACCACAGTAATTGCCATGCAAGATTTACAATTGAACACCAACGGTTGTCCTCTGAGTGCTATACGCATGAAATATAGGCAACAAAAGGTAATATACATGCAGAAGTATTTTTGGAGATAGGATTTTGAGAAGTTGGAAGGATTATTTTTAAACACAATATTAGAATTTCATTAAGTTCTGTTGTTGTTGTAGCAGTTCAAATCTGTGGCGGCTTTGTCATCCCCAAAACTGCTGGAAACACTATTCTGAATATATAGTGGCTGTTGGATCTTTACAGCAAGGGATTGCTAACAGATACTTAATAATTTCCATATCAAAGTATGATCGTCTGGGTTTGCCGATTACTCCACGATGTTCTACCAGATATTGTCTAATCTTATTCCTCTCATATCCATTGATATCCCTTTCCACGAACACGAAATTTCGGAGTCTTTGTTTATAGTTTTTGTGGCTTGGGTTGGGTTCTTTTAGTCAGAGAACTAGGGATGTCTAGCCCCAAAGTCTGAAATCGAGTGTATTACGTCTTTTATCACACCGTTCAGTTTATATAGCAGTACGTTATCAGCTGTAACCAAGAGTTAGTTTGTAACCATGGCAGCCGAAGCCTCAATTCAATCAACTAATTTTCTTCGTAATTTTCTTGTAGTTGTCATTTATTCTTCACTTTGAATGTTATCTCGAATATCTCTGCAGCATTATTGCAACTTATTTGTATCTTTAGTGATTTAGTTTCGAAAAAATGCCGTTTGGATGGATTGAATAGAATGGTTTTGAGGGTTGGATGCTTGGTTTTAAAGTACGCCTTCGTGTAGAAGTTGTAAAAAGCGTCAATCCACAGGTTAGATGCATGCTCTTTACATGCTAATAAACTATTAGGAGTTTTCACAGTAAAAATTAATGTTTGATCAACGGATAGAGAAGGTAAATAAAAATCTCGAAGCAAATTATGATGCATGCAGGGACAAGTTTCGATCGAAGACATGGATATAAGTCTAATGCGTTTGCCGACGGGAGAACTAGTCATCAAGATTAATGACCCGAGTTGTGTCCAACAATGGCGTCTGTAGGGTTGCTATTAACCCATCTGATGGGATTCTGTAAGGTTGAAGTAACATGGTTAAAAGATGCAGGCCCTCAACTGTAATAATTTATAAAAATAACATCCTTTTACATAATTATAATCTAAAACTTAATTAGCTAGACAAAGAATTATAAAAATGATTGTACATGTATATGTAATATCTACTCCTCAAGATTTCGAGCAGTGGAAAAAGATAAATGTCATTTATCATACTTTAAATTATCATCTTTTCAACATCAACTGCGAAAATAAAAACTCTTATAAAAATCAAATAGACGATATAAAATCTGTCAAAGGACTATTACAACCCTAGCGTCTTTATGAAGAAGTAACAGACCCAAAAATGGGGAGGGGAAAAAAAAGCCCAAAACATCAATATTTAAACTGGGACTACGATGCAACTAGTAGATACAGAAGTCTCTCTCTTTCCAAAACTTTTTTTCCTATCTAATCCTAACTGATCTTCATCCAAAATAAAAATAGAAAGGTATAGAAAAAGGGGGGAAAAAAAAAAGCATCTGTTCAACCAATTACATCATTCCAAGGATCGATATTGATTCTCTAAGGCTAGCTTCTCTTCTGTTTTTTCTTTAACTTGTGCTTGCCGATTGTTGAGGTGTTCTTGGAGCTGCGTCAAAAATAAATAAAAAAATCAACACATACGTACGGTATAAATCGTAAAAGACATGTTAATAATTAACAAGGTATATATGGAGAGCCCCAAGCTGGAAATAAAATATTTACCAAGTCCAATTGCCTCTGCGCTTTTCATCAATCTTAGCCGTTTGCATGACTCGACAAACATTCTGAAAGATCAAAAGGGAAAGATTAGTAAAAAACTATATATTGATCATGACATAAAAAATTATATACATTTTAAGATTTCAGGACATCCTCGATCGACGTGAGACATGATGATGAATCAATTGATCATTAATGTTGTACAAATTAAAGTGATGATCTGGTTTGAAAACTTACTTCCATGGTACATCTCCAACTAACATCCAGTCACCATCTTTGTCCTCGTAAGTAGCCACATATTCTACCCCATTTGCTGTGTCCATAAGCTTCTTCTCATTCAAATAATTACCTACGTACACCATAAATTCACCCAAATTAATTAGCACAAATATATATATTTATATTCTAAATAAATTCAAATACATAGAGCTAGCTATATACTCGATATCGTATGTAGTACCATTAATTTAGAGAAAATACTTAAGGAATTAATATAATACGTACAAATAGTCAAGCAGGAGAACATGTTGTCAAAAGCACACAGGAGCTCCTGATAGCTACTGTACAATTCAAGATCCAGCTTTCTTAGAAAAGGAGCTCCATCCACAGCCACCTTTACGAACTTGAAGCTCTTCATCGCGTTCTTCCTAAATCCTCTCACCGGTGGCCACCCCACTAACTGCGTCCTGAAATTCGGTAACGCACTACAAGAAAAAAATGAGCATTTGACCAAACTGATACGACCAAAATAATTGTTCACTTGAAATAATTTTTACGACGTTCTTTTCTAAAACCTATTTTCTCGGCGTAAAACTAAGTTAATTTAAAGGTTGGTGCAGTACTATATATGTACATGAATGCAAATCTATTGCCCAGCTAGGAAATGAAATATATATGATTTTCAATTCCAAAAACATAAATACATGTAATTACTTGGTTCTCTAAAAGTACTAAGAGAAGAAGACGTTCGAAAAACGTAAGCATGATACATGGCATATATGCGCATGCAAAACTAGAAGATTATTTTTTCATATATATATATATATATATATATAAGAATTTATATGAATCTTACTTCGCTGCCGGCGGTTTTACAGCCAAGATCTGGTTTTCTAGCTTGTCACAACCTCTGTTATCACGTTCATGAACATCTGATGATGATCTATCATGATTAAGATCAATAGTCTGCGAAAATCCACGTTTCGTGCCCGAAGTCTTTGCTCCGATCTGATCTATGTGATCTCCCCGTCTCTCGCCCGGCATCCTTAAGGTCAGCTCGGTCTCCTTTAGATTCAGTCCTCTGGCATCGGATTCCGGCAAGTGTTTCCTATTTTCCGGTGACATTTTTGTCAATAATAGTGTCGCACTCCCTGGGGCTGATAACTCTCTTGACCTTCTTTTTACTCTGGTGCTAAAGTTTAGAATTGTATTTGACCAACAGGTTTGGCCGTGTGCTCTATATATAAACCAAGGGAGAGAATCTGACCGGCAAGCGATTGGACCAGTGAACAAGTGACACGTTCAGTTTAAGAACGGTTGTGATTCGTCTACTTCCCGTGACCGTATCCGATGGAAGTGTGTAATTTATTTGCATCAAAGTCTGTGCCCTGCGTCGGTTCGGGTCCCAGTTTTCTTTTTTTCATTTGCTTTGTGGTTGTGATGGAATCTTCTAAGTTCTAAGCATATACACAGAAAAGAAACTCATGTAATGTGGGACACACATGTTCCCCGTAGTCGACTTTCTGTGAAAAAGCCTTACGAAATTTCAGTCGTGGAGGCCCCACGCGACATCCATGTGATGATGTCGGTTTGTCGGCCAGGTTGTCTCTCCTAAACCACTGGCACGTGGCGGCTTGTACTGGTTCTAGACTGGGGATTCGAGACACGTTACAGGTGACAGCGAGTTTGAGTCCCGCGTCATTAACCGGTATTTCGGGTCCTCATGTCCTCCGGTTTCACTGCCCGTCCCATCTGACACGCTAAAAAATGAATTATTTCTCGCTTCTCTCTCTCTCTTTCGTGTGGAGGATGATCAGCCGCGTCAGATGGGATAGTTCATAGTTGGGACTTCGGGCGGAAGTTGAGGGAACAAATAGTTTCTTCGAAAAAACACACATTTGCCTGGTAATATTTTTCAATTAAAAGTTTATTCAGTTAAGCTTCTTTTTTTTTTCCCTCTGAATTATTCAGTTAAGCTATCAAAACTGAGAACATAATTTTGATAATTTCAAAAAACAAAAAAGATTTATTTGTATTTGCCTTTGAAAAGTGACATAGTTCATTAAAAAAATATATAAAAAGTATCTAGAAACCTATATGTTTTTTTTTTTGTTAAGTTAGATATATTATATTCAGAGCATGTTTGAAGTTGTATTTTAAAATTTAAAATATATTTGAAAAATATATATATTTATTAATTTTATAAAGGAAAGTGAAAATTAGCATTCGGTGTGCAGCTACACACTGAATATTTGAAAGGAAAAAATATATTAAAATATATTTGTGAGGGAGTGGTATAGATGTGCAGTAATATAGTGATGGTTGCCAAGCAGTACTTTAATCAATAAAAAAAATTAAAAATCAATTAAAAAAAAAACTAAATTAAAACTCTTATGAAAAATTTCTTGTAGATAATTGTATATTTTGAAAAAAAATATTATAGCTAATTTTAAAAATATTTTAAATACATTTTTACCAAATAATAAATATTTTTTAAAATATAGAACTTATTATTTAGGTTATAAACTATATTTTTCATTACAATCTCAAACATGCACTTAATTAAGTTGAGATTAATTTTTTTATGAATAGTAGTAAATTAATATGGCAAAATGAATTTTGTAAGATCTATTTAAAATGAGTTTAAATGTATTTGAATGTATTTAAGATGATTTTAAATATATTTATAAGAAGTTGAAAAATCTTGTAGATTTCACGTATAAAGAGGTGTTGAATTAAAAAAATTTGTGAGTTTCACGCTTAAATAAGTTTAAGTAAAAATAAATTTAAAAATTCAAGAATTAAGTATTTTGAATATTTGATATTAAATTTAAGATAAAATTAGACTAAATTAAGTTGAATTGATCAATTATTCTAACAACCAAATGGGCATACTTGTGAAAGTAATGAGCACTTAAAATGAAAAATCTAAAGTGAACCTTTGTTTATAGAAAAAAAAAAAAATATATATATATATATATATATATATATATATATATAGGCGGGCCAAGAACTCTCTAAAATAATTTTGAAAAAATAGTTTTTGTATAGAGATTAACAAGGATGCTACTTTAAGTTCTATGTATGCGTCAGGCTCACTAGCGGATTGGATCATGCGCATACTATGAATGGTCATGTTCTGATAGGAAAACTATCGATAATGCTCCCCTCCTAGTATCCTTTTTGTCATAATAATAAAAAAAAAAAAAAGTTCTTTGTACGCACCCGTCATTATATATATGTATGCTTTTTTTTTTTTTTTTTTTTTTTTGCAATCTATCATGATAACCACGTAGAAAAGGACTAGTTAAAGGAAGACTCTAGCTTATAGGATGGTTTGGAGCTGAGTGCGTAAAATACCATGTAGTTTGAAGAATCATATATAGCTAGTAACAAAGTAGCGCCTCTAATTATTAGGAGTGAATTATTAGTGTTTAGACGAGTCGAAGTAATTAATTAACTGAATTCAAAATTTTATATTTATACTCAGATATCAGAAATGAGCCAAAACTGTTCGTCCTGATCATCTTTTATTGCAGTTAGCTAAAGCTCATAGCTGTGCGAAAAAGACAATATTAATTGTAGAGGGTAGAAATAGGCCTATTCATTTAAATTTTAGATTTAAAAGTTTTTTAAATTGTTTTTTAAATAAAGATATCAAAATTATTAAAAAAAAAATAGAATTAGATCAAATAAACCCAATTCGAATAAACAGACCTAATCATTAATTGGTTCTGCAATTAATTAATATACTCTAGCATACAAAGGCTCATGATAGAATTAATAATCATTCATTATTATAAGAAAAATGAATATTATAAATGATTAAAATGATTATTTGTAATTAAAATAGACTAATAATAATTAAAATAAATTATTTACAACTAATAAATAATAATAAATAAGTATTTTATTTTGTAGTAATGTGTGACTGATGATAGCGTAATATCATTTCTTTATTTGATAAGGAAGCATGTGCTCATGATGGGATCGATCCTCTATTGTTTGCTCGTATATACGTAGGGGGAACATGATCATGTTAGGAATATCTAAGATGAGTTTTTTTTTTTTAATTTTAATTTTAGTTCCGTGAGCAAACTAAGAGAGAGCACAAATTACATGCATCAGCTTAAATCAAAGACATGAGAAAGTGGCGATGCATGGGGTTTGAAGATGATGTTAGGAATTAAATCTAACCGGCGGGCCTGCATATCTTGTGACAAATATATTAATGTTCTTAATTTTTTTTTTTTTCAAGGCAAGATAACGACTTTGTATTAAAGTAAACGACAGTCACTAATAGATAAATCTAGCTTAGTTACAGACATAATATATGTTGGTCTTTTTCGTCATGAAAATCCCAAAGATAGAGAGGTATTCTAATAGAGACCGGTATGCTTCCAAATGGACATTTTGAAGCCGTCCATTGTACTATATTATACGCAAATTAGTTATCATGATCTCGATAAAAAAAAAAACCTTAATTTCTCCTTAATTGGCATTCTATAACTTGTTAAAGCTGGTTTTAACAAAATTAATCCTCTGTGCATATATATTCATGATGTTCTTAATTAATTAATTAATTCCTTATTCACCGGTCGCAACTAGCAATAGATTATATTTGGAAATTAATGTCGAATTTAAATCTAATATTGAATCATTAGGGTAGGCCTAGTACAATCTGGGTAATAGTACTGGTCAAGATCCAAATTAATTAATTAGTCAAGAATGTACGCTACCTAGCTAGCTATATGTAGCTAATTTTATTAATTTCATGAATCGAAAATGTACATTGATTTGAAAGTGGTAGCCACTTTTGTCTGCTAAAGTGCAGACGCTGATTTAATGTGAATGCTGACCCTGCCGTATGCGAATTGGTCTCCAACATTAATTATTAATTAATTAGGTATAAGTAATTTTCATATATATATGCATGCGTACAGTTATAAATTCATATAAAAAAATTAATAGTTACATAAATAACATGATCTGATTTTAAGTGATGTGAATGGAATAATACATTTATTTAGAGTATGTACCTTAATATTATTTCTGATCAATTAATGGGCTACTATATATATATATATATATATAGATACGCAAATTATTTTTTTCCACAGGTGCTTTTTGGTGGTTTACGTGCTTAATTTCTCCATGTCTTACGACGCTGCCAATTGAATCCATGAGCTACCTTCTTCTCGATCCGAAGAATTTCTTACTTATCGTTGCTTTTGTCCATGTCCCCCATTTCGTGTCTAGTAGTAATTACTATGAAAATTTGGTGCTTGTGATTTAAATTCAACAACTGCGGAAAAGTGACATATAGTCTAGTCAAAATAATAATAATAATAATAATAATAATAATAATAATAATAACTGTGCGGAAAAGTGCATTTATTTAGGTGTGCGGAATGGACTAATTGGTTTCCAGTGATCTTTGCTCTACATAATTAATGCGCCCCATTTACTGTAAAGTTTCAGATCATAGGGCAAATAAATAGCTAGCTAGTTAATTTCTTGGATTCCTCGCATGTTGTGTATATTTATATATATATATATATAAAGGGATTATCTAATAAAAAATTTTATTTTAACAAAAAAAAAAATTATTTTTATGTTAAAGTTAACACTTTTTATTTATTTATGTTAAAATAAATATTATATTTAATAAAAAATATTATTTTAAATATAATTTATTAATTCTATTAATCACCGAAATAATATTTTAGACATTAAATTTAATTATACTATTTCAATTTTCTATAACGATAAATTTTTTTTATGTAAAATAAATATAGAATAATAATAATAATATAGAATGACATAATAATAATATAGAATATATAATAATATATATAAATAAACTATTCATAACAATATAACAATGCAATTCTCACTTAAAGATGTTAATTTATACGTTAAAGAGTTTAATTTTATTCATGAAAATTTATTTCTATTATATAATTAATAATTTCATTCTTTAAAAATTATTTTATAATTTTTAAATTATATTTTTTAGATGATAAATATACGGTATATGCAATTAACTATAATTATATTAAATTAGTAATAATAGATAATAAATATAATTAATATATTATATATGTTTGATATTTAATTGAAATATATATGATATACTAAATTTATATATTTATTTTAGGTTATAAATTATAATATAACATTCTTTTATATAAATTATAAACTACATAATTTTTTTTTAAAATTATATTATTTCTTAAAAATAATCACATAACTAAAAAAATTGTGGATGATACAAGTTTATATAGATTTAGAAAAATTCAAAGACTAAAAATATAGATATTTTAATGTCCTCTCTTTTGAGGTTATGCAAAATGATACAAATATTAAATCATCGTTTTAGATTTATAAAAATATAATATTTTGAATGAATCTTTTATTAAAGTTTCAATCAAAATTATCTCAAATAAATTTGATAAAACTATAAGTTATGTTTATTTATGAGACTATCTTATTATTTTTATTAATATTTTTTTTATTATATATGAAAACGTATAATTATTTATTATTTATTTAATTATGAATAATTTTCTAATTTTTGTTAGAAATTAAACTAAATAAACATGTTTTTATATGTTATTTTTATCTAATATATATATATTATATAATTGGTCAAGCACCAATTAATTAATATGTTTTTATGATCAGTAGCAAATGTGGGTTAATTGATGAAGTCCTGTTGGTTGATTTAGAAATATAAAATAAATATTTTAATCATAAAAAGATTATATACTCATAAATTAATATGACCCAGAGCACATAAGAGCACATAAGAGCACATAAAGCCAAATTCGATATCAGTGGGAGAAAATGAAAAAATAAAAAATAAAAAATGAAAAATATAGGATTTACACAACTTAGGCCCAATAAAATAGGTCTTGGTCTAACCCAGGTGTCCCACTGATATAATAAAAGTCCGAAAAATTGAAAGGAACCTAGTGACTCAGCTTATATTATGAATAATATGTCAGCTTGTCAATAGGAGAATTAGATTATTTTTATATTTATTTGATCGTCTGTATTTAATTTAAGTTGTTTATAATTTTTATTAGCACCGGATGTCTAGAATAAAACTCTCAGTCTCAATAAAAAGTTTTGAGTTTTTTTGTAAGTATAATTTGTTCATACTGGACGAATAAGAGTTTTCCTTTCATACAACCGTATATTTTGTTGTTTTTCTTTTTCATGAAACTGTTTTCTGGAAAATGTTTTAAGTAAAATTAGTATGCTTACAGTTATTATTTAACAATCTTAAAAGCTAATCCAAAAACTAAAAATATAGATATTATAATGTCTTCTCTTTTGAGATTGTGCAAAATAACATAAATATTAAATCATTGTCTTAGATTTATAAAAATATAATATTTTAAACGAATTTTTTATTAAAATTTCAATCAAAATTATCTCAAATAAATTTGATAAAATTATAAGTTATGTTTATTTATGAGACTATCTTATTATTTTTATTAATATTTTTTTTATATAATTTTTGAAAACGTGCAGTAATTATTTATCATCTATTTAATTATAAATAATCTTTTAATTTTTGTTAGAAATTAAATTAAATAAATGTGCTTTTATACATTATTTTTATCTAATATATATATATATTATATAATTGGTCAAGCACCAATTAATTAATATTTTTTATGATCAGTAGCAAATGTGGGTTAATTGATGAAGTCCTGTTGGTTGATTTAGATATATAAAATAAATATTTTAATCATAAAAAGATTACATACTTATAAATTAATATGACTTAATTTAAATAAAATTATTTTTATTAGAAAATAAATCTAATATATTGATTTTATTAAGACATATTAATAAGGTTGTTCACCACCCCAACCGTTAGTGGCAATTCCAACTCGACTAATCTACAGCTCCTTTCGTTTGGCGGTTTGCCCGATAAAGATTTCACTGCTGCCACGAAGCACACGGAGAGGCTTTGGAAGACCCTGCATGACGCACACGAAAATATTCCATTTGGTACTCGCACACGAAATGCAACGCCGATACCACTCACCTATCAAAGGTCCATCAACCAGTATACAATCGCTGCATTTTCATCAAGACGAGAAAGATCTCGGGTGCTTAAATGGTTTGGATAACCGATACCGATCGAAACAAAACGAGTCAAAAAATCGGGTTGGGTCGAAAAATCGGGTCGGTTTGATAAACGGAGTTTTTGAAGACCCCTACGCATCAATTTAAAAATCTACTTTATATATATATATATATATATATATATTATCTCGAAAACCGTTCTGGAAATCCAAACTCAACATTACTAATTATATATTCTTATGCAGACAAGAAGTCAATAAATAAGATTTTCAACTGTCAGACTGCATTAATCATGATCACTAGCTACTACTATATTAATCTACAAAGAAAATTAAATACGCTATGATGCACGGCGCGAGCTAGCTAGTGGAGGGCCTCATGCAACGAATGTACTCATGTGTGTTTATAATTTGCAGAAAAACAGATCCATTAATCCATATATATATATATAGATATATGGTCGGTCAAAGTCTTCACAACAACGCGCGCGCGATCAGTTGTCGGGCACTTTGTTTGGCATCTTGGGTTTTTTCTAAGATGGGAAAGTACTATAATTTATCATTGAACATCGTAAACCAAACAGACCTGATACAATGGTAGGTATATAATTAGTTAGTTAGGTTTTCGTATATCTAAAACATGATATTATATGAGAATGCAGATTTGATTCTGTACCGGCCAGATCAATTAATAAACTGGATATATATATATATATATAAATCATGTCTAGGCGCTAGCTAATTATCATGTGCCTATATTAATTTACTAGACAAAAAGAGTTCATGTTTGTGCTAATTAAGGACATCATGTGAACATGGCCTTGAATTTGTTCTAGAAATTCTCCACTTTCAGTACTACTACTTTATTATTCTTTAGTTAAAAAATTAAGCATTAACCTTGATCTTATTTCTTAGATTAATGAGTTAACAATTAGATATATTATCTTATTAATTCGGGTCCGATACAGCTATAGCTAGAAACATGCATTTGGAAGAAACAAAAAGACAAAAAATATATATATATATATATATCTGTATTCATGCCACGTCGATCGACGTCTCTTCTACTAGGGTAGCTTGTACAATTACGTATTGAGAAATATTACTCTAGCTAGCTAGCTATAAAATGATTACATAAAAATAATTTTATAAAATATTAACCATATAGTTTAATATAATTTTTAGATTATAAAATTGTTTTTAATGTAAAATAGATATGACATCTATAATTGTATTATATAATTAGTATGTAAGATTATTTTTGTATAATTTATTTATGGCTTTATAACACTTCTAATACCGCTTATAATTTATTAGTTCAGGCTCAACGATTATTACTATGGGAGAATTGATCAGAATATGACATATACCATTAATACTAAGTCAAGGCAATGTGATTATATTAAGCATGACATGATGATGATGATGATGATCTGATCCATGATGGATAATTGGATTAATGCTTATAGCTAGGTACGTACTTAGAATTTCATGTTTTTTACGTTTATATATTTTCTCTACAATTTTTTTTTTTTTTTTGGGAGATATTTTCTACAATTTTCTAGATGCATCATCTAGATAAATATTAGAAGTTCTGACTGTTGCCACGTGAGAAGGAAAGAAAAAAGAACGTACGCGTAACTCCAATTTAACTACGTACGAAGTACGAACTGACTTTTCTGTTGCGAGTAATTTCCTATATATAGTATACGTACGTACCGCGCGCGCTCACATATATACGAGCCATATATATTATATATATAGGACTTTAATTTTTAGTTAATTACTTTAATTATGATTTTTTTGTAAATATATATATATATAGTAATGGTACTACGTCATCGATTTATAATTGTGGCAGATGGAGAAAATTATTTTTTATTTTTATTTGATCATATAGAATCTAGTTTCTACCACAAATTAAACAGTACCAAAGTATATATAATGGAAGTATCACGTACGTACATTCGTGATTAAACAAGATCAAGAACGTACAGCTAGCTTGTAGTACCATCAACCATGTCTGCTTAACCAAATTAGAAACATGAACGTGATCGAGTACCGGGGGGAAACTAAAAACAAGCATGTAGGAGATCAGAAGAAAATCTGGTTAAAAGTAAACTCTTTCAACGAGCCATTATTTATTTATTTAGAAAGCCAGCTTTTGGGAAACCCTTCAGCTGCAGTCCAAAACCCTTGGCCGCCTCTGACCTCTTCATGATCCTCAGCCTCTTGCACGATTCAATGAACATCCTGCAAATTAAATCCCATTAAGGTGATTATTATAATATTTATTAAGATGTATCATGTACGTACAATGTCCATATATATATATATATATATATATGCAAAGCCATTAAACAGTACCATTTTATTATCTAAAACTCATGAGGAAATCAATTTTAAAACTATCTTCTCCACCGAATTAGATGAAAAAGAGCATCAAATTAATCATAATTACCGGCATGCCACGTTAATGATTAAGATAGATCAGTTGTACATGAATATGCTTAATTTTACAGTATTTTAGGACTAATACTTAATTGTTGTCGGCCTATGCTAGTTAGGACTATTAATGTTGCCAATTAATCTGGTCCTGATCATTACATACACAAAATTAACTTCTTTTTTACGCTCAAACAAAATTACTCTAATGCCTTTATTTGATGGATAAGCTTGAAACGTCGTAGTAAGCACGTAATTAGATCAATTGATTGAATAAGAATCTTCCCCCGGCCATCCGGTTTACATCAACTTGACTCTTAATTAACGCGGCTATTACTGCCATATATAGCTAGGCTACACGTCAGTAGATATATATATATATATATATATATTTATCATGATCATATGATATGCAATTAATGTACCTTTATGAGGAAGGAGAGAGAGGCCCACAGAAAAGACCCATGATCTTTATTTAACGTATGGCTAGGTGTGAAGCTGGTTTTTCGATAAGAAGATTATTTAATTTATTTAATATTAATATTAGACTTATAAACTTGATCGTGGCTCCTAATATATACTCATCCAAAAAAATTAATAGTTAGGAAACTCTGGATTTATAATATATATATATATATATATATCATAATTAAAAGTAATGCTAGATATAATCATAAATCGTACAATTGTTATACACTCTTTGAAAAATTTGAGTTTATTATTAAAAAATTAATTTCTTCATAAATTGGTATCTTATTTACTCAATTTTTCTGAAATGAGTGCGTCATGCCTACAGTACTGCATAAATGTGCAAGACTACTTTTAAAAAAGAAGCAAATAAATATAGATTATACATGAAAAAATTAGTAATATTAGATATAATCGTAGATTATGCAAGCACTGCCACTATATGTAATCATGGAGTTTATTATTTAGAAATTAATTTTTTCACTTTTTTAGTGCTAAATCACCCGGCCACTATTTTTCTAAAGAAATACGCAATGCTTAGGTAACTTATAATTATATCTAATATTACTGCTTTAGTAAAATGTTTAATACATGCACTTGTGATTTATATATATATATATATATATCCCGTGCGCACATATAAATTATGTGATAAATGAGCAGGAGAGACTTACTCCCAAGGAACATCTCCCACTAGCATCCAGTCTCCATCTTTGTCTTCATAAATGGGAACTTGTTCGGAATTGTCTGCATCCTTCAACGCCTCGCCTGTCCACAGATATATAGCAAATCATTTAATATTATTGTCGTTGTTTTATTTTTGTATTTTGTGTTTACCAATTATATGTAATCTGAACTTTTTTGTTTTTAATCTTCTAATGGAAGAATCTCTATTTCTGGTGGTTTCTAAAACCTAGCTATCATTTTTTAATATTATATATACCAGTTATTTCTATCTTTTTTTAGATGAACAGATTAGTTATTTCTACCATTTTTTTATAGTGTATAATGTGAAAAATATATAGTACCATAAATTAAGCTACAAAAATTCAGTGGCGAGACCGTGAGCTAGAGATCAGTTATTCCACAACAAATCTATTTCTGACATTTTCCATTGATAGAAATTACGTTGTGCGCCTAATTAGACTCGATCAAGTGCTGTACTGTGCGTCAAACTATTTTATATATATATATATATCATGAATTTGCAAACAACTAATTAAATTACACAATTAACAAAAACTTAATTGGTACAAATTATTCCTCGAAAATATTCAAAATTAGTTGAACAATCTTTACTAGTAGAATTTAGATAATCGTAGTAGTACTAATGATGTAGAACTTAAAATTTTGAATCCATGCCATTCGTAAGACAAAGGTTCATGGGTCATTTTTGTTTTCCTTGTTGTCCCCTCTTTCAAACTCTATATATGTATGTATATATATATATTTATATATACCCCGGCCCTATATATAAGCCTTAGCATTACTTAGAAGATATAAATCCATATTGATGATCACTTGGTCATGCAGTAGTACATGAGATCATTTGCCCGCTGGGACGTATGATTTTGCAGTTTTATGCCTAAATTACGAAGTAAAAACTACGGTACTGGGGATTTTGTTACGGTGTTTCAGCTAGCATTTCCCAGTCTGCTTGATATGTACGATTGTCAAGGATTTCCTCTCTCTCATAATGTATTAATGTGAAAATAGATTAATTATAACTCGAACTACGTTTAATATTCCAAATTTGCATGGCTCTATGTAGAACAAGGACCTAGCTAGCTTTTAATTGACGCACGCTAAGCTTTTGTAAGCTGTAATGTACGTCCTTAGCTATATCTATAAATGTATCTGTGTGTTTTAATGAAGTTCTCTTAATATTAAGCATAGAAGGAAAGGCAAAAATGAGAGGCCACTCACTGATACCAAAGCAATCGAAGAGCTCTTCCAATGCCAAAGCGAGATCGGAGTAACCTTTGTGCGTACTCAAATCAATCTTGCGCAGAAAAGGCGCCCCATCCATGCTAACTTTCACGTACATTTTCGATTCTTTTTTCTTCAGTTGATCTTTCTCTTGAAAACTGCTCCTTTTCCGGTATGAACACACCGGAGGCCACCCCACAACTTGACTCTTTGTTTGACTGCTTTTCTGGTCAGTGGTGCTATTCTTATCTTCGGCAATCTCTGAGAAGACTCTCTTCTTATCATTTTTGTCCACTAAACTAGGACCACATGAACCTGGGAGACCTAATCTGAGCTCCGTAATTTCTAGTCCAAGACCACCTTTTTCCATTTTTTTTTTTTTCCTTTTTGGTGATAGGTTGAACGTCACTTTGGCTATTTCTCAGCTCTCTCTGCTTCAATTTTGCTTGATGGGTTTATAAATAAAACGCCTAGTTCTTATATGTAGATGGTGAATAGAGAAGACATAGTGAGTAAATGACAGCTAGGTCAACTAAGACTTGGTGGTCGGTCACATGATAGGCAAATGTGGGGACTTTTTGCCTCCTAAAACCAATAAAGGCCGGCACTATAAGTTGGATATGGGACATGAGATCCTTAGGGCAACTGGTTTTTTTGTGATTTGGTGGGATTTAATCTTGGCCGTGTGATTGGGTGATTGAGAACAAGCCATGTGGTTTGCCTGATTCAAGGGGTCTTCACAATTAAATTAATATACATTAACGGCTAGAGAGAACCATGATGAATACAACTTTGGGAAGACACAGGTACATGTTTAATGTCACGAATTATTCATTTTAGACATGCACGCACAGAAATATTGAGTATGATTACCAATGACTCATGAGATTATATTTACGTTAAAATGTGATCCTTATAGGTTTTGGAACATGAAGGATCGCGTGCATATAGTGTTATGATTATGAAGTCTAAAAAAAAAAAAAAAACCCTCATTCATGATACCATGACATTATCATTTATTTGTGTCTGCAGTCTGCATCTATGATCTTCTTCGTGTATGAAATGGTCTTTGCCTAGCCTGTGGGACCCCACGACGAAGTTCATGATCATCATGTGGGAGATTCCATGCATAATGGGATCGAGTCAATTTCATGGGAGATCCCCCATCATGTCCAACCACTTTAGAAACACATACAGATTTTATCCATCAAATTAAACATACTATATATATATATATATACGTACGTATAGAACGTAAGTGACATCATGACCATAAAGAAACGAAGAAGTGATACTTCTTATCTTTTACGCCTTTCATTCTATTAGGAATATAATGATCTTGATAAAGGATGGGTCGATTTTCATCCTTTAGATTGACATTGTGACTGGCGTGTTAATTAATTTGCAAATCCGTGTGTGTGTCTGTGTGTGTGTGTATATATATATATATATCTATAGCTCAATCTGAACAGACAACATGAGAAGCATGCGTATATCTGTAAAATCAATTCTGATAAGAAATTACAGTTGGAGATTAATTAGATATATAAGCATAATATAAGTCCAGTAGAATTCGAAAAAGAAAATGGCAATGATCAATCCGAATATTTGTTTTCTGATCGATGCATATATGCTAATTAACCACTCTATTATATCTGAAGATAATATATATATATACACTTAATTGCCTAGTGCTATATATATATATATATATAATGATTACAAAATCTTTTTTTCAATCTTGCATTATCCCTATTATATGCTTTAATGAACTACGAAGCACATCGAAATTTTAGTTTAGGCATAATCATGGAATGGTTCATGATTGATGTTTCAAGCAAAATACGTTAAAGCATGAACACTTTTAGTAGGCGCACATGATCATGCTTCCATGCATGTGCACGCGCATTTGAAAAGAGTTTGATCTTTTTATTTCAATATATATATATATATATATATATTATGATATTAAAGGGATCATCAATCGAAGATGATCAGATCGAGGAGTAGATTGTCTTATCGTTATAACTGGACAATAAGACAGTCTTTTGGAACAAGTCTCTAAGTATAGGGATTTAAGCACATGCAATATGCTTCTAAAATTAAGATTAATTTGTGTGCTTGCGCTTGATTATCACGGCCTACTGGTCCAACTATTTCTTAATCATTAATGGTAAAGTCGCTTGACTTATTATATTGCCCGAACTGTTAATATATAATTTTATAATAAGAACCTGGCCACGTACAGAGTAACTTCGAAATTTGGTACTAATTATGTAGCTAATTAATAATATACCAACGTTAATGTTGGTATCTAGCTAGCAAATGATTCGTCAGAGAGATTACATTAATGACGGAATAAGTATCATTATAGCAAGTTCATTGAGCACTAAGTCGCCAAAGAACATGTTAGGCATGATTAGATATACAACACTAGTTCTCTCTCTCTCTCTCTCAAATTTGCTTATCAAGTAAATAATTTGACATGCATATATATATATATGCATGATATACGATATATCGCCTGCAGGTAACCGACTGAAACTGGGGCCCAATATTATTGTAATTATTATTAATATTATTTTGGAAGCAAAACCTCCCAACTGATTAATAATGCAGATCATGCATGTTTCTTTCCAACCCAGCATATGTTTCATTTGGGCTAGACAAGTCGAATGAAATACAAGGGCGCCAAAGCTGAAAGCCCCACACATAAGGCACACGTGATGGAGTTGTTTCCGGAACAATATGTACATTAATAGGTCACATTGTCTTTAATTAGGTCGATCGACACTGAAACCAACTTGTAAAGATTTGCTCGGTGTCACTATATATATAGCTAGGGACCTGTTAGGGTACCACTCCACATATATCATCAGCCTCATTGGTTCTCGCGAGAGATCATGTATAGCAATATGCATGCATGGTCCCATGGACGACCTTGGACCATTTTTTTTCAATAAATTTTTCTTTAGGCCGGTACTAATTAAGCTAGCTAGCTGAATCATTGTGTTGCTGACCATATGATCAGAACCGTCGATCGAACAAGATCATGTGTAATGGGTGGCCATATGGCCATGCATTAATGGACCTACGAGCATGTGAAGTATCACTACAAGTAAAAAAAAAAAAATGTAATATTTAAATTATAATTAGAATGATTATTTATAATTAAAATAATTTATTTTAATCGTAAATAATTATTTTAATTATAATTAAAATATTATTTTTTTTTTTTTTTTTTGGTAATGAGTACACGTGAATTAATCCCCATTATTCTTAAATTAGGATGAGTTAGAGCGTACTACGTGTAAGCTTTTCATTGGAACCCAGCTTGGCATTAATTACATGGGAAATCTGTGGCTGAATTAGCCATGGAAAAGAGAATTCATGAAACTTGGTGGTAATTGCAAGCAAAAGTACAACAGCTAGCCAGACAATTAAATGCATGCATACATCCAAAACTTGTCGGTTTACTTTTTTTTGGGAAAAAAAAAAGTTTGTAAAGAAGTCTATATGAATAAAAGACAACTTATAAGAGTACGTAGCTAGCATCTACCATGATCGATCAGTACTTTGCTTCGAAAAGTTGGGTCTTAAATCAGAAATTATTAACGGAAAGAAGAGAAGAAACTAGAAAGTGCGCGTACAATTAGCAGGAAACCAGGATTTATGTAGCGAAAGATCATAAAGTAATCAGTAATCAGTGGGTACGAACGTAGACTTGGCATAGATCGAGCTCCAATTTCAAAACTAGGTATTTATGATACTCAGACAAATTATTTGCTACAAAAACATGATTTATATTATAAAGGCCGGTTTGATTGACGTTAATATGCGCGGTTATTTTTATTTTTGGCTCTTTAATGGTCTTCCAAGTGAAAACAGTACTGTAATAAAAGTGACAAATAATGAAGGAAAGTTTTTCACGAGAAGAAGACCAAAGCATGAAAACAGAAGCATAAATTACTAGGCAAATGCATGCGTTTTAAAAGCATGGAAAAACATAACAAAAGCATTAAATGTATTTTGGGCGTCAATGGTGTAAAAATTCAGAAAATTTCTTTGCTTTGATTTGATCCACTTTCTTGACAAGTATCATGTAATTAGGAGGTATATATATATATATATATATATATATATATATATATCTCACGATATACTTACCCCTACGTATGAGTTGGGGTCAAAGCCAGGCCGGGCCGGGATGATGGTTTTTTTTCTATAAATTTTCAGTTGGTATTTTGTTAAACCTGACCCGTTTTACAGAATAACTCATCAGTGCCACGTGGTATTGTCAAACTATTGATTATGCTGACGTGGATACCATACAAGTCACCATGTACTTTAGTTCTGATGACGGGGCCGGGCATTAATGACTTTATTTCATGTAAAATGATACCGCCTGGACTGTCAATACAAGTAGCGAAACTTTTAATGAGTAGTTTTAATATCATGAAATTTCATGATTGGATAGAAGTCTCACGTTATTCATACGCCTAATGATTTTCTCTTGAAAAAAAATGATTTTCTCTTTTTGCTTATATATATTCTTTGTTATATCCAAGGGTCTGCTCAAATTTTTCATCCATTTGATGGACCTGTTTTTGTTGCCAACTACTACTACTTCAAACGTCCATGTCTTTTGTATAGGACTTGCAAAGGATTTTGGGTCTATTATCTATATCCAAACATTTTCCAGATCTAGGTTTTGGGTAGAAGATGGATATTTTGATAATCAGCGCACAACTTAAAGAAATTAAGCTAGATAGGATTAAAGCTGCTTTAGGATATCTCATGTAATGATTAAACAAATTAGAAGACTTCAATCTTTTCTAGATGGGAGATGTTAGATAATCCAAGGGTCCTCTTCTTTAGTGCTTTTTTTTTTTTAATCTTTTTACATCTTTTTTTAAACTCTTAAATATTTTTTTGAAAAGAAAAAAATTCACAATATTATTAAACAATATTTCCTTAATCATTAAATAAATAAAAAAAGTAGAAGTGGGACACAAAAGTGGGACCTCCATCGGACTAACCATCATTTTCCTTTCTAGATATCTTTTCTTTAATCATTGACGTATCCTCATTTCGTGAGAAATATAATTATGAGATATTATATTTATAATTATTGTGTTCCATATGTACTAAAGATATGTATACTATAATTACTAAACCATTACAATCCTTGTGGCCTTGAGTTTGAAGGGCTTGGCTCTTTCCCCAAGCTTTATAAGGCAATGGAATTCATATCGTTACAAATGCTCTTATTGAAATGGCTAGAATTAACCATTTGATCCTTTACATTGTTTCCGCATGCATCTGAAAACAGAAGCAAATTATCCTGCAGCATTAGACAACTACGAAAGGTTTCATTCAACTGAAAAGGATGATCCTCAACCTACTAAACTGAGTATGCAAAACATACGATTCGAGAGCCTTGACAGTAGCTCATTGTAAGTTGCTGGATTGCTGATTTTTCAGCCGGAAAGTCGTAGCAAAATAGCAACACATTGGTTTTATTAATCTCCGTGAATACCATAAAACAAAAGCTGTTCACTGAGTAACGCGTCCTATATGAATTCCACAGCAAAATTTTCACATAATTTAATGTTTATACATGATAAATTCGCCAATAAAATCTACAAAATACAAGGCCGCCCGGCAACCATGTTGTACGTAAGACAAGGCACTCAAAAAAAGAAAAAGAAATTTCTTTAGCTCTACCCTGTACCCAAAAAGATGAGAAGTGATCTTCATAGAATGATTTTCAAACCGAGGGAGCACCTTTGTCTAGAACCCCATGAGCAAGCAAATAAAAAAAAAAAGGAAACCTAAAACACAAGAAGGTAAAATTATACACATGCAAATGGAATGCATCTCAGAATTAGGGAGGTATGACTGGTGAAAAAAGAGATTCTACCTCAAAGAAACAGTTATTGCGATCACCATAACCTGCACAGAAGTTCCAAGTTTTCAATGTGCTGCAAACTTCTCTCCTACTGCCCGACTTCTCGGTCTCAGCTTGGTTCTGTGACTTAGTATTGAAATATGGTAACTCGCAAATACATTGGCAGACTTGCACATTCAACATCATGGACAGATGGTAAGGTCCTTAAATGCCTCTATTCTTCCATTGGATGCTAGAGAATCTGCAGTTTCACCACCTTCTAAATGGTTTGCACTCCCATTTTCAGAGCTTTTACGGATCTGGTTGTATGCTGAGTTTGGAACGGCAGAGCTGCAGCTTCCCTCAAAGTATGTTGAGTACGGGAAGCACTCAGCACACCGCACCTTCCATCCTACAAAATTAGATGTTGATTATGGTACCAGGGATATATTACAATATCTGACCCACATTAGTCTGAACCTGAAGAACACTAGATCAATTGGGGCTTCATTAGTTAAGAAAAGTAGAATAATAATTTGTTTTCCTGTTTTCCCCCTTTTGAATAGAATGCTGCTATTACCTTACCATGTGAACTATGTAGCAGTTGGAAAACAGTTTCCCTGTTTGCTGTGCCTGTGCTATATTATACAATAGTCTACTTCTTTAATAAACGTAAGAGCATCCTCATTAGTCTCATCAAAATTTATCATCAAAAATTAATAAAAAATACAAATTCACACACATCAAAAAAATTGTCATATTATTTACCATTCAAAAGTTTAGCAAAAGCACTTTTATGCTATTCTCCACACTTTCTTTTCCTCACTTTTAATCAAGAAAATTTTTTTGATATGTGTGCAAATTTGTACTTTTTATCAACTTTTGATGATAAATTTTGATGAGACCAATAGAGATACTCTAAGACAACTGATAAAGATCTCCACGCTTGAACACGCTAATCAATCAAGTACGGAGTAATAAATGAAGGGAAAGAATACTGATATGCACCAACTATATGATTTTAAGAGAAAATGCAAGACTTCAATAAGTATAAAACCGAATGGTAACCATATTTTAGAACTAAACATACAACATCAAAAAAGCATATATATAAAAAACACGTCAGAACAGATAAGGGCGAACCCAATTATAATAACAAGCATAAAAGAGCCAACCACACATATGATGATATGCCTTTTGAACACAAAAGAATATTAAAGTTGTTTTTCTGACTATTGGAGCCTAAAAAAATGGTTGATCTTAAATCTCTAAAGTTGCGGATTGAAACTGGCAATGGATGCTTAAAAAACAAGGAGAATGTAGGAAATACAAATCGAGCAAAAATAATATTTGGAGCTCCCACAATCTCCAGGATTTCTCGTCATCAAAAAAATATTGGGGCTCCCCAAACAAACCAGTCACCTATATTTAATATTTTGCTTCAACAAGCATTCTGTGTCATATACACTCTCCATAAGAAGCAAGTACTTACTCAATGCGGCTTCTTTGTCATCAAGTACCGTGCCTAGGAGTTTGTGGACTTCAATACAGTCTTTGAGTTTCCATCCCCTGACCGGTCCAAATGCCCCCTTTCTATAATAATAGAGCATGTAGAGCTTCAACGCTTAAGCATTCTTAAAGATGTGAAAAAATGCGAAGAACTCAATCTACAAAGTCAAATAGAAACAAGATATAATGCCAATTACTAGGAAAAATCAGTACTTGGGCACCATGTTGTTGGTTGACTCTTCAATTAATATGATAGCCTCCAATTTTCTGTCAGGTTCCAAAACATAAAGCATTTCTGCAACTGCAGCTCTATGCATCAAAGAATCTGCATGAATAAATTAGGGGAGTGGGGGGAGGAAAAGGGAGGCATCACAACAATGCAACAAATAATAAGGTGCTCAGACAGTGGCTAGATAAGGTTTATATGACCTTTATATCTTTCCAGGAAAATCTCGTTTCCCTCTGTTAGAGATTTCTCATGCAATTGACTACAGAAAAAGAATATACAAAGACATTCAGTAAAAAAAATTAATGGAAAATGAGAAATTGTAGAGCAGCACTGAAATTAGAATACAAATCTACAAGAGAACCTGATCGTTGGACGCTCTGCTTCCAAGACACTCCATACAAGTTTCTCAGTATCCGTCATGGGCATAGCCATTGACCTCGCTTTATGGAAGAATTTAATCTGCAACATAGGATATTGCTAATAAGTGTCAATGGAATAGGAAGGCTCTGTACTTCGAAGCACAGAAACACACATCCCCCACATCCAGACTGACACCACAAACCCCCAACAACATCCATAGCAGAAACTGCAAAATAGAAATTATTTCAGCAGTTGACTTATACAACAAAAAAGATACCATACCAAGCAGCGATGTGAATCTGGGTGTTCGGCATCCAACCTCAGCAGCTGCTTTACAGCCTAGAAGCCAGAAGAAAAATGAAAAGGAAACCACCGAATGTCATCATAAATCAAATTTGAAGGTCCAAGCAAAGGTATAATTGAGCTACAAGGTGTGGAACCAAAACCATTCAGCTCATCCAGTCAACCTCATAACTTTTTTTTTTATAGGTGGTAAGAATTTTATTCATGCAAAAAGGCAAACCAGTCAACCTCATAACTTGACTTAACAAAGAGAAAACCTCATTCATGGTAGAACTCACAAAAAAGATGGCAGAGAAAAAGAGGGCTTCTATTGTTCAAATTGAACAGAAAAAATACCTGAAAGGCAAGCAAAATCTTCTGCTTTCTCATATTTAACTCAAAAGAAAGCAGGTGTGTCTCTAAGGAATTGGGAGAGTTCTTCTGAAGCAATTTTAAGTACTTTGTAGCTTCCAGCATCGGGTCTTCAATCTAAAGAAGGCAATATTTGAATTACAGACTGATATTTATATTTCTCTGGGGATTTAAAATGCACTAGTAGAATTGGAAGAAACCTGCAACAACTTTTCCCCATGCGGATCTGGATCTACAGGTTTGACATGTCGCTTTCCAGACTTAGAAGCACCAGCAGCACTTGCTTCTTCGTGTTTTTCTTCTGCCTCCTACAAGAATGTAAAACATTTGGTGAAAGCAATTTAAGCAGGATGAATTCCCAGAGAATTCCCAGATGCCACAAAAACAAACTACAATACTTTTTTCTTTTTTTTTTTCGATCGGTAATCAAAAGGATTTCATTAATAGAAATAGGCTAAGCCCACAAAAACAAACTACAATACTTTCTTAGCTCGTGCTTCTGCCTTTCTCTGTTTTTGCCTCATTTTCTTTTTCTGAGAAGGAAGCAACTTTGACATATCATCATCTTCTTCAGCTGTTGACTTTGGAGGACAATCATACAGCTTTAGATAGCACCTACACCTCAAAAGCCAATAACCAAAAATATGAAGAAAGGACAGGAATTAAAGTACTTCATACACCACAGTGCAAGTGAATGATGACAATCAAACCAATAAACATTATATCACATTTTAAACGTACAAATTAATCTAATGCATATTTTTTTTATAAATAAAATTAAGATTATCAAAAACCTAATGCATATTTTTCGTCAAGCATCCTCCTTCAATCAGTTTTTTTTTTTTTTTGTATAAGTAATAAAAGACTTTATTCCAGAGAAATAGGCATAAGCCCAAGTACACGGAGTATACAAAGAAATACCTACATCTTTCCACAAACAAAAAGGAAAACAACATAGAACAGAATTCAGAATAATTCTTCCATTACAAAAGCTTTGGCCCAACTACACAAAGTGCTACAGAAAAAATCCCTAAGATTTCCCATAGAGCATTCTTTGTCTTCAAAGCATCTCCCATTCCCTTCAAGCCATAAGCACCACATAAGACAAGGAATCATCCACCAAACACTCTTGCTTATCTTGCAGCCCTTCAAGCACTTCCACCCATCTATTACATCCACCACTTCTCTAGGCATGACCCAAAGAAATCCTGACCATTTGAAAACCTCATTCCACAAGAATTTGACTTCACAGTGAAGAAATAGATTATTTACTGATTTCCCATCCTTCTTACACCTCACGCACCAATCAGCAATAAATATTCCTCTCCTTCAATCCATTTCTATATCCATTTCATTAGAACTTAATACTTTTTTCACAATACCTCTCTTTTGAGGAACTAATATAGCATTTTTCATACAAGGGATTAGTAGATGTATTTCCACGAGATGATAGCCATTTTACATATATTTTTTCAGAAAATTTTTAAAGAGGAAAGAAATAATGGAAACAAAATAAAACCAAATAGTGGGTTGTTTCATACAACTTACCCGAGACAAAAGTTGTCAGGATTTAAAAATTCAATAGGTGGCAACAAAAGCACAATCTCAGAGGTAATGAGTAAGCAATTCACATGGCATTTGTCTGAGGTTTAAGATAGGAAAACTCCACTCTCGGTAGCATTCCTAAGAAACTTGTCTCTCCATCAATCCATAAGCCCTCCATTTCACCTCCCAAAATAATCTGTAATCATCACTCATAACTATCCGAAATCTCCACTACTCCATCCCACAAAAGAAGTACCAAACACCCAATTCCTCCCTCAAAAATTCAAAAATCCTGAACTTAAGTGGGGTGGCCTAGGGGAGGAATTCAAATATCATTTAGTCAAGTGAAAGACGGTTTGACCAGAGGCCCTGTGGAAAGCGATGATTGAACACAAATTTTTTTTTTTGGGGGGGGGGGGGGAGCACCAATGAAGTTAGGGGGGCTTGTGGGGTGGGGGTGTGGAAAAACATAAAAAGTGGGTGGGGGTATTCCAACGTCATACGAGACTTCATTTGGGCACTAGTACTAGAATTAGATTCTGGAAGGATGCTTGGTGTGGAAACAGGGCAGTTAGGAATTTGTTCCCCTCCCTCTATCAGATTACAAGTGATAAGAATTCCACTGTAGCGGAAGCTGTGGGGATAGAAGGGGGACAAATTCACTAGAACATTACTTTTAACAGAGCAACGCAAGATTAGGAGTTGAATAGTTTCGTAGATTTCTACAGTCTCATTTATCGTCAAAGACCAAACTTCCAGAATGTCGATGGCCTGTGGTGGACTCTTGCAGGGAGGGGAATATTTACCATCCAATCCTTTTATAAGGTTCTTACACAAGTTTCTGAAACTCAGTTCCCTTGGAGAAAGCTTTGGCGCCATCAAGCACCCTCGAAAGCAGTTTTTTTTTTTTGTGGACAATTGTGTTAAGTAAGATTCTCACAACAGACAATCTAAAGGAAAGAAGGATCACCAAAGTGGATTGGTGTTACATGTGCTGCAATAGGGGTGAGTCGAGTCAGTGAATCTACTCTTACATTGCGAGACAGCCAGGATTCTATGAACGAAATTTTTAGAAGATTGAATCTAGCATGGGTCATGTCAAAAATCGTGGTGACAGCAATGGGGTGTTGGACATCTATACAAGGTACAAGACATATCAAAGTTTTTTGAAAGATGATTCCCCTTTGTATTATGTGGTGTCTGTGGCAGGAGCGTAACGAGCGAACTTTCGAAGACAATGAGAGATCACGGAAGGAGTTGATTGTTTTTTTTTTTAGAACTTCATGTACCTGGACCATTGCCATGGATTTTAATGGCATAGACTTTCATGATTTCCTTATTTCTAATGTACTTTCTTGATAGACACTAAATACTTTGTAATTAGTTTTTGCCCATTCATTGATTTTTAATACACTAATAAAACATAAAAAAGTTAAAAAAGTAAGGCTATTGCTTCTACACTCTTTTATACTCCTTCCACCAAAACAGCCTTGAATGTTCATATCCGACACTTCAACCTCTCTAAACCTGAACACACTCAATCTCAAAAGCAACTCGACAAACCAAGCCAACAGTTTTTGAAAATCTCTCCCATCCATGGAGCTTCTCAACATGCTTCTCGCTCGAAGCACACGACCACTACACCCAATCTATACCTTCACAAATCCAGAGGATAGATTACTCAACCCATGCAACATGGGCACACCAAGTTTCTTGAGGAATGGCCCCTGATCAATGCATCCACCAATTAGGTTTTTTGAGTGCTCCTTATGCTTGGTACACTACAAGAAACGGAATTTAATTTGTTCTGGGCATCAGCACCACATCATATCTCAGAGCTAAAATCACTCAGCATTGAGGATCCTCTCTCACTAGGCCACTACCTGCAGCTCGTCAATGTCTCCAAAATATGGATACAATTAAAATATGAGCATATCTCTGATCCGAGCTATAATTTTGGAATAATACAAAACCTTCACAATGCCTGCACCTTTGACACACCTCAATCCACAATGGATTACCATCTTTATGAGCCAAAAATGAAGCTTGAAACTAAACAAAAAAAAAAAGACTATTTGTTGACATTTTATCTGGCGCTAGAAACTCCAAAGATGCACTATATTATGTAAAGAGGCTTCATCTAAAAAGATCAAACACAAAGCAGAATAAAAGTGTGGTACGTCACTAACTAGATCTCCAAGTGAATTTAAGATTATAATTCCATGTGGCCTTGATTTTCCATCCTTTCGAGATATGATGGGTCATGCCTCAACGGGTGGGGGAGCTAATGGCTTGTTGGAGATGTCGAGTAGGTATTCAATGAAATTCATAAGTGGGGGGAGTGACTTCTTTTGTTTATGCTTAAATCCCATAGGAATGCAATGATTGTAGTTTCAAATTGCAAGAAGATGATGATTGAGTTAAAATACTTTCATCAAATCCCCATCTTTGGACAATTGCTCATAACAGTTCTCATTTTTCTAATTTTCTGGAATTTCTGGATTTTGGTTCTTCATCTTCTCCCAATTTGCGTGCTCTCCTATATACTTCTCCTGTACTTGGGAGTTTGCCTCTGTGCCTTATTTTAATAAAATTGTCTTAATGGTAAAAAAAAAAATACAACGGTCTACAAAAATGTTTCACCTGATAGCCCCAGCTGCTGCTTTGTGAAAATATGCATGCGAATGCAAACGATCCTGGAATCTAAGCATTTCCACATAGGCACGCAAAGTCATTTTCCTTAAGCAATAAGAATGGAAGTCAAATTGGTCTTCAGTAATATCGGCATAGTGCTTCTCAACAGCTAAAAACTTCTTCAGGGCCCGTCCAAGATCACCCTGACGGAAGTAACTTTCACCAGAAGCAAGTTCGTACCTTCCAAAGATGCAAAAGAATATCATATAACACATTAAAAAGCTGCAATCTAGATAGCACTTTTACCAAGAAACAGCATGACACCAAAAAAAACAAGAGATAAACACACCACATGCACTGCATGTCATGTAGGTTGTTGTACTGATCTCCATCTTTTGTGAACAATACAGCAGTTTTTTCTGCCAAAGCCACCTTCAAAGCAGAAGTCTTATTAAAGCAGACCCAGTATGGCACAAACATATGCAGGAGAAACTGCTTGCAAATTGACAAATGAAAAAAGGACATATTTAAACAAAAGATAATTAAAACGCAGCTTCAAAACCTGATCAGCCTGCAGCATACGCTTAACACAGTCACTATTTATGTAACGATCAGCAAGATCCATACACCTAGCTTCATCTGCCAATGCAGCAGCAGCTGCCAAGTCACCCGCATGCTTCAGTATTCGACTCTGGTTAAAAGACAAACAGAATTACTAATTTGTGAAAGAACCAGAATCAGAAGCTTTCAAACAATTACTCAACTTGCTAAAATACTTGGAGAATCAAAAAAGAAAAACAGAAATGGTCAATAATTTTTTGAATTTGTGTTCTCTTTATGTGTCATTCATCTCTTTTCATTACCATATTCTGAACTTGCCATTAAAGGTATTTCTGATTATTTGGACATAAACAAAGCAGCCCTTAACAGCCAATAGAAACAGGAAAAATTAAATAAGAACAAGAAAATTATATGGATGCACAACAAGCTGAAAACAGAAACAGACCTTGGCAGAGTACAGATCAATTACAGTTGGAGTGTGTCCTATAGCCTCGTTAATTTTAGAGAGAGCAATGTCATATTGGCCTCGTCTGTCATAGTGCTGCATGAGAAAAATATCTATAAGAATATTACCAAGTAGACTGAATAAAGGTGTTAAAAACATAAACAGACCAACTAAACATCCAAGTGACAACAAACAACCTGAGCCAGTAGAAATAATGACCACATAAGTGTTGAAGGGGGTTCTTTTTCTGCCCTGGAGATTAAAAGAAATAACAGCAACAGGTCATCAGCAGAAAGAATAATTAGAAATTAATGCCAGATGATGCTGAGATTCAAAAAAAAAAAAAAAAGGCACGATAGACATCTTTTATACTCAATGCCAGCACAACTTTCTACTTTCTAGTTTGAAATTCTTAACTGCTTCACTCTTCCTACATGGATGGCCCATACCACATACCCCTATTTTTTATAAGAAAATAGCAGTGGCCCTTATTGCTCCAAGAACAGGGAGACAGGGAATCCAAAGTGCAAGATACTCCAATGCACTATCCTTAACGGGTTCCACATGCATAATATTGTCTACTGTTTTAACAAGTCTGAAAGAGAACTCTGTTGATACTTCTATTATGATATAATATGAGCGTGAAAAGCATATATAACCTTCCAGAGTATTGGCTAGTTGTCCTTAGTGAATGCTCCAACTTGAGCATAAGTTGCTCCAGAATATCAACCTGCACAAAATTGGCAATCACAATCACAATGATAATAACAACAATAACAGTTAGCAACAACAATAATAAGCCAACTCAAAAATATTTTGCTTCTCATAGTTCTACAACATACAAGGAAAATACCACCCTTATTATCAGATGAACAATAAGTATGGTCATACTAACCTTGCAAGGATGATCGTACAAGGGAGAGAGATCGGAGAACAATGATGGAACTCCCTAAACATCCCCAAGAAGAAGAGTTATGACTTTAAACACAAAACCAGACAGACAAATAAGAGTTGCAAAAGAAAGAGCCATAAATACCTTGGTTAGGAGAGGACTAATATAATTTTCTGCTGCTTCTTGAAACCTGTCGCCTTGCAGAAAATCAAGTGGTATTCTCTGAGGCCAGGGAAAAAAGGGTCAATTCTAAAAAATCAATTTTACAATATAAAGAAATTAGGCACACCATCATCACAGTGATGGTGGTGATAACAACAGCAAGAACAAACAATAAATATGAAAAAACATGCAAATGTGTTATGGGCTTACCTTTGATTTTAAGAAATCACACTTCATCCCCTAGATTCTCTTTTTTTCTTATTTTCCTTGTCATCCCTACTCTTTTGATCAATAAAAAGTTGTTTACGGATAAAAATAAATTTAAAAAAAAAAAAAAACTTCTTTGTCATCCGAGTCCAGTTAGTAAATATTATCTGACCCAAGATCACTTTGGGAAGGACTCGTTTTGTAGGGAAAAACCTTTTATAATGCTACTCGTTGCATACGGTTATCAACAAGAAAAAAAAAATGTTTTAAGTTTGATTACATGGTCTTCATGAAAATAAGGTATGAGATGTTCAAAAGAAAGAGAAATTACAATGAAGAAAAATCCCCACTAACAAAGCACATAAAATTTAGCAGGATGGCAGTTCAGAGATAGTAAAAGATGATTAAAAATTCTTTTTTTATAATTAATAAAAAATTTATTACCAGGAATAGGCACAGCCCTAGTATACAGGAAGTATACAAAGGAAATACTTAATACAACTAGAAAGCGGAAGAGATGGTTAAAATTTCTGGAGGCATATTTTAAACCCATCCCTGAAAGCTTTGTAATAAATTCAGCAGGAAATAATATTTTCATTCTAAAGAAAGGGAAGATGCAATAAACAACACAAGATGGTATTAGATTATCCAAAAAAAGGGGAAGATGCAATAAACAACAATGTTACCTTAACGGCGGATGACCACTGGTATTGCTGCCCAAGCGATTTGTACAAGGCATCTAACCGATCAATTTCATCAGGAGAAAAATGGGAATTTTCTGAATATAGGCCAACACACTTTTGCAGGCCTTCATAATATCTAGCATGGAAGTAATAAAAATAAAATCAGTCCAATAGTAAAAATTCAAAGCATAACTCAACAAATTGCAGAGAGTAGTAGTCACATCATGTAGGTTTTTAACTTTTTGTGTGCACAGATGCATAAGTGTGCGATATATGTTATTGCAGGTAAGTATGTATATATCATATATGCAATCAAGAGAGAAATCATCAGATATTTTTTCCTGCTAAAAGAGCTAGAGTTGCTTATATTCTAAGCTGGCGCACATATCATGTTTTTGACAAGTAAACAACAGCACCAATATGGTGAAAGAACTTCATAAGACAGCCCAAAATTACGAAAGCTTTTGCTTGTAGATCTGGCTTCCTTCTATTGATAGCTATAAGTGCTCATAATAACAACTGTTTTCTAAAGAAGGATTAAAATTGCATTGATCTACACTATCTGGGGAATTATCATTAGGTCAATAACCAGTCCAAAAGAGTTAAGGTACTCAAAAGTCACAGAACTAAAACCAACTATAGATTTTAATCACTAGAAGAAGGAACTGCATACAAGCACACGGAGTCTGGGAAAAGCTTTTAATTTTCCATTTCCTATAAATGATCTTTTCAATGAGAACAAATCTCTGGTCTTTACCAAACTTCAAGAACCACCAAAAAGAACGATTAACATCAAGCCATTTTAGGTCAGCTCATTCCATTATTAGAATCGAAGTAGATCAGAATCTTTTCTCGTTTAATTAGTCATTCAGATAGAGGCTCTTTCAATGTCAACGTTGAAACTGACTATAAAGTACCTGTAATTGTCAGGATTCATGAAAAGTAGTGCTCGGAGCAATTTTTCCCCTTCTTCTAGGCGACCAAGCTTCAAAAGAAGAGAAACCTCTTGCTCTTTACAATCCAATTTGTCAACCTAAAAACCATGAGCAGTTTGGCCTCTGATGATCCTTATAGCAATAGTCAAAGTCGATAGTAGAAAATCATCCCAGAAACAGATAAAAAAAACACCTACAATTTTTGAGTCTTTCTTGTGCAACTCCTCAAGAGCTCTCTCAAAGAATCCACATTCCTCTAACAAAGAAATCTGTTCAAAACAGCACAAAATACGCGAGTTCAAGTATATGCAATTAAACCAAATAAATCTTATATACAAATCTAAATAAAGCATCAAACAACTGAAAAGGATCCCAGTATAGATGAGGGCTGGCAGATGGATGTACTCAATGATCATACCTTGTATAAGAGCATTTCCCCATGCTCACAACGTTCATTATCTGGAGGATGATCATCTTCTAGCGTCCCTTCATATGCTTCCAGAATTTCAACTGCTTTTGATGCGCTGATGCATCAATGGAAGTTTATTAGAGTAATAAACAAATTGCAAATCTAAATTATTACTTCACTAAATTAGAACAAAAAATTTTAATTGCCGGAGTGAACATTGAGTGCTATATGAGTTGCATTTGGCAATCAAAATAAAGTTTGTAAGGAATTGTCAGTATAAGTAGATAATAAGGTACCTGGCATGCCTTTGGCACTTGTTAATGAACTGTTATCACTAATAAAAAAAAAATGGAGAAAGAAAAAAGAGAGATTATCATTTGTTTAAATAGTACTCTCCTTCAGATTCTTGTGGCAAACAAAAGAGAATACCATCAGAAGAAGAGAGATCCCTTTGTAGCAAGATCATCCAAGTATCCACGTGGGAAAATTTGCTCAGATTTCTTTCAGGGGCTCAATTTTTCAATCCCTTTTAACCGTATTCACAACATAAAGCCCATAGAAAAACTTCATGTCTGCATGGGTTTAATGATGACTTTGATGCATATAATGTCATTGATCAAGATGAATTTGTCAATCATATAACATCTTTATCATTCAAGGAGCAAATGAACCATTGTGTGCATGGTAAAACATAGTATGGAGTGGAAAATAAATCTCTCTTTTCTTTATTTCTTTTTTTATTAGTGGAAGATAAATATCTTGTCACTATCAACCACAGGATATTCAATATCTTGAAAAAACTGCTAAACTATCCATAGATAAATATATTATAAAAAGTGTTAAAACCCACAATGAACAAGGACAGGCGACTCAAATTTAATGAATTCCATGATCATATTTGGTACGCACAAATAAATTATTATTCAGTTACCATGAAACAATCATAACCAGAACTCATGAATAAAAACTAAAATAGACATGCACAATAAAATATTGTCAATTAATTTTCAAATTTTTCAAACCCAAGGATCCGACCATACTTTGAGTTTAAATGATGGGCAACAGCAAATCCAATCCAATTCATGCGATGGTTTGGTTTAAGAGACAGAAGTTGTTGTCTTGTCTCGACAAAACCAGTCAAATCCCGCATTTGTGCCTGTAAAATGGAAGGTAAAAGGAACCATTTGCTGAAACATGGCCAAATGGAAAAATCTATAATAATTACAAAAACTTGTATGAAAAATGACAAAAGCATGCACACATAATGGAAGCATGAAACAAAATCTAAACCCCAATGACAAGAAAAAACAATGAGGAATCATCTAAGTCGCACGTGGTCATTTCCCTTGCCCCAAATGCGTCATGTCAACTTATATCCACAAATTTAATTACGTCCATATCTGACTCAAATGGACAGACTCGTTAGCTGCATATAAGGTCACACAAATCGGAATTGATTCTTGTTGTAACAATGCAAGGTATCGAGAAAAGGCACAACCTACTTAACAACAACACTCTAGATGTAGAGAGTAGAAGTACATTACACTACAAAAATAGATAATGTTCATTTCGAATGACCAAGAGATGTACAGACACGTAGAAAATATACCCCCAAGCTTTGCCAATATATCCCAATAGCCAAGGGTAAGGAATAGTATGAAAGAAGCAGAACACACTCATCATCCTTAGAAACAAGAGTAGTAACAGAACACTATTAACAAATACGTACCTTAGCAAACACTAATGCACAAACTGCATACAAAAATTTGGTATTTGCCATGCGGTATGCCAATATCAAATACAAATATCCATGCATGGTTCCAGAAATTCATTGTAATTTACCAGAACAGAGCTTGGCTATTTTAACAGGAGTAAGCAGTCATCAACAGAAGAGATCAGCATTTAATGCATACCTGTAAGAGTGACAAATCCCTTAGTATCTCAATGTTATCAGGATCTATCCTCAGGGCATTTCGGTAGCATTTGATTGCTTCCCTGTATTCTCTGTCTGACCGATAAAGAAGGCCATAAACATGCCAACAAACATGACTTTTGAGGTCATTCTGCATCAAGACAAGAATTCAGGCATAATATCACGTTGCAAAGAAATGATTCCATAAAATGAATAAGTTTTAAGCAAAATGAATTGGAAATACATCCCAACCTTCAATCCTTGCCGAACAAGCTCATATGCTTCAGATTTTCGGTCCATGCAATTTAATGTTAGACCTTTCATTGCTAAAGTTTCTGGTAAACAGGAGGAAAACATAAATAGATAAACATAAAGAAATGAAAATTGCAAATCAACTAAAATAAATATATTTAAACCCAGAGAGAAAAGATAATGTCCCAATAGAAGGCTCAAGCCACATGGCCTATATTCCAAAAGGATTAATCAATTACAATTGGAGTCTCATTGGAATATTATAAACCATAAAGAGCAAGAATTTCTCCTTCTCAAGCAATATAGGATCTCATCCACTACCTTCCCTTATCACTTATCAGAATGGGGTATCAAAATCTCCTCCCCCCCCCCAAAATTAATATTCCCGACGTTCTCATCAGGCCAATCCGTCATAGGTGTCCCTACTCAAATCTCACATTTCTAGTTAGGATAGTCTCTAAAACTATTTATAGCACACCAATAGAAGGTCCAAACCACACAGCCTATACTCCAAAATGATTAGTCAATGATATGATTAGCAGTCCAATAAAACAATATAAAGAGCAAGAACTTCTCTTTCTCAAGTAATATATGTTCTCATATATCACATATCCTTATCACTTATCGAATATGGGTATCATAAAAAAGACATATCAACTCGAGAAATGCTAAAAAAAAAAAGAGCTCCAATAGCTTTTCGGGCTCCTTACTACAATGTTCATTTCTGGTGTTTTTCTCATCAAGTCTCTTTCAATTTACTTACCAACAAATTGACACCTAAGAAAAATAACTCCCAAACCAAAAGCACATCAATTTCACAAATATAAAGAAATTGAAACAGATGGTGCATGAAATGAAAATTACCTCCATGATCTGGAAACTTTTTCAATATGGAATCTGCTGCCTTCAGCCCCTTCTTATACTGTTTAGTTTCATATGATTTCTACATAGAAAATGAGCTACAGTTAAGAATCTTATCCACATTCGTTTTAGCTCCCTAAGTAGATTTTCTTGTTAATGTAGAAAATATTCCAGCAAATACATCAAAATAAATGTGGCACAATATAAGAAATACATATAGACATATATATAAATAAATATATATATATATGCATATGAATGTCCATACAATGTCCCTGACAGGTCATTTCAAGTGTAGCATACATTGCATCCAGACGAAACAGTAGAATAGTGCAAAAAATCCTATCTCAAGTTGAAAATAACATTTTCAATGTATTTTATCTCAAAACTAAACTTTGCATAACTAAACCAGTAACATTAATCAAAGTTATAAACACAAAATAAAGAAGTCCATTGAAGACCACACCCACACACTTCCTAATTATTCTACAGCCATGTGATTCTTCCCTGTTTTCGCAAGTACACCCGTATGATTCTTCTAGAAACCAAAATTCAAGCAATTGTGCACAATTAGAGAAAAAAATAAAAATAAAATAAAAAACAACAACAACAACACATTTTTAATTAATTACTTTCACCCATGACCAATAAAGTCCCCAATTTTTCCTTCACTTAAATTTTCGTTCGATTTAGAAGCAATCTAAATAAAAGATTTAAAGAAAAAAACAGAGAGACAAAATCCAAACTCGTATGGCTTGTTGTTCCATTCAAACTATCCAATCCCACGGGAAAAGCACGCATTAAAGCAGATTGACACAGCTATGAAAACTGTAGTTGATTAATCAGATGTGCCGAGAGAAAACGGAAAGCAATGAAACAGAAACTTCCCATTTTTCCTTATCCGTCTTCCCACCACTAACTTCCTATATAAAACTAAAAGCACGAATCCAACCATCACTTCAAAGCCCAGTTCGCTTAATCATTCTCCAGAAAAAGAAAAAAGAAAGGAAAAGATAGAAACAAAGCTACATAATAAAGAAAAGAATCTAGGGTTTTGGGTAGTGTGTAGTGAGGAAAATAAGCGAGATAAAGTGAACGAACTTCGGTTGTGCCGTAATAAAAAGTGAAGATGTAGAAAGAGATTGACAGAGAGACAGCTAGATAGTGAGTGAGTAAAGGAGTTTGGAATCGGAGCTTACAACAATGAGCTTGAAGAGGTTTGCCTCTTTGGGAGGCAGAGAGGCACCCATTGTTTCACGGCGAGAGAGACAGAGACAAAGAAGTCTCGCAGAGTTGGGGTTTGTCTCTTTTGTATTAAGAGCTGCGATGAGAGAGAGAGAGTTAGCGTGAACCGTGAAGCCTCTATCTGCTGCTGCTACTTCAACCCTACTGCGAACGATTTGCAAAGCGTCCAAGGTTGGGACTTGGCGCACTAGGGGGTTATTTACTTCTATTTTTGTGTTTTTTTTTTTTATGATCGAAGACTTGAAGATCAATGACGTAAAATTAAGATCAGCATATAAAATTAATTTCATTTTATTTTATTATTATAATCTTTTTAAATTTTTATATATTTTAATCATATTAAAATATAATATTTTATATAAATTAAAAACTATCGTATAAAATGATCTCGTCCTACTATCCAAATAGAGGTTACATTTTGTATCATTTGCCAAACAAATCCGTTTGGTCCTTGCTTTTATATTATGTTCAATGGTATAAACAGACTTTTTTTAATCTTTTAAAGAGCTACTAAAAAAGTTATATACATGAAAAAATTCTCATTTATAAGGTTTTTAATAATTATTCTTTATTTTTTAATCATTATAGTCAATTACTATGTTATATATAAATGCGAAAAAATATTCAGTAATTATTTATTGTCCTATTAAAAATATAAAAAGATTATAATTAAAATGCTTATAAATTATATTATCTATAGACTATAACAGGGAAAATATGTTTAGATTCTTTGATTTTGATAAATTCCTTCCTAAATACACAAGGGAGAAAAAAAGTCATGACCTAATGTTAGGCCTACCAAGAAAAGTCATGGGATAGGAGTGGACATCTGGGTAGACAATTTTATAGGTGTGAAATGTATATTAATCCACAATGAGCTAACAAAAACACCACCTTCTTTATCATGAAACTGAAATAAATTCATCATTATTGTAAAACTAAAATATATATATATATATATATATTATAACAAAATTTACAAAGAAAATGCTTGAAGCTCATTTATTTCTTAAGTACACGAATCTTATCTTTTCAAACATCTAAATACTCATTCATTACAAAATAATCTGAAACTCATATGTATAAAGAGTTCGAGCATCAATAGTCATTCATAAAATTAAAAGGGAGAGGAACACGGGAATGAAAATAAGGATAAGGGCTTCACGTCCTCTTTTTTGACTTTTCTCATAATACTCTCATTTGAATGACCATCTATAAATAATATGTCTCGTTAAAATCTTACTAAAGAAAAATTCAATGGGAAGAAAATTTAATGACAAAAGAAAAATGGTATAATATTCTTATTTACTCTAAGTGTTTTAAGATTATTTCATTAAAATCTTACAAATGAAAACCTAATAGGACAAAATTTTAGCCAAAAAAAATAGTACAATCAGCATAAGTTTTCAAGATATTAATTTTCCTGAAAAGTACATGACGATAGATATTTAAATTTTACATTCTAATGTTCTGCACAATTTTATCGAATGTCGTAATTGGTAATGTATTCGTGAATAAATTTGTTAGATTATCACTTAATCGCAACTTTGATATATCCTTCTCTGATTTGAGTAATATAAGCAGTATTATTTTCATACAATATTATTACACTATCATTGATTATGAGAATACCACACTTTTATTAAATATGTAGAGTCACTAATATTAGTCAAAAACATTCTAAACTTGTTTCATGAATTGCAATTATCTCTAAGTGATTTGAAAATGTGACAGATAGTGTTTATTTTATAAATTTAGTAAAAATCTGAGACCTGCAGTAATATTTAAACTCCATCTAAAAATATACGTTAATTTTTCAAGTAAAAACAAACATGGTTTATATCAAAATAATGCAGAGAGAACATGTTAATATCCTCATATAAAATATCTCCCTCCCTTGACATTATTAGGGAGAATATGCATAGTGAAATAGATCATTGAGAACCACCAATATTCGACAAAAGTTACAAAAGCTTGAGACTTAATTCTACCGATTCAATACAGAAGAAAATTCAAATCTGCTTGCTATTATTGACAAATGAGATATTTGTGGAGATTTGAAAGCTTTGAATTACTGTTTAAAGATGATCATTTTCACTCATTAGATACTTATGTAAGATTTCACATTTTTTATTGATCCAATTATTATTCATCCAGAACGATACTATAGTTGAGAGAACTTCTTTTGTTAATGTTCCATATTTGAATTAAAAACCTTTTACATCTCAACCACTCATCTTTTCTCACGAGGCTATCAACACCACGATAGGGGCAAAAATGCATATTTCTGGTAAAATTGATTCTGAAATTGTTGCAATATAAAAAAACTCTTAGTGCTCAATATCTATTACAACCATCTCGGAGGCTACTGACAAGAGTGAGTGAGGTTGATCATATTAACAATCAAATATGTGAATTGCATCAAAAGTTTACAACTAAAGTTAAAAAGAATAAAAAGTTAAGACAGGAAAACAATGAGCAAAAAAAAATTTATAGACTGGTATTTTTGTGACCTGAAACCACGAATAGAAGAGTTAGAATAAGAGATAACTCAAATACAAAATCAATAACAGTAGCTAACAGTAGAGTTTTAGCGTTTACGAGAAAAATAGGAATAGCCTACAAGTAATCTCGTTAATTTAGCAAAATAGCTTTTGAAAATATGCATCCAGCATATCTTGTAATCTTGACTAAACAGATGATGATTTATCTTGTTCTTATTTCTATCTTTATAAAATCATTTTCAGTTTCATTTAGTTTGCATCCAATCATCTTCTCATATCTATAATTCATTTGCATCTGCATTTTTATTTTATAAATTTTTAATGGCTTATCAATTTCCTCTCGGTATCCATCATGATCAAGATATGAAGTATTGTTCACCTTAGTCACAAGTTGTTCCTTCATCTTTCGTAGATGCCATATTGGAATAAGCGAATGATCTGACTAGTAAGTTAGATCAATAAGTCATTTATGAACTAGTGACTCTTGAAACTCGATACTCATCATCCATTATCGAGTTTTTCGATCAATTGAAGTCTAAAACTCGTGAGGCTTAAGGGCTTAACAAGAGAATTTTTGTACTCCAACGATTTGTTCAAGATTCTAATAAAAAAATTGTAGAGTTAAAACAATAGAATAAGAATTTAAAATTCTTACTTATCTTTTTATTTTGATTGCCTAATTTTTTAGATAAATATGACATGTTGATCTTTGAAGAACAAATATATTTAAAATATGAGGTTAAAAGTCTTAAATTTTTATAAATCATCTAGCATTTGAATAACAAGATTTTTCATTTTCAAACTCATTCTTTAAATTTATAGCAATTCTTATGGTCTCTTCAAGAGTTACAATAATATGTAAATCATAAACATAAATTGTAACAATAGCAAATCCGAATTCTGATTTCTTAATAAAAATACATGGACAGATTATTCTCGAATCATTCTTTCAATAGATATTTGCTAAGACGATTATACCACATGTATTCGGATTGTTTTAACCCATATAAAGATCTTTTGAAATTTGATAGAGTACATACTTTTATATGTACTTGAATTAGATGAATCAGGTATTGCATATCCTTCAGAGATTTTCATATATATATATATTATGATATAATGATCCATATAAATATGCAATGACTACATCCATCAACCGCATATCTAATCATTTTGTAACTACCAAACTAATCAAAAATCTGATTGTGATTGCATCCATAACGGGGGAATATGTTTCCTCATAATCAATTATGCTACAGGAAACCTTGTGCGACAAGTAGTGCTTTGTATCGCACAATTTCATTTTTCTCATTACGTTTTAGTACATATACACACTTATATCCAACAGGCATTACAACTTTTGGTGCTTGGAAAACATGTCCAAATACCTCTCGCTTTGCTAGCGAGTATAATTTAGCTTCAATGACTACTTTCTATTTTGACAAATCATTTCTACATCGACATTCTTCAATGGTTTTTTGTTCACTTTTTTCATTACTTCTAGTAATGTCAATGACCATTTTATATGAAAATATATTGTCGATAACAGTTTTGTTTCTATTCAAAAAATTTTCAATACTCATGAAATGTATCGAGATCTCATCATTTTCAGGTACCTATTCATCTTCAGGGAAAAATATTTCATGAAATACTTATTCAAGAGATCCATTTTCCTGTGTTGTGGGTACGGGTTTTTCATGAACATCAAATTCATTTTGTATTTTTCTCTTTCGAAAAATTTTATCTTTTGCACCAATAGATCGTCCACGTTTCAGGCGTGTCTTAGACTCATTTATTGTTGTATTGACAACTTGTCATTCAGGGACTATAATCTTTGTTAGAGTATTAATAATAGGAATATATGATTTTACCATACATTTAATGTCATCAAATACATTCAGTAATTGATTTGCAACATTTTACAAATATATAATATTATGAAATTCTACTTTACATTCATTTGTAAGAGAATTAAATTGAGACAACGCTTTATTATCCTAAATAATTTATTGTCGTGCTTCAGGCACTGGCTTTTCATTATTTCAAAATATTAAAAAATTTTATTATAATATATAAAAATTTAGTATAAGTGAATCAAGTGATTGACCGTATAACAGGTACATGACCAATGTTCAGTCATACCACATCTATGACATATATATTCATTTTTTTATGAAAAATTATTCTAAAGGCCTTTACCCTCTTCTAAGTTGGATCACTTCTGGTGATCCGGTGTATTTTCATTATTATCATTTTTAGTGTTGTCGCTTATGAGACTCGCACTTCTTTAAAAAAGTTTATACTACGTCCACGCCCTCAATTCATTTGAAATGATGTACTATTTATTTCTGGAAATGATGTAAATCCAGTACTATTCATTTTAGAGAATGATGTGGAACAAGTAAGACGTAACTGGTGATTTATTAACAAAAATTCATTATTTAGCTCAACTATTAGAAAATAAGATAAAAGTTCAGAATATTTATTAAACTTTTATTCTTGATAATGCTGCTGCAGGAGCACATTCGAGACATGAAAAATAATATATGTTTTATTTAACATATCATCATCATTGACTTTTTCACTGTATAATTTTAGTATTGAGTTGATTTTAAAGAGTTCATAATTATAGTCACTACTACTTTTAAAATCTTGCAATTTCAGATACAATAAGTCATAACAAGTTTTTGAAAGGATTATATATTTTAATACTCATATCTCTCTCTTAAATCATTTCACAAAATAAGAGAATTTTTCACCGTGAGATACACAGCATGATCCTGCAGGGACACATGATTTTCTTTTTTGATTGTATCTCTCAAGTTCATCATATACAAATCGATCTCATCAAAGATTTAAAATAATTCATTTTTTTTAGAAGTATCAATAGTAATAAATTTCAATTTTGTAAAATTTGATATTTTTTACATATATGAATTATTAAAATAAATATCTATCTAAGAAATATATTCTTATAATCATAAAAATAAAAGCAAAAAATTTATCAAGTAATATTCAATAATATTATCTTTTATATTCATATCAAAAATAGTAAATAATATATTAAAAAACTTACTTAAAGTAGAAGACCATTAGTTTTAGAATTGGCAAAATTTCACATTGATAACGTGTTATAAAACTAAAAAAAAAATTATATTATAAAAGAATTTACAAAGGAAATATTTGAAATTCATTTATTTCTCAAGTACTCAAATCTTATTTTCTCAAGTGTCTGAATACTCATTTTTTACAAAATAATATGAAGCTCTCATATATACAGAGGGTTGGAGTGTCGATGGTCATTCACAAAACTAAAAGGGAGGGGAACACGGGGAGAAAAATAAGGAGAATGGGGGATTTCGCGCCTTCCCTTTTTGACTTTTCTCATAACAATCATTTACATTTTACAGATCATAGACGCAATAGTTTCATAAGAAGCTCTATTTCCTCCAGTCATCTCAACAGTTTCATGGTTGTCATGCTCTGTATCATCCTTGGTGCTGCCTTTAGTTCTCTCATTCCTTTCACCAGTCTTTGGCTTTTTCTTCTTGGTCGACGGATTATCATCAAAAGTGCCAAGTTTCTCGTCATATATTTGTTTGCAAGCCTTGGTCTGTCTGCAAAGTTCCTCCTTTGAGATTCAAGCTACCTAATTTCCATCGACTTCAAGCTGTGCCAACTCCTCAACCACAAGAGGGATGAAGTTTCACTGCTCAGTTATGTATAATCAGACAACAATATTACAAGTTCGGGAATAACATGTGTACATCGAATACGGCAATCACATAAATGCTGCTGAAAACAAATTTCAGAATAGAACATTCTTGTTTTTTTGTACTTTGATGAGATGTTGTGTTCTAACAGTTATTAAATCATCAGCACTCAACAATGAATAAATGATTATTGAATCTTTTACATTTGATGGTACTGAAGGACTAATCTTAGTGAAAATCGAAGTAACGTCTGAACTTTGATCTGCAAAGAATACTATAAGTGAAAGAAAAGCTGCTGCAGTCGAGGCTATTATTGTACCACCAATTTGCAAACAGATTTGGATAAAATGTGGAGACCTGTTTCATGAGATAATGGGTGGGCATTCGGATGGTGAGTTGACCAGGAGCTATTAGTGGGCTAAGGAAAGACTTTTAGTAGCAATTGTAAAATAAATGGGATTTGGCTACTATGGTGTCTGCCATCAGGAAGTAAAGAATAATTGCACTTGTAACAGAATGAAGACGCCGATGGCTGAGGTAAGGAGATTACATGAGAGGTTAGAGAAGAGTCTATTTCTTCACATACAATAAAACAGGCTAAGATCGCTTCGGAGGCTATTTTTCTTATCTTGCTTGGCCCTGGCTGTTAAAAGAAAAAACCACGATCAACATAACAAATAAAAAACACACATTCTGCAAGTTTAGCACACACAATGAAGTAGGGAAGATATGGGATCATGCACCTTTCATACCACTAACACAAATGACAGTGGAAATAAATGAATTTCAAATTCCAAAAACTACTGCTAATTTCTCCAAAGTCAATCGTTTAGTTTGAACCCTGGAAAACCTTATTTATCTCAATAACCGTACCATTTTATGGAAAGCTTACTATTTCAACTAAATAAAAACTACAACAACCAATAGATAAAACATAAAGGTTGAAGAAATAAGTGAAAGAAACCTAACAAAAACTAGAAGACAAGTTAAGATTTGAAATACAATAGAATTCAGATTTTCAACCCAGGATGAATATTAATAATTAGTATTATTTATTTACAAAATAGCGTGTCAAAATAATGCCAATATGCAGTATATATTTCAATGACTAGATTCACTAGAATGTCGAAAAAGTTACTGACAGCAACAACAGCAACAGACATTGCATACCTCTTCATCTTGTCTCTCTAGCCAAGCCATGAGATGGTTCTACTCAAGTCATCAACAACCCACGATTTCACTTTAGAAGGAGAGAAGCACTCTTTGGCAGTATTAGAAGCTTGTCACTGTTTAATATACAGCAACAAAAGGAGCATATAAAAAAGATCTACTTTAGAATCAGATTGGATAGCAGGGTTTCTACTGATTCTAAAGTAAATATAAAGCAATCCCAGAGTGCTCATAAATACAAAGCAACAAATTAACAAGAGTATGAAGCATTATAGAGTCTTCTCATAGACCTATCCTCCTCGCCTCCAGTTTTAAGTCTTCAACAGACACAAATAATTAGAAGGAATTGTGTTTTGCTTAAAAATTCAAAAACTAATAAATTATATATCATATATCTCAATAGAGAGAGAGCGAGAGAGAGACCCTTCGAAACAATTGTCCCACAGTCCAACTCTACTTGTTGAAACTTTGGGGTGTTGGGAAATGCGCAAACCAAGAGAGTGCAATCTGAGTTCCAGTCAGCCTGATATTCTGCTCCCATTTCTAGTGCGTGTGATCACAAAATGCTGCGCTTGGTATTAACAATCCCTGACAACACATACTACCCCTTCCTGCCCATACAAAAGTTTAACATGAGCTCAATACTGACAACTCAAATGATGCACTAATGATTTTTTGTGACGAGGAATCTTGGAGATCATGCAAACACAACATCCCTTTAACTCCAGAAAAACCCAGACCCGTGTAAGCATCCTCATTACGTGACATGACTCTTAAAAATTGTTTGCACCCAAGAGTTTGTACGTTAGACCCGGACAGACCATCCCACCAAGACCACAGCCCTTACCAATTGAGCCAATCTCTAGAGGTTATGCATTAATGATTGTTAAGGCTACTATTCCTTCTAGAATAAGGAAAGGGACCACAAAAGAAAGCTCACAGTCCTCACAGCCGAGTGAGCAAAATGAAATCATAAACAACCACAAGACTCTGTTGAGAATCTGGGCTTCCAAATTCCCCCCACCAGGATCTACTTTTAACAGAATAACAAGAAAAAATAGAGAAATAAATACAACACAAGAATTTACGTAGAAAACTCCAAAACAGGATAAAAACCACCAGACCCAGAGAAGAAAATATACTATGTGAAAAATTGTTACAATCACACAATTTTTCTCCTCACCCCAACGACACCCACAAAAACTTCTCCCACTAGTAAAACTCTAACTTTCACCTCTCTTCCTTTTACATACAAAAAGGACAATAGAGGAATTTTACTAAAGTCAAAAGTTACTAGATAAGTTTCTGACTGGTGTATTTAAACCAAGGAGCCCAAGCCTTATTTTATAAGGCTTGGGGCTGCCTCCTCTCCCACTCCTTTCCCATGTGGGATTAAGGAGCAAAACCCAACAATCTCCACCTTACGACTTTGACTGATCCCACAGCCACGCTCCACCGCAATGAAGATCTTCATAGCATCCGTTATCATGCTCCACCATAAAAGCATACTCACTCAGAATAAACCAATTCCAAGCATTTCACTTCGGCCATGTCGAAAATAACCTTGCTGAAAAATTATGGTGCAACTCCCACGTTTGGCTTTCTTGGAAGTTCATCGGCCATCGACATGAATTTCCACCACACACCTTGCATCAATGCCAAACCAATGCCCGTGTGCAAACTTGTGAAACAACTAACATTAACACATCCTCTATCATGGCAACTTTGGGATTAGCGACATGCCATGAGGATGTACATGTCTCCTTTTAACAGAAGTCATCTTCTGTAGAGAGAGACACGATGTTAGTTTCATTGTCAATATCTCCATTTACTGACTTGGAGCCTTTTGCCGAACCTGCTCCACCTTTTGGACAATTTCTTTTGACGTGCCCAGGTTGTCCACACACCCAGCAGACTACTTTCTTCTTCATAGAGTTCTTTCTCTTCCAATCACCAGCTGTCACCATTGTTAAGTTCTCAAGTGAACCATTACTTCCACTACTTAGCCTTCTTTCCTCAGAAAAAAGTTTACTGGTAACCTCTGAAAAAATTATTTTCTCCTTCCCATGTATCAAAATAGGCTTCATATGCTCATAAGAAGATGGAAGAGACCAGATCAGCCTCAAGGCTTGATCTTCATCGTCAATTTTAACTCCAATAGATTCTAGCTCAGAGACAATGCCATTGAGAACACTTAAATGATCTGAAATAGTCGTACCTTCACTCATCCTCAGTGTATGAAACTGCTCCTTCAGGTATACTCGATTCGAGACACCCTTCGTCTGATACAAATCTTCGAGCTTTTCCCAGAGTCCCTTTGCTGTAAATATTCCATGCACATTTGCAAGAACATTTTTGGCCAGGCACAGACGAATTGCACTTGCCGCTCTCAAATCCAAATCCTCCCAATCTTCATCGCTCATTCCAGATCTGCTCTTTGTTTCACCAGTAGTGCTTGAACCGCTACTGACTTCAGGGACTGATCTACCTTTCAACGCCTTGTGTAATCCTGATTGAATCAAGATATCCTTGACTTGCACTTGCCACAAGCCAAAATTGATTCTCCCATCAAATTTCTCCACATCAAATATGATAGGATTTGAAACTCTACCTCCTGACATAACTTCGATGAATTCTACCGTAGAAATGAATAGTACCCACTAAGTAAGTTCCCAGGAAAGAATAATCTTTCCTAGACAGAACTTCAAGGTTCCCAGGAAAGATTGGAGGGTCACAACGGACACACTTAAAATTTCCAATCTTCTAGACAGAACCTCCTTAGACCGTACGTATTCACACTACCACACCAAAACTTCACCCTGCAAAAAGAACCTAGTGGCTCTGATACCACTGTTGAGAATCTGGGCTTCCAAATTCCCCCCACCAGGATCTACTTTTAACAGAATAATAAGAAAAAATAGAGAAATAAATACAACACAAGAATTTACGTAGAAAACTCCAAAACAGGATAAAAACCACCAGACCCAGAGAAGAAAATATACTATGTGAAAAATTGTTACAATCACACAATTTTTCTCCTCACCCCAACGACACCCACAAAAACTTCTCCTACTAGTAAAACTCTAACTTTCACCTCTCTTCCTTTTACATACAAAAAGGACAATAGAAGAATTTTACTAAAGTCAAAAGTTACTAGATAAGTTTCTAACTGGTGTATTTAAACCAAGGAGCCCAAGCCTTATTTTATAAGGCTTGGGGCTGCCTCCTCTCCCACTCCTTTCCCATGTGGGATTAAGGAGCAAAACCCAACATCTAGAAGCTGCTAAACGAATCTGCTCCAACCATCCCTTATAACTTGAATTCTTTATTTTAGACTATATAAAGGACCCATTGTATAGCATACAGCAACAAGAGAAATAATAAGAAAGAAATACTTCAGCAATGATTAACAACGCAACAATGTAAAGTCCCATTTACAGTATCTTAGTACAAGTTCAGAGAAGTTTGCGGTTCCGGTATGCCCTATACCACATCCTTTGGCTTGCTTAGGCTTCTCACCTTCATTTCTTCGTCCCATCCTCACCATCCCCAGGTTTGTTTCTTTCCACAAAATCTATCTATCATCAGTCTCTCTTTGAACTCATCCATGGAAGGAATGTAATGAAGATGCCACATATAGGCTGATAGAGTAAAGATATACAGTCCCAATTATAGACAATAACGTGCCCGTAAAAGCTGTTACAAACTGCACAAATCACTGATACATGGTTACAATTCTAGTTACAACAGATGGAATGGCTTGAAAACCACTGCTATAGAAGGGGACCCAGAAATTTGCAACGCAATTCCAGTTTGTCAAGTGATCTATTGAGTATCGAGTAAAGCATGAAAGTCAAAATTTCTCTCTTATACAAGCATCAGCAAACAATAAATCAAGTGAGAGTAACGTAAGAGAACTAACCCTTCGGTTGTCTTCGCTTTGCCTGTCGATACAGTCGGAGTTCTGGGTTCTAGTTCCATTAAGAATCTGTGTGTTGCGCTGTGGCGTTCCACTTTTCTGTGCCACCGTTTTGCTGCTAATTGCCCCTCATTTATGGCGTATTGACGTTTGTGATCTTCTTTCCAACTTCTCTTGCAGTATGCCTCTTTTTCTGATGGACCGCGAAGTGGACCGGCACGAATGGTTAATATGTCCGACTACGTATATAAAAAGTTACCATAGAACCGCACCATCCCCAGTTTTTTTCTCATTTGCTACAGTTAGTTTATTGTCCAACCAGCAACTTGAACATGGAACCAAGATTTGGTGCATGAGATTTTTTTCCGCCATATGAAGCTGATCAGACTCTGCATGTTCCTTTAATTCCGCTGTTTCAATTAGATTTGTAGACCTAGCTATGAACTCCAGGCTAATTATGGATGATTAATAGAGATGTAATTGATCAGTTCGATTCAATTTTAATAAAATTAAGAACTAAATCGGTACTATCGATTTTACTTTTTTTTAAATCGATTATGTCTTGATTATTTTCCAAAATCGGTAGTATCGATTTTACCGATTTTGGTCTAGTTTTAATATAATATAAATTTACAAAAATCATTTTGTTTTAAAAAAAAATGGTTTGAAAACTCCGTTTTAAAAAAGAAAAATAATCCATTACAAAAATCTGTTTTAGTAAAAAAACAAATCTATTATATAAAAAAAAATTGCATTAAAAAACTGTTATAAAATAAAACTATTCTATAAAAAACTGTTTTATAAAAAAATATATATATGTTTTAACAAAATTTGTTATATAAAAAAATTATCTATTAAAAAAACTGCTATAAAATAAAAAATTATTCTATAAAAATCTACATTTTATCATATGTAATTATAATTTATATTATTATATGTAGTATAAGACATATTATATAATAAGACTAAAAAATAATAAAAAATAAAAAAGTAAATAGAATCGGTCCGGTCCGGTCCGGTCTTAAAATGGACAGAACCGGAACCAGACTGATATTATTCGGTTTTTCAATTTATGAAATGGATACTGAACCGAATTGATCCAAAATTGAAATTTCTTGTCCAGTCCAATTCGGTTTGGTTTGGTTCTTCAGTTTAAATGTATACTCCTAATGACTAAGAGTCCGAAATGGACGTGCCACGAGATGATTACTAGGGGAGAGCATTGACCGGTCTAGATCGGCCAAATCGACCAGACCAATCATTTTGTATTGGATCGAATTGAATTAAGATCGATCCTAGTTGGTCCCGGTCCGGTCTTTTCCACCCCAAACCGGACCGGACTGGACCTACCTTATATATATTTTAAATATATCATAGATTATTTAATTAATTTATACATTAAGAATAATAATACATTAAAACTAATTTACTAAATATATTATATTAATAATTTAGTATATATTGTATTAATTTAATTTATTAATATATTATAAGAGTTAATAATTATAAACTTATAGTATAAATATGTATATATTTATAATAATATAATGTATTTTGGAATGGACCGAATAGATCAACCGGATCGGACCAGACCGAAATGGATCGGCCTGGTCTGGTCCTAGGAGTTCTCGGTTCAATTCAGGGTGGGAAAATCCTAGACCGAATAGATCCGGTCCAGTTCGACAAACTCTCCCAAGACCTACCAAACCAGACTGAGCTCTCTTCTACTGATTACCATTATGCAAAACTCATTAGAATTGGAGGTGGAGATGAGGGTTTAGAAGTCAAATAATTAAAGAAAATTAGTGTATCTGATCAATGAACTTTATACAGAAAATTAAAAATTACTATCGAGCTTTCATCAACTCCAATGCATGAACTGTGGGAGATTATGGCTATTTCACATTTGAATGAAATGAATAATCTGTGGCATTATTCTTCATTTTGGGACTATAAATCTAAATTATTACGATTTGTAGTTTTAAATTTAAATTTATAGTTTGTGATTTGTAGTTTGATTTAATCATTCTCTTTCAATTTTAGCTTTTTAATTTATTTTTTACAGTTTTTTTTTTCATTTTTAAATATGAATTAATATTGGATTAGGGGGGGGCCGGCACAATCTTAATAGGGCAACTTGACTTGAAAAAATCCATTTTCTACTCCAATAAGAGCTTTGGACCTCAATCGAAAAACTTGATCAAAGTCAGAAGTTACTTTTACCTCCAATCTTTGTTGAAGTTGGAAGGTATTTTGACCTTTGATCTCAGAGTCCTAGTTAGAGTCGAAGGTCGAATGTAGATATTCCGACTCTGTCAGAGTCGAAACCCACCTCTGGATCATGAGTTGCCATTTTTTTTTTCTTTACCTGATGATCTAACCTTTTTGGTAAGCAGATTCCCAGACTAGGCCTCCATAACAAGAAAAATCATTCCTTTATTTTCAAAATATTTACAAAAATAATAATCATATTATGGGCAACTACAGCCCACACTCTCTTAGTTATTGAAAAATATTACTTATTACCTCACACCACATATTTTATATATTTTAAAATTATTTTTATATTATTTAGTATTCTTTAAATTTTTATTTTATTTTATTTTTATTAAGCTAATTGAGTGTTGTACTTATCATCAATAAATATATATTTGTTATAGGAAATAAAATAAGTTTGTTTTATAATATATGAGGATGATAAGTAGAATACACTTAGTTATTATGACTTGCCTTCACATTTTTTTTAAAGACATTTTTATTGCTTGGGACTGCAAGCTTCCACTTCGGCATCCCTATGAGTAATTCTAGGGAGAGTCGGTTTTAAGAGAGAGAGTTGGTTTTAGTTTAAATTTTTTTCCCTCATTTTCAATCTTATTTTCATGGATCTAATGAATTCTATTGGTTTGTTTTTAGTATAGGAATTGAAAACAATGTTGAAAATGAGGAAAAAAAATCTTCATTTTCGACCTTGTTCTTAGTTTAAATTTTTTTCTTCATTTTCAACCTTATTTTCATGAATATAATGATTTTTATTAGTTTGTTTTTGGTATAAAAATTGAAAACAATGTTAAAAATGAGGAAAAAATTTTTTAAACTAAGATGACTCCTCTTCAATTCCCTAAAACCGACTCCCCCTAGAATTATTATTTTTTGTGTGTATGTATGTACACACACACACACATATATATATATAATATTAGGACTTCCAATTTTGAGATCCTTATTTTTGTTCCTTACTAGCCTTTTTTTTTTTTAAATTTACATGATTTTTATATAAGTATTTTTAAATAATGTTGTGATTTTTTTTATATATATTTTTTAAAAATGTTTTCAGATGTTAAAAAAATCATGTAAATCAAATATATTTTATTTACATGATTTTTTTAATATCTTAAAATATTTTTTAAAAATATAAAAAAATACAACATTATTTAAAAACACTTATATAAAAATCATGTAAATTTAAAAACTAAAAAAAAGTTTATAGGAAACAAAAGTAGGAATCTCTAGTATTGCTCACATATATAATATATATTTATTCAAAGAATAAGAAAGCGTTATTTAATAATATGATTTTTTCTGTTTTTAAAAATATTCGAAGTGTTAAAAAAATGATTTTAAAAATAAAACAAATAAAACAAAACAAAAAATGGCCAAATGGGCTGGGCAACGGGATCGCCCCAGTAGGATCCCTAACACTGCCCTTCCATTTAACTTTTTTAAGTTCTTCATCAATTAGTTACATGCCCTTTTCCTCCTTTCATTGAAGCAGAAAATATCAAACAATAGCTTATGCCATCACTGTTAGTTTAAAGATATTGGTTGCAATTCTGGATATAATTATCATTTTCCTTTTGACAATTATTGTGAGGGGAAGCCCATCCAAGGAAGGTCGGGCCTTAGGCCCATCATAAGTCCTAAAAGACCTACATCCTGAGGAAATCCTGTCTCGCCCTTTCTATCAAGATGGCCGGTCCAGGACTCGGGATAGAAGGCAACCCTAGGGTAGACCGGTCGAGAGGTAACCAATACGACAGGTCGTACGATGGCCATGGCCGAGTTAAGAGAAGACAGACACGCCTACGATGCATTAAATGTAGAAGTCAGCTTGGGTTGCACCGCATTAAATGTGGAGGTTTGCCGAGCCCACACCATATTAAATGCGAATGTCTTCCAAGGTCACACCCCATTTAATGCAGAACCAAGCATAAGCGTTTGAAGCCTCTAGCACATTAAATGCATAGTCAGAATCTCCCTCACTGCATTAAATACAAGTCAGGAACTCAAGCATGCCTTTGGAGTAAAGTAAGGGCTGACATGGTACTAGAAATGGGACAACTCGCCGTTGGATCAGTATGAAAGGGAGATTTGCCCAGACACACCAAAAAATAATAATGACCTGACGGACTGACAAGACATCAACCATGCCCTTTAGGGACGGGCCCATAGCCCGTCAACCCCTTTAAATAGTCAAAAACTCCATGATTTACAAGTTAATCCATTTATCTCCACTTTCATATTTATTTTCCATACTCTCTTTATAATATTATTCACTTAGATGTCGATGTGTTCTCAAGACTCATTTAATCTCTGCATAGGATCGGTTTGTTTGGACATCATCGAGCAGCTCAGGCCGTAAAACACGACCTTAACAATTACCATAACATATTTTTAATTGCTTTAACTTCAACTATGGGAAGATATCAAGGAAAAAAGAGATAGACCTTGGAGAGAGAGAGAGAGAGAGAGAGAGAGAGAGAGAGAGAACTTGGAACACAAGGGTCTTTGAATGTGAGAAATTAAAAAAAGAAAGTTTTAAAAATTTAAACTAGTGGCCACAGCCAGGCCTGTTCATCCGAACCGATTATATTTGGCCCAAATGTATTTTTTTTCCCTCCAATAATTTTAACAAATTAAAAAAAAAGTTCAAGAAAATTAGGGCCGGTTTGTTTTGGGGGATGAAATAAAAAATAAAAAATTCATCTCAAACTCATTTTTACATTTTTTCAAATTTCCATACAAAATATAATAAATTTTTTTATTTTTTCACATTTCAAAACTATTTTTTCAAATTCTCATACAAAACTAATATTAAAGAAATATATTACAACAATATTTTATTTTAGTTTTTAACTTTTATCTCATCTCATTTAATCTCATCTCTAAAAATAAACAGAGCTTTAATCATCCGGATTCTGGATCCTAGATGAATAGGCCTAACCACAACATTTAATTATATACTCAAACAGCTAGCCAAAACGAAACAATCAACCAATGGCGGAGCAATAAATTTGGGTTAGGAGGGCCAAGTAAAGTTAAAATAAAATATATAAAATATTTGTTATTCTATTTATATATAATTTTTTATGTGGTATAAAATAATTTGATAATAAGATTTATAATAAAAATAAAATACGTTTAATACAACTTATGTATTAAAAAAATATATAATATGATAAGAACATTTCATCATAATAAAAATATATTAGAAATCATTCAACTTTTTTTTTTATCTATAATTAAAACATGTCATCATGTTCTTATATCATTTTATTTTATATAAGATGTATTTTATTTTTAAATTAGATTAATTCTATAAAGGGTGACCAAGATAAATTTTAGAGAGGGGGTCACACAAAATAAATTTAATATTATTCTACAAAATTATAAAAAATAAACATATTTTATTTTATTTTTCTTTAAAATAACATATATTATAATTTTTTTAAAAAAAATAGGGGTGAGGCCAATGGGGAGGAGGGGCCATGGCCCCCCCTTTCCCAACGTGGCTTTGCCACTATAGTCAACGAACAAAAAATAAGAAAAGAAAAATCTGGTTGTAAGCGATTTCGTCCAACTGTACACATTTTCTCTCTAGACGTGCAAACACATTTTCTCTAGACATCCGACATAGTCGCTAGCTTTCGAGGAAGGGCGAATCCTTTGCTCCTCTCTCCCTCCCGCCCAGCCCTCGATGGCTTTTATTTTTCCTTATTTATTTATTTTTTCTAAGCTTTCATAGCCTTTTGTTTTGCGTTCTTGGATTTACTGATCTGCTATCTTTTGAGCTACAAAGACCACCATGCACCAGTCCATTGAAGTCCACTACCGTTGATCTATGGGCGAGGAGGAAGAAAGCTCTCAAACGAGCTGTGTGTTGATCTCACGTGCCTAGGAAAGCATGCGTGTCTTTTATGCGCCGCCGCACTTGGAGTACTTCCTTACTGCAACGTGCGGCTTTTTTTGGGGCAACGGCTTCTGGACTTCCTTTTTGTTTGATCAGTTTTTTCTCTAGTACGGTGTGTGCTCCCCACGTGCCGCTACAGCCAGCGGTGGTTCTTTTTCCCACGCTCCACTACGTATGGTGTATATCGGTTCTTCTTTGAATTGTTGTTTCTCATTTTTTTTTAAATAGGGATCTAGATGACGTGGATGTTAGAGTCTCCTTTAGACAGACTGACTTAATAGAATGCAGCGCATCTCCTCTCGCTGCGATTTTTTGTCGCAGTTTTATATTCTGTTTATCAGACTATTTTAGAATTGCTTTAGGTGACATCCCTCTTTTGGATTTGGTAGAAGTCACACTTGTGATTTTAGATCCCTTTTTATTTTGGTGTTTGCTGTGTCTTTATTGAATTGTGAAGATGTTGGGATCGGCGGAAGCTCACAAATAATATAGAGACCAGAATTTAACGTGGTTCGGCCAATTTAGTCTACGTCCACACACACAAAGAGGAGAATTTGTATTAAACAACAAACCAATTATTTACAATGGTTTCTCTCAACTCTCACAGCTTCTAATCTCTCCAACGGATCTCACCTCCGACTCTTCTTCCTCATTACAATCTTACATGTATTTATAGGAGAAAGAAATAGTATGAACGTGTAAATGACGGTGAAATTCCGGCGGCCCACTTTCTTGAATTTTCAGGCGGCGCCTACTTTCCAGCTGCTACTGACGGTGCCTACTTTCACCTTCCAGAAGCCTCCAGCTTCTTCATTAGTGTGTGTTGATTTCTAACAATCTCCCCCTCAACACCAAATGGAGGATATCCTGACACATTTTAGTTCAAGGTACTTAACCTAGCTATGTTTCTACATAGCTCAAGTTTTTCGTATGTGATTACCTTCGTTAGCATATCCGCTGGATTCTCCATTGTATGGATCTTTACAAGCTCCAACAGTTGTTGCTCTATTACTTCACGTATCCAGTGATAACGAATATCGATATGCTTTGTCCGGGAGTGATACATCAAGTTTTTATTCAGATCAAGAGCACTTTGACTATCACAATAGATTCTGTACTCTTTTTGACTGACTCCCATTTCTTGGAGGAACCGCTTTAGCTACAACATTTCTTTTCCTGCTTCTGCTATAGCAATATACTCTGTTTCTGTTGTAGATAAAGCCACACATTTCTGCAGTTTGGACTGCCATGATACAGCTCCATCTGCAAATGTGTAAATATATCCTGATGTAGATTTTCTCCCATCAAGATCACCTGTCATATCAGCATCTGTATAATCATCCAAGACTGGGTTAGCTCCCCCGTAGCACAAGCACAACTTTGATGTACCCTTAAGGTACCTGAGAATCTACTGTACTGTTTTCCAGTGTTCTTTCCCTGGATTTGAAAGAAAACGGCTCACAACTCCAACAGCGTGAGCGATGTCAGGTCTGGTACAAACCATAGCGTACATTAAACTTCCTACTGTTGAGGAGTACGGTATTGTAGCCATTTCTTGAACCTTTTCTGGTGATGAGGGACATGAGCTTTTGCTTAATTTGAAGTGATTAGCCAGTGGAGTACTGACTGGCTTTGCTTTCTCCATGTTGAACCTTCGTAGTATTTGTTCAACATACTTTTCTTGTGACAGCCATAGTTTCTTTTTTTTCCTGTCACGAGTGATCCTCATGCCCAAAATCTGCTGGGCAGGTCCTAAGTCTTTCATCTCAAAGACTTTGGAGAGATCTTTCTTTAGCTTCCTGATAATGGATGGATCTTTTCTAATAATCAGCATGTCGTCAACATAGAGCAGTAACATCACGAAGTCACCTTCTAAAAATCTCCGGATGTAAACACACTGATCTGCAGTAGTTTTCTTGTAGTCATGACTCATCATGAATGAGTCAAACTTCTTATACCACTGTCTGGGAGCCTGCTTCAAACCGTAAATGCTCTTTTCCAACTTGCAGACCAAATGTTTCTTTCCAGGAACTTGGAAGCCTTCTGGCTGCTCCATGTAAATTTCCTCATCAAGGTTGCCGTGAAGAAATGCTGTCTTCACATCCATCTGTTCAAGCTCCAATTCAAGACTTGTCACCAATCCGAGTACCACTCGAATTGAAGTTATCTTCACAACAGGTGAAAATACCTCATCAAAGTCGATTCCTTTCTTCTGCTGGAATCCTTTGACAACCAAGCGAGCTTTGTGCTTCACCTGCTTTCCATCATTTTTCATCTTGAACACCCATTTGTTTTTCAGTGCTCTTTTGTCTTTTGGAAGTTCCATCAGCTCATAAGTCTGATTCTTCTGTAACGAGTTCATCTCATCCTGCATAGCCTGCATCCATTTATTGCTATCTGGATGAGATATTGCCTCCTGGAAGTTTTCTGGCTCTCCCTCATCTGTAAGAAGAATATAATCTGATTCCGGATATCTTCGTGATGGAATCAACAATCGCCCTCTAGAGGATCTGTCATGCTAAGGTTGATCACCTGACAACTGTGGAAACTCTGCAGTTTCTGATGGAGAAGGCAACTGCTCCCCCTGCTCAGTAGTGGTTTCTCCGTTGTCAGTATCCTCTTCTTATTTTGGGGAAACTTCCTATCTATCTTCAGTGTTTGAAACAGACTGAAGTGGTAGTGAACTCGGAGCTGGTTCTGGAGCACTTGGAGTTATTTGTTCTGATCCAAACATCTGGTCTTCATGGAACACTACGTCCCTGCTTCTGATGACCTTCTTCGCTTTTGGATCCCATAATCTGTATCCAAACTCTTCATCTCCATAGCCGATGAAAAAATACGGAGTAGACTTTTCATCAAGTTTCTGTCTTTTCTCCTTGGATACATGTGCATATGCTTTGCACCCAAATACTCTTAGATGAGAGTATGAAATCTTGCGGCCTGACCACACCATCTTTGGGACTTCAAACTGCAGTGGAACTGACGGTGTTCTGTTGATCAGATAACAGGCTGCTTTTACTGCTTCACCCCAAAATGGCTTAGGCAACTTTTCCGTACTCAACATGCATCTGGTTCGCTCTACAATGGTCCGATTCATCCGTTCTGCTACACCATTGTGTTGTGGGGTGTAGGGGACAGTCTTCTCGTGTCTGATACCATGTCTGGAGCAGTATTCTCTGAACTTTCGAGAAGTGTATTCACCTCCATTGTCTGTCCGGAGGCATTTCAGCTTCTTGCCTGTTTCTCTTTCTACCATGGCATGGAAGTTTTTGAATTGATCAAAAACTTGATCTTTCCTTTTTAGGAAATACACCCACACTTTTCGTGAAGCATCATCAATAAAAGTAACAAAATATTTGTTACCTCTAAGTGATTCAACTTCAAAACGACTACAAACATCAGAGTGTACCAAGCTCAATAACTCTGATATTTTTCCAACAGATGTCTGGAATGAAACTCTATGTTGTTTACCAAATAAACAGTATTCACAAGGATTGAGAGCAATACCTTTGTTTACTGTAATCAATGCTTTCTTTGCAAGTATAAACACCCATTTTTCTCCCATGTGGCCAAGTCTCCGATGCCACAAGTTTGGTGATGTATCATTTTCAGCTATATTGAGACTGTTTGCACATATCTTAGCACTTGATTTGTACAAAGTGCCACAGACATGTCCCCGTGCAACGACCATTGCTCCTTTCTTCAATTTTCAAGCATTGTTGCTGAAGATGCTCTCGTAACCCTATTGATCAAGGGTTCTTATAGAAATTAGGTTGAGTCGAAGATCGGGTACGTGCCGAACGTCATTTAGCACCATAGTATAGCCAACACTGGTTTTTATTTTGACATCTCCAATGCCCACGATCTTTGAGAAACTCAAATTTCCCATCTTGACTGTACCGAAGTCTCCTGCCTTGTAAGTATTGAAGAAATCCTTACAAGGAGTGGCATGATAGGATGCTGCTGTATCTATTACCCACTCGGCTTCCTCGCTTGACACGTACAAGCAAGATTCTTCACCAGCGGAAAGGAGTACACAATCTCCAGAAAGCGTCACTGCAGCTTCGCCTTCTTCGTGCTTTGACTGATTGCTTGGCTGATTTTGCTCCTTCTGCAGCTTTCGGCATTCTCTTTTAAAGTGGCCTTCAATACCACAATAAAAGCATTTTCTCTTCTTTTGCTGTTTACCGCGACTTTGGGATCTCCCTTTGCTTTGACTTCTGTTCCTTTCTCGACTTCTACCTCTACTATTTCTTTGATGCCTTCCTTCTGTTACAAAGGCATCTGTCTCGTCTCCTCCAATCTCCTTTCGTCTGGCCTTTTCATTAAACAAGGCGTCTATCACCATTGACATGGCGAGCTTTCCATCTGGAGCTGAATTACTAAGTGAGACTGTTGAACCCAAGGTTTCAAGTCTCGTATTTACGTATAAATTTTGATGATAACAAATAATATTGAAAACTCAAGCTCAAGTTGTCTATGCATGAAGGGAGCTAAACACATCAAGAAATCAAGCATGAGCAAGAAAGATATCAAGTCTACAAATGAAGCTCATAGATTATTTTTGTACATCTCTTGATAAAATTAGAAATTGGATTAAGGCTCCAAATTACTCTTTTTTCTCATAAAACATCAAATTACTTTTTCCACATATGCAAGACATTTTTAAATGTCTTAGTTTTGAAAATTATGTTTTTCACATGTGCATAACACCATCAAACAAAATAATTTCGAAAATTATATTTTTTTTATAAAAACTTGATTTTATAAGATGATTGATTATCATATTTGACATGTGCATATTTTGTTTGAAAGTCTTGAAGGGAGATGGTGTGTTTTTTTGACTAATGCAAAAGGTAGATGATTTTGTTTGAGAATCTTAAAGGGTGGTTGTGTGTTTTTTTGACAAATATAAAAGATAGATGATTTGTTTGAAAATCTTAAAGGGTGGTTGTGTGTTTTTTTGACATATGCAAAAAGAAGATGATTTGGTTTGAAAAATAAATCATGCTCATTTTGTCTTGTATGAAAAGCAAAAGATTAGGTTTGATTTCTTTGAAAAATGAATGGAGTTGTCTTTGACAAATGCAAAAAGGAAATGTTTTTATTTGAATTTTTTGAAAAGTGAATAGTGCTCTTATTTGACATGGGAATCTTTTCAAAATTGAAATTGAAGACTCATTTACCTATAAATAGCTCACTTGAGTTTTGCAAAAATCACAACAAGAGCTTACACATCTATTGCTAAATTTTGCATCATTCTTTCAAAGCTCTCATTCTCTCTTTTCTAAAGTTTTGAGCCTTAATTCTTGTTCTTGTTGAGAGAGATATAGTTTGTGCTGTATTGTTCTTATTTCACTCATTGAGGAGTGTTTTCTGATAGCCTACCCACTATCAATTCTTGTATCAGTAAGAGGGTGTGTATAACCCTTGTGTGTGTAGAAGGTGTTCTACACGGGGAATAGTTAAATCACCAAGTGTGAGGTGATTGGAAGTAAGAGGGTGTGTATAACCCTTGTGTGTGTAGAAGGTGTTCTACACAGGGAATAGTTGAATCACCAAGTGTGAGGTGATTGGAAGTGTAGAGGGTGTTCTACACGGAATCTTTGGAGCGGTGCTGCTCAAAGGTGTAATAGGTTTCTATCTCCACCTAAAGGAGATTGAATAGTGGATTTGTGAATCCTCAAGGGGTAACTTGAGGCGAGGACGTAGGCAGTGGGGCTGAACCTCGTAAAAATACTGAGTTTGCTTTCTCTTACCCTACTCTTTATATTTCCTACTGCTTTATATTTTGGTTATATTTTATATTGTATATTTAGTTTATAAGTATTAATTTTTTAATATAACCCAATTCACCCCCCCTCTTGTGTTAGTCATCTGGGCAACAAGTGGTATCAGAGCTAGAGCTCTATTATAAGATTAACTATATTTTGAGTTAAGATCTTATGGCTAACATTGTAGCTTCATTTGGTGAAGGTCAATCTAGCAGTCGGCCTCCACTCTTTTGTGGAGACAATTACTCATTCTAGAAAGTTAGAATGAGAATATTTCTTCAGGCTCAAGGTCGAGAAATCTGGAAATGTATTGTAAATGGACCTTATATTCCAACAAAAGTAGTTGATGGAGTAAAGGTCAAAAAGGAAGAAGAAGAGTTTAATCGTGAAGACGATAGACTTTATACTTTGAATTTAACTGCTATGAATTTATTATATAATGCTCTCAATGGTAATGAATTTAATAGAGTAATGACTTGTGCTACAGCAAAGGAAATTTGGGATAACTTGGAAGTTACTTATGAAGGAACTTCTCAAGTCAAGGAATCAAAAATTTATATTCTTACTCATGAATATGAAATGTTTAAGATGAATGATGATGAATCTATTTCTAGTATGTACACTCGTTTTACTAACATCATAAATAGCTTGACAGCTCTTGGCAAAGTTTATTCCAAAGTGGAGATAGTAAGAAAAATTCTCAACTCTCTACCAAAACGTTGGGAATCAAAAGTGACAGCGATTCTTGAAGCTAGAGACCTCAAGAAGCTCGAAGTGAATGAACTCATCGGGTCACTTATCACCCATGAGTACACATTGAAAAGAGGAGAAGAAGAAGGAAAGTCAAAGAAGAGCTTGGCACTTAAAGCTGTTCCACATGAAAGTGAAAGTGATGAAGATGAGGAAAATGACGACAAAGATGAAGAAGTTGTGATGATAACAAGAAGAATTCAGAGGTTCTTAAAGAAAAATAAAACTCCTCCAAGGAAATCCTTCAATAAGTTTTCCAAGAAAGATTCAGGTAAAAATGACACTTTAATTTGTTATAAATGCAATAAACTCGGTCATATCAAGCCAGATTGTCCTCTGCTAAAGAAAGATCGAAACAAAGGCAAAAAAGCAATGAAAGCTACGTGGAATGATGATTCAAGTAGCTCAGATAGTGAAGCAAGCAATGGAGAATCAGGAAATCTTTGTCTTATGGCTAAAGATGACATTGAAGTAACAAATTTTGATAATATTGAAGATCCTTCATATGAAGAATTGCAAAATGTTTTAGAAGAAGTATATGAGGAATTTGAAAAATTGGGTATCAAGTATACTGTTTTGAAAAAGAAAAATTCTTCTTTAACAAACGAAATTGATATTTTAAGAAAAGAAAATATTGTTTTAAAAGATGAAAATTTTGAGTTGAAGAAAAAGAAAACTGATTTAGAAAATATTATTGAAAACTTTACGAATGGAAAAAGAAATTTTGAAAAACTTCTTGGTAGTCAAAGATGTGTTTTTGATAAGGCAGGCTTGAGATATATGCCAAAACAAAAATACAAACCTTATAAAAACTTCTTTGATAATCCTTCTACATCAAAGTCCAATATTCAAAATTCTTTTCATAAAAATAATTTTGTTAAAAAAAGATACTATTATAATCACTCAAGTTCTTCATATATGTCACATGCTATTTGCAATTTTTGTAATAGAAATGGTCATAATTATTTTGCTTGTCCTATTAGAAGAAAACATACAATGACTATTAGGGCCATATGGGTACCTAAAAATCTTATTTCTTCTAATACTAATAAATAAAGGACCCAAAGAACTTGGGTACCAGGAATTGTTTTTAATTGCTTTTGTAGGTATGCATGAAGTATTCTACAGGTAAAAATAAATGATTTTTAGATAACGGATGCTCAAGATACGTGACAGAAGACAAAACTAAATTCATTAACTTCACTTCTAAAGAAAAAGGATGTGTTATATTTGGAGACAATTCAAAAGGGAAGATCATGGAAATAGAAGGAAAGATCATCAAGACTTAGTACAAGATGCAACCAAATAGTGGAAACATGTGAAAGATCATCCAGCGGAATAAATTCTAGGAGAACCTTCACGAGATGTAAGTACTCGATCATCTTTTAGAAATATTTGCAATCATACTGCTTTTCTATCTTAGATTGAACCTAAAAATATTGATGAAGCACTTCTTGATGAATCTTAGATTCTAGCTATGTAAGAAGAGCTTAATCAATTTGAAAGAAATGATGTTTGAACACTTGTTCCTAAACCCAAAAATCATACTATTATTGGAACAAAATGGGTTTTTAGAAACAAGAAACATGAGTCCGGAGTCATTACTAGAAATGAGGCTCGACTAGTGGTCCAAGGTTTCAATCAAGAAGAATGAATCAATTATGATGAGACATATGCACCAGTCGCAAGATTAGAAGCTATTCGAATGCTACTTACATATGCTTGTTATAAAGACTTCAAACTTTTTCAAATGGATGTTAAAAGTGCTTTCTCAAACGGTTTTATAAATGAAGAAGTATATATTGAGCAACCTCCAGATTTTGAAAATCATATTTCTCTAAATCATGTTTTCAAACTCACAAAAGTACTATTTGGACTCAAACAAGCTCCTAAAGCGCGGTACGAGAGATTCAGTAGTTTCTTGATTGAAAAAGGCTTTTTAAGAGGAAAAATCGATACAACTCTTTTCATTATATACGAAAATGATGATATTCTTTTGATTCAAATTTATGTTGATGATATAATATTCGGTGATACTAATGAAAATATGTGCCAAGTTTTTGCTAAGACTATGCAGGAAGAATTTGAAATGAGCATGATGGGAGAGCTTATATTCTTTCTCGGATTGCAAATTTAGCAAGCAAAAAGTGGGATATTCATCAATCAAAATATATTAAAAAATTGCTGAAGAAGTTTGGGATGGAAGGTGCTAAGGAAACTGGAACACCAATGAGCTCATCCACTAAACTTGATAAAGATGAATCCGGTAAACTAGTTGATTCGAAGGTATATCGAGGTATGATTGGTAGCTTATTATATTTGACAACCGGTAGACCAGATATTATGTTTAGTGTATGTTTATGTGCACGTTTTCAATCATTTCCAAAACAATCTCATTTGATTGCAGTCAAGCGGATTTTTAGATATTTTGCCAATACCATTGACTTAGAGTTATGGTATCCTAAACACATTATTTCAATCTTATTAGTTATTCAGGTACCGATTATACTGGTTCTTTGAAATAAGATATCATTTTTTTTTGAGATCATGTGCAGAAAAGGCGATATAGTACTGGAGTTCACAAACACACACGATCAGTTAGCAAATATATTCACAAAACCCTTACCAGAAGATAGATTATTTATGATTAGAAGAGAAATAGGTATGATGCATGTTATGAATATCTCTTGAAAGATAGATCAGAGTTCATAAAAATAGAGAGATATTTTTTTAAATACTTTTACATAAACTTGAGGTTCTTAGCCTCATGTTTGAGACGCTCATTCTCTTCATACAATATCATGTCATCCCTATCCATGGGAACTGGCAAGCGGAATGAAGAATCCAATAGAGATTTCAACTTTTTATTCTTCTGCCGAAGGATTCCTTCCCTTGTGTGAGACTCTTGAACAATTCGTTGAAGTACAACAATTTGTTCTTTAAGCTTTTCAACCTCATGATTTTTGACTTGTAGCCGCTGGGAAAAAGCGACAATAGAGGATGAGTAGCGAGTCCCGAGACTCACCAAGTCGTAGATAGCATCGGAGTCTGGCTTATTAGCCAAACTGTTGTTCTCTTGCTGCAACATGGCGCCAATGGTAGCTGCAGAAAGGACATGAGATTGAGATGTAGAATATCTCATGGATGCATCTAGAGGAATGTTAGAAGAATAAGCCATTGAGAAAAGAATTGAAAACTTAAAGCGAGAATATTGAAGGAATGCAGATGAGTTATAGAGATGAGAATAAGATTTGATGCAAATCGGATGAACTTTAAAACTGATTTTATAGAGATAGCATAAAGAACAAGACAAACTATTGTCTCTTCAAATCTTATTAGTCAAAAGAAATATAAGATATGCTGGACACACATTGTCAAAAGTTTTCTTACTAGAAAAACGGTTCTCTGCTCCTATCATGGCATTGACGGCCTTAGGAGAGAAGATTGATGGTTGATGCGTCAAGGGTTCCTGATTCAAGTCTGGAACATTAGTGGAAGAGAATTGTTCGGCCATTCTATCGTTATGGAGAAACAGAACTTAGGTCAAGAAGCAATGTTTTTTTTTGGTATTCGATTGGTGAAAATGATTTTTTTTATAGAAACTCAGAGCCTTCAAACCCGTTTGTCAACAACATCAGGCGATTGATCTGCTTTCGCACCGTCTGCTAGAGTTAAGCCTCCAACCTTTACAGGTTTTGTCAGATACGCGTGGCTCCGCACCGAATTGCCAGAGTTAGACTTCCAACATTTGCAGGTTTTGTCGGACATGCATGGCTCCGCACCGCATTGCCAAAGCTAGGCCTGCAGCTTTTGCTGTCTTTGTCGGACACGAATAATTTTAATTATTCATCTTCAAATCTCCGAAACATCTAATTCGTCAATAACATCAAGCAGATTTAAATCTTCTTCCGCACCGAGATGATAAAATTCGGCTTCAACGTTTGCAACTTTTGTCGGACACGGGTGGTTCTAATTTCTACAGTCTCTACTAACGCAGCGTTGCAGGAATATATCTTATTGATCTAATTATGATTCCTTTTTAATGATGCCAAAAGGGGGAGAAGTCTTATACTAGTATTATACTACCCTGTTATATATGCTAGAATCATGTTTATATTTTTCTTGAAATACTAACGCATATTTTCAGGGGGAGCTTAAGTATTACTGCAGGTCGCAGATTTCTACTAAGTATTTGTCATCATCAAAAAGGGGGAGATTGTTGAACCCAAGGTTTCAAGTCTCGTATTTACGTATAAATTTTGATGATAACAAATAATATTGAAAACTCAAGCTCAAGTTGTCTATGCATGAAGGGAGCTAAACACATCAAGAAATCAAGCATGAGCAAGAAAGATATCAAGTCTACAAATGAAGCTCATAGATTATTTTTGTACATCTCTTGATAAAATTAGAAATTGGATTAAGGCTCCAAATTACTCTTTTTTCTCATAAAACATCAAATTACTTTTTCCACATATGCAAGACATTTTTAAATGTCTTAGTTTTGAAAATTATGTTTTTCACATGTGCATAACACCATCAAACAAAATAATTTCGAAAATTATATTTTTTTTATAAAAACTTGATTTTATAAGATGATTGATTATCATATTTGACATGTGCATATTTTGTTTGAAAGTCTTGAAGGGAGGTGGTGTGTTTTTTTGACTAATGCAAAAGGTAGATGATTTTGTTTGAGAATCTTAAAGGGTGGTTGTGTGTTTTTTTGACAAATATAAAAGATAGATGATTTGTTTGAAAATCTTAAAGGGTGATTGTGTGTTTTTTTGACATATGCAAAAAGAAGATGATTTGGTTTGAAAAATAAATCATGCTCATTTTGTCTTGTATGAAAAGCAAAAGATTAGGTTTGATTTCTTTGAAAAATGAATGGAGTTGTCTTTGACAAATGCAAAAAGGAAATGTTTTTATTTGAATTTTTTGAAAAGTGAATAGTGCTCTTATTTGACATGGGAATCTTTTCAAAATTGAAATTGAAGACTCATTTACCTATAAATAGCTCACTTGAGTTTTGCAAAAATCACAACAAGAGCTTACACATCTATTGCTAAATTTTGCATCATTCTTTCAAAGCTCTCATTCTCTCTTTTCTAAAGTTTTGAGCCTTAATTCTTGTTCTTGTTGAGAGAGATATAGTTTGTGCTGTATTGTTCTTATTTCACTCATTGAGGAGTGTTTTCTGATAGCCTACCCACTATCAATTCTTGTATCAGTAAGAGGGTGTGTATAACCCTTGTGTGTGTAGAAGGTGTTCTACACGGGGAATAGTTAAATCACCAAGTGTGAGGTGATTGGAAGTAAGAGGGTGTGTATAACCCTTGTGTGTGTAGAAGGTGTTCTATACAGGGAATAGTTGAATCACCAAGTGTGAGGTGATTGGAAGTGTAGAGGGTGTTCTACACGGAATCTTTGGAGCGGTGCTGCTCAAAGGTGTAATAGGTTTCTATCTCCACCTAAAGGAGATTGAATAGTGGATTTGTGAATCCTCAAGGGGTAACTTGAGGCGAGGACGTAGGCAGTGGGGCTGAACCTCGTAAAAATACTGAGTTTGCTTTCTCTTACCCTACTCTTTATATTTCCTACTGCTTTATATTTTGGTTATATTTTATATTGTATATTTAGTTTATAAGTATTAATTTTTTAATATAACCCAATTCACCCCCCCTCTTGTGTTAGTCATCTGGGCAACAGAGACTACTAGCGTTTCCTAGCTATCTAGTAGGGAACTGAGAAGTAGTAGAGACTGCTCTTCATCTCCGAGCTTAAAATCTACGGATGCAAGTTGATTTACAAGATTTTGAAACTCGTTGGTGTGTGCGGCCACTGAGATGTCGCTTTTGAGTTTCAAGTTGATAAGGCGTCTCATTAGTAATGCCTTGTTCCGAGCAGTTTTTGCCTGATACATGTTTTCCAGCTTTTTCCACAACTGATAGGCATCCGTTTCCTGTGCAACATGATGAAAAACACTATGGTCAATCCACTACCGGATCTGACCAATAGTTTTCTTATTCAACTTATGCCAGTCTTTTTTCGCTACATTATCTGGCTTTACGCTTTTCTCTTCAATTAGATCGAAGAGATCTTTACAATTCAGGAGATCTTCCATTCGAGGTCTCCATAGTGCGTAATTTGTAGATGTTAGCTTGATCATCGCACCTGCACCTGAATCCTCCATCAGTTCGGCTTTAATCTTTGATTTGAGTGACATTTTCTCAACGTTCGGAGTTGAATCTCAACAAACGGAGCTCAACGTTGCGTCCAGAACGGTGGAAAACCTTGAAAACGACTCTTGTCTCGTTCCAAACCAATCAAAATTGTGCCAAAAACCTGAAAAATAAGTCAAACGGAATATTCCTTCTGAAACGAAATATTCTCTGACGTCACCGGAATATTCTTCTGACGTCTCCGGAATATTCCCGCAGGTTATCGAAATATTCTCTCAGGTTACCAGAATATTCCTTCACCAGAATATTCTTGTCGGTGACGGAATATTCTTTCTGTGATGAAATATTCCGCCAACGACGGAATATGTTGGCGGAATATTCCTTCCCTGATGGGTTGCTGGGGTGGGTCGCGAATCGGGTCAGTGATGGTCTGGGTTGGAGCTTGTCTTCTTCCCTGGCGCGCGCGTGTGGCGCGTGGGTCCGGTGGCCGGCGCGTGGCCGTCGCCGAGTCAACGCGTGCGGAGCGTGTAGTTTCGTCCGGTGTCCGTTTGAGACGAAATTTTCACCAGAATTTTCGTCTTGACCTGAGGAATCTGATGGTATCCTCCAAACTTGATTTTGATCATCAAGTTTTAAAATGGGTCTTTTACGAAAATTTACAAATCCGGCCTCCTACTAGCTCTGATACCACTTGTTGGGATCGGCGGAAGCTCACAAATAATATGGAGACCAGAATTTAACGTGGTTCGGCCAATTTAGCCTACGTCCACACACACAAGAGTAGAATTTGTATTAAACAACAAATCAATTATTTACAATGGTTTCTCTCAACTCTCACAGCTTCTAATCTCTCCAACGGACCTCACCTCCGACTCTTCTTCCTCATTATAATCTTACATGTATTTATAGGAGAAAGAAATAGTGTGAACGTGTAAATGACGGTAGAATTCCGGCGGCCCACTTTTTTGAATTTTCAGGCGGTGCCTACCTTCCAGCTGCTACTGACGGTGTCTACCTTCACCTTCCAGAAGCCTCCAGCTTTTTCATTAGCGTGTGTTGATTTCTAATAAAAGATTGTTGGAGATTCCCACCTTATTACATCTTGTATCTTTGTAATCGTTTTATCTTATAATAAATATGCCTACTTGACTAGGAAAAAAAAATCTAATTTGAATACATGATTAGTCAAAAAATCAGACTTTAATAAAAAATGGTACGAATTCAAATTTTTGATATGAAAATCATAGCAACATTAATACGTAGATCGATCAGTAAATTCACTCATACATAACAAATTCCGTTAAGAAATATCCGAGAAGTGTAGGTTTCGAACAGTCCTTTTTGCGAATTTTCGTTGCTTGTGGCCTTAATCAAAGATTCAAAGTCTATTGAAAGGTTTTCCAGTTCCCACGGTGGAACCATTGAATGGTTCTACAATTCGGCTTCGACTGGAAAATGTCAAAATCGTTCATTATTCCTTACAATTTTTTGGGTCTTCGGCTTCTATTCCTCAGATTTGAATAGTCTTCGCAGTCAGTATTCCTTCATTCTATCGATATTCGAATCACATAAGAGGTACGCCAACTTCGGTGTGACGATATATAATAATTGCTGTGCTTCCCTACGCTTGGAGTACCATAACCTTGAATGCCCATGTTTCCCATTGAATTTAAGCCTATTTTGCCATTTCGAAGGACTAAAAGCTTTTGTAATAAATTGGTATGAGTACGAGGGAGGATATTTGTGGTGTGCAAATCTTTAAGACTTCATTTGGAAAAATTAGATAAACTTAAGATCAGTCAATATAAAAATTTATCTTTTTAATAATAGATTTTATTTTTTAAAAGAGAATACGTGAGACTTGTATATCTTATTGTACATCTTATGACTGTATATAACAATATTTACAACAAGAGTTCTCGATCCAAAATTTTTAATAAATTTTAGTTTGAATGAAAGTTTTCTTCTTCTTCTTTGTTTTTAATTAAATATTGGGGAGGGGGATCGAACCCACAGTCTTCATTTTGTAGACGTGAAACTTTGCCATCAAGCTACATATAGTTGGCGAGTGAAAGTTTTTATAAAGATGAAGAAAGTGGATAAAAAAAACCACCCTCCTGACTCCAAATCAATAATTTCAACTATTGTGGGATTGATAATAATGAACAAGTAGTTTCGTTCACGTGCACTATATATATTATACATAGTGTAATGTTTAAATTAAAGACTCAAATTATATGACTTATACTTTAAAAAATTATCAATAATATAATAGGAGTCTCATTGAAACTTTATAAAGAACAAGAATTTATCTATCTCAAACAATATATGATACCATACATCACTTACCCTCATAAAATTTTTCATTTTTTTTATCAGGCATATCTATTATACGTGGTATGACTTAAGTTTCACATTTTTAGTTGGATAAATTCTAATATCATTTGTAACGGGCTAACAGTCTAATAAAAAACTCAAATCACATAATCTATATTCCAAAAAGAGTACTAGTCAATGATAAAATTGAAGTCTTATTAGAATATTATAAAGAACAAAAAAACTTCCTCTCAAATAATGTAGTATCTCGTATATCATCTACCATTATTCTTATCATACAATGCATTGCACATAGCCCAATAATTTCAATTGGCCAGAAAGCAATTATTTTAATTAAATAATAACAATATCATCAATTGTTTATTAAGTTTTAATCGACAAAATGTATCAACATGTGACGTTTTATTTGGATGTTAAAAATATTTTACCTTATTTTAATTACTTATCATAATTTTTTTTAAATTTTTATAAAATATGATAAACAATTCAATATTTTTGAATATGTGCCATCTGCTGGGAGAAAAAATTGATAGTATGCTAGAAAAAGGCTAATGTACTAAAATGAACGCATGTTGGGGAAATATTAAAAGAAGGATAACTAATAATGTTGTCAACCTTCCTAAATAGTTAAAGAAATTCCAGAATCAAATAATGCTTAGCCATCTTCTACATTTATTCTGCGCCAATTAAGTCACTATATAATTAATTATATTCATATTCACAATTAAGGATTTGGATGATCTCATCGTTTAAAAGAGAATTAGTATTATCATATTGTAATAATTAATTAACGTACTTCTACATGATGATAAACTTCAATTATTTGAAGTATTGGAATTTCTTAAAAAAAACAGAAGTATTGGAATTTAACAAAGGTTGCGACAGCATTTTCAAAAAAGGATAACTTATAATAATGTTGGAAGGTAATCCTAATCTGCCGTATTAATGACATTGTTTGGCATTGACCGTAATCTCCGCCGTGACGTACGTATTGACTTCTCCATCAAATAAAAACACAAACAGAATAATTAATGTTGAATTGTTTTCACATGGGAGTTATTAAATAAATAAATGTCAACGTTCAATAATACGACCTCTTTAAGAATATTGTGTGAGAATGGACTTTGGGAAATCAATGTGAAGAAATTATTAAAACCTCTTCTCCACAAAATGCAGCAATTTTCTTTCACACTAGGTTTCAGGAAATTCTCTAATATTACTAATTAAAAGAACATCACGTGTTTTACAAAAGTCCTATAAATAGATTTTATAAAAATAAATGACTTTATATGATCCATTACTTTAGTTAGCGCGGACTCTTCCATTGAGCCACTCAAGTATGCAATTGCCTAAAGACTCTCTAATATAAGAAGGCTCTCAAAAAAAGTTTGAAGTATAATTTTTTATTTAAAAAAAAAGAAGAAAAATATCTAATTAAAAATATTAATTAACTCAATAAAAGAATATAAAAATTATTAAATTGATATTACATATGACATTATTAATTAAAAACATTAGTTGAAAATATAGTATAAAATCTTAAGTAGTAATTTACTTGACAAATGATAGATTTTTAATAAAAATTTAATGTAAAAATAAAAATAAAAATATTTAATTTTACTTAAAAAAATATCTCAATCATAATTTTAATTTTAGGCTCTCTAACTTATTGAGTCGATCCTGACTTTAGTGTTATTTATATGAATAAAATAATTTTATAACCTAATATAATATATTAAATTATGTTAATTTATTAATCTATTTTCGTGAATCTTTTTATAACGGCTACTAAAGAATATATGTCAATTTTTTAACCTAACTAAGCTATAAAAAAGTATATGTACATATAGTTTTTTGGACAGGTAATTTTTTTAAATGGATTAGATCTAAAGCTTCTGCCAACTGGCCAACCTAATCATTTGAGAAAAAAGTATCGTTACCCAACAAATATTTAAGATTAGGGGGCTGTCGCGGGACCGAGTAACGAGTATAGCATAATGCACACTACATAGGATCATGAGATAATTAAAAAGTGTAAGAAAATAAAGCAGAAAAATATCTCAAGTTAGTTTATAAAATTAGTTTATAAAATTACTCTATTAAGTTTTTTCAAATTGAAAAATTTCAAGTGTTTCTTCTTAATAACAAAATGTATTGTATAATATAAAACTAGAATGACACTTAACAAAAATGATATTTTATCAAGAGATAACTTTAACTTTTTTAAATAGTTAAAAATATTTGAGAGAGATTATATATAATCTCCCTATATGGTTGGTCATAAAGGTCAGCCCTTAATGTGTAATAAACTTATAGTTTGTAGTTGCATGTATACCTTAAAATTATAGGCTTTAAGCGAGGTAATGTATTGCAAGGCCCCATTGTATTTGAAGACGAGATGAGTTTGTTTTAAATCATTTCAAATTTATTATTACATTTTTTTTATTTTTATATAAAATATAAATTATAATATAGAATTTTCAAATTCTAATATATATATTTTTAATTTTCAACTCAATTTTTTTTAAATTTTTAAATAATAATAATATTAAAAAATAAATTTAACTCAACTAATTTTATTTATTTTTTTAATACGAGCAAAGAATTTCAATCATACGTTTGAAGCATACAAGGAGGGGCACAGCCCCATGTGGGCGCCCCTCCAACTTACAAAAAAGGAAAACTGAAGACCAGGTTGAATCATTAAACGTGTCTGCTGACATTTATAATTTCTTAAGTTAAAGATCATGTGATCGATTTTCTCCTGCAGTTAAAGAAAAGCCTGCCTGCCTGGCTTCGCAGTCCACAACCGATTCGTATATATACCATGAGAACAAGAAATTTGTAGACTCCACGTATGGTTGGTTTTTATACTCCACACGAAAGCTCCAAATCTTATTTAAATGTAAAATCAGTCTAAAAGCTCCCATTAATTTACGTAATTATTATTGACTTATTCATTAAAACTTATGATTAATAACTCGATTTGACTATCCTTGATGGGTTAAAAATACCTGATCGATTATATATATTATATAACAAAGCCAGCCCAAGATTCAATCAGGATGTATATGCATGGAAAAATATATAGAGGAAGGAGACAAGATAAAAAGAAAAAGTAAGGCCGCCGGTAGAGAAAAAGAAGAGAACTTAGTCGAAAAGTTAAGAAATGATTTGTGTATAGATTTTAAATGGACAAGTCCTTATAAAAAAAAATATTTTTTTAAAAATTAAAAAAATTATTATCTGTTAATGAGACTTGTTTTTTTATAAATGACTTTGTTAAAGTCATAAAAATCGACCAACAGATCGGAGTGAGTGAAAAAATTATTTCCAACTCACCGGTGCAAATTAAGCTTCATTTGAGGTCGTTTGCGGCTTCCAACGGGGTTCCGACGTGACTGTAAGTGCGTAAATAACATATGAATTAGATATAGATGGACACACAATTTTATATGGTTCGGCAAGTACCTATATCCACAGTTATTTAGAGATGAAAATCAATTATAATGGAAGTTTTTACAGTATCTCATAGCTCACTTTGTATATAAAAAATATACATAAATATGTGAATAAAATATGATGGTTGAAGCGTGCAAAGAAGGCTGAAGAAGTTGTCAAAATTGTTCCAGCAGGAAAATTTCCAGAGAGCCATTTCTTTCATCTGTTCGAGCCCTTTTATAGCCAAGTTTCGGTCAGTATAGTCAGATATTGTCTTGCGTGTCGCAGTCGACTTCTTGTTTGGCGTCTATTAGTTCCCATCTTTTCCCTATTTCTTTCTTTATTTTCCTAACACCTCCCATCACTCCTAGTCAAATCTTGTTTATTTTTGTCGTTATTTTCAATAGATGTTTGTATTGATTTCACCTCTTCCAGACTTGTATGAAAATTTTCTAATATTTGAAAACTTCATCTAGTATCACTCCACAAGAAAAATGAAAAATAAGAAAAAAATGAGCCAAAAAATAAAAGAAGAAAGTGACATAAAGTTGAATTTCTAACCAGCTACTCAAGAGATCTCAATAATAAGAGTATTAAGATTAATCTCATCAAAATAAATCATCAAAATTTGATAATTTGAAGGGTTTTTATTCAAAAGTCAAACTAAAAGTATTTTTATTTTATTATTTTCTACTTTATTTTCTTCATTTTTGATCAAATATGACGAAATTATTTTTGATGAGTCCAATATAAGTTTATTTTGGTGTTGGCTTTTTATCAAATCTGTACCTTTCATCAAATTTTGATAATTTATTTTAATAAAACCAATATTTATGCTCTAAGGGATTGATAATAACTTCTGACCGGTATCACTTATAAAAACTTGTTATCAGAAGTTAAGAGCATTTTTATTAGATTGATTAAAAGTCAAATTCAATAAGAATTTAGACATTTATAGTCATTTTAACTCTGCATTAGATTGTTTAAAGACCAAAATTTTAGCTTTAATTTAACTGGTTAGTTAGAATGATCAAAACCTTTATTTTATTATTTCTCTTTCATACTTTTGTTTCTCTTGGTCAAATCTTTTTATTCTTTTTCTTTAAATTTATAATTTAATTAAAATATGATTATTAATTAATATATAATAGATATAATAGTTAAATATGATAAAATTAATTAATTTAATAATTACAAATATTCAAAGATTTTTTTAATTATTAATTATTATGTATTTTTTATAAATGGACAATATAATATAAAAATTTGTTGTAAATAATCAAAATAAAAGTTAATTATATTATTTTATTATTATTATTTAAAAAAATAGCAATTCCAATATAAAATTTATGTAAATAAAATGATTAAAAGCTAAAATTTGAACCATATTAACTAAAATTATATTACAATAATAATTATTTCAATGTGAATGCTCTAATAATATAACCTGCCATGTAAGAGACTGAACAACAAATCGAACACAGCGCATTGCAGGGGATCTAGCCATCCTCCCTAGTCGAATCTCTCTCTCTCTCTCTTCGAACAAAACACAAACGAAAATTTATAAATCAAAGCAAGAATTTTCTCATAAAAAGAATTTAACCTGAAGGCTTATGGGCGCATCTTCAGCTTCAACAACAATTGCAAAAGTAGAGGGATCATTTGGAAAGTTGAGAAATTTTCAACTTTAACTGCATATGAACAATAAAAAGTTGGAAAAAAAAAAGGAGAGAGAGGAATTAATATAACATGGATTAATCCCAGCTACTCTTGCAAATTCAACCAAGCTTTATAGGCTCAATCTTAGTTTCAATTCTTTTTCAGGTTCTATCCCCGTCATCCTTACTGATTCACCTCCTCTCAATTTTCTCGCTCTTCAACAAAATAATCTCTTGACTCTGTTCCAAATTTACAAAAATTGATAGGTTTCAAGTTCAAATAAAAAAATCTAACCGAATTTCTCACTTTGTAAATTTCCTGATTTCAAATTTCTCGTCTACCATAAGAAAAATTCTCTTGCCAGATTTGGTGTAACGCTTCAATAGAAAACCTAAATTACATGGTCTATACTCTAAAAAGACTAGTCAATATTATAATTGGAGCCCTATTAAAACATTATAAAGAGCAGAATTTCTCTTTCTTAAGTAATGTGAGATCTCATACACCACTTACCTTATCATTCTCATATGGAGTATCATAATTTACTCTCCTTAAATGCATGACGTCCTCGTCGGGCTTATCCATTGTAAGTCGTACGGCTAAAGTCCCACATTTCTGGTTGGGACAGACTCTGATACCATTTGTAACGCCCCAATAGAAAGTCCAAACCACATTACTTATACTCAAAAAGGACTAGTCAATGATATAATTAAAATTTTATTGAAACCTTATAAAGAGTAAGAGTTTCTCATTGTTGCCCAGATGACTAACACAAGAGGGGGGGGTGAATTGGGTTATATTAAAAAATTAATACTTATAAACTAAATATACAATATAAAATATAACCAAAATATAAAGCAGTAGGAAATATAAAGAGTAGGGTAAGAGAAAGCAAACTCAGTATTTTTACGAGGTTCAGCCCCACTGCCTACGTCCTCGCCTCAAGCTACCCCTTGAGGATTCCCAAATCCACTATTCAATCTCCTTTAGGTGGAGATAGAAACCTATTACACCTTTGAGCAGCACCGCTCCAAAGATTCCGTGTAGAACACCCTCTACACTTCCAATCACCTCACACTTGGTGATTCAACTATTCCCTGTGTAGAACACCTTCTACACACACAAGGGTTATACACACCCTCTTACTTCCAATCACCTCACACTTGGTGATTTAACTATTCCCCGTGTAGAACACCTTCTACACACACAAGGGTTATACACACCCTCTTACTGATACAAGAATTGATAGTGGGTAGGCTATCAGAAAACACTCCTCAATGAGTGAAATAAGAACAATACAGCACAAACTATATCTCTCTCAACAAGAACAAGAATTAAGGCTCAAAACTTTAGAAAAGAGAGAATGAGAGCTTTGAAAGAATGATGCAAAATTTAGCAATAGATGTGTAAGCTCTTGTTGTGATTTTTGCAAAACTCAAGTGAGCTATTTATAGGTAAATGAGTCTTCAATTTCAAATTTGAAAAGATTCCCATGTCAAATAAGAGCACTATTCACTTTTCAAAAAATTCAAATAAAAACATTTCCTTTTTGCATTTGTCAAAGACAACTCCATTCATTTTTCAAAGAAATCAAACCTAATCTTTTGCTTTTCATACAAGACAAAATGAGCATGATTTATTTTTCAAACCAAATCATCTTCTTTTTGCATATGTCAAAAAAACACACAACCACCTTTTAAGATTTTCAAACAAATCATCTATCTTTTATATTTGTCAAAAAAACACACAACCACCCTTTAAGATTCTCAAACAAAATCATCTACCTTTTGCATTAGTCAAAAAAACACACCACCTCCCTTCAAGACTTTCAAACAAAATATGCACATGTCAAATATGATAATCAATCATCTTATAAAATCAAGTTTTTATAAAAAAATATAATTTTCGAAATTATTTTGTTTGATGGTGTTATGCACATGTGAAAAACATAATTTTCAAAACTAAGACATTTAAAAATGTCTTGCATATGTGGAAAAAGTAATTTGATGTTTTATGAGAAAAAAGAGTAATTTGGAGCCTTAATCCAATTTCTAATTTTATCAAGAGATGTACAAAAATAATCTATGAGCTTCATTTGTAGACTTGATATCTTTCTTGCTCATGCTTGATTTCTTGATGTGTTTAGCTCCCTTCATGCATAGACAACTTGAGCTTGAGTTTTCAATATTATTTGTTATCATCAAAATTTATACGTAAATAAGAGACTTGAAACCTTGGGTTCAACAATCTCCCCCTTTTTGATGATGACAAATACTTAGTAGAAATCTGCGACCTGCAGTAATACTTAAGCTCCCCCTGAAAATATGCGTTAGTATTTCAAGAAAAATATAAACATGATTCTAGCATATATAACAGGGTAGTATAATACTAGTATAAGACTTCTCCCCCTTTTGGCATCATTAAAAAGGAATCATAATTAGATCAATAAGATATATTCCTGCAATAACCAATAGACAAATAAAACGCTGCGTTAGTAGAGACTGTAGAAATTAGAACCACCCGTGTCCGACAAAAGTTGCAAACGTTGAAGCCGAATTTTATCATCTCGGTGCGGAAGAAGATTTAAATCTGCTTGATGTTATTGACGAATTAGATGTTTCGGAGATTTGAAGATGAATAATTAAAATTATTCGTGTCCGACAAAGACAGCAAAAGCTGCAGGCCTAGCTTTGGCAATGCGGTGCGGAGCCATGCATGTCCGACAAAACCTGCAAATGTTGGAAGTCTAACTCTGGCAATTCGGTGCGGAGCCACGCGTATCTGACAAAACCTGTAAAGGTTGGAGGCTTAGCTCTAGCAGTCGGTGCGAAAGCAGATCAATCGCCTGATGTTGTTGACAAACGGGTTTGAAGGCTCTGAGTTTCTATAAAAAAAATCATTTTCACCAATCGAATACCAAAAAAAAAAAACATTGCTTCTTGACCTAAGTTCTGTTTCTCCATAACGATAGAATGGCCGAACAATTCTCTTCCACTAATGTTCCAGACTTGAATCAGGAACCCTTGACGCATCAACCATCAATCTTCTCTCCTAAGGCCGTCAATGCCATGATAGGAGCAGAGAACCGTTTTTCTAGTAAGAAAACTTTTGACAATGTGTGTCCAGCATATCTTATATTTCTTTTGACTAATAAGATTTGAAGAGACAATAGTTTGTCTTGTTCTTTATGCTATCTCTATAAAATCAGTTTTAAAGTTCATCCGATTTGCATCAAATCTTATTCTCATCTCTATAACTCATCTGCATTCCTTCAATATTCTCGCTTTAAGTTTTCAATTCTTTTCTCAATGGCTTATTCTTCTAACATTCCTCTAGATGCATCCATGAGGTATTCTACATCTCAATCTCATGTCCTTTCTGCAGCTACCATTGGCGCCATGTTGCAGCAAGAGAACAACAGTTTGGCTAATAAGCCAGACTCCGATGCTATCTACGACTTGGTGAGTCTCGGGACTCGCTACTCATCCTCTATTGTCGCTTTTTCCCAGCGGCTACAAGTCAAAAATCATGAGGTTGAAAAGCTTAAAGAACAAATTGTTGTACTTCAACGAATTGTTCAAGAGTCTCACACAAGGGAAGGAATCCTTCGGCAGAAGAATAAAAAGTTGAAATCTCTATTGGATTCTTCATTCCGCTTGCCAGTTCCCATGGATAAGGATGACATGATATTGTATGAAGAGAATGAGCGTCTCAAACATGAGGCTAAGAACCTCAAGTTTATGTAAAAGTATTTAAAAAAATATCTCTCTATTTTTATGAACTCTGATCTATCTTTCAAGAGATATTCATAACATGCATCATACCTATTTCTCTTCTAATCATAAATAATCTATCTTCTGGTAAGGGTTTTGTGAATATATTTGCTAACTGATCGTGTGTGTTTGTGAACTCCAGTACTATATCGCCTTTTCTGCACATGATCTCAAAAAAATGATATCTTATTTCAAAGAACCAGTATAATCGGTACCTGAATAACTAATAAGATCGAAATAATGTGTTTAGGATACCATAACTCTAAGTCAATGGTATTGGCAAAATATCTAAAAATCTGCTTGACTGCAATCAAATGAGATTGTTTCGGAAATGATTGAAAACGTGCACATAAACATACATTGAACATAATATCAAGTCTACTAATTATCAAATATAATAAACTACCAATCATATCTCGATATACCTTTGAGTCAACTGGCTTACCGCTTTCATCTTTATCAAGTTTAGTGGTTGGACTCATTGATGTTCCAATTACTTGATTTGCAATCCGAGAAAGAAATTAAGTTCTCCCATTATGCTCATTTCAAATTCTTTCTGCATATTCTTAGCAAAATCTTGACACATATTTTCATTAGTAGCACCAAATATTATATCATCTACATAAATTTGAACTAGAAGAATATCATTCTATTCATATTTGATTAAAAGAGTTATATCGATCTTTCCTCTTGAAAAACCTTTTAAAAAAAAAACTATTTAAGAAAACACTTTTAACAACCATTTGAAAAATTTTGAAATCTTTATAACAAGTATATGCAAGTAGCATTCGAATAACTTCTAATTTTGTGACTGGTGCATATGTCTCATCATAATCGATTTCTTCTTCTTGATTGAAACCTTGGGCTACAAGTCGAGCCTTGTTTCTAGTGATGATTTTAGACTCATCTTTCTTATTTCTAAAAACCCATTTTGTTCCAATAACAGCATAATTTTTAGGTCTAGGAACAAATGTCCATACATTATTTCTTTCAAATTGATTTAACTCTTATTGCATAACTAGAATCCATGATTTATCAATAAGTACTTCATCAATATTTTGGATTTAATTTGAGATAGAAAAACAGTGTGATTATAAATATTTTTAAGAGACGATCAAGTACTTACATATCGTGAAGGTTCTGCTAGAATTTGTTCTACTGGATGATCTTTCACATATTTTCACTGTTTGGTTGCATCTTGTACTAAGTCTTGATGATCTTTCCTTCTATTTCCATGATCTTCTCTTTTGAATTGTCTTCAAATATCACACATCCTTTTTCTTTAGAAGTGAAGTCAATGAATTTAGTTTTGTCTTCTGTCACGTATCTTGAGCATCCGTTGTCTAAAAATCATTTATTTTTACCTGTAGAATACTTCATGCATACCTACAAAAGCAATTAAAAACAATTTCCGGTACCCAAGTTCTTTGGGTCCTTTATTTATTAGTATTAGAAGAAACAAGATATTTAGGTACCCATATGGCCCTAATAGTCATTGTATGTTTTCTTCTAATAGGACAAGCAAAATAATTATGACCATTTCTATTACAAAAATTGCAAATAGCATGTGACATATATGAAGAACTTGAGTGATTATAATAGTATCCTTTTTTAACAAAATTATTTTTATGAAAAGAATTTTGAATATTGGATTTTGATGTAGAAGGATTATCAAAGAAGTTTTTATAAGATTTGTAATTTTGTTTTGGCTTATATCCCAAGCCTGCCTTATCAAAAACACATCTTTGACTACCAAGAAGTTTTTCAAAATTTCTTTTTCCATTCGTAAAGTTTTCAATAATATTTTCTAAATCAGTATTCTTTTTCTTTAACTCAAAATTTTCATCTTTCAAAACAATACTTTCTTTTCTTAAAATATCAATTTCGTTTGTTAAAGAAGAATTTTTCTTTTTCAAAGCAGTATACTTGATACCCAATTTTTCAAATTCCTCATATACTTCTTCTAAAATATTTTGCAATTCTTCATATGAAGGATCTTCAATATTATCAAAATTTGTTACCTCAATGTCGTCTTTAGCCATAAGACAAAGATTTGCTGATTCTCCATTACTTGCTTCACTATCTGAGCTACTTGAATCATCATTCCACGTAGCTTTCATTGCTTTTTTGCCTTTGTTTCGATCTTTCTTTAGCAGAGGACAATCTGGCTTGATATGACCGGGTTTATTGCATTTATAACAAATTAAAGTGTCATTTTTACCTGAATCTTTCTTGGAAAACTTATTGAAGGATTTCCTTGGAGGAGTTTTATTTTTCTTTAAGAACCTCTGAATTCCTCTTGTTATCATCGCAACTTCTTCATCTTTGTCGTCATTTTCCTCATCTTCATCACTTTCACTTTCATGTGGAACAGCTTTAAGTGCCAAGCTCTTCTTTGACTTTCCTTCTTCTTCTCCTCTTTTCAATGTGTACTCATGGGTGATAAGTGACCCGATGAGTTCATTCACTTCGAGCTTCTTGAGGTCTCTAGCTTCAAGAATCGCTGTCACTTTTGATTCCCAACGTTTTGGTAGAGAGTTGAGAATTTTTCTTACTATCTCCACTTTGGAATAAACTTTGCCAAGAGCTGTCAAGCTATTTATGATGTTAGTAAAACGAGTGTACATACTAGAAATAGATTCATCATCATTCATCTTAAACATTTCATATTCATGAGTAAGAATATAAATTTTTGATTCCTTGACTTGAGAAGTTCCTTCATAAGTAACTTCCAAGTTATCCCAAATTTCCTTTGCTGTAGCACAAGTCATTACTCTATTAAATTCATTACCATTGAGAGCATTATATAATAAATTCATAGCAGTTAAATTCAAAGTATAAAGTCTATCGTCTTCACGATTAAACTCTTCTTCTTCCTTTTTGACCTTTACTCCATCAACTACTTTTGTTGGAATATAAGGTCCATTTACAATACATTTCCAGATTTCTCGACCTTGAGCCTGAAGGAATATTCTCATTCTAACTTTCCAGAATGAGTAATTGTCTCCACAAAAGAGTGGAGGCCGACTGCTAGATTGACCTTCACCAAATGAAGCTGCAATGTTAGCCATAAGATCTTAACTCAAAAGATAGTTAATCTTATAATAGAGCTCTAGCTCTGATACCACTTGTTACTGACCATAGGCCGCACCTATGTCACCTAACAACTGTACCTACCAGACTAGCCGACCACCGTCTCTACCGGTGCACCGTCACCCATGGTCGGAGAGTCTTGCTTCGGTGACACAGTCACAAGCGAGAGTTCCCATGAGTGATCTGCCTGTATGAACAGTACAGGTCAACTAGCTCTGATACCACTTGTTGCCCAGATGACTAACACAAGAGGGGGGGGTGAATTGGGTTATATTAAAAAATTAATACTTATAAACTAAATATACAATATAAAATATAACCAAAATATAAAGCAGTAGGAAATATAAAGAGTAGGGTAAGAGAAAGCAAACTCAGTATTTTTACGAGGTTCAGCCCCACTGCCTACGTCCTCGCCTCAAGCTACCCCTTGAGGATTCCCAAATCCACTATTCAATCTCCTTTAGGTGGAGATAGAAACCTATTACACCTTTGAGCAGCACCGCTCCAAAGATTCCGTGTAGAACACCCTCTACACTTCCAATCACCTCACACTTGGTGATTCAACTATTCCCTGTGTAGAACACCTTCTACACACACAAGGGTTATACACACCCTCTTACTTCCAATCACCTCACACTTGGTGATTTAACTATTCCCCGTGTAGAACACCTTCTACACACACAAGGGTTATACACACCCTCTTACTGATACAAGAATTGATAGTGGGTAGGCTATCAGAAAACACTCCTCAATGAGTGAAATAAGAACAATACAGCACAAACTATATCTCTCTCAACAAGAACAAGAATTAAGGCTCAAAACTTTAGAAAAGAGAGAATGAGAGCTTTGAAAGAATGATGCAAAATTTAGCAATAGATGTGTAAGCTCTTGTTGTGATTTTTGCAAAACTCAAGTGAGCTATTTATAGGTAAATGAGTCTTCAATTTCAAATTTGAAAAGATTCCCATGTCAAATAAGAGCACTATTCACTTTTCAAAAAATTCAAATAAAAACATTTCCTTTTTGCATTTGTCAAAGACAACTCCATTCATTTTTCAAAGAAATCAAACCTAATCTTTTGCTTTTCATACAAGACAAAATGAGCATGATTTCTTTTTCAAACCAAATCATCTTCTTTTTGCATATGTCAAAAAAACACACAACCACCTTTTAAGATTTTCAAACAAATCATCTATCTTTTATATTTGTCAAAAAAACACACAACCACCCTTTAAGATTCTCAAACAAAATCATCTACCTTTTGCATTAGTCAAAAAAACACACCACCTCCCTTCAAGACTTTCAAACAAAATATGCACATGTCAAATATGATAATCAATCATCTTATAAAATCAAGTTTTTATAAAAAAATATAATTTTCGAAATTATTTTGTTTGATGGTGTTATGCACATGTGAAAAACATAATTTTCAAAACTAAGACATTTAAAAATGTCTTGCATATGTGGAAAAAGTAATTTGATGTTTTATGAGAAAAAAGAGTAATTTGGAGCCTTAATCCAATTTCTAATTTTATCAAGAGATGTACAAAAATAATCTATGAGCTTCATTTGTAGACTTGATATCTTTCTTGCTCATGCTTGATTTCTTGATGTGTTTAGCTCCCTTCATGCATAGACAACTTGAGCTTGAGTTTTCAATATTATTTGTTATCATCAAAATTTATACGTAAATAAGAGACTTGAAACCTTGGGTTCAACACTCATTCTCAAATAATATGGGATTTCATACACCACCTACTTTATCATTCTCATATGTGATATTACATTTGAATTTTTCAATCGGATTGTTTTCATTCTCTTCATGCGAGTTGATTTGAGAGAGAGAGAGAGAGAGAGAGAGGAACTCGATTTTGGGCTAGGGAGGATTCTAGAATGCATCCCCTACTATGCGTTGTGTTTGGTTTGTTGATGAGTCTTTTACGTGACAAATTATTATTGGCTTCCAACAACAAGCTTTTGTAGGTGACACCTAGCTAAAGCGTTTCTCTAAGGGATTTGATCGGATTAAATAAGAGACATGATTTAGAGACTGTTACATACTCATATTATAATAGATTTGCCTTCCAAACAATCCGTGGACCTAGTTTCTATGTTAAAACACAGTAAATTCATGTATTTCTATCTCCATTCACATTTCTAATATTCTTATTTATTTATTATTATTATATATCGTACAGGCACATTATCAACCTTCCGAATCACCGTACTTCTTTTAGCCCGATACATCGGAATCCAGATCACATTTGTAAGCCGAAAGTGACTCTTCTTCCTATTTCAACATGTTCGTAGGAGCATTCACATTAACACGTTACAATTTCTTAAAACCTGGCACCGTGACTGTCACAGACAGACTCATGACATGCTTATCCAAACTGAAACTAGGATGATTATCCCAAACCATTAGATTATATTTGTTTGTCGAAGAAATAAGGTGGTAACTATTTAATGCCATGCCTCTATTCCCGTGATACTTCCTCAACAACTGTGCCAACAGGATGTTATCTCCAACTCTTCTCCCACTAATTGAAAAAAAAAAAAAATTGAAAACAAGTATGTGTGAGAGAGAGATCAGGAACACCTTACACAAGCCGTTTCTATGATATCCCGTGGTCTGTCATACCAATCCAAAAATTTCTAGAAACTCCATTTTTTTAATTGGATTACTTTTAGCGCAGCGGAATATGCACGCTGTAACGAATGGGGAACAGACGACTGCCTTGGATTTGGACACACCAATTATCAAAGCAAAAATAAGGAAACTTGACCCTCTGCCTTGCTTTTAGTTCCCAAGTTCTACTTCTTATAAATACATACCATACAATAAATGCTTCTTCAAACCTGGTGTCAAACTTACCTTCGTTATTTGTTTCCCTATTTTTTCTTCATAGCCAATACCAAGCTCTTGTTAATCGTTGTTAGTTCTTGCCTTTTCTTCAACTACTGATGACGGAGCTGGTTTCAGTTCTTCCCGACGATATAGTCCGCGATTGTCTAACTCGTGTCTCTTACGATGGGTTCCCGACTATCGCATCAGTGTGTAAAGATTGGATGGCCGAGATTCAACTCCCGGAGTTTCACCGGCTACGGAAGAACTCTGGCCATGCTCAGAAACTCATTCTCATGGCCCAAGCACGGGTCGAACCCAATCGGACTTCCGGTGTAATAAAGTGTTCGGTTCATCCCCCGATTCACCGCCTTACTATATGCGATCCGGACACCGGTGTTTGGAGGGAGCTGCCGTTGGCGCCCGAGATGTCTGCCGGCTTACCGATGTTTTGCCGCTTGGCCGGAACGGGGTCGTATTTGGTGGTGATGGGTGGATGGGATCCGGCGACGTGGACTGTCTCCAATTCGGTGTTCGTCTATAATTTCTTGACTGCCACGTGGCGGCGTGGAGTGGATATGCCGGGTAAGCCCAGGACGTTCTTCGGGTGCGCATCGGAATCAGAGCGACAGATGGTTTATGTCGCCGGTGGACATGACGAGGACAAGGTAGCGCTGAGATCCGCTATGGCGTACGACGTGGACAAAGACGAGTGGGTCATGTTACCTGACATGGCAAGAGATCGCGACGAGTGTAAGGCGATATTCCACGCTGGCAAGTTCCGCATCATCGGTGGCTACTGTACAGAAATGCAAGGCAAGTTCGAGAAAACCGCCGAAGAGTTCGATGTCTCCACGTGGTGTTGGAATCATATAGAGGAGGACTTCTTAGAAGCTGGCAAGTGTCCACGCACTTGTGCCGGAGGCGACGACGGGACTGTTTACATGTGCAGGGAAGCTGATGTGGTGGCGAATAAAAGTACCAAATGGCAAGTGGTGGGCAAGCTACCTGCTGATGTGTGCAATACCGCTTACACGTGGATGTGGCAGGGAAAGTTATTGGTGATTGGTTCTGCAGGCTTTGGTGGATCCCACGTGGCTTACATGCTAGATTTGAAAAGTTATGCATGGACGAAACTGGAGATCCCTGAGAACTACTCTGGACATGTTCAAGCTGGGTGTTATTTGGAGATTTAACCCTACCGTATTTGTCACTTGTTTTGGTTTTTTCCCCCTTTGTTTATTTTTGAAGCAAAAATTTCACTTGTACATATACAATCAGAATTGAGGCTTGCCTTTTTTGGATCTTCTATTTAATTCCGTTAGACAAAATTATTATAGTTTCTGTGTTTATTATTTTATTGGATAAAAATTAACTAAATAATTGATGGGTAGTCACATCAGCATAATACAATAATAACAATATTTATATATATATAATAATAATAATAATTGTTGGCCTTGTACTGATAAATATTGAAATAATTATAGTGATTCCAAAGGCAACATTATTGAAGTTTATAATATCATATTTTGCATGTTGCACATCTCTTGTTGTTCGTGTCACAATGCATGTTGGCCATTTTCAGAATAAAATGGCTGCACCGCCGCTGGTTGTGCTTCATCTTAGTTGGAAAGATTCGAGTATCTTCAATTAGCTTTTAGAAGTCTCTCGCATGAGAAATATTAAATCCACACATGAGATTGAATTCCCACAATGTTTTTCTAAATAATTAAGAAATTATCTTTTAATAATATTGACATATATATTGTGAACTTTTAAAAAAAATATATATATATATATTTAAAAATATTAAAAGATCTATGAAAAAACAAAGAAATGTTGGATATAATTATCATTTTCCTTTTGACGATTACTATAACGTGTTTTTAATTGGTTTAACTTTGATCATTACGGAACTTTTTACAGCTCATCATCTAAACAACTCTTCAAGGTTACGTACCCATGAATATATAGCTACGGAAAGATCTCAACGAAAAGGAGATGGAACTTGGAAGACAAGGGTACTCTTCGAATGTGTGAGAGCCCAAAAAAAAAAAAAAAAGGTTTTTTTGAAAGTTTCAACTAGTGGTCACAACTGGCTGAGTTCAAGATATTAATTTGTAAATAGTAATAAAAATAATGAATAATAATAATAATAAAAATAATGAATAATATTATAATAATAAAAAATATATACAAATAATAATATAATAAATAATAGTAGAGAGAATACTGCACTACCCAAATGGCCTAACCTAATTATATATTATTATAAAAAATTATTTATTTGCAATCAGTTAATTTTAATAAAATAATTATTTATCATCAAAATTAATTGTAAATATTCTTTTTATTACAATTAATTAATGATAAAAGTCTTTATTTTTATTTTTTTAATATATACTTGAACAGATAGCTAGCCATGGCCAAAAGGAAATATGCAATGACCTAAAGTTAAAAGAAACATTCGAGAAGTGTATACTTTTCGAATAGTCCTTTTTGCGAATTTCGTTGCTCATGACCTTAATCTGTCTGTTGAAAGGTTTTCCAGTTCCCACGGTGAATGTAACCTTTGAATTAATGGTTGAACTAGAATTCAGCTTCTATTGGAAAATGTCAAAATCGTTCATAATATTCCTCACAATCGGCTTCAATTCCTTATATATAAATAGTCTTCGCATTCAGCATTCCTTCATTCTCGTTTTGAATCACATAAGAGCTTACGCCACGCAACTTCGGTGTGACACAATAATTGCTGTTCTTCTCTACGCTTGGACCATAAATTTGAATGCCTATGTTACCCATTGAATTTAAGCCTATTTTTCTTTGAGTCCATATAAAAAAAAAAAAAATTCTTTAATAATGAATTTTATTCTTTTTAAGAGAATGTGTGAGACTTGTAAATCTTATGAACATATCTAACTAACAATATTCACTATCACTAGAAAAAAAATGTAATTATGATATTTTAATTATAATTAAAAAGATTATTTGTGATAAAAATATATTATTTTTATTGTAAATAATCATTTAAATTGTAATTTAAAAATGCCAAAAACTTGGTTTTCTTGTAATTGTAAGAGATTTCAAACCAAAATTTTTACTAAAAATTTAGTTTGACTAAGTCTTATTAAGATGAAGAAAGGGAATAAAAAAAAACCTTACAATAATGAACCGTCCCGACTTCAAATCAGTAAATTTCAGCTGTTGTGGGATTAATATCAGACAAAGTAGTTTCGTTCATATGCACTGTAGATATTACTACATAGCCCAATAATACCAATTGGCCAGAGAACGATTATTTTAATTAAATAATAACAATATGATATGCCGTTTATGAAGTTTTAATAGACAAATTGTAGCTACAGATGATCAGTTCTGATTGGACAGTAAAAGTATTTTGTCTTATTTAATTTCATTATTATAATTATTTTAAATTCTCATATAAAATATTATAAACAAATAAACTTTTGGAATCTCTCTCGATTGCATCTTCTGCTGGGAGAAAAGAATTAGAGTTGTGATCGGCAGTTCTCGCTGTTTAAGATGAGTGTTGAGGAAATATGAAAAGCATATATTCTTTTAATGTAATTCAATTATAAGTAACATGCAATTACCAACCACGGCTTTGCATGACATTATTTATAACTTCTTATTAATAAATAAGTAGTAATTAATAAATAAATTTCCATATTGTCAACCTTATTAAATAAATAAATAAATACCAGAATCAAATAATGCTTAGCCATCTTCTACATTTATTTTGGTGCCAATTAAGTCCCTAATTAATTATATTCATATTCACAATTAAGGATTTGGACGATCTTATCGTTTTAAACAAGAGTTAGTATATCATACTGTAATAACTAGTTTTTCGTTTATTTTTATAGATAAGATAGAATGAATTAAGATAAAAATTTAAAAATTAAATAAAATATTAATAGAGTATATATTTATAAAATTATTTTTATTTTGATATTTAAAAAAAGTTAAATTATTGATATTATTTTATATAAAAATTTAATAAAATTATAATGATAACTTGAGAAATTCCTTAAAAGGGTAATGATGGATATGTGGGCTTATAACCCATTTACCATTGCTTTACTAGCCTAGTAATTATTTTTTCCTTTTCTGCTTTATGAATCATGATTAAAAATTCATAGCATCAGTTTTTTTGCTTAACTTAGAAAAAAAAAATTCAATCAATCAGCATAATCATACGCAATATAATTACAAATAAATTCAATTTTATAAAAATTGACTCAAAAGATAAAAGAATGTCAATTTTTATTAAAATGATTTTTTTAATTAAATCATATGATTACGTTAGTTAATTAAATCTATTTTCTTTTGAATTATGCAATAATATCATTTCTTCATAATTTCAATCCATATTCAAAGGGTAAAAGAAAAAAAAAACTGCATAGTAAAACAATAATAAAGAAAAAATAAGGATATCATTATCCTTTCTGAAAACAAAGAGGCCTTAACGTACGTACTACAAGATGAAAAACTTCAATGATTTGAAGTATTGGAATTTAACAAAGGTTGCGACAGCAATTTTTAGAATAAGGATGACTAATAATTTTGGAAGCTAATCCCTAATTAATCTTTTATGTTGGCATTGGTCGTAATCTCCGCCCGTCCACTGTGGCGTATTAGCTTTCATAAATGTTGTGCCTAATGCTGCCCAGAAAATAAACATAAAATAGATAGAGACAATATTGAAGTGGTTCGGCAATTTGCCTACGTCCACTGGAGCGGAAACTTACTATTCAAAATGTTTGTACAAGATTACAAACACTCTCAATGCTTCTCTATCTCTCAAATGGCACTTACACTCTCACACACTCAAACACTTCTTCTTGTTGGGATGATCTTAGCTTCAACATTCCTCTCCTATTTATAGGGGGAGGTTGGACTTCTCCCTCCATGTAACATGAGCTGGAGATGCTCAATCATTCCAATACACATGGTGGTTCTCATCACAATGTGGAATATCACCACATGAGTGGACCTCAAGATGAGTTGGAGAATATCAACACATGAATGGACCTCAACATGAGTTGGAGAATATCAACACATGGGTGGTCCTCAACAATCACCCCCTCCACCCAAGTGTGCCATACTAGGATACTACATGTTGCATCCTTGCAATGATTTCACCTCCTTATTGAAATGTTCGTTTGCCATGAAAGATTTCCGCTATCAAATGCGCCCTAAGGCGCCAATGCACCCTTAGGTGCTCAGCAGTGTGAGATATTAATCAAGTCCAAGCAGTGTTGGAACTTGATTCCAGTGACAACTTTTGTCAACATATCTGCTGGATTATTTTCAGTGCCAATCTTCTGAAGTAGAATGTCCCCTTCTTCCAATATCTCACGTACGAAGTGGAAACGGACATCTATATGTTTTGTTCGAGAGTGATAAACTTGATTCTTGGCCAAATGAATTGCACTCTGACTGTCACAGTAAACGGTAACTTTTTGCTGCTCAATTCCCAAATCTGTTACCAGTCCCTGTAACCAAATGGCTTCTTTTACGGCTTCTGTTACAGCCATATACTCAGCCTCTGTGGATGACAGTGCAATCGTAGACTGCAAAGTTGATCGCCAACTAACTGGTGCTCCAGACATAGTGAACACGTATCCAGTTGTCGACCGCCGTTTGTCAAGATCACCTGCATAGTCTGAGTCAACGTATCCAGTTACTAGATTATCTTCACTCTTCTCGAACTTCAAACCAAGATCTACGGTCCCTAGAATATACCGTAGAATCCATTTAGCCGCATGCCAGTGCTTCTTTCCAGGATTATGCATATAACGACTGACCAAACTGACGGCCTGGGAGATATCAGGTCGTGTACACACCATGGCATACATTAGGCTACCAACAACACTTGCATATGGGACACTCTTCATGAAGTCCCGCTCTTCATCATCTTTAGGAGACTGCAATGCACTGAGCTTAAAATATTGGGCCATTGGAGTACTCACAGGCTTCGACTTTGAGTCCATATTGAAGCGTTGCAATATTTTCTTCAAGTACTGCTTTTGAGTAAGGTGAACTGTACATTTCACCCTATCTCTGCTGATCTCCATCCCTAATATTCTTCGTGCTTCTCCTAGATCTTTCATTTCAAACTCATGACTCAACTGAGTTTTCAAACGATTTATCTCCACCTTGCTTTTACATGCAATCAACATATCATCTACATATAAAAGCAAATAAATGAAAGATCCATCTGCAAGTTTTCTGAAATACACACAATGATCGTATTGGCAACGAGTGTATTTCAGATCCATCATAAAATGGTCAAACCGCTTGTACCATTGCCGAGGTGACTGCTTCAGTCCATAGAGAGATTTCTCCAGCCTGCAGACCCAATTTTCTTTACCAGTTTCTTTAAACCCTTCTGGTTGAGACAGATAAATCTCCTCTTCCAGATCACCATGCAAGAAAGCTGTCTTCACATCAAGTTGTGCTAACTCAAGATCATATTGTGCAACCAAAGCTAGCAATATCCGAATGGATGAATGCTTCACAATAGGAGAGAATACTTCACTGTAGTCAATTCCTTCTGTCTGAGCGTAGCCCTTGGCTACCAATCTAGCTTTGTATCGAATTCTATTTTTAGCAACTTGATCATCTTTCTGATTAAAGATCCACTTACAGCCAATTGACTTCTTTCCTTGTGGCAGTGGCACAAGTTCCCAAGTCTGGTTCTTATGAAGAGACTGCATCTCCTCAGTCATCGCCTTTATCCATTCATCCTTTTCACTGGATTGTATGGCTTCTCTGTAAGTGGTGGGGATCTCACCCCCTTCAACTGGTAGTGCATATGTCACGTAGTCTGCATAACGTGTCGGTACACGTTTCTCTCGTCTCGGTCTGTTGGTTGCTATTGATTCAATTTGACTTGGAGGTGCTGTGACTGGACTATCAACCTCCTCTTGTCTGTCTTCTCTTGAATCATTTGGAGTGATAAACTCCACCTTCTGCGAATCACCAGGTGTTTCGCCATCATAGCTGCCTTCACTGGAATCTTTATGCTTATGTGACTTAAGCATCTCAGATTCGTTGAAAGTAACATCTCTACTGATAATTACTTTCTTAGACTCTATGCACCAGAGTCTATACCCTTTTACACCAGAGCTAAAGCCTAAGAATTTTGCTTTCTTGGCTCTAGGGTCAAGTTTACTTTCTTTAGCATGATAGTAAGCTGGACATCCAAAAACATGTAAAGAGTCATAATCAGTAGCATGTGTACCTTTCCACATTTCAATGGGTGTCTTCCCGCCATTGGCAGCTGCGGGTAGTCTGTTGACGAGGTGGCATGCATATGTCACAGCTTCAGCCCAAAATTGTTTACTAAATCCAGCATTCAGTAACATACATCGTACTTTCTCTAGCAAAGTACGATTCATCCGTTCTGCCACACCGTTTTGCTGCGGTGTTCCTCGTACCGTGAAGTGTCTGACTATTCCCTCTCTCCGGCATACTTCCATGAAAGGGTCTAGAGTATACTCCCCTCCATTATCTGATCTGAGCCGCTTAATTTTTCTACCGGTTTGAGTCTCAATCATCTTCTTCCAAACAAGAAAGATGTTCAACACTTCATCTTTATTCTTCATCGTATACACCCACACACGGCGAGAATAATCATCGACAAAAGTTACAAACCAATGCTTACCTCCCAAAGATGCAATTTTGGTAGGTCCCCAAACATCGGAGTGTACATAGTCAAGTATCCCCTGTGTATTGTGAACAGCGGTTCCGAACTTGATCCGTGACTGCTTCCCCAATACACAGTGCTCACAAAAAGACAACTTACCAGTCTTTGCACCTTTGAGTAAGCCTTGCTTTACGAGTGTTTGCAAAGCTTTCTCTCCAGCGTGTCCCATACGCATATGCCAAAGTCTGGTGGTGTCAGCATCAGTCTCATCTAGCTTCTCACAACCTGTAGAAGCTCTTCCAACAATAGTACTTCCTTGCAAGATGTACAGGTTTCCTCGCCTCAAACCCTTCATAGCCACCTGAACTCCCTTTACCACTTTGAGAGTTCCGTCTTCAATAGTGATTCTGAATCCCTTTGAATCCAGAGATCCTAATGAGATAAGATTTTTCCGCAAGTCCGGGACGAATCGAACTTCGGTCAGAGTCTTGACAGTTCCATCATGCAGCTTCAACCGAATGCTACCTATCCCCCGAGTCTTACAGGCACTGTCGTTACCCATAAGTACTGCTCCACCTTCAATATCTGTGAAGTCAGTAAACCAGTCCCGATTGGGACACATATGATAAGTGCATCCGGAATCCATAATCCATTCATCGGGATGACAAATGAATGATGAACCTATCAAGGCAATGTCTAGATCTTCATCTTTGTCCACGACATTGGCTGTGGTGGGTTGATTCTTCTGTTGTCCCTTCAATTTGGGACAATCCTTCTTCCAGTGTCCTTTGTTATGACAATAGGAACACTCATCTTTAGCGAGTTTTCTGCCGACTGATGAACCACGTGATGTGGCCCGAGTTTTCGATTGAAAACCTTTCTTCTTTCCGGGATACCTTGACCGCGTTCTCCCTCTTGCTGTCAGTGCTTCACTTGATGTATCTAGCTGTACCTGCTTATCCTTTTTTCGGTACTCATTGCTAATTAGAGAACTAGATACATCGTTAAAACTAATTTTTTCCTTCCCATACAATAATGTTGTAACTAAATGATCATATGTATCGGGTAAGGAATTTAACAAAAGTAAAGCCTTATCTTCATCTTGGATTTCAACATCCAAGTTTAGTAGATCAGCAAGAATTTGATTGTAACTATTCAAATGTTCAGACATACTAATACCTTCACGAAATTGGAATCTGAAGAGCTTTTTCTTCAAATGCAAACGACTCTCAATGTTCTTCTTCATGAACTTATCCTCCAATTTCTGCCAAAGTTCTTTTGCATTTGCCTCTCTCATGACAAAATACTTCTGTTCTTTGGTAAGGCACAGACGGATTGTACTACAAGCTTGGGTATTAAGCTTCTTCCAATCCTTTTCTGACATATCGTTGGGTTTTTCTTCCAACGCCATATCCAACTCTTGTTGGATCAAAATGTCCATCACTTCACATTGCCACATACCAAAGTTAGAAGTTCCATCGAACTTCTCAACTTCAAACTTGGCATTTGAAACTGTGGACCTGCGCCCTGAACTGCTGGTATTTCCAGAGTTCATAACTTCCCCAACACCTTCCATATTAATTAAGAAATTTTAGAAAACAAATTTCGAAATTCTAACCGTACGGATGAGTCCGGAATGATCCAAATAGTTGGAAAGTACTATTTGATCGTCGAAATCGGACTCCAAATGGCTAAGATCAAGCTCAAAATCAGATCTAAAAATCGGACGGTCCAGATCTGTTAGGCGCTTGTGATACACGCTCCGACCTTCAAATGGCGCGTACGGGCTCCTCCGATGTTCGTTTTCGATGCCGTTCACGGCAACGGATCCGTCTTGACGAGAGGAACGTTTTGGTGTGATCAAAAGTTGATTTCGAGCAACTGAAATTTTCTGGATAGCACGAACCGAAGCTCTGATACCAATTGTTGTGCCTAATGCTGCCCAGAAAATAAACATAAAATAGATAGAGACAATATTGAAGTGGTTCGGCAATTTGCCTACGTCCACTGGAGCGGAAACTTACTATTCAAAATGTTTGTACAAGATTACAAACACTCTCAATGCTTCTCTATCTCTCAAATGGCACTTACACTCTCACACACTCAAACACTTCTTCTTGTTGGGATGATCTTAGCTTCAACATTCCTCTCCTATTTATAGGGGGAGGTTGGACTTCTCCCTCCATGTAACATGAGCTGGAGATGCTCAATCATTCCAATACACATGGTGGTTCTCATCACAATGTGGAATATCACCACATGAGTGGACCTCAAGATGAGTTGGAGAATATCAACACATGAATGGACCTCAACATGAGTTGGAGAATATCAACACATGGGTGGTCCTCAACAATAAATTCATTGAAAACACAAACATGATAACGTTAAATTGAGAAAGAGTAATGTCATTTACAATTGTAAAGTTATAAATAGCGTATAATCACTTTAAAAAAAACACGATTATAATTTATATATATCATTTCTCGCTTTATATCTAGAGTATTTTTATCAAATAAATCTCTCGAATGGAAAAAAATTAATTTTTTAATGAATAATTAAAAAATATTTTTAAATAATGATGTAATATTTTTATTTTTTAAAAATATTTACATATATTAAAAAAATAAAAAAATATACTCTATTCGGGAGACTTCGGGCTACATCCCCTCGGATTATCTGTTCGGGAGACTCGGGGGATGTAGCACCATTCATGTCGAATTATCTGTTTTAACATGGCAGTTATTAAAAAAATAAATAATTGTCAGCGTTCAATAATATTATGCCCTAAGAATGAGTGAAAAAGGACTTTTGGGAAATCAACGTGAAGAAATTATTAAAACCCCCTTTATGACTTCTTTTCCACAAACTGCCGTAATTTTCTTTCGCACTAGGTTTTAGGAAATCCTCTATTAGTCATTAAGATTATCACGGATTCACGTGTTTTACAAAACGCCTCATCTTAATAAAATGTGACGTTAAATAATTAAAAATTATTTATTATATTATATTTATTAATTTATTATTTAATATCATATCATAAAATAATAAAAAAAAATGATGAATAAATTTATTTATATGATTAATAACTCGATTTGACTCTCCTTGTTGGGATTAAAAATACCAAATCGAATATATACAAGGACCAGCCCATGATTCAATCAGGATGAGGATGTAAATGGAAAACGTGTACAAGTTAATTTTGATTACCGAGACTCCTTTTTTTGTAAAGAGTTTGTATGAGATTTTTTTCATTTAAGACTTATGTTTAATATTATTCTATAAGAATAAAGAATAATAAGTAGAAAGTAAGCCAAATATATAAAGATAAAAGTGACATAAAATTGAACTTCGACCTAACTCTTTAAAAAATTCAAAAAATTAAATGAATTAAGTAAATGATTATCTTTAAACTCGCAATGAGATTATAAGAGATCATAAAATACTTATATTATAATAAATTTGTCTTTCAAGTAATTTGTAGATGTAGATTGTGTGCCAAATTACATAAATTCGTATAAGTAATCTATATCTATTTGTATTTTAATTTTTAATTTTTTGTTTGTTTGTTATTATGAATAATAAGAACACCGAATGGACATCCCGAATTATTATGACGGATTTTAGCCCGCTTCATCAGATCCATACCATATTCGTTAGCCGGAAAGGACTCTACCTCATGTTCTAACCTGTCTTACGAGTTTTCACATTTAGACTAACACTTTTTTTTATGTAGGAAGAGGGGGTCGAATCCGAGTTGTTCATTTTAGAAAAATGGATTTTGTGCTATTAGACCAACCGAACATATCATCAACATCACGTGAGAAGCGCCCTCCCACTTACAAATTTTAATGTGATATATGTCACTCACAGACAGGCTCGCATTCTTATCCAAACTGAAACTTGGACGGATCACGGATCCCAATTCCATTTGATTGTATTTGTTTGCCAAAGAAATAAGGTCATCTCTTTGGAATAACGCCCAGTTGAAATTTAAAATTAAAATAAAATAAGTTGTGATAAATTTTAAAAATTAAATAAAATATTATTATTATTATTTTAAAATTAGAAAATGTTAAATTAATATTTAAAAAATTGCATTGAAATTTAAGAAAATTATATTAAAAATTATATTTTGTATATAATTTTAAAAAAATATAAAAATAAATTTGAGAAAAAATGAATTAGGATCAGACTAGAAATAAAACTACATTGAATTTAATATATTTTTAACTATTAAATCTTGAAATAAAACAACATTGAATTAACTAAAATTTAAAGAATTCTAGAGTTTACTACAGTATTATCAAAATTTATTTCATCTTTAAAAATTACTATTCACATGTCAAAATTTTATTTTATTAATTTATTATCTCTCTTTATTTCTCGCAACATAATCATTGTTTTCTATCTTTATTGCTTCTATTTGATTTCATTGTTCATTCCAATGCATAGGAAGTTATTAATTAATAATTTAATTTAAATAAAATATAATTATTAATTAATTTTTCAACTTATATTTTAATTGAATTATAATTATTAATTAATATATAATAGATAGAATGATAAAATAAAATAAACTAATAACTATAAATAATAAATATTTTTTTAATTATTAATTATTAATTACTATCTAATAAACAAATGAATAATTTGATATAAAAATTTGATATGAATAGTTAAAATTAAATTATTATTATTATTATTTTATTTTATTATTATATAATAAAATTATTTTAACGTGAAATTTATGAGAATAAAATAATTAAAAATTGATCTTCCTTTCACAATAATTAAAATTATCTTTTAATTTTAGATAATTTAATAAAAATACTTTAACTATTTAATGCCATAATTTAAAAAAAAAAATGAGAGAGAGAGAGAGTAACAATCCAAAAACATTCTAGAAACTCCAATTTTCTAATTATATTACTTTTAGCGCCGCGGAATATGCACGCTGTAAAGGATGGAGATGGAGAACAGAACACTGCCTTGGAATTTGGGCACCAAGGCCAAAACAAAGAAAAGTTGATCCCTCTGGCGTGCTTTTAGTTCCTTGTAGTTCCCAAGTCCGAAAACCCCCCGAATGTTAAGAAAAAAAAAAAAATTCCCAAGTTCCACTTCTTAAATATATAAATGCTTCTTCATACCTGGCCTCAAACTTCTTCAATTACCTGCCTTATTTGTTTCCCTGTTTTTTCATAGCCAATACCAAGCTCTTGTGAATCGTTGTTAGTTCGTGCCTTTTCTTCAAGTACTGATGACGGAGCTGGTTTCTGTTCTTCCCGACGATATAGTCCGCGATTGTCTAACTCGTGTTTCTTATGAGGGGTTCCCGACTATCGCATCAGTGTGTAAAGATTGGATGGCCGAGATTCAGCTCCCGGAGTTTCACCGGCTACGGAAGAACGCTGGCCATGCTCAAAAACTCATTGTCATGGCCCAAGCACGGGTCGAACCCGATCTGACTTCCGATGTAATCAAGTGTTCGGTTCATCACCCGGTCCACCGCCTTACTATATGCGAACCTGATACCGTTGTTTGGAGGGAGCTACCGTTGGCGCCCGAGATGTCTGCCGGCTTACCGATGTTTTGCCGCTTGGCCGGAACGGGGTCGTATTTGGTGGTGATGGGTGGATGGGATCCGGCGACGTGGACCGTCTCCAATTCGGTGTTCGTCTATAATTTCTTGACTGCCACGTGGCGGCGTGGAGTGGATATGCCAGGTAAACCCAGAACGTTCTTCGGGTGCGCATCGGATTCAGAGCGACGGATGGTTTATGTCGCCGGTGGACATGACGAGGACAAGGTAGCGCTGAGATCCGCTATGGCGTATGACGTTGACAAAGACGAGTGGGTCATGTTACCTGACATGGCAAGAGATCGCGACGAGTGCAAGGCGATATTCCACGCTGGCAAGTTCCGCATCATCGGTGGCTACTGTACAGAGATGCAAGGCAAGTTCGAGAAAACAGCCGAAGAGTTCGATGTCTCCACGTGGTGTTGGAATCATATAGAGGAGGACTTCTTAGGAGCTGGCAAGTGTCCACGCACTTGTGCCGGAGGCGACGACGGGGCAGTTTACATGTGTAGGGGAGCTGATGTGGTGGCGACGAATAAGAGTGCCAAATGGCAAGTGGTGGGCAAGCTACCTGCTGAGGTGTGCAATACAGCTTACACGTGGATGTTTCAGGAAAAATTATTGGTGATTGGTTCTGCAGGCTTTGGTCGATCCCACGTGGCTTACACGCTGGATTTGAAAAGTTATGCGTGGACGAAACTAGAGACTCCGGAGAACTACTCCGGACATGTTCAGGCTGGGTGTTATTTGGAAATTTAACCCAACCGTATTTGTTATTTGTTTTTGTTTTTGGATTTTTTCCCTCCTTTATTAAATTTGTTTATTTTTGAAGCAAAAATTTCACTTGCATATATACAATCAGAATTGAGGCTTGCCTTTTTTTGGATCTTCTATTTAATTCACAAAATTGATCTCTTGCTTTCTCTAAATGCGGTGGTCTTCAACGGGCGTGTTTTATGTTAATTGCATCCAAAACATAATTATTTTAAAAGATTAAAAGTTGTAACAACTATGTAAATAAGGATTTGAAATTAAAAAATATTTTTTGTGGGAGTGATGTTTGAAACGAAAATTATGAAATATTTAAAACATTTATCATTTTATTTTATATACCAAACTAACCTTAATTAATGTAACTTTGACCTTATCTAGTAGTAACAGTATCTGTATCTGTATCTGTATTTATTATTTTATTTGATAAAAATTAACTTAATAATTGATGGGTAGTCACATCAACATATATAATACGATAATAACACTATATATATATATAATATTTGCAGGCGTTGATGAGTATTGAAATGATTATAGTGATTCGAAAGGCAACATTATTGAAGTTATAATATCATGTTTATTATATGAGAAATGTTAAGGGATTCTTACTTCTTGTTGATTTTGTTTTGTTTAGGTTTTTTTTTTATATATATTTTTATTTACATAATTTTTTTAATATTATAAAACATTTTTTAAAAATATAAAAAAAATTATAATATTATTTAAAAATACTTATATAAAAATTATGTAAAAAAACCAAAACCAGAATTGAGAACAAAATAAAAATTCCTAATATTACTCATTTATTATTATTTTGCATGTTGCACATCTTTATGTGTTTTGTTGGTGTCACATTGCATGTTGGTATTTTTCAGGATAAAACTGGGTGGCCGACCGCCCCGCTGGTTGTGCTTCATCTTAGTTGGAAAGATTTGACTCTCTCCAATCAACTTTTAAGAGTCTCTCATGTTATCATTTTAGTTGACAAACTTTAACTAGTTTACTTTAAAAAAGGGAGATATGAGATATCTATATATCAAACTAGCTAAGTTTATAGTAAATTTGTCTATCATAGGAGAAACAAACTTAGTAACTCATGAGTAATTTAGCTATTCTAGATTTTAGAATTTTGGCTTCCAAGTTAAAAAAACAAAAAACAACAATATATATATAAATTCCCATTTGCAAAATTCACGAATTTTCATAAAAAAAAAAATGTTAAAAAATTATATCCATTGGAATAATAAAAATATTAAAAAATTAATGTGTACTTTTAATATTTTAATTACAATTAGAATTAAAATCAATGAAAATGCCAAAATTAGTATTTTAATATAATAATAATAGATTTGAAGAGTTTGTTATTTTATATTGTTGAAAAGTGACTAGCTATATAAAAGTGAATTTCCTAATTAAAATTTGGTCAAACTTTAGCTAAATCACTACTATTACTCTAATTACTTTCTGTATTTATTTATTTTTAGTTTTAATTTTGGCCATTTATTTTTATTAGATAATGATACTCTTTACACATTTTTTACTACTGCCTTACTTAGAGCTGAAACCGACACACTATCGTTTGAGATTTCAATCCATAACTTAAACCGCATTGATAATTTTTCAAGAAGTGGTGCCGATTAAAATCGGCCGGTTATAGGGGAGAAAACCGACAACATTGGTCTCGGTGTGATTCCGATCAGTTTGCCAAATTCCAATCAATCATGCATACACAAACACAAATTGAGAAACCCATAAATGACCAAGATCCAAAACCCAATCACGATCCACCATTCATGATTACTAACGAAAGTAACAAATGTGGAAAATCTAAAAAATATACTATTTATTCATCGATTTATATTGTAAAATTTCAAAATAAACAAACTCAAAAAATAAAATCATATTGATATAGACATACAAACTTCAGAGTTACTTACATAAAGAGAGCGAGAGATCAGATTAGATGCAAGCAACAAAGATGATATCAGGACAAGGTGGATCTCACTGGGGTCATGAAAAAAGAGAGATGATGTGTTGTGGCTGGCTTGTGGACGAGAGGGAGAGGGTATGAAAGAGAAATTGAGAAGGAGAGAATCGAGAGAAAAAAAAAGAAAAAAAGAAAGAGGGACAAGGATAATAAATCTCAAATCCAAACCGCGTCATTTCTTTTCATTATTATTTTTCTAAATCTCAAGTGTAAAATGACGCCATTTCTTTAAGTAAGATAATATATAAACCAATTGATTAAACCAATTATTTAGCTACTTGACGTTGGTTCAAATTGGGATTAAACCAATTGATGTCGGTTTTACCAAATTCCCATTGTCAGCTGATCAGTTTTCGATCGGTTCCGGCCAGTTCCTAAGTCCAACATCTGGTTCCTATCGGCAACGACTGGTTCTAACGGTTCTTGTGCACTCCTAGTTTTACCATCCAACCTTCCTTATACTATTTGATTTTGGATTTAAAATTCTAGAATATGACATTCTTGGATAATTTAGAAGAAAACCAATTCAATTAACTAACATAATTATATAAATTAATTTACTTTCATAAAATTAAAGTTTCTTTTGCTCCTCGAGTTAATTTTTATAAAATCGAATTTATTTGTAATTAAATTACAGGATTATGTTAGTTGATAAAATTAATTAATTATTTTAGATTATACAAGAAAAAATATTTGAGATTTTCAATTCAGATTAAGAATGAAAAAAATTGAGTAAAAAAAATAGTAATAAAAAAGTATAAGGAATGTAGTTAATTTTTTTTTTTTTTGGCTGATAAGTTGAGCCGACAAATGGCATGTGTGTGATTATAATTACTCAATAATTTGAGCTTTGTGGGGACTGTGGGCCACAGGTTCTCCTGATCAAATATATATATATATATATATGGGAATATTTTTAGGATTATTTATCACTGATCTTCACCCTCAACTATGGAGTCAATTTCCCGATTACAGGTCATATTTTTGGGAATCACTTGTAAACTTTTCTCTATCGACTAGGCTTTGGTTAGGTTTAGATGGTGAGAAATATTAAGAAATATTGTAAATAATAAAAAATAATAAATAATAAATAAAATATTTTAACACCCAAACTTACCTTTAATTCCCTACCTGGCAGCACCTGTTTTTCTATTCTATTTAGGATATACACGCCATTACTCTTCGTATTCACATGGCAAGAAGGTGAGGGCGAAGGCTATAATTTATTAATTCATGTGGACGGATCTGGTTTACGTCTAATCAATTTTAAAAAAGTGAGATGAACAGGTACGTACGTTTGATGTGTAATAGTATCTTAAGTTGAGCATGAGAGAACAATTTCTGAGATCCCTATTTATTTAATTTGGGAAAATTTTTTGTAACTTTTAATTTTTTTCACAAATCATATTTTTTAATTAAATATTTAATATATAAATAATAAATAAAAAATATTAATTAATTTAAAAAATAAACTCAAATTTTTTTAAAAAATAATTAAAATAATATAATATATGAAAAAAGTTGAGAGTGGTGTAAAACTCCCCTTTTAATTTGATCCTAAAATGCCAAAACTTCGCCTGGCGGCAAACAATATCACTTTACAGTTGTATAAAATGTACCAACGACTGCAACCTTCTAAGTTCTATGTTTACACTTCGAAAAATTCTATTTATTATTGCTACAAATAATATATTATATATTATATATTGTACATGTTAGAGATGATTCTGTTACAGATATGGAAGAAACGTACGTATTAGACTTTGAATTCAAATGAAGATCATACTGAAGATCGTAACATAAGTTTAAATTTGTTTTGTTTACAGCTGTATAAATCTTTCTAAATCTCAATGTATCTCTATGTCATCTTATTATTTATATCAAACAACTTGTAATCAATCTAAGTCTATAAATACAATTGACATACAGACTGGTATCAATTGAATCAGCCCTCTCATTCTGCTTTCTAACTTAATATTAAGAGCCTATAGCTCACACTATATTTTTTTGGATCTCCTATGGCTTCCTCATCTGCAATATCATCCTTTGCTATATCCAATGTTACTCCTCTAGTATATGTCAAACTCGAGAGCCACAATTATTTGAACTAGACCACTAAATTGCTTCTAGTTTAGAGAAGTCATGATCTCTTGAGTATTGTTGATGGCTTTGAGCGCTTTCCTTCTCAATTTTTGCTTGATTTTGATGGCAAATCCCTCTCTAATGTTAATCCAGCATATTTGGTTTGGCAAAAGAAAGATTAATTCATTTTGATATGGTTGAATGCCACTCTCAGTGAGAAGGTTTTATCCATTGTCTATGGACTAACTACTTCCAAATAAGTTTGGAATGCATTGGCTACCAAATTTGCCCCCACAATCAAGGTCAAGAATTTCTCATATCAAACGCTAGCTCCAAACACTTCAGCAAGGTAATAAATTTTGCTTTGATTATCTGCTCACAACTAAGAGTTGATTTGATCAATTCTCAGCTGTTGCCAAACTTGTTAATGAAGATAATTTAATTTCCTACATTGTTTGAGGACTTAATCCCGTCTCTACACATTTCATAAAATCTCTCAGCTTTACCACCCGAGGCGAACCCACTGATTTTGATTCCTTCCAAGCTGAATTGCTCAACTATGAGCAATTCCTCGAGACTCAAAACAAATCTCAGACTAATGACAGCACTCAATTTGCTTTTAACAAGAAACCACACATTAGTAAGAAATCAAAATTCCCAAATTAGAAATACCAGTATCCCAAACCAAAGTTTTGAATATTGTATCGATAAGCATACGAGTCCAAGCACTAAAATGAAATATTTAGTATCGATACCATTTTGGAATAGTCTATATATAAAAAATTATATATATAAATACATATATAAATTATATTTCAAAAAAATAGTTAATATATGAATATATTATATATATAGATACATATATTTAAATAATCTAGTTTAAATTGAAGTAAAAAAAAATTTTAAAAATTAAAATTAAAATCTAGTACGGCCTGTATGGTCGAAATATTGTCCGGTATAGCCGGTATTTAGGCCGCTATGGTACATACAGTGTACCTATATCGCCCAAGTAAAGGAGATAAATTTTTTATCGGTTGTACCGGCCGGTACGGTACCTAAAACAATATCCCCAACCTCCCCGAAATCCAAACACCCCTGCCACTACCCCTAAACCACAACCTTCCAACTCAAACAGCTTTCAAAGTAAATTTCCTCATTGTCAAATCTGTGGCAAATAAGATCTTCAAGTCCAAAAAAAATACTATAGTTGCAGCATAGTTTTGAAATATCGATTCCACAGGAAGACAAATTAAAGAATGAAAAACATAACCACAAAACTAAAGAAAATATTAAATGATTTACGAGAGAGCAAATATTAATTTTTAAGTGCAAAATAAAATGAAATAAAATAATTAAGAAAAAAATTCAAATTTGACGAATAATAAAGCATCGGGAATCCCTTACACATATCCGATATTTTAATTATTCTTAATTCATTGATAACTTAATTGAAAATTCAATTATAAAATTTCCAATCGAAAGATATAGCACTAATAACCAAAATTAAAACAAATGTAACTCTTTGAAAAATTGTTCTTCACTTTCAAATTACACAAATTGTTATCCTTATTAAAAAAATTTAACGACGATAATATATCTAAAGAGCAATATTGTAGAAGAGAATTTAATCAATATAGATAATTAATTGATCCAAACATAATCAAAGAATTAATTCATTCAATAAAAAAAGTATAATTGAATTCATAAAATAGAATAAATTTTATGATTATTCGAAAAAGAAAACTTCAACAATAAATTGAAAATGATAAAAAAATAAGTTTTAATAATTGAAAATCAAATAAATAAATTAAAAATATCATTACGTATGTAAGTTCATATACAACCCTACTTAAAAATTTAATTACTTATACGCATGATAAATAAAAAAACTCAAAAAAAAAAAGCAATTGGCGGCATCGAATGAAAGTTTCTTGTCCCTCTAACTCCGTTCGTGTGTGCGGCGCTAACTCCTTTTCTTATATATGTTGTTGCATGCTTGTATGTAAAGTGCAGGTTTTTCCCCCAAATTAAAATCAAAGTGCCGTGTTAAATGTGTTAACCCAGAGTAGAAACATATGGGCCCCATGTGATAAAGTGCACGTCGTGCCCCTTTTCCATTGAGAATCATGTTGTGCATGGGTCCATGAAGTTTTTCCTCAACGTAAATTGTCATCTTCCTTCCGTTCAGCCCATGGTCCAATTCTGAAGTAAAGTTTAATTGAAGTCTCGTGTATGTATAGGTCCTTTTTGGTCTCAAGTCAGTGCTATCAGTAATTGAATTGAATTTGGGCCTGTGTCAATTGAAGCTTAGTTTCTTTTAAATTTGAAGTGTAATTGTAAGTCAACTCTTGCCTCTCAATATTATATTTTTTAAGATTTAAAATATTATAAAATCATGCTCAAAGATATTTCAATATAAATGGAAATTAAATTCAATAATATAAATTATATCTTATTCTTTTTATTCACCTTTTATATTTTAATCAAATAATAAGACATTTATATTACACTTTTGTACACTTATCAGTTATTATCGTATGGACTTTACATACCAAGACAGGCATCCACCTGCTCAATTGGCAGCAATGATAACTCATACTCATGTTGTTGAGGAGAACGAACAACCATAGTATCATGAGAGTGGCGCTAACAATCACATTACTTTTGATCTTAAGAATTTGATCTTGCACCAACAAGCATACCAGGGCAATGATCAAGTGACAGTGGGTCGTGGAGGAGGTTTACATATCACTAATACTTGTTCATCAATGTTTACTACTAATAAATTTAATTTTTTGTTAACAAATATTCTTCATTGTTCATCGGCATTATCAAATCTATTATATTCAACGATTCTGCCATGACAATCATTGCTATTTTATTCTCATTACCACGCATTTCTTTGTGAAGGACATGCAGACCAAGTAAATCTTTCTCCAAGGTTCGAGTAAAGCTGGGTTGTATCTAATATTCCTATAGCAACTCCAACTCAACAACTCAACTCCAAAAGCTACAATGCTCTATTCCTTTACTGCTTTACTAGGTGTCACAGCCCTTTTACAAGTTTGGCACTTGAGACTAGGACATCCTTTTGAAGCCATTGTCTCCAGATTAGTCAAACAGTCCATGTTACCTCTTTTTGGTTCAATAAAATCTAGGCAACTATGTGAGTCATGTCGAGTAGCTAAGAGTCATAAAGTTCCTTTTGTTGAGTCCAATATCAGGTCATCTTCTTCTCTTGAGTTGATACACTCTGATGTATGGACTTCCCATGTTACTTCAGTTGATGGTTGTAAATTCTATATTTTATTTATTGATGATTTCTCAAGGTTTGCATGGTTGTTTCCATTAAAATGCAAATTTGAGGTGTTTAATTGCTTTGTTAAGTTCAAATGCCTAGTGGAAAAACAATTCTCCACAAATATCAAACAACTATTAACTGATAATGGTGAAGAATATTTATCTGTTACCTTCAAAAACTATCTCTCACAACCAGGCATCCTACATAAGCTCACATGCCCCCACACCTCGAAACAAAATAGGATCTCATAAAGAAAACATAGACATATAACATAGGTTTCACTTTGTTATCTCAGTCACATCTCTCATCCACCTATTGGGTAGATGCATTTCTCATTGTCACATACCTCATAAATAGACTCCTCACACCTGTCTTGTCTCATCACTCACCCTACTTTACCATTTTCAATAAACAACCTGATTCTTCCTTACTCAAAATTTTTGGCGGCCTATATTTCCCTTTGTTAAGAGCTTACAGTCCACATAAACTTGCCTTTAGAAGCAAAAAGTGTGTGTTCTTTAGCTATAGCACCAATAAAAAAGGCTATTGGTGTCTTGATCCTCAAACCAAAAGAGTCTACATTTCGAGACATATTGTCTTTGATGAATTAAGTTTTCCTACACAAGTTGCAAATGACACAACTATCAGCTCTACTTCCCTACATGTGCATTCCCTTGAGCCTTTAATGTCCTTTCTATTAGGTATCTTTTCTAATTCTCAACTTTCTTTATCTACTCTAACTGTAGCTTTACTAGTTAGTGATTTATCCTTAGTATCCTCTAATATAGCTACCTCATCCCTTACTCTTAGTTCTCCAAATTCCTCTACCTAAGAAATACCACTTGAGCCTTCCATTACTATCTCAATTCCTTCTGGCAGTCCACCTCTCATGAATGATCATATTCCAAAAAATTCCTCCCTTGTACTTGATAGACTCACTCCAAACCCTACTCCTCCATCCCCACTACCTTTTACTTCAAAAATGACAACTAGATCATGGATTAACTTTTTGAAACCTAAACAATTCCTAGATTATCATCTTTGTTACTCCACTAAACATCCTCTTCAAGCACTTTTCACCTCCTCTTTACCACTCGAACCAAAGACCTATACTCAAGCAGTGAGGGATCAACATTGGTTAGATGCAATGACTGCAGATTACAATGCATTAATGGCTAACAAATGGTCCCTTTGCCCAAGACCTAGCCATAAACTAGTAGTCAGAAACAAGTGGGTATTTTAAATAAAACAAAAACCTGATGATACTCCTGACAGGTACAAAGCAAGGTTGGTGGCTAAAGGCTTTGATCAAATTAATGGTCTTGACTTTAACGAGACCTTTAGCCATATTATTAAACCTGTCACAATCAGATTAGTTTTAGCCTTAACAATTAACTTCAACTTGTCCATTAGGTAGCTTGACATCTCAAATGATGCCTTTCTCCATGGTTATCTTGAGGAAGGGGTTTACATGGAGCAACCTTAAAGATTTGAAGACCCACAGTTCACTGATCATGTCTGTCTCTTGTAGAAGTTAATATATGGCTTACAACATGCTCCTAGAGCTTGGTTCTAGCGACTATAATAGGTTTTATTGGATCTTGGTTTTACTTCCTCAATAGTGGATACTTTTCCCTTTATTTTTCATCAAAACAGTGTTTGCATTTTTGTACTTATATATGTAGATAACATCACTGTAACCAGCAACAAGACATTTACTATTGATAGTCTCAAATCTGAGTTTGCTGTCAAAGACCTTGGCATTCTCTCCTACTTCTTAGAGCACTCTTATTGGATTGGCTAAAAGCTATCCTTTAAAAATTATATTTTTGCATAAATATATAAAAAAGAAATGTCATATTTGATCAATTGTGGCATTGAAGTGTGCAAAAAAAAAGTGCAAAATATACTTTTTATGAATAGTAAAACTAAGACAATGGCAAAAAAGCTAAAATAATTGCCACATTTATTTTTTAGTATTTGTGTAAAAATGTACTTTTTAAAGAATGACTTTTAACCAATCCAGTGAGAGTGTTCTTAGGTATTCAGGTTCATCATACAGCTAATGGCCTACACTTGTATCAAGGGAAGTATGTAGTTGATCTCCTACATAGATTAAAGATGGCGGGGCCTAAACTAACACATACTCTATGCATTACAGATGGTAAACTTTTTTTTTTTTTTTTTTTTTTTCAGGTGATCCACTTGAAGATCTTATTGAATGTCGCAATATGGTAGGAGCACTTCCATATATAATCCTCACAAGGCCAAACTTATCCTATAATGTCAACCAATTATGCCAATTTCTTTATTGCCCGAGAATTACTAATCACACAGCTGCTTAAAGAGTCTTGAGATACATCGAAGGCACACCTCAATTTGGTCTCCAATTCAGAAAATGATTTGTCCAACTTAATGGCTTATGTGACTTTGATTGGGTAGGTAGCCTAGATAACAAAAGATCTACATCTGATTATTGCATCTATCTCGACTCAAACTTAATTTCTTGGACTGCTAAGAAGTAAATAGTAGTGTCAAGGTCGAGCACTAAGGCAGAATATAGGTCAATGTCACATTGTACTCGGGCTTTATTGGTTAAGAATGTTACTCAAAGAACTACACATTCCTTTAACCACTGCTCCTTGTAGTTGGGTTGACAATATTAGTGCCTTAGCACTCTCTTCTAACCTAGTTTTTCATGCCTAAACCAATCATATTGAGGTAGATTACCAATTTGTTTGAGAGAAGATTTACAACAAAGATATTCAAGCCAAGTACATCTCTACTACTGCGCAGCCTTCAAACATTTTTACTAAAGGACTTTATTAATCCAAGTTCCAAACACTTCGAGCCAAGCTTATGGTTAGTGATCTACCCATCAACTTGAAGGGGGCTATTAGAGATGATTTTGTTATAGATATGGAAGACATGTAGTAGACTTTGAATTCAAATGAAGAGATAAGTGATGAGGATTCAAATGAAGATCATAACCAAAGATGATAACAGAAGTTTAAGTTTGTTTTGTTCACAGTTGTACAAATCTCTTTAAATTTCAATATATCTCTATGTGATCTTATATCAAACACATTATAATCGATGTCATTTTATAAATACAACTCACTTACGTGACTGGTATCAATTGAACCAGCATTTTCATTCCACTTTCTAACTGTACATGTATGGTATAGTCATGCATGTATAGTATATGAAGATGATGGCTAACAAAACTATATACTTTTGCTGTCCGCATTCTCTTACCTTTTGGGAAAAAAAGCCCTTCTCTTTGGACCCCAAAATTCAAAAGAACCACTTTACCATCAAATCATAAGCTCATGTTCTGAAGACAACTCTAGGGCTTCACTCTTAAAGACATAAAACTTGGATACCCGATCCATTTTTGCAATAGGCTGGTTTGAGCATGCAATTAATATTACATGAGCTTGAGAGCATTTTGATTGAATTGACCGAAAGAATATTGAAATTTTAGTTAATATTACATGAGTTCGCAATTATCTATTATATTCAATTTTCAATTTTCACATCGAATTATTCATTTACTTTCTATATAATAATATATTATTAATATAATAGTTTCTTATTTAATTTATTTTTATCACATTTTATATTTAATAATAATAAATCAAATCAGAGTTTTAAATTACAAAAAAACATCTATATATTTGGTAAGAAGAGTGAAAATGAATATTATAGTGTTTGGTTAAGTTACTGTATATCTACATATTTGATTACTATAATTAATATTTAAATTTATACAGATATGCCTAATTTAATATTAAATATTTATTAACTAAATTTAATTAAAATTAAAATTATATTTTAACCAAACCAATAATAAGAGTGGTATGAGAACTTGAAGAATTGAGGCGTTTCTTCTTAATTTTGGGTCTCGTGTTGTCAGAATTTTCCAAGGAATAAATATCATGTTTTCGGGGATGCAAGTGTTTCGGTGTAACCGGGGTTCCGGTCTGGGCTTCGTGGGATGTAACATAAGCAGTCGACTTTTATAAACTCCTTCCAGACGTCATCAGAATCATCAATGTTTTGAATTTTATTTTGGTGATCATTTTAATTTAAGTGATAAAATAAAATATTTTGATTTTGATGTATTCCAACATACCATTTTGAGATTCATTATATAATATATATAAATATTTATATTTATATATAAACTAACAACTAATATAATAAATACATATATGTGTGTCATGTATATGTATATATATTAGAAAACTTAAAGATTTATAAAATGAATATAGATTGAAAAAATATGGACTTAATTTGAGACACAAAACAAATAAAAAAAATAAAAGAATTGATAAAATATTAAAAAATAATGATATTTAAAAAAAAAGAGGACATATTTAAAGTTACATAGTATATAAATATATTTTATATTCTAAAATTAATTAAATATCATAAGAAATTAAAACTTTTAAAAAATATCATTTCAATATAAGAAAATTACAAAAATGCTACTATTTTAAAATTGTTCAAAACATAAAAAGGACCGAAATGATCAGAATTTAGATCGAAACGGCCAAAATTTGACCAGAATAACTGGACCAGACTAAAATTTAAAACGAGTATAATACACCAAATACCATACCAGTTCAGCGGTTTGACATGAGTTCAAATTGGTACCAAACTCAATGTTGATTTTAGTAAAGTCTCCCCTGGTTTTGGCCGGTTTCAAACTCCAACAGCCGGTCTCTGTTGGCGATGGTCAGTCCGGCTGGTTCCTGTTTACCTCTATTTCAGTCTTCAAATCCTGAACGGAGCAACATGCATGCTATTTAGTATGTACCACGTTAGTGAAACTGAACAACTTTTGATTGGTCAAAAGCCTCTTCATTTCTTGAGGAATATCCCAGAACTATTCATCTGTAAAATAAATTCAGGAAGGGTATACAAATTTTTAACACCCACAGCATCCTCGGATATTCAAAAACCAATAAAATAGCTGAGAATGTCTCAGTGGTAAATGTTATTTGGTTTTCATGCAATTGATGAGAACCTCTACAAATCTCTTGTACATGTGCCGCTTCAAGTACATTCTCTCTACTTTCTTCCTTCCTTCCTTCCCCATTTGCTCCCTTGTCAATGGATTTTCAAGCAAAAACCGGAGATTTTGAGCAAGGGCATAAGTTCCTGGACGCCCCGGAGGATGTAGAAGTCCTGTTAAGTTGTGGTCGACGATCTCTTTTGTGCCCCCGGCATCTGTTCCAAGCACCTGCTCCATAAAAATGAAATATTGTTGTCAAGACCTGTTAGTCTCAATCCCGTACATTGCTTCTCGAGCAATGTTAACCAACCCTCCTAAGCTATTAGGGACAGCTTATCTTTCACCTAAATGTCTACAAGATCCCATCAATGATTTTAGTTCTAACTAAATAAAGCTCACATGTACCAGAAATAATCTCCATGAAACTTCCATAATTAGTCAACTACGAAGATAAAATGATAAGTCAACACCAATAAGAACTACAATCTCGTTGCGATATCAGCTGTAGCATTGTCCATTGACAGCCCAGCCCAGGTCCAATTTTTCATTTGTACACGACTTGCTAAAGTGAGAGATCGCTTCCCATATAAAGCATCCCCAATACATGAACAAGCACATGCGCAGAGAGTACAAATAAACAAATGAAATAAAAAATTGCAATGTCGATGAACATTGACTAACTTGTCAACAGACATGTAACGTGGTAGAACATAGTTTATAAGCAGACACTGGGAGTAGGAATAGTCCTAGTTTTGAAATGTTTTTAAGCATTACGAATTGTTCTGATGCTACACTATCAAAGTAAAGCAGTAATTGGGAAGAAAATCAAAATCAGTTAACCATTCTGATAGTCCAATAGACGCCTCACGTTTAATCACAGAAGTTGCACGTTGAGGACATGTGAGGAACTTTGACTCTATTGATTAATAACCCGAAATTTTAATGGAGTTTGAGATAAAGGATTATAAGCATCATGTGGGTTTTAGTATGTCAGCAAAGACCACATGCCTAAGTTCTGCAAGGGTAGATAAGAAGTGAAGGTAAACTAGCAAGACAAGAACAAATAAAACCACTCTTCAAGGCTTATTTTTTCGCAAAAATAAAAGGAAGGAAAAACGAGTTGATTCTCATACCGGAAGACCAAATGCCATTGCTTCAATTGTCACTCTCCCGAATGTTTCTCCCAATCCCTGCAATTATAAGGATTATCTTGTGCTGTATATTTAACGTGTAATCATAAAAATGATTAAGCAGCATCAATTAAATATATATTTTTTTAATTCTGTGAAATGTGAACTTCTTCTTATATAAGCACTTGGCCTGTTATCACATAGGTAAAGATGAATACAAGTAAATTTTTCAACACATAATTGTAATATAGACTAGCATGCATCGGTGATGCTCTTGTATATACCCCGGCTCTCAACTATTTTTATGATCAATAAAATTTTGTTTGCCAAAAAAAAAAAAAGACATCACACAACAGATGCCACATAGCAGCTTTGAAAACAAAATCCTTTGGTTGTATCCAATGATGCAGGGGATATATCTGAAGCTTAGTATTTTGATGTAAGCCCAACAACTAAATTGAAACATCAAAAAACATAAATAAAGCTTTGAAAAAATTATGTAGAACCAAGACCACTTTCTATTGACTGGAATCACTGAAGGACCACGAAGGTCAATCACCTGGGAGTTTATGACATAAACATCTGCTGCAGAGTACAGTGATGCTACATGTGTGGTTGCTGGAGTCCAGAGCACTGACTTTGACAAGTTTGAATGCTGGGATAAAGATCCTAAAAGTCTTTTGACATAAAGCACCTTATTGCTCTTAGATCCAACAGACCCGATAAGAATTTTAAGCGCATGTTCCTGTGTTCCTCTACTGTCGGACAACAATTTCCTTGTTCCTTGGGAGATGTAAAAGTTCACAGCATCTGTGTCATTACCATCTGACTGCAAGCTTTTCCTCTTGGATAACTTCAACCTGAAAAATGACTCATTTGAAGCAGGCAATTCATTTGATGACACTCCAACATCATTCAAATGTTGAAACAGAGCTCTAACATGATGCCTTTTAGCTAAGTTATAATGGTTTTGGCCTATATTGACTGGATTGTTTATACTAGAAGCATTGTCCAAAGATTCTTGTTCAATCAGCAAACGTGCTGATTCAAGAATCAAGAGCTGGCCTTTTCCAGGATTTATACTACTCAGAGTCATAACAAGCATATCATTATCCGTCAACCCCATCTCCTTTCTGACTGAATCTCGCAACAACTGCCTTTTCTCTCTCATCTTCTCGGTGCTGAAAGATGGAGTATTAAGTGAACATGATATTCCAGCAACAAAAGCCAGTTCATCATTAACAGAGAGAGGAACAAGTGCAGGTTGAGATCTCAGTTTAATATTCTCTTCTTCGCACCAGTTTAGCCATTGTCTAGACTGTGATTCGGATAGAAACATAAGCATTTTGACTCGGTTAAGGACAACTTTTGCCCGATCAAAGTACTCCCGTCGGTTTTCCATTATCCACCAACCAACTTGGCTGGCACCAGCCGGAAAATGAGCAATATATTGTTCTGAAACAAATAAACAAACAACTAAATAAAAACCTTTATTCATACTCATTACATGAGGTAAATGCAAAAGAAGTCAATGATTCTCTAAACAAATCATCTACATTTGAGATTACACGGTGTTGTTACTCAATCATCCTGGGAACTAAGCTGACTGTCTTTAGCTGAAGCAGGATAAGGTTAGACCATGACAAAGACATGGCAGTAAAATAGAACCTTTAAAAAAAATGCCATTTTTGATTTGCAAAGAATACTAGGTTTTTTTTTTTTTTTTTAAATAATGGGAGAACCACCGCACGACAAAGCCCTTAGGACTCACCCATGGAACCTAAACCCCTAGGGAGACTAGCACAACAACCCACCGCCAAGGCCTTCCACTTAAATCGCAATTTGATCCCAGGGGAATCAATCCTGTGACATTGGGCTCATGCACACAAGTTCACTCTTACCACTTGGGCTACCCATGGGTGGATGCAAAGAAGACTAGTTAACCTTTGAATGGCATGATTTTGTCCCTATTGTCAATTTTATTTGTCATACTCAATAGCTTCTTAGACTTTCTGACATTACACGTATCAGAAGCATGATAATTGTTTCAAAAACTAAGAAAAAAAAGTTAATCTGCATTTCAGGAGCCTCAAAAGAGCATTTGGATATTCATAATTATAAAGCAGAACAAATCTGCGTTTTAAGAGCATCCAAAGAGTGCAGAAAACAGTAAACAGAAGCAAATAGCAAATAGCATATCTGCTTATGGTTAATAATGCAAACAATCAACATTTTAGTGCGAATAAAAAGATATTTTTCACAAATAAGTAAAAAAAAAAATTCATATACAGGTCTAACTGATGAATCATAGTGATGCACTTTGTTTCTCACCTTTAACTTTCTTCATATCAGCATAAATAATAACATATTTGACAAACTATACAGTTTCTACTGCTAAAATGCACTCACCAATCCATGATGCACAAACTGCCGATCCAGCTATGACAAGATCTGCCTTCATAGCTGTTTTGAAGCTGAGGTCTGCTCTGTCGTCAAGCACCTTGATTCTTCTTCTAGTAAGTTCTGACATCAACCCACCCTTCTTACTAAGAACTACAGCAGAAACCGTAGCTCCGCAGCTTAGAAGCTCTGTTGCCAATTCCATCATTGAAATTGGAGCCCCAGTCATTGAAAGTTCATGGAATATCAAAATGAACCTTCTAGACCAAACAAGGCGTGCAAAGTCTCCCTTCCTATTACAGGTTCCCGAACGCTTAGCAGGACTCCATTCTAAAATTCTATCCTCCGCCAAACCAAATGGACCAACAAGCATCCCATAAGAAGAATTCTTCTTTGGAATTTCTGGTTCCAGATCCTCTAAGTCATTGCCCTCAATGTCCACCGCAGTCTTTTGCTTACTATGCACTTTACCATGCAAACTACGTCCTGCTCTTTTACTTCTCTTCTTTGATTTTCTACTTCTATTTGATGAAACAACATTTCCCTTTTTGGGCAAAACCACATCTATTGTTTTAACATCTTCATCACGACTTTTATTAGTCCCATTATCAAATGCCAAGCTATTGTCTTTGACAACCAAACCCCTTTGCAGATTCTGTTCTGTGTCAAAATTCTGATCAAAATCGCTCGGCTTATTTCCAAAGCCCAAAAATGCCTCCTTGTTATCACCGTGAGCCCACCTGGACTGAACATAAAATGCGAGATAAGCCCAGAGAGTAATCAGTAGCAACCAATACACCAAACGATTGCTTCGAAACCATTGTATACCACCTCCACCACCTCTGCCTTCTCTTCGTGGAGTTCGGCTAGAGTTCAATCTACGAAACGAAGAACTCCTGGGAGTCAACCTTCCTGCCAATGTAGACTTCAAACTGCCACCTGATTTCAATGGTGACTGTCTAAAATCCCCTCTGTTGCTGCTTTCCTCCATTGATTTCTGCCACTATATTACTTTACCAGAAAGATTGAACATGTTTTGAATAGTTATCTATTACTCAATATAAGCAGGGCACCTCTTCAAACAATTGAATGAAGCTTATACACCAAAAGATACTCAACAAGTATGTTCTGTTATAGCTCTTTGAGCAATGATTCTACATGGAGGAAAACAAAGAAGTATTAGAAAGGCGATAGATATATATCTTGTCCAAAACTTTCCCACGTGTAAAGGTAACCTCAATTCACTAGCCAAACAGCAGCATCTGATTTTATTTCCTCATTCTTTGCAAGATCATAAACACTCAGAGATATTCACAACTAATTGCTTGAACTCTCTTGCATTTTCTCAGGAATAAAACAGAGCCTAAAATTACCGAGTATTGAATTAAAGGTTAAGGAAAAGAAGACCTCTATTACTTAGTACCTGAAGCAACATAGAAGCTACACAAGTAGACCATATCGTCAAAAACTACAGCCATCCGTTTGTCTGCCGATAAATGGAATAAAATGACACCTTTCAATACTCTCAGGAGCAAAAATAATGGAGATCAGAAGGAATTTCAGTTAGTTTTCTTTCACTGCATTTTCTCGGCCGCCAAACAAAGAAAATTCACAATGAAACCAACCACACGATAAAGAAGACACCTCCTTATCCCTGTTAGTCTTAACACAACAAAGTAGTGGAACTCTTACGGTTTCAAAATTTTGATTTATGCATTTCTATTTTGCTGCATTTGTTTTCTCGGAGACCAAGCAAGCTACAACGACACACCGATCCTCAGTTACAAGCTATTCTAACATTATAAGTTGAGAAATCTTTCACAGCTGATGATCCAAGAAGCAGTACACGTTTGTTACAAATACAAACCCTACGAAGTCACCATTTTATACTGACAAATTAACATTCTTCATATTGAGCAAACAAAGGATAGCAAAGAAAAGGAATAGAGGAACGAAAAGAATTAGATTACATGTATCACCTCACTGTCTGAAGCTGGAAGTCCAAGATCTGAGCCACAGGGTCAAGAAGGTTCTTGAATGTGCCGCTTTGAGCTTTTAGCGAAGGGAGTAAGAGCTTGGAGCTTATAGAGTTAGAGGATATTGCATAAGACCAGTGAAAACCTTGACCACCTTGACCACCTTGACCTTCACAGAGAGAGAGAGAGAGAGAGAGTTAAAAAAGAGTGTAGAACTATAGATTAGAGTATACTGCATACATGGAGAGGGGGGAGAGAGAGAGAGAGAGAGAGAGAGAGGGCCTTGAAATTCAGGGAGAAATTATCGCGCGTACGAGTTGACTCGTGTGATCGTGTTTCGAGGGAAGAGGAAGGTGAAAAGTATTGATACGGTACAACGCCGCACCACCAAAATGCATGAAGTGGAAGTTTCGAATAGGAAAGTGATAAACTTACAATAATTTATATAATATATTACATAATTAAAAATATTTTTATAAAATAATAGTAATTTTATAAGACAGTTTATAAAAAAAAAAATTAATTTATATTATGTAAGTATTATAAAATATATTGTGTTTATCATTTTCCTTCTAATTATCGTGAGGCCCATCCATTTAGCGATCATCAAAGGCTGCACTCGTGATTGAACAGAAGCTGATCTCCTTTTGGTGACGCGTTTTATGGAGGAATTTATTACAGCAGATCAACAGAAGGCCTAAAAGTTTTCGCAATGGCACGGCTGCCGTCGGGCGGGGAAGGGTCCTACTAAATGGATCCTGACCGTTAATCGATCCTGATATTTAAACTGCTTGATTGTTCAACAGCAACACTAACCACCAGGGACCCACCGGTTCATTAGTTTCAAATCAGTTTTTTTTTTTCTTTATACTAATTTAAATTGAGAGATAAGATGAAATAAATTAAAATAAATATTAAATATTAAATAAAATATTATTTTTTAATATTATTATTATTTTAAAATATTAAAAAATTGAATTAAAATTTAAAAAAAAATTAAATTATTTATTATATTTTATATGAAAATTTGAGAAAGTATAATAATGATTTTAATATGAATTGAGAACTCTCAATCCAAATCAAGCCTTTTAACAAGATCTTATTTAAATTCAAAATTTATCTTATTTCATTTTATTATAATAAATAATTTAATTTTTTAAAATCTTAAAATAATAATAATATTAAAAATTATTATCTTAATAATATTTTATTTAATTTTCAAAATATATATCATTTCAACTCACTATCCAATTCATATCTAAAAGTAAAAAAATCTTATATTACATATATCTATTTATGTATTTAAATAACAAGAAAAAAGAACAAAAATAATAATAAATCTTACGCGAGCTCTACCAAATGGATAATTTCCCCTTAAAATAAAGGATAATCTCTATTTTAAACAATATATGTAGGTACGTGGTCTTTTTCAAGACAAAATAAAAAGCATCTAACAAGCATGATGATGAGGTGAAATCAATTTTAATTTAAAAAAAAATATTTATTTTCTCACGTCACGTAAAGTGTTGGGAGAAATGGCGTTTTCATTGTTATAAAAATCTGAGAATTGGTATTGAATTAATCAAAGTTTAAAAAAAAATATAAATTTATATATATATTAAAAAAATTGTCATATTTAATTAAAAATAAAGAGATAAAAGTAGGAGAAGAAAATTAAAATATTTTTTTATTTTTAAAAATAAATAATAACTCTTCAAAAATAAAAAGTTTTAACAAATTGATATTCACTTTTGAAGATAAAAATTACTTTTTTTTTCTTATTTTTAATTAAATATAATAATAATTTATTAATATATGTGCAAAATTATACTTTAAAAAAAAATTAACTAATCTAATTTCAGTGATCTAACAAGTCAAAATAGTTGTTATGAAAGCGATTGTTCTTACTTTCTTCTTCTTTTGTTTTCTTTTGAGCTATGATTCTGCAGAAGTTTGGTGTTTGAAGAGAGGTGGTCCTATTTTCTTGCGTAAGTACAAATAATGTGCCCAGAGCCCCGACCAAGGAAAAAAAATGGGGGTGCTCGGTTTTGGGAATTGCTATTATTTACAATCAAATTTATGGATTCATCTACGTACTAATGTGTTGTTGTTTTTATATTTAAAATTTAAATTTGTATCATTTTTTTTATTTATTTATTAAAGTCTACTTTTCTGATCAATCATCTTGGATATGTACGCGTATTAACATGCAGAATCGCTCATAACCATATTTTTCCCTCTATTTTCTGTATAAACATGGTAAATATTACATAGGAAGAATCTATTTAGAGAGGTGTTAAAAATGATACATATGAGTTTTATTGAAATTATAATTGTGGAAAGAAGTTGATTGCAGTGAAAAACTGGGATTAAAATATTATATAACACACATTTTTATTAAAAAAAAAAAAGAGAGAGAGACAAAGATGCTGTTGCCCAAACATATATGCAATAACCATATTCTTTTAAGAGCTTAGGCTTATTGTAACTCCATGTTTCTTCAATTAAAGTGTGGGTAGGGACATAAATAGTCTGATCCGGTCTGTTCTTGAGAGAGATGGATTGGTCTCATTTGATCCATTATTTTTTCCACCCTAACCCGAACTGAATTAATTATAACTCAAATTCGGTCCGGTTTGGTCTTGGGGGTGCACTCAGTTCGACAATCTATTTATTTATTTTTTCCTTTAAAATATAAAAAAATTTATTTAAAATACCAAATTAAAATTAAGTTAACTTATTAATGTGGATTATGTAACTAACACGATAAAAAAAATATTTTACATGGTCAATGATAATAAATTAAATAAAAATTACATTATTAATTTACATAATATTATAGATTTATACATATACTATAATTTATACTAAAACTCTTATAATATTTTAATATATTAATATATATTAGTTATATATATTATAGGTATATATTATACTACATATAACTAATAACTATACTATTAGTATTACTAATATACTATAAGTTAGTGATAAATTGATAATAGTATATTAAATAATGGTAATACTCCTATTACTTATTACTAATTTTCTATGTAGTTAATAAATTATAGTGACTTAATACTAACAATATTAAGTTAACTATACTAATACTATTACAAGTTTATATGTATACTATAATTTATATTACAAACCTTATAATATGTTAATATATTAATATTATATACTAGTACTAATATACTATACATATAAATAATTTTTATTATTATTGCTATTGTTATCAATTAAAGTACCACCCTTTAAAAAAAATCTTTAAAATGCTTTTTCTCTTTTGAGAGAGAACTTCCAAATTTCATTCATTTATGTCTTCACGAATTTGCAACAATCAAATTAAAATTTGTTATATGTTAAAAGGGTGATTTTAAATGAGATTAATTAAATAAATAGAAAAATAATATTTATAATCGCGAAGTGTGCAAGTACTACATAATCATTTTAAAAAAAGTGAGTAAAACATGAAATTCATATGACAAAAACTAATATTTTAATAATGAATCGAACTCTTCTTTAAAGCGATTACGTGACATTAACGTACTTGACAGCTGTACATAAATATTATTTACATAATATACGAGTGACAATAGCAAGGATCAGACACAGTGTGACATGAAACCGCTGCTAATATAGTCATGCGTCAACCTACCATAATTCCAAAAGCTCGACCTCTACTTCAGTTTGATTTCCTTTCAAAACCTTTTGAAATTTTCCAAATGAATGAAGAATTATGAAGGCATACGGGTATGCTAGTGAGAGAGAGAGCTTGCTTCTTAGTCCTTGCTTACCTCGGAGGTGTAGTTTGGGACAAAATGACGATCTTAAATAGCACATTGTGTACTTTTTTAATGTACTTTTTGTTGGCTTTTTCAGTAACTCCTGTTAATTGAATCAGAATGATGAGTTGCCTTTATTATTATTATTTTCATTATTGTCAAGGAAACTGGCAGACCTTTATTAATTATTGTCTGAATTTGGGAGATTGCCTTGATCAATAGCATTGTCTTTCTAATTTGTCTACATATTTCCCGTTTATGTTTCCACTTCCCCATCAGCATGACCGATCAACCCCTTGGGAACAGACAGGAATATGAGGAAAGTTCAAATTTCCAGTATTAATTCAAACAAAGGAGTTTACAATTTACTCAAAAACAAATTTATTATCATTATTTTTTGGAAATATCCGTTTATTCACTGTGCTTTCATCATTTGGAAGGGACGCAATTAGAATATAGAAAGTGCTCAACATTCCTTTCTCTGCATAAATTTATATAGCTCGCATATTCCTAAACTACATAACCTTGATTAATAAGAATAAAATAGTCATATGCAGCATTCCCTAGAAAAACATCAGTTCTCACGTATGAGTTTTGCCATAACATCAATAACCCATTCTTTACCATAGTGTCCTAAAACTATTTAGCTGCAACATCGCCAGCAACAAGTCAACTGCAGAAATTCTCACTCGTTATAGGTCCTCTCAAAACAATTATTATTCACCAAAAGAGAGAGAGAGAAAAAAAAAAACCCACACCATTTATATAAATAGGAAAATTCAACTCCACTGACCAATAAGATGCTGCACAACAAATCTTGTTATTTTTGCCTTTTCTTTATATTTTTGGAAGCCGGCAACGTTTCTCACAAGCTTCACTGAAAACCAAACCACATGAAAACCTGAGAAACAAAAACAAGGGATTATCACGATTTCATCCAACGTTAACTTGCAAGAGCAATGACATTTGGTGATTATCCTTTGATGCGTTCCTACCGCACATTTAAACAAGATACTGCCACCCATCAAGCCGCCACATTGTCTTAAATTATTTAGTGCAGCATGAGCAGGTGTTCGTCATATGTAACTGCGAGAACACAGACTAAAAATTGTAAATACAGGTGCTAATTAAAATGTACGTATAGGGCAGCGATTATCTTTTTGATGGGGCTACAAACAGTCACAGATGCTGGCTAAGCACAAAACTAAAACCTATGAGAATGCATCACGGGTCCAGAGCATTGATTAATGCTTGAATTGAACGACAATCAGCCCCACAAGACTGAATCATAAATTTGATCCTAATGGCCTAGCCAACTGAATGCATACATTGAAAGAGAAAGAGGGAATGGAGAAGAGCATAGCTTGAAACACATATCTGAAACCTCGTATTTCAAATATTAAAATTCTAGACAGACAATGTATCGCACGTGTAGGAGTAACAAATGTTGTGATATCAAACTAAAGAACCTTTAAGTGGATTTTGTTATCACTGAGAAAATAAAAAGATAAAACTCGCAACATGCAAACTACAGAGATAACAACATATTAATCAGAGCAAGATTAGTTACCTAATATATCATGGAATCTATTGCGGCCCAGAGTGCACTAGAACAAAAGCCTAGATACCACAAAGGGCCTGGAGGAAGGCCTGCAGCATGAAGCAATTACAACTCAGAATTTTGCAACACCCACATGACACAAAAGTAAGTTGGGTGATGGTGAACCTTAATCTGCTTATTAAAAGCTCCGTAATATCAATGGACTTCATTGGCCAAAGTTCATTTCTGAGTATCTGCATGGATAGGAAAAAAGGCAAATTAAAAATTTTCTTTTGAGGCAAAAATATATAGCAGGATGGATCATGTCCCTCCATCGCACCCAAACCAGGATGAATGTAGTTCCAGGAGACACTTAGGAGAGCCTTAAAGATCTATTGGCACTCAAAAACAAGTATTACGACTTGCCTGCGAGGCTTATTATGTCGCTGCCCAAATTCATCATTCCCAAGTTCTGCAGGGAAGCAAGTTACTTTGTGTTCAAAATTAAAATAAATTATGAAATAAAATATTTTGGAATTAGCAATCATATAAAAGTGCAAAGCTGCAAAGTTACCTGGCCTCTGTGAAGGCTTCCATTCTTTATTGGGTTTGTTCAAATGATTTTCTTTGCTACAAAAGAAAAAAATAAAAAAGATTAAAACAACGCAATGTTGTTTGAATGATGACATCAGTCAATAGAATGCATGATCAAAATATCACCTTCCAGAGAAAGGAACAATGATTACATGCCGAGATAGGAAAGATGAATCTATTTGGTAATGCCTTGAAGCATTTTAACAAAAGACCTAAATTGAAATGATGTTTCACTAAACGCCAAATTGCCAGGTTAGGCCAAAACAAAAGCCATATCCTCTGACCATTGATTGTTATCAAACGCATGCAGATGATGCTACTAACCTTGAGGCACCCATTGAAGATGTCTGCCCCGATGGGTGTTGATGATAAGCACCATCAACAGTTATATAGGGGTATGTGGTCCCTAGAGCTCCTGCAGCACCCGCCAATACTGGTAGCCTGAAGAACGAGAAAATGAATATCACTATTACCCGTTGAAAATAAACACAATACAAGTTGTAACTAAGTGGAAAAGTAATGTAGAAAAAATGGAAAGAGTCTCGCTCATTTAAACATCGACCCTAAAGAAATTTTACTACAAGGCAATGAATTTTTTTTCCCCAAATCAGAAGGCACTTAGGAATACCCCTGACTAGAGATAGATGAATCTCCTCTCAGCTGTAAAAACAAAGAGAGTAGATATTTCCTAATACAAAGGAAGTGCCAATTAGCCACTAATAACAAAAAAAAAAAAACTAAAAAATAGCATTCATGGAGCACGTGAGCCAAAGAAAAACAAGGTGACCCACAGAAGAAACTGCAGTTTACAACGAAAGGATTAGCATACCATGTCATCTCAGAATTTCCCAATCCAAGTTGTGGCTGAGCAACATAACCAGGGAATGCCATACCAACAGCAGGAACTCCCATACCACCAGGATGCTGGCCTCCAAATTGCATCACTGCAAGTAAACCAAACCAGGGAAGAATGAGAATAAAGTTCAATAGAGAAAAAAATAGACTCCGATTCCATAAACTCCGCAACTACATTAGATCTAGAAAATAATTCAAGCTAATGAAGCAGCTCCCAGTAGCTCATAAAATAAATGAGGCATATTTAGTTAGGTACGATTAATTGGGTTACATTTCCAAATCCAAAATTTATTTAAGAACTATTCACTTGAATTAGTGGAAAACGAGAAAGAAAATTAGATTCCCCCCCCCCTAAACTGTTAAAAAAAAAAAGACCTTTATGGAATCCAAAAATGAGGATTCTTTGAACAACATTCCAGAGATTTCTCCCCATAACAAAATTTCTTCTTAATAATTGAAGATATGATCCAAGAAACTTTCACCTGGCAGGAACGTGGGAGTTGCAGGGAAGTTTTGATCTCCATGACTAACAGCCATGCTACCAGTAGCTCCCATAACCTGACTGCCACTGTACATGACAGATCCCTTCCCAGTACCTTGAGTATTGCCTTTTCCCTTTCCAACCAATGCACCTTTAGAGCTATTTGATTCTGAAAATGATTCAGCCTCCTCAGGTTCATAAGAATTTATTGAAAGACCCACTTTTGGAGGGGAGGAAGCTTGAGAACCACTACCAGGACGCTGGCTTGTATGTTGTGTAGGAGCTTGCACAGGAGGCCGACCTCTGCTTTGAGCAGAACCTCTCTGAACTGCATGGAATTGCGTTGAAGTTGAAACTCTATTGACTTGGTTCTGAGGTGGAGCTGGTTGATAATTCATCTGTCCTACTAAACCCCTTCCCTTAGTTGGAGGAGATTGTGTAGTACTGACTAAGGAGGATTTAGAAAGAGGCATTTGCAGATTAGCCAAAGGCTTCCCAGCACCTGGATTGATGGACTCGTCAATATAAAGCTTGTCCATGCCAACAGATTCAGTTATGTTCTTCCCACGAAGCGATGCATTGGTTTGTGGGATTGAAGAACCATCATCCATAACAGCTGGGTGAAGACTTCTATTGATACTACCAGCTTGTAAATCTGTTTTCTGCATCAGAGTGATGTCTTTATTGGAAGAGCCAGAAGGATAAAATGGAGGAGAAGCAGAATTTAAGCTTGATGCAAACACTTGTCTCCTAACAGGAACAAGTTCAGATTCCACACTTGACACGGGCATGAAAGCTCTCCCAGAATTTGTATGTGAAGTTTTCTCAATAGGCTTCCCAGACCTAAAACATCAGCATACACAGCAAATTTTAAGCACAACCTGATGAACACGGTGAAAATTCTGAATGAAAACTATCAAGTTCAAATTTCATACTTACTGTTTGTTTTCAGCTGGAGGTGCCTGATTTTTGTTTTTAAAGGTGGGTTCATATCGTCTGGGCCCCCGTCCTCTCACACTCTTAGGTGTCTGGCTTTGGTCATTATATGCTTTAGGCCTACTCCCTCTTGGATACCCTCGATCAATCCCTCGATTTTTACCACGACCTCGATAAGGATCCTTAAAATTTCTCCGACCCTGCAGTTATATTAAAGTGCATGTCATAAATAGAGCATATCAGAGAGTGAAAGAAAGGGAGAAGGGGGAATGCAACATTTAAGACATTATCCCGCACACAGATTGCATGTATCTAATGGATCACCTCTTCATAATGCCTTTCCTGTGAAGTAAGTTCCTCAAATTTATCATGCCCCCATTTCCGGTCATCTTTGGACTCCCACAACCTCCTTCCACCACGTGTGCGCCTAAGAATTCAACAATCATGTTAAAATCATCGTTTAAATGGAAAGAAGGAATGGTCCATCCGGAAGCCCACCAAAGACGGGGACTTCGAATGAAATGAGTCACTAAAAGCAACCGAGATTGCTGACTGAGCAGCCTACTAGCTTGTTGGAAGAAACGATAGAAAAGAGAAGAAGGGAACGAAAGTACCAGAAGCACATCTAGTTTCGGCAGGAAAGAGAGGGCTAGATCTAAGGGGTCCTAGTGGTATTCTTACCTAGGAACTAGAGCAGACACAAAGAAGGATAAATTTCCTAATAGCAAAGATTTATATAGCGGCAACAGTAAATTTCAAATTTCCTACAGGTCATGGAAACTGTAGAGCAGGCTTCATTTTGGAGTTCCCAACACCACTTGTTTAAAATCCTCCCGTATACTCAAACCTTTGTCTATTTATGCTCAATAAATTTTGTTTATCGATCAAAAAAGGAATCAAGGGAGTGGGAGGAAGTCAGTATGTAGAAAATGAAGAAATAATGCCTTTGTAATCTAAATTTTGACAAAACAACCTGGAATTTATGGCATTTAAAGCCAAGGAAAATTAACTTATTCCGTAATGGAATGTAATACTCTGAAACAACAAAAGCACCTCAACACTGTCGTCATTGCCAGAGCCAGAGGGGCAAGGCAATGCCAAGTCCACTCTGCGTATACGATTGGTACCAGTACATCAAGACAAATACATACATTCTATAGAACAATCAGCATTCCCACATGCCCACATTACATAATTTGGTGTTCATTTGGCGTACTCCAAAATGTAGCACAAAGGTCCCCCACTCAAACTACCCCTCATTCTTTTTATTTTTTGACACCTAAACCCAAAATATAATCTACCAGCATTGAACGACTCTTCTAACCATTTAACATGCTCATCTGACCACTTTTCACTACATGCCAATCCAATATCCATACCGAAGTATAAAACCGCTTAAGATCGATGTGAACCCAAATTAGAGCGAGACTCTAAACACATTCCTATAAATAATAAACCACCATGCCCGTGGTGAAAATAAATGAGCCCAAAACCAAAAATATACCTGTGTCTACCACCAGCATTGTCCCTAAACCGATCGTCGTGCATATAGAATGCCCCAGCGGTGGGTACCGCAAAGGGCTCATTCTCCTTCTTCTCCTCCTCCCCCTCAGCCCGATCCTCCGCTTGCACCTCTCCCAACTCATCCATAGCCCTCCTTTCATCACCATCTGCTTCATTTAAATTCACCACTGCAACTACTGAGTCAATCCTACCACCAACACGTGTCTTTCCCTCAACGCCTCCGTCCCTATACACTTCACCTTCATCCCCATCCAGCTCTACCTCTTCTTCATCCTCTAAGTCTTCCTCTTCCTCTTCTTCATCCAACTCTTCATCATCCTCGTAATCCGCCACCCCGCCCTGACCGTCCGATTCGTCGGAATGAGTCCCAAAGCTCCGGTCCACCCTCGGCTTCTCTCTCCCTTCTCCTTCACCTTCCTCATCATCACTTGCTTCCCGCCTCCGCATAGCCAGCGACCGCTTTACTTCCTCTGGATCGCTCTCATACTCAACCTCTTCTTCACCCGCCGAAGCCATGAATTCCTCTAATAAAAATTAAAATCCCAAACTTTCGCCGTCACCAAACACCAATTTTAGAAAACGATATATCAATCGAAACCAAAGAAGCAAAATCCTCAAAATCCCTACACAACCGAAAATCCGAATAAAGGACCTTCAGGCAATCGAAACGAGCAGAAGCCCTATAAACGGAAACTTACTCGAGAACCAAACACCAATTCGAGAAAACGACGGCCTATAAGACAAAAAAATCGAAGGCAATTAGGGTCTTGTAAATTGGGATCTCAAGGTTGGCGTTTGAGAAACCCTAGATTTTTAAAGGGAGAGAAGGGCAAGAGGATATGTTTTTGGATTTTTAGTTGTCGTCAGCAATTGTAGGGGAAAAGACTTCTAAAAAGAAAGGGAAAAGGAAAACAGGTATTTCTTCGGAGAAGGGTTTAAACTTTAAACTTTAGAAGGGCTAATTTCCTAGGGGTATTCTTGGTAAAGAAAGTTCTTGGTCAGCGTCCGGCACGTGAGATTGGTTATTTTAAGTCGTCAGATATTAAAGCTTAATTTATTTTCAAACATGAGATTGAGATAAATTAAATTAAATAATTTTTTTTATATAATTTTTATATTGAAATTTGAAAAAATTAAATTTTTTAATATTATTTTATATTAAAATTAAAAATATATATTAAAAAAATAAAATAAAATAAAATATATTTTTTTAAAACAAACAGCACGTAAGACTCGCAGTGAGTCAGTGACTCTCACTTGTGGGCTGGACTGTGGACTGCTGGCCAACTCCAAGGAAGGTGAATCTGAAGCCTGTACCAACTACCTCTCATTCTCTCTCCTGTGAATGGTAGGTTAACAGGCTGTAATATTTAAAATTCTTTACTCTACAAAAAATTTAATTTATAAAATTTAAATTATTAAATTAAATCAATAGCAATAAATCCTGTTTGAAGAGGATCATATACGAAACGTTTTGAAATTCGTTAATAGGTTGTATTTTAAAATTCTTTACTTTACACATAATTTAATTTATAAAACTTAAAATTCATCTTTAAATTCAAATTCAAATTATGGCATATAAAATTATAAGTAACGTATGACGTAAAAATATTCAAATAGAATGCTAAATGACATTCTATTTGAATATTATATTATGAATATAACTATTAGTTCTCTAATTCTATTAGGTTTTGTCAGAAAAGGATTAGCGTATTTGCATGCGTACGTATATCAATGATAATGAACCCATAAAGGTCACACTTTTGTGCCTTGCTTTTATTTTATTTTTTGTTTTTTACTTAATGATTAAAAAAATATTATTTAATAATATCGTAATTTTTTTCTTTTTTAAAAAATATTTAAGAATGTTTAAAAAAAACACTAAATTAAGACTTTACTAATAATTTAAAAAAAAAACACTAAATAGACACAAAAAGTAGACCCTCATTCACACGTTCAAATTGTTATAACGGACCAGACACTAGTTTTTTCTTCTTGTTTTGAGAGATATTTGTAGAGGTCCCTCCTTCCCCTCCTCTACATATTATGTCACGGCTCAAATATTAGCAAGGAATTAATTATCTTGTTAAAAGTAAAACCTCATACAGAAATTTTAAAAAGAAAACAGAGGAGACACAAGTACATCGTTTAATCCAATCTTTAACAACCAAAATCAGTGACCAACATCAAGCTCCAATTATGCCGTCCGAATCCGAGGTTTATACAAAATGAATCCAACAATACTTTTTTTTTGTTGGGGGGTTGAAATTAAACTTCAACAAGATGGAGAGAACTCTGTTAACTCTGCAACATCAAGGGCCGAGGATTTCAAACCCTAAAACTTCCTTCTCTTCCAAAGGGAGGAAGGACCACTACCACAGACATCCATTAACAGGGAACGCCTTTCAATCATCAGAAGCTTTGGGAGAATTCTCTGGAGTCTTCAGAACGGTAGACGCCTTGCCTTTATGCGCAGACACGGCGGCACAAAACTCCTCCACTATGGAACCATCCTTGAACTTCAAAGCAAATGTTGCGAGGCCATCCTTCCCTTCACTAGCACTATTAATGCAGGCAAAGGTGATGCCTTTCTTCTCCATATTCGTGAGCTTCATTTCTGGGTAAAGACTGGCATTCATAATTAACCTGTAATTTCCTCTGGCTCGCATAAGAAGTCGGGCCCTTTCTGTCTCAGTTGTGGAGACATTCACTTTTAATTCTCCCTTCCCACGTTCCTTCCAACCTCCATCGATAAATTCAAACAACACTGAATCGGCAGTGAAAACAACTTCCTCCTGTTCTTCCCCAGTCTCGACCACAATCTCTTGCATTGATGGGAAACCAGTTTGCTCAGTCTTCGCAACAGTGGAAGCCCCTGAAGTGCCAAAAATTGAAGAACTTCCGTTATTAGAGAGACTCAGACCAAAAGGCTTATCATTTTCCCCTCCAAAAAGAGACACAGAAGCAGTACCAGGTCTAGACCCATCCGTCGAAATAGAACCAAAGGAAAAAGTAGAAGTGGAAATTCCAGTTCCAGCAAGACCAGTGAAGGCATTTTGGCTGCTCGAAAGTTGTTGGAATGAGCTGAAAGGGGTACCTTCCACACCTGAATCCACAGTTTCGCTTTCGTTATCTTTCTTGTCTTCATTTTCAGACTTCTCTCCTTTTGCAGGTTGTTCGTCATGTTTGGCTGCCCCAATTCCAATATTACTGCTCTCCTCCACAGCATTCACCTCATGCACTGAAGATTCATCCTCTGCCTCATCAGTTTTGCTCTCTGACCGCTTATTTTCCTCATCTTTTTCATCTACCTCATTTGAAACTTCCTCCTCACCAGCAGCCTGTGCAACACTCGTAACAGACGAGGTTGCTTTGAGTTCTGTAGGAGGGACTAAGTGGATTGTACCAAATGGATTGGATGAGGGAGCTGACGTGGTCTGGTTTCGACAAACTTTGACAATTCTTCTGGTTGCCAGCACCCCCTCACTGGCCCTCTTGAAAGTTCCAGTCTCTGGTTCAGGAGCATCTTCTTCATCATCAAGACCAGCATTATCTTTATTGAGTTCCCTTCCAGCGGCCCTCTTCTTTGAAGGTGGAAGAGCATTCTCCGCATCCCCCATTGAAAATGTAGTCAACAAACTAAAATCTCAGAACTGTTGTCACGATGACTTGGGGTAAACTGATATCTGCAAATAAGCAGAAATGATGTTTTCCTGAAGAAATTATAAACAAATCAAGAAATAAAGGAAAAACAGCATTGGCCTGCTTCGGTTAAGTGAAATTAAATCATCCAACAATATTTTAAGCTTTCGGGTTCAGATACCTAGGAAATCCTAGATATCAATCTTGCTTGGAAAAGCTTATTGTGATGCCTTGTTTATCTTCTTATTTTCTCTTTCTCCTTAACGTTAAATAAAATAATTTTGACATCTTGCAACCAGACTTGATTTCTCATACTTAGAACTCTAGAGGTAATAGGATAGAAACCTTTAAAAAATCCATCTTTTATTAGCCTCCAAATGATACAATCCATCTTTTACTAGACTAGTAAATTCCAGTTACTGTTCACAGCCTCGAAACAGGTTATAATTTATATTCCTTCCTTTTTTCACACGTTTTGAGCTCAAACATTTATATCGCATAACAAAACATCCCTAGTAACTCTGCTCCATAAATTGCAAAGAAAATGTATGAAGAGGATAGAATATTAGGCAAAGCCATTATAAGTTATATGGGACCCAACTAATAAAAACTCATCTATAGTCTTTGTTGAGCTGGGTTTTCATTTCCATGCCAAACCAACCAAAACCACAACAGTTTTCGAGGAAAACAAAACTATATTTCCTTGTTTCTTCTATTTCTTTTCCCATCGACCAAACGGAGTATTAGAGTTAAAACTCTACTACTGAAGGAAAATTGAAGTATCCCAAAATGAGTCATTAATAGCATCGTAAAAAGAGGTGAAAAAACCCAAATAATCATAACCAATCTACATTTAAGAACAACCCTAGAAGCAGAACATAATACATATTAAAAAAAAAAAAAACGAGGAAAGGAAGGGAAAAATATTACCAAGAATGGAACACGTTCCAAAATAAAATAAGACAATTGATATAGAAACCATATATGTAGTGAGATTGAAGCCCAACTTACCTGGAAACAAAACGAAGCGAAAGCGAAATCCTCAAAGAGAGAGAGAGGGAGAGAGAGATATTAAACAAAATAATAATTAATTATCTTAAAATATAGGAAGAAAAGCTAGTCAAATTGAAGGGTTTGGATATGGAAAGTAGCATCTGGGGGGTTTCTTGCCCTTCTCAATTCAGCTGCACAAGGGGTTTTTTCTGTGCGCTACCGCCAAATGTTGAATAAGGATTTGCGACTCAGTTGCATAGCTCAAATTGTGACACGTGTGGAATCGGGCTGTATTGAGAATGGCATGGCTTTTCGAGCCCAAATACCAAAAATGGGCTGTTTTGGGCTCATGTTGTCCTTCATTCAATTATGTGAAAAATATTTACGTGTTATGAATTAATTACGAGTCTGTAGTCGATCATGTTCCACCACTAAAATTATGTGAATGATTCCACCACTATTATTTTAAATTTTATATAGTGACTTGCATAGTAACTTGTATAGTAATTTCAAAACCTATAAATAAGAATTTCAGTTGTAATGAAATTCATAAGAAAATATAGAAAAAGAAAGAAAGTTTCAGTTTTTAAAAGTTTCTTTTATATTTCTATTATAATAATAGTAGTTTTCTTTTTAATTTTATAACACGTTATCAGTACGAGATTCTACCGATACTGAAACTAATGGTCTTCTACTTCAAGTAAGTTTTTTAATATATTATTTGCAGTCCTCGAAATAAATATTAAAGGTAATATTGCTGAATATTACTTGATAAAATTTTATTTTTATTCTCATGATAATGTGAATATATTTCTTAAATTCACAGATTTATTTTTGTAATATAATGTCAAATATTGAGATTTATTGCTATTGATATTTCTGAAAAATGTTATTTATCCAGGATCCTTGATGAGATTTATTTGGATATGATGATGAACTTGAAAGATACAATCATAGAAGAAAACCATGTGTCCCTGAAGGACCGTGCTGTATATCTCATGATGAAAAATCATCTTACTCTGTGAAATGAATTAAAAGAGTGATATAAGCATCAGAAGATGTAATCCTCTCAAAAGATCATTATGATTTATTGCATGCAAGATTTTAAGAGTGGTATTGAAAATTCTGCACTCTTTAAAATTAGCTAAATATTAAAATTATGCAGTGAAAATGTCACTAATGATGATATATAAAAGAAGACATTATTTTTCATATCTCGAATGTGCTCCTGCAGTAGCAATATCGAGAATGAAAGTTCAACAAATATTCTGAACTTTTGTTTTGTCTTCCAGTGATTGAGCTAAATAATGAGTTTTTGTTACACCAGTTACGTCCTATTAATAATATCGAATTTACACAATTCCTAGAAGTGAACGGTGCATTCTTTCAAAAGAATTAAGGGCGTAAACGTGGTAAAAAAATTATAGAAGTGTTGGTCCCAAAAGCGACAACACTAAAGATGATAAAAATATATCGTATCACCAGAAGTGATCCAACTCAGAGAAGGATAAAAGCCCTAAGAATAATTCTTCATAAAAAAATGAAGATGTTTGTCATAGATGTAATATGACTTAACAATAGTTACGTACCTGTTGTACGGCTAAGCACTTGATTTACTTATACTAAGTTTTTATATATAAACTTATTAATATTTCATCATGTTTTGAAATAATGAAATATCGGTGCCTGAAGCACGACAAGAAATTACTTGAAATAATAAAGTCCTGTTTAAATTTGATCCTCTTACAAATAAATGTGAACCAGAAGTTCAGAAGATTATCTATCTGCAAAGTGTTGCAAATCAATTACATGATGTATTTACTAACACTAAAAGTGTTGTAAAATCATATATTACTGTTGTTAATGCTTAAGCAAGAATTGAAATCCCTGAAGGACGAGTTGTTAAAACAGCAATAAATAAGTTTAAGATACACCTGAAGCGTTGAAGACCTATTGGTGCATAAGAAAAAAAAAATCAGTGCTCATAAAGAGACCGTATTTTCTAATCCTTCTGAAGATGTAACTCCTGGAGAGTGTAACTCCTGAAGAGTGTAACTCCTGAAGAGTATAAACCTCCTGAAGAGGAACCTCCTGTAGAGGTGTTTCATGAAATGTTTTCCCTTGGAGAGGAACAATGAGATCTCAATACATTTCATGAGTACTGAAAAATTTATGGATAGAAATAAAACTGTTGTCGACAACATATATGATAACACTTGATATTACCAGAAATAATGAAAAAAGTGAGCCAAAAATCATCAAAGAATGTCGACGTAGAAATGATTGGCCAAAATGGAAAGCAGTTATTAAAACTGAATTAAACTCGCTAGTGAAGCGAGATGCATTTGGACCTATTGTCCAAACACCAAAAGGTGTAATATTTGTCAGATATAAATGAGTATTTATACGAAAGCGTAATGCGAAATGAAATTGTGCGGTATAATTTGTCGCACAAGGTTTCCTGTAGAAACCCGAGAGCAATTATGAGGAAACATATTTCCTTGGTATGAATGCAATCGCATTCATATTTTTAATTGATTTGGTTAATATAAAAGGATTAGATATGCAGTTAATGAATGTGGTCACTGCATATTTATAAGGATCATTAGATTATTACATATATAAAGATTTACGATACTTGAAGCATCTAATCCAAGTACATTTAGGAGTATGTACTTTATAAAGTTTCAAAAATCTTTATATGGGTTAAAGTAATTCAGACGCATGTGGTATAATTGAATCAACAAGTATCTATTGAAAGAAGGATTTAAGAATAATCCTATATGTCCATGTGTTTTATCAAAATTCAGATTTGCCATTATTGCAGTTTACGTTGATGATTTACCTTGTTAGAACTCTTGAAAAGATTACAAGGGTTGCTATAAATTCAAGGAATGTATTTGAAAATGAAAGATCTTATTATTCAATTCATAGATGAGTTACAAGAATTTGAGACTTCTAGCCTCATCTCTCAAATGCATTTGCTCTTCATAAAGCAACATACCATCCTTATCTAAAGGATTAGGCAGTCGAAATGAAGAGGCAAGTAAGGATTTTAAATCCTTATTTTCTTGCTTTAAGTCTGTAATTTTTCTGTCAGACTCTTGAATGAGTCGTTGAAGTACAGAAACCTTCTCGTTAAGCTCCTCAATCTCACGATTTTTGGATTGTAATCGGTTGGAAAATCCAACAATAGAGGAGGAGTATCAGGTGCCGAGAGTCACCAGCTCATAAACAGCTTCACGATCTGACTTATTAGGGAGATCATTTGCTTGCTGCAACATGGCACCTGCGAAAGATGCAGGAACAACTTGTAATTGAGGTGAATGATGCCTCATATGTTGATCGTGAGAAATAGTAAAAGGAAATTGATGAGCCATTAAAAATTTGTAGAATAAGAATACAAATACAGATGAATTATAGATATGAGAAGAAGATATGATGCATACTAAATGAAACTAAAGACGGTTCTTATAGAAATAGAAATAAGAACAAGACAAACCATCATTTCTTCAAATCTCACTTTACAAGATATGCTGGATGCATAATTTCAAAAGCCAGCGAGATTAATTACAGGTATCCCTATTTTCTTGTAAACGTTGAACCTCTGCCGTTAGCTGCTGTTGTTGATTTTGTATCTGAGCTCTCTCTCGTTCCAGCTCTTCTACTCGTGTTTTCAGGTCACGAGAATACCAGTCTACAAGTTTCTTCAGCTCCTTATTTTCTTGTCTTAAATCTTTATTTTTACTATCTTTAGTTGCAAGCGTTTGATGCAACTCAGATATTTGAGTTTTAAGATGATCAACCTCACTCGTTCTCGCCAGTAGCATCTGAGACATGGTTGTAAGAGATGCAGCATATTGAGCACTGAGGGTTCTTGATACTGCAACAATTTCAGGATCAGATTTACTAGAAAGATATATCTCTGCTCCTATCATGGTGTTTACAGCCTCAGGAGAAAATATAAGTGGTTGAGGTATAAAAGGTTCGTGGTTTAAATCTGAGACATTAGAATTTCTATCAGACATAATATCGTTCTGGATGAACAAAAATTGAATCTATGAGGAATGCGAGATCTTTTTGCTGGAATAAACCAATGGTAAAATTGGTTATATTTAAACAACAATCCGAAACCTTCAAATCTCTTCAAGATCTCGTTTGTCCACAATGTCAAGCGGATTTGATTTTCCGTCGAACCGATAATATTAAATTTCAAAGTTTTTGCAGCTTTTATCATACATAGATGGTTTCCAATGTTATTTCCGCCGTATATAAACAAGTTCTTCCTAATAACGCCGAATGAGGGGGAGAAAATTTTAAATAAAAATATTATCATACTCTCTCTAATGCATTATTTAGTTGAAGATCGTGTTTGAATTCTTAACTTGTTATATATACTGAAATCATATTTGCTTATTACTTGAAACACTAACGCATATTATCAGGGGGAGTTTAAGTATTACTGCAGGTATCAGATTTCTATTAAGTTTGTCAACCAGATATTATTTTTTTATCTTCAAATCACTCAAAGATTATTGCAATTCATGAAACAAGTCGAGAGTATATTTGGCTGAGATCAATAACTCAACGTATCCAAGAAAAGTGTGGTATTTCATAATCAATGATAGCTCAACAATTTTATACGAAGATAATGCTACTTGTATCATTCAAATCAAAGGAGGATATATCAAAAATACGATCAAGTGATAATCTGACAGATTTATTCACGAAAGTATCACCAACTGCGACATTCAAGAAAATTGTGCAGAATATTAAAATGTAAAGATTCAAAAATCTATCGTCATGCACTGTCAAGGGGAGTAAAAGTCCTGAAGACTTGTATTGATTGTATTCTTTTTCCTTCGCTAAGGTTTTATCCCACTGAGTTTTCCTTTGCAAAGTTTTAATGAGGCAATCTTAAAGCACTTGTGGATACATAAGAAGACTGTACTCTTTTTCCTTCGCCATTGGTTTTTCTTCCCACTGAGTTTTTCCTTGGCAAGATTTTAACGAGGCAGATTCTTTATGGGTGGTCATTCAAGGGGGAGTGTTATGAATTAATTACGAGTCGACAATCGACCCTGTCCCACCACTAAAATTATGTGAATGATCCCACCACTATTATTTTAAATTATGTATAGTAACTTGCATAGTAACTTGTATAGTAATTTCAAAACTTATAAATAGGAGCTTCAGTTGTAATGAAATTCATAAGAAAATATAGAGAGAGAAAGAAAGTTTCAGTTCTTAAGAGTTTTTTTTATATTTCTCTTGTAATAGTAGTAGTTTTCTTTTTAATTTTATAATAATACGTATAATTTTAACTTATCTTCATTTAGGATGGGATTTCTGCTTGCATCTAATATAGAGGAACAAAACTATCGTCTTAAGGCGAGGCCCATTACTTTCACATAATCTCGTGAAATTTTATATCAACCCTATTTCAAAAACTCTCAAAACATTTTCTTCCTAAACATCCAACTTCATCCGAGATCATTTCTTTAGAGCCAGGAATGGATGAGATTATCCCATCTCTTTTGGAGTTGGAGAAATAATCCGTTAGTTCAACATAACTTTACAAAACCAAGTGTTTCAGTCTAATAACTACTCAAAGCCAGATTCTCGCTGTTTCAAAAGATTGAAGCATTTGCATTCGTATTTGAAAAACTCTCAATCACCACCGGGGAAAAAATGATGAGAAAACGAAATGTTGGAAACACTATTAAAGAATCTCTATTTATTTATTGAGACATCCATCAATTTCATAAAGCTCACAAATAAAGAAAATGATTATTATAAGGCATGTTTACAATGCAAGAAGATTCCCCTCAACAAACAAGGGAACCAAGAATATCTAGAATTCGAATTGTAAGAAAATAAAACAAAATCTGGGTAATCATCACTGATTCAACCTTCTCTACATCCACAAAGGCACAGAAGAAATCTTGACAAAACCTCAGAAAGAGCAAGTGGTGAACCTAAGAAACTTTTTATACTATGTGCCCAACGACAAAATTCAAAGTGCTACAAAGCCACAACATCGGGTAAGAGAAATCACCAGTCCCCTATAAATCACTCATACATGTCCCCCCTTCAGGAAACCTGGTATTGAAAAGGAGAGGAATTAGACAGATTAAAAGCCTCCTTTTGAAATAATATTTGGTCAATTTCGCAAAACAAGATTTAAATTTCCATTCAACACCGAATGCCTGTTGATATCATGAAAATAAATCACCAAAAAAAAACAATTATTGCATTCGTTTCCAAAAACTTGTGAATCAAATCAGTTTCTTCCCCGATGGCAATCTGGATTCTGAAGAACCACACGGACTTCTACTAAATGCCATATGCAAAATCTTTTTTTTTTTTTTTTATAAGTAAATACCATATGCAAAATCTTTTCTCCAAAAGTCCAAAACTAATGATTCTAAATTACAGATTATTCATTTTTGTTTTTGTTCTTGTTTTTGTTTTTCTGTTAAATGCGCACAGGCGCGCAAGCATGTCTGGTTAAAACCTATTCATTACATCTGACATTCCCTTTTATTTTCTCTCATCGTTTCTCACCTCAAGTAAGAGATCCATACAGCTGGGAACCTACTGGTGTGACGTAAGCACTGCCAACAGAAAGGAAGAACAAGTCATGATAAAAATACCTAAACTTTCACGTTTTTAAAAAAATTGATCAATAAATATACCAATGTTAAATAGGGCAAAACAAAAAGTTTTTTTTTTTTGGTGTTGGGGGGGGGGGGGGGGGGTTAGGGTAAATCAAGTTCCTAGTAATGAAAAGTAGAAAAATGATCTACACACAAATCAACAATTTATATATGAATTGGTGCACACTCAGGCAATAAGAAAAGAACAAACATTTTTGATTTTGTGCCCATACTTGTAAGAAGCATAAGATTGGAGAGCAACGGCACCAACTCATTGAAGACTGAACTAGAAATTGAAATCAAATAAACATCCAACAGATCATTAAGATGTAAATTCCATATGATACGAGAAGCAACACGCCAAATGGCTGTACTACAACCTACGGAAGTTATATGGCTCTTAAGAATCAAATGCAAAGAAATTCGTATGTCAATGTTACTACAACTAGCAGACGGGTTGTTCATTTGCTATATACAGTAGCATACTAAATGTGATGCATGCAAATGCCGAAAATATAGTTCCTATAGATAAAGCATACTAATAACAAAACAACAATAGCAAGGATGAAAATAACAACAAAAACAAAAATGATGGATAATTACAATCATAAGTAGTTGTAGGGTTAGTTCTAGTAGATATAGTGGGTGGAGAAAACAAAAAAAGCAAGTTGCAAAAATGGGAGTTAGAAGTGGCACTTTAGAATCAATTAATCACCAGATACAAAATTTGGATATTCATACTGGCCCAACCAATTGCTTTTAGGCAGACGGGGTTCCTTCATTATTCGTACCCCACTCTTCTTCAGCCTCATTACCGTTAACGAGTACCGCACCATCTGTTGAATCAGCATCCACCACAACGGCTTCCTCTTGGCTTTCTTCTTCACCATTGTGCTCCTTTGCATTCTGTTCCTCTCCATTCTGCAACCCATAACATAAGTTCACATGATCATGAGAAAACAGAAATCAGATTCATACAAGCACGTCAAAGAATTTGAAACAGCACAACACTGTACATATCAGACATCTCTAAAATGTTGCCCACATAAAATCATGGACCTATTTGCTACTTATCAAAATTTAAAAACAATTATGGGCTTTTTCTTTTCAAATAATCAAAAAATAATAATTATGGACCAATTTGCATTTAATAAAACCAAAGACATTTTCCACTAGAAATCTATAGGTAGGGTCTACCTCATGATCTACGTCTCCATTTTCAAGGGGTTCCTCATCATCCACTTGCATGGTTCTGAAAGCCTCCACAAGTGTGTGGTGTGATCTATCAGCATGGTCAACATAATCACGTGCCGGAGGATAAACACCCCTACAATGCAGTCAAACAAACACAGTTGATACAAACTCTCTATTCCTTATTAAAATAAATAAATACTATCTATTTGGATTGTATGCATGGAGAAAGGCTTAATAGGAATCTCAAGTAAAAACTAAAACATAATCCAGCAAAAAGCTGGTAAATGCATGAGTGCTTAGTATTAGTACCTCGCCTCGGCAACTCTGGACTCTACAGAAAGAGCAACTTGCCAATCCTCAAACAAATTAGGATACTCCTCAGGATCAGCTAAAGATTCGGCAGCTTTTGGATTAACCTACAAAATCAAGTTACATTGAACAATATACAAGATCAAACAAGGATAGATCCATACAAATATATGTAGATGATTAAGCACAGCCTTTTGGATTACAACAGAGTATACCCAGTATTTGATATCACAAACATATAATTGATATTGGGAAACCAAGGCCTGTTATTACAAAATCAGAACCAAGCACAATAAACAGGTGAAAAACAGTAACCTTATTGAGGTCCTTTCTCCAAATTGCAACTATCTCTGAGACCTTGCTTGGAAGATAAGATCGTGCCATCAAGGCAGCCTCAGGTATCCGATTGCTGCAAAAATATCATTTCAATAATTATATTCTCACACTTCAAGTATAGAATAAAAAATATAATTAAAATAATATACCTTTCCAACAACAGCTGAAGACACTCTTCCAATTTACCCAACATGAATAAGCAAAGAAATGCAACATTATTCTTCCCCTGCTCTTTAGCACGGGATGCAAGTTGTGATATCCCTTCAGCATCACCTAAAGAAGAATAGAGCAGCAATAAACCACTCAAGTCCATTGCATGCTTCAAACATTCCTCGGCCATTTCTAACTGCAACACTCCAATAAGAGAGGAATGTCAATCAAGTGAAAAATCTAAAAAAAGAAGCATCATTTAATATGATAAATTTCTAGAGAATTGTGGCACACTAAACATTTGCTATGCCACAAGAGGGTAAGAATCTAACCACAAACATCTAATAGGAGACTACTAGGAGCATAAGAAAAATCTGACCCACATTTGTCAGGTTTAAATCAAAACGCTTTGTACAATTTTAAACCCTAGATTACAGTCTTAATTGACCATACCTAGAGCTAAATGAGATATGAGCTCTTTCTAAAAATTTTACATTAACCCTAGACAAGTTAACTGTTCATTTCATAAGAAAATCCAAGTAACACGTTCAGTTTTTTGACACAGTATCCTATCATACAGATATGGCTCATAGGAAAAAGAAACCAAGACCTTTCCAGTGGACATGGCCAATGCAGTGAAATTTATATTGGGCAAAATATTATAATGCAGATCAAGACCTTTCCAGTAGACATGGCCAATTCTCCCAACTGCTTCCATTTAGATTCACTCTGCACTTCCGAGGCAATGCTCTGCCAAAAAAGCATATGAATATTACTTGGGAAATAACTGGTAAATGAACATATTATTCTTCAAAAGAAAACTAAAAATGTTCCAATGCTAGTAGAGAATAGTTCTAAAGGCTACTCATAACCTCTCAGTGACATAAATGAATCAGATTTTTACCTTTGCAACCTCTAATCTTCCAAGCTGTATGGCCAGCTCGAATCGATAATCAGGGTCTGTAGCTACTTCAAGAGCATCCTCAATCATTCCACGTGATTCCAAGAAATGAGCCACACTATCAATAAAAGAAAACCACTATTTAGGATCCACGAAACATTTCGATCCCTGAAATTTCACATATATCAGACTAAAAGAGTTCCATAATAATTTTAGTACAAAAAGATCTGACTGAGAGAGAGATCCAGTATGCACAGGTGGCCACCACCCATCTTGAAAGAACATACAAATCCTAGACATGTAAATGATATACTTTTACAATATACAGGACACTGATGTCCAACACCTACCCAATAGAAACATAACATGTGAGCAACAGGGTATGCCACTAATATGCCTACAAACAAACCATTTGGAACCAGTTGGACCATAAATGAAATGCTATTGTGTCCAAACTGCCAAATTTAGAAAATAAAAAGAAATATCGTAAATAAGAAAAATTACAATGCCATTGCCTTCATTTGCCAATCAAAGTCTATAAATACCTATTATGATGCTCCTTCGGGATTGAGGGTAACACTTCATTGGCCCTTTCTAGGTCTCCACGCATCACAAGAGTCTTATACTCTATCAAGTTAACAAGTAATGTGTATCCAATAACGCTGCATGACCAAATAGAATATACAAGAAAAGTTAAAGATAAACCAACTGGCTATTGACTTCCATGGACAGCGACCAAAATCATACTTACTTGAACTCTTTGTCAATTAGATACACCCGACTTTGACCCGCAAGATAACCCAACAAATACATTGGCCGGTCCAAATGAAACATTGTTGTCACCTAAATAAATAAATAAATTATCAAGATGGCCTTTCAATTCCATGGATGGAGAAAATCAGGATATAGTGGACAAATTTCAGCCAAAAAATGGACTATACCTCACCACCAACACAGTAATTGAGCCTCCAGGAGGAGTTGTTATAAATGAAACAATCCCCAACCCATATACCAGTTCTGACACGTTCATTCACTTCGTGAAGAAGTTCAAAGGCATCCTCAACACCTTGCTCATCTACAGGTCTTCCACTATCAAAATAAGAAGAAACCACGTCCCTCTGCAATTGAAAACCAAATCATGTTCATAATAAATTGCACTACCAGACATAAGAAAGTGGGCACATAAAAAGTGGAAAACAATAACTAGTCTCCTAGAAAGTAACTTTTTTTAAGTGGAAGACAAGACTAAAAAGATCCTTACACTGTACTTCAGGATGTAGAATGATGTATCACTGGCAATTGCCACCAAATCTCCACTATCAGCCCAATAGAGGTTCTGAGATTAGAATGAAAGAGTGAAACATAGAAAATAGTACAGATGAAAAAAAGGGCAACTGAAAAGGGATATGATAATATGTTATTACTTACTTTCACGTTAACATCAATTCGTCGAATCAACCTGCATTCAGCCCAATCATAGAAACAAATAAAATCATTTGAGCACATTGCCAATAAAGCTCCCCCATAAATACGATCAGCCGAGAAGGTTGGACGCACGCTCCTCTTCTCCTGATACATACAATCTCCATTAAACTCGACACGAGGTCACTAAAATTAAGATTGATATTCATTAAATTGACCAATGAGATGTAACCAATATTCATAATTAGCACATGATACTGATAAATGAGACAAATTCAAAACCCAGCCATCCGCTTGGGGAGATTTCTATGCCTCTTCCCTAATATGAAGATGAGATATCATTACTCAAAATGGAAATATGTTATAACTGTCAATCATCGAACCATCACAATGTGTTTTGAGAAAATGAAACTGAAAATCAGCTTCCAACTTAGTGACATTATATTAAAGGTTATCTTCAAACTCTTTATTGGACATATTGACAAACCTGGAAATTTTTACTGAAAATCTTGATCTTTGATGTGCTTTCTCTAACAGCATATTCTCCATCTGACGACCAAGCAAATTCCAAAGCCGACCCAAATGATCTGTTTCTCCAAGCCAAAGCTGTATAGATAATGTACTCGCCATCTCCACAGACAACTACAAACCTCCCATTGGGGTTGTGCCTCAAGTTCTGAAAATAATAAATAGTAAAAAATAAAGTCAGTAGAACTTACAAATATATACACAAAAACAATTCATAAGAAAATTGGATTTCAGGAGCAGATTCTTCACATTGTATCTTATATTCCACATGCATTAAAAAAAAAAATCTTTCTACACCAAGTACAGTACACATAACTTACAAATATACAAGTCTTTATCGTCACAATAATTACATGGTAGAAGCAGAAGAAATGAAAACCACACTAACATAGTAATGAAATCACAGAAAACTCAAAAGCAGACCAGAAGGATGCCATATAACCTGTGGATAAAGGTCACAGGTTCCCAGTTCCTTTACAGCCAAGGGCAGTCTTTCTCCATCAGCAACCTAATAATCAAAGCAAGCAAAAGTTACATGGCCACCAAAAATAACATTTATTTCCAGGTGATGTCATGCAACAAACCAAGTGTACTTTGGATTTGCAAAATGGCTAATCCCATTCCCAAAAGGATTCAAATTCTTTCGTGGAAACAACACATAAGGTCTCATTGGAATTTATCAAAATTCATAAAATATCCAAGTCCCACAATTTTTTTCCAGAACAAAAACCATTATTATTTTTTTAATGTAAAAATTTTTATTAATCCACGTAAATAGGCAAAGCCCGAGTACACAGGGGGTATACAAGAAAGTGCCTAATTACAAATTAAAAAAACCATTGCGTTTATTTTCAACCTTAAAATGATAAGGAAATGTAAAAAATAAGGAAAAATAAATTTGATTAATATTGTGAGGGTGGCCAGCAGTGGACCACCTCACAAAGTGCTGGGGGTGGTCAGACCACCAATGGATTGGGATTTGAACCACCCACAGTTTAAGGGCTGGGTGGCCGGCCACCATAAAAATTATATATATATATAATCTTACTTTAGAGAAATAAAAGAATTTTCAAAATATTAAATTGATTGTCCCCCAGTAATACTTTTTTTTTATATATAAGTAATAGCTATTCCTCATTTTGAGGAATGGTTGTTTCTAATGGGGCAACCATTCCTTGTAACAAAACTATGGAATATCTATTCCACAGGAGCCCATTCCACAAACCAAACATGTCATAAGGGTCTTGTTAATTGAATTCAAACCTCCAAATCTGCTCCCACACTCTTAATGTTCACGGTTTGAATTTCATTATGCTTAGCCCAAATGATTTTTCCACTGTTGTCCATACTAGCAACAGGTTCTTCTCGACCAAGCTTCACCATTATGGTTCCTTCATCATAACCAATCACAACCCTGGACAGAGAAATAACAGTTGTATATTTTAGTGTGAAGAATAACAAGAAAATGGTAGTCAAAATTTGAAAGATATAAAACAAATTCAAAACAATAATACATGGGCCAAATTTCCCAAAACTTCAGCTTATACAAAGAATTTCAATTCATGAAAATAAACAAACTCAAAGAGATGTGGCAGTAGACATAACAACAATTTAAATAATGATTCCCACACCGTCTAAGCAAATAAGCAAACTTCACAAATTAAAGTGCGCCATAAGATGATCAGAACCAACTCAAATCATGTATAATGCCCAATAATGAAAATAAATCCGCAACATACTTCAAGCTTACAGGAGTAACGACGATGATATTCAATTAAGAGAAAAAACTTATCAAGAAACTTACCGACGAGAACCTTTCATGTATCCAATAGCCCAAACTCTTTCAAGACCATAATTCAATGTGTTTTCAAGCCTGTGAGTAGATGAAATTTGCTTAAATGTCTGAAGTTAAGGGTGGGACAAAATTAATAAACTTATATTAGGATTTTCTAAGGAAAAAAGGAAAAAAATAAATTATGCCAAAAGAGATGAAAAAGGAGAAGATAGAAAAGGGCTATGTACATGTATAAAGTTTCAACATTGTGTCAATTCAAATTTGAAACTTCAGCCCAACTGATCCATTTATCACGTAATTTTTTTATATGTAAAAATTTCAATCAAAAACAAAAAAGGCACTACCCAGATACACAGGATCTAAACCAGGGAAACGCCTATCTAGAAAATTTATTATATAATATTTTTTTTATATTAAATTTATTATATAATATTAAGGGTGTCCACATTCATCAGGTTATTTTAACTAAACCAAAATGATTGGTTCTCATGTTTCGAAAAGCAAGGTTACAAGTCATGGAGAAGATGTATCATCCACCATCTAAGGCCTAGTTTGTTTTCATAGATAAGTTAAGATAAGACGAGACAAAAGTTAAAAATTGAATAAAATATCATTATAATATATTTTGTAATATTAGTTTTGTTTTGGGATTTGAAAAGTTGTTTTGAAATTTGAAAAACTAAAATTGTTTATTTTATTTTGTATGGGGATTTGAAAAAGTAGTAATGATAAGATGAGATGAGATGAAATTGTTTGGGAAAGTAAACCAGGCCTAAAGCACTTGCAATTCCCTGGACCTTCTTCCTAACAAAATATAGTTTGATAAGGACATCTAGGAACCTATAAGGCATAAAAGAAGGGAGGTGAAAAGAAAAAAATACTAAAAAATACAACATCAAGCATTGTTTCAATACTTAACCTAAATAAAAACTCATTCATGAACACTGGTTAATTTGAAATCATTCATCATTGAATGAATGAAACCATTCTGCAGAAAACGAACTAATTCACAGCCAATAAAAAAAAAGTCTAAAAGGGAAACGAGAGCAGGGAAAAAAGATTCACTGGCCAAACCCACCCCAGAGACAAAACCCAAGAAAGTTTAGCACAAAGCATGTTACCTATAAGTGGTGGAATGCCATATGCGAACTGTTCCATCTTCAGAACCAGTTATTATTATAGGAAGGTCAGGATGAAAACATACTGCAGAGACATTGTGCGTGTGGCCGTCTAGTGTCTGGACACAGCTTTTGGTCTGATAATCCCACACCTGCTTTCACAAAATTTTTTCTAGCCATAAATGTTCGAGATCATCGTGCATAGATTTAAACAAAAGTTTCTTGGCCCAAAAAAATAAAAAGAACAAATAACACTGCGACAAACCTTAGCAGTGTGATCGTCAGAACCAGTAATTAGATAAGGTTTATCACCACCAGTAAAGTAATCAACACAATTAACACCTTTCTGATGGGCATCCAATGTAAAATTTGGGTCGGGGGAGCCAAGATTCCAAATCTAGTAAGAAAATAAAACTAAATCATTATAAGAATAATAGTACCAGATGAGGCAAATTACAAGGAAAAAGGTAACCAACAAAAATCCCATTATACCTTTATGGTGCGATCGAGTGATGCACTAGCAAATGTATTGGTGTCTTTTGGATTAAATGTCACTTGCATCACATAATGGGAATGCCCCTCAAAAATCTGAGTACAGACCCAACCTTTTTCCCAATCCCAAAGCTTTATGAGCATATCATCAGATGATGACAGCACATATGGAAGGGTAGGATGGACAGCCACACACCTGATGTAATCTGTGTGTGCCTCAAATACTTTTATCTTATCCATTGTGTTGTAATTGTATACACGAATAAACATGTCATCAGCTCCAGCAACAACCCATTGCTTGCGTGCTATAAACTTGGCTGACCTAACTGTAAATAGGGATATAGCTTTAGCACCCTAACTCAAATAACACCAACAAAGATAAAGCAACAAAATGATTTTCTCAATAACCTCATCAAGCAAGAGAAGATGGTTAGACTTTAAAGTAAAAATAATTTCAGATACCTGGTAGCTCTGTAACCTCAAACGACTTTGCCATGGTCTGATACAGGGAGATTAAGTTAGACATCAATGGCTAGAAAGATCTCCAAAGCACTCTAAAATATAGAGATACATAACACCGATCCTTTTTATAAGTAAACACGACTGCTACGAGCCATGAAATACCAAATAAAATCATAAAGGACTTCAATGCATCACATGGTTGATTATATTGTAGGCACACATGGTGTCTTCCCAAGTGCTGAATTTAAAATATAGAATGCTCAGAAAGTAGAGATCATATTAGTTCAGTTTTTAATTATTGTAAGTATACAAATATTTCACTGAAAAAGAATATACAGATTAACTCCTAAAGTTCAAATATTATTCCATCAAAACATGAAAGTGTGCTGACGCAAATGATTCAAGGCACATAAACAAAAGGACACGTGCGTGGGCACACACACATACGTGAGCATTCATGTGCATAGAAATACACGCTCACACAGAGTGAGAGAAATGCTGTATATATTTGACACAAAACAGACATGAAGAGGATCAAAGCTGAACAAAGACATTAAATGACACCATCACATCACAAGCATTTGGGATTTTCATCATCGCCAAGTTCATGAGAGAAGCCTCCAAGGCATTGCACATAAGCTAGAAAGAAAACCAAATCAACATGGAAAGATGCTACAAAGGGATCTTATTAGTGAATCGAGAACACAACTATAAGAATTGAAATCTACACCATACACGAATCATGTGGTGTGATGCTCTTAGGACAGTGAATCACTAACTCCGTCCAACCTTTTTTCCCCAAAGAAAATCATTATCTTCCATAGGTTCGGGATTTATGTGTGGCACAAAATGAGAGATGATTCTATAATGGATTTTGACAAAGAAAAATCATGAATAAGTCAAAAAGGTTCCTGCCATTTTAATCCACTTGAAAATACAAGAAATTTTCTTGGGGGGCAGGCAGGGGGATTGCTTGAAAATGTAGTCACTGTAAAGGTATTTTCTGCAAAATTTCTTTCTATCCAGTGACTGAGGATTCCCACAGGATCTGTTAGTATTCTGTCCGCTTAACAAGTGGCGTGCGATGTACACTCCTCAGGGAAGGCTCTGTGTTTCTGTGTCCATCTGTCTGAATTATGGGAGAACATGTTTGACTACTTAGAGTGTATGGTGCTTCAAGGAAGCAATAGCGGTATATTTAAAGATCGTAAAAAGAAACAAAAAACAAGTTCAGTACAACTTTTCAAGGTTTCGTGCAGATCCCACCTTGGTACAATTAACAACAAAATGCCCAAGAGAGAAAAATAAGTTTACCAGGTCACTAAAGTCCGTCAAAACACTACCATACCTGTGATTGGTAGTTCCAGATACACACGGTTCCTGAATACAAACTCGCAAGAATCCTGAACCAAATTTACATGCATCAGACTTCAGTAATTACCCTTAAATTCTCACAATAAAGCTTATATTTTCAAATTACATAGTTGTAAAGTCATGGTTTTGCATGGTAATTGCGTTATTCCTAACTAAATTTTCCCCCTAGGGTGCTTTGGAAAATAATTTGACAATGGGAACCACAACTCAAGAACTTGGGCTACAGTTTGTATTTAGGTGTATACACTTGTATACATCCTGTGTACTTGGGCTATGCCTATTTACCTGGAATAAAATCTCTTAAAAAAAAAACTCAGGAACTCGTATATAGCATTGCTCTGCCACTAGCTATGTTAACTATACAAAAAGATAGTACTAATTTTTGTATAAAAGTATGTGAATAATAAGAATAACACAGAATCTTAAGTTTACCATGGTTCTGTGGGATGCAGATCTGCAGACTTTACTCTTTCTGATCTTTGAGCAAGCTTTCTCTGATACAAAGGTTAACAATACGAGACCGTTATTCAGACAGGTTCAAATTCATATCCTTCCTGGTTATACGACATTACGAAATAGAGAATGCCTAAATTCCCGCCCCTCCCCGCCGCGGGGCGGGGCGGCGCGCCGGGGGGGGGGGGGGGGGCGGGCGAGAAAACACCAGGAACTTGAGATCTAATTTTAAGGTACCTTGATTTCCAGTCTGAGAGGCTGCACAAACACAAATAACAAAACCAGACAAAGAAACGAGTCAATTATCAGCCAAACACCAGATCTCTCGTAGAAAATGTAGCTTGAATAATTCCAAGTCTTACGTTAGAATCAATTAATATCAAACCGATTCCATTCTATCTAACCAACTACTAGATCAGAACTTACGATCAAATCGAGTAGAATTTGTGCCAGATCTAAGCTACAATGAAATGTAAAAGCGTTAGAGAAGTGAAATCGAATAGAAAAACTCACCATCTTTTGCGGATTAGATAATAAAGTAGCTTCGATCGGAACCAGGAAACAGAGATCGAAATTCACGAGCCCTACGGATCGAAGAAAGGGAGCGGGCGGGAGGGAGGGAGGGAGGGAGGGAGAGTGAGCGCGGAGGAGGGGGGGGGTGTTTCGGTATTGAATCGGAGACCTGTGTGTAAATATTACTCTTTAGTTAAGAGAACGAATTTACCAAACTATCACTGGGTGCGATATTCTGGTGCGGAAAGGCATATGATAAAGGAGACGGTTGTTGACGGATCCAACTATGGAATTGAATGAACGATTGAGATCGAATCATGAGTGGCTATTAGCTACGTTTTGGGAGGAAATATGGGGGTGCCGGTGCCGCCGACAGCCACGCTGGCAAAGAAGGGCCTTTTTTTTTTTTTTTTAAATGAAAGAAGAGATTAACATTTCGCATAGGCGTAAAGCCTTAAAGAGTCATTACAACTTCTTAGAATCAACATAGATTACAGCATTAATAAAAGCTGGGATCTTGTACCACCAAAGTGTCATGTCTTCAATAGACTAAACATGTCTTGCAAAGTAGTGTGTTGCTGCGTTAGTTAGCTGAGGGACATGTTTGATGGAACATTGAGTAAAGCGTTTCCTCAGGCTTTGAATCTCAGCAAGGACATTCTCATAGACGATAAACACTGCCTCCTTGTTAATTTCCTTCACTAAGTGAAGACAATTACTTTTCACCAAAAGGTTTTGAATATCAATATTGAGTACAAGTTGCATCCCACGTAATATTGTCATGACTTCGACATTCTTAGGCTCTATAACTTCTGTTTTCACCCTACTACATAACATAATCACAACCCTACTAATCACAACCCTACTAGAGTCACAAAGGATAACACTAATTCCAGTCTAATAAAAACAAGGAAAATGATAGTCTTACACTTGTTTTACAACTTGTTTACTATTTTTTTTTTCTTTTATTTAATGATTAAGAAAGTAATTATTGGTGAAGTTATATATTTTAATTTTTTTTAATGATTAAAAATATTTAAAAAAGATTTAAAATAAAATAATAAAAAAAATAAAAACACCATTAGTAGTAAACAAGTTGTCTAGAAATAAGAAGGGTATCACTACCCAAAAAATAATGTCCCATCCACGTTGAGTTTAAGCCAAGCAAAAGGGGGTGGACACCTATAATATCTTTGTTACTTAATTAAAACAGGTAGTTGCTCACCATTTTTGAGGAAGGACTTTAAAGACAAAGCATGGTTTAAAATCTGAGTTGGTGGCAGATTGATACTTTATGGACCATTTTTGTTTTTGCAAAGCCAAAAAGCCCGACCCATGAGTATCATATCTGAGGAATATTTATATGCACCTTTGAAAAATTTTTAGAGCAATACAAAGTCAATTGTAATCAGGGGAACTTCTGCAACCATAACTGTTATAATGAGGGACAAAAGAAGATAGAATGAGTTGCATCCTTTAGTTAAAAATCACATAAACAGCATCCTTTATCCATTGCAAAGTTTTTTTTTTTAGCAGATTTGCTCTAGTTGATAAAATATTTTTACATGCCCTCCACCGGAGGACACGAATCTAATGTGAAATCTTCAACTTTCAAAGTGTTTTCTAAAACTCACTGCATGAATTTAAAATTGAACATTGATCATAATCAACAGCATGTAAACTTTGAAAAAATCGATAAACACTTCTAACATAAAGTAGTTGCAAAGAATGGCCTATTTAAGAAAGAGAGAGACAGGGGGAGCGGAGAGCGGGACCCCACACCTTGCTGACCCTCTATCATTCATCTCGCCTCCCAAGCAAGGCTACAATGGGGGCAGTATGGCCCTCGACAAGTCTCACCCCGCACCTAATTTTTTTAATATATAATCAATATTTATTATTTTTATTATACATATAATAATATGTATTAACTAGAACAAGAGTCTCATACTATTTAAGTGTGAGATTTGTATTATGAAGACAATTTTATAATAGGGGTGTAGAACCGCATCCGATCTAGATACCTTGTCATAACTGGATTTGGATCCGTGTTTTAGAAATTGGGTAGTTATCCATAGGGTGAATAAAAAATCCGCATTCTGACCCGACCCGACCCGACCCGCTATTCCGACCCGTCTCGTATCTGATATTCCAACCTGTTTCGGTTAATCGGATAATTGGGTATTTACCCGTTACCGCTATCAATCCTTTATTTATGCCTCATTTCGTCGCTGCCAAGCAGCCTCCTTCAGTTTGAAGCCAAGCTTCCCCCCATCCCTGCATTTCTTTAACTTGAATCCATCTCTCTCTCTCTCTCTCTCTCTCTCTCTCTCTCTCTCTCTCTCTCTCTCTCTCTCTCTCTCTCTCTCTCTCTCTCTCTCTCTCTCTCTCTCTCTCTCTCTCTCTCCGACCAAGCGGTGACGAGTTCAAAGCATCCACACCAAATCTTCGTAACCCAAAGCCCAAAACAAGTCTGAGCAACAAAAGCGATGAAGAATACCTAAAGGCCCATTGTACGCAAATTCTACTACAAGAGGTTCTTCGTCTATTGATTTTGCCACAACAATATTATCGTCATTTATGCTGCACAAGTGGGCACCACCCAGCCCAGTTGACACCTGGCATGGGATCGACTCCAAAGGCTAGATCTATAGCAACCTCAACGATGAGAGCACAGGGTCAAGGATCCTGATGGCCACCAACAATCTCAATCCTTGGATTTGGGACGAACTGATCTTCCTACGCTGGGGTGATGGAAAGGCATGGGGTGGATAAGCTTGGATGGATGTTATCTGCTTGATTAAATGCTTGCTTTAAGGAATGGGCTAGATTGTTTTGGCTATGTTGAAGAAATTTCTGATCGAGGTGAGTGTAGGATTGGAGTCTAGATCTCTAGGATTGGCTGAAAGGTTTAAATCCATGATGTTGATCAACTGCTACGGGCATTTTGAAGAATCTCATGCTTCCAGTCAGGTTTGAGTCATTGAGAGAATATGCAGGTATCGGGTAAGCGGCCAAATGGGTATCGAATAATCGGGACACTGAAATTATCGAGTCGGGTCGAAATTTGTGTTATCAGGTCGAGTCGGGTGAATACCCCTAGTTATCCATCTAGATAAATTTAAAAATAATCGGAACGTAACTAGATTTGAATATGGATATTCAGGATTTCTTTACGTAAATTTGGGCATCTAATTTTTTTTAATCTTATTTAGTTGTAATTATTCAATTACATCTAATTATCCAAGTTTAATAATATATTTTCTTTAAAAAAAACTTTTTAAAATGTCTTCACAACACTTTTCTTTTTAATTCTGAGTCATGTTTAATGCCCAGATTTAAAAAATATTAAACACTTTCTAGATTTGCTTTTTTAATTATTTTAACATTTTAAAAGACCATTATTATAGGCCTTTAAAAAAATCGTTTCCCTTAGCGAAAACAAAAGGTTTTTTTATTAAATATAATATGGTTACCAATAACCGGATCAAATTCTGTTACCCAGATGACTAACACAAGAGGGGGTGGTGAATTGAGTTGTATTTAAGAAATTAACAATTATAAATCAAATATATAATATAAAATATAAACAAAATATGAAACAATAATAAATATAAAGAGTAAGGGTAAGAGAGAAGCAAACTCAAGTAAGCTATTTATAGGCAAATGATTTTTCAATTTCAAATTTGAAAAGATTCCCATGTCAAAAACATCATCATTTACTTTTCAAAAATTTCAAATCTAATATTTTTACTTTTTGCATGTGACAAAAGGAGCACACTTTACTTTTCAAAATTTTCAAATAAAGACATCTACCTTTTGCATAAGTCAAGAAAAGCATCCACCACTTTTGAAAATATTCAAATAAAACATGCACATGTGAAAGATGACAATCAATCATCTTAATATTTTCAAAATTCAAACATTTAATCATGTCATGCACATGTGAAAGATGACAATCAATCATCTTTCAAAATTTTCAAATTTAATTTTTAAAATACTCATGTACATGTAGAAAATGTATTTTAATGCTTTATGATAAAATATTAAATTTGAGCCTTAATCCTAATTTTGAATTTTTAAGAGATTTACAAAATTACTCTATGATTTTAATGTGAATTTGTTCCCTTCTTGCTCATACTTGCTTCCTTGATGTGCTTGATTCTATTGTGTGGACAACTTGAGCTTGAGACTCCTTTATTCTTTGAATTCATTTGTTATCATCAAAATCCATGTGTAGATTTACATGAAACTTGAAATCTTGAGTTCAACAATCTCCCCCTTTTTGATGATGACAAATACTTGATAGAACCTGAAACCTGTATTAATACTTAAGCTCCCCCTGAGAATGTGCGTTAGTTTTTCAAACAAAAATATAAATATAATTCCAAGCATATATAACAAGTTTAGCAATTTAAACAATGTTAATGTTCTAGTCTAAAACTTCTCCCCATTTTGGCATCATTAAAAAGGAATCATAATTAGATCAATAAGATATATTCCTGCAATAACCAATAGATAAATAAAACGCTGCGTTAGTAGAAACTGTAGAGAATTCGGTGCGTAGCCACACGTGTTCGACAAAACTTGCAAAGGCTGGAGGTCTAGTTCCGGTAATTCGGTGCGGAAGGAGATTTTGTAAAGAGCTGAATAATTGAAACCACCCGTGCCCGACAAAACCTGCAAAGGCTGGAGGCGTAGCTCTGGCAATTCGGTGCAGAGATTTGATCCGCTTGATGTTGCTGAAAAATAAGATATTATCATGATTTGTAAGTTTGTCTTGTTCTTATTTCCGTTTCTATAAGAGCAATCCTTAGCTTTATCTATTTCGCATCAAGCTTTCTTGTCATTTTTGCAATTTGCTTGCATTCTCATTCTACAAATTTTCAATGGCTCGTAGAATTCCTTTCAGTGCTTCTCTTGATCAAGATTTGAGGTATCCTTCACCTCAGTCTCAATCTATTTCTGTATCTGTCGTGAGTGCCATGAAGCAACAAGAGACTGATTTAACTAATAAATCAGATCATGACACCATTTACAAGCTTGTGGGTCTCGGAACTCGATACTCATCATCTATCGTTACGTTTTCTACTCGGTTGCAGTCCAAAACTCGCGAAATTGAGAAGCTTAACGAGACTGTATCTGTACTTCAACGACTTGTTTATGAGTCAAACAAAAAAATAATAGAGTTAAAGCAACAAAATAAGGATTTGAAATCCTTGCTTACCTCTTCATTTCGATTGCCTAATCTTTTAGACAAGGATGGCATGATGATTTATGAGGAGCAAATGCATTTGAATGATGAGGCTAAACGTCTCAAGTTTCTGTAGGTCATTTAAGATAATGAAATAAAAGTATCTAGCAGATATCCATGGCATGCATCATTCCTATTTCTCTTCTAATCATGCATAGTCTATCTTCTGGTAGGGGTTTTGTGAAGATGTCTGCCAATTGATCATGTGTACTAGTGAATTCTAATACAATATCGCCCTTTTGCACATGACCTCTAAAAAAATGATATCTAATTTCAATATGTTTGGTCCGAGAATGTTGTATTGGATTCTTTGAAAGATTTATAGCACTTGTATTATCACATTTGATTGGAATGTGATTGTACATAAGTTTAAAATCCTCAAGTTGTTGCTTCATGTAAAGAACTTGAGCACAACAACTACCCGCAGCAACATATTCTGCCTCAGCAGTAGATAGTGCAACAGAATTTTGTTTTTTACTAAACCAAGAAACTAGTGCACAACCTAAGAAGTGACATGCTCCACTAGTGCTTTTTCGATCTATTTTACAGCCAGCATAATCTGCATCTATGTAACTGATTAGATCGAAAGATGTGTGCTTAGGGTACCATAACCCTAAGTTAATTGTACCACTAAGATATCTAAAAATGCGCTTAACTCCAATTAAATGTGATTCTTTTGAAAATGATTGAAAGCGTGCACATAAGCACACACTAAACATAATATCTGGTCTACTGGCTGTCAAATATAATAAGCTACCAATCATACCTCGATATACCTTCGAGTCAACTAGTTTACCGGTTTCATCTTTATCAAGTTTAGTGGATGGACTCATTGGTGTTCCAGTTTCCTTAGCACCTTCCATCTCAAATTTCTTCAGCAATTCCTTAATATATTTCGATTGATTGATGAATGTCCCACTTTTTGCTTGCTTAATTTGTAATCCGAGAAAGAATGTAAGCTCTCCCATCATGCTCATTTCAAATTCTTCCTGCATAGTCTTAGCAAAAACTTGGCACATATTTTCATTAGTAGCACCGAATATTATATCATCAACATAAATCTGAATCAAAAGAATATCATCATTTTCGTATTTAATGAAAAGAGTTGTATCAATTTTTCCTCTTGAAAAGCCTTTTTTAATCAAGAAACCACTAAGTCTCTCGTACCACGCTCTAGGAGCTTGTTTGAGTCCATATAGTGCTTTTGTGAGTTTGAAAACATGATTTGGAGAAATATGATTTTCAAAACCTGGAGGTTGCTCAATATATACCTCTTCATTTATAAAACCGTTTAAGAAAACACTTTTAACATCCATTTGAAAAAGTTTGAAATCTTTATAACAAGCATATGCAAGTAGCATTCGAATAGCTTCTAATCTTGCGACTGGTGCATATGTCTCATCATAATCGATTCCTTCTTCTTGATTGAAACATTGGGCTACAAGTCGAGCCTTATTTCTAGTAATGACTCCGGACTCATCTTTCTTGTTTCTAAAAACCCATTTTGTTCCAATAATAGTATAATTTTTTGGTCTAGGAACAAGTGTCCAAACATCATTTCTTTCAAATTGATTAAGCTCTTCTTGCATAGCTAGAATCCAAGATTCATCAAGAAGTGTTTCATCAATATTTTTAGGTTCAATCTGAGATAGAAAAGCAGTATGATTGCAAATATTTTTAAGAGATGATCGAGTGCTTACACCTCGTGAAGGTTCCCCCAGAATTTGTTCCACTGGATGATCTTTCACAAATTTTCACTGTTTGGTTGCATCTTGTATTAAATTTTGATGATCTTTCCTAATATCTCCATGTTGGACTTCCTCTATTGTGTTTTCTTTGTTGAGATTGAGACTTTCCGTATTATTTATACCTCCTGTTTCTTCATCAATAGATTTCTTGGAGAGTAGAGAATTAGATTCATCAAATACTACATGCACAGATTCTTGTACAGTCAAAGTCTTTTTATTGAATACTCTATAAGGTTTACTATTAGTAGAATACCCGAGAAAGATACCTTCATCAGATTTTGCATCAAACTTGCCTAAATTATCCCTATCATTTAAAATAAAATATTTGCATCCAAATACATGAAAGTAACAAATGTTGGGCTTTTTCTCATTCCAAAGCTCATAGGGGGTTTTATCTAATTTAGACCTTAGCATAACTCTATTTATAACATAACATGCAGTATTTACCGCTTCAGCCCAAAAATAACTAGGCAAGTTGTTCTCATTGAGCATTGTTCTTACCATCTCTTGAAGAGATATATTTTTCCTTTCTACTACCCCATTTTGTTGAGGAGTTCGAGGAGCAGAAAAATTATGCACAAAACCATTTTCATCACAAAATGTTTCAATATTTTTATTAACAAACTCTTTTCCCCTATCACTTCGGATACTTGAAATAGTTTAACCCTTTTCATTTTGAATTCTCTTGCATAACTTGGTAAAAGCATTATGTGCCTCATCTTTATGAGAAAGAAAGATGACCCAAGTATATCTAGAGAAGTCATCAACAATAACAAATGCATAATATTTTCCTCCTAAACTTGCAACTCTATTTGGTCCAAAAAGATCCATGTGTATCAGTTGTAGTGGTCTAGCAGTGGAAATATGTTTCTTAATTTTAAAAGAAGTTTTTGTTTGTTTACCAAATTGGCATGCATCACAAATTTTGTCTTTAAGAAAATTTGCCTTTGGTAAACCTCTCACAAGATCATTTTTTGAAAGTTTGGAAATAAGTTCCATATTGGCATGACCTAGTCTTCTATGCCATAACCAATTAGTTTCATTTTGAACTGAAAAACAAATCGCATATTGTGAGGTAATTTCTTCAAAATCAATTATATAAACATTGTTACTTCTAAAAACAATAAAACAAATATTACAATCATAATCATTCAATATAATGCACTTATCCATTTTGAAAGTAACTGTAAATCTTTTATCACATAATTGACTTATGCTTAAAAGATTATGTTTTAAACCTTCAACAAGTAGAATATCTTCAATTATAAGAGAAGACTCATTACCAATTTTACCTATTCCCACGATCTTCCCTTTCGAGTTGTCTCCAAATGTCACGTGTCCTTCTTCTTTAGATCTAAGATCAAAGAACATAGTCTTGTCTCCCGTCATGTGTCTTGAACATCCACTATCTAAAAACCATTTATTTTTGTTCGTGGAAGACTTCATGCACACCTCAATGTCATCTTTAGCCATAAGACAAAGATTTGTTGATTCTCCATTACTTGCTTCACTATCTGAGCTACTTGAATCATCATCCCATGTAGCTTTCATTGTTTTTTTGCCTTTGTTTCGATCTTTCTTTAGCAGAGGACAATCTGACTTGATATGACCAGGTTTATTGCATTTATAACAAATTAAAGTGTCATTTTTACGTGAATCTTTCTTAGAAAACTTTTTGAAGGATTTCCTTGGAGGAGTTTTATTTTTCTTTAAGAACCTCTGAATTCTTCTTGTTATCATCGCAACTTCTTCATCTTTGTCGTCATTTTCCTCATCTTCATCACTTTCACTTTCATGTGGAACAGCTTTAAGTGCCAAGCTCTTCTTTGACTTTCCTTCTTCTTCTCCTCTTTTCAATGTGTACTCATGGGTGATAAGTGACCCGATGAGTTCATTCACTTCGAGTTTCTTGAGGTCTCTAGCTTCAAGAATCGCTGTCACTTTTGATTCCCAACGTTTTGGTAGAGAGTTGAGAATTTTTCTTACTATCTCCACTTTGGAATAAACTTTGCTAAGAGCTGTCAAGCTGTTTATGATGTTAGTAAAACGAGTGTACATACTAGAAATAGATTCATCATCATTCATCTTAAACATTTCATATTCATGAGTAAGAATATAAATTTTTGATTCCTTGACTTGAGAAGTTCCTTCATAAGTAACTTCTAAGTTATCTCAAATTTCCTTTGCTGTAGCACAAGTCATTACTCTATTAAATTCATTACCATTGAAAGCATTATATAATAAATTCATAGCAGTTAAATTCAAAGTATAAAGTCTATCGTCTTCACGATCAAACTCTTATTCTTCCTTTTTGACCTTTACTCCATCAATCACTTTTGTTGGAATATAAGGTCCATTTACAATGCATTTCCAGATTTCTCGACCTTGAGCCTGAAGGAATATTCTCATTCTAACTTTCCAGAATGAGTAATTGTCTCCACAAAAGAGTGGAGGCTGAATGCTGGATTGACCTTCACCAAATGAAGCTGCAATGTTAGCCATAAGATCTTAACTCAAAAGATAGTTAATCTTATAATAGAGCTCTAGCTCTGATACCAATTGTTACCCAGATGACTAACACAAGAGGGGGGGTGAATTGAGTTGTATTTAAGAAATTAACAATTATATATCAAATATATAATATAAAATATAAACAAAATATGAAACAATAATAAATATAAAGAGTAAGGGTAAGAGAGAAGCAAACTCAAGTAAGCTATTTATAGGCAAATGATTTTTCAATTTCAAATTTGAAAAGATTCCCATGTCAAAAACATCATCATTTACTTTTCAAAAATTTCAAATCTAATATTTTTACTTTTTGCATGTGACAAAAGGAGCACATTTTACTTTTCAAAATTTTCAAATAAAGACATCTACCTTTTGCATAAGTCAAGAAAAACATCCACCACTTTTGAAAATATTCAAATAAAACATGCACATGTGAAAGATGACAATCAATCATCTTTCAAAATTTTCAAATTTAATTTTCAAAATACTCATGCACATGTAGAAAATGTATTTTAATGCTTTATGATAAAATATTAAATTTGAGCCTTAATTCTAATTTTGAATTTTTAAGAGATTTACAAAATTACTCTATGATATTAATGTGAATTTGTTCCCTTCTTGCTCATGCTTGCTTCCTTGATATGCTTGATTCTATTGTGTGGACAACTTGAGTTTGAGACTCCTTTATTCTTTGAATTCATTTGTTATCATCAAAATCCATGTGTAGATTTACATGAAACTTGAAATCTTGAGTTCAACAAATTCATTCAGATTTTTGGATTTTGGATTGGATTGAGAACAAATTCGATCCAATTACACACCTTTAATCCTTAAAAAGTCACCATACCACACCATAATTTATACAAAATACGCATTTACAAATTTAAAAACCACATAATTTTAAAATTATAGTCATATTTTTACAAGTTTAAATTTATAATTTGATTATTTGAGTCCAAAAAGTTTGTGATCATTTTTAGACTCAAAATTAATTTTTGAGTTTAATGAATTTGTAATGCGTATTTTTTTATAAATTATAGTATAATATGGTATCTTTTTACAGAATAAGGATATGTAACTTGATAAAAAATTACACACTTTTAATCTGTAAATTATTTTATTTCATTTGAATTATAAAAGTGTTTCATCTCATCTTATTTTATTTCATCATTATAATTTTTTTAATTTTTATATAAAATTAATAAAAATTTCAAAATTCTAAAATTCTAAAATGAAAATAATGTTAGAAAATAAAATTTTTAATTTTAATTTTTATTTAAAATCAACTTGTCTTATTTCCCAATTCGAACTGCACTTTAAGATTAGTAGGCCTTTCAAAAAGCTGTCAGGTACGAAATAGGTTTTAGTTGCTCAATCAATTGGCAACAATTTTGACTAATGGGCTGCATTATTAGTTTATGTCCAATAGTAGTAAATTTATTCAATTTTTAATTTTTATTTAAAATTAATTTATCTCATTTTATTATTCAAACTGCATTTAAAAATTAGTGGGCTTTTGAACGAGCAGTCAGCCGTCGGTACGAAATGGGTTTTAGTTGCTCAATCAATTGGCAACAACATTGACTAATGGGCTGCATTACTAGTTTATGTCCAATAGTACCAGATCGATCCTATGTGCTTTAATTCGACTTCCTTTTGCGGCTGTATTGTCCAACATCTCAATATTTTTTACTTTTTTAAATGGAAAACAAAGATTTTTTTAAATAACCGGATAAGAAGATTTTGAACTCAAATTTTTTATTTAGAGAATTGGATTGAATGTTATCAAGCCGCTTTCGGCAACTAAAACAAAATTGGGTTGAGAATTTAGGTTCTTATGAAGCGATCCATCTTTTCTGGCATAATGGGGTTTGGGCTTGCACTACCATTAGCCCAACTGACCTCGAACCATTTCCTTCAAATCGCCGATACTGTGGTTTTCAATATGTCTTCACAATTACGTAGGGTACAAAGTTTTATTAAGGAATGCAAATGGGAAAAGGATAACTCAAGATTATAACTGTTTTTCCTGTCCTTGGCAAGTCTATAGATTAAAGTATATTTTTTATCTCATGCATGAAGATAAAAAGAATACACTTCTAACTCAATGTAATGTGATTACTTTAATACCAATTTGCATTTGCTTTGAACCTTTGATCAGCTTGACTGTTTGCAGGCCATGTTGTTTTTCACATCTAGAGTCCCAATTTTGTGTCATCCCACAACTTTTAAATTTCAATTTCGACATGTTCGCGAATAGGGGTGAACAAAATTTCCAAACTCCAAACTCCAGCCAAATTTCGACAGGGTTTTGACTCCACCGAAGTCATTCATGCCTCCTATATATTTACGTCGCTAGCCTTCAGGACTAAAATTGAAAACCCTACGTTGTTTCTCTCCTCCTTCGTTTTTTTCCTAATTGAAAGTCTCTCTCTTTTCTTTTGTGTTGTTGTTCATGTTGTTTTCGTCGTTTCTCTCTTCCTCTTTTGTTTTCTCACAAAGTCCTTCATTTGACAACTTCCTCCTTCATTGAGTTCACTTAGATAACTAAAGTCTTCACTTCAGTTCTGGATTTGTTCAAGTTCCATTGTACGTGGGTTAAGGTTTCATTCGTAACCTATTCTTGCCACTTTTAACCATCAGCAGCCCTCTTCTTCTTCACCACATTAAGAAGCTTCCATAATAAATTTACTACAATACGCTTATCTTCCTTTGTTTCCACCCTAGTATGCGAAAATGATATGAAAATATGTTTGCTATAGTTTTGTTATTTGTTATATTTTGTTATTTGTTATGATTTTTTTTATAATTTTTTACTTGTTATTTATTAATATGTGAATATCCTTTGTGAATCTCTTATCTATTATTTGTGAAATATTCTTTGTTGGAAGATTATGATATTATGTTGCAAAAGAGAAAAAAAGTTGTGAATTGTGAAATTTTCTTTGTCGAGATTTTCTTCTATTTTTTTTTCAATTTCAATAAGAGCTCTAATCCTGACTTGGACTCCAACAACTTTAATCTGAGTCAAAATATGCTATGAGTCAAAGGCCAACTTGGTCTCTAATTTTGATCAGAGTCAGAGGTCAAGATTGGACTTTTCGAATTCGTCATTGTCGAAGCCCAACCCTACTCACAAATATCCAAGTTATAACTACAATGGCCCGCAATTTTTAAAACAAGAACTTATTACCTATAATCCAATGGCCAATTTATTTAAATATACTACAACTTTTTGGTAACTGTTAAGTTAGAAAGTGACATGGCAAATTGAGGTCTAGAAATTTTTGGCCAAATAAACTTGTATATCTTTCTCAATATCAAGAAAGTAGAGTACGGATCATAACATTTTATTACATGGGAATAAATCTATTAATTCCAACATCTCTGCTTGCAATTAATAAGCAGGGAAAGCTCTATCTTCTAGCAAGATAAACTCCCTCTTCTATTTTGAAAGTTACTCACCACTTTCGATTAGTATTTCTATCTCCTCTTCATTCATTTTCTAGTTCTTATTTGTGTATAAGTTTTTTATCTAACGTTTTTAGTCACTTATTTCCACCAGCTCAATTTTGGTCAAATATACTGCACTATGACGACTAGTGGCCACTAACCTATAAGCGCCCCACCATGATCAACAAATCTATTAGGACAAAGCGAACCACGGCGAAAATCTCTGTGCAAGTCTCAATTCCGGCTTGTTTTGTGCCTAGCCGTCATGCATCGTCGCGACAAAAGGCATTTGGCAGCTACACGCGTCGTATTGGTTGCCATATAGTTGTCGTAGCTATACGACAAAATCTCTATGCGAACTATTAAGAAAAAAATCAATTAAAACAATGCTCTCTTTTGCAAAATATAGGTGGGGACCAGGTTTTTTGTCGCAAAACCCAATTTCTTTTTGAGAAATCCTAGAGTTCGGTCGGATCGAACAGGTGTTTTGCAGCCCCCGCTATTCCCGACAGCGGTGGGCGACACGGCCCAGCTCATTGGGACCGGAGGGAGCCGGCGACCCCACCCCTACGACAGCGAGTACAAGTCCGAAACGGGTTTAAGGCCAACGGGGTCACACCAGAGGTCGCCGGGACTCGTCGTCGCATGAGTGGAGTCGTCGGCTCCCTCCGATCCCGATGGGCTGGGCGGTGTCGCCCACCGCCGTTGGCGCCTGTCCGGGCTGGGTGAGGCCGAATTTACTATAAAAATTCATCTTTATTTTATTTTTTATTTTTATTATATTTTTTATTATATTTTTTATTTTATTATATTTTTTATTGTGTTTTTTTAATTTTTTTAATTTTATTGTATTTTTTATTATATTTTTAAATATTTTTTTATTTTGTTTTATTGTGTTTTTGTAGGGAATTAAGGGGGAGGGGGAGGAGCTATAAAGGCATTGGGGTGCAGCCCGACCGCACCCTAACGTCACCCTTTCTTTTTCACCTTTGTATTATGATTGTTGTAATGGGGTGTTTGTTGGAAAACTCTATCCCTTTCTCATATATTTTGTTTTTTATTTTTTAATAAAATATTTACTTGCTTAGAAAAAATAAAATAAGAAGGGAAAATAGTTCATTTTTTAAGCTACAACATGACATTCAGAGACATGGGCTAGAAAACTCATTCTTTGTGACAGTTATTTTAGAGTAGCAACCCTAATACCAACAATAGAACTAGCGATCTACATTATATTCTTCTTCTTGAAGCCAAAGATGTACAAGTTTATTGAACCAAACTCACTGTACTGAGGTTGTAATCGACTCGAGTTTTGGCTTGCTGAACTCAATTCGACTCAAAATATTCAAGCTCGTCCCACAAACGAATTCGAGTCGAGTTGAGCTCAAACTCAAGCTCAAGCTCGATTTTTTTTCTTAATTTTTTGAATAAAATTTAAAAATAAATAAAAATCTAATAAAATTTAATACTTAATATATAACTAGTTGAAATTGATTCATCATGACAATATGTTATATGCTTACATATATTATTAATAAATACACATAATATAATAACATTTATGTATTTCATGCATGATTTCAATGTACTAATATATAAAATTATTACATTTTATAAATTAAGTATTGCACAAATTATAAAATATAGCTATAAATTATATTCATTATATAGATATAAATAATTAGATTACATATTACATATTTAATTATATAAGTGCTATGCCTATATTATTAGCAATATATATACATAACATATATATATGTGTATATTTATCAATATATGAATGAATTTTAATCGAATCGAGTTAACAAGTCGATTCGAGTATAAATAAACGAGTCTTAGTTGAGTCGAATTTTGTCGAATATGTATCATTTATTAATCGAGCAGGTATCTGCTTTCATGAATAAGTTTTTTTTTTACGAGTCGAGTTTAATTCAAGTTTAACCGAGCGAGTATCGAATGGGTTATCGAGTAGCCTGATTTATTTACAGTCCTATATTGTACTATATTTCTTTCCATGCAGGTTTACAAAGTCACAATTTCAAGAGCAGTTCATAGAAGTTTCAATTTTGGTACTATAGTCTTGATTTTTTGTAAATATTTACTGCTTTTATTGCTACCATATTGTAAAGTTCAGTGTATAGTTTTTTTTAAAACCTTGGTTAGCGACTTTTATAATCCAAATTTGTTTGAAATATGCTATTCCTCACCATAAATGCATATTATTAATAAAATGAGATATTTTATTTTTTTCTTTTATATAATATATATCAAACAAATTCCATCCACTTTCAAAAGTAGAAATAAGAACAGAAAAACACAACAATATCTAAATTTTGAGTGAGAGACTGACTTCTCCTTTTGCCTATCATACTACATGTTCCAATCCCTTTGATTTTAATTCATATGTCTAGGAACGTATTGGAAGAGTCTTCCGAGCTGTCATCCAATGCATTTTGGCCCTCTGGTCGTGTGCGGTGACAGACAAAGGGGCTCGGATTATTCGAAGTACTGATGCAATGGTGGAAGCCTTTTTGCCATAACTTTGATCATCAGCACATGTGTGCTCTTTGAAAGTTTAAGGTCAACAATGATGTTGGCTACAGTAATGTTAGATAGTGTCTAAATAGTTTTTTATATATATATTTTTATAATTATTTGAAGGTCTTTACAATATATACCATTCCCATAATATAATTTAATTTATAATATTCAAATTTTAAAATTTATATTGTCACGTAGATATTGTGTAATTTAAAAACATTCAAACAAATTATTGTTTTCTTATTTTTGTGTGATTTTAATTTGCTCATTAATTTTACATTTAAGAAAATTAGTAATATATTTAAAAAATTTATAAAAATATTCATATGGTTCGTCCGCTCATTCTACCATCTATTACTTATTATTCTATATTCATCGAATTACATATTTTAACGGTTATCGTTGAGCCCATTAGCGATGAGGCCCTACTAGCATCTTTTCATCCTGCTGTATCTCGAAAGGCTGGAATGCAAAATTGTAATTATCGACGGAAAAAGAGTGGCTCAATAAGGACCTTTTTTTAATAATACTTTTATAATTAATTTGGGCTAGCATGCTGCAATTCAGAAAATATGCATTAATTAGAGTTTGCACTTTCCACTCGCTATCACCTTCGTGTGTATGCATGTATGCTTTAGGAAAAAAAAATCCACCTTAGTAAACTTTTTTTCCCCCTTGTACGATTTGTTTAATTGGATCTCTATTCTCAAGTCATTCCTAGTGAAAAGGGTCAAATGACATCGGACTATTCATTGGCATTCTCGGTATTGTTACAACCATAAAGATATTTCATAAAAGAAAAATTAAAAATTAACATAATTTTTTATAATATATTAGATCTACTTTATATAAAAACAACATTTTAATCTAAAATGCTACGTTGAGACATGCTAATTTATTAATTTATTTTTATAAAATTTCTTTGCAACTAAAACATTTATCCTTAACATTTATTTTGATAGAAGCAAAATGTCCATATGCATATTACATGTGATCTGGCTTGCCTCTGTTGCAAAAATAACATGTCATCTCCTGTATAAATCCAACGACTACGGTTGCAAGCTAAATCCCTAATTTTTTGTTTTCTCCCTTTTCTTTTCCTCCACCATAGTACTCATTTTCGTCAAACCAAAACTACAATTCGTTATCTCAATGTCCAACTATGTTGACTGTTAAAGACATATTTTGCAATCTAACTTTTCAGTTCCCAATCGATCAAGACCTATAAATATAAGAAGAAAGATGATCGGGATCCGAGACTGCTCCGATAATTAAGTTAGTATAGGGAATATGATTTGTGAAGTTTGTAGAAGGAAATGTCCGAATGTACATTTTTTAGATTTTGTCCATCCTTATTTATATGTGCCTGTGCTTTTCTTGGGAGGCGGTTTGAGAAAAAAGATTTTCTAGTCGGGACATTATTCGACCGTCATCCTTAGGAAGAAAAATCTGATACTGCCTGTCTCATCTTATTAATCAGATTTTCCTTCGATCAATGCTCAATTAGATCCTTCTGAAGGGGAACATTAAATGCGGCCTTATTTTCATCCAATTCAGTAATTAATGTGGCGTATCCATAGCATTTATGCATTTAAGAGAGGAAATCTGTCAGAACGACGATTGTCCGGTCGTTTATAAATGCGAGAGTAATTTTGATGTGAGATGGGTCCGTAACTTGCGTTAGTACACACAATCTTGTTTCTAACATTAGCGTATGATCGAAGCTGCCTTATTCTTTTCTTCTTTAGTCGTGGTAGCCTGTGATTCGAGTTGTCTCCGATTTCGACATCTCCAGTCGGGTTTGGACACGGGCTATCCGAATTTGGACCATGGGCTTTGAGCCCAAATTTTATCAGACTTTGGCTTGTCGCCAATTATCCTTTCAGTTGACAATAAGCTGCCACCTTAATTTGGAGCTAGAGTCACATGCTGTTTAATTAGGTCTTGTTTGTTTTTTGAGTTTATCTCAACTCAATTTATATAATCCCATCTAAAGAGTAGCCATTGAATTTCATAACAAGAGATGCATGTCTTGTTATTTTCCAACAAGAAGCAAGCCGGATCCTATTTCATAAGCATAATATGTTTGATATTAAATAGGAGTGTTCATATGGGCTGGGTTTTACTCAAACCGGACTAATATCTGGATATCCGGATTCTAAATCTAGGTTTCGGATCACATAAATACGGGCCAGATACCTGCTTTTTGTAAACCAGATAAATATGGGCCGAATACCCGCTTTTTAAAACTCATATCTGGCTTTATTAAAAACGACACCGTTTAAAAACTTTTGCTTCTTTCCCCTCTGCCTCTACGTCTTTGTAGACATCCAAATTGACACCCAACGCCTCCTCCAAACTCTAACGCTTAATCTCTCCGCCACTACTACCAAAAGTATCATCCTTGTCGGAACCATCCAATTCGCTTCGGCAATCCAATCCGTCAAGCCTGAATTAGAAAAGCACGGTTACCGAGTCTTAATCCTGCAGTCGAAACGATTATCGGCAGGCAAGGTGCTCGGTTGCACCGTGCCGAAGATTCCGAAGGATGATGGGAGGGTGGAGGAGGAGAGAGTCATAGTGTGTGTGGTGGATGGTCGGTTTCACTTGGAAGCAATGATGATAGCGAACCTAAGAATAAGGGCGTTTTGGTACTACCTTTACATGGGGAAGCTATTTCTAGAAGAGTATGATCATAAAGGAATGAAGGAGTCGAGGAAAACAACAATTTTGAAGGCGAGTACATAGGCCAAGAGTTGGGGCATCGTGTTGGGGACGTTGGGGAGGCAAGGGAATCCCAGGATTCTCGAGAGTTTGGAAGAGAGAATGGAATAAAAGGGTTTCGATTATACTGTCATCTTGATGTCGGAGATTAGTCCACAGATGATGGCATTGTTTGGGGACACCTAGATGCTTGGATTCAAATTGCGTGTCCCAAGTTGTCCATTAACTGGGGTGAGGCGTTTGATAAGCTGCTCCTGACTTCATTTGAGGTCGGGATTGCGCTCAATTTTATACCTGGTTGGTGGGAGAAGAGTGTTGAATTGGATTCAGGTATGGGATGCTGCGCCAAGAATGAGTCTTGCAATGAGTGTTCAAATGGTGACTCCTCCTCTCTGCGTTTGTCCCTTACAAATTAAGAGCAACATTTCTTTCTTATTTTTTAGGTTCAAAGAGGAGATTAAAAAAAATGGGGTTCAAATTCGGAATCCAGATCCGGATTCGGAATCATATGGGTTTCGGCCTGAATTTAAAATCCGGTTCCGATTCTAAATATCTGGATTTCCATATCTAAATTTGAAATCTGGAACTTGGGTGCATAGGCTTAATATTAAAGAATCCAATATTAAAGCTTATAAATAATTAAGGATGTCAGTTTTTTTTCATTCGAGAAGTATGTGTAATTGATTTTGAGTGGGTTTTAATTAAGTAGAGAATGGTACTATTAATCTCACTTAAAGCTCTTATAATTTGATATTTGTTGTAATCAAATAATGCAAAGGGGCAACGAATGACCCCCATGCCCACATGCCTTGGTCCTCTCTCATTTTTCTTCCCCTCTCATCTTCTTTCTTCTGCGCATTTTGCTCTATAATGTTCTCCATATATTATTGATCGCAGCTCTGATTTTCCCTATATATATGAGAGATTATCATATCAAAATATAACATAGAACGGAGAAAGAAAAGAAAGAAAGAGGAGAGAGAAAGAAAGAAAGAAAAAGAGAAAATTCCAGTGTTTGAATAATAAGAGTTTTAAATATTTCTCTTATATTTTATCATACAATAGTAGTTTTATTTTAGTTTTATAACACGTTATTAACATGAAATTCTACCAATTCTGAAGTTAATGGTCTTCTACTTCAAATATGTTTTTCAATATATTATATGCAGTTCTCGAGATGAATATTAAAGGTAATATTACTGAATATTACTTGATAAAATTTTGATTTTATTCTCATAATCATGTGAATATATTTTTTAGATCTATAGATTTATTTTTGTGATTCATATATATAGAAAATGTCAAAATTGAAATTTACTACTATTGACATTTCTGAAAAAATTTATCTATCCATAATTTTTAATGAGATCCATCTGGATATGATAAACTTGGAGATACAATCAAAGAAGAAAATTACGTGTCCCTACAGGACCGTTCTGTGTATCTCACAATGAAAAATCTTCTTATTGTGTAAAATGATTTAAGGGAGAGATATGAATACCGAAAGATGTAATTCTTCCAAAAGTTTATTTTGACTTATTACACTTGAAATTGTAAGATTTTAAGAGTGGTAGTAAATATAATTATGCACTCTTTAAAATCAGCTCAATATTAAAATTATGCAGTGAGAAGGTCACTGATGATGATATTTTAAAAAAAAACATTTATTATTTTTCATACATCGAATATGCTCTTGTAGTAGCAATATCGAGAATAAAAGTTTAACAAATATTCTGAATTTTTATTTTATCTTCTAGTGATTGAGTTAAATAATAAATTTTTGTTAATAAATTATCAGTTACGTCCTATTAATGATATTAGATTTCACCATTGCCAAAAGTAAACAATGCATCATTTAAAAGAAATTAAGGGCGTATACGTGGTAGAAAAACTATAGAAATATTGGTCCTAGAAGTGACAACACTAAAGATGATAATAATATACCGTATTACCAGAAGTTATCCAACTCAGAGAAGAGTAAGAACTTTCAAAATAATTTTTCATAAAAAGATAAAGATATTTGTTATAAATGTGGTATGACTGAACAGTGGCCACGTACCAATTGTACAGTCAAACACTTGATTTACTTATACTAAGCTTTTATATATTATAGTAAAAATTTATCATGTTTTGAAATGATAAAAGGTCGGTGCTTGAATGTGAACCAAAAATTCAGAGGGTTACATATTTGCAAAGTGTTACAAATTAATTACTGGATGTATTTACTGACACTAAATGTATTGTAAAATCATATATTACTGCTGTTAATACTTAAGCAATAATTGAAATTCCTGAATGATAAGTTGTTAAAAATATATGAGTCTAAGACACACCTGAAGTGTTGAAGACTTCTTGGTGCAAACGAAAATAAATCAGTGCTCTTGAAGAAATCGTACCCACAAAATAAGTAATAAGATCTATCCAAACATTCTGTATAAAATACAAATCTTCTGACGAGGGAAATCCCGAAGAGTACAAACCTCCTGAATATGTAACTTCTGAAAAATATAACTCTTGAATAGGTAACTCTGGAAGAGGTGTTTCATGAAATGTTTTCCCCTCGAAATGAATAGGTACCTGAAAAATTATGGATAGAAATGAAACTGTTGTCGACAACATGTTTTCATATAAGATGACACTTGATATTACCAGAAGTAATGAAAAAAATGAGCTAAAAAATCGTCGAAGAATGTTGACGTATAAATGATTGAACAAAATAAAAAACAGCTATTGAAGCTGAATTAAACTCGCTAGTAAAGCGAGATGTATTTGGACCTGTTGTCCAAACACCAAAGGGTGTAATACCCGTCAAATATAAGTGAGTATTTATACGAAAGCGTAATGATAAAAATGAAATTGTGCGGTACAAAGTATGATTTGTCGCACAAGATTTCCTGCAGAAACTCGAGATTAGTTATGAGGAAACATACTTCCTTATTATAAATGCAATCACATTCAGATTTTTAATCGGTTTGATTACTAAAAAATGATTAGATATGCGGTTGATAGATGTGATCACTGCATATTTATAAGGATCATTAGATCATGACATATAATACTTGAAGCATCTAATCTAAGTACATTTAGGAGTATGTACTTTATAAAGTTTCAAATATCTTTATATGGGGTAATACAATCCGGACGCATGTGGTATAATTGAATTAATGAGTATCTATTGAAAGAAGAATTTGAGAATAATCATATATGCCTATGTGTTTTTATTAGAACTCGAATTTGCCATTATTACAATTTACGTTGATGAAAAGATCACAAGGACTGCTATAAATTCAAAAAATGCATGTGAAAAAGAAAGATCTTATTGTTCAAGTGCCAGATGCATTACAAAAATTTAAGACTTCTTAACTCATCTCTCAAATGCATTTGCTCTTCATAAAGCAACATGTCATCTTTATTTAAAGGATTAGGTAGACGAAATAAAGAGGCAAGCAAGAATTTTAAATCATTATTCTGTTGCTTTAACTCTACAACTTTGTTGTTAGAGTCTTGAATGAATCATTGAAGTATGGAAACATTCTCGTTAAGCTCCTCAATATGACGGTTTTTGGATTGTAACTGGTGGAAAATCCGACAATAGATGAGGAGTATCAAGTTCCAAGGGTCACCAGCTCATATACGGCTTCACGATCTGACTTATTAGTCAGATCATTTGCTTGCTGCAACATGGCACCCACGGAAGATGCAGAAACAACTTGTAACTGAGGTGAATGATACCTCATATATTGATCGTGAGGAATAGTGAAAGGAAACTGATGAGCCATTGAAAATTTGTAAAATAAGAATGCAAATACAGATGAATTATGGATATGAGAAGAAGATTTGATGCGAACTAAATGAAACTAAAGATGAATCTTATAGAAATGAAAATAAGAATAAGACAAACCATCATCTTTTCAAATCTCACTTAGTCAAGATTATAAGATATGCTAGATGTATAATTTTAAAAGTCAGCGAGATCAATTGCAGCTATCCCTATTTTCTTGTAAATGCTGAACATCTGCCATTAGCTGCTGTCGTTGACTATATATTTGAACTCTTTCTTGCTCCAGCTCTTCTATTCGTGTTTTCAGGTTACGAGAATACCAGTTTACAAATTTCTTCAGTTCCTTGTTTTCTTATCTTAATTTTTTATTTTTTCTATCTTTAGTTGCAAGCATTTGATGCAACTCAGATATTTGATTTTTAAGATGATCAACCTCACTCATTCTCGCTAGTAGCCTCTGAGACATGGTTGTAAGAGAGACAGCATATTGAGTACTGAAGGTTCTTAATGCTGCAACGATTTCATGATCAGTTTTACTAGAAAAATATATCTCTGCTCCTATTATGGTATTTACAGGCTCAGCAGAAAAGATGAGTGGTTGAGGTATAAAAGATTCATGATTCAAATCTGGGATATTAGAATTTCTATCAGACATAATATCGTTCTGGATGAACAACAACCAGATCTACGAACAATGTGAGATTTTTTTTGGAGTAAATCAATGGTAATATGGTTATATTTAATAGCAATCCGACACCTTCAAATCTATTTAAGATCTTGTTTGTCAACAATGTCAAGCGAATTTGATTTTCCGCCGAACCAATAATATTAAACCTAAGCTTTTACAGTTTTAGTGTACATAGATGGTCTCCAATGCTCTTTCTGCCGTGCATAAACAAATTTTCCCTAATAACACCGAATAAGGAAAAGAAAATTTTAGATGAAAATATTATCATGTTCTCTCTAATACATTATTTAGATGGAAATCATGTTTGAATTATTACTTGAAACACTAATACATATTATCAGGGAGAGTTTAAGTATTACTGCAAGTCTCAGATTTCTACTAAATCTGTCATCCAGATATTATTTTTCACATCTTCAAATCAATAAGAAATTATTGCAATTCATAAAACAAGTTTAGAGTGTATTAGTGATTCAACATATCCAAAAAAAGCATGGTCTTCCCATGATCAATGATAGCCCAACAATTTTATACGAAAATAATACTGCTTGTATTATTCAAATTAGAAAATGATATATTAAATATACGATCAAGTGATAATCTGACAAATTTATTTATGAAAGTATTACTAATTGCAACATTCAAGAAAATTGTGCGGAACATTGGAATGCAAAGACTTAAAGATCTATTGTCATGCACTTTTTAGGACAGTAAATGTCCTGAAGACTTGTACTGATTGTACTTTTTTTTTTCACTGAGGTTTTATCCCACTGGGTTTTCTTTTGCAAGATTTTAATGAGGCAATCTTAAAGTACTTGGCGGTACATAAGAATACTATACTCTTTTTTTTTCGCCATTGATTTTTATTCCCACTGGATTTTTCCTTAGTACGGTTTTAACGAGACAGATTATTTATGGGTGGTCATTCAAGGAGGAGTGTTGTAATCAAATAATGCAATGGGGCAATGAATGACTTTCATGCCCCATGCCCACGTGCTTTGGTCCTCCCTCCTTTTTCTTCCCCTCTCATTTTCTCTCTTTCCTGCATTTTGTTCTGTAATGTTCCCCATGTATTATTGATCATAGCTCTGATTTTTCCTATATATATGAGGGATTATCAGATCAAAATATAAAATAAAATGGAGAAAGAAAAGAAGAAAGAAGAGAGAGAAAGAAAAAAGGAGAAAATTCCAATGCTTGAATAATAAGAGTTTTAAATATTTCTTTTATATTTCCTCATGTAATAATAATTTTATGTTAGTTTTATAACAATATTAATGTAGGGTCTGATGATTTTCATGATACTACTTATAACAGGGCACACGTTTTCCATGATATATAAAAACCTTTTTAATCAATGGGGATTTGTTGATCATATTTGCGTAATTATATAATATTATATATATTATTGTGACCAATTTCTTTTATGTAATAATTAAGTAATTAATAGTGGAAGAGATGAAAGCATATCCATTAAATAATCATTATGCGTAATAAAATCAAGTGATTAGATAACTAAACAAAAAAGTATTAGTTAAGTAAAAAGAAGCACACTCCAGTCAATTAACAATTAATCATCAATAAAAAATAATGATTAAAGCGTTATAGTAAACACGCATAATAAGCGATTATATTTATTTTAAAAATTAAAAAGATCGAGCAAGCACAATAGATTAAAAGAAAGGTAATGCAATTTCTATATTGATCTCGGCTTATATACGATAGTATTTAATATTTATGGATGGACGCGTGTTTAATTCAGTGTTTGATACTCTATACCATAGAGAAATACTATATATATAGAATGGAACTTAATATGAGGACCTAAAAATTTATTTTAACTAATCTTTGAATTTTAGAAAGTATAAAATATAAATGACAATGTGTGGCGGAGATATTTTGTGATTTATCATTAAACAAAATTATTAAGATGCGCAAGTCCCGTTGCCCGCATGCTTAAAATAAGTGAAATTCATTATTAAAAAGATTATTATTATTATTATTATTATTATTATTATTATTATTATTATTATATTTACTTATTTTTTTAAAATATAATTTTATATTATATAACTCCATTATATAATATATATATCCATGTCAGACGGATGTATTGTCCAATTAACTAATCTTTATGCAAGTCTTGCCCGAGTACTTGAAGGATCAATGAAATTGATCTACAAAACGATTTAATTACGCAAATTAAAGATCATGGGCTTTCTGCAGAGAAAACCTATGATCATATATAGGAATATTGGTTAGTGCCTGGCTGGCCTGCAAGCCACTATTATTTTTTGTGGTACAAAATGCGCAGAGATCGACTTGAATATATCAATTATTAAGATCCCCTTAAGTTGACTTTGGTGGAGGACCAAATTAAAGTACGTTGGCCCAAAAAAAAGTCAATCCAAGAATGATTACAAGAATGAATATTCCTCAAAGCAATATAAAGGAACCAGAAAACCACACGAAACATGAATTAATAAGCTGTGTTATAAAATCTGATTGGAATCGTATATGCTTATGCGTCTTGAACACGGGTCATGACATATTTATCCTTAATTAGGTATAGGGTTAGAGTACGTAGTACCCTAGAGTCATGCACCATGCATGAACACATTATATATATATATATGTAATCAACCCAGCTAAGAATACTCCTATATTATATCTTGACTTTGGTCGTGATAATTTCAGCTTTCCGTTGGGAATTTGGTCATTTGCCTAAAGGAAAAGTACCCAACACGTGAATTTAGCACTCAACCCACCCTGCAACGTTGGGCATGCTTCGTGGGGACGCAGTGCGTTTATGCAGAAGCTAGGATCGATATGATTTTCTTTATAATAGATCTTGCCAATTATATTATTTCAGATATGATGAAGTCATCACCAATTATATATGTATATATATATATATATATCATGCTAGTTACGAGCATATATATATATATATACACATATAGTTATGAAGAATCGTGTCCCAGCTCACTTCGATCGACGTCTTTCCTCCACTTTGAAATAAGCTTTTATTTTATATATATGGTCCAAATTAACAAGGCACTGTGCTATCAGATAATTTTTCCAATGCCTCGAAAGTGGTCATGCCATGAAGCCCTAACAATGTCCATCCATGGATGCTTTCAGCAATTCAAACGGCCAGGACCTACCATTTTCTAAATGGAAAGAACGTACAATATGGCATTTATATATATATATATATATAATGGTAATATTGTTGAAGTAGCTAGCTGATGGTACCATATATCTGATTTTCAAATAAGTTGACCTTTATGGTGTTTAAATTAATGAGGAAAATGTACACGAATCGTCGAATTGCATGCATGCCGGAATTGGTGCAGATTACTCCATTCCGATGGACATGCATTAATTCATAAAACCAGAAGAACCCATATAATATTATTACCTGTTCATATTTTTTAGTGAGCAAAACCCCATAAATATATATATATATATATATATTATATAATATATAATATATGTGCAGATGGTTGACATCATCTAATGATTGATAAGGCTAATATACTGAGTTCTAGTAATTAGGAGATCATGAAGGGATTTTCATCACTATAATTAATTATGATAAAAAAATTATTTGTGATTAATTAATTTGACTGTAAATAATTAATTTATTAAAATTAATTGACTATAAATAAATAATTTTTTTATAATATTCGATTCAGATCCTATAATGTCTAGTTCTTCATGCATATCTTGCTGTTTATCATCCAGTACGAAGCTGGCTTAAGAATCAAAGATACCGATCGCCGAGATATATGGGCCGAATAATAGGCGTACGTGTCTGACTTTCCTCCGGTCACTTGAATTTGTTCAAAGTAACAAGTTCTTCTCAAATGAGGGTATTTTTCTAAAATAACTTATAAAAATAATATTATTTTATAAAAATATTCTTCATTTAAAATATAATTATATAAAAGTTTGTATAATTAATTATATCAATATCTCTATCATTTTCCTTTTTCTAATTACTTTTTCTACCGGAAATATACGAAGAAGTTGAGATGTCTAATATTGTTTCAGTCATATCAATCAAATCAGAACAAATTCATGTCAGGAAAATAAACGTAGAACGACGTGCTCAAAGTTAAAATCGGGAGAGCAAAAGTGGACTACTGTTTAATACTATTTTCAATTACTTCAAGTACTTAAGTCTTTGATTATTTTTTTAAGCATTTTATCTTCTTTTTTTTTTAATTTATTATTATATATTATTATATAAATAAAATAAAAAAAATAATATTTAAAATAATATTATAATAATATTTTTTATTTTTAAATTTTTATCTGACCTCATCTACATGAACAATATTATATAAATATAAATATGCTGAATATGAATTCATCTTATAATTTTTCTTTATTTTAATACAGACAGCAAGAATCTCTTCCTTCTTATCTGAATGGTAGAAATTGGTCTTGAGAGAGAATTTATGATTGAATCAGGTCCATCAATCGTGGCTGGCCGGTACCTGAGGTAGCCCCTAGCCCACCCCCCTTCCCCCCCTTAGACCATTTATGGGTAGATACTCAAAGTGCTTTCTTTGCAATTCCATTTCCACCCCATCGCCGCGTATATGGAAGGACGTGTGATTTTCTCCACTCTTTCTTTTGGTTTTTTGGAGATAAAAAAAAAAAAAGGTTCTAACCTAATGAAGCAAACGTAAGTCCAAAAGAAGTCAAAATTATTCTCTTTTTCCCTCGAAACTCAGTGGTTCTGGATATTTCGTAGCAAGAACGCGAACGACGACAGCGCAATATGCACAATGGGCTGAAACGTCTAGTAGTGGTAGATGACGTCGTTTTACAGGAGAAGGAAACCCCAGAAGCAAGCCAGAACATCCAATATATAACAGGCCAGCTGAAACTTTTGACCTGCATATTGCAGATCATGTGCACTAAACAGATCGAGGATCTGAATAAGGTTGGATTGGACAGATACCATCCTAACTATACCTTTTTATTTATCTTTTTTCTAATTTTGTTTCTGTTGTTGTTTATGCATGTTTTAGTCATTGCCTTGATAATGTTTTAAAAACTGATAAAATTCGCAAAGTGAAAAGCAAGTAGCAATAATAAAAACTAGAAATTAAAGATCATCATGATGATGATGATCTACACGTGGGAAAAAACCATTAGAGAATGATCATGACTGTATATATAGCCTTTAACGGCACCCGGCCGCTTGATATACATTACAAGAAAAATAATTTTTGTAATCAATTAATTTTTAGTCAAATGAATATTTACAGTTAAAATTAATTATAAATAATATCTTTTTTGCTATTTATTAGTCACAAAAATTCACATATCTTATAATGATAATATCTTGAAGTTCAATAACGCAACTGGCCGGCCAGTTTTCCTAAAGCAACAAGCAAGTAGTGATTATAAAAACAGCCATATATTAATTATGACAACTTTTCATGTGGAAGAAATTAAGCTGTTGCCTATAGATTCGTATACAGCCACTTCAAATCTTCACTTTTAGTAATGCAATTTCACGCGTTTTAATCTGTTGTTTATTTCGAAAACAAGAGCTAGTACAGCTTATATAGAAAATAAAGAATAATAATTAATTAGTTAAGGAATGATGAAAGAGATTATATTTACAGGTCCCAAATGGGGATTATATGTGCATATGATCTATTGATCATGTCTTTCATCAAATGGACAAAAGTATCATTTTGGGAGGTTTTAAAAAAAAGTTCAAGATAAAACTGTCTAAACTTGCATAAATAGTCGACAAATGGAGACTGTACGTAGATTAACTCATGATGATTTTTAAAAAAAAAAAAAAAAACTAAATGTGGGGAAAATATTGACTAGACCTTAGTTATTCATATTATTGTAATATTTCTATATATATATATATAGCTAGCTAGGCAACATATATAGCATAATTAATATGGCATTCTTGCCTTGGGTAGTGCTTCCTGTACTGTACCTTAACACTTGACGGACAACCTTAATTAATTTCTAATTTCTTTTGTATAGAAAAATAATATTTGCAGTTATATTGTAAAGTGTATAAGAATTGTGAGATTCCTTTTAAAAAGTAAATAAATATGAGATTTATATTAAAAAAATTAAATTTTTAATAGCATAATCTACTCTTTTAAAAAAAATTATATAGAGCCGCTGTCATGTGCACTTCACGATGATATAATATACGTAGTATTACTCTTTTTTATATACGGGACGGAAACAGGAGGTGATCTAGTCCTTGGCCAGTACGCATGCATATATGCATAGCCTCATTTATGTCAAAGACAACTTAATTATAAGCAGGGGTCCTTTGATCTGCTTCCATTTATGCTAATAAAGTTTTTCGATATATATATATATATATACACTAATTTTGAGCAACTAATTTCTTTGGGGGACTTTAGAGTATTATAATGTCTAATGTAATTTGTCATATTTTAATCAAAAAGGGATCTTAAATTATCAATATTAGATATCGAACTTTCAATTGGTAAGATCTTGATCATAATGAAATATTAATGTTTAGATTGCTCTTTTTCCACCAAGTTGTCCGCATGGGGCCGGCCTATATATTAATTCATCGGTTGATCTCTGGTTCCAAACATACCGGCATTCTCAATATATCCCTTTTGGATTATATATATATATATATATATCAAACTGATCTTGTATTAAAGCGTTGCAAACATGCCTAACGCCAGCCCTACCTTTACCTTCAAGGATTACATTAAATACAGTTTCTTTAGGTATGGGACGCGGTACTAGTAAACAAAGTAGCTCACGAATTGGTCGATTGTGGGTCTAAATTATATATAGTCATGACTGGCTCACTGTAATCAAAAAGGGGATTTTTTTTTTTTTGTCTGGGTGATCTTTAATCTCTGACAAAGCAAGCACTAATATTGTAGGAATGTTGATTTAGGTTATTTCCTACCCGTTTCGTGTGACGTTCAAGCACCAGCTCTGGAAGCACTTCATGTTTTTGTTTCCTAGTGAGCATTAAATATTAGTCGAAGCACTCATCATGTTCTTAATTAAATGACATTTCATACAGTACTAAATTAATGCTTGCTTACCATTTTTCGCCGCATGATTGGCCTCAGCTCTCTGAAGCTTATTGAAGAGCATGTATCAAACTGATCTTATATAATACATTTCCACAAGCCAAACAAGCTAATTAAAAGCATATTGAAAGATTGAAAGTTGGTCAAAGAGATCAGTAGCTATAAATTAAAAGCATGCATGCATGCATGAGAGATAAATCATAAGACGAAATCAAAGTGGATCTTTAATTCCCTGAATCAACTAGCGTTGATGTTTATTATGATCATCCAGTACTCAAAAAAATTACTTTGTTCGTACGTCCTTCCTAATCAAGTGACTCATGATTTGCCGATCTTCTATACCTTATTTCAATAGTACTCGTAATTCAAGGAATCATATGGTATACAACATTAATTATCTTTGACATGACCGCGGTTTATCTGGCAAGAAGTAAAACATTTTAATTCAAAATATTGTAAAACCGGCCTAGAGTCAAGAAAAATATTCAGGACAGACGCCAATGGATCGCCTTTAGGAAGAAGAATAAAGCGTAATGATCATATAATGTGTTATATCTTCTCGGTTCTTCCTTCTCATGAGTTCTGTCACTAACAAGTGATCTCGGTGATTATCTGAATTAGATGGTTTTAGATTTGGAGCTTAATTAGGGTTTTCAGATGAGCCTTTGAAGACGCGGGTTTTTTTTTTTTTTTTCCCGACATCATCAAATGTGCGAGGTGTGTTATTTTTGTCCCTTTGATTCCTAGCTAGCTAGATTCCAAATAGGTCATGATCAGCTACTTCACGTCAGTTTTATATATACTTAGCACCACTCATATTAAAAAGCAGAGAGAGAAAAGATCATGGGTTTTAAATTGACGTGTGTCCGTATTTTTCTTCTTATTACGTAGATCAAAGTTCGATTTGAATTGAAAACTTTTTTTAATTTATTTCAAATCATTTTTAATTTATTATTATATTTTTATAATTTTTTTATATAAAATATAAATTTTAATATATATTTTTTTATTTTAATATATATTTTTTAAATTTTAAAATAATAATATTAAAAAATAAACCTCCAAATCTAAACGAGATCTTGGGACTCGCAGGCATAATACTACTTAATTAGAAATCCTTAATTTGCGGATTCCCTAGATACCTGCAATATATAATATATATATATATATATATATATTTTGGAAAAGGGTACTAAAGTAGATCAGAAAAAGAGAAAATTGAAAAGGAAAAATGAGAATCGAGTTAAAAAAAAAAAAAAAAAAACAAGTGAAGATTAGTATATTAGAAATTTAGAATCTTAATTTTTCAACGGAGTAAATATGGCATCAATTGGGCGGTCTCGATTGAACGGCCTCATCAGTTCAACGGAGGTTAGGGAACAAAAGGTTTTATAATTACAAGCTAGTCGATCATTAAAGTTCCAAAATCAATCATATAAAAAAAGTAATGATAGATACAGTCATGGAGTTACAAACGGCGTGCAATCGTTTTAAAAAAAAGTGAATATATATGGGACTCATGCAAAAAAGTTAACTTTTTTTCTAAAACGACTGCATGCCGTTTGTAACTCCACGACTGTATGTAGCATTACCCTTCTGAATTTTGTAAAATTCACAACTATATTTATTTTTGAAAAAATTACATTCTCAGTTTCGGCCAGTACTAATGATGATCGGTACCAATGAGTTTTTTTTTTAATTTTTTTTAAGCATTTGTGTATATTTACTTTTTGGTATTTTTTTTTATAAAAATACTAACACAATAATTTTGAAAATATAATTTATCGGCGTTTGACTTCAATATGGTAGAAGATCATATCAACCCCAAAATTTAACTCACGTATATTTTATAAATAAAAATGATTATTTGTGATAATTTATTTATGATGACTATTTATAATAAAAATATAATTATTTTAATAAAAAGAATAGTTACTTTTGTACTATATAACTAGTCATGCATGCACGTATAAGCATTTCACCATCACTTGTAAACTTGTAGGGTAAGCATGCGATTCGTTGTGAAAGAAAGATCTGACATTAAATCTTGAACATACGAAAAAGTGGGGGTACCGGCCGTAGAAAGAAGAAAGGTAGGATTGGAAAGATCATTGAATTAAACTATATTTTATTTTCTTAATAAAAGGTTGAGTAATTTTGGAAGGTCGTGAGTGTCGTGACTCGTTACTCCTAGACCCCAGTATAAACTTCGCGGCACTTGGATTCATGAGTGTAGTGGCGGATTAGAATTTGATATTTGGGAGATGATTGATAAATTGTGTGGTATATATAAATGTATATAATATATATTTTTTATACATAATTATATATAAAATAATAATTATATATCATAAAATTATTTAAAAAAGTATACTTATAAATTATTTTATAAAATAATTTTTTAGAAATCATTACAAAAAGAAAAGAAAACAAAATATCACCTAAGAATTTTTTTTTAAAATTAAGTTCGACGACGATATTTTATAAAATAAAATTAATCTATTATTATCTCTAAAATAAAATTCAATAAAAAATTGGGATAAAAAACTTCAGTAAAAATTTTGAAAACGTAAATATTGAAGGATAATTTTAATTATATAAAGAAGAATTTCAATTATTTACAAAAAATAAATTATACAAAGTAATTTTCGTAAAACTTATATGAAGTAAATTAATTAATTAATTTTTAAATTTGAGGAGAGGAGGAGGAGAAGGGGGGGGGGGGACCTTGGCAGTAGTTCCGCCCTGCATGGGCACACGAATGGAAAGAAAAGCAGGAAATGTCATTAAATTAGAAGAGTTTTGCTATATATAACTGTTTTTATATTTTTATAATTTTATTAAGATAATTAGTCAAAATAGTTATTTATATTAAAAAATAATGTAATTAATTACATCATTAAAATGCACAAAAAATACATAAAAATAACTGCTCCTAAAATTTTTTAAACCAAAATTATTAGTTTTTATTTTTTTATTTTTTTTAAACAATTCTTCTTAAACGGGATGATAAGAGTAATCAAAACGCCCGAGAATCCAGGTTTACGATGTGTAATTATTGCATTCGGAAATCAAAGCATGTTGATGGCCCCACGGATATTCCAATTTCCACCCTTGCAAATATTTGTCACTAATGCCAAATCGGAATCCAAAAGAGTGTTCTTTTGGGCCCACCATAGCGTTGTGCTTTATGGGCCATGGCTAATAGCTATCCCTCGTTCCTTTGCTCCCCTCTTTTTCTCCCTTTTTTTTTTTTTTTTTTTTTTATCTTTAGCAAAGTCTCTCATAAAAGAAAACTATCTAATCTTGGTTCAAATCAGACTAAAGTGACCAAACTGACCGTGACACTAGCAAATAGCAACTAACTGCTCGGTAGCTAACATCCTCATGCATACATACATACACTCCCTCTGGTTCTAACTTCTATAAAAGCCCCCATTTTCTTCCTTTCTCTTGCACCACTTCCTGAGTAGTCTTCTTTAATAGTTTCAAAATATTATAATACCTGCATTTTCGATCTTCCTTCAACATCTGTGCTGCTCATGTGCAGAGCAAAAATGGGTGTAAACTCTAACAGAGTAGAACACCTTGCATGTCCAGAAACCACTCTGAGAATACATGCAGAATTGGTGGCAATGCCAGTACCCTTACAAATCCACAACGTTTGCTTGCCACCAGAGCAAACCACTTTCCAGAAACTCAAACACAGGCTCGCCGAGATCTTCTTCCCCGACGACCCACTTTACAGATTCAAGAATCAAACATGGTTTAGGAAATTCATCCTTGCTCTTCAGTTTTTCTTCCCTGTGTTTCAATGGGGGTCTGAGTACGATCTTAGTCTCCTGAGGTCCGATGTCATTTCTGGTCTGACAATTGCTAGCCTGGCTATCCCGCAGGTACGTGAGACCCCTGTGTGTGTGTGTGTCTTGGTTGTTGTTGTCGATGATGTTTGTCATTCAATGAAGTTGGTGGACAAAGCATTATGAGTTGGGTTCTGTATATATTCCATTTGAACGTGATGATTTTTGTCTTCACCTCCTCAAGCTATAATTTTTAACACAATATTGCACATGTTATAATAAGTAGCTCCAATAAACCTATTATGGTCGAGACATTTGGTGCTTATCAATACCTTTAAAAATTCAAAAGACACAAACATGATTAGTGTGTCAAAACCATATTTTATTTGCGTCATAATCACTCTTTTACGTTGGTTTTTTTTTTTTTTAATCTTGTGATATAATTTAGTTTTTATTATTGCAGGGAATCAGTTATGCAAAGCTTGCCAATTTGCCACCTATAGTCGGGCTATGTCAGTATCAAAACTTACCCCATGGCATTTACTTACCATATAAATGTATTAATTAGTCAGTCATTTAAATATATATTTCAAATGGTAAACTAATGAGAACTTAACTGGGTTTCATGCAGATTCAAGCTTTGTGCCCCCACTGATATACGCCATCCTTGGAAGTTCCAGACATCTTGGCGTTGGCCCTGTCTCAATAGCATCTTTGGTCATGGGATCAATGTTAAGTGAAGAAATCTCTCCTAATGAAGATCCAATTACTTACCTTCAATTGGCCTTCACTGCCACCTTCTTTGCTGGTGTATTTCAGGCTTCTCTAGGTCTATTAAGGTATCAAACTCTGCAAATCCTAAGCTCTAATTGGTTCGATTTGGCTTATAATGTCACATATATTTTCTTTTCTGAGTCAAGATGTTAGCAACCGTGTCAAATAATGTAAAGACTCGGACCAAAATTCAATGTCTCCTCTTCTTCTTTTCAAAATTGGCTTTTATTTTTATATTCACAGTGGAGTTGGAAAGATAGGTCCTTGTAACGAAGTTCATTAATAACACCAAAGAATATTACATCTTTTTTCTTTACCAAAAGAAAAACACACACTTTTGAAATGAGTGGTGCTTATCAATATCTTTTTATTTTTCTGATTTGTTTCATTCATTTTTTGGTATTCTTAAATATTTTTTAAAAAGAAAAAAGAAATTCACAACATCATTACAAAATATTTAATCACTAAGTAAATTTTTTTAGCGAAATCTTAAGAAAATATTGTTGAAACTTTCGAAATTAATAAATGGAAGAGAATATTTTTCTCTCTAGCTTATTTTTTAGTTGATTTTGTGACTTGTGGTGACTTGTTATTACAGGTTAGGTTTTATAATTGATTTTCTCTCAAAGGCAACTCTGGTTGGGTTTATGGCTGGTGCAGCTGTCATTGTGTCATTGCAACAGCTGAAAGGATTGCTCGGAATTGTCCATTTCACTAGCAAAATGGAAATTGTTCCTGTCATATCCTCTGTTTTGAGGCAGTCAGATGAGGTAGGACACATCACCAAGACCAACTGAATTTAACCAAACTAAAGTGGCACCATGTGCTGGAAATTGAAGAATAGAAACTCATGTAGTAAAGCTTTTTAAGAACTACTACAAACATAAATAAAGAGATTATATAAAATAAATTTTCATAAATGATGTGACTTCATGTTAGATATATTTTATAATAAAAATAACTTTATAATTTAACATACAACATCAGTTTGTGGGTTTATTTTATGTAACAAAAGTATTTTTCAAGCTTTTTATTTTATTTTTATTTTTCTTTTTTTGGGTAAAAAAAAAAACGAGGTTCGTGTAGGTACCATATGGAAATTATTTCTGTAAAGTAAAGAGTTTTTTAATATATAAATCGAAGCAACCTAACCAGAGAAATAATTAGTAGAAGGACCCGGTGACAACTTTCTCTGTTGAGAATCATTACATATACTTTTCAATTATGCAGCAATTCATTCGATGAAAGTTTGGTAAAGTTTGTTTCTTTGTGACAAGCTTTTGCAGTGGAATTGTCCAAAATATCAAAAACATTATTATTATTATTATTTTAATTGAAAGAAAAATATATATATATATATATATTTACTGAAGCCAGAATGATGCAAAAGAAGCATATATTCTATTGATATTGTTCTTAATCCAATTTCCATCGTCAATACTTGTGCCAGTAATACTTAGTACAATTGATGTGCAGTGGTCTTGGCAAACCATTGTAATGGGTTCTGGTTTCCTCCTCTTTCTATTGACAACAAGGCATATCGTAAGTGTTTTGTCGATTGCCCAAAAAACAACATCTATTGTTATATTTAATCTATCAATTTATTCTGTTTGTCAAAAGATCATAACCTTCTTTTTTTTAATAAATCAAAACAGAGCATTAGGAAACCAAATCTTTTTTGGGTATCAGCAGCAGCACCATTAACTTCGGTTGTTCTCTCGACCCTACTAGTTTTGCTCTTCAAGTCCAAGACTCAAGGAATTCCAATTGTAAGTGTTAGATTTTTACTACTATCATGCATAAAATTGACAGGCAGGTTTTTTGGAGTTTTTTCTCCTACTATATTGATCTTTCTCTTCGTTTTATTAACAGATTGGCCGCTTGCCAAAGGGCCTTAATCCTCCTTCACTAAACATGCTATGCTTTAGTGGGCCCCATCTAGCAGTTGCTATCAAAACTGGCATCATAACTGGGATCTTATCTCTCACTGTAAGTTGTGGAAAACTACCATTTACTACTAAAATACTAATAATTGTGCCATTATAATTAAGATATTTATTAACAGAAGTAATGTTCCAAAATTATTTTCTTTTTCTTTCTTTACAGGAAGGAATAGCTGTGGGGAGGACGTTTGCTGCTCTGAAAAATTACCAGGTCGATGGAAACAAAGAAATGATGGCTATTGGCCTTATGAACATGGCTGGTTCATGCTCCTCATGTTATGTTACTACAGGTACTAAAGAAAACAGCGACCCTTTTCTCGTAGAGAACTATGCTATAGATATAAAGAGATTGCATAAAAATAAACTCACAAATTGACGTTGCTTCACTATGTGATTTATTATATCTACTTTACACTAAAAATAATTTTACAAATTGACATACTGCATCGAGTCACGTTAGTTTTTAGATATATTTTTGTGTAATTTTTTTGTAGCTAAAGTATTTGTCTTTCTCATATGTTTATAATTGATATTTCAGGATCGTTTTCTCGATCTGCTGTAAACTATAACGCTGGAGCTCAAACAGCAGTGTCAAATATAGTCATGGCTTCAGCCGTGCTTGTGACTCTGCTGTTTCTCATGCCACTATTTTATTACACTCCCACTGTCATCTTGGCGGCCATCATTATAACAGCTGTGATTGGGCTAATCGATTATCAAGCTGCATACAAGTTGTGGAAAGTCGATAAACTTGATTTTGTGGCTTGTTTGTGCTCCTTCCTTGGTGTTCTTTTCATTTCAGTGCCAACAGGTCTTGCCATTGCGGTAAGCTTTTCACGCTCTTGTAATCCCTGATTAATTACGGCCCAAGTAAGTGAATTAATGAATAATAACAAAAAGGCTCATGTGTTTGCAAAATTCAGGTTGGAGTTTCGGTTTTCAAGATTATGTTGCATGTCACCAGGCCAAACACCATGGTTTTAGGGAATATCCGAGGTACTCAAATATACCAAAATCTCATCCGGTACAGAGATGCTTCAAGGGTCCCCTCGTTTCTCATTCTAGCTATTGAGTCTCCCATCTACTTCGCAAACTCGACCTACCTGCAAGAAAGGTCAGCTAAATTTTGCACAATCTCAGGATACCAAATGTTTTTTTTACCTAACCGATCGTATCCAAGTTTTATGTATCATGTTACATACAACCGTTGTGGATAAATGCCACATAATAGCTTTAAAAAAAGTGAGATCTACTATTAAAAAAATTAATTTTTATGTAGTCCTGCATTTATTTATTTATTTTTAAAGCGATTACACGACAGTTTGCACAATTTACAATTGCAAATATCATTTTCCTTTTATGTATATTTTACTTTTTGGATTGTGAGGTTCCTAGCATGCATAATCAAGTTATATTTGGTATATGTACAACATAGTTTTTGCTGAGTGAATTTCTTGTAACAGGATACTGAGATGGGTTCGAGAGGAGGAAGAGTGGATAAAAGCAAATAATGGGAGTACATTGAAATGCGTAATTCTAGACATGACAGGTACTTCAGTTATCCAAACTTGAGTATGTAATGGTTTGCTCACACAAACTTGAATTCAAGCCTGTGAAAAAACCATTATTTATTGTTAGTTTTCTTGCACATCTGGCTTGAAAATTTATTGTTTTTCTCAGCTGTATCGGCCATAGATACAAGTGGTATTGACACAATATGTGAAATCAGAAAGATGATGGAGAAAAGATCACTCAAGGTAATTAAAAAAAAAAAAAAAAACAGATAGTTATATGACAGAAACCTCTGATTCAGGAAAGCATTTTGGTTAACTATAAATGGTTCTCATTCGTTTACTGCTTGTTATGTAGCTTGTGTTGGCAAATCCAGTTGGATCTGTGACGGAAAAGCTAGATCATTCAGGAATCTTGCAGTCCTTCAAGTTGAATGGACTCTATCTCTCTGTTGGAGAAGCTGTAGCCTATATATCGTCTTTGTGGAAGGCTCAGCCATGAGTTACTAAAGGGGTTCTATAGCACAACGGAAAGAAACGAAGATATACGAAGCTACGGCAACACTTTGCAAACTGTTGCAATCTAGGAAGACTATCTTTCTAGTCAGGAACTCGGGAGAGGAATTTTCTTTTGCATTTTTTTTTTAATGGTTCTGGCTGTGAATGTTCATGCCTTTTATCCATATTTTTGTATCTTCCTTTTTACAAGACGAGGAAAGCTTAAGCTATGACCTTCTCAGAAAAAATTCTAAAGTTCAGATTTTTGCATTTCACCAATTTCATCTTCACTGTCGATGTCAGAGATTTATTTTCTTGTTTAAAATTTGAATTTCCATTGGTGATATTTTTATCCTTGTGAAAGAAAGCCTTGACACAGCACAATAACATAAAGATAGTCTTCCAAATGCTTTCAAAGTCACAAAAAAGGGAAAAATAAAAACAACGATGAGAGATGAAGAATTTATCGTATCTACACGCCAACGCCAACTAATCGATCAATTGAGGACCTGTTTGGATTCGTAGACAAAAAGAACTCGTCTCAACTCATCTCAAACTCATTATTACATTTTTTCAAATTCTTCTATAAAACACAAATCCCAATACAGATTTTTCAAATTCTAATATACAATTTTCAAATTCCAATTCAACTTTTTCAAATCTCAAAATAATAATAATAACATTAAAAAATAAATTAAATTCATCTCATCTTATCTCTTAATTCAAATCGGGCCAACTCTATTTGCAAAATCAATATGATCTAATAATTGATAGACAATCTGATATTAGTGTAGCGTGATAGAGTGAGATGATGTGGTACACATAAACATAGCAATAACCCATTTAACTCCATTTGCAGCCTTTTGCCGAGTGCAAGTGGGACCTTCGCATCGTGCACGTCCAACATTAAAGTATGATGCCCCCGTTTATAAAAAAAATAAAAAAAGCCTATTGATTTCAAACTTTGAGCTACTACGGAATAATTGCATAAGCCCCGGCAAATGACCCAAAGAAATATACAGCGAAATTCAAAGTTCAAAGCCCTGTTTGATTTTAAGAGGTCTAAGCTTGCACGCATTCATATCAAATGGTTAGAGAGAGCCAGAGCCCCAAAGGTCACAAATTATTTATTAAAATGAAGAATCTACAAGCTTATAAAAAAAAAAGAATAAAGAATTTATTAGTTTTGAGCAAAAACCAAGAAACAAGCTACTAGTGGCAAGACATGATTTGTTTTTGGGTAGGAACTAGGAAACAAGAATCTCAATCCAGCAATATGGTGAACTAACCCTGTTAAACAAGTCTCAATAACGGTTATAAAATGCAAATCTGGCAACTCATATCATCTTATGCAATAAGAACCAAATAAACTAAGCATCATCACATTTCAAAACTAACTATTAAGTATTAATCATTTCCTGTTACAATGCATACCTAGTCACCTTTTTTTCACTCTTCCCATCATTTCAACACCATCTCAAACTCTTTTGGTCATCTTTTGAAACAGCCAACAGCATAAGAAAGAATCAAGGGATAAAGGAAATTTCTTCTTTTTCTTCTGTTTCCCCCCACCCTCTCTAATCACTTATAAGATTCACTATTTCATAAGCTTGATCCAGGAAATCTTCCATGATATTGATTCTATTGAATATAGGCCCAGCACAGAATATTTGTCCTTGCCTATCCAGTTTGTCTTACCAGTCAAACATCTGCATTGAAATTGTCCCAAATTTATTCCGCTGATACTACAAGGTAAGTAACTAGTGCAATTCTTTCAAAAACTTGAAATTTAATCCAGTATTCTATGTCAATCAAATGAGATTTGACTCAACAGCATCCCAAAGGAGACAGTTATTGCAAAAAAAAATAAAAAACTGTAAACTAACAATAATTGCAAGCTCAGTCAATATTACATAGCTCTTTTTTTTTTATATATAATTAAACGATTGTATTAATAAGAATACCACATAGCTTCTATAAATATGCAATAAAAAAAAGGATGCTTCAACTACCAATCCAACATCCACTAAGGGGAAATAAAAAGGGGAAAACAAAAATCGTGAATAGTCACTTAGAAAAAGAGCAGTTTCACATCAAACAACCTAACTCCTCACATAAAAAGAACACAGAAACCCCAGGACATAAATTCAGAAGTCAAAATTGAACTTATCTAAAAGACAGGTTTTCATTCTTTTTCTTTTTCTTTTTTTGAGAGAGAGGGAGAGAGAGTTTAAACAAGTTCTAATTCCAATGGTCTTATGTTAGAGAGAGAGAGAGAGAGAAATTGAATTTCTAACGCTACAAACCTGTTTCATTTCAAGGCAAATGGAATAATGGACCTGATTTTTAATGTGTCATTTGGTCCATCTCAAATTGATCATTCCGGGGCCATAAAGATCGATGTATCCATTTACAGAAATACATAGAATTTGAGATCAAAAGCTCCTGATTTTATCAATATATCAAACTATTATTGCTAATAAAATGACCTCATGTTTAGAGACTTATGAAGAACTAAAGTCTTATAAAAATCCACGGGAGACACAGTAACTTCCACTGAGAGGTAAAATAATAAAGTAAAAAGTAAACTTTGGTACCCGAGAATGTCAGACACAAGGACTCAATCATGCAGAAAAAGTCCAAATTTCACTGCCCTATCATTAATCTGAAGTGTAAAGGGATCTATAACCATATTACATTATCAAACTATTACTTAATAACATGCACGAACACAATTGAAGGTTGAAACAATTTTCGCTCATATAAGTAATTTAAGGTTGAAGTTACAATTAAACAGGCATTGAAAGAAAAGGGGAAATGAAGAAGTTAAACAGCTTCATTCTCACCAACAACCATGTGTTTGTCAGTTTGAGAATGCCCTTGATAATGTTGGGGTAATAAAAATTATGATAGAGCACCGCCTTTGTCGATAAAGATAAACAGAAATCATTTGAATTGCACATGCAAACATTAATCATTAATTTATTATCATGCACAAGATGATATGCAAACCCAACAGAGAATAAAAGAATCTGTTGTTCTGGTATTCAATTTCATATTTTGCATGTTATGCTGTTTAGCTGTTTTGTTCTCTATATTCACATAAAAATAACAGAACGCTTAATTTATCACCTAGTGTGGTCAGGCAGCCACTGTTTCATAATGAACCATGAAACAGGAAAATATTTAATATAAAACTCTTTCAGCTGCAACACACGGAAACAGAATTTATATTTACAATTAGTGCACAAAAGAAAACTACTTACTTGAACGGTATCGTGTAATGGGAATGGGAATCTCACGCATTTCCCGTCTAATGCACAGATATTCACCTAGCAAAGCCATCACTGCGATTCCAGTACCATTCAGAACCCACCATGTTATTGAAGAAGGCCATCCTCCATACACAATGCATATGAAGAGATGGATGACATACACAGTGGCTGAAAAATCTAAGCACTTTTTGGCCCTCTCAATCAGATAAAGCATATATCCAGCTCTGCATAAACAAGAAAGGCTTGCTAGTCAACAAGAGAAAACTACTTTCTTAGTTAAATACAAAAGATTCCCGGCACTTCTCACCGCCTTAAGTCTCTAATCTCTCTTCTTTCTTGCTCTCATCTTTACCCTTCAAGGGTGTTTCCTCTTCGTTTTTTCTTTCTGGATCCTTTCTTCCTTTAGCTTTTGTTTTGTTCTTTTCTCATCTTAAGTTGTTATCAAAAGGATTTGATGTAGTATTTGGATTGAAGCTAAGCCGTTTATGATCAGAATAGGGGGGGGCGGGGGAATTTATTTTGTTTAGTCGAGAGATGAAGAAAGTTCACAAAGGCTCTGTACATCAGTAGAGATGTGGTTGTTTGGTTGGCAAAGGCAGTTGAGGATTGCTTAAAGTTCTCGAGTAACAGGGCTTCACATTAGACTAGAAGGTAGGGAAACAGAGTTTTCCTAATCCAACTTAGCCAAAACACGCATGGCAGGTTTGTGAAACTGGCTGAGCTGGGCACGGGCAAAGGAAAGGGCATCATTGTAATTTCCGAAGGTAGAAATAGCAATGGTTGGATTGGTTTTGTGAGGATGGTGAGAAAGTCTCAAGCTCCTCTGTTTGTCCCCAAAACAGAGGCGTCTCTTTCAATGGTGATGACAATAAGGTTTCTAAAGGAAAAGAGGTGAGAAAAATAAACCCACGAAGCTCCTTTCTTGTCAGCTCTGATGGCTCCAATGAACGTTTGTCCTAGTTCTAGCAAATCAACTGGACACGATAATACCACGCATAAAAAGGCATTGTCGATAGCAAATAATTATCAAGAAAGATCGAAGGAAATGATCAATAGAAAGCTTCTGTAGCTGGGGTTGACGGTTGGCTTTCCCAAAAGTTGCAGAACTTAGGAGAAGTTGAAGGGTCTCTTTCGCATGTGCGAGCAAAGCTTCAGGGGTGGAAGGCAAGGCTAGACTTTCTGTTGAAGACAGTAGACAATGGGCTGGGCCCTATTTCATTAGAAAAAACTCAAGATACCATCGAGAAGGAGGGGGATTTGGATGTGCTTAAGGCTTCTGAGAACTTTAAAGGTGTTGGGCCTGATAGACACCCACTCAAGAAGCTTGTGTTTCGGAAAGACCAAAACAGCAGCAGGCTTCAGACTAAATCGAGCCCAAGAAGAGTGAAGTTTCAGCCCCATTCCTGCAGCGGCTCCAACGGCTAGTCCATCTTCTCAAAGGAAGTCGACGACGATGGGCGAATCTCCTAGGGGTAACCCGACAATGTGTTTCAATACTCTTACCATGGCAAAAGAGCCCTCTCATATCGCGATGCCATCTAAGGAATAGCCCTCCCAAGTGGTGGCATTGACAAAGGCTCCCCCTACACAAAAGAGGTCAATGGTCGAGGGCGATCCTCCCTGGAGTAGTATGACACAAAATTTGTCTTAGGCGACCCCCCAAATTGATACCTTTCCTTCAAAGGGTCAGTTAGGTGATACCATTAGGTCTAAACTCATCACGATGAGACAGAGTGAACTTGTAACTTCAAAGGATGACAAAAACTAATGGTTCTTCAGGGGGCTCTCTGGGATTGAGTCCCTTTTCAATTAATAGGAATGAGGTGTTTGAAATGGCAATGCTGGAAGAACAAGTCAGTTGCGAGGGTTTGATGGGGCTTGAGAAGTGCCATAGGCAAAGAATTAGGAGGAGTTGACGGGGGTCTTTACTATCTGGGAGGTGCCATGGTGCATGAGGGGAGATTTCAACACCACCCGTTTCCCTAGCAAGCATTTAGGGATTTATCAGAATTCTTTGCCCATGGAAAAATTTTACGAGTTCATCTTTGATCTGGACCTCATGAATATTCCCCTCAATGGGGGCGAGTTCACTTGGTCGAATGGAAGGGTGTAATCAAAACTTGATAGATTTCTAGTCTCTCCGTCGTGGGAAGCTCATTATCCATCATTTTGTCATAAGCGTTTGGCCCAGGTAACCTCATATCACTATCCCATTTTACTAGATTGCGGGGGCATTCATAAGAGTTGTCGATACTTTAACTTCGAGAACATGTGGCTCACAACAGATGGGTTTATAGATTTGGTACGGGCTTGGTGGGCATCATATCAGTTCATTGGCACTCCAAGTTTTATTCTGGCAGGTAAACTCAAGGCATTGAAACAAGACTTGAAGAAATGGAACTTGGAAGTCTTTGGGCACATTGACCAAGTGTTTTCAAGAAAAGGTACAGTTGTGGCGACTTTGAAGAGGGTTCTATTTTCGGAGGAAATCTCTTGGCGTCAGAAATCTAGGGCCCTTTGGTTGAAAGAAGGTGATAGATGTACAAAATTCTTTCACAAAGTGGCCAACTCACATCGACAAAGCAATGCTATTGAGGTACTTAATTCAGGTGACCAGGTGCTATCTTCCCCAACGGATATAGAAAGCCACGTTGTGCATTACTATGAGGACCTTCTCACCGAACCGTTTAATTGGTGGCCGAAGCTTGAAAATTTGTCCTTTGAGGCTATCGATCCGCAGAGTGCAAGCTGTTTGGAGAGGCCTTTTAAAGAAGATGAGATCCTCAAGGTCATCTCTGCTATGGTAAAGGACAAAGCACCGGGCCTAGATGGTTATTCGATGGGTTTCTTTCAGACTTATTGGGACATGTAAAAAGGGACGTTATGCAGGTCTTTAAGGAATTTCACTCTTTTCAAAAGTTTGAAAATTCCATCAATGCAACCTTTATTACCCTTATCCCCAAGAAAATTGAGGTCTCGGCTATTGAAGAGTTTTGCCTCATAAGCTTGGTCAGTAGTGTCTACAAGATCATCACCAAGACTCTTGTCAACCGTCTAAGCTCTGTTTTGGAACAAATCATCTCCAAGTCACAGAATGCCTTCATCCGTGGTAGGCAAATTCTTGATTCAATTCTAATTGCAAATGAATGTTTAGATTGTAAACTAAGGGAAAGGGTGCAAATGAATGTTTAGATTGTAAACTAAGGGAAAGTGGTGCAGGCATTCTCTGCAAACTTGATATGGAAAAGGCTTATGACTATCCGAATTGGGAATTTCTATTATACATGCTTGAGAGGTGTGGGTTTGGTGGTAGGTGGATCTCCTGGATGAGGCATTGCATCTCCTCTGTACAGTTCTCGGTTCTAATTAACGGCACACATGCAAATTCTTCGAAAGCTCCCGGGGTTTGCGGCAAGGAGACCCTCTTTCTCCTTTATTGTTTGTTATTGTCATGGAAGCTCTAAGTCGGATGATACCGGCTATAGTTGGGGGCGGATTCATTTCTAGATTCTAGGTGGGAAATGGTAATAATGATTATGTTAACATTTCACATCTCTTGTTTGTAGATGATACACTAATCTTCTGTGAAGCGGATGCTGGCCAAATCCAAAACTTATGTGCTTTGCTACTTTACTTTGAAGCAGCGTCGGGGCTTAAGGTGAATCTTGGTAAATCCGAGATGATTCTAGTGGGTACAGTTCCTCATATCTCCAAGTTAGCAAGCCTTTTGGATTGCTCGGTTTCTTCCTTGCCAATGAAGTATCTAGGCCTTCCTCTGAGTGCAACTTTCAAAACTAGAGCCATGTGAGACGGGGTAATAGAGAAGATTGAAAGAAGGTTGGCGGGTTGGAAAATGGTTTATTTATCGAAAGGGGGTCGCCTCACCCTTAATCACCCTTACCAATCTCCCCACTTATTTTCTCTCATTGTTTCCTTTACCAACAGGGGTGGCGTTAAGAATTGAGAAATTTTTCAAGGCCTTCTTATGGAGAAGCATGGAGAAGGAAAAGAAGTTCCATTTGGTTAATTGGAAGATAGTGTGTTCCCCAATCTTCTATGGTGGCTTGGGGGTTTGTAACTTGCGTATTTTCAACAAAACTCTAATGGGAAAATGGTTATAGGGATATTATTTGGAGGGGGGATCGTTGTGGAAGGAGACCATAGATGCTATATATGGAATGGAATGACCTTTTGTTTTTTTGTGGGGGGGGGGGGGGGGGGGTTGGTGTTCTTTTGAGGTCAGGGGGAGTCATGGGGTGGGCTTATGGAAGTTTATTTGGAGGGGTTGGCTAAGCTTTGAAAGTCACATTCGATATGTGTTTGGAGAGGGTAACAAAATCAGATTTTGGAGGGATGTTTGGTGTGGCGTAGTGGCTTTGGATAGAGCGTTTCCTGCTCTTTATCGTATTGTACCTAATAGGGAGGCTTCTGTTGCAGATATGCGTGTTTTCTCTCATGGCTCTCATCTTTGGAATATCCACTTCATTAGGGATTTTTATGATTGGAAATTATCTATTGTTGCAGAGTTTTTCAGAGCATTACATTCAATGGGGACTCCTACGGCATCGGGTGATAGTTTGAAGTGGAAGTTCAATGATCACAAGAAGTGCACAGTCAAGGCTTATTACAAAATCTCAGTCACACAAGAACATGCCCCTTTTCTATGGAAAAATATTTGGAAGTCTCGTGTACCTTCCAAGATAGCTTTCTTTATATGGACTGCTACGTTGGGGAAGATTCTGACTACGGACAACTTGAGAAAGAGAGGTTGTGTTTTACTAGATTGGTACTACGTGTAAAAAACATGGAAAATCAGTGGATCACCTCTTACTACATTGTGAGGTTGGGAGGGCGTTGTGGGATGAGGTCTTTCACAGGATTGATCTTGCTTGGGTGATGCTAGCAAAGGTGGTGGACTTGTTGTGGTGTTAAAGGAAGATACATGAATGTCATCAAGTGGTAACAATGTGGAAAATGGTGCCGCTGTGCATTATGTGATGTATTTGAACAGAGCGGAACAACCGCTGCTTTGAGAACAAGGAGCGCACTTCAGCGAAGTTGCAGGATTTTTTCATTCACACCCTATGGTTATGGTTTTCAGCTATTGTTTTACATGGGAACAATGTGCACGACTTTTTGTTCTTTATTTCCAGTTCCTATAATGTATTTAGGGGCTCTTTTGTATACTTCATGTGTACTTGGGCTATGACTTTTTCATTCGCATTAATAATACTTGCTTCTTCCTTATCAAAAAACAAAGAATTAGAAGATCACTATGTGGGAAGTTATTTAGTGGCTCGCCATTTTAAGAATGTGGACAATGGAATAGAACGGGCTTTTGCTAGAATATATTGGCATAATTTGGACTCTAGAAAGAGTATTTTGTGGAATGGGATGGCTGAACTGTGCAGTTGATGGGATCTCCCTTGATGTTTTGGTAGAGATTTTAATGTTACTCGATTTCCATGTGAGCGAGGTGGGGATTCTCAAATTACTAAAGTTATGTCTGATTTTTCTGATCTTATTTATGAGCTATAGTTGGTTGATTTACCCATGGCTGGGAGGGGAATACACATGGACAAATGGAAGAGCATGGTCTCAGTTGGCTGGATTTTTTTATTTCACTTTCTTGGGAGCTATTTTCCAGATGTGAGGTAGAAATGGCAGCAGAAAATTGTTTCCAACCACTACCCTATTTTATTGAATTGTGGAGGCATTGTAAGTGGTAAAAGATATTTTAAATTTGAAAATATGTGATTAAAAGATGAGGGCTTTGTTGAAAGGGTTAGGAGGTGGTGGACCTCTTATAATTTTTCTGGTATTCCAAGTTTGGTTCTGGCAGGCAAACTCAAAGAGCTGAAAAAAGATTTGATGTGTTGGAACGAATAGACATTTGGCAATATAGTAAATAGGAAAAAACAGCTTACGTAGTTGCTACAAATTCTGGAAGACAAGGATATTGCAGGAGGACTTCTGTTTGAGGAGTTGGAGATGAAAAAGAGGCAAATGCAGAAATTGAAAAGCTTTCTCTTATGGAGGAAATTTCGTGAAGGCAAAAATCAAGGATTCTTTGGTTGAAGAAAGGCGATGTTGTACAAAATTCTTTCATAAAATGGCAAACTCTCATCGTAGATACAATGCTATTGAAGCTCTTCAGGATGGTGACAATGTTCTTTCCGACATTGGAGAGATTAAATATCACATTGTGAGTTATTACAAGAATCTCTTTAGTGAAGAACACTCATAACCAAAGTTAGATGAGCTGGTGTATCATTTGAGTGCTGATTAGTTGGAGAAAACTTTTGAGGAAGATGAAGTTCTTGATGTGGTTAGAGGCATGACCAAGGACAAGGCTCCAAGCCCAGATGGTTTTTCCATGGCATTTTTCCAAGCATGTTGGGACATCATGAATGATGATATTATGAAAGTTTTTGGTAAATTCCACTCCTTGCTGAAATTTAAGAAAAGTATCAATACAACTTTTATTGCTCTCATTGCAGAGGAGATAAGGGATTTTCACCCCATTAGTTTGGTAAATGGGGTTTATAAAATCATTGCCAAGGTGTTAGCCAATCGCATTATTGTACTACAATGGATTACTGCCAATAGATCCTTTTCTTGTGTTGATCATGGACAAGATTATATCAAAGCCTCAAAATACATTCGTGAGGGGAAGACAAATTCTCGAATCAGTTTAAATTGCAAATGGGTGCTTGGAAAAATAGATTAAGAATGGGTAAATCTGAAATTTAGTCAAATTGGACATGAAAAATGCTTATGACCATGTCAATTGGGATTTTCTTCTCTACATTCTTGGGATGTTTGGTTTTGGTGAGAAGTGGTGTTCATGGATTAAATATTACATGTTGATGGCTAGATTTTCGATTTTAGTGACTGGTAATCCAGTTGATTTTTTTAATAGCTCCAGAGAATTGAGGCAAGGAGACCCCTTATCTCTTTTTCTTTTTGTAGTAGTGATGGATGCACTGAGTCGTATGCTTGATAAGGCTTTTGAAGGAAGTTTTCTGTCGGGTTTTGTGATGGGAGATGAGACTTGGGACAACAATTCAGTTACACACTTGCTTTTTGTTAACGATACTTTAATTCTATGAGATAACAATTGGGATCACCTTCGTGTTTTGAGAGCCTTACTTTTATGTTTCGAAGTTATTTCTAGTTTAAGAATAAACTTTTCTAAGTCTGAAATTGTTCCAGTGGATACATTCAGAAACATTTTGGATCTGGCCAATATTTTGGAATGCAAGGTAGCTTCGTTACTGATGAATTACCTTGGTCTACCTTTGGGAGCTCCCCACAAATCAGTTTCTACTTGGGATGGGATAATTGAGAAGGTTAGCTGGTTGGAAAAATTCTATTTGTCTAAGGGGGGAAGAGTTACCCTAATAAAGAGCACATTGACTTCTCCCCCCACTTATTCCTCACTCTTTCCTTTACCAGTTGGGGTTGCTAAAACTATTGAGAGGATTTATAGGAATTTCCTGGGGGATGGTAATGGGGCTGCAGTGGCTGACTTCTATCACTTCTCTAACAATTTGATTTGCTGGAATGTGGAACTTGCTAGAGATGTGCAAGATTGGGAAGTATTTGAAGTTTCGGATTTATTAGGAAGATTGTATGAGATGAAGATTGATCAGAACAGGGAGGATAGTTTGTTGTGGGTGCATACTATTAATTCTAGATTCTCAATGAGTTCTTTTTACAAGGCATTAACAAGTCATGGGGTCAAAGATTATCCAAGGAAAAGTATTAAGAGAGCTAAGGTGCCTAGTAAGGTTGCTTTTTCCTGCTAGTTGGTGTCCCTTGGAAAAATTCTAACCATTGACAACTTGAGGAAGAGAGGTGTCCAGGTGGCTGAATGGTGTTATATGTGTAAGACAGAGGGTGAATCTATGGATCATCTTTTCCTTGATTGTGAGGTGGCGACAGCATTATGGAATGAGATTTTTGCTAAGGCTGGTATTTCCTAGGTGATGCCTATGCATGTGGTGAATTTCTTTGCAAGCTGGCCAGGCATTAAGGGGAGAAATAACAACACTACTGCAATGAAGATGACCATCCTGTGCTTATTTTGGTGCTCATGGTTAGAAAGGAACGGGAGGTGTTTTGATAACTGTGAATGTTCTTACGGGAGATTAGGGAATTTCCTTAGTACTTCTAGCTTTTGGGTGAGGAATCTTGTGAGGAATGGGAATGATTGTAATGTTTAGATTTAGTTGTTTTTAGCTTTAGCTTGTAAGAAGAGGTTTTCATCTGTATACATCATGTGTACTTGGGTCATGCCTATTTACTTGGAATAAAATTCCTCTTATTAATTATTGAAAAAAAAAGTTAAATACAAAGATTATACACATATGTGAACTTTAACTATACTTTGTAAAGTTCCCTTTTGTGTCTTTGAGATTCATTTCATAGTCATCTTTGGCAGTTAAAACAAAGATCTACAATACAAATACAGAAACAAAAACATAGGGAATGTCCCCAAAAAACAAGAGGAACAGCCTGTAGGTTTAGCATTACCTAGAAAAAAAAACAGTAATTCCATTTCAACAATGGTTCCATTTGTAACTCATGTCAAAGGGATGTCATGTTTTATGCCTCAGCCTGCATAATTGACTTAGTTTTATGGGAAGACTAGCATAACCATCATTATTAGCACCTGTAAAAGCTTTAACACCTTAAAGAAATTAAACCAGTCCAAATAAATACAACTCTGATCATCATTTACCCTTATTTTTTTTTATAAGTAAAAGGATTTGATAAGAGATGAAGCTCCCAGCGAGGATCATCATTTATCCGTATTAATACCCATTTTCATTCACAACAAGATCCGACTACAAACCACTTAAAGTATGTCCACACATGTATGGAGGAAATATATGGGATAAAGCCAACTTCCATGGTTGAAAAAAGGGTAAAAAAAAAATCTGAACTCTGAACCAATAAAATGTGATTGAGTTGAAGGTAAACAAAGATTGGCAGGGGACGAAAAGATCGTGTGTGAAACGGTGATAGATAACATGAGAGAATAGGAGTCAACAATGATATGGTGCGGGTTTAGTGGAATAACCAAAAAAACAAAGTCATCTACTTCATTGCAATCAATAAAGATTTAGTAAAGTATCATCATTTCGCGTCACACCATGAAACGACTCACACAAACATAAGGAGTAGTGAATGGAAATTGAATCTTAACACTTGCGTTCAAGCCAAATACATCAAAAGCAAAGCATCTAAGAAAAGAAACTGCGAAAAAAAGAAGTGGAATTCTTACCCTGCAAGCGAGCTGAAGAGAAACGAAGCGATGACACACCACCCAGTTATTGTAGAGGTAGTTACAGTTGCATAATCAAAGAAATACACGAGGCTCATCCGTGGCACACGAGTTCCAACAAATATTGTCAAGAATACTCCAAGAGTGAGATAGTAAAAGCACTGGAGACAAACAATTTGGCCAACAATGAGCAAAGGGTCCCATACCACTGTACCATAGAACATGACTACAACAACCCACGAATCCCCAAGCACAATTTCTTTTCTTCTCCAAAGAATCCAAAATCCAATTCCTTGAAAATCTCCAATTCTCAAATCCTCAAAGCAATCGAACCTATACACTTTGAACCTACAATTCTGAACCACGAACTACTTTCCAAAGAAAACTCGATTCTTGAATAACATAATTCGAACCCAAATAAATCCGATTTCAATATAAGTCCTAATTCCTCACACTACACTGATGTTCCAGGCACTCAAAATCATTCCCATGTACCTTATGAATTCGGATCTGGAATCGGCCTAAATCGAAAAAAGTTTGCTTTGCCCAAAAATTGTAAGCAGTTGCCGAAGCAAGCCCTAGTTTCTTGTAGTTGGAAGAAAAAAAAAATCAAATTTGCATGAACTTGATAAAAACTAGTTAAGGAAATTTCAGACGATACGTCAATTACTTAAAGTATATAGAGAGGAAGACGGAGCAGATCGAGAGGAGGGAGCTGAGCCTTTGAGACCGTTGAGAGAGTGAGAGAACAAAGAGCATCTTGGTGTCTCTCTCTCTCTCTATCAGGGTTCGGAGTCCGGACGCGCGTAGAGTTCTTTTTCGTAAAGACGAATAATTCTCTCCTTCCTTTTTCCATATTCTGATTCTGTTTTATTTATGTAAATATACTAGTATTTTCATTCAATTATTTAAAATTGTTTTTTAAAAGATCTAAATTTACATATTTATTAAAAAGATTAGACATATTTAATCAAAATAAAAAAAATCAAAATAGAAATAGAGAATCAAAATATTTTTTATATATAATAAAACTAAAATAATTTTTTAGTTTTACTATTTACAAAAAATATTTTTATTTTATTTTTTCATTTTTATCTCTTCATTTTTATCAAATATAATCAAATAATTTTTTTTAATAAATATGTAAGTTTATACTTTTTAAAAAATAACTTTAAACAATCTAATCAAAATCTCTAATACAAATAATATTAGATACCTATACATAAATCAATGTTATGAAAATATGTAATTTCAAAATCATATCAAATCAAATCTTAAAGAATAATCAATAGATTTTATGCCAAAAAATAATAATGATAATCCCATTTACTTTTAATATATATTATTTATTTTTAAATATAAAAACATTAGACAAGTTTACGACAGCTATTTTAGAAAAACAAACCTATTTACAAAATATATTTTTATAATACAAATTTCAAAAAATAATCAATAAATTTAAATATATTTGAAGAATGTTGGTCATTCAATAGATGTTATAAATCATCTTTATTTTGCAAATAGTTACAGTATTCCGCTGCATCTAGAGTATATTGTTCACAAATGTGAAATATTTTTAATTATCTCTCTCTCCTTTGATTTATTTTTTCTCCTTTATTCTAATTTCAATTTTTAGTACGGCATTAGTCATTGTTTTATGAAAAATGCTGGAGAGTATACATAATACTCTCTCTCACATAAACAATACACAATACTATTCATACATTGTTAATGTGAGAGAGAATATCCTGAATATGGATACTTCCTATCATTTTCTTATTTTATTTGTTTATCTATTTGCATTTTTATACTATAACTATCAAATAATTACAGTATAATTATATATAAATTATTTTTATATAATTTTTATACTATATATAAATTTATATGTAATATATAATTATATATAAAATAATTTTATATTAATTGGTAAATTACTACATAATATAACACTTGATTTTAAATTTCTATATAAATAACAATATATTATCACTATAGTCTATAGTATTAGTAGTTGGACTAGTATTATATCACTATATATTACAATATGCTACAATATATCACTATATTATATATTATATTATATAACCATCGTGTTAATAATACTAATAAATTATATAATAAACACAAATATATAAATTTATAATAATGTGTCATATTAATATATAACAACTAGAGTATAATAATGTGTACTAGCAATATATAATAATCAATGAATAAGTATTAGCATATAATACTAATGAATTATAACATTAATGTGTACAATAATTTATTTTTTCAATTTTTGTTATGTTTTAATAAAATTAAAATTGAAATTGAAAAAATGTTTTAAAAAAATTGAAATATGAAAACTCAAATCCAATATATGAGAGTCCAAAATTATCTGATTGAAATTTTAAATGGGTTAAAAAAAAAATCAAATTTGAGTCTGCTACAACAAGTCAGAGTTGAAATCTAATAAGAGACTATGCAAATTGGAGGTCAGATTTGACCTCTAACAAAATTAGAGTTGGATGTAGAGCACTCCAATGTTGACATTGAATTTATTTTGATCTTGCTGTCTTTGCCAACGTTGTTAAACGCTAGTAGCCGGAAACTATGAAAGGAAATATTTGCTCTTTTTAATGATAACGAACTGCGGCAACTATCAAGGATTTTACAGGATCAACAACCTTGGTTCCGATTTTTCTAAAAATAAATAAAAAATAGGAGCATACAATCTCGAATTGGGAATCCAATCTCAGTTATGCAGATTGACTCACCACCATTCGGAAACGATCCTCCAACGACAATTTCTATTGATAAAGTGTACCAATATTCTCTTCGTTATTTTTAGGATTTGTGTTTATTTATATTTTAATAGTGTATTTTTATATTTTATTTATAATTATACATAAAAATACTTTTAAAAAATAAACAAAAAACTACACCATCTGTGGCTCTAGCAGACTAGCACCAACCCATCACCATTATACACCCATAAACACAAAAATACTTACATTATCGATGGCTCTAAATCTTAAAAATCAAATCCGATAAGAATTTAGCTATTAAGACTTAAAAGAAGTCATGTTGAATTATCAAGTCATAAATTTTGATCTAAGTGAATAATAATGCTTAAAGAAACTCTAAAGTTAGAGACTCCAAGTCAATAATTAAACTCTTATTTTATTAGTTTTTTTTATTTTCTTTCTCACTATATAGAATATGATTATTAATTAATTTTTATTACTTTTTATCTCTCTTGCCAAACATTTATTTATAATTTAATTTAAATAGAATATGATTACTATCTTTTTTAAACTCATAATTTAATAAAAATATGATTATTAATTAATATAATTGGTAGAATGGTAAAATATAATTAAATAAATTAACCAATAATTACAAATAATAAATATTTTTTTAATTATAATTACTCATTAATTATATATCTTCATAAATGAATAATTCAAAATGAAGATTTGATATAAATAGTAAAAATAAAAATTATTATTATATTATTTTATTGTTATATAATAAAAAAATAAATACTCCAATATGAAAACTTATATGAATGGAATGGTTAAAAGTTAAATTACTCTTCACAATGATTAAAACTATCATTTAACTTTGGACAATCCAATAATAATGTTAGGACCTATTTAGCAATATAACTATTCTTAAATGATATCAATATTTCATTTCAAAACATCATTTAAATATAAACGCTTTTCAACTTAAAATTTTTAAATTTTTCATATAATCATTACCTAATTAATATAACTTTTTCAAATAAATATAAAAAATAATACAACTTTTCAATTTTTCAATTTTTTATAAAAAAATATATATATATTCAAAAATTATATTCAAATAATTTTTTACTTTATAATATTTTTGTTCAAAACTTTCTCTCTCATTTTCTAAAATTCAATAACATGTTTTAATTTACATGTATAGTAAAATATTGTAAGTATTTAAACTGGCCGTAAACTCAACCTTAAGCTTAAATCATTAAGACATTGGCAGTCCCTTTCTTTTATACAAAAATTATAATAGAATCATTAGGAAAACAAAATTGTGAACTCTTAAATGAGATGTTTATCAAAGTTTGGATTGTCATTTAGCTTCCTGATTTAGAATGTTTTTTGTTATAGCAACTAGGGAATAAGCAATAACTTGTTATGAGTGAGTGAAGTCTACAATATCTTATGATATATAAATATTAACACAACGTCTTACCAGAAGACCGCATAGCGCAGTGGATTAGCGCGTTTGACTTCGGATCAAAAGGTCGTGGGTTCGACTCCCACTGTGGTCGACTCTGGAATTTCTTTCTCGGAATCTTTTTGTATCAGCAAGCACCAGGTATTTTTATTTTCATTTACAATATTTTGTTCCAGTAGTCAGTCAAGAAAGTAAAATTGGAAGAGGCTGAACTTGCTTAAACAATCAGAATTGGCTTTATATTCCCTCAGAGGCTAATCTAAAAGAAAGAAAATTAAAAATAAAAATAAAAATAAAAATAAAAATACACAAAGATCAGATATGGCAATGTTGCAACTCCGTAGCCTTTGGTTGGAGATGTCTTTGTTGTCCATATTTCTTTCCATATTTTCTTATATAATTAGCATAATATTTGACAAATTATATAAGCCTAAGCATAGAATTAGCATATACTTATTTCTTTCATTATATAGAATTTATTGTACATATTATATATATAATACAGAAATCTCAAGGCCTGTACTTCGCCATTATTCACAAAACCCTTATTTGTTGACCTGGTATCTAGAGCCGACTAGGTTGTCTCCCTTGATTTTTTTGTTCTCTCTTCTCGGTTTCGGCTTCGACTAGTGAATCTAACTGGTTTTTTTTTTTGGGGGGGTTCGACTGGTGCACTCAACGTCATAGTTTTCTGGCTTGGAGTTTTCGGCGCTTTCTCACTTTGGTTTGGTGACTTTCGGCAAGGTTTTTCAATTCTAGGATTTTTTCGACACATCTCAAACCATCGCACGTCCAGTTTTTTCTGGAGTAGTGATTCTCGGCGGTTCTGTTTCGGGTTTGGGGCTTTTTCGGCCTCTTCTCAGACCTTCGACACTCTATGTTCTGATTCCGACGTGTAGAACTCCATTTCGGTGATCTCTATGCTCTTCATTGGTGACTTCGACGTGATTTTCTCCACCTCTCGGCATTGTGATTCAGGTCTGGGTATTTTCCTTTTGCTGGGCCTTTTTTGCTGGCCCAATTGGCATTGTATCTTGCTGGTCTGGGTATTTTTACTGGGTCATTCGGTCAGTTTGTTTTTAAAAATGAGATGAGATAATAATTAAAAAAATAAATAAAATATTTTTATAAAATATTTTTTTAATATTAATTTTAATTTAGGATTTGAAAAAATGATTTTGAAATTTAAAAAAATTGAAATTTTTATTATATATTATATAAGGATTTGAAAATGTGTAATGATGAGTTTAAAAAAAATTTAAAAATTTTAATTTTATGTCCTAAAACAAACGGAACCTAGACATTTTTCTCAACATTTTATTTATGTCTTCGTAACTGTTACAGACTTGTGGCACCTTACTAGTGACACTTAAAAGGTTTTTATCTCATTTTTTGGTCCATGTTGAATATTTTCCATCTTTGTTGTTTTGGTTTGTCTTGGATTTTCTTTATTTGCAAAGGACTCTACACCTGTGTGCATCTAGTTTACAAGCAACAATTATTCTATTTGGACTTTTCAATTTGAACTGTTTCTCAAAGAAAAATATCTTTGGGGTCATATCGATGGCACAGATGTCACACAAACATCCAACACTAAGGATCCAGGGTCATCTCCTTAATGGATTGTGTTTGATGCACGGATCATATTTTGACTTCTTGATTCAGTGGAGTCACATATTGTCACAAACTTGTGGTCTCATCACTTTGCTCAGTCCATGTGGAATTACTTGAAGAAAGTCTATCATCAAGATAATGATGTTCATTGCTTCCAGTTAGAGCATGCATTTCAACATGGTAGATGTTCCTATTGACAATCTTTCAACTATTCAGAATCTTCATGTGAAGAGTCAGCGTGATCAATTTCTCATGAAACTACGTCCGAAATATGAATATGTTCGCTCATCTCTACTGAACATATCTCCAATTTCCTCTCTTGGTATCTTCTTTAGTGAGTTATTTTGTGAAGGACAACATCTCAGTACTCAAGCTACTCTAGAACAATTTCATGGAAGTTCAAGGACCGCAATTATGACTAATGCTACCCAAAAACGAGAATCCTCTATGAATTATAAAAATTTGTAGTGTTTCTGCTGCAAAGAATATGGGTATATAGCTATCAATTGTCCTAAGAAATATTGTTCTTATTGCAAGAAGAATGATCACATTATAAAAGAATGTCAGATCCGCCTTCAGAATCATCAAGTTCAAGCACTTCAGACTTATGTTATTGCCCTTCCAGTAGCGACTTATGCAGCACATGGCTCCTTTTCAAGTGCTCTATTTATTCCTGCACCTCCTGCAGCAAATTATTGCACGCCCGAAATGGTGCAATAGATATTAATTTCGGCATTATCAGCAAATGAATTCTAAGGTAACACTTCTACTAAACTCTAGTACATGGACTCGAGGACCTCTAATCACATGACAAATAATCACATCTCTCTGTGTCACGTTCAACCCTATGTTGGTAAATATGCTATTCAAACTGCCAATGATAATTCTTTGCCATAGTTGCTGTCGAATATGCCTTTTTTAAGTTTCTTGATGTGTTTCTTGCTCCTCGACTTTTCGCAAATCTTATTTCTGTTGGTCAGTTAGTTAATAACAATTGTGATGTTAATTTATTTGGTGATTGTTATGTTGTGCAGGACTAGGTAACGAGAGAACCGATCACGAAGGGACCTAAAGTGGGGTACTTGTTTCCACTATTTCTTCCTGTTTTAGCACTTTTTCCAATTTCTTCACTTTCTCCAGTTTCTTTTTTTAAGTCTTTAGCTTGTAGTAATATTCCTGATCTTAGTAAGGTGTGGCATCATCGTTTAGGTCATTTCGATACTCAAATTTTATCTCATGTATTGAACTCTAGTTTACTTGGTAATAAAGAAAGTTCTTTATCTTTTGAGTGTGATTCTTGCAAACTTGGCAAAAATAAAATTCTTTCATTCCCAGTGCATGTTAGTAAAGCCTTTCAATACTTTGATCTTATTCATAGTGATGTTTAGGAACCTTTCCAAGTTAGTTCATATGAAAAATTTAAATGTTATGCAACTTTTATTGATGATCGTAGCAGATTTACTTGGTTTATTTTCTTCGCTTTAAATCTAAAGTTTTTCGTACTTTCCTTGAGTTTTTGGTGTATGTTAACAATCAATTTTCAGTTTCTATTAACAGTCAAGGTTCACGTCCAGCTACTTCATAACAAAATGGAGTAGCCGAACGCAAAAATCGTCACCTTCTGGATGTGGTACGTACTCGTTTGTTAGAATTTTCTGTTCCATCCATGTTCTAGGTTGAGGCTTTGAAAACTATCACTAACTTGATTAATCGTTTACCTACCCAAGTTCTAGATATGATCTCCGTATTTCCACTTATTTGGTAAACAACCTAGTTACGATAACCTCCGTACCTTTGGTTGTGTATGTTTTGTTTATTTACCTCATCATGAGTGACATAAATTATTTGTTCAACCTATTAAATGTGCATTCTTGAGATATAATGTGTTAAAATGGATTTATTTGCTATGATCCTATATTATATCGCATGCGCATTTCTAAGAATGTTATTTTATTTAAAAATAATATTTCTTTCTTATGTCTTTTGTGTCCTCCCCTACTACTGTGATTCTTCCCTCCGTTGAGCAAACGTTTTGAATCCTTGTTCTCTCAGCTCTTGCTTTAAACTAGGCATAGTATATACAAGACGTTCGCACCCACAATCCATTTCGGTGGGTCATTCGATATTTTGATCCTACCACGCTCCAGACTCAGTTAGCTACAGTACATTTAGTGTTATTGGTACATCACTCTCCTTGAGTGTCTATACCCCGGATAGGTATGTGTATTCTTCTTCTAGCATTTTTATTTCAGTTCTTACCGCTGCATTGTCATATTCCCACATCCTATTCACAAACTGTCAAGCATAAATGTTGGCAATGAGCTATGCAAGAAAAAATTGTCACTCTAGAAGCCAACCACACTTGAGACATTGAGTCTTATCCTTCAACCATTATTCATCTGGGTTGCAAATGAGTTTGCTCAATCAAGATTCGATCTGATGGAAGTTTGGATCGTTACAAAATTTGGCTTGTTGCACTAGAGAATAATCAAGAATATGAAATCAATTATGAAGAGACATTTGCTCTAGTAGTTAAGATAACTACTCTTCGTACAATTCTAGCTCATGCTGCTTCCAATGCGTTCTTAGGTAATGCATTAATCTCTTAGAAGAGTAAGAAGCGATACAGGGTTTCTAAGTCATCTACGGAATCTAAATATCGGATAATGTCTCTTACTTGTTCCGAAATTATTTGGCTTTAAGATTTGCTTGCTGAGATAGACTTCTCTGAGATTGATCTTACACCTTTATACGCCAATAATATAAGTGCTATTGAGATCACGGTCACTCATGTCTATCATGAACACACAAAGCATATTGAAGTCGATTGTCACTCTATCTATGAAGCCTTTGAAACTCGTGTTATCACTCTTCCACGTGTTTCTACTAAACTACAAATTGCTAATATCTTCACCAAGACTTTCACTTACCATCGACATTATTTCCTAAGTAATAAATTAATACTTGTTAATCAACTTGCATCAATTTGTGGGGGCTGTCAATAGACAACACAGCTGTCCATATTTCTTCTGTCCATATTTCTTTCTATATTTCTTTGTATAATTAGCATAATATTTAACAAATTGTATAGAGATAGAATTAGCATATACTTATTTATTTTCTTGTATAAAATTCATTATACATATTATATATATAATACAGAAATCTCAAGGTATTCACTTTGGCCATTATTCACAAAACCCTTGTTTGTTGACAGGAGATTCCATTAAAAAACGGTGCTCACAAAAGTTTGGGGTTAAAAAATGAAATCTTATTCAATTGAGTTGGAGCTCAAGAGAATCAAGCATGCGATGAAAACGTAGTTTGGATACTCATTTTATCAGAGTTCAATCGAAACAATCAAGGGCAAAGCTACGTAGGGGCGAGGGGCCATGGCCCCCTTGCGATTTTAAATATATATTAGTTTTGAAAAAATATATATGTATATATTATTATTTTTTTGATTTAATAGAATAATATTAATCTTATCTGGTATTGACCCTTTATAAAAAATGATCTTGATTCTTCCTTTATAAAATTATGTTAATCTTATAGATTAATTACTAACAAGTCTAATATTTTAAAAAATTATCCGATTTAAAAATAAAATAAATAAAATATATCTTATATAAATAAAGTGATCTAACAACATAATGAGATATTGAAGATTGTTAAAAAGATATTTTATTATACTTTACCCTCTAAAACAAAATTCTAGCTCTGCCACAGGAGACAACTATAAAGTACTTTAAATCATATATTATTTTAATTGATAATATTAATCCGGATACTTCCCCCACCCCAACACAAGGAAAAAACAATATATATATATATATATATAATTGCATTTCACGTTCCAAATTTTTGACTGAGTGAATTAATCTTCCTTGGGCGCATATAGACAACATTAGAATTGCTTAATAAAAAATACCTCCGGCAAATGCTCAAACCCATAAAAGAAAAGAAAAATTAGTACAACATTCCACCAGTGAAAATTTCCAGAAATTGATACTGTACAGTAATAACATACAATTGAAACAAAACCCGATAATGAGAATCCTCACAATTGCAAAAATACGAGCTTAATGATTTTCATACCTCACCGTCATAAATTTGTACAATATAATAATGTCGCAGGGAAAAAAAAAATCTAAGCCAGAGAAGGAGAGAGCTCAAGAACAACTCGCTTATAAGGATACATGAGCATTTGACCATAAAGTGGTGGTAGAAGATTACCGTAATCAAGATAGTTCACTAGCTTGTTAAGAACTAGCCTTTCTCCTCCTACCATTTCTCCTTGTAGTAACAGGGGCATTGCCTTCAACTTCACCTTCTTGTGGTTGCTGATTATTTATAATAGCATTTGACGAATTTATTTTACTCCTTAGCCGTAATATTTCACCCTTGGCAGATGCTAATTCCTCCTCCAGTTTGTTTGCTCGCTTCTCCAAACTCTCCCTTTCCTTGCCAAGTCTCATAATGAGGTTATGGGCATCTTCCATGTTTTCTTGGGCTTCTTTAGATGCATTCTTTTGCTCTGTAAGAAAATTGTAAAGCACCTCCTTTTCATCTTCAAGGTCAGAGATTCGGGAATTCGCCTTCTCTATATCTCTAGAAAGACTTAAAGCCTTTCGGTTCAGCTCATCAAGTGATTTGGTAGCCTCTTCCAAGTCTGTTTCGAGAGATTTCTGGGCCTCTTTGTCCTTCAACATTTGTTTCTCCAAAGCTTGAAGTTCTTTATTCAATGAAGAAACTATCTTTTTTTCTTCTTTTAAATCATTGGCTGTAGTTTCTGCCCTTTTATAAACATCAACCAGTTCCTTCTGTAGGCTATCACCATTTTCCACCACACCTGCCAGTTCATGGGACACAATTTGCAGCTCCTCCTCTCTTTTCTTCAGAAGTTCCTTCACTGATGTGAGCTCCATGGCCACCATTTCACTGCTTAGTTTCGACTCGCCAAGGCCCTTTTGCAGTGATTCCCTGACTTCGGAAAACTCAACCTGAACCCTGGATATCTCACCTTCAAGTCCTGTGCACAGATCTCTGGAGAGCTCTAGTTGATTTGTCAGATCAGACACCTCATTCATTGATTTTTCAAGACTTTCCTTAGTCACGTGGAGTTCATGTTTCAGATGCTTTACATTGTTCAATTCTCTATCCAACATTTCCCTTAAGTTAACTCGTTCCTGCGTCAAATCAGAAATTGCTGCTTGGTTTCCACTGATTTCATTCATAGCAAGCTCAAACTTTTCCTTCAGCTGCAGAAGCTCCGCTTCTTTTTCTCCCAAAAGCTTAGAATCTAAAGCTGCCTTCTTTCCAGAAGATGACTTTAGATCGTTGTATTCCTCCTGAATCATATCCAATTTCTTCTTAGAATCATCCCTCTCAAAAGTTAAAGAACTTACTCTTCTATTTAACTCATCCATCATAGAATTTCTCAATTCTAGTTCCTTCTGATTTTTTAGGCAATCAACCTCCAATCTTTGGATTTCTGAATGCGCTTTAGCAAGTTCATCGATAGTTTGCTTGTTGGTAAAATTCAAGTTGTTCAACTCTAGTTCCTTTTCAGCAAGAGAAGTGCTAAGACTTTGAACATTATCTTCTTTCTCCTTGAGCCCTAAACTGAGCAAATTAATCCTTTCTTGCAAGACGTCACTTGAGTCAAGCTTTTCCTTCAAATCCTCTTCAAGTGCCTTTTTATCATCCCTAGCCTTTGAAACACTGGTTTCAAGACTCTGAATTTGAAATTTAAGCTCCTCAATCAATCTTTTCTCATTTTTCAGCTCCTGTCCCAAGCCTGTAATTATGCTGTTTGCTGAATTTAGTTGGTTCAATAAGGTCTGCTGCTCCTCCTTTGCCTTTCTGAGTTGCTTGGTTCGTTCTGCCTGTTCATTCAGTAGCTTTGAGTCAAAGTCTCTCTCCAATGAAACAATGGCAGCTTCCTTTTCTTTCAGTTGGGACTTCATCTGTGCAACCCAACCAGTGCGTATATAGGTTACATCCAATAAACAACCAAAAATATAGTCTGACAACAAAATAAAAAGGGTATGGATTCTTGCAATTCCAAAAATGGAGAAACTAAAATACTGCATACTCATGAACCAGGGGGTGGAGGGAACCAAAAAGTGAAATAACCCCTTCAGAAGGGGTAGTCTAGAATGCTCAAACGTGCCCAAGTCATGTCAGCTTAAAAGAAGAGATTGATTGTGAAGGTCATTAATGGCTTACAGATTCTATTACTGCATCAGTAGCTGTCTTTTCTCTCAGACCCAATGCATAGAAAGCACTAAGCACACCAGAACTAATTATACCGATTCCATTTAGGAGAGACGGGAATGGATTTGGTGGAGCATCTCTTTGAAGTGCCTGCTGTCCATAAAAGCTACTTATTGAGAACTTCAAGTTTCAAAGTCACAAACATATAGACGAACATAATTTTCAAATCTGGACTCATTTGTGAGTCTAGCAAAGATTCAGACCTCAACTTCTTGGTTCTCCACTGGTTCCTTTAGCTCCCTTTCTTCTGAAATAAGTCATAAATGAAGGAGATTGCAATTTAGTACAAACAAATACAACCGGGATTAGGAAGAAAGACTAGTTCATGATAGAAACATGATCCAAGGGGCGAAGCACAAGATCATAATCCTCATAAGAGACATACAACATATTGTACTTGACAGAGCCCGCGAAATATTTTAACCGAAAACGACAAGGCATGAGCAAAATGACGTACGGACTGTGAGCAAGAATAGGCAAAAGAAGGTTTCCGTGGCTTTGTCAAATTAATATTTCGCATCACTGATGAAAAGAACTTCATATCGCTACACATATTGTTCTGATAATATCTTAAGGTGATAGGAAGATCATAAACAAAGAAGATCAAATCCCCCAAATGCTTGATAACACTGAATCAAACAAATCATTACCATTAGACATTATTATTGTCAATTGACGCTGGCAAGTAGGAGAACGCATTTAAGATCCTTAGGTGGAAAAATGTCCTTCAACCCTAATTAATTAAGGAAGTAGAAACTGTTCAACCAAAAAAACACTGCATTTGGGGCTTGTGCTTGTCACTTATTTCTGCCATCTTGTTCAGACAAGTTGATAAAGATTACAGGATACATGTTTATGACCGATGGTTGCTCTAATCTATATAACCAAGCATTTTCTAGAATTCTCACCAAAATTACTAAAATAGGGACTTTTCTGTAAGAAATGTCATCACGTGCCTGGTCAGGAACATGCATTGCAACGCTACATTTACGCCTAAACTTGAAATCATTTGTTTCTGGAAATAGTTACTACCTAGATGATCTAATATCAGCTTGAGGGACACTCAACTTTATGCCAGGAATGCATACCACGACATAACACGGTACAAGGTACTTGAGTCTTTATGAAAATTTCCGAGAAAGACTCCTATCCAGTAACAACCAACAAGAACTATAGGGATACAAACGTTATGCGCTTTGGTAGACATCGTGATCGTGAAATTTGGAAGAGAGATCCTTTGGGTAGCATATGGTGTATTTCGAGAGAAAGAAAAGCGCAAATTTGTGAGGGTGTGCGAATTACCCATGTTCAAAACGAAGTTTCTGTTTTCAGCTCTCTATAAATTGACGATGGCCAAAATCGCCAAAGAATTAATCCCTCCCCCCCACCAAAACAAAACAAAAAGATGGAATTTATGCATGATAGCAATTGCTTTACGGGGCAAAAAAGACAGAAGATAAATCAACATGTAAAATCTCTGAAAGTTAAACAGTATTTGATTTTCAACTTACCTGCTCCCAAACGTTGAAGAGCACTGGCCGTGAGTTGCAACAGAGGAAGAACTGAAATACCCACAAACAGAATCGCCCTCCGCTTGCGGTGGACGCCATCGTTTGGGTCCTCATGGTACAGACAGGCCATTGGAGCAAAGTACTTCCTCTTGGTCTCTGCATTTCTTGCGCAAGAATAGAAGAAAGTGGACTGAGAAAAAGAAGAAGAAGAAGAAGGAAAGCGAGATTGGCTGAGCGGAGAAGACTGTAAATAGCAAGAGCTCCCAGCCAAGAAGCCCATCGGTTTTTGAGTGTGACCGTCACTTCAGCATCTTCTTGCTGTCTATCTTTCGGTTCCAATCGTGAAGTAACCTAAGGGGAGATTGCGGCTCTTCGCACTTCCTGAGTCACTTTCACAAGATTTTCTTTTTTTATCGAATTCAATTTTTTAACATTTTAAAATAAAAAGATTATTAAAAAATATATGTTGTATTAAATAAACATAATTAAATAAGAAGAAACAATAATTTATTTCTTCCTAAATTTTCTAAGATATTTCGAGTAAGATGTGAGGGCACTAAGGGGAGATTGTTCCGAAGCACTAATATTATTTTTTGTCAAAATTTTTTTCCCTTTAATTAAGGATGAGCTGAAAATTCCGATCCGTTATATATTTTGTACTGTAAAAGCATTAACTTTGGTGCCCATATAACAGAGTAAAGAGAATTGTATGCAACCTGTGTGTTCGTATGTTAAATATTACAAAATACAAACACACAGTTCTATGTCACTGTCAGTATATTGACTTCAATAGTTGGTTAAAAGGCCACATAACATTTTAAAATACATATATTGTAGTTCTGACTGGTTAATATAGCGCCTGCACTGCGAAAAAAGTTGAGTTAGAGCATTGATTGGATGCATTAAAATAGGACTGCAATATCTCAATAAATATATGATAAAATTTTTTTTTTTTTTACTCAATAAATATAGTTAGTTTTTTGGATTAATAAAATTATTTTTTTTTTTAACTAAAATATTCATCTAAAATTTATTTTTGTTTTTCATCTTAAAAGCATACCCACATTTCAGAATTGTTGCAATATTATATCTATGTTGGTTTTTTATTTTTATTTTTATCTCGTTCTTTTATATACAATATTTTTCTTTTTTAGTAATAGTTAATATTTATTATAATTTTTGACTTTCTTAATTGCAGACTCTTAGATATATTTAAGTGTTTATTTTAAAAAATATAACCGTTAAAAAGTATGGTTATTAGATAACTTTATCCATTAGAAATAATTTGAATGATAGAAAATTAATGTGTATTTTATAATAATAAATTAATATTCAAATTACAATTACAATTAAAATAAATGGAAAGTTGAAAAATTATATTTTAATAAAATAGCTATTAATTTATTGAATTTGTTATTTAGTATAGTAAAAAGTGATTAATAAAAATTTATAAAAATTAAAATTTTAATTAAAATTTGACTAAATAATAATTAAACTATTGTGAATTCTTTATTAGCACAAATTTTATGCCAAAGTTGTAATAAAAACATTCTTTCAATATTGTGATTACTTCGGTATTGGAACTCTGCTTGCTTCACAGTCTTTAAAGAAGCCCATCTTTGTTATTACTAGAGCCCAGAGCAAGATTGGGCCAGTCCAGAATCTAAATGCGCGTGCAAAGCTTGGTTAAAAAGACCAAATATTAAACATCCGATTCTAAACACCACTTAAACAGATTTTTTTATTTTTTATTTTTTAAAATCTTATAAAAAATACGAGTAGACAAATTTCGTATGTAATTGACAGGTAAATGGATGTATCCACTCTATCATTGAAGATATGAAGCAGCTTCTTCTCTATTTCAAATCCTGAAAGGCAAGAAAAATCCATTGATCGAATAATCGATGCGTGCATGGGCGTAATAGACAATAACAATGCAAATTTTTGTACTTTGTAGTTTTATAGTTTTATAATGGGAAAGATGCACCATGTAATAATTAATTAGCTCGAACTCTAAAACTTTTGTACTTTGTTTTATAGTTATAATATTATTGCTATTTTGCTGGAAAAAAAAATCAAAAAAAGGTAAATGGACGTCTCCCAAGTGCGCAATATTATTAAAAATTTAAATTTAAACTAAGGTGCAGTTGGTTCAAATGGAGTAGCGAAGTGACAACATTTTATTTTTTGTTTGATAAAAGTAAACTGCATGCATTCATTATATTATAATTAGACTTTAAACATATGTTATAAACTTACTACAACGTTGATATTTTTTCAGTACACAAAAATAATTAATATAACCTAGCTCGTGTTGCAAATCTCTCTAAATATCTGACGGACAATACAACTCTATCCAAGAGTTAAAAGCAAATCTTATTACATTTAAAGATAGAATATGAAAACACACTCTACAAACAAAAAAAGTCCTAGAGACCCAACTTTGCATACCAAAATTCTAGAAACGATGTGGTTTTTTGTTTTTTTATTTTACTGAAAATAAATACAAAACACTAATTAAAATATATGAAAAATTGAAATACATAGTAGAAAACATAGATCTGATTAAGGATAGTGATATCCTTACGCTTATTTTATTATTGTTTTACTATTTTATTATTTTTTTCTTGTTACTATTTAAATTTAGATTAAAAACTTTAAATATGAATTTCTTATATAATATAGAAGAAAATAAATTCAATCAACTAACATAATTATATAAATTAATCTAAAATAAATTTAGTTTTATAAAATTTTATTTATATTTAATTAAATTATGTAATTACCTTAATTGATTAAATTTATTTTTTTAGATCAAAGTCATGTTTTGAAATTTTTAATTCAAGATTTTTAAAAAATTAATTAATAAAATAACAGTAAAATAATTGTAAGGTATATTATGAAAAAAATAATTCCTATTTTTGGTATATGGTGCACAGAAGCTGAATCTATACTTTTTACTAGAGGTGGTCAGTAAGACCCCACATCCTATTGTCCTTGTGCTTCTTCCGTCCTTGCACGGTAAGACAGGGATAGGGGCGGGGGGAATATGATCCCCAGTGGGCCCCATCCCATCTCCCGCCCTACACCCAATTTTTTTTAATATAAATATATATTTATAGTATACATGATTACGTATTTATAATATTTATTGTTTGTATTACATATGAATATAGTAATATGTATTAAGTATACATTTTTACTTAATATTTTGTGGAAGTTGCAAGGGCAATATAAAAGTCTCGTGTTGCTTAAGGTTGGGTTTAAATACTAAATTTAACTCAGCTCATCTCATTTTAGAGTGAATTTGGTATTTATGCCGACTTGATGGGAATAAATCTGACATATAAGCAATAACAACAGTTGTGGGCTCCAATGTTTTTACTTATTCTCATAAATATATTTAAATTCATCTTAACATCTTCACATTTTATACTCATTTAAGTAGATCTCACAAAATTAATTCAACTATCTCAACTTACTATTATTTATAAAAAAACTAAAATCAACTCATTCAGCTCGACATTCAAACGCAACCTAAGTGTGAGGTTTGTGTTGCGAAGGTAATCTATAAAATGGTCATCTTATTACACTACAATTTATACAAAATTTGTGCTAACAAATTTAAAAATTACATGAATTTTAAATTATAATCATATTTACGAATTTAAATTTAATAATTTGGATTTTTTAAATCTTTTTTGAATCCAAAAAACTTTTTTGAGCTTAATGGATTGTAATCTATTTATTAAAATAGGCATGAGATGAAGCGGATTATAAATTTATCTTGTCCCATGCTCTCGACGCACCATTATGAGGAACAGAGATAGAGAGTGAGCTACCTCACACCATATGAGGGGGTAGCACCTTTATGAGGGAATGAGCTATCTCACACAGAGTATTCTTATTTAATTATCTAAAGTTAAAGAACAGTTTTAGTCATCATGAAGAATAATTTGACTTTTAGTCATTTGATTTATATAAGTCTCCATATTGAAATAATAATTATTTTTTTATTTTATAATAATAAAATAATATAACAATAATTTGACTTTGACTATTCACATTAAATTAATGAGTAATTCATAATTAAAAAAATATTTATTATTTGTAATTATTATTTTATTTTATTTTATCAAATTTTATCATTCTATCTATTATATGTTAATTAATAATTATATTTTAATTAAATTATGAGTCAAAAAATTTAATTAATAATCACATTCTATATAACGAGAAAATAAAGAGAGAAAAAAATTAATAAAATAAAAATTTAGTTATTGACTTGGAAACTCTAATTTAAAGTCCTATTACATCAAACATGCGAATACAACAAAACGTCATGTCTATCACACCATCAAATCAAGAAGATTTTATTACATAATTAAATTTAACTTTTAGACAATTCAAAAGTATTTTCAATATATTGTCTAAAATTATTCTTCAATAAATATAAATTTACATATTTATAAAAAAAATATTAGTTATATTTGATTAAAAATAAAGAGAGATAAAAGTGAGAAAATGAAATATAAATACTTTTTTATGAATGATAAAACTAAAAATCTATATAACAAAAGTCAAATATTTTTTCACCTTTGATTAAATATGATAATTTTTTCTTTATAAATACATAAATTTATATATTTTTAAAATAATTTTAGATAATCTAATAAAAATATTTTAATAAAAACCAAATCCAACTGGAGTTACTTTTTAATTAGAGTCCCATCAATAAAGTCTATCTTAAACCTATGTATGCTAGATTGCTACGCTATAGTTTTTAAATCCCGGTCTCTCTTCTTCTAACAGAAGATTCAAAACAAATGAGAAATAATAAATGGCAAAAGCTAAGGAGCGAAAAAGAGGGCAGCTAGAGATAGATGGTAGAGCCCACTCGAAGAGAATAGAATCTCACACATAAAATGTGGCCGAAGTCTAATTCTTTAATCAAAATTTGATTAAAAAAGTATTTTTCTAACAACACCAAATAACACTCTCTAATCTATCACTATAATATTAAAATAATAATTTTATTATTTTTATTTATTTTAATTCTAATTATAATTAGAATATTTTTTAGCATTCATATTGATTTAATCGATATAAATTTGTTACGATCTTTTTTTGTAGCGGTTATATTCTTCCAATGAATATATTTGTTAATGATCATATTTATTTAATAGTTATATTTCTCCAATGATTATATTCTTTCCCTATAAAACATACTATTTCTTCAACATAATATTTTATCATGTATGGTTTTATTGATTTTGTATGAAACTATCATGTATGGTTGTATTAATGTTTTATTATTATATTAATATTTGAAGGTTGTATTTTATCATGTATGATTATTAATGTGTCTAACATAGAATATTAGGATAAAACATCAAATAAAATTCAGGATTCAAATAAGAGTAAGTATATGGGGTCTCGGCATTGGGGCACCTTTGCGCTTCCATTGAGGTTATTAAATAAAAATAAGAATAAAAAAATCACATATATTTTATCTTAATATATTTTTTTATTAATTTTGTAAAAATAAAATAAAATGTTAAAAAGTGTAAAAATTGTATTACACTACAGAAATGCAAAGGAGCCCAACGCCAGAGCCCTATGAAATTGGCCTTCAAATAAGGAAGTTGAAAAACATGATGCCAAACAAAGAAACAGGAAAGCTTTGCACTTACGTGATGCCAAACGTGATACCTTTCTTGAGCTTGCAATTACCGGAAGCTCCAAACAAGGAAAAGCAGGAGAAAAACGTAGGTAGCGTCAGATGGTAGCGCCAAAATTTCTTTGAGCGGAAATAATATTTATTATTTTGTGTCAAACCAACATATGATACGGCCACTGGCCAACGATTTTCGGCCGGCTAGATTTGGCCAGCCAAAATTGTATTTTTAAATTACACTTACCTAGTTAAATTTCGACCAAATTTTAACTATACCTAGTTTTTTTTTTTTTTAAGTCAACTATATATACCTAGTTTCATTACTAACGCTTTAACTTCACTTTATTGTTTTTCGGCCATACGTAAACATTTTTTGATATTTTGGATTGAATATAAAGTGAAGATAAATTGTCTTTGGAAGAATTCTTTTTACGACTCGAGTGACTGGCTTAAATTACGTAGAAATGATATTTGTAATCGTAAAATGCATAAATATTGTATAATTATTTAAAAAAAAAAAAAAGAATAGACGCTAACTTGACATGAAAAAATTGTTTTTTTAATAATAAATTTATATTTTTTTAAATAATTATATAATATTTATATACTTTACAACTATATATAATATTATTAAAAATTATAAGCCTTCCATGAATAATAGATTGCTAACACATGCTTATGTCCTGATATGGTGTGGGTGCCCACACTTATATCTTTTTGTGTTCAGAGTCGAAGTAGAATGAGAGTTGTCACCCATAAAGTAAAATGATTTTTGTTTTCTTTCTTTTTGTTTATATATATATTATTCTTAAATATTTCAAGAAATTTACAATATCATTAAAATATACTTCTTTAATTATTAAATAAAAAAATGGGTGACCATCCTAAGGACAATTCATCGGTGGATTTAACATTAGTTGTGTTAATTTCGCTACAGAACAGTAAAGACATTCAGACATTGTTTGATTGTTTCTTGGTAGAGTTTGCAGCGAGATATGAGTAAGGACGATTCTCTGAACGACAGAAACATAAAAGTTCTTGGTTGTATTTGAAATTTGAGACATGTAAGAGTGTTCTGTCCCTATCATAATCTCTATACTTCGTTCATGTGGTTGTTTGTACTCATCTCCAATACTCCAATGGGATTTGGAAAGGTAGGCAGGACAACAATGGCATTTCGGAATGGAGTAGATTTGGGGATAGGTGGTATTCTTAGTGCTCTAGAAAGAGATTGATTGCATTAATTGTTGGAAGCTAATCATCTTAGTTACGCTAGTGTTGTGGATTAAGTTTGAAGATTTTTTTAAATTCTTGGTTAGCTTAAAGACAGGCTATTGCAGGAGAGAGAGAGAGAGAGAGAGAGAGAGAGAGAGAGAGAGAGAAGGCTTCTGGGAATGAAAAATAACTCGTGCTGCCTGAAAAAATAATCCATGAATTTAAAGAGAAAAGAACACAAACTAGTTGGCACGAAAAGTTACCATTTGAAACAAGATGAAATGATGGTTGAGCTCTTCTGAGTTTTGGTAATGGTAATTTGCCTCTTTCAAAGGCTTGTGCCAATTGGGGAAGGAATCAACAAAACAACACAGATTCATAGCATGGGAAGAATCTCACCATCAGTTTTAACAAAACTATAATGCTATATAGCAAAAGACAGTCATTTCGTTAATTATAAAGAAGGTTCAGCTTTATTTAATAATAATAAAATAAAATAAAAAAACTCATGATTTTAAATTCCTTGCAGGGTCGATAGACGAGAACAATCATCCTTTCCAGTGTTAAAGGGAGTGACATGAGAATTCTAAAAAGAAAGAACATTTGTAATGTAAATGCCGCATGCATTCACCAATGAGTTCATTAGGTTCAAAAGCTGCAACATGAACTCTCACCAAGGGCAAACCAGAAACGCAAAAGATCAGAAAACTGATGAGCGAGGGCTTCCGGCCACTTCCAACCCATCTAACCAAAATTATAAGGCAGACACCACGCTTAATACTATATCTATGTCTCTTTTATGGAATGAAAAAGTTCTTTCTGAGATTGCCATGACTTACCCATATGATGAAAGTCGTACACAATTAGAAAATGGCATAATGCGCTTTGTGATCATCCATGGCCGCAAACAGATTCACATAGACAGCTCTTTATGAGTAGATGATCCAGGTGCACTATGCATGACAACTTCATCAATCATGGACAGTCTAGAGATAGCAACCACAGCCCATTATGTAGCGAAGGGCATGCCCATTACGAAGAGATCTTCGTGGTAGCTCGATTCAGGGGAGTTATTGTAAGTTCTCTCTGATTCCTCGGCAAAAATTGCCTCAGCACGGCACTCAAAACTGCAAAATGCTTTCTCACCTCTGCAAGAAGTCAAAGGAAACTAGAGACTTCAAATCTGGCATGAAGTAAACAAGAAAAAAGAGAGTTATGGGCAAAACCAAACCTGTATATAAAAATGTCTTCCCCCTCTTCCAGCCTTTTCTTGCATGTGTAACAAAAGCAGAAAATCTCTTCAGGGCAAGATGGTGTCAACCCCGAGGGGTTTTCAGCATCTTCTGGCGATTTGATCATTGATTCTTCCTTCTTACTAAAATCAGCCAACTCATTGATGTGACAATCCAAAATACAGTCACCAAAAATGTGAGTTGTTTTAGGATTTGGACCATGAGAAATTATACAGGTATAATCCTCAGAAAGCTCTATCTCTCTTGCAGAGAGGGAGCTGATCAAAATTGGAAGTGAACTTGGTTTGTTACCCAACGAATTCACTACCTGCGAACCTTGGTTAATTACTGGAGAAGAACTCAATTCGGTAGTCTTATTTTCTGAACAAAAATTCGTAAAGCTCAAACTGTGACTTTGAGTTAAGCCAAAATGTAAGGATGAAGAACTGGTGGAATCCGACAAGCAAGATGTAATAGTTTTCATCGGTTCTAACGGGACACCTTCATTACCAAAGACAACAGTTGCGCCACCTAATTGGGGACTAAGAGTCCTGCTTTTTGAAGGCGACGAAAAGATGTAATTTTTGGGCAAAGAATTGGATTTTAAGGAAGAATTAAGTGATTCAAGGTAATGCTTTGTGGGATCATGGATGTTAGTCTTCACTTGGGGTCCAAAGATTACATTCTTCCTCCTTGGTGAATCATGTACTTCTGCAGAAGGTTTGGTTTCATTGGCAAGGGAATTTATGATGCCGAGGCCTACTTCATTGCAATCCCACTTCTTTTGATGCCCACTTTGGGTTAGTGTTTTTGGGGACCTAAGACCAAAGGGGTTACTAAGGTTTGAAAAAACTTTCAAATCCAAAGGAGATGTAGGGCTCCTGACAGAGTCGGACTCTATTAAACATTTAGTGCCAAACCCTACTATAAAACCAGGAATGCTGAAAAGTGAGCTGCTTATGTGTCTCAGGCCAAATGTATCAGATTGCAAAGACTCTGGAGCAGAATCAGCCATCAAACAGTTGTGTGTAGACCTTTCTTCAGCCTCATCTATAAACCTCAGTCCTATTGAAAGGACAGATGCGATTCGTCACTACACCAATTTAAACTACTATAGTGAGGAAAACTGTAAACACTGACCAAATTATAGAAAAATGCAAGCAGCTATGAACTAGTCAAAGGGAAGGTGTGATAGACTGTTTTTCATTTGGCTGCACTAATGGAAATTCTCAAATTACAAACTCAGGTAGAACTGGCAATGGAGATCATCAAAATAGATCAAATAAACCTGTGCATCAGAATTCATTATACAAGCGCCAATATGATTGGAGCAATTGATGGAGTTTGGGGAAAACCCAACGATGAAGCTGAAGTAAATCTAGAACAAGCAACCCATGATGGGAAGCTTTCTTGAAAACCCGATTTTTGGTCCAACAAGCAGACCGCTAGAGCAGGATTAAGAAACGGAAAATCTTTCGAATTTCCATTGCAAATTGAAAACTTCCGGAAGTTGAAATCAAATGAGAAAAAAATAAATAAAATAAAAATGGAATGAAAAGTATCTTAGACCCATAAGTCAAATCAAATTCGATGAAACAATATCAGCCTTCAATAACCCATCCATGGACATGCAACGAAAGAACAAAAGGCAAGGAAAGAAACCCATTGATCATAAATCTAGATACCCAGCTTCGAAATTTCCGTAAGAAGTTTAGAAGCCCAAAACCCATGGATTTCTGATCAACATGAAAGATTGCCCAGATTGGAAACCCCATGAAACGAAAAAAAGAAACGCCGATAGGGGAACATTTCAAAGAATCGCGAAGCACAGATTCAGCACTGCATTAAACTTAATGTAAGGAACCCTCAGTGGGATGATTATCACATCCGATTAGATGAGTATTAGTATCAGAAAGACACCCATGACACTTGATTTTCCAGAAGAGATGGAAAATAAATAATCTAAATATGCCGGAGAAGATGAAGAAATCGAGAGGACGAAGATCTTTGATCAGGAACAGCACTAAAATAATCGATCAAATGCATAAAAAAGTACCAAAAAATGATTTTGTACAATAGAAAGCTCAGTGCATGCATCGAAAAGAACCTCAAAATAATAAATATAAACAGTAATACCGATTTAAATGATGAATCGTCCTGGATTTAGTTGATGACCCAATTGAGGGCCAAAAATTCGAATAATGCAACAAATAGATCGGTGGTCAAAGCTAAAAACCAAGAAAAAGCGACGAACCTATGAAAAACCCACCTGGTTGTTCACCTCTGAAACCATGGCGGACGAGGTTGTGAGCTGAAACTCTAAAGAAAAAATGCAGCAGAGTTTAGATATTAACAAAATGCAAAACTTGCCAGGCACCGCTCTCTATTTCTTTTTTCTTTTATCTTTTTATTTTTTTGCTTCCTTACATGCATCAAAATCAGAGAAACAGTGAGCCACTGGTGAGTCTTGTGATATACTCCTCTCTCTCTCTCTCTCTCTCTCTCTCTCATTTAACAAAGCTAGACGTATATGGCACAACGTATAGTATAAAACTACGTATATTCCTCGTTTAGGTGTTAAATAAGAGGTAGCTTCTAAAATGTATTCATTCACATGTGAAAATGGTACACTATAAGTCTATAAGTCTGATCACTTTTCCTTATCCGTTTGTATAGTGATATGATATAAAATAATTTTAAATGAGAGTTGAATAAAATAATATTTTAATATATATTTAATATTATTTATTTTAAAATCTGAAAAAATAATTTGAAATTTGAAAAAATTAAAATAATTATTATATTAAAATATAAAAAATTATAATGATAAGTATCTACTTCTTGAATCTAAACAAGTGCTTAATAACTAATGGCTAATATCAATCTTAATTGTTCGGTTCACAAATCCGTAGGTGGAATTAATATTTTCCATTTTTGATTAAAACAATCTGTTTTCTACTATATAAGAAACATTTTAAAAACTTAATAGCATCTTCAACCATCACATCAATTTATATAATTAAAATTTTAAAAAATAAAATAATGTGAAAGATAAACTTTGTCGCCTACACGGAACTACCTCTTTTAAATAATTATGTTGGGTGGTTGGGAATAAATCTAAAATTTGATATTTTGATTCGGTGTAGGATGTAATTTGGAAATTAAGGTATGGTTTATTTTGAAAGATGAGTTCAGATAAGATGAGATGAGATAAAAGTTAAAAAATAATAATATATTTTTTAATATTAATTTTATTTTAAGATTTAAAAAAATTGTTTTAAAATTTAAAAAATTTAAATTATTTATTTTATTTTATATGAAAATTTTAAAAAATATATAATAATAAACTTAAAATAAAATAAGATAAAGTATGTATGAAAAACAAACCAGGCTTATCCATGTTATAAATTAAAATTATATAAAAATTATATAATGAAATGTTGCGCAAATGGACAAACATTTCAAAAAATTATATAAAAATCATGTTATAAATTGATTTATCTTAATGTAATTTATTTTATTTGTTTTATAATAAAATAATTTTATATTTTGATAAATTATATCAAATTACAATTTTTATAATTACTTTTGTATAATTTATTTATAAATGAATTAGTTTTTGTTTATTTTTTATTCACTAAACAGACTCACAAACTCATCTAGTAATTTATTTAAAATCTTTAAAGAGAAATAAGGCTTCAATGCTCAATGGTTGATAGGAGTGAGGGGGTTAGGGGTGTAAAAAGACCGAACCGGACCGGCAGACCGGACCGAACCGGTTGTTCCGGATCAGGACCGGACCGGACCGGTTGGAGTTCGGTCCGGTCCGGTCCAAAAAATATATGGACCGGAAAATTCCAGTCCGGTCCCGGTCTAGGGAGTTCATCCCCCTGGACCGGACCGGACTGGACCGAATCCCTATTTTTTTAAAATTTTTTTTTTTAATATATGTATATATAAATAATAATATATAAATTTTAATATTAATATTAATATATAATATATACTCTTATAATATTAACATATAAATAATAAGTGTATTATTATTTAATATATTATTATTAATTTATTACTATTTACTAACATATAAATATATAATATACTAATGTAAATTGTAATAATGTTATTACTTATTAGTTATAGTTTATTAACATATACTAATGTAATAATATTATTAGACTATTAGATTATTAGTTATAGTTTACTAATATACTTAATATTTAATATTAACTAATATATTAATAGGTAATATATACTCTTATATATTAATATATAAATAATAAGTGTATTATTATTATTTAATATATTATTAATAATTTATCACTATTTACTAACATATAAATATATAATATACTAATATAAATTGTAATAATGTTATTACTTATTAGTTATAGTTTATTAACATATACTAATGTGAAAGTGTTATTAGACTATTAGTTATAATTTACTAACATACTTAATATATAATATATACTAACATATTAATATATAATATATACTTTTATAATATTAACATATTATAATTTATAGTAATTAAATTTGAATCAAAAAAATATTTGATTATTGTAGAATTATATATTAAATTTAGCCCATTAAATCATATGGGGCACTCCTGAACCGGACCGCCCCTGGACCGAATTGGACCGGACCGGTATGGACCGAACTCCTATTCGGTCCGGTCCAGGGTGAGAGAATTATTGGATCAAATGAAATCGGTCCACAAATTTTCTGGATCGGACCGGATCATTTACACCTCTAGGGGGGGTATAGATTGATTTTGTCTCGAAGTTTGCCATGGGAGGAAGAGGGGCAATCGTGTATGAAGAGAGAAGAAAGAAGAGAGAGAAAATATAATTGAATAAACGGGAGAAATTTTGACGTTGAAATCCCATCTTAATTCACAAAACGACATTGTGTTTTGATATAATTGAATTATGTAAAATATTTATTATAATGCATATATAATATTTATATTATGTTAAAATATAATCTGGCCTTCTCGAATTGTTTATTTGAAGAGAGCATCGGGACGTGAGTAGGGTCTGGACGTCTTGTTTGATTTTAAAACTCATTTTATTTTATTAAATTATTATAATTTTTTTAAAATTTTTATATAAAATAAAATTTTAATTTTAATTTTTTAACATTTAAAATAAAAAAAAAATATTGATTAAAAAATATTTTGATAAAATTTTATTTTATCTTATTTTTATTTTTATTCTTAATTCAGTTCATCTTCTTATTTAAAAATAAATGAGGTCTATAAGATGTCAAGAATTGCAGCCATTGACTACAACTGCAAGTGGTTGTTCTTTCACTCGTACCTATGAACGGCCCCTGCATATATATATACCTTAGAGTTTCCCTTGGTGATAAAGATAAATGCTTTTTCAAAGGGTTCTTTTTTACCTCTTTTATAGAGGGGAGTCAGAAGCAGAACAAAAAGACAGCAGCCCCACTGCCCTCGCTGGGGTTCACATATTAACTGACCAACGTCTTCTGCACCCCATCAACAACATCGATGTTTTCCGTTTGGTTTTAACGCACCCAAATATTCGAACATTAATAATATTTGTAATTATGTAAATTTTGTGTATTTTGTTTTTATAAAAAAGTGTATGACGGATTTTGTATATTTTAAAATTATAATTATCATATAGATTTTTATTTTTTTATTTTTATTACATATAGTTATTCTATCTATTTCAATTATAATTTGTTGACAATTTCTATATTACAAAAATTTAAGTACAGTCTCAACTTGTACAAGCATAATTTACATAAATAATATTTTTTACTGTTCATGTAAACAGTAAAAATATTATTTATTAGATTATTTCAAATTATATTTCAAATTATATTTTCAAATGTTATTTCAAATTTTGAATTATCTATTTTTTTTAAAAAAAAATTCTCTAAGGTATTTTTTTTTTAATCCCACATTGGTTAGACAGTGAAATATTTAATGGTTTATAAGTGAATGTATTTTACTATACATAAAATAAATAAAAGGGTAGACAGTCTATAAGTGTCACTCAGTGCGAAGCACTGATCGCACGCACGCACGCACGCTCACATCGACGCTTTAGACGCACTTAACACTTCGCACGTACGCATCGTCACAAGTGACGAAATTCTTTTGCTAAGCGAAATAATATGTCTGATCACTATTTTGACAGTTGTGATTAACTGTCAATTACAGTTATTTTTGTAACTGTTCAGACATTAATTGTCATAATTTTATTTTAACTGAAACGTTATGTCTGCTGCTATTGCATCTTTTCGTTCAAAAGATTAGTGTTCAGAATTTACAATCTGTACACTATATAAACAGTGTTGTATCCTGAAGACATAATTGCTAATTATTCTCTTTTGCAGAACTCTATACGAGTGGGGGGTAATATTTGTCTGAGAGACAGATTAACAATCGCCTCACTGTTCTCACTGTTCTTTTCATTCAATCTCCATATGTATATAAATTTTTCTTCTAACATTATTCATATACTTAAGCTTGTATAAATCGAGGCTATACCCAACAATCCTCTTCTATATTTTATCTAGTGCCCGAGAGCCAAGTCAAATAATAATATCTCATCAAACTATGTCAGCATAAATAATAATTTTTTTAATTCAAGTTTTTACTGAATAGTCTTTAAATATCCGTCAATCATATATGATACTCTTTAGATCATAAAAATACTTAATTAATTATTTTATTTCTAATGGCATTTGATACAGGTCATAAGCGCATCTTTGGTACACACATTATTGATTATTGGATCTAAAATAGAGTAATTTGATTGAACAGTAAAAATAATTTTCCAACTTTTCAAACATGCAATATGTCTTGACATATTTGACTTATTGGTTAAAAATATACTGTTTTAATATAGAATCACATTAATTTAAAAATAAAAATAAAAAAGGGCATGCCACAGAGCCACCCGATTATTTTTTTCTGTTATCATTGTCAGTTTAAATAATATACTTTATAAATTCACTTCTAAAATATATTTAAGGTAGAAAATAAAATTTCTTTAAAAAAACTTTAAAATTCTCATCTTCGTAATTCTCCATTCTAAATTCCATAAATCCAAAGTCCAAACCTTTAAAAATTTTAAACTCCGGCATGGCTAATAATATTTAGATTATGTTCGTTTTCGATTGAGAGATAAGGTAAAATAAAATAAATTAAATTTTAAGAGTTGAATAAAATATTATTATTATTATTTTAAAATTTACAAAAATTATATTAAAATTTAAAAAAATTATATTTTATATAAATTTTAATCTAAAATTTATATAAATTTTAATCAAAACAGGATCTTAAAATCCGGTTTGAATTCCATACTCACCTCAATTTATCTTAATTCATTTCTATTTTATTATTATATTTTTTTAATTTTTTATGTAAAATATAAATTTTTATACACATTTTTTAAATTTTAATACATATTTTTAAATCTTAATACAAATTTTTTAAATTTCAAATAATAATAATATTAAAAAATAAATTTAATTCATCTTAATTAATCTTTATCTCCAAATTCAAACGAAATCTAACTCAATCGAATCAGGATCTTAACGGCGTGAAGGGAAGCCATCTACTCCATGATTTTGTAGGACCCACGCAACATTGGCAAAGCTCGGGTAATGATTCCTCATAGCCCCACCCTACTTTTTTTTTTATTAATTATTTGGTCACAGACTCACAGTTCTCTGTTTTGTCGTTTTCCTGATTCAGCTTTTTCAGATTATTTATTCATTCATTTTCAGCAGAAATTGACCCACACGTGTTTCCTAGCTTGGCGCCGTGGTCCGGCCTCGGTCCATCCGACGGCATGGGGTAGAAGATTCCCTGACCGGGAGTTAGACCATCCAACGGCTGAGAACGGAGCTCTTAATGGGTTTTTTTTTTTTTTAAATACATGGGCCCTAACACGTGATAGACACGTGATGAAGTGGCTTTCGTAGAATCCAAGTCGAGATTAAGGGGTATACGTGTCAGGTATTGAATGACTATCGTATATAATTGAGCCTCTGCTTTAAAAAGGACTACATTTATTTTTGGATTGCGTTGGGACTGAATTATTGGTTACCACTGCTTTAGCACCCACTGAAAATAACTTGTAGGCCTTTTTTTTCTGTTCCTGATTTTTTTTTTCGACTTTCTTTTTTTTCTGCAATTCCAGTTAATTATGAGCTTATTTATTAACAGTCTAAAACAGTTGGGCAATCAAGGATTTGCCACGTATTTTAGCTCAAAGTTGTTCAATTTAGGATAGATTTTTTTTTTGATAAATTAAATACAATAATAATGTGAAAATTATTACAACAATTTACGTATAATGTGATGAAATTTGGAGTTTCTTACAACATGATCAAGATAGATTAAAAAACTCTCCAAGAAATCGATTGATAACTCCTACCAACAATAAAACAAAAATAGAAATCAAATAAAACAATAATAATGTAAAAATCAAAATAAAAAAGAACACAACATATTTATGTGATTCAATCCTCTTCGATCTACATTCACAACCGAATCCTCATTTAAGAATATCTTTTATTGAAGAATCAATAGCAACAATTAGTATAAAACATAGCCTTACAAGATGAACAACATCATTGCTATACAAGATTTCTAGAAAATCACATTCACTGATTCACCCTCTCGATTTCAATTTTTTTTTTCTCTCACACACACTCCTTTGTTTTCTCTCGACTTTCTCTCTCTGGTTTATAATGTAAAGTGAATCAAAGCAATTGAATTAATTACAATAGTAGTAACTTGCCTTTTATACGAGAGAGTAAATAAAGTAGCTAAATTACATATGAGCTCAACAAGTATATCATTCGGCCATAGCAACATAAAAGGGAATTTAAAGTAATTTCTTGCACACTTTCTTCATATTTGACTCACGCGTGTTCATTCTTTAATGGTTGTCCTATTCACAATTCTCTACCTTGACAAACATTTTATCCTTAAAGCTTTGTTCTTGATTCTTCAATCTCCTTCTCTAGGCGGTTCTAGCATTGTCCCCCAACCAATGGGGTCTTCAACATTTTTCCATGTTGATCAAGTCCAAATAATGTTTGAATTTGATTAAAGGTAGTGACTTTGTCATCATATCAGATTTATTTTATTCGATTGGTACATTTTCTACCCTAACTCTCTCATCTGCAATAATGTCTCTCACAAAATAAAGTCTAACATCTTGTGTTTAGACCTATCATAAAATACTTGATTTTTAGCTATATGTATAGCACTCTGGCTATCATAATAAACCACAACATTCCCCTTATACATGACTAGCTCACTTGAAATACCTTTCAGCCATATTACCTCCTTGATTGTCTCATTCATGGCATTATATTCTGTCTTAATTGTTGACAAAGCAACAACTGCTTGTAGGTTTGCTTTCCAACAGATAGCACCCCTAAAAATAGTGAACACGAAACAAGTCAATGATTTTTTGGTATTTATGTTTGCCGCATAATTAGAATCCACAAAATCTCTCAACTCTTTTTCTTGTTGAGTATTCCCCTCAAATATCAATCATAAGCCACTAATGCCCACTACATATTGAAATATTCATTTGATATAATGCCAATGAGTTTTGCTTGGGTTGGTCATGAACCTACTGACCATGCTAACCGTATAAGTCAAGTCAAGTCTTGAGCAAATCATGGCATACATTATACTGACAACCATATTAGCACAGGATATTTTATTCATAAATTCTATGTCCATGTGGGTTTGTGGTGCTTGCCTAATTAATAGTTTTGATTGTTAGCTTATAAGAGTTTTGACTATCTTCATGTTATCCATGCTTAATTTTTTGAGAATTTTAGAGATGTATGGTTTTTGAGAAAGTCTTAAAATTCCTTTATCTTTATCTTTACAAATTTTCATCTCTAAAATTCTCTTTGCAGGTCCAAATTCTTCCATCTCAAATTCTATCTTCAGCATATTTTTAACTTGTTTAATCAAACACATGTCCTTACATGTTATAAGCATATGTCTACATAAAGCAATAGATATACCATATGTTCCCCAAATTTTTTGAAATACACACAATTGTCATACATGGTTCTATTAAATCCATAATCAATCATGTGTGTATCAAATCTTTAATACCATCGCCTAAAAGACTGCTTTAGTCCATACAAGAATTTCTTCAGTAGACAAACTTTATTCCTGTCTTTCTCCTCTAAGAACCCTTATGGTGGTTGTATGTAAATTACTTCCTCAAACTCTTCATGTAATAAAGTTGTTTTTACATCTAGTTGTTTTAGATTTAAGTTTTCATATGCAATAAAGACTAACAATAGCCTAATGGAGTTGTATTTCATCACAAGAGAGAACATTTCATTGTAGTCTATCCCTTCTCTTTGTGTGGACCACTTTGCTACCAATTTTTCCTTGTATCTCTGGCATTCAACCCCCGAGATACATTCCTTTCTTTTCAATATCCATTTGGATCTTAATAACTTCGTATTTTCAAGTTTATGTACCAGTACCCAAGTGTTATTTTTATTCAAAGATTTCGTTCCTTTTTACATGGCTATTGTCTACTTATGAGCCTCCTCACTAGTCATTGCCTCTTTATAGGACCTTGGTTTCACCTGAATCATTTCTTTTGATGTTGCCAAAGCCAAAGCAATAAGTTCTGCTTGTCCAAACCTTTAGGAAGGTTTAATAATCCTCATGTGTCTATCTCTTGCCAAATTCCAGAAACTGGCTCCACTTTGATCTGTGTTAACTAAACTTACGTCCTCTGTTTTCTCAACTTGTTTGACTAACTAATCTAAAGCATTTGCATTATGCTCTATCTCAAATTGTAAGTTGTCAAAGTTTTCTATGTGTGGAGTCTCACTGCCCTTTTTCTCAATATAGCCATTTTATTCTTATTAAATGTCACATTTCTATTTATTATGCATTTTTGTTTTCCAGATTCATCTACTCACAATTTATAACTTTTAACTCCCTCAAGATAACCCACAAAAATGCATCTTAGAGCCCAAGGCTCTAACTTATCTGTCTTTGGATGTGTAGTTTATTAAATGTGCATATGCCACACATTTAAATATTCTCAAGTAGTTATATTTTGATGATTTTTCTGATCACATTTTTTAGAGTGTTTTGAACCTTATAGTTGATGAGTGACACCTATTTATCAAATGCATAGCTGTTGACACAACTTCTGCCTGACCTGAGCTTGATAACATGCATCTAACCCTCTCTAAAATGATCATATTCATTATCTCAACAAGACCACTTTGCTGAAGAGTCTCCATATCAGTCTAGTACCTTACTATCTCCTCCCTCTAACAGAAATTATTGAATTCATTTGACAAATATTCAAGTCCATTATCTATCTTAAGAGTCCTGACTTTTTTTTTTTTCATTTGGTTCTCAACCAGTGTTTTTTACTCTTAAAATTTTAGGAAGATGTCACTTTTATGTTTTAAAATATAAATCCACACCTTCCTAGAGTAGTAATCTATAATTGAAAGAAAATAATTCCATCCTCTATTAGAGCTAATTCTAGCTGACCCCCACAAGTTAGAATGTACGTAATCCAAGACATATTTAGTCTAACGAGTGACTCTTTAGAAGCTCACTTTAATAGACTTTCCCATAATACAATCATCACAAAACAGCAACTCTCCAAAGCTTTTATCACCCAATAAACCTTGATTCTTTAATTCTTGCAAATCTCTCTCACTCACATGTCCCAACCTTCTATGCCAAAGCACAACTTGATTCTTTTGTTGGTGATGAATAAGCGAGGCTTCTCCTATCACTGTTTTTCCTATCAATGTATAGAGCCAATTTTTAATCACACCTTTTATCAAAACCATGGGCCATTTAGCAACTTTTAATACCCGTGCCTCAGATTTAAAAGTGCAACCAAACTTATTTAACATTTTTAGATAAATTAAATTCCTCTTAAGTTCAAGTATGTATCTCGCCTCACTAAAAAGGCTCTTTATACCATCATGTAACTTAAGTCTAGTTGTTCTTATTCCCAAAATCTTGCTGGACTTGTTATTGCCTAGGAGCACATATCCTCTATCTAACTCACTAAATGATTTAAACTAAGATTTTGAGGGACACATATGAAGAGAACAACTAGAGTTAAGGATTCATTCCTTGTTCGAGTTTACATCAGAGATATTGAGTACCTCTACACTCTCGTATCCATTTGAAACTATTGCTCATTCCCATCCTCCTTAGATTTATTTCCTGAATTTTGTTTTCTATTGGAACAATCCATTTTAAAATGTTCCTTTTTATGGCATACAAAAACACTTAAATTGTTTTCCTTTTGATTTATATCAATCCCTATTATTCATATCCTTTTGATTTCTCTTTTCAGGTCTCTTTCTCACAACCAGACCCTCCCCAGTCTCAGATTTACTATTTTCAGCCGTGTTTTGTAGCTCCCTAGAATGCAAAACAGATTGTACTTCTTCAAAAGTCAAGAACTCTCGACCATACATCATAGTCACATTCAAATTTGTATAAGAAGTGTCTAATGAACTTAAAAGTAAAATGACCTAGTTTTCATCATCTATTTTAATATCAGAACAATCTTGTTAAACTCATCAACATGTACTTTCATAGACGTTCCTAGGAATTGTTTAAATGTGTACAATCTCGTTTTCTTGTGTAAATGATTAGCAAATGATTTTTGCTTACAAGGCTGAGACCAAAAATCCAAACATATATCAAATTCATCATTATATTTTTTCAAATTCTTATACAAAATATAATAAAAAAATTAACTTTTTCAAATTCTCATACCACTATTTCAAATCGACATACAAAACTAATATTAAAAAAAAATCTTACAACAATATATTTTTTTAATTTTAATCTCATCTCATCTCTGAAAACAAACGAGGTCTTAGTCATGTAAAGATTTTCAAGTTTAAGCCATATACCTGTAGGCGCGTCCTCTTGAGCAACCTCCCTCAGGATTTTGTCACCAAGTGATATAATTATAGCACTATGAGCCTTCTGCAAGATCTCTGACTTCTCTTTTTTAGATAAAGAAGATGGCATGTCATTCTCACCAAAAAAAATATCTTACAACTTTTGTTGGACAAGAAGAGCACACATCTTAATATTCCACAAACCAAAGTCATTTTTTCCAGTGAATTTTTCCAAATCAAACTTGGTGTTTCTCATCAAAACCAAAACTCTTGATACTATTTTGTGATGAAATGCGATGAAACTTGGGGTTTCTTACAACACAATCAAGATAGATTCAAGAAAAAACTCTCAAAGAAACCAATTAACAACTCAAACCAACAATAAAACGAAAATAGAAATCAAATAGAACAATAATAGTGCGAAAATAAAAGTAAGAAAGAACACAAACAATTTATGTAGTTCGATCCTCTTCGATCTACATCCATGGCTGAAACCTCATCTAGGAGACTCTTTAATTGAAAAATCAGTAACAACAATCAGTACATAACAGACCCTTACAAGATGAACAACATCATTGTTGTACAAGATTTCTAGAAAACCACTTTCACCCTCTCGATCTCGGTTTTCTTTTTCTGTCGCACACACTTCTCTGTTTTTCTCAAATTTTCTCTCTCGGGTTTACAAAGTAAAATGAATCAAAGCAATCGAATTAATTATAATAGTAGCAGCTTGCCTTTTATATGAGAGAGTAAATAGAGTAGCTAAATTACATATAAGCCTAGCAAGTATAATATTCGGCCACACAACATAAAAGGGGCTTTAAATTAATTTCTTGCACACTTTCTTCAGCTTTGACTCACACGTATTGCTTCTTTAATGGTTGTTATCTTCACATATTATAACTAATATGGCTTCTTTGGATTTATTTTCATCGTATCAGAAGGTCGTTCGGTCTGTTCCAATATATATCTCTTTGTCTGACCATAAAACTTGGTATCTATATTCTACAAAGCAAAGCCATAAAGGAATTGAGGGCCTTCGGCTCATACATTCCAAATCCCGTATCACCCTCAAAGCCCAGTCTTTATTCCAATCAGGGCCTTCAACCCATATACTTAATCTCGGTACATTAGCAGCATGTGCCACATGTTCTTACCACCAAACACTAGTGTTGGATCTCTCTACCTTCTTCTCATCTTCTTTTTCAATTTCTTTTGCTCGAAATTGCTTTCAATTGGTCCCAGCAATCTTGATATTCGGATTTTTTTAAAGAGCGTGAATTGGGGCCGATTTTGATTAATGTTTGGGACTGAGTTGTTTCTAGTGTGGACAGCTCACTATTGGAGGTAAGATTCATGGGTTTTGTTCTTCTTTAAATTTATATTCTGAGCTTGAGAATTATGGTCTTTTATTTCTTTGAGACGAATGAATGTTTGTTTGAATATTATAATGTAATCGTAGAAAGAAGCCTTTTAAACCTGGAAGTAGAAAATTGGCTATTCTAGTGCAATATTCATGGGTTTTGCTTTTTTTTAGAAGTTGACTTTAAAGAAACGGGGATTGGTGCTATGGAGATTCTGTTTCATACTTTTTGAACTGTGAACAAAGTCAAAAATTTTCGAGAAATTGATGACTGAGACCAAAGATTAGATGTATTGGGAACAAATGTTATGGATAGTTTACTTTTTTGTTAAGGGGGAGGAGTCGGTGCTTTGAGGTTAGAAATCAAGTTTACTGAGTGTGTTGTATTTTCTGAGTATTCAGTTGTGGTTGATAAAAATTTGGCTAAAATGGATGAGAATGAGGATGATGCAAGGTATTCTCCAAACCCGTATGGTCTGAATCACCAACAGGATTACAGTACCTCGAGTCAAGAGAAGCATTCTGTTAGGAATGCTCCACATTCTCGATCGACTGTTGATCATTACGTTGATATGGACAATGATTAATCGAGAGAGGATGAGGAAGAGAATGATGATCAAAGTAATGTTTTTCGTAATATGCAACAAGATTTGGAAAATGATGATGAGGAGGAGGGGAGGCTGATGATGATGATAAACAGAAAAATTTTGGTAGGAGAACTGAATATACTAATTTGAAAAGGCACCCAAAAAATTGAAAGTTGAAGAGTTTGGTTTTTAGTTATGAATTTTCTCCAAGGGTACCTGTGCCATCGGCTGCAGCTACAGCTTCAGTGCCCTTGGCTCCAAAATCATCAGTTGTTGGCTGAAATTCATTATCCAAATGGATTGAGTGCGAAACATTTATTTTACTAAATGCTTGGGTCAACGGGTTTCTTCAACGTGGAAGAAAGAGTCTTCGGTCCGAGGAATGGCAAGAAGTTGCAGAGAAGGTATTGGAGATCTCAAAAACTGAAAAGATGGATACTCAGTGGAGAAATAGATTAGATACATTGAATAAGAAGTTCAAAAAGGAGAAGATGAGGATGACAGAGACTAGTGATGCCACTAGTAAATGGGTTTATTTTAAGAAGATGGATATGATGCTGTTATCGCCCTTACAACAAGTAGGCCTCTCTTGTGGTTTTGACTCTGGGAGTATGTATTTATGAATCCTAGAGTTTACTTAAATCATGCAAAAGGATTAGAAGAGACGAGAGATAGTCCTGGGTGAAAACGCAAATTGGCTTGGATTAGTGAGGTGGAATTCAAATGAGATAAAGCTGAAAATATTGTATTATTCAATTTGAATTTTGATAAGATAAGATGGAGTCTTATCTTTAAATTGTAATTTTTAGATAAGTGTAATTCAAACTATGGAGTTTATCCATAGCTTTTTAAGTCAATCTAGGAGTCTTGGAGTCTGGTAAAAAGGCTGAAAGCTTGAATTTCGAAATCTGGAGTGATAAACTCAAAAGACAAATTCGAAATTCAAACAGCAGAAGTAAATCCGGAAGTCTGTTAGCAACCTGTCAGCAGACGGATTCTGATGAAGGATGACCTGTCAGCAGACGCGTTTCAGCAGCACTTTTTGGATAGACTATTTAAATGAAGTTAGACCATAACCCTAGAGAAGTTTTTCGACCAGAGCATCTACCTTGAGATATTGGAGAGTCTTTCTAAGGAATAACAGCGAGGAAAATTCAAGGGAGAAGATCTATACACTTGTGAAGTGTGATTTTGCTTCAAGGTCGGAGAAAAATCGTTGATTGATGTACGTGATCAACCACTGGAGGTTCCAGTAGGAAAGGCATAGATTGAAGATCGTCAGAGGTTCTGGCTGCTACTGCGGTAGGGATAAACGGGTCGTTTATCCGGTCAAGTAAGGGAGTCAATTGACAAAGGTTTTGTAATTGAATAGCTTACTTGTAAATTGATTTTCAATCAATAAAAATGACTTTCCTGGATTTGGTTGCCCCGTAGGGTTTTACCTTTGAAGAGTTCTTCAGAGGGTTTCCCTTCGTAACCAATCGATGTGTTAATAGTTAGTAATTTATTCATTACATGTTTATGAATATTTACACGATTGATATCTAACGAGTTTGATTGAAATTGTTAGAAATATTTGAACATATAGGAGTAAAAAGGGAATTTCACTGGGAATTCAAAATCTTCTAATGATGAGGAGGATGCTTCAGAGAGACTTTCACCAAAGAAGAGGATAACTATAAGGGTCAATGATGAGGGTCCTTCCTTCAGCTTGCTTGTTGATTCTATTACCAAATTCAACGAGATATATGAAAAATTTGAGAATAGTAAAAGGCAGTAGATGGTGGAGCTAGAGAAGATGAGAATGGGTTTCCATAGGGAAATAGGGATGCAGAAGACGAAAGTTCTGGAGAGAGTGCACGTTGAGATAGCGAAAATGGGGCAAAGCGACGAGGAGGAAAATGATATCTCTGCTGAGGATCCTAGTGGCTGATGTATTCGTTTTGTAATGATAATTAGTATTTTGAAGAAACCCAATAAGCCGGAGCTCTGGATTCAAATAATGCTTTCAAGTACGATGTCAACATTCGGTTTGCACTAGGCATTGCAACGAATCATTTTCTTTAACAATCTTATTGACTTTTGGCAAACGGCCAGCTCTTAGAAAAATGTTTATTAGATTGTTTACGAGCACATATCAGGTTTACAACCCTCTTTGAGTATTTTGGACCAATAATACACGTACACCTAACCATTCTCCTCGATTGTCTTCCACATTTCACCAACCAATTAACCCAGATGGGTACAAGCAATTGACAAAATATGAACCAATCGTCGATGATCAACTTTCAACTTTAGAACTTCCATTTCCTTTTCGGTATCAGGTCCCCACTAGAATATCTTCAAAATTCTTGATAATCTCTCTCATCCAATGTCCCAACTGAGGGTTCTTCCTCTCTCTTTATGGGCAATTCATGCATTTCATCATTTGGACTAGATAAATGAAACAAACTATTGATCATCTCATTTAATTCTCTGCTACTTTAAACCACAAAGAACACAAACAAAACAAAAATCTCATCTCATTCTATACCCATGTGGCTTTTTTAATGTTTCTCTTAATGTTAAAATATTAATATTATGGACCCTTTACCCGTAACCTTATTCCTTCACAAAAGTGAGACGAAAATATAGCCCTATGAATTGCTAACTTTAACCTGGAACACAAAGCTACTTGCAGCTTGTTGGCCCCATGCAAAAGCAATTTGAGTTTCGAGTTTTCTTTTATAAAGGTAAGCTCATAGCCTATGGTCTATTGGCCCCATGCAGAATCTGCAAAAATGGCATGGAAATCGTTTGTTATCGCAAGGAATGGGAAGAAACTCTCCTAAAGACACATTGTTGTCGATTTCGACCAAAGCATGCGTTTGCAATAGTGCATGCTAATTTAGCTTAATTGTGACAATCCTAGCAAAGAACTTCTCAGATCCTGTAAATCCAGTTCCATAAACAACCTAAATCTTGTTGCAATAGACATCGAGGATTTGATTCGATTAGAATGGTTAACATCTTGCTGATTCTTCGTAGAGAAGGACAATACCTTTATTAGCCCGTGCGGTGGTACACTGGAGTGACTACCATTGGATGAAGGGTAAGTAATCTTCCCAAGAGTGAAAATTAACAACAAATTTCACAAAATTGTCAGACCTCCTAGACTGAAAAATGACGACCCACAGGAACGGGGAAATGATCACAATCTAGCATTTGAAAAATATATATATATATATATACTGAAATTAATAACGCAAAGACAATTATATTAGTAAAAAAGAAATCTTACAAAAAAAAATTTACAAATTAACGTGATTTTATATGAAATGTTAAATCTACTTAATAATTAAAATAGTTTTACAATCTAACATTACACATTAACCCATATTAGTTTTTGAATTTACTTTTACAAATCTTTTCATTCTTGATGTAAAACATCTACCTAGAGAATAAGGACACGAAAGACTCCATGTACTTGTGTTTCTCTCTGTGCAAGAGTCTGGGAGACCACAATAGTACCATCTCTCTTGAAAACTCTATTTTAAAAAATCACAATATGGAGAAAGATAAGAGTTGTGGGCTATGGGAGCCTGGGGAGTTAATTTCAATTTAAAGTTCAGGTTCCAGTTCTAAAAAAGTTTGGAAAAAAAAAAGTCTTAAAAAATGTTAAAATAGCCGTCCGGGTATGGAATAGGGATAGACGGATAGTCTACTGCTTTGGTGTTTCTAGAAATATCTACGAGGTCTAGTGGGCTAATGGTCTTGTACTCCTGTGTTTTCATTCTATCGTAAATGAAAATTGGGCAGTCTGAACCCTATATTTTGTAACTAGTAAAAATTTCAATTTTCATTATTTTAGGTTAAGTTGATTTTAGATAATTTGTTAATAATAAAACAAAATATTCGACAAAATTATAATAAAAAATGAATAGTAGTATAAATTAATGAAAAATAATAAGAAAATATTATATAATAGTGAAATAATATTTTTGAGATAAAACACAACCTTAATTTCAATTTTTAAAGATAAATAATGTAGGTGTTCATTTTATATTTTATTATTTTCAATTTAGAGATTATATTTCATTACCTTTGTATTTTTAAACTTAAATTAAAACTGTCTAGAGACAAAATGCAAGAAAATTAATCATTTGTGTATAGAATGACAATTTTGCCACTTTAGTGATTATATATCAAAATAAGCGAGGATTTGATATGGTAAAATGCATTTTCTTATGTTATTTTTAGAGTTTGGAAGTATTTACTTGCATGTTCATTAAATTTCTCAAAATCTTTATTTTCTATTTTCTAAACTTATAATTTCGGGAATTAAAAGATATATCTTAATTAAGAAATCAAGCTAAGATAGAACTTTAAACACGAGGTTGTGGGACTTTACGTGTGTGCTTAAGATGTTTTACAACTACTGTTGGCTTTTATAAGAAGAAAAGTTGAATTTATTTTTCTTTCCTTCTAAAAGTTGTCATTCCGGATTTAAGTTTTTTAAAACTTATGCTCTAATTTTAGGATGCAAATTATGTCTTACAATATATTACTATTTATATAAGTCTTTGGAAAGATATTAATATTCAATTAATAGACATCATTTTAAGTATCAATTTCTTTATTTCTAAAAAAAAAGTATCAATTTCTTTAGCATCAAATCAGTAAAATTTGAATTAAAAACTCTAAAAAGATATACCTATTGGCTACTAATACATCAACCGACATTTTGGTCTTGGAAAGTCCACTACATAATTTTTTTTTTCCAATTTAATGCTATACACCATACTTTAATATAAAGATGAGTACTACAATTACAAATTGATTATATAAAAATAATATCATAAACTGATATTATTTTATGTGATTTGTCATATCTGCTTTATAATAAAAATAATTTTATGATTTGACAAACTACAATTAATTATATTAATTTCTAAAATTATTTTTATGTAGTCATAATTTTTATAAAAATGAAGGTGGCATTAGTAGACTTACACCACACACACATTTTTATTTATTTTTAACAAATGTGTGGTGTATGGCTGCATGGTATAATAGTTCATTATTTATCAACTCCTACAACACGACCTGTCACCCAATTCGCCCAAAATTCTCCTATGTACAGTCATCTCCCCATAGTTGAGTGCACATATCTGATGTGGCTGGATCCCACGTTAGACATTAAAAAATAATTGAAGAACAAGAAGAACAATTAGAAGAAAATACTTATCATTTCAGTTTGCTTGATATCTTACGAAGAATAAAGGGTAAATCTTCTGATACTGAGTGAACCCAACTTCTTCTCCGCTCAACAAAATCAGCTTTTCTCACTACAAGATTTTTCACTTTTTGCCAGGGATGCTTGTTGTGCCTAAAAGCCCATTATTTGTGTGTATAAGTATTTAGCCACCAAAAGTATTCGTGGGACACTCGTGGCATATAATTCGCAGTTAATAGTAGCTTTGCCAAGAGTTAAAAATTTCGTGGGAAAAAGAAATTAATTGACACGATAAGGTCTGTGGCTAAAAACTATTAGAAATGCACCGATCGTTGTGGCAAATACTATATCTCCACAATGTCTACTTGTGGCAATTAACTTTTTTACTCTACGCATGTCATGGCTTATAGTCTTTTAATTGCATCTAGTATTGTTGTTAGTACTTTTTCCCCACAAGATGTATTCGTAGCCAATACGTTTTTCACTATCAATGTTGTGGCGTAAAGTTATTATCTACCAAGTAATCCTGTGTTTGTTTGAAGCTAATATTCTTTTATGTGGTCCATTATTTGCGAAGATAACTTAATTGCTGCTACCAATCCTGCATACACATACATCTATTTAATAAACTAGAGTTTGTGGCAAATGAACTTTTCCCACAAACCAATCAAATAAATGTTGCGACATATAAAAATTGACCACCTGGGAATTAAGCATTGTATTAATCAGAATTTAACATTAAATTGAATGAAACCCATATTAGCAAATTCATTATTGTTCACAGGATGTAAAATAATATTATAATTCATCATTCCATGTGCATCGGATATATAATATCTCATGCAACAATTGAAATTCATCACTTCTTGTATATAATGATCATTATATTCACATCAAATTAAACATAGATGAACTAGAAATAAGCTGCACAAGTGACATGAATTGGTTGCCTCAGGGATGCTAAATTCTGTTCAAAGTCCCCTACAAAGCAAAAATAATGTAGATCAGTGGCATCCAACCTGACCAATAAAAAAGGTTCCTACAAATTGAAAAGCATATGATGTACCTGACCAATTAAAAAAGCTCCTGTTTTTCATATGCTAATTGTGAAAAAAAAACATGCTAGTGAAGGTTAAAGGGCTTGTCCTATGAGATCTTAGCTCAGGGAAAAATCAATCAAAATCTCCTGAAATGCATACAGCTGAAATGCATATGAATATAATATTTTATAATCTGAAATTCATTGGCTATAATATAATCTGAAAGTAGCTAACTAAATATATCAATGTTCACTCAGGTTTGCCTAATATATTACAAAATAAATTAGTAGAAAGTATGATGCATTAAAAGAGAATTAGAAGCCTGTATTTCATATGCAAAGTGTGAAAAAAACATGCTAGTAGAGGTTAAAGGGGCTGTCCTATGAGGTCTTAGCTCGGGAAAAAACCAACCAAAATCTCCTGAAATACATATAGCTGAAATTCCATGGCTATAATATAATCTGAAAGTGGCTAACTAGGTATATCAATGTTCACTCAGGTTTGCCTAATATATTACAAAATAAGAATTGCAGTAATGATAGTTGCTGCCAGTTTTTACAACACTTTGACTCCTCTACACATTACCACCTAATTGTATTAAGTTAACTAGAAATGAAGTTACCTGAAAATGCTATACCAAACAAATTTGTAGTTTGTTATACATAATCAAGACAGACAAAAAATCCAAACATGTAATTGGTGCAAACATAGGGAGAAAGATGAATCTTTAAACAAAATGTAAACATGATGTAACAAAAGGAAGCTTGTATATGCCTTCCATTAAGCTCATAGGATTTCTGTAGAGTGTACAAGCGTAAAATGCCAACTCATTCAGAACTCACTCCCATGTAAATATCACATGATAAACTATTGATACCAAATACTTTGCTTGCAACATCATTAAGTAAACTAAATCATAATAGAAATCCCAAATGCAAAAATGTTGAATTTAACATATTTATTTAGACAGATAATCATAATGAATACTCATCCAGAACAAAGAACGTTTGTGTTCACAAAAAATGCAAAGAGGACAAACTTCTGGAAAGGACAGCCAATATTTATTTCATACCTAAGAGCATTTCCAACCTGACCAATAAAGTAATGCATTAATATCAATCACAAAGTTTCAATGAGGCATTAATAACTGTCTAAAGAAAAACCTACAAACCCATAAAACTTCATAACACAAGTTAAGTTGCATGATAAAATAGGAATAGCCAAATTCAATAAATAACTAATTACATAACCACACTAAGTAGTTTAGTGTTTTATCTGGGTTTGTATAATTTAACATACACTTAATGACCTTTTTTTTTTTTTTATAAGTGACATACACTTTATGAATTTGACCATCACTACGTGAAAGAAAAAAAGTTTCGCAGGTTGGAACTTTGAGATGGGCAATCATGCATCTACATATTTTTGTCTGTAAAGATTGTAAATTTTTATGAATTTAAGCAACCATGGGGAAGCATCAAATGTGGTTACGTTATTTGTCATAGATTCAACTAGCTATAAATCTAACTCAAAGTTAGTACCAAATAATAAAAGGGTAATTTACAATTGGAAAGCCAAAATCGTTCTTTGTTTTATTGTTAAGGGAATTTCACATTGAAAAAACCAGAAGTATAGAACAACATCAATAGCATTACAATCAGCTTTCAGTAAGCCAAGATTCAGTATTCCGATGGGGTCAGATTCTAGCTATAGATATAAAATATATTCTTGATCAAAGGCTAACTGCAACATTTTAGCCATAAGAATAAATAAATAAATAACATCATAGGCATAGATTTGAAACTTTATACACAAAAGGGCTATGAAGTATTCAATGTATCAACAAGCCCGCTAGGAGGTCATTTATTATTTTTTCTCCTTGAATGAGACAAACATTTTGCAAACCATTCTTTTTATAATTGCAAAATAGGTTATATAATATAACTACATGTTTGATGCAATTAACCATGAGAGTTAGGAGGTCTTATTTAAAGCAGACCCATTTCTCCCCCTGCCTAAGCTGCCTAGCGCACAGTAATTAATTGTCCACAGTGTATTTACTTACCTAGGCTACATACAAGGTATGTTGGAATGGAAAAAGAGCCTTTTGCGTTTTTTTATGCATTTTCAAAGCCTTCACTCCGTTTATGGAGTACTGCATCTCACCTATCTAAGAGAAATAGGGCGTTTTATGAGTGCATGATGCAGTTTTGCTTGAATGACTATGTCATGTGAACCTAATAAAATTTGAAATATAGGTAAGTGGTAACTAGCTAGCTTTTAGGTACTTGATCCTGTGATTAAAATATTGAATTTGAGATTTGGTCAGCTAATGCATGGTTGGTTGCATCCATCTGTACTTTCCTTCCTCACATAACTTAGCAAAAACAAAAAATAAAATAGTTTAATGCCTAAATTAGTCCTGTCTCTACTAATTTTTGTGCATTCAACAGCTAGCTAGCTGGTCCTGATCATGTAATTTATGTATAAAGGGGCAATATATGCCATGATATTCTGTGTAGTTGATTTATTTTTAATCTTGAAATAATTTATCCCTTCAAACAAAGAACAGTATTATAACTTTAAGCTTTACTAGCTTAAACAAAATTTTCAGGTATTCAAATCCTGCAATTTAGAAGTTAACAATAGTTTGTACTTGTTATCCATTAGATTGTAATTTGTAAATGGAGACTCAGGAAAAACAAGTTCATGATGCACATAAGAAATCAGTCCTAAATCCTAAGTGCTAGGGGAAGAATGCAACTTGAGATATTGAATCTCATCAACATGTGTCATCGATGCATATGTAGTGGACAAATGTAAGTACTAAATAATAGATAGTTTAATGCATTCCATGACAAATAAAAGTTAACATTTTGCTTACTAATAACAATATTATTAATTTTAAAAAAAACAATACTATTACTCAATATGGGCAGATTCGAGGCTTAATCCGAACGTAGACATGTATTGTAGCAGGGGATGCCCAAAAATAGAAGCTAGAACAAAGTATTTTCACCAAAGTCACAAACTTGGCAAATAAATACACACTGTTATCGCGTGTACCGACACACATCAGAACCAAAATCAAAATCTGGGTAAAAAGAAACACAAATCGAAATTAAAATCACAAAAATCGGCATGCATCACAAATCGCAAGAGAAGTAAATATGGGTAAAAATATTATGGGGAGAAGTTACCGATATCAGTATCGCGTTAAATTTTGGCGGCCTGAAGGAACCCACAAATTGCCGGTGTTTGTATCGATCTCGATCGTCGGAGAAGAATAGCTGCACCGGAGTCAAAACCCAGAGCTAGGGATTTCGAATGGGGGTGGTTCTGGAATAGAATTAGAAGGAAGGGGATTTCAGATAAATCATGTGCGCACAAGATTAAACGACGGTAATTTGTAGCGTTTCATAGAATTATTCTTTTTCCCGCGGTCATAACTCGCCGCAAAAAAGTTTTATTACCGTAAAAAATAGCGGACACGTGAAAATTTGTGGTAAAAGGTTTTTTTATTTGCCAGGAGGACACTTCGTCTTATATGTACTTATTAGCCACGACAGTTAGTCTTGGCATGGGATATTGGTCTTAAAAACTCTAATATGTTGTAGTGTCTCCTCCCACAAATTCATCTTTGAGATCTAGTTAATAGGCCTTTGGGGTGTTCACATCCGACCGATCTTGTAAATCAAAATATTGTTCATTTCCTGAATGATCACTGTGGATTTTTGGGCAAGAAAAAAAAAAGTCCAATTGGATCTTTCTGGGTATGGATGTTCGGTTGGATTTCTCACAAATAATTTTGTTGACGATCTTCCTTGGTTGAAATTGTTATCACTTCAAGGTGATTGTAACGTACAGACTTGTGTAAGGTTGTCTTTCTCTTTGATCCCCATCTTAAGCATCTCGATTCTCCCCACTTTCAATATCTTAATGAGGTGGATTTTTCACATATTCGATCGAAACTTTAATGATATTAGCATGCCCATATTTTGTTGTGACAAGTAGTAGAGTTTCATCTTTGGCATTGACTTGATCCTTGAAAGTCATAATATATTATCTTGAAACGAGACGGCCAAATAATTCTAAGGTCGAAATTTTGATATTTTTATTGAATTTAAATTATATGTGTTATATTGGTAAGTGCACGAGCAATAAATTATTAAGTTGATTAGGGATCTCTACTTGTTTCGATTGTTGAACTTTTTTTTGGTTTATTTTATTTACATAATTTTTTAACATTTTAAAATATTTTTTAAAAATATAAAAAATATAATATTATTTAAAAACACTTATATAAAAATCATGTGAAAAAAAACAAAAAAAAAGTCCAAAATTAGGACAAATAGAAATTCCTAACATTGCTAATGGGTGCAAAGTATAATAGTTCATTGTTTATCAACTCCTGCAACCTGACCATTTGCCTAATTTGCCCAAAATTATGCTTATACAATCGTCTCCCCAAAGTCGGGCACGCTATATCTGATGTGGCTGGATCCCCTGTTAGACATTAAAAAAAATGAAGAACAAAAAAAAAAACAACTAGAAGAAAGTACTTACCATTTCAGTTTGTTGGATATCCCATGAAGAAAAAAGGGTAAATTGTCTGATACTGAGCGAACCCAACTTCTTCTCCGCTCAACAAAATCAGCTTTTCTCCTCCTACAAATTCGTCTCTGAGATCTAGTTAATAGGCCTTTGGGTATAGATGCTCTGTTGGATTTCTCACAAATAATTTTGTTGATGGTCTTCCTTGGTTGAAAGTGTTATCACTTTAAGGTGATTGTAATGTACAGACTCGTGTAAGGTTGTATTTCTCTTTGTTCACCATCTTAAGCATCTCCTCACTTTCAACCCCACTTTCAATATCTTAACGATGTGGATTTTCGCATATTCGATCGGAACTTTAATGATATTAGCATGTCCATATTTTGTTGTGACATATTGTAGAGTTTCATCTTTGGCATTAACTTGATCCTTGAAAGTCATGATGTTATCTTGTAACGACTTCACCAAATAATTCTAAGGTTGAAATTTTGATGATTTTTATTGAACTTAAACTATATGGGTCATATTGTTAAGCGCACCAGCAATAAACTACTAAGGTTTTTAGCTCAATAACTAGGTTAAATTTTACTTGTTATATATTTAACAAGTTATACTTCCTTTAAAATTTAAAGATTGGTTATTATAAATTTATTTCAATTTAAAATCATTATTGATTGAAGTCTTCTGTACATTTTCATTCACTGACAATCATATATTGAATGAATTATTAAATCACATTAAATTCAAACTCTCTTCTTAAACGATCACAACTGAATATTCAATTGATTAGTGTCATTACATGTATTAACCGAGTCTAACTCAAATTTGTCAGCATCCTCTCCAAAATCTCTTTATAAATATCTTGATGTGTTATTCGCAAAAAATCGTGAACTTTTGTAAGTGTAGTGGCCAAACCAGGATACCTATTCCAACTCCTTGATCAATTTTGTAACGAAATTCTTAGAAAGCAACACTATAAAATAAGCAGCTTGATCATAAAAATAGATGAGTACATGCTGATAAATTATGTATATTATTATCAAATATAATCATTTAGAAGTCATTCTTTATGTATCATACATGTCATGATATTTGTAAGAACGTCAATTAGCATGTTTCATTATGCATGTTATAGTTATGCATATATTATGCATCTTACATTGAATAAAATACCTAAATAACTTTTTATAAGTTTAAGTGTAAGATATGCTCGTGTTAGTTAATCAAATGATTATTTAAATTCATGTTACTAATATGATTTATGGGTGAATGTGCAAGCCACGAGACTAAACGTGGTACACTATAATATGCTAGAATATTATTAGTGAATCTCCTTACGAATGCATGATATAGGGTCTGTTACCCAGATGACTAACACAAGAGGGGGGTGAATTGAGTTGTATTTAAAAAAATAACAATTATAAATCAAATATATAATATAAAATATAAACAAAATATGAAACAATAATAAATATAAAAGAGTAAGGGTAAGAGAGAAGTAAACTCAGTATGTTAACGAGGTTCGGCTCCACTGCCTACGTCCTCGCCTCAAGTTACCTTTTGAGGATTCCCAAATCCACTATTCAATCTCCTTTAGGTTGAGATAGAAACCTATTACACATTTGAGCAGCACCGCTCCAAAGAATCCGTGTAGAACACCCTCTACACTTCCAATCACCTTACACTTGGTGATTTAACTATTCCCCGTGTAGAACACCTTCTACACTTCCAATCACCTCACACTTGGTGATTTAACTATTTCCCGTGTAGAACACCTTCTACACACACAAGGGTTATACACACCCTTTTACAAATACAAGAGTTGATAGTAGGTAGACTATCAAAGTACACTCCTCAATGAGTGAGATAGAAACAATACAGCGCAACCTATATCTCTCTCAACAAGAATAAGAATTAAGGCTCAAAACTTTAGAAAAGAGAGAATGAGAGTTTTGAAGAAATGATGCAAAACTTAGCAATAGATGTGTAAGCTCTTGTTATGAATTTTGCAAAACTCAAGTGACCTATTTATAGGCAAATGAGTTTTCAATTTCAAATTTGAAAAAATTCTCATGTCAAAAACATCATCATTCACTTTTCAAAAATTTCAAATCTAATATTTTTACTTTTTGCATGTGACAAAAGGAGCACACTTTACTTTTCAAAAATTTCAAACATAATTTTTTACTTTTTGCATATGACAAAAGGAGCACACTTTACTTTTCAAAATTTTCAAATAAAGACACCTACCTTTTGCATAAGTCAAGAAAAGCATCCACTACTTTTGAAAATATTTCAAATCAAACATGCACATGTGAAAGATGATAATCAATCATCTTAATATTTTCAAAATTCAAACCTTTAATCATGTCATGCACATGTGAAAGATGACAATCAATCATCTTTCAAAATTTTCAAATTTAATTTTCAAAATATTCATGCATATGTAGAAAATGTATTTTAATGCTTTATGATAAAATATTAATTTTGAGCCTTAATCCTAATTTCAAATTTTTAAGAGATTTACAAAATTACTCTATGATTTTAATGTGAACTTATTCCCTTCTTGCTCATGCTTGCTTCCTTGATGTGCTTGATTCTATTGTGTAGACAACTTGAGCTTGAAACTCCTTTATTCTTTGAATTCATTTGTTATCATCAAAATCCATGTGTAGATTTATATGAAACTTGAAACCTTGAGTTCAACAATCTCCTCATTTTTGATGATGACAAATGCTTGATAGAACTTGAAACCTGTATGAATACTTAAGCTCCCCCTGAAAATGTGCGTCAGTTTTTCAAGCAAAAATATAAATATAATTCCAAGCATATATAACAAGTTTAGCAATTTAAACAATGTTAATGTTCTAGTCTAAAACTTCTCCCCCTTTTAGCATCATTAAAAAGAAATCATAATTAACTCAATAAGATATATTCCTACAATAACCAATAGACAAATAAAACGCTGCGATAGTAGAGACTGTAGAAGTTAGAATCACCCGTGTCCGACAAAACTTGCAAGCGTTGAAGCCGAATTTTATCATCTCGGTGCGGAAGAAGATTTAAATCGGCTTGATGTTATTGACGAATTAGATGTTTCAGAGATTTGAAGATGAATAATTAAAATTATTCGTGTCCAACAAAAACAGCAAAAGCTGCAGGCCTAACTTTGGCAATGCAGTGCGAAGCCATGCATGTCCGACAAAACCTACAAATGTTGGAAGTCTAACTCTGGCAATTCGGTGCGGAGCCACACGTGTCTGACAAAACCTGTAAAGGTTGGAGGTCTAGCTCTAGCAGTTGGTGTGAAAGCAGATCAATCGTCTGATATTGTTGACAAACGGGTTTGAAGGCTCTGAGTTTCTATAAAAAAATCATTTTCACCTATCGGATACCAAAAAAAACATTGCTTCTTGACCTAAGTTCTGTTTCTCCATAACGATAGAATGGCCAAACAATTTTTTTCCACTAACGTTCCAGACTTGAATCAGGAACCCTTGACGCATCAACCATCAATCTTCTCTCCTAAGGCCGTCAATGCCATGATAGGAGCAGAGAACCGTTTTTCTAGTAAGAAAACTTTTGACAATGTGTGTCCAACATATCTTATATTTCTTTTGACTAATAAGATTTGAAGAGACAATAGTTTGTCTTGTTCTTTATGCTATCTCTATAAAATCAGTTTTAAAGTTCATCCAATTTGCATCAAATCTTATTCTCATCTCTATAACTCATATGCATTCCTTCAATATTCTCGTTTTAAGTTTTCATTTCTTTTTTCAATGGCTCGTTCTTCTAACATTCCTCTTGATGCATCCATGAGGTATTCTACATCTCAATCTCATGTCCTTTCTGCAGCTACCATTGATGCCATGTTGCAGCAAGAGAACAATAGTTTGGCTAATAAGCCAGACTCCGATACTATCTACGACTTGGTGAGTCTCGGGACTCGCTACTCATCCTCTATTGTCGCTTTTTCCCAGCGGCTACAAGTCAAAAATCATGAGGTTGAAAAGCTTAAAGAACAAATTGTTGTACTTCAACGAATTGTTCAAGAGTCTCACACAAGGGAAGAAATCCTTCGGCTAAAGAATAAAAAGTTAAAATCTCTATTGGATTCTTCATTCCACTTGCCAGTTCCCATGGATAGGGATGACATGATATTGTATGAAGAGAATGAGCGTCTCAAACATGAGGCTAAGAATCTCAAGTTTATGTAAAAGTATTTAAAAAAACATCTCTCTATTTTTATGAACTCTGATCTATCTTTCAAGAGATATTCATAACATGCATCATACCTATTTCTCTTCTAATCATACATAATCTATCTTCTGGTAAGTGTTTTGTGAATATATCTGCTAACTGATCGTGTGTGTTTGTGAACTCTAGTACTATATCGCCTTTCTGCACATGATCTCGAAAAAAATGATATCTTATTTCAATATGCTTAATTCTAGAATGTTGTATTGGGTTTTTTTTTGAAAGATTTATAGCACTTGTATTATCACATTTGATTGGAATGTGATTATACATAAGTTTAAAATCCTCAAGTTGTTGCTTCATGTAAAAAACTTGAGCACAACAACTACCCGCAGCAACATATTCTGCCTCAGCAGTAGATAGTGCAACAGAATTTTGTTTTTTTACTAAACCAGGAAACTAGTGCACGACCTAAGAAATGACATGTTCTACTAAAACTTTTTCGATCATCTTTGCAACCAGTATAATCGGTACCTGAATAACTAATAAAATCGAAAAATGTGTGTTTAGGATACCATAACTCTAAGTCAATGGTACTGGCAAAATATCTAAAAATCCGCTTGACTGCAATCAAATGAAATTGTTTTGGAAATCATTGAAAACGTGCACATAAACATACACTGAACATAATATCAGGTATACTAGTTATCAAATATAATAAACTACTAATCATACCTCGATATACATTTGAGTTAACTGGCTTACCGCTTTCATCTTTATCAAATTTATTGGTCGGATTCATTGATATTCCAATTACCTTCGCACGTTCCATCTCAAATTTTGAGTAACTCTTTGATATATTTTGACTGATTAATAAATATTCCACTTTTTGCTCGCTTGATTTGCAATCCGAGAAAGAAATTAAGTTCTCACATCATGCTCATTTCAAATTCTTCCTGCATATTCTTAACAAAATCTTGACACATATTCATTAGTAGCACCAAATATTATATCATCTACATAAATTTGAATTAAAAGAACATCATTCTATTCATACTTGATGAAAAGAGTTATATCGATCTTTGCTCTTGAAAAACATTTTTCAATAAAAAAAACTATTTAAGAAAACACTTTTAACATCCATTTGAAAAAATTTGAAATCTTTATAACAATCATATGTAAGTAGCATTCGAATAGTTTCTAATCTTGCGACTGGTGCATATGTCTCATCATAATCGATTCTTTCTTTTTGACTGAAACCTTGGGCCACTAGTCGAGTCTTATTTCTAGTAATGACTCCGGACTCATCTTTCTTATTTCTAAAAACCCATTTTATTCCAATAATAGTATGATTTTTGGGTCTAGGAATAAGTGTCCAAACATCATTTTTTTTTCAAATTGATTAAGCTCTTCTTGCATAGCTATAATCCAAAATTCATCAAGAAGTGCTTCATCAATATTTTTAGGTTCAATCTGAGATGGAAAAGTAGTATGATTGCAAATATTTCTAAGAGATGATTGAGTGCTTACACCTCGTGAAGGTTCTCCTAGAATTTATTCTGCTGGATGATCTTTCACATGTTTTCACTTTTGGTTGTATCTTGTACTAAGTCTTGATGATCTTTCCTTCTATTTCCATGATCTTCCCTTTTGAATTGTCTCCAAATATCACACATATTTTTTCTTTAGAAGTGAAGTCAATGAATTTAGTTTTGTCTTCTGTCATGTATTTTAAGCATCCGTTATCTAAAAATCATTTATTTTTACCTGTAGAATACTTCATGCATACCTACAAAATCAATTAAAAATAATTCCTGGTACCCAAGTTCATTGGGTCTTTTATTTATTAGTATTAGAAGAAATAAGATTTTTAGGTACCCATATGGTCCTAATAGTCATTGTATGTTTTCTTCTAATAGGACAAGCAAAATAATTATGATAATTTCTATTATAAAAATTACAAATAGCATGTGACATATATGAAGAACTTGAGTGATTATAATAGTATTCTTTTTTAACAAAATTATTTTTATGAAAAAAATTTTGAATATTGGACTTTGATGTAGAAGGATTATCAAATAAGTTTTTATAAGATTTGTATTTTTGTTTTGGTTTATATCCCAAGCCTGCCTTATCAAAAATACATCTTTGACTACCAAGAAATTTTTCAAAATTTCTTTTTCCATTCGTAAAGTTTTCAATAATATTTTCTAAATCAGTTTTCTTTTTCTTCAACTCAAAATTTTCATCTTTCAAAACAATACTTTCTTTTCTTAAAATATCAATTTCGTTTGTTAAAGAATAATTTTTTTTTTTTCAAAACAGTATACTTGATACCCAATTTTTCAAATTCCTCATATACCTCTTCTAAAACGTTTTGTAATTCTTCATATGTAGGATCTTCAATATTATCAAGATTTGTTACCTCAATGTTATCTTTAGCCATAAGACAAAGATTTGCTGATTCTCCATTGTTTGTTTCACTATCTGAACTACTTGAATCATCATCCCATGTAGCTTTCATTACTTTTTTGCCTTTGTTTCAATCTTTCTTTAGCAGAGGACAATCTGACTTGATATGACCAGGCTTATTGCATTTATAACAAATTAAAATGTCATTTTTACCTGAATCTTTCTTGGAAAACTTTTTGAAGGATTTCCTTGGAGGAGTTTTATTTTTCTTTAAAAACCTCTGAATTCTTCTTGTTATCATCGCAACTTCTTCATCTTTGTCGTCATTTTCCTCATCTTCATCACTTTCACTTTCATGTGGAACAGCTTTAAGTGCCAAGCTCTTCTTTAACTTTCCTTCTTCTTCTCCTCTTTTCAATGTGTACTCATGGGTGATAAGTGACCCGATGAGTTCATTCACTTCGAGCTTCTTGAGGTCTCTAGCTTCAAGAATCGCTGTCACTTTTGATTCCCAACGTTTTGGTAGAGAGTTGAGAATTTTTCTTACTATCTCCACTTTGGAATAAACTTTGCCAAGAGTTGTCAAGCTGTTTATGATGTTAGTAAAACGAGTGTACATACTAGAAATAGATTCATCATCATTCATCTTAAACATTTCATATTCATGAGTAAGAATATAAATTTTTGATTCCTTGACTTGAGAAGTGCCTTCATAAGTAACTTCTAAGTTATCATAAATTTCCTTTGCTGTAGCACAAGTCATTACTCTATTAAATTCATTACCATTGAGAGCATTATATAATAAATTCATAGCAGTTAAATTCAAAGTATAAAGTCTATCGTCTTCACGATCAAACTCTTCTTCTTCCTTTTTGACCTTTACTCCATCAACTACTTTTGTTGGAATATAAGGTCCATTTACAATGCATTTCCAGATTTCTCGACCTTGAGCCTGAAGGAATATTCTCATTCTAACTTTCCAGAATGAGTAATTGTCTCCGCAAAAGAGTGGAGGCCGACTGCTAGATTGACTTTCACCAAATGAAGCTGCAATGTTAGCCATAAGATCTTAACTCAAAAGATAGTTAATCTTATAATAGAGTTTTAGCTCTGATACCAATTTTTGTCCAAATGACTAACACAAGAGGGGGGTGAATTAAGTTGTATTTAAAAAAATAACAATTATAAATCAAATATATAATAAAAAATATAAACAAAATATGAAACAATAATAAATATAAAAGAGTAAGGGTAAGAGAGAAGTAAACTCAGTATGTTAACGAGGTTCGGCCCACTGCCTACGTCCTCGCCTCAAGTTACCTCTTGAGAATCCCCAAATCCACTATTCAATCTCCTTTAGGTGAAGATAGAAACCTATTACACCTTTGAGCAACACCGCTCCAAAGAATCCATGTAGAACACCCTCTACACTTCCAATCACCTTACACTTGGTGATTTAACTATTCCCCGTGTAGAACACCTTCTACACTTCCAATCACCTCACACTTGGTGATTTAACTATTTCCCGTATAGAACACCTTCTACACACACAAGGGTTATACACACCTTTTTACAAATACAAGAGTTGATAGTAGGTAGACTATCAAAGTACACTCCTCAATGAGTGAGATAGAAACAATACAGCACAACCTATATCTCTCTCAACAAGAATAAGAATTAAGGCTCAAAACTTTAGAAAAGAGAGAATGAGAGCTTTGAAGAAATGATGCAAAACTTAGCAATAGATGTGTAAGCTCTTGTTATGAATTTTGCAAAACTCAAGCGAGCTATTTATAGGCAAATGAGTTTTCAATTTCAAATTTGAAAAAATTCTCATGTCAAAAACATCATCATTCACTTTTCAAAAATTTCAAATCTAATATTTTTACTTTTTGCATGTGACAAAAGGAGCACACTTTACTTTTCAAAAATTTCAAACATAATTTTTTACTTTTTGCATATGACAAAAGGAGCACACTTTACTTTTCAAAATTTTCAAATAAAGACACCTACCTTTTGCATACGTCAAGAAAAACATCTACCACTTTTGAAAATATTCAAATCAAACATGCACATGTGAAAGATGACAATCAATCATCTTAATATTTTCAAAATTCAAACCTTTAATCATGTCATGCACATATGAAAGATGACAATCAATCATCTTTCAAAATTTTCAAATTTAATTTTCAAAATATTCATGCATATGTAGAAAATGTATTTTAATGCTTTATGATAAAATATTAATTTTGAGCCTTAATCCTAATTTCGAATTTTTAAGATATTTACAAAATTACTCTATGATTTTAATGTGAACTTATTTCCTTGTTGCTCATGCTTGCTTCTTTGATGTGCTTGATTCTATTGTGTGGACAACTTGAACTTGAAACTCCTTTATTCTTTGAATTCATTTGTTATCATCAAAATCCATGTGTAGATTTATATGAAACTTAAAACCTTGAGTTCAAGAGGGTCATTGTACAACCATACACACATGGTTAATGCATGAGCAGTATGATAAGTAACATAAATTAAGTAAGCCGATATAAGTCATGTCATAACATACGTATAAACAATTATAATTTTAATGAAATCATATGTTAAATATATTTATGTTATGATAAATTTATTATTAAGTTATCGACTCATTTTATTTTATTTTAATATTTTAAACCATTTCTAATCATAATATTTGTGAAAGTAAAGTTATAGGACGAGTCTTAGACCACGGAGGTATGACAGTGACCTAGATCATTTATATAAATCATCTTATTTTATCTCAAATCTATAATTACGTTATTTTAAATTTTCATATAAAATAAAATAAAATATTCAAGTTTTTTAAATTTTAAAATAAATTTTTCAAATTTTAAAACAAAATTAATATTAAAATAATATATTAAAATAATAATATTATTTTTTTAACTTTTATCTCAACTTATTTTTTTAAATAAACTAGACTTTAAGTTATGATTTGATGGAACAATTTCGAGAAACGTTCACAAACATGTTTTTTAAGATTTTAATGTAAAATAACTTTATTTATTATAAAAAACATTTGTATCTAACGCTTCATTTAGAATAAAAGAAAATTATATTAAGTCAAATTCACTAATTCAGTTTAGTAGCACTCCAACACCCAAAAAATTCTAAAATTGACTTATCTTTAACCTAGAGGAACATGATATTACGTCTTTTACTGCAACATTATAGAGAATCAGGTACATGCAAGCAATGGTCACGCGGATTCTCTGTTTTGCAAATAAAAGAGTACTAAAATGTAAGAAAGTGAAAGTGAGTTTTTTGATTCCTGAGTTTTCGTTTTTGTTTTGTTTTTTTCTCTCTTTTGAGTAAATCACCTTCAATTTGTTTATTTGATGTGCTCCTTAATAAAAATTACAGTTTTTTTTTTAAATTGTATTTCAAATATATTTTTTAATCACGTTTAAATATTTTAAAAAAATACTGACATAATAATAGTCAATTATTTAATAAATAAGAAAAAAACTAAATATATGAGTGATCCAAACAAGGAGACAAGATGAGAAAATATACAACGAGTTATATTAAAGATAAACCACATTCAGCATACTTTATCTCACATGTTACTGTTCATATGTGAGATAGAGTGTGCTGAATGTGGTTTATCTAAATCATTTTACTTATACAAATATTAATTTTCTATTTTTCCTTCCAAAAGTTGTGTTTGTCTTCTAGCACCTGTAATCTGCATGGTTTTTATTAAGGTTTAATTTATTTTTAGAGGTGAAATAAGATGGGATGAGATAAAAATTAAAAAAAAAAGGATAAAATAATATTATAATATATATTTTTAATATTAGTTTTGCTTTAAAATTTGAAAAAATTGATTTTTTATTATATTTTATATGAGATTTTGAAAAAGTATGATAATGAGTTTGAGATGAGTTTTGAGTTTTTGATTTCATCTTTGTAAGCAAACCGAGCCTTAAAAATTATACAAGCATCCTCTACTGGGTTAGTGCATGCAACCCGCAATTAGGAAATTATGGACCTATTTAAATAGTGAAATAAGATAAGATGATTTTAAATAGTGAAATAAGATAAGATGATTTTAAATAGAAATAGAATAAAATATAATTAAAATATAAAATTTTAATATTATTATTATTTTAAATTTAAAATAGTTAAATTATTTATTATATTTTATATAAAAACTTAGATATTTTTTAGTAATCAAATAAAATGAAATGAATTAACCAAACGTTCTTGTATTCAAACCGGGCGTATATTTTTTTGAACAAAACGGGGGCGTATAGTTGAGTTTTTCATTCGCCCATAAAGTGTTTGTTTTTGTTAAAAATGAAATTTTGTCAATTAAGTAATATTATATATAATTATAAAATGCATAAATGTTATATAACTATTTTAAAAATATCAGAATTTACTATTTAAAAATTAATTTTTTTATATGAATTTTATATTTTTTTTACTTTTTTAAAAATAGTTGAGCGTGTTATGTAACTTAAAGAAAGGAACTACTATTGCAAAAGAGAAATAAGAAATTCTCTCTGAAACTCTTAAGAACTGAAGCTTTCTTTCTCTCTCTATTTTTTCTTATGAATTTCATTACAACTGAAACCCATATTTATAGGCGTTGAAATTACTATGCAAGTCACTATGCAAGTCACTATGCAGATTTAAAATAATAGTGGTGGGGTCATTCACATAATTTAGTGGTGGGACAGGGGGGCGGCTGCCGACGTTCGTTTATAACACTCCCCCTTGAATGACCACCCATAAAGAATCTGCCTCGTTAAAACCTTGCCAAGTAAAAACCCAGTGGGAAGAAAAACCAATGGCGAAGGAAAAAGAGTACAGTCTTCTTATGTATCCACAAGTGCTTTAAGATTGCCTCATTAAAACCTTGCAGAGGAAAACCCAGTGGGACAAAACCTCAGCGAAGGAAAAAGAGTACAATCAGCACATTTACTCCCCCTGAAAAGTGCATGACAAAATATTTTTGAGTCTTCGCATTCCAATGTTATGCACAATCTTCTTGAATGTGGAAGTTGGTAACGCCTTTGTGAATAAATCTGCCAGATTATCACTAGATCGTATCTGCTTGACATCAATTTCACATTTTTCTTGAAGTTCATGAGTATAAAAGAATTTCGGTGAAATATGTTTGGTTCTGTCACCTTTGATATATCTTCCTCTGATTTGAGTGATACAAGCAGTATTATCTTCATATAAGATTGTTGGGCTATTATCGATCATAGGAAGTCCACACTTTTCCTGGATATGTTGAATAACTGATCTCAACCAAATACACTCTCGACTTGCTTCATGAATAGCAATGATTTCTGAGTGATTTGAAGAAGTAGCAGATAGTGTCTGCTTAACAGATCTCCATGATATGGCAGTATCTCCATAAGTAAATAAATATCCAGTTTGAGATCTACCTCTGTGTGGGTCTGAAAGATAACCTGCATCTGCATACCTAATCAATTCTGGACTTGAACCACGTTAATAAAATAATCCCATATCAACCGTACCATGAAGGTAACGAAGGACATGTTTAATGTCATTCCAATGCCTTCGAGTTGGTGCAGAACTATATCTTGCAAGCAGATTAACTGAGAATGTAATATCTGGTCGAGTGCAATTTGCAAGATACATCAAAGCTCCAATTGCACTGAGATATGGTACTTCAGGACCAAGAATTTCTTCATCGTCATCACAAGGACGGAATGGATCTTTCTTCACATCAAGTGTTCGAACAATCATTGGAGTACTCAGAGGATGAGATTTGTCCATATAAAAATGCTTTAGGACTTTCTCACTATACATGGACTGATGAATAAAAATTCCATTTGGCAAGTGTTCAAGCTACAGGCCGAGACAAAGTTTTGTTTTGCCAAGATCTTTCATTTCAAATTCATTCTTTAAATATATAGCGGTTTTTTAGATCTCTTCAGGAGTTCCTACAATATTTAAATCATCAACATAAACCGCAATAATGACAAATCCGGATTCTAATTTCTTAATAAAAACACATGGGTATATAAGATTATTCTCAAATCCTTATTTCAATAGATATTCGCTTAAGCGATTATACCACATGCGTCCGGATTGCTTCAACCCATATAAAGATCTTTGTAGTCTGATTGAGTACATATTTCTAGATGTACTTATAGATGCTTCAGGCATCTTATATCCTTCAGGGATTTTCATATATATGTCATGGTCTAAGGATCCATATAAATATGCAGTGACCACATCCATCAACCGCATTTCTAATCCTTTTGTAACAACCAGACTAATCAAAAATCTAAATGTGATTGCATCCATAACGGGAGAGTATGTTTCTTCATAATCAATCCCGGATTTCTGCAGGAAACCTTGTGCAACAAGCCGTGCTTTGTATCGCACAATTTCATTTTTCTCATTACGTTTTCGTACAAATACCCACTTATATCCAACAGGCATTACACCCTTTGGTGTTTGGACAACAGGTCCAAATACTTCTCGTTTTGCTAGCGAATTTAATTCAGCTTCAATAGCTGTTTTCCATTTTGGCCAATCATTTCTACGTCTACATTTTTCGACGCTTTTTGGCTCACTTTCTTCATTATTTCTGGTAATGTCAAGGGCCATTTTATATGAAAATATGTTGTCGACAACAGTTTTATTTCTATCCAGAATTTCTCCAGTTTTCATGAAATGTATTGAGATCTCATTATTTTCAGGTACCTGTTCCTCTTCAGGGGAAAACATTTCATGACACACCTCTTCAGGAGGTCCTTTTTTAGGAGATTTATACTCTTCAAGATTTTCCTCTTCAGGAGGTTCTGGAATAGAAGATTTAAGCTCTTTAGGAGTACCAATTATATTTGTGGCCTGTATTGTGGGTACGTGTTCTTCAGGAACACCAAATTCATTTTGTATTCTTTTCCTTCTGGGAATTTTATCTTTTGCACCAATAGGTCTTCCACGCTTCAGGCGTATTTTAGATTCACCTATTGCTGTTTTGACAATTTGTCCTTCAGGGACTTCAATCCTTGCTGGAGTATTAACAGCAGAAATATAAGATTTTACTACACCTTTAGTGTCAGTAAATACATCCGGTAACTGATTTGCAACATTTTGCAAATGAATAATCCTTTGAACTTCCCGTTTACATTCATTTGTAGGAGGATCAAAATGAGACAGGGTCTTATTATCCCAAGTAATATCTTGTCGTGCTTCAGGTACCGACTTTTCTTTACCCATTAACGGAAAATTTGATTCGTCAAAATGACAATCCTCAAAACGTGCTTTAAACATATCCCCTATAAGGGGTTCAATGTATCTAATAATGGATGGAGAATTAAAACCAACATATATCCCAAGTCTACGTTGAGGGCCCATTTTTGTACGTTGTGGAGGTGCAATTGGAACATATACAGCACATCCAAAAGTACGAAGATGAGAAATATTTGTTTGTTGACCAAATGCAAGCTGTAATGGAGAATATTTATGATATGCAGATGGTCTAATGCGAATTAGAGATGCTGCATGAAGTATAACATGTCCCCAAACAGAAATAGGTAGTCTTGATTTCATAAGTAAAGGTCTAGCGATTAGTTGAAGCCTTTTGATCAAAGACTTAGCTAAACCGTTTTGTGTGTGTGTATGGGCAACAGGATGTTCAACATCTATTCCTATTGACATGCAATAATCATCAAAAACTCGAGATAAAAATTCACCTGCATTATCCAATCGAATGGTTTTAATTGGATACTCAGGAAATTGTGCTCGTAGTTTAATTATCTGAGCAAGAAGTCTAGCAAATGCAACATTTCTAGTGGAAAGAAGACAAACATGTGACCATCGACTAGATGCATCAATTAGAACCATAAAATATCTAAATGGTCCACTTGATGGATGAATAGGCCCACATATATCTCTGTGAATCCTTTGTAAAAAGGATGGAGATTTAACAATGATTTTTGAGGGAGATGGTCTAATAATTAACTTACATTGAGAACATGCAGAGCACGGAGATTCATTGGGTAGAAATATCTTTTGATTCTTTAAGGGATGCCCATGCGAATTTTTAATAATTCGTCTCATAATTATAGAACCCGGATGTCCAAAGCGATCATGCCAAGTCATAAATACTTTAGGGTCAATGCACTTCTGGTGCATTACCACATATGATTCAATTGTTCTCATTTTTGTATAATACAATCCAGAATATAGAGCAGACAGTTTTTCTAATACGAGCTTCTGGCCCGATACTGTTTTAGTAATAAGAAGATGCTCTTTACTGCCTTCATTGGTCGTTTCAATATGGTAATCATTACGACGTATATTTTTGAAACTCAATAAATTTCTTCTGGATTGTGAAGAGAATAAAGCATCATCAATACAAAATTTGGTGCCATTAGGCAACACAATATAAGCTCTTCCGGAGCCCTCAATTAAATCCGATGAACCTGATATGGTATGGACATAGGCTTTACTTAGTGTTAGATTCTGAAAATATTTATTTTCTTTGAGAATTGTGTGAGTTGTAGCACTGTCATCCAGACATATATCTTTATCATTCAACTCAGAGATAAAAAGCTCATCAATGTGATCCATGATTCTACAAAACTTTTATTACTGATAAAAAGAAAATACATTAATTAAGTGGAACACTTCCATCTCCAATTAAGTGTTCAATACTACCATCAGGATGATTAAAGAAATCAGATACATCAAGATGAGTAACGTCTACATCTACTGAATCTAATAAATCATCTGATGGTTCTACTAGATTTGTTTCATGCACTTTATTCTTTCCTTTAATAGAAGCTTGATATAAATCAGCTAAGTGCCTGGCCGTACGACAGGTACGTGACCAATGTCCAGTCATTCCACATCTATGGCACACCTCTTCACTTTTCTTCGAAAAATTATTCTGAGGATTTTTACCCCTCTCTGAATTGTACCACTTCTGGTGATATGGTATATTATAATCCCTTTTAATGTTGTCACTCCTGGGACCAACATTTCTATAATTTCTCCTACCACGTCCACGCCTCCGATTTCTTCACCATTCACTTCTGGGAATGATGCAAACCTGTTACCATTCACTTCAGGGAATGATATTGAGCCAGTAGGGCGTGACTGGTGGATTTCTAATAAGAGCTCATTATTCTGCCCAGCTACTAAAAGACATGATATAAGTTCAGAATATTTCTTGAACTTTCTCTCTCGATACTGCTGCTGCAGGAGCACATTCGAGGCATAAATGTAGTAAAAGTCTTCTCTAACATATCTTCATCGGTGATTTTCTCACCGCATAATTTTAATACTGAGCTTATTTTAAAAAGTGCGGAATTATACTCACTAACACTTTTAAAATCTTGCAACCTCAGGTGCATCCATTGAGAACGAGCTCTTGGGAGAATGACAGTCTTCTGGTGTTCATACCTCTCCCTTAAATTGTTCCACAAAATATAGGGATCTTTTACAGTGAGATATTCAGTTTTCAATTCTTCATGAAGATGGTGGCGAAGGAAAATCATTACTTTAGTACGTTCCTGCAGGGATGCTTGATTTCCTTCTTTAATAGTTTCTCCCAGGTTCATTGCATCAAGATGTATTTCAGTATCAAGTATTCAGGATAAATAATTTTTCCCAGATATATCAAGAGCAACAAATTCCAATTTTGTAAGATTTGTCATTTTCTACACATATAAATAATAAATATGTGTATCTCAGAAAATATATTTATAAATTTACACAGATAATCATCAATAAAATATATCAAAGATTTTAAATAATATATTGAAAAACTTACAGAGGAATAAGGCTACTAGCTTCAGAATTGGCAGAACCGTCGTGCTGATAACGTGTTATGTAACTTAAAGAAAGGAACTACTATTGCAAAAGAGAAATAAGAAATTCTCTCTGAAACTCTTAAGAACTGAAGTTTTCTTTCTCTCTCTATTTTTTCTTATAAATTTCATTACAACTGAAGCCCATATTTATATGTGTTGAAATTACTATGCAAGTCACCATGCAGATTTAAAATAATAGTGGTGTGGTCATTCACATAATTTAGTGGTGGGACAGAGGGGCGGCTGCCGACGTTCGTTTATAACAGAGTGATAATTATCCATGGTTGCATAAAATTATAAGTCTTTTTCTCCAGTTATAAACACGTTTGCCTGTTACTCGCTAAACGTCGTCGTTGGTACGTGCCTCTCATCCGTGCACCGTAATCTGGCGGGAAAACATATCTTCAATATTTCCCGATCAACTCATTGACTAGGGTTTGTAACTAAACCCAACGGCGTCATTTTCTCGGGAAAATCTTCCTGATCGGATTCCTACGGAAATTTACGGAGATGCCGACGTACAATATTAGAGGCGTCGATGTGGATTTTCCATTCGAGGCTTACGATTGCCAGCTTATTTATATGGAAAAAGTCATTCAATCTCTCCAAGAGGTAAGCATCCGAAGGCGTTTAGTTGGTCTTGAATTCATTTTACGACATAATTTTTCAAAAGACATTGAAATTGCAAGTCCTGAATTTCTGATACCAATTGCCTTTTGCAAGGCCATTCTAAAGCATATTTGTTTCCCCTTGTGTTTTTATTTTTCTATTTACTCATCAAATTGGCTTTTTTATGAAATGTGAATATCTGTTCGGACTAATTGGTATCAGTTGGTTTGGATGTGCTTATTCGGCAATTTTGTCTTTGGTATATAAACTTAATTTGATTTCTGTATGTGATATATTTCAAATGGGTTTTGGGATAGTATACAGTGTCGTCAAATATAGCTACGTGGTTTTCGTATTATCAGATTAAAGTCATTCCTGAATGTTCCTATCATATAACAATGGATTTTCTTGGCCCTAACTGTTTACTCACTGTATCTTAATTCAAAATAGGATTTACATGCTTTCAGGGGGCATGTAGTGAAGCATAATAATAATAGTACTCCTTTTTCAAGGGAATATTCTACTGGGGGAAAATACCTCGGCGTTGAAAGTAACGAATTCATCATGATGAGATGTTTTGATACCATTTGAATTTGTCTTACTGTTACTATTAAAAACTGATATTAAAAATTCAAATTAGAGTTTACTGAATTTGTATTACTTTTGAATGGCTAACCATATATCATTTCCATGATTCGTTATTACAATTGATGTTGTTATCGCTGGCATCTGCCTGACATCCAATGTGCATGTTCACATTGTGACATGGCAGAGATGCAATGCACTTTTGGAGAGCCCTACCGGAACTGGGAAAACATTATGTCTTCTCTGTGCAACCTTGGCGTGGAGGAAGAGTTTAGGAGGTTTCTCGACTGGTATGAGCGTACGAAGCAGTCAGAAAGAAGAGAATGAAACAGAAGTTTCACTGTCACAGCCTGTGCGGTCAAATCTTCCTGCCATAATATACACCTCGCGCACTCACAGCCAAATCCGGCAAGTAGTTCAAGAATTAAAGAGAACCCGTTACAGGTCTGAATTGTTTTTTTTATAAGTAATGAAGGATTTATTGCTCAGAATAAGAGGCGTAGCCCATATACATAGGACGTATAGAACACCTATGCTTGATTGACAGCTACTACAAGAAACTCACGAACACTTAGAATGTTAAAATCTATCACAATGGACCATTGAAGCAAAGTGTTGAAAAAGAAAGCTCTAATTTTGTCTGTTGTCTGCTTGCGGTCTTCAAAACTGCTATAATTTATTTCCATCCAAAGACACCACAATGACATACGGGATCCGTCGTCCAAATTGCTGCACTTTGTGGATTGACATGTAAGCTTCTCCAGCTTGCTAGGAAAGCAACCACTGTTCCAGGCATCACCCAAGCCAATGCCACCCACTCAAGAAAATCATTTCATAGTGTGTCCTCCCTATCTTGTAGTGTAAGAGTAGGTGGTCAGCAGTCTCCTCAATTATGGGTTGAAATATTTTGTAGTTGAGATTTTGAATATTGGATAGATCACGTATCTATTTCCTCCTGGTTTATTACTTGCACCGTATGACCCCTACTGATGCTCAATATATATTCCTCCTGAGGTTGGAGTTTGTGTTATCATCACTTTAGGTGCTTTTATATGCATGTACCCTGAAATTTCTTGTATTGGATACATGCAGGCCCAAAATGGTAGTTTTAGGATCTCGAGAGCAATTGTGCATTCATGATGAAGTAAGTTCACTTCGCGGAAAAACACAAACAAATTCTTGCCGTTCGTTGTGTAGAAAGCGTAAATGTGGCCATCATTCTCGTGTTGCAGGTATTATTTCGGCATTGAGAATGTATTTGTCATGATTTGTTTGTATATATAGGCATACAGTTGGGTCAACTAAAGTGCAGGAATTTAATGGTAAGCTCTATTAACTCAACTTTAAAAGAATCATGGCATAACATATGAATGAGAGGAGAGCGAAACCAAATCAAGGATGAAGAGAATGAAGTATAATAATTTTGGATGGGGCGAAGAATTATAGGTTGCCTAGAAGCAAACATCCTTAAGGTGGACGGCCGTCTTTGGCATAATTAACGCTGTTCCATATTCTTGTTTCCACATAGGTCATTATGAGATTGACATGTCATTTAAGAATGCTTTCTTTTTTACTTGTAGTGGTTCTTCAGAATTTCCAAGCAATATTAGTAAGAAGGGGTTCCTGCTCCTAAAATTATTGGTTACTTGACAAGTTTTTTTTTTTTTTGATAAATTGGTGCTAATGTATAAGGATCTTTGGAAGTATGCTCAATAAAGTTTAGATTAGATTATGACCTCTCCATATTTCCACTTTATAGTTAAAGTCCCAATCTGGCTTTTGACTAGGATATTTCATTTGGAGAAGGTCTATTATTTTTGCATACAACACATGACAAGATTTGATATGCCTACATATAATATACATCACATGTGTAATGCCCCAATGCAAAGTCCAAACAACGTGGTCTATACTAAAAAATGACTAGTCAATGATACAATTGGAACCCTATTGGAACATTGTAAAGAGCAATAACTTCTCATTCACAAGTAATGTGAGTTCCTATACACCACATACCCTTAATTATTATATGGGGTATCACAACATGGCCTCATCTTGAGAAGATCTAATATGGTTAGACAATACACCATGACTAATGCTTAATGCTGATTATTATGTTACCTAATTGAAATTTTGCTTGTAATTCCTCTTTTAGCTTTGGGCAGAGGTTATTATTTTGAATGTGGATGGTCTTCAAGATCTTATTTTAGCTTCTACTAGTTCCTAGTGTGTATTTAGGTGTTTTCTCTTGTATACTTCTTGGTGTACTTGGGTTATGCCTATTTGATTCAATAAAACTTCTGATTACTTGTAAAAAAAAATTGCTTCTAATTCCTCTAATTTTCACATAAACTTCCACTCCATTATTCATATGCTCAATGACATCAATATACTTGAAACCCATTCGTTTTCTGAAACCAGTTGAATGATCTCTTTAGGTATCATCTATTTCTTTTCCATTGGTGAACCATATATAGTTATTTACACTTCTCACTACTCTATAAAATACCCTCATAAGCTTGTTCAAAACCAATACAAAACGATAAGGACTCTGGGTTCTTTTCCCAGAAAAAAATGTATATTGACAAGTACAGGATGACATCTCTCTCTCTCTCTCGTTCGCACAGATACACTCACACAACACTCAATGGGCTTGATGTATTTTGGCTAGTTTTTTACGAGATTTTGGGGCTTATTAGGTGTTTTCTAGTATACATCCAGTGTACTTGGTTACTCATTTTGATATATATAATATTTTTACTTGTCAAAAAAAAAAAAAACACTTAATGCCTGTCAACTTCCGAAGTAAATGTAAGATAAGTTTAATAACCTGGGCAGGGCCACCACAAACAATACAGGGTTATACTGCTGGTTTGTCCAACTAATGTGCTTCTTGTTGAATGTCTATGAAAGTACTATGAATCGTGATTTGTATTGGTTGATTATCCAACAGAGCAAATTGATTACTTTTCTTTTTTGACATTTTGATGCAATTTACATTCCAAACAAATCTAATTTCCATGCCCTGCACTTCTGTTGTAGAATACATGAAGAAAAATCCTCATCTTGGTGATGAACCTATCGATATCGAGGATTTAGTCAACGTTGGAAGAAGATTCGGCCCGTATGCTCTTTTAGCAGTTTTTTTTTTTAATCTTTTCAATATATGTTAATGTGCTTTGCTTTCTTAATGCCTTTTTCTTCTTGAAAGATGGACTAAGTTGTGTGTTCAAGACTCACCAAGTGGTTGTGTAACTTAGTATTTCCTTTTCAAAGTCAATAGAATGTAGTTTGCTTCATATTTACTGGCTACTTGTTTCTTGTAGGTGTCCTTATTACGTATCACGAGAGCTCCACCAGATTGCTGATATATTTTTTGCACCTTATAACTATCTCATTGAGCCAGGGAATAGAAAATCTTTAAAAGTTGATTGGAACAATAGTATAGTCATATTTGATGAAGCTCACAATTTGGTAAGTGGTTGGGATTTGGGATAAAGCAAGATCTAATTTGTCCACAAAACCCAGAAATTATATATGATCGTTTTTAATATTTTCTCTTTTGCCTATCCACTCATAAAAATTGAAGACAAATATTATTAATATTCATTTTTTTATAGGTAAAACAAATTTTTTTGATCAGTGAATAGGCAAAGCCATGTAGAACTTTAAAATAAACAAAACAATATGCCCTACACTAAGTAGGTGCATTAGAGACAAGAAAATCATGAAGGTCCATCCCATTGAATCAACAACAATGGCACAAGTACAAAGAGTTTTAAAAAATAAAACTTTAAGCTCCTTTAGCGGTCTCTCCTTGTCTTCAAACGTTCTGTCATTGCGATCCTGCTACAAGTATCACATGATGCATTATTGCATATAGGGGTCATCTTCCAAACATCTTTGATATGTTGCATGCATCTTAGCTGTGTCCAACTGAACAACACTTCCACCGTTGTTTCTGGCATAACCCAAGCCAAATCTATTCTGTTGAATACCTTGTCCATAATACCCTTGTTGTCTCGCAATGTAGTAGCAGATGATTCATAGATTAACCCTCTTCTCTACACACGCAACACGAATCTACAATGATCACCATTTGTTTCTTCAAGTTGTTGTTTGTGAGAATCTTACCTAATGAAGCAGTCCACACGAAGAAAGTGGTATTGGGAGGAGCCTTATTTCTTCGAAGCTTTCTCCACAGATACAAAATATTGGGCTCTTGAGGTGAGTCTTATAAAAAGAGCAAACCAAAAATTTACCTTTACCTACAAGCATCCACCACAACACATCTTCTTGTTGATTGCTTGATTTTATGGAGTACAAGAGGCTGTAAAAATTTGCAAAGCTTCTCATTTCCCAATCTTGTGCCACCCGCTTAAAATTGATGTTCCATTGGACTTCCCCTTTAGAGATCCCCCTTACTTCCACCACTGAAATATCTTTATCGCCAACACTTTGAAAAAGAAAAGGAAATACCTCTTGTAGAGTACTATTTCAGCACCAAATATCTTTCCAGATTTAATCCTAGAGCCCTCGCCCAAATGGAGTCTAGTGTGTCGATAAAAAGCCTCCCATCCCCTTCTAATGTGTTTCCACAATCCCACACGATAAGCCTCTCTTACTTTTTTAGTGCACCAACCTCCCATAAATCTTCATATTTGCTCTCAATCACCAACTTTCATAATGCTTTTGGTTCTTTATTATATCTCCATAGCAAGTAGCCCTAGGTTAAAGATCCTCATACTTCTAATGCCCAACCCCCCATTTGAGATGGGGCGGCATATCATCTCCCACTTGACTAAGTGAAATTTGAACTCCTCCCCCACTTCACTCTACAAGAAATCACGTTGAATTTTCTTAATTCGAAGTGCCACATTTGCTGGTATGGGGAATAAGGATGAAAAGTAAGTTGGTAGATTAGATAAAGTACTCTTAATTAAGGTGACCCTATCTCCTTTTGATAAATACATCCTTTTCCAACCCACAAATCTCTGCTCAACTTTCTCTATCATTGAATCTACCCGACAAAGAATTTCACTACCTTAGGACCATTATAGTTAAAGCCGCCGTTCACCGGGGCTTTAGTCGCCGACTCTCCTGTCATCAGGTCACCAACTTCCTTGACCTTTCGGTACTGGGCAGGCATTAGCCCCCATACATAGTGTTACGACTTTGCGGAGGATACACTTGATGGAGCCCCCAACGGAGTTACGGAAGGCCTAAGTAGGTCATAGGAAGAGGTACTATCTTACACCCCAGAGTCTTGGCTAGCTGTCGTATATTTCTACACCTCTAATTGGCACCATCTCTAATTTGTTGAAGTTTTCTTTTAACCCAAATGCTGCTTCAAAAGATAAGCCTCACAAAAGATAAGTGTATCATCTGCAAATAACAAACGAGAAATGTTAATGATTTCCCTATCTAGGGTTCCAATCGTGAAGCCAACTACAAAACCATTAGTAACCATTGCCGAGGTCTTCCATCTTAGCGCCCCTATTAGAATAAAAAACAACAATGGCAACAATGGGTCTCCCCGTCTTAAGTCTCAGGTGCTATGAAAAAAGCCAGTTGGAGTGCCATTTATCAACACTAAATTTCCACCGTTGATATGCACTAACGGATCCATGATCGCCACCTCTCCCTAAAACCACACCTCTCAAGAAGGTAGAGAGAAAATCCCAGATAACGTGATCATAGTCCATTAGTTTAGTATTCATGCAGCATTAGTTTAGTAACTGGGATGATATATTGCATGAGATTGGATGCTCACGTGATTTGAAATTTGAATACCATGCAGGAAAGCTTATGTGCAGATGCAGCATCTTTTGAATTGCCTTCCTGGCTTCTGAAGGCTTGCATTATTGAAGCAAAACATTGTATTGACCTATCTGTAGAAAGAAGGGAAGAATCAAACGACAAATCACGGAACCCAGATAATTTTGCCATCCTTAGAGGTAATTTGACTTATTGATACTCGGCAAATAATTGTTCAACCATTTTTTTTTATTAGCAATACTATAATGCATGTTGTCATCATTCTGGCGATATGGTCAAGAGAAACTTGTTCGATCTAAATACTGCCTGTACTTTGTAGAGGTTTCCTGGCTAATGTAATTAATCCTGTGTACATGAGGCTTTCATTGTTCTAAATTGCATCACAGATTTGTTACTGTTCTTTTGCTGGAAGCTCTGGTGTTCGTCCTTATTATACCTCTCATAGTCATGTTTCTTATGAGCTAATAATTTGTTTCGTGCAGCACTTCTTTTGAAGCTTGAGAAACGGATTGCTGAAGTGCCTATTCAGTCAAAGGAATTGGGATTTACTAAGCCTGGGCCGTACATCTATGAATTACTCTCTGAGCTAAATATCACACATGAAACTGTCTCTAAGCTCATTCAAATAATAGATGACGCTGCTGTGCTTATTGAGGAAGATAACCAGCACAAGGCAGCACACTCTACTTGCAGACTGGAAAGCATAGGTGATATTCTTAATACAATTTTTAGAGATGAGGGCAATGCTCATGCAAAATTCTATCGTGTAAGTACAGTTGTAGGACAGCTTGATTGCAAACCTTGTCTGGCATGTTATTTCAAAGTTATATTCTCCTCTATTGTACTCACTCCATATCTGAATTCCAAAGCCTTCATTTATGTTAGGTTCACGTGCATGAAGTTGAAGCAAGTGCTGCAGATGGCTTGAAAGGTACTATTTTTTACGTATTTTCTGATTATTTATTATGACTTGATCTTTTTAGTTGCATCTTATTGATTCATAATAGCTTATTTGCATTGTGAATTTATTGAACTGAATGTTCCTAGTTGTCATTGAAAATTTACACAAGTAGATGAAAGTGTTAATTTCCGAAGGCCAGAATGGTATGCGATTTAGTATATGTCATCTTGTCATAGCTTAAATCTACATGTTTATTTTGATTGTGCAGGTAAGGCATCAAGGACACTAAGCTGGTGGTGTTTCAATCCGGGAATTGCCTTGGAAGCATTCTCCAAGTTGGGTGTGGGCTCGGTTATACTGACATCTGGCACATTATCTCCCCTGGATTCATTTGCACAAGAACTGAGATTGTAAGTGACTGTTATATCAATTAGGTCTTGCCATGTCTTCCACAATTTCTAAATGGAAATTATCATACTGATTACTCAGAGAATTTCCTGTTCGGTTGGAAAATCCTCATGTCATCACCCCTAGTCAGATATGGGCTGGTGTTGTACCAGCTGGTCCTTCTGGTTGCTCTTTCAATTCCTCTTACCGAAACCGTGATTCTATTGAATACAAGCAAGAGCTTGGCAATGCAATTGGTATGTAACATAACCTCTGGAAATGCTGAGTTTTATTTTATTTTTTTATTGCTACGAATGCTGAGTCTTATAAGCTAAAGATGTTTTTGTTGTTATAATACCATTGTCTGGACACCGTCTGATGCCTATGCTGGTTAAAGGAAGGGGTTATAGTTTCTTAGCATTCCATCTTGCTGTCAAAAAAATATTTTTTTGATTTACAGTTTGATCTTGTTATTGGAATAAGGAGCAATCTTACACTTCATAGCCCTAAATTGAAGGTGGCCTTCTGCATTCATTGATTTATTTATTTATTTTTGATAAGTACATTCATCGAACTTATTTTGTTGACGTGTTATATAGCTATTGAAATACCGATCACCTGCTGTTGTTGTATCGGTGATCTGCTCACAAGGACATGATGTTTTATCACTTGATGCTTGCTATAACTCGGAGAGGAAGGTGGTGAGTGGATTCATGAACTGGATGTATCTTCTAGCTTGCTAGTTTTTCGAGTGACCGATTGAGAGGCAAGAACACGAGAACGCTGGGGCTTTGGAGAAGAACAATAATGGAACATACAGAAAATTAAATGTAACTGATATTAATATTCCTATATGCTGAAGGTGGCATGATTTTCATTCTTAAAATCAATGACTCAAGGACATTACTTTTTTTTGACAAGTAATAATAGGAATTTTATTCCAAAAAAAGAGGTATTGCCCAAGTACACAGGGAGAATACAATTGGGAGACACCTAGAAATAGAAAGGAGCTGAAATGCTAAAACACTCAAGGACATTACAATTGGCGATCATTATAATTAATATAAAATCCAGTTCCATTTGGTTAGGAAAAGTTTAGAGACTTGGCATTTAATGCACTTTTATCATCCTTATGCACATCCATCATAATTTACCCACACAATGTGGGACTTATTTGGGCGTTCCACTTAAACTGGTTCATAACTTTCAATAGAAAAGGCAAGCTGACGCCCAAAAGTAAAGGTTCGATAAAGGACAAAATTAAATTCCAAAGGGTTCTTGAATTGTGGTTTAGTTCGATCTGGGGTTTAAGTGGCTACATTTGAAGCTACTTGGTTACTAATAAATGTTATTTTCATATTTATTTGCATTAGAAAGTTTCTGTTTAATTTTAATCAAGCTTTATTTTTTGTTTTCAAGTTTTGGAGTCTTTTTTTTATTTTGTTTAGCAGTTTCTCCTGGCTATAGATTTCTTTTAAATACTTTTCTTTACTATTTATGAATCCTTTTCTGTGTAGCATAATGATTGACATTAGCCTATCTTCGTATAACATGACAAATTTCAGACTATGACTTCAGCAAAATTCCAATATGTGTCTCAAAGCTTTGTGGATGTGATTGCCTTCTCCCCCCCAAGCGTGATTGCTTAGGAAATGTTGTTGAGAGTTCTAACATTTATTTTCTCCTTCATCCTTGGCATCTGTTTATAAATCGTCCTACAAGGTCTCATGGTTCAATCTTTTCCATTTATACTTCACTAAAATCTTTTGCCATCTAAGAAATCATAAAAACTAGCAGGAGAAATCTATTCTAGTGACAAGTTACTAGATATCCTGCATCTGACTCGGTATGAGAGCCCAATGTGGCTCTTTTCTTGTATCATATGTTCCATTATAAGATATTTGAGGCATTGTCCTAAATTTTAAACCAAGACACCTTTCATTATCAAAATATGAAGGGTGTCCAATTGAGTAGACCAATAATCTTTTAGATGCATTTTCCTGTGTACATGGGCTTTGCTTGTTACGTTCTTTGAATAGAACTCTATCTTATAAAAAAAGTGTGCATTTGAGAAAAAATTATGATTTTTTACTTTTTGTGTTCAGTCAACTTTGCACGAATTGTACCCGATGGATTGCTCGTATTCTTTCCATCATACTACATATTGGACCAATGCATTGGATGCTGGAAGAATATGGTAGGGCTTCAACATAAATAGTGAAAAGGTGCAATTTATTTGCTTTCATCTGATGGCAAATCTCAATTTTTTTGTAGAGTCATGCAAACTCAACAACTATATGGGAAAGAATCTGCAAACATAAGAAACCTGTGGTAGAACCTAGACAATCTTCACTATTTCCTTCATCAATTGAGGTAGCCAGCATGACCTATATATCCTACCAACTTTGTCCCATCCTAGAACCCAGACAATCTTAATCCATCTGATTTGGTTTTTTTTGGCAGGACTACTTGGCTAAGCTCAAGGATACCTCTGCTTCTGGTGCAGTGTTTTTTGCTGTTTGTCGGGGTAAGGTATGTCTTTAACCTGGATTCTACGAAAAACATTTTTTTGTTACGCTCTGTCAGACTTTTAATTTTTTTGACAGACAATATTTGGAGAAATTTTCTTTGCACATAGCATACTGCCATTGCTGTATAAGGAAACGATAAATTTCATTAATAAAAACAATAGACATAGCCCAAATACACATCTGGCATCATCATTATCCTTGGATGCTTTTATATAATTTTTTTCCGGATAGGGTCTCTGGAGTGCATGATACATAATCAAAATCTCTCTTGACTACCTTCAAGATGGTAAGTAGAGATGCCTAAAATAATCATGAAAATGCATCTTCTTGGCCTCAATGCTCATAGACATAAATGTTGAACTCAAATTTTGTATTTGTTGGAAATGCTGGTTTAAGAGAATTGGCATGTCGCCCACACAAAGCAGTGCAGGTGCTCGTGTTACACTCTCAGCAGTTATTAGCAATTACATTTAATGAGTCCTGTATTTGGCCATAATTTATCATGTACCGCCCCCAAAATTTTGTGAATTGTCGCCAACCCCTTGACTTTGTTCCCAAACTTTGTCTTGAAATGTGTTATTAAGCGGCCTTCCTTGCATGCTTGTGCAGTCACCTGATGTTGTTAACATTACTGGTAGTAATTATAAATCCTGAGGGTTGACAATCTAACAAATGCTCCTAGTATATTAAGCCGTTATATCTACGCTCTGTATCTTGTGGGTTCTAGCCAATTTATCATAGTTCTTTAATTTGGTATTATAGGTGAGTGAAGGATTAGATTTTGCTGACCATGCTGGAAGAGCTGTGGTCATCACTGGTATGCCATTTGCAACACGGACCGATCCTAAGGTTTGAATTATTTTTTTCAATTATATTTTTTGACACTGTTTATTCTTGTAATTATTTTGTTTGAGAATTGTATTAGTTGTGATCTTCATCTTAATTGGTAATTTTTTTTTCCCGAGAGGTAATTTTTTAAGTTATATTGTTGATTACATCTTTAGTTTTTTTCATTCTGATACGTTTGCTTTGTCATGCTGCTTCGTCGCATTTAAGAAATATCCCTGGTTGCATGCCATTAAAGTTTGTTGCCTCTAATTATGATGCGCATATTGTTTCCCACCAAAATGCAAAGCGAATCGTTTTGCTGGGATCAGAAATGTGTTCATCAGATTACACAAACATGTCTTGATGGATCTTGTTTTGGCATGTAGTCTCTTAAATTGATGGATCTTGATGGATCTTGTTCAGGCTTTTAATCCCACACATCTTTTTAATAAAATTTCTCACATAATATGAGGATTAAATCAGATTCGCCTGAAACGTGAGTACTTGGATCAAGGGGGGCTATCCCATAGCAAGGTTTGTAAGGCAACCCCTTTTACTGCTTGATGAGAGATGCCACTTTAAATGCTAAATGTTTTGTCACTGATGTTACTGAAATCTACTCTGTAGGGTCTAACTGGAGAAGAATGGTATAATCAACAAGCATCACGAGCTGTGAATCAGGCTGTTGGACGTGTAATTCGTCATCGTCATGATTATGGGGCAATTATTTTTTGTGATGAAAGGTTTTTTTCTCTGTTGTTTATCACTTTTTGTCATAGATTCACCAAAATGCACAAGTATGTTGATTGTTTTTCTGTCTGCCTTGCTCAAGCCCCAGTTCTCATTGTTAAAACATTATTACTTTATATTTCTCAATTGTTTACATTACCTTCATGTTTTCCATTGTGCCATCAAATCGTTAGTTTATGAGATGCTCTTTAGCATTGAAGGTAAGAGGTGTTTTGACGATCAGGAACATCCTTGGATGAGCTGAAGAGTTTCTTTTATAATACTTTATTTTCTTGGGCTTCGGCAATTGGTGTAAATAGGACCGTTTTCATGATCTGTTTGTATCCCTCACTAGTGCTTAATGGTACTTAGGCATTTTCTTTGTATATTTCCTGTGTACTTGGGCCATGCCTATTTCTATAATTTTTTTTTTTTTTGCATTTACTTATAAGAAAAACGTATTGACTTTAACTGGCTGTTAGTAGCCACTTTTAATTGTTTGGAATGAGATAACTTCTGTATTCCCCCTACCTTCAGTGCAGAGAAATAGGAAAAAAACTGATTCACTTGAAATTGTCACAACAATTTTCTAGTATATCATCAACTTCCATTTCCATTTAAAGCCATATAAGGTAGCTTCATGTTTGGATCCTAAACTCCCCAAGTCTCCCAATAATTAAAAATGAACATGATGGTAGGTATTCGAATTAGACTTTTATTTTGATATATTCTCTTCCTCTCTTTTATTTTTCCCTCTGGAAAATTATAGTTTACCCTCCTAGACTACAATTCCTTTTACAATATGTACTCCAAAATATCCAATCACCGAGTCTCCCTAACTGAAACATAAGTTGCAATTGCCCTCTAATTAAGATCTAACGATTAAGCTGGATGGATTGCAACTTATGTTTCAAATTGTGGGTGTTTAGTCATTCTGGTAGTTTGGAGATCCTATTGCAAAAGAAATGGTATTTTTGGGGCAGTGTATGGTATACTTTCCCTTTTTCTCCCAACCAATTTATAGGATGCATCACCATTTATTTGGAAAAATGTGTAGTTCTTAGATGGCAGTTTGTAATATGATCATCACCATTGTTTCTAATTATTGATATGGCTGTTTATAATATGATCACTACTTTTTAATATCTCTGTATTGGAAATTTGTTATTCTTAGATGGCTATTTGTGATATGATCAACATTGTTTCTAGTTATTGAAAGTGTTACTCAAGCCCATATTGGACATTGGCTAGCAACCAAAATTTAACCACCTTTTATACGTTTTATTTATATATTTTCCCCTATTGATAGAACTTTGACATGAATGTATCTTCTTTTTTGTTTGATAAATTTTATGTTCCGAGTTATTAACAGGTTTGCACATCCATATCGTCAGTCCCAGGTATCGCATTGGATACAGCCTCATATCAAGGTAATTTTTTCTTTTAAAATAACTTTATAGTTGAATCTTTAGTTTTAATTCATTCATGATCTGGCAGTGTTACTCCAAATTTGGGGATGTAGTTTTTACATTGACCCAGTTTTTTCGGGATGGACGAGCTCGGGGATCTACAGATCTGAGTTTTACACAAATTAAAAAGAGGGGTAAGTATCTTCCAGCTAAAGAACGTTGCCAGTTACACTGTTTGAATGATTTTTAGATCTATCAGTGTGTAATTCCTTCAAGAATTTGAAGGAATTATGTGCAGGATTGATAAATGGCACATTTACAAAAAAAAAAAAAAAAAAAGAAGAATGGCACACTTTTATAACTACATGGGCATTGCAGACCAGATATATTATATAGATAAATGTATTTTTGTATGGACATATATATATAGAGTGATATGTATGTATCCGGTGGCTAAAGTCCACTTGAACGTTGATATCAATAGACAAATGACTGTTTGGGAACACTAACCATCTTCGGGCTGAGAGGTAGTCAGAAAGTGAAGCTATTTGATCAGTTTGTGAAGTGAAAAGAAGCTTGTAAATAAAAACTTATAATTAGAAAAATGTGAACTGGAAAGAAGAATTCCAAATCTAATCCAGAAGGTATGCTCATATTTGACGGACAAGTGCAAGCTTGCCTACCCTATGGCCATTGTTGTTTATTTGCATTCGCTACTTAGCTTCATTAACTTTATCCCATACCGGGTGCTCTCTCTCTCTCATGTGGTTGGAGGATATGCACCTACCCTATCCATCTAAGAGCACTCTCATTGGATTGGCTAAAAGCCAAATCCAATTAGAATTCAGACATTCAAAGTCATTTTAACTCTATATTAGATTGTCCAAAGACTAAATTTCTTGGTTTTTGTGCTAGCAAACTCAAATGAAATGCCAAATATGGCAGGTTAGCTAGAATGGCCAAATTTATTATTTTATTCTTTCTCTTTCATACTTCACTCTTCCTTAGTAAAAAAATATAGTTGGATAAGGAATAAGTAAAAATTAATTTTTTAAATATTGATTAATAATTTAATTTAAATATAATATGATTACTAATTATTTTTTTAAACTCATAATTTAATTAAAATATGATTATTAATTAACATATAATAGATATAATAGTCAAATATGATAAAATTAATTGATTTAATAATTGCAAATAATTAAAAAAGATTTAATTATTAATTACTTTATTGTATATTTTGAGAAAATAACTATTTTAATGTGGGGATTATGTGAATAGAATGGTCAAAAGTTAAAATAGGAGTTAGATTGGCTAAAAATATACTTTAACTTTAACAATTCAATAAGAGTGCTCTAACAACTCTCTCTTTACCTTAGGCTAGCGGTCGGGTTTCCCCTGAACCCCCACACTGGAACCTTGAATTGACAATTCCAAGCTTGTCTTCTGACATTGTTTTGATGAGATGTTTATGATCCTGACATATGTCATTGGGAATAATTGCTACATTGATATGAGATGTCAAGAGTGATAAAAAGCATTCTGAAGTATGCTTTTAAAATAAGTTTTCTCAGAGTATTAGCATTGGTCTCACCAAAACAAGTCATCAAACTTGTACTTTTTGCACACTTCCCCAAAAAATCTGGTCATATTTGATCAAAAGTGGGGAAAATAATGTGGAAAAAGGTCAAAAAGTGATTTTTGTCCTCAAAAGTGAGTAGACTCATAAAAAAACTTTCAAATTACCAGGTTTTTTTGGGAAGTGTGCAAAAAGTACAAGTTTGATGATTTATTTTGGTGAAACCAATGCTAATGCTCTCATAGGAGTGGGTAGTGGGGTCCCGGCCGTCTGCCCCACCTCTTGGGCAGACACCCTTCGCTACATGTATATATAATATTTTCTCTATATATAATATATGTTATAAAAAAAATCAGGCATAATGGCGGCGTTTTATGCCTGGGTAACTTTTTGAACAGCCCCTGGCCCTCGATCTCATTTCTCTCAGCCCTCATATTATTTGAATCTCTCTCTCATTGATTTTTCTTCTCTATCATCATGAAACTGTCCAGTTGCCTCTCCTCGGCGTGAAACGCCGTCGCCAGTCGCAAGCTGCCATCGTTGTCTCTTGTAAGCCACAAAGGTAAGTCCCGATGGACCCGATTTCGATTTGAAGAGGAGGACGCTAGGCAGACAAGGTATCCCACTCTCACATGGACGGGGGTAGATTGTGGGGAAAATTCCCCACTCCCGCCCCGTAGGGGGCGGGTAGCACCCTTAACTCTCTCAAGTCTACTTATAAAAAAGTTATATTATATATTTTTTTAAAAGTAGACTTGAGAGAGTTAAGGGTGCTACATTGATATTACAATATGCCAGTAAATGCCTTAGTGTCTTGAAAGTTATATTTCCTTGTACTAGATCTTTTGGGATTCATTCATTTAATTATTGTTTCAACTCTCAAAGTTTCTTCGAGTTACATTTTCCTGGTTCTTAGTGAGTGGCCCTTATGGGCCGATTTTTAGAGGTGGATATCGAGTCCAAACATTTCACCATTTCTCATGAAGGTGGTCTGTGTAACATCACTGAGAAAAGCTGGAAATCTGAACGAAATATCGTGCTGGGAACTGCTTCAGTGCAGTGGTTGGTGAAAGTGTTTGAGGAATGTTTGAGTGGTGGGAAGAAAAAAGAAGTGTATTCCGCAACAAGGGAAGGTTTTAGAAGCCTCATTGCCTAGCGTTGTGAGAATAGAAGAGACCGATATCTTGAGGTTAGTGATTATAACCAAGGGGGAAGGAAGAACATACTCTGTGTTCTAGAGGGAGAGGGATGATGAGGATGGCGCAAGCTCAAGGAGGTTTTGGTGGTCTGGCGTAACTCTAAGAGGGGTTCTGGTCGTAAATCTAAACCGAAAGTTGGGAAGTGGGAAAAAGGGGAGATGTTGAGATCTTTCAAAGAGGTTCTAACTTCGCCGGCATCAACGCAGAAGGGAGGGGCAAGAGAGCAAGCAGGACACCTTGAGCATTGCAGCTGTTAGGGCTGAAGCATGGGAGATGCGTAGGTTGCTGAGGAACATGCAGGGTCAATTGCGTGCTCTGCAGAAAGAGATGGACGCGGTTGTACAATTTGTCGGTCTGATTAAGGTAGGAGATGAATTGGGGGGTAGTTTAGGTAATTGGCTAGGGGTTATTGGGCAGAAGAAAGTGGTTGGGCCGGGTTTGAAACAGACTGAAGCCCATAAAAAGACTAAAGGTAAAGGGAGGATTTGGCGGCAAATTGGTGGACAGGGGCTTAGGCCCAAGGTTGGTACAGCTGGCCCGTTCAATTCTGCTCTGGATTTCCAAAGTCAGGGCTTCGACGAGACTTAGAAGATGCAGGCCTCAAGTGGAGGGCCTGGGCCTAATTAGCCGAAGCTCCATCTCCAAAATCAAGCACGTGGGTTTGGGTCGACAAACCCAACCCGTGGAAAGATCCGATAACGTCGCGCCTTCCAAACCCGAAGCCTCTCTTGATTTGGGTTCCGGATTTGTGTCGGACACGGCTCCGACAAGGGAGGCGATGGTAGAAGTTGTTCAAACGATACCGTTGGCGACAACGGCATGCTCTGACGACCTCCCGTCATTGCTCTGTCCCCAGAGTCAGAGATTTGAGGGCAGAGAGTCATTGGCAACGCAGATCTTTGTGGCGGCGAAAGCTGATCAGATAATTCAGTCAGGGACGGCTGTGTGTTCAGACAATCTCCCGTCGGTGCTTTGTGGCCAGAACCAGATAGTTGAGGTCAGAGATTTATCAGGCTCTCAGGTTCCTTCCGATAAACGTGTGGGTTCGTTACTGGATGCTTTTTCGAATTATCTGATGAGGAAGACTCTGAAGGCTTTATGCTGTCGGTTGAAGATGAAATGTATCTTTCGGAATCTATACAAGGAGTAGAGGATTGTTCGGTGGATGAGTTCCAGAATCCTAGCCCTTTGAATTGTTTCTTCCCGGATCATTTAGATTGGGTCTTGAAAATGACTAAAGAGATCAAACAAATGGTGGGAATCAAATGTGTGGGTTACGAAGAACAATTCATGGCACTATTAACAACCATGGATGCAGGTCATAATAAAAAATGTAGAGGGGAGTCAAAACTAGTCAGGGAGCTGAATAGGTTGACCTGGTCATTGAACTCAGAGGGTCCTTCCAACAAAGGAAGGGCAAAATCAAAGGGGCCTGCCTTTCCTCAATGAAACCAAAAATCGTTATGTGGAACGTCCGTGGACTCAATGAAGCAAACAAGCGTCTACGGATACGGCATATGCTTTGGGGGTGGTGAGCGGATATCGTTTGCCTTCAGGAAACGAAACTAGAGCTTTTTGACAGGAGATTGGTGCATAGTTTGTGGAGTGGCACTCATGTGGACTGGGTCTACATGGCTTCGTCAGGGGCATCGGAAGGAATCATAGTGTTGTGAGATCGTCGGGTGGTGGAAAAAGTGGAAGAGTATGTTGGTAGGTTCGCAGTAACTTGTATATTTAGAAGTGTCTCTGATAATTATTTATGGGCTTTTGCAGGTGTGCATGGGCCGAATATTGATGCCGACAGACGTCTTTTATGGGAAGAATTAGCTGACCTACATAGTTGGTGGAATGTCCCGTGGTGCATGAGAGGCGACTTCAACATCGTTAGATTTTCTAGTGAAACTATTGGTAATAGGAGAGTGAGGCTTGCAAGTCTAGAATTCTCGGAGTACATTTTTGACCTGAATTTGGTTGATCTACCACTCGTTGGGGGTCCAATTTCTTGGACCAATAATCAAACTTGGTCTAGGTTGGATCGCTTTTTAGTTTCACCAGAGTTGGAAAGTCATTTTCTAGACATGTGGCAAAAGCATTTAGGCCGGGTTTCGTCAGACCACTGGCCTATTATACTTGATTGTGGGGGACTTCAAAGTGGGCGCCGATATTTCAAATTTGAGAATATGTGGCTGAAGTCAGAAGGCTTGAGGATAGGGTCAAACAGTGGTGGACCTCGTACCAGTTTCAGGGATCACCAAGCTACATTTTTTCAAATAAGTTGAAAAACTTGAAGAGAGACTTGAAGATTTGGAACTCTCAGTCCTTCGGCAACCTAGGGGATAATAAGAATTTATTTATGAGGGAAATTAAGGATCTTGAGAGGGTGCAAGAGGGTTGTCCTCTCACGCAGGATGAACAAGTGCGGATGGCTTCATTGAATGCAGATCTAGAGTGGGTGATCCTTTTAGAAGAAGTGTCATGGCGACAAAAATCTAGAGCTTTGTGGCTTAGAGAAAGAGACCGTAGCACAAAGTTCTTCCACAGAGTGGCAAATTCTCATCAAAGGAATAATAATATTGAGGTCCTTAGGATTAATGGGATTGAATGCAAAGACGAAGGGATTATTCAAAATCACATTGTTGAATTTTATGAAAATCTTCTCACGGAATAGGAGGGTTGGAGACCTACTCTTGATGGTTTAATCTTTGATACCATAGGTTTGGAGGATGTGAGTCGTTTGGAGCGACAGTTTGAGGAAGAAGAGGTGTTCAACGTCATTCGACACATGGTTAAAGACAAAGTGCCTAGGCCAGACAGTTTCTCTATGGGTTTTTTTAGGAATGTTGGGGGGTGATCAAGGATGACCTTATGGGAGTTTTCAAGGAGCTCTTCACAGTCGGTAAATTTGAAAAAAGTCTTAATCATACCTTTATTACCCTAATCCCAAAAGAGGTTGGGGCCATGGAAATTAAGGACTTTCGGCCTATTAGCCTTGTGTTCGGGGTATATGAGATTATTGCAAAGGTGCTTGCAAATCGGTTAAGTGAGGTACTTGGAAAGATTATTACTAAACCGCAAAATGCTTTTGTTAAAGGAAAACAAATCTTGGATACAGTGCTTATTGCTAATGAGTGCATTGATAGCAAATTGATAGCAGGCACTTCTGGGATTCTATGCAAATTGGATATGGAAAAAGCCTATGACCACGTTAATTGAGATTTTCTATTGTATTAGCTTGACAGGTGTGGCTTTGGAGAGAGGTGGAGGTCTTGGATAAGGTGGTGTATCTCTACCGTGAGGTTTTCAGTGTTAATTAATGGAAGTTTTGAAGGTTTTTTCCTGAGCTCTCGTGGTTTGAGATAGGGTGATCTGTTATCTCTGTTATTATTCGTTATTGTCATGGAAGCGTTTAGCAGGATGATATTGGCCTTGGTGGATAATGGTTTGGTAAAAGGGTTTCCAATTGGAAATTCGGTTCGAGGCTTTACTAATATATCTCATTTGTTGTTTGCAGATGATACCTTGGTGCTATGCGAGGCTGATCGTGTTCAGGTGCGAGTACTGAAGGCTTTATTCCTATGTTTTGAAGCAGTTTCAGGATTGAAAGTGAATTATGGCAAGTCTGAGATGGTGTCAATTGGCGAAGTCCACAATATGCGAGAGTTGGCCGGAGATCTTGGGTGTAAGATTTCCTCGCTACCCATCACATACTTGGGACTTTTGTTGGGATCAGCTTCAAGGACGACGACGATCTGGGACATGGTGATTGAAAGAACCGAGAGGAAACTAGCAAGGTAGAAAATGATGTATTTGTCCAAAGGAGGTCGTGTTACTTTGATCAAGAGTACCATTTCCAACCTTCCTACGTATTTCTTATCACTATATCCTATCCTAGCTAGTGTAGCAAGTCGTCTGGAGAAAATACAAAGAGACTTCTTGTGGGGTGGCTTGGGAGAGGAGTTCAAGTATTATCTGGTTAAATGGGATACAGTGTGTCGACCCATCCCAAACGGCAGGTTAGGTATCTGGAATCTGAGGAAGTTCAATCAAGCGTTATTCGGCAAGTGGTTGTGGAGGGATCACAAGGAACCAGAGGCCCTTTGGAAAGAGGTGATTGAACGCAAATATGGGGGAGATTGGGGGGGTCGAGCACTCGGGAAGTTAGAGAGGCTTGTAGGACAGGGGTTTGGAAAAATATAAGAAATGGGTGGGGGGACTTTTCATTGGCACATTAGGCTCCGTTTGGGCGTTGGCACTAGTATTAAATTTTGGAAAGATATTTGATGTGGAGAGAGGGCTCTTCGTTATCTTTTTCCCTCTATTTTTCAGATTGCAATTGTCAAAGATATCACTGTAGCAGAGGTCATAGGGGTATCTAGGGGACAAATGCATTGGAACATAATTTTCAACCGAGCGGCGCAGGATTGAGAATTAGATAGTCTTGGAGAATTCTATAGTCTCCTATACTCACAAAGGCCAAACATTCTTCATGAAGATGGTCTGTGGTGGACCCCTACCGGGAGAGGAGTTTTCATAGTGCGATCCTTCTATGAGGTTCTCGCCCAAGGACCCCATATCTAGTTTCTATGGAGAAAACTTTGGCGTCATAGGGCACTGCCTAAAGCAGTTTTTTTGTGTGGACAGCTTTTCTTGGCAAGATCCTCACTACGGACAATTTAAGAAGAAGAAGGGTTATTATCACAAATTGGTGTTGCATGTGCAAAAATGGAGGCGAGTCGGTGAACCATCTTCTTTTACACTGCGAGATAGCCAAGATTATCTGGGATGAGGTGTTTACCAAACTGAATTTAGCATGGGCCATGCCAGAGTCAGTGGTGGCAGTTATGGCGTGTTGGTCTTCTATCCGTGGCGGCCGTCAGATAAAAGCTGTCTGGAAGATGATCCCCATATGTATTATGTGGTGTATTTGGCAAGAGCGCAATGAGCGTACTTTTGAAGACAAGGAAAGATCTCGAGAGGAGTTGATAGTTTTTTTTCTTAGAACTTTATGTACATGGATCATTGCCGTAGACTTTAATGGCATGGACCTTCATGAGTTTCTGCTTTCGAATGTGCCGTTTTGATAAGCCTTTCACTCGTTGTAATTGGCTTTGCCATCTTTCTGATTCATAATACAATTTTACTGATAAAAAAAGTCTACTTATAAAACAGTTGTCAAGTCTACTTATAAAAAAAAAACTCTCAAATCTAATTTGACATAATACTAGAAGGGAAACGTGAATTCAGACACTTAATGCTCAAGTCAAATGGTAGATAGCTGAAACTCTTACAACCAGCTTTGAACTTTGAACTTTTTCTCTTAATTGATTCTAAGGAAGACTTCTTGTTATAGTGCCCACTAAAATGCTGCTAATTAATCAAAACCTTAGGGAACCTAAAACAGGGATGAGGACCCAGCGTATATGCCTTTATTTATTTGATAGTCATTTTATCAAATAATCATAGGGGTGTTCCTCTTGCATGCACAAAGTTTATGCAAGAGGAGCACCTGACTAGCGAGGTGAAGGAAACAAAAGGATAAAAGATCTAAATAAGAAGAAAAATGATCTCCTGAGTACACAACATGTGTGACTTTATTTTAGAGGCAAGGAGTGTCGCATTCACGAATGATCACGTTGTATTTACTGAAGGGGAGAATGGGCTATGCCTACTTTTTTAATGAATAAAATTCTTGATTACCTACTTATCAAAAAAAAAAAAAAAAACCCTGATTACCTATCAAATAAATTTACTGAAATGGAGAAGCCTGGTGCCTACCTCATAAAGTGTTCTTTGAGATTATGGACCAACTTCAATCTTGGACATTATTTTTTTAAGTACCCAAGAAATTTTATCAATGAAAGCATTAGGCATACCATGTACTGGGACATTAATATTAGAAGGTGTATGCTACGATTTAATGCTTGTTTTGCTTACTTCAGAAAGTCTGAACTAAAATCTACTGTTTTGTGCCCTATCTATTACACGCATGTATTATCAAAGCAGCACTTTGCTGTGTTTTGCAACAACACAGTCCATCTATTCTGTAGCTAATGCCAAAGTCCCTTATGCAGGAGAAATAGAAGAGATACAAACAGAGCTACTTCTGGAGAAATCTCTCACCCAGGTAACTCTTTGACTGGTAAAGATACTCGTACTTTTATGTAAAATCACTTTTTGATGATATCATTTGTGTGAGCTGTTAATTGGTGATATGGATTTTCAGATGACACCAATAAGTCAAGATTCCTCTATAAAGGCCTCTTCTTCTGTACCAAACACTACAAAAGGCAATTTTTCAAGCCGAGTGAAGGAATTTCTTCCCGCGAATCGCTCATCTCTTACTCTCTCCAGGAATCAATCTTTAGTTTTGAAGTGTTCGAGGGATACTATCTGCAATGAGAAAAATTTGCTGATGCCTGCAATGAAAAATATGCGAAACCAAGCTCATGAAATAATTGATTTGACTGGTTATTCTATATTGGATGAACAACCAAGCAAAGAAGAACTGCTAGCGCCTTTTCATGCCAGGAAGCGCAAATTATTAAGCACGGAAAATGTTGTAACACAACAGATTGAAGTTTCTAATGAACACTTAGCCCGGGCAAAGAAGTTTGAAACAAATGGGGCTTCTTTCAGTATCAATTCAGTGCAACTTGAGAATTCACCAATTTCTATTAGTACAAGTTCACAACATGCTCAAGTTGGTACGTTGCTGTGCAAAGACAATGGGACTCCTCAGAGGATGGAAGTTGAGTTTCTCAGGCAGAAGAACAAAGATGTTCAGTCCATTAATGTGCCCAGTGGTAATGAGGAGAACAGAGGATCCAATTTTCTGATACAGGTGAATTTTTATAATAAAACTAAAGTGATTAAATTGTATCAATGTTTGCTTTGTTTTTTATTTAAGGAAGCTTTACCTAGGAATAATTAAAATGTTTGCTTTGTACCAATCTTCCTCTTCTTAAAGTGTTTTCTTTGGCTTCTCACACAAATATAAGCTCTTCCACTTGTTAGCTGCTAGGTAATTTATGGTGACTAGTCTGTTTCTGAGGTTGTTACCCGCCATTTCGTCATTTGTTTCCTATGAGTTACATGCCAGTTCAAGAGATGTCAGTAGTATGGTGGTTTCTCAATTTTTTGTTTTCTGCCATGATGGATAAAGCACTTCCTTTCTATGGAAGCAGTGTTGGCCCTTCAAAGTGTCAGTTTCTCTTTCTCAAGCCCCTCCCTGCTCTTATGCTGGAGTCTGCCCTACCTAAACCACTTTAAGACAAGGAAGATGTTCATAAGGAAAATGTCGAAAATTGTCTAATAGCCTTGATTAAAAATATCTATGCTTCATAGATGGGACACGAAAGAATGCAATTCTTCCACAGAAACTTGTTTTCCTGGAGTTTTGCCTTGGAAACCTCAGAACCGTATTAAAGGAATCTTGTTTTGTTGTGATTCTTCACTGAAAACATAAGAACTCGAGTAAATTATTTTGCTCTCCAAGTCTTGTATTATCTTCTTTTTTAAAATGGTAATGAAGAAATTGGTTGTGGATATTTGCTTGAATTTATTTTTGCAGGTTAAAGAGAAGCTTAGTGCTGAAGAATATAAAAATTTTGTTGAGTTTCTGAAGGCCCTCAAGTCTAAAACAATCCAGACAAGTCAAGCTTTACAATCCATTGTGAGCTTATTCTCTGGACCAGAGAGGCTTCCTCTTCTTAAAAGGTATTCATTGCTATTTATGCTTTACACTGTGGAGCTGTACTTCCCATCAATAAAATCCTTATTTACCGATAAAAAATTATTCTATGGAGAAAAATCACGTATGGATGTGCATTAACTTTGGTTTGTAGGCTGAGGTTACTCGATAAGATAGTATATTTTTCTTTTGATGCTTATGGGTGCTATTGTTGATGTGGCTATATATGTTTTTTAGATTTTGACTTGAAAGCTGAGGGTTCCTGATCATGAGATAAGTGTATTGTTTTACTCATGCTTATGGGTTCTTATGCCTTTCTATTGGGTGTCTCAGATTCCAACTGTACTAGCTGAGCTATGTTATCAATTGTTGAGTACTCTACCTCTTCACTTGTGTTATGTTTTCAAGTTGTTGCCAGTGGCACAACTTGATGATATGTGTTTAAGCCTGACAATGCAACAGATGCTGAGACAGATTTTTTGAAAAAAGGAAAAGAGAGTATTATCCCAATGTTATAATGCTATTAATAAACTCACTTATGACAATGAAATATCTTTTACAAGAGGGAGCTTGGGGTTTACAACTAAGGGCTCGTTTGGATACTAAGAATATCTTAGAATATCCGTGAATAATAGTAAAATGACTTGTGAATAGTAGTGAAATAGTTCGAGTTAAGATTTTTTTTGGATTTTGAAAAATGAGAGAGAAGAAGTTGAGGGAAAATATTATAAAGTTAAAATATTATTTCATTATAATTTATTAATATAATTTTTTTTAGAAGTTTGGAAAAGTTTTCTAGAATTTTGTGTTTTGTAATATCCCATATGACAAAGATAAATGTACGTTGTGTATGGGATCTCACAATGCTGGGAAATAAATTTTTTTTTGCTTTTTATAAGGTTTCTATGAAGTTCTAATTGTATCATTGACTAGTCTTTTTAGAATTTAGGTCATGTGGTTTGAGCCTTTCATTGAAGTGTTGTAACTGGTACTAGAGCCTATTCCAACTAGAAATATGGGGCTTAAGTAGTGCCACCTACAACGGATAGGCACGATGAGGACGTCGGATATTTAAAGGGGATAGATTGTGATATTCCATATGATAAGGATAAGAGTAAGTGGTGTATGAAATTCCACATTGCTCGTGAAGGAAAAGTTCTTATTTTTTATAAGGTTCCAATAGAGTTCCAATTGTTTCATTGACTAGTCTTTTTAGAGTATAGACTGTGATTTGGGTCTTTCATTGTGGCGTTACATGTTTTGTTTGGGAGTTTGGAAAAACTTATTAAAAAAAAAAGTTTGTAAAAGTTGTAATGATTAGATAAAAATATTGAAGTTTTGAAATTGAAAAATGTTTTGTGTTTGAGTTATGTTTTGAAAGAAAATATGTAACAATATCTGAGAAGACAATAATTGTGTTCCCAAATGGATCCTAAAAATCCCAAAACTAAGCTCCTTGAGACAGATGCTTTGTGTTCCCTTTTTTGATTTTTCTTTGAAACATCCCTATTAGTCTCTTCATGCATTTCATTGCCTGTATTCGGTAACTTTAGCATTTCATATATCCTAATCTCACATTCCATGTTGGTATCCTTGAACAGGTTCAAGGATTATATTCCTGCAAAGCATCATTCTCTCTATGAGCATTGTGTTGAGGTAAATGGCAACAGACATTGACATATGAAATATGGAACTCCTAGTGAGTGTTATGTTTTTGTTTCATCGAGGTTTTATTTTGTAAAAAAACATCTGAGGAAAGGAGTAATATAACGAGTTAAAAGTTGAAGTTTTCAATCTCGAAATCTTTGGTTTCTCCTGAATTTTAAAGGTTATCTTATTGTTTTTCATGTGCATGGTGCAGGCTAATATCAGAGAAGCTGCTTAATTTGGCGGGGAAAGACAGCTGATCATGAGTACACTATAGTCGTGGACCTCCGTATCTCACTCAAGATGTGCAATTAGGAAGTACATGTACATTTTGATTTGCTGTCTCTTGCTGGTCTTCCCTGGTTTTTGTTGGTACCTGGGGTTTTTAACCAGATGCAATTGCTATTCATCCATGAGGCCCAAAAGAACACTTAACTCGAAGGTAGTATGGAATCTGGCAATGCTGAAGGGATATAAGCAAGTCTTTCATCATGTCAATGTGTTATGGTCTGAGGCAGCTCCTATTCTTCATGTGATTTTGGTCCTTAATTTGGACCTAACACTTCAGCTAAGCAAGTACTGCACTGTGGCAAGATCAGTTACAGCTATATATAGCAAACAACCTTAGCATGACAGGAGGATTGTTTTGAAGGCAGCCTCAACTATTTCATATATATAGTATTTAATGGTGCGAGATCATTTGGTTGCCATGAATGGAGGGAGAGGAATCAAGTAACTTTCTCATGTTGCCATGGTTTAGTTTTAAAGACTGGGTTTTGGGGATGACATTGGCTGTTGTAAATGCATTGATGCATTCTGAGTATTACTACTTGCACAAATACCTAATTACAAGGTGTTTGCTTGCATTATAGCCTGGGAAAGAGAAAAATAAAGAAGGTATAAGTTACAAGGTGTTTATGACTATTTATTTGTAATGGAAATAAATACATAGCTAGGGCTCATTCGTTTTCAGAAAAAATTCTCTAGCCCATCTCATCTAATTATTAAAATTTTTTCAAATTTATATTTTAAATAATAGAAACACTTCATTTTTTTTTTCAAAATTTAAAATAAAAATATATATATTTTAATAATATTTTATTTAATTTTTAATTTTTAATTTATTATATCTTATTTTATCTTATCTCATCTATAAAAAAAAAAAAAAAATGAGCTCTGAATTTTATCTTTTCATTATTAATCATTCAGTCAGATTCATATTTTCTTCACCGTTCACGTTTTCTCTTTAAAAGAAATGATCTTGCAGTACTAGATTGGTAGAATGTTTCTTCCCTTTTCTTATTTTTTGTGGTTTCCCTTTTCGGTGAGTTATTGACGTTTTCAAGAAAAAGAGTTAATTTGCGATTTGCGCCGTCCATTTTCGACACGATGGCCGCCTGTTATACTCAACCGGCCTATCTAGTGAGGCATATTGATCATTAATAACATGATCATTGATCATGCGGCAAGACATTATAGCCTATCCATTGAGGTAAGACTACGTACGCACAGACGTTGCAATTATAAGATATTGTTCGTTAATCCATGTATATAATAAAAGATATCATATCATGATATCCTAGCCTAGTAGTTGATAATTGAAATTTCCCATTCCAGATCAGGGATGATGATGATCGACGCTAGTGGTAGTACCGATCCATCCATCTATGATTGATAGACAAAATAATTAAAAGCTGGTATATTAGATTCGATATCGATCATATAGGAAAGGCCGAAAAATATTATATAATGAAATAAATTTCATTAATGAAATAAATTTCATTAGACTATCTAGAATGAAAAGCTGGAGTCGAAACCAATAAAAAATATGGTACTTACAACGTAACTCGAAAAGATTGTGGAAATCAAAGGATTTAGATTAACATGATCAAGATTCACGTGCATTCGAATCATTTACGTACTGTATCAGTATCCACAATATATAGAAACTACTGCTGATCCACTCCTAATTTATATACTCAGTACTATATATGCACATATATATATATATGTGTGTGTGTGTGCATGTTTCTAACCAACATGCATCATCAATCCTATTCAAATAATAATAATAATAATAATAATAATAATAATAATGATCACATCAATCGATCAATTCTTGCATATATATGTGCATGTTTCTAATCAACATGCATCATAAATCCTATCAAATGATGATGATGATGATGATGATGATGATGATGATGATGATGATGATGATGATGATGATGATGATGATGACATCAATCGATCAATTCTTATTTGAAATCTTCTATTCCAAATTAGACATGAAAACAATAAAGAAATGTAAAAAGATACATGAAGGCCCTGTGTCCACTGATTCCGTTACATATACGTAGGTCATACGTACGTATATAACACGCATGTAGTAGTATAGGAATTGTAAATTAACGTTTAAAAGCCTAATCCCCAATTACCCTCGATTGATTCATCATGAGTATTTGTTGTATTTCTTTAAATCACACAAGAACAAGTTTCTTATATTTTTGAAAAACAGTTTTATGATTACTTTGACCAGAAATGATTCAGTAAGCAAAATAAACACCAGAAATGCAAGATGAAAGAAAAAGAAAGCAAAAACATAAGATTTAACGTGGTTCGGCCCTAATGGCCTACATCCACTGCAGGAACCCTATGAGATGTTTTATTCACTGAAAAAAAGATTACAATCTTACAGACCAGGAGAAACCAAGCCATCAGCTCAGACGTTTCACCTCTGAGCACAGCTACACAGCACGGGTTAGCAAAACCCTAACCTTAGCTAAGCTTCCAGACCCTCAGCTCTCTCTCTCTATGTATCTCGATTTCAAGGCGGCAGAAAAATGATCTCTCTTAGGTCTAGAGCATTCGAGCAGTATTTATATCAGTCAGTCCAATTACATGAATATCCTCAGTTAATTAAAATAATTACAGACAGAACAATTAAAACAATACAAGCCGTAGGATCAAGTCTCATAACATCATCATCACTGAAGCTTGACACGTGCACCTCACAAATCTCCACATTGGCAAGCTTGCATCCCTTCTCCTTTACAGCTCCATCTCTTTCTACAGTTCCTGCAATTCCCCCCAATGGGTACTAGCAATTTTTTAAGTTAATTAAACCCTAACAGTGTTCAAACTTGATGGAAGGTACAGATTTTGTCATAATATCTGAGGGGTTATCCTCAGTAGGTATTTTCTCAACTCCTATGTCTCCTGATGAGATAACATCTCTAACAAAATATAGCCTTACATCTATATGCTTTGACCTCTCATGAAATACTTGATTTCTAGCTAAGTGAATGGCACTTTGATTGTCACAATATACAGTGACACTGCCAGTCAACATTCCTAGTTCTAGAGTCAATCCCTTTAACCATAAAGCCTCCTTGAAAGCCTCAGTCATAGCAATATATTCTGCTTCAGTGGTGGATAAAGCCACCACTGATTGCAGATTTGCTTTCCAGCTTATAGCCCCACCCAAAAACATGAATATCATGCCGGAAAGAGACTTCCTGGTGTCTATATTTCCAGCATAATCTGAGTCCACAAAACCATACAAACTCCTATCAGTTAAATCACAATCCCCAAATTTTAACCCCAAACATTTGGTTCCTGCCAGATATTGAAATATACACTTTAATGCATGCCAATGTGGTTTTCCAGGTTTACTCATAAACCTGCTTACTAAACTCACAGCATAGGTCAAATATGGCCTTGTGCATACCATGGCATACATCAAGCTGCCTACCATGCTAGTGTATGGGACTTTATTCATGAACTCAATTTCATCATCAGTTTTAGGTGCTTGTGTGACTGACAGTTTAACATGGTGACCAACAGGGGTAGAAACAGTTTTAATGCTATCCATTCCAAAACTTGTTAACACTTTGGAAATATACAATTTCTGAGATAAATAGAGAATTCTTTTATTTCTGTCCTTATTTATCTCCATACCCAGAATTCTTTTAGCTTGACCTAAGTCCTTCATCTCAAATTCAGCCTTTAACATACACTTAACTTGATTAATATGAATTATGTCCTTACAAGCTAATAACATATCATCAACATACAATAGTAAGTAAATGATATTTCCATCACAACTTTTATAGTAAACACAACCATCAAAATTACTCCTACAGAAGTCATTTTCAATCATGTAGGCATCAAATATTTTATACCATTGTCTTGGGGACTGTTTTAAACCATACAAAGATTTATTTAACAAACATACATGATCCTCACTGAGATCAGTGTAAAACCCTTCAGGGGGCTGCATGTAGATTGTTTCAGGAAGGTTACCATGCAGAAAAGCTGTTTTAACATCAAGTTGTTCTAAGTGTAAATCATTACAAGCTACAACAGAGAGTAAAAGTCTTATTAAACTATGTCTTACCACAGGAGAGAATATCTCATTATAGTCTATTCCCTCCCTCTGAGTGAACCCTTTTGCAACCAACCTAGCCTTATACCTAGGAAGTTCTACACCAGGGATCCCTTCTTTCCTTTTAAAGATCCATTTGGATCCAACCAATTTCTGTTTCTTAGGTTTAGGAACCATATCCCATGTTTTATTCTTTATCAAAGACTCCATTTCTTCTTGCATAGCAAGAATCCATTTATCAGCCTCTTTAGAATTCATGGCTTCCTTAAAGTTCCTAGATTCCTGTTCTACCTCAGTTTCAGCAACAGATAGGGCAAAAGCTGTTAAGTCAGCTTGCCCAAACCTTTGTGGAGGTCTTATAACCCTCCTCTCCCTATCCCTTGCAAGGAGATAGGTATTTTGTCTCTCTAGGTCTCCAGTGTCTGACCTGTCAGTTTCTGTTTGGTCAGTTTCCTCATTCAGTTTATTAGTAGAGTTGGAGGGCTGCTCCACCTCAAACTGTATATCAGTTTTAGGGCCAGTCCTTTCAGGGTCAGGAGTATTATCTGGCTTCCCTGCCATTTGGTTTTCATTAAAAATAACATCCATACTGATTATACATTTCTGTCTGCCAGGTTCCATAACCCACAACTTATAACCTTTAACACCTTCTGGATAATCTACAAATATACACTTAAGAGCCCTAGGTTCTAGCTTATCAGTTTTATAATGTGCATAGGCTACACAGCCAAAGACTCTTAAGTTTTGATAATTTGCAGGTTTTCCAGACCATAGTTCTTGAGGGATTCTGAAACCCAAAGCAGAGGATGGGCACCTATTAGTAAGATGAACAGCAGTGGCTATTGCCTTTGCCCAAAATGTTTTGGATAGCCCTGAGGTTGCCAGCATACACCTAACCCTCTCTAGGATAGTTCTATTCATCCTTTCAGCTAGGCCATTCTGTTGTGGAGTTTCCTTAACAGTCTTGTGCCTTATTATCCCCTCAGCTTTACAGAAATCATTAAACTCAGTAGATAGGTATTCAAGACCATTGTCAGTTCTCAAAATTTTAATCTTTCTGCCCACTTGATTTTCAACTAGTGTTTTCCATTCTTTAAATTTTTCAAAAGTGTTACTTTTTTGTTTAAGTACGTATACCCACACTTTCCTAGAATAATCATCAATTAAAGAAAGGAAATACCTAGCCCCACCATGTGAGTTAACTCTTGCAGGACCCCATAAGTCAGAGTGTATGTAATCTAGGGTTTGTCTTGTCTGGTGAATTGCTTTCCTAAAGCTTACTCTTGTGGATTTTCCTAGTACACACTGTTCACAGAAGGGTAAATCTCCAAGTTTTTTGTCTCCTAACAGGCCCTATTTTTCCAGTTCCCTAAGGCCCTACTCACTGACATGCCCTAATCTTCTATGCCATAGGAGAACTTGGTTTTCTGTTCTGTGTGTGACTGGTGATGCCTCACCTATCACAGTTTTCCCCATAAGAGTGTATAACCCATTCTTTAAGACCCCTTTCATTATAGTCAGAGACCCTTTACTGACTTTTAAGGTCCCATTATCAGATTTAAAAGAGTATCCTGACTTGTCTAATATACCCAGAGAAATTAGATTTCTCTTCAGTTCTGGAATGTATCTGACCTCTCTTAATAGTTTTTCAGACCCATCATACATCATTAATCTCACATTTCCTATGCCTTGGATTTTACAAGTCTTGTTGTTACCTAAAATAACACAACCACCCTCCAGTGCAGTGAAGTTTCAAACCAGTTTCTTATAGGACACATGTGAAATGAACAACCTGAATCTAGAATCCATTCCCTTCCAGAATCCACTTCTGAGACATTTAATACTTCAGCACTATCATATCCATTTTCTAAGACTACTGCTGCCTTTCCCTGTTCCCCTTTTTCAGTGTTTTCCCTATTCTTTCTATCAGGGCAATCTTTCTTGAAATGCCCCTCTTTGTGACAGGCAAAGCATTTTAGATGTTTGCCTTTTGACTTTGATCTGGATTTATTTTGTTTACCTTTCTGACCCTTCTTGTCAGGTCTACCTCTCACAGTTAAGCCCTCACCAGACTCTGATTTTAACTCAGATTTATTGTTGAGTTATCTTGTATGAAGAACTGACTGCACTTCTTCTAAAGTGAGACTCTCTCTGCCATACATCATAGTTTCTTTGATATTGGCATAGGAAGAGTCTAAAGAATTTAATAACAGAAGAGCTTGGTCTTCATCCTCTATAGTAATCTCTATGTTAGCAAGATCCAACAATATTTTATTGAATTGATCAAGATGATCATCAATAGAAGTCCCCGGTGACATCTTAAAAGTGTAGAGTTTTATCTTTTTATGGAGCCTATTTGCTAGGGATTTGGTCATATACAAATTTTCTAATTTTAGCCACACCCCTACAGTCGAGTCCTCATTAGCAACCTCTCTCAGTACTTTATCACCGAGAGATAAGATAATGGCACTGTGTGCCTTTTGTAGGACTTCAGGTTTGACTCTCTTTGAGGAAGATGAAGATGGTTTCTCTTCCGACGAGGAAGGGATCATCTTCTTTTCCCTAAGTAGGGCTTCCTGAAGTCCCTGTTGCACTAACAGGACTCGCATCTTAATCCTCCAAAGGCCAAAATCATTTTGGCCAGTAAACTTCTCTATATCAAATCTGGCGGTCCCCATCGAAACTCAAGCTCTGATACCACTTGTTGTATTTCTTTAGATCACACAAGAACAAGTTTCTTGTATTTTCGAAAAACAGTTTTATGGTTACTTTGACCAGAAATGATTCAGTAAGCAAAATAAACACCAAAAATGCAAGATGAAAGAAAAAGAAAGCAAAAACACAAGATTTAACGTGGTTCGGCCCTAATGGCCTACATCCACTGCAGGAACCCTAGGAGATGTTTTATTCACTGAAAAAAAGATTACAATCTTACAGACCAGGAGAAACCAAGCCATCAGCTCAGACATTTCACCTCTGAGCACAGCTACACAGCACGGGTTAGCAAAACCCTAACCCTAGCTAAACTTCCAGACCCTCAGCTCTCTCTCTCTCTCTGTATCTCGATTTCAAGGCGGCAGAAAAATGATCTCTCTTAGGTCTAGAGCATTCGAGCAGTATTTATATCAGTCAGTCCAATTACATGAATATCCTCAGCTAGTTAAAATAATTACAGACAGAACAATTAAAACAATACAAGCCGTAGGATCAAGTCTCATAACATCATCATCACTGAAGCTTGACACATGCACCTCACAGTATTAATTCTCCAGGTTGTAGTACTATAGAGTATAGTCTACAGTATCCATGCACGCAGAACATGAATATATATGGTACTGGTATCTCCTTTAATTGCATTGATTATCTTCCCTCGAGAATATTATTGAATTCTCTGAGAAATATTTTGAATATACGAAACGAAATTTTGGATCTAATTTCTCCAATATATATAATATAATATTATTTGTTTGAGAAACAAAAAATTAACATAGAGAGAGAGAGAGATCAGGGCATTTTAAAGTATATATTATTTTTTATTTAGGATGTTTTCAAGAAATTAATTTAATTCCTTAAAATTATATTTAAATGCATGCATTCTTTAGGTCTATTAATTACATTTTAAGAACATGAGTTAATCGCACTTGACCGGAAAAAAATTAGGTCAGGTACCGAAACATCATGCAATATTCATGCCTGCCGAATTTACCAAACGTATTAGAAAACCTGAGGGGCCATAAATTGAAAAGGTCAAAATATTCTTGGTTTTACGCAACATTGAATTAACACGATCATATTCTTCCCCTATATATATATATATAATATATATATATATATAGTACTTAATTTATATATATTCCGTGTGAATATAATAAAATCCCGAGTAAAAAGCACCGGGGAACATGAAACAGACAAGCCCACCGTAAAAATCTATGAAATCCACCAAAAAAACGCAGAACGACGAAACTTGAATCATAAACAAAGTACTTATTGCATATAATAGTACATGTAGATTGCAAAATAATTAAACCAACGTTTTTCTCTAGCAGTCTTCGATCATCGTGTTCTTTTATGAAATTTATGACCGAATTGATCTTACGCGTTACTTGAACTCGCTAATTAGTGTACTTTTCCTCCTCGTCCGAACAGACGTACTACGAGCAATATTCGGCCTTGATCTCTCTGAAAAGCCGTCCGAATTCTGACGCCAATTGACGATCAAATCAACAAAAGCACTGAGTATGTACCTGTAAGATTTCTTCTCATTTAGGTTTAGGTAAGAAAACAAAAGCTCCTCCATGAAATCCCAATCAACTTTTCCATTGCTGTGGACGAAGGCTTCGACCATCTCTCGCATCGACCGTTGGAAATCCTCGTACGGACTTGAAGAATATGCTAGAACAGCAACGGAATCGTCGGGAAGCTTGATATCATGATTCTTAATTGCATGGTCGCTAGCACTTGTCCTCGAGGAATCGTTTACTGTTGTAGTTGAGGTGGAACTCGAGCCTGCATCCTCGGACGTGGGGGTCATGCTTGTTAAGGATTCGGCCTCCATGAGCGAGCTCGACATTAAGCCTGCCGGCTTGATGAAGAACTGGTTTGACCCACAAAGATCCAATGGCGGGTCCATGAAACGAGGCGATCCAAACAAAACCCCAGGACTAGGGTTAGGGTTTTTGCCTTGATGATCATGACTTTCTTTATCGACCTTCTTTTCATTGTAATTTTGATTTTCATCGTCTTTGATGTACAGAGACTTGAAATTCTCGAAGAGGAAGCGGTCGACATCGGACAACCTTGCTGCCTTGTCGTCGTTGTTGTCCTTGATCTTTTCGACCGGCTTGTCTTGGCTGTTACGGCCTATGGCGAAGGAGAGAGTCCTGCTGGGTTCCGTGCAATTGGAGAGCGACCAATTTTTGGAAGATGAGAATGAGGAATTTTTGGTGAATTGGAGGCCTGGTGGGGAGGGTACTTTGGTTTTGATCATCATCTTCTTGAGGTAATCATGGACATATTTTTTAAGCTTCTTAGACATTTTTGGCTCTGATCGGATTATTACAATGATCAGTTGGAGTACTACTGAAAAACATTGGAAGTACTACTGGGTGGTCATTTATATATAATTAGGCTGGCAATTAATTAAGGAAGAATAATATAATTTAATATATATTACAAATTAAGTAGGCCGTAACCTGCCTCGATCTTAATGACATATTAACTCTTCAAGAGACGTTTGACAAACATTAAAATCGAGTTTTAATAAGTAATTTAATGCTCAAATAACGCCAAAGTTGTAGTAGCTACTAGCTAGCATCTTGAGTTAAAATCACTTCACCCTAATTTTTATAATTAAATATAGGTTAATAAAATAATTATAATCAAATATGAGGACATATATTATATATAAAAAAAATCGTTTGGGAAAAAATATATGAGAGATCGATTTCCGTCCAAATAATATCCTACAAACAATTTTTTTTTATAGCAAATGTAAACATTTTTTAATAAGTAAAAACTATACGCAAATTATTTTCTTTGACTTTTTTAATCAGCAAGAGATCATCCTTCGTATTTCGTGCGCGGTCTATTCTTAATAATTTGCAAGATGTATGCTGGACTGCAATTTCTGTGCGCTGCAGCTCAGCAGCACAGAGTTATAACACATAATATATATATATATATATATATATATATATATATATATATATATTTAAAAAAAAAAGGGTTACCTTACAACCCCTATAAGTATATGCGTTGGACTGCAGCAAAAACATTTTAGATTTGCAAGCCTAAGCTGCGTGCCAAACCTACTTTACATATATATGTCTAACTTTGACTAGCGAAATTTGTAATTAATATTAAAAAACAATTCATACATATAAATTATTAAAAAATGTTTCAAAGATCGTTCTTTAGAGTTGACAAAAGTTGCTACGTACCCCAGCTAGCTATATATATATATATATATTAGCTTAAGCCAGCACAAGCCATGCCAGGTATATAATATGCCAATACTTAATCATTGATTTCCGACCATATACACCTTTTTGATTCAATGTTAATTATATATATATATATATATATATTACTGTAATATTCTCTTATTAGGATATTTTAGAGTTTCTATTCGAGTCCGGATCATCTTTCCTGATTGGGATCCGGCCCGGATCTAATTAACTGAGAAATTTATAAGTATATATATATATATTATATAAACATATATAAAGAAGACGTTAAATATTTGTACTGATCAAATATATTTAATGGAGTTTTTTCTTGCGTCTCAATGAACTTATTTCACATATTTATATCTTTTCCAATTTAGAACTAATTAATTAGGCAGACCATGATATTCATGGATATCTCGATCGGTCTAATCTTTAATTAGTTTCGGTATTTGCAAAGTCAAAACTAATAATATCATGCTTTTATATATATATATAGTAGTAATTTTATCTATAATTAGTGATTATTACTTGATCGATCTAGCTATTTTAATAAACAATTAATATTGTAATGTTAATTAAGTATATACGTGCATTAATTATTTTGTTCACTTTTCCAGAAACCGAGGGCATAAATTAAGGCAAAAATAAAAGAAAATTAAGGAAACAGTAAAATTGCATTAGTATATATATTTCGTTGATGTTATAAAACTAAAAAGAAAATTACTACTATTGCAAGAGAAATGTAAAAGAAACTCTCTGAAATTTTCTTTCTTCTCTATATTTTCTTATGAATTTTATTACAACTGAAACCCATATTTATAGGCGTTGAAATTACTATGCAAGTTACTATGCAAGTCACTATGCAGATTTTAAAATAATAGTGGTGGGGTCATTCACATAATTTTTAGTGGTGGGACAGGGGGCGGCTGCCGACGTTCGTTTATAACACTCCTCCTTGAATGACCATTCATAAAAAATCTGCCTCGTTAAAACCTTGCCAAGGAAAAACCCAGTGGGAAGAAAAACCAATGACGAAGGAAAAAGAGTACAATCTCTTTATGTATCCACAAGTGCTTTAAGATTACCTCATTAAAACATTGCAAAGGAAAACCCAATGGGATAAAACCTTAGTGAAGGAAAAAGAGTACAATCAGCACAAGTCTTCAGGACTTTTACTCCCCCTGGAAAGTGCATGACGATAGATTTTTGAATATTCACATTTTAACATTCTGCACAAATTTCTTGAATGTCGCAGTTGGTGATGTTTTCGTGAATAAATCTGCCAGATTATCACTTGATCGTATATTTGATATATCCTCCTTTGATTTGAGTGATACAAGCAGCAATATCTTCGTATAAAATTGTTGAGTTATCAAAATACCACACTTTTCTTGGATATGTTGAGTCATTGATCTCAACCAAATATACTCTCGACTTGTTTCATGAATTGCAATAATCTCTGAGTGATTTGAAGATGAAGAATAATATCTGATTGACAAACTTAATAGAAATCTGATACTTGCAGTAATACTTAAACTCCCCCTGATAATATGCGTTATTGTTTCAAGTAATAAGCAAAATGATTTCAGTATATATAACAAGTTAAGAATTCAAACACGATCTCCAACTAAATAATGCATTAGAGAGAGTATGATAATATTTTTATCTAAAATTTTCTCCCCCTCATTCGGCGTTATTAGGAAGAACTTGTTTATATACGGCGGAAATAACATTGGAAACCATCTATGTATGATAAAAGCTGTAAAAGTTTTGAGATTTAATATTATCGGTTCGGCGGAAAATCAAATCCGTTTGATATTGTGGACAAACGAGATCTTGAAGAGATTTGAAAGTTTCGGGTTGTTGTTTAAATATAACCAATTTTACCATTGGTTTACTCCAGCAAAAAGATTTCGCATTCCTCATAGATTCAGTTGTTGTTCATCCAGAACGATATTATGTATGATAGAAATTCTAATGTCCCAGATTTAAACTATGAACCTTTTATACCTCAACTACTTATATTTTCTCCTGAAGCTATAAACACCATGATAGGAGCAGAGATATATCTATCTAGTAAATCTGATCCTGAAATTGTTGCAGCATCAAGAACCCTCAGTGCTCAATATGCTGCATCTCTTACAACCATATCTCAGAGGCTATTGGCGAGAACGAGTGAGGTTGATCATCTTAAAAATCAAATATCTGAAATGCATCAAACGCTTGCAACTAAAGATAGAAAAAATAAAGATTTAAGACAAGAAAACAAGGAACTGAAGAAACTTGTAGACTGGTATTCTCGTGACCTGAAAACACAAGTAGAAGAGCTGAAACGAGAGAGAGCTCAGATACAAAGTCAACAACAGCAGCTAACGGCAGAGGTTCAGCGTTTACAAGAAAATAGGGATAGCTGTAATTAATCTCGCTGGCTTTTGAAATTATGCATCCAGCATATCTTGTAAAGTGAGATTTGAAGAGATGATGGTTTGTCTTGTTCTTATTTCCATTTCTATAAGAACCGTCTTTAGCTTCATGTAGTACGCATCAAATCTTCTTCTCATATCTATAATTCATCTGTATTTATATTCTTATTCTACAAATTTTTAATAGCTCATCAATTTCCTTTTACTATTTCTCACAATCAACATATAAGGTATCATTCACCTCAATTACAAGTTGATCCTGCATCTTCTGTATGTGCAATGTTGCAGCAAGCAAATGATCTGGCTAATAAGTCAGATCGTGAAGTTGTTTATGAGCTGGTGACTCTCGGTACCCGATACTCCTCCTCTATTGTTGGATTTTCCAACCGATTACAATCCAAAAATCGTGAGATTGAGGAGCTTAACGAGAAGGTTTCTGTACTTCAACGACTCGTTCAAGAGTCTGACAGAAAAATTGCAGACTTAAAGCAAGAAAATAAGGATTTAAAATCCTTACTTGCCTCTTCATTTCGATTGCCTAATCGTTTAGATAAGGATGGTATGTTGCTTTATGAAAAGTAAATGCATTTGAGAGATGATGCTAGAAGTCTCAAATTCTTGTAACTCATATATGAATTGAATAATAAGATCTTTCCTTTTCAAATGCATTCCTTGAATTTATAGCAATTCTTGTGATTTTTTCAATAGTTCTAACAAGGTAAATCATCAACGTAAACTGTAACAATGGCAAATCCGAATTTTGATAAAACACATGGACATATAGGATTATTCTTAAATCCTTCTTTCGATAGATACTTGTTGATTCAATTATACCACATGCGTCCGGATTGCTTTAACCCATATAAAGATTTTTGAAACTTTATAAAGTACATACTCCTAAATGTACTTGGATTAGATGCTTCAAGTATCGTAATAATCTAATGATGCTTATAAATATGCAGTGACCACATTTATTAACTGCATATCTAATCTTTTTGTAATAACCAAATCAATTAAAAATATGAATGTGATTGCATTCTTACCAAGGAAATATGTTTCCTCATAATTGCTCGGGTTTCTACTGGAAACCTTGTGCGACAAATTATACCGCATAATTTCATTTCGCATTACGCTTTCATATAAATACTCACTTATATCTGACAAATATTACACCCTTTGGTGTTTGGACAATAGGTCCAAATGCATCTTGCTTCACTAGCGAATTTACTTCAGTTTTAATAACTGCTTTCCATTTTGGCCAATCATTTCTACGTCGACATTCTTCGACGATTTTTGACTCACTTTTTTCATTACTTCTGATAATGTCAGGTGTTATCATATATGTTGTCGACAACAGTTTTATTTCTATCCATAAATTTTCCAGTACTCATGAAATGTATTGAGATCTCATTGTTCCTCTCCAGGGGAAAACATTTCATGAAACACCTCTACAGGAGGTTCCTCTTCAGGAGGTTTATACTCTTCAGGAGTTTTCTTTTCAGGAGTTACACTTTTCAGGAGTTACACTTTTCAGGAGTTACCTCTTCAGGAGGTTTCCTCTTCAGGAGGATTATATTTTATACAGAAAATACGGTCTCTTCATGAGCACCGATTTTTATTTTTTTTGTGCACCAATAGGTCTTCAACGCTTCAGGTGTATCTTAGACTTATTTATTGCTGTTTTAATAACTCGTCCTTCAGAGACTTCAATTCTTGCTTAAGCATTAACAGCGGTAATATATGATTTTACAACACCTTTAGTGTCAGTAAATACATCATGTAATCGATTTGCAACATTTTGCAGATAAATAATCCTCTGAATTTCTGGTTCACATTTATTTGTAAGAGGATCAAATTTAAACAGGGTTTTATTATCCCAAGTAATTTCTTGTCGTGCTTCAGGCACCGATATTTCATTATTTCAAAACATGATGAAATATTAATAAGTTTATATATAAAAACTTAGTATAAGTAAATCAAGTGCTTGACCGTACAACAGGTACGTGACTACTGTTTAGTCATATTACATCTATGACAAACATTTTCATCTTTTTATGAAAAATTATTCTGAGGGCCTTTACCCTTCTCTGAATTTGATCACTTCTGGTGATACGATATATTTTTATCATCTTTAATGTTGTCGCTTTTGGGACCAACACTTCTATAATTTTTCTACTACGTCTACGCCCTTAGTTCTCGTTCACTTCTGGGAATTGTGTAAATTCGATATCATTAATAGAACGTAACTGGTGTAACAAAAACTCATTATTTAGCTTAATCACTGGAAGACAAAACAAAAGTTCAGAATATTTGTTGAACTTTCACTCTCGATATTGCTACTCCAGGAACACATTCGAGGTATAAAAAATAATGTCTTCTTTTATATATTATCATCAGTGACATTTTCACTGCATAATTTTAATATTGAGCTGATTTTAAAGAGTGCAGAATATTCAATACCACTCTTAAAATCTTACAATTTCAGGTGCAATAAATCATAATGATCTTTTGAGAGGATTACATCTTCTGGTACTTATATCACTCTCTTAATTCATTTCACATAGTAAGATGATTTTTCATCATGAGATACACAGCACGGTCCTTCAGGGACACATGGTTTCCTCCTATGATTGTATCTTTCAAGTTCATCATCATATCCAAATAGATTTCATCAAGGATCTGGATAAATAATATTTTTCAGAAATGTCATTAGTAATAAATTTTAATATTTGACATTATATTACAAAAATAAATCTGTGAATTTAAGAAATATATTTACATTATCATGAATATAAAAATAAAATTTTATCAAGTAATATTCAGCAATATTACCTTTAATATTTATCTCAAGGACTGTAAATAATATATTGAAAAACTTACTTGAAGTAGAAGACCACTAATTTCAGTATCGGTAGAACCTCGTGCTGATAACGTGTTATAAAACTAAAAAGAAAACTACTACTATTGCAAAAGAAATGTAAAAGAAACTCTCTGAAATTTTCTTTTTTCGATATATTTTCTTATGAATTTTGTTACAACTGAATCCCATATTTATAGGCGTTGAAATTACTATGTAAGTTACTATGCAAATCACTATACAAGTCACCATGTAGATTTTAAAATAATAGTGATAGAATTATTTACATAATTTTTAGTGATAGAACAGGAGGACAGCTGCCGACGTTCGTTTATAACAGTTGAGATTTTCTTTATAAATAGAAAACAAGAATTATATTGCCCTTTTGGCCTAAGAATTTATTATTTGAGCACCCACGAAGCTTTTGACGAATACATTATGATGATCTGACATCGCATTTAGCACATATAACGCTTTTTTTTTTTTTTTTTCATGTGCCCTACCCAGTAGATCATTAATTAATGAGTAGGGCATGATTTTGTGTATTTTTTACAAAATTAATGACGTCATGATAAAAATATTACATTAATTAAAATTTTAAAAAATAAATATATAAAATAGATAAAATATGATAAGAATGAAATAAAAATAAAATTAATTAAATAAAAAAATGTAAAAATGTAAAAATAATATTTATATATAATATATATTTAAAAATACACAAATCATATATAAATAATATTTCCCTTAATTAATTAATTAATCTCGTTGCATGATTTGATTACGCCACAATGTACGCGCGCGGACGTGCTGTCTCTAATTTAGAAAGTTATAAGTAGGATGTTCATCCGGGTTTCGAATTTGAAAATTCTAAACCTGTATTTAAAATTGCTTAAATATTTAAAAAAAAATAAAAAATATTAAAAAATAAATAAAATTATAAACCGGATCGAGTACACCTAATTATAAGTTTAATTGGAAAATGTTAGTACTGTATAGATTGTGAATAAGTTCATGTATCACTCATCAGCTCATTTATTATATATAATATTTGTAGCTATAGAATCAACAAGCGTTGCGCATTTATTTAAAAAAAGAAATATAAAATTAGAAAATGTTAGTTGAATTTATAAAAATAATTGATAAAAATGATTGATTAAATATATAATTGTTTAATTTTATTTAATAGTTAAAGAAGTGAATATTAATGAATTGATTTTTTTTAAATATTTAAAAGTGTAGAAAAAATGATTAAAAGAAAATGAAAAAATAAATTTATGCAGCATCGGTCGAAAGCTTCGGTCATTCATCGGTTCACATAGTACGACCCGCTATATACGAAAAATTAAATTTATTATTATACTTGTACAGCCCATCTAGCATTATTATAATTTATCTCTCTCTCTCTCTCTCTCTCTCTCTCTCTCTACATTTGATCAAGCATGCATGTTGATGGTACTATACACGAGGTAATGCAGGATGCATGCCAATAGAAAACGAGCACCGCGCTTTCGTAGATATATAAATTATAATGATGATCATTTCACTTAAATGGTACTTCTAATAATATGAAACAACACAAAGTTGACTCTAACGAGCATGGGCGCGGGCGGCCAAATATATTAATGTACATGCAATTCGTACTATACGTAAAAAATTAAAGTAGCCGGCCCCCAATATTAATTAATTAATGTCTGAGTTTTTTTGGATTCTGACTTCGGGCGTTGAACATCTTTTGCTGCAAACAGTTTTGTGTGAATTATACGGTCGAACCTTTTTTAGTATATCAATAAGTAAAGTTAGTAATTACACATCAAGTCAGGATGGCCGAGTGGTCTAAGGCGCCAGACTCAAGTTCTGGTTCTCGTGAGAGAGCGTGGGTTCAAATCCCACTTCTGACATTTATTTTCTTCTATTTCACTTTTCGAATCTCTTAAACGACATCGTCTGAAAGCTTACAACTTCAAAGACTGGCACTGGCACTAGTCCCTTTTTCTATCAAGCGGCGTCGTCTAATAGAAAGCACAATATCCTATTCCAACAGAAATACCTCATGCCTGACTTATCAAAAAAAAAAAAAAAAAAAAAGAAATACCTGCCAGCCACTTTCAAAGGCACCTACAGAGAGAGAGAGAGATGGCGACCAACCATGGCAGCGAAGAAAGAAGAAGAAGAATCTTAGAGAGAGGGTCGGATCGTATGGCTCTCATTACAGGCCGAATCAAAACTCTCCCAATATCGCCACCACCATCCCAATCAATAACATCATCATCATCATCATCATCAGACCCTCCTCATGATCAACACGATCATGGGGATGATGGCTCTACTCACCATCATCATCATGATCATGATCATCTTATGGGTACGAACAGTTTGTCATTATGCCACGTATCGAGCCGCCTTATTTTTTTTCTCTTGTTGTTTGAATTTCTTGATATTTTGAAATGCGTCTCATTTTGTGGTGAAATGTAGGGATATTAATGCAGATATGAAGAATGTTATATAATGAAGACACTTTCAATTTTATGATTAGCAGTTGGATTACGTTTTAATCTGTACACTTTCAATTTTCTTCCGTTGGCGTCCTTGATATTGGTTTTTCTCACTCAATGGATCTAATTGTCTATATGAATAGTTCATTAACTTCGCACAAAATGCATGATTCCTTTTGTACCCATGTTATGGCCCTAGAGCTCCCACATTAGTACTTCGGACGAAATTGTGTATTGGAAAGTTATGATTCAGAGAAAAAATAAAATAAAATAAATGATGAATGTAATGATGAATGATGAATGACCTGACAGACCACATCAAAATACATTAATTTATGAGATTGTTTTTATATAAGAGAAATACTTTAGTCACAAAGAGATTTCACAAAATAAATCCTACAAAATATTGTGGTTTCATGTGGTTCGTCAGATTATAAAATTAGTTTTATTGTAAATTACATCAGTTTGTGAAATTGATTTTGTGGGATCTTTGTGGCTATAATAATGCTCTTTAGATAATTACTTTGTGGTTAAAGTATTTCTCGAATAAAAAACCTACATTTTTCGGTAACTAATCTCTTAATTGATTTCACAGATTTTGCAGTAGATGCTGTGGCTAAGGATTATACCTCTGATGATACATTGCTGAATAATGAGAGTCCGGATGAAGATTCCAGTGGTACTAAGTTTGGCATAGGAAGCCAAGGAGAGGCCCATGAGTTGAACAAAGGCAGCACTAATATAGAAGCTCAAGAAATTCAGACTCCTTCGAATAATGGGGTCAAAACAATAGTTCAAAAGACCTCAACAGAGAGGGAACAACTTCCAAAACCACGAAGGGGTCAACCTAGACTTTTCACTTCCAAGAGAATACATTCCTGCATTCTAGCTTCTGAGAATACACGCGCCATCTGTTCTCTCATAATAGCATTCTTGGTTGTTTTTTCTTACGTTGATTACCCATTATTTGGAAGGAACATAGTGAATTCGAAGAGTGTTGTAGCCTCAAGGCCTCTTTATATACTCTTGCTGACTGATGTAATGATTGTGTTTGCAAGAGTGTACCTTGAGAAGAGAAAAGAATTTCATGAGGCAGAGGAAGAAAGAGTGGCACTTCAAGAGGATGGACACAACTGGGAAAAGGCAGAGAAGGTTTTGGAGAGAGGCCTGGTGGCGTATCAGGCTATCCGTGCCATTTTCATTGACTGCAGTGTTTATGCAGTCGTTGTCATATGTGGCCTCTCTATGCTGTAGAGAAGGTTTTGCTTGTTTTTGCAGATGAGACTCGATAATATGAGATGAGTTAAGATTAAAGTTAAAAGTTAAATAAAATATTATCAAAATATATTTTTTTAATACTATTTATGGTTTGATATTTGAAAAAATTGAATTATTTATTTTATCTTATATGAAAATTTGGGGAAGTTAATGATCAGATAAGTTGAGATATGAAAACAAAGTCTTTTAGCAATGTCTGTCCACCCACGACCTTATTTCAATTCTATTTATTCGTTTTATTTATCTCGTGTGAATAAAAATCGTGTATCAGGGTTGCATCTCACAGCCCTTCAGTTTCTGACTGAAAACCAGAGAAATCGAAACGAAGAGCTTGTGTTTTTCCTAAAAAATGTGATATGAAAGTATGCCTTGTAGACATATATGGCATTGGAAGAACAACTTCTGTGCAAAATGTGCATGAAAGTAGCTTGCCACTTTAAACAAGAGTACCAAACAAACATCATTAGGAGGAGAGATTCATAAGTGCAGTAGGTGGGAATATGCTGAAGCAAGGTTTAGCTGGGGGGGCAGAATCGCAGATACCCTACCATCTTTAAATTTCGCAGCACATGGTGATCAATTTGTTGATATATGGTACTATGGAGTTGGAATTCATTGAATGAATTGGGGGAAAAACTCTAGAACTACGAACCATTTATGTATAACAAACAAAAGCATGGTCGAAGGTGATAATTAGAAATTGTATTTGGTTTTTGATTTAGACGCTTGTTCTCATTTTTTTTTTTTTGTCGATATTATAAATCTTACCTTAAACTATTATTAAACTCTATCAAGAATAAACTTCTTTGTCCCACAAAAAAGATTTCAAGGATACATGTGGCAGTGGCACTTCCGTAGAGCCAATCAATTTTCTAGTGGACCTAGTTCTCTAATTAAGAAGAAGCTGTTAAGCATGGGTAGCTGAGTGCATGTATGACAGAAGACACTTGCATTATAGAGACTTCAAGTGTGCTATAAGGGTCTGTTCTAAGCAAAGTATATTTTACCAAAATGGGTTTCATGAAAGTGAATCTTACTTTCTTTTGGAACCTTATGCAATTAAAACTGGCTTGGGTATGTTTGGGTAGTTAGAACTGTTGAAAATAGTTGTGAGTAGTAGTGAAAAAGTAATAAAAAAGTAATAATAGAATATTAAAAAATAATGAATAATAGTTAAAATTAGATGAAAAATAATAATAAAATAATGAATAATAATGAAGTATCCTGAGAATACTTTAGAACACTTTGTTATCCAAACGTAACAATATAACTTCACTTCTTTTAAAAACCTGAAGCTTCCCCCAAGTTTTCACAGCTATAAAGATGCATGAATAAGACAAAACGTGAAAAAAAATCCTGTGATTAAGGTAATGGAATTCTATCATGTGCAGATTTGGAATTTGGAGTTGTGTTTCAGACTTCTTCTAGCACATGCTTGTTAGTAGTTTATACTTACACTAGATTATTAAGATTAGTCTAGACTTGCCAGCCAGCTAGCATGAACATCATTGGAATGCGTTATCAGATATAAATCTACACCTAATATCATTATGATTTTGCCTGGATCCAAGTCATCAAAAGAAAAGAAAAGAAAAGAAAAGAAAAGAAAAGGGAAAGGGAAAAAAAAAAATTTGCTTTCTAAGCACGCATCATGGCAATGCTAGCTATAGATTCTCATGATAAATAGTACCTGTCTAAATCTAAAGAAAACATTTATTAATTATATCCCTTTGTCTTCAATAATGTAAAGTTAATTCAGATAGAGATAGACCACGAGAAGAGAAGAATAAAGTTTAATTATCTGATGAAATAGAATATTCAAGCTAAACAAACAAACATCACAGTACAGAAAGATTAGATTTACCACAAAACGAAGAAAGTGGATCACATATATATACTAAGGGTTTTGGACGAACAAAAGTTCTACCTTTTTCTCATGTCTCCCATTATTTGCAAAGATTTCAATAATTTATGGGTTTGTAGACCCTTCCAAGGTTGATCAGTCATTAAAAGGTTACACATCTTTGTCTATATTTCAACTAGACTAGTCAATTGCTACAATTTGGGTTCTTTAAAACTCATTATAATGGGTAAGAATTTTTCCTCCTTAACAATGTGGAGCCTATTCATGAGATCTTTTACATAATTCTAGAAGTTTAGCTCAAAGCAAAGATCACTGGCATTGCATTCTTGTTATAACGGCTAAACTTAATCAACACTTGAGAGCTTTCCTTGCGAGCTAAAACTTCGCTTTTCATCATCACAATTATCAAAGTGTTACCCAAAGCACAAAATATAATAATGGTTCTTGCTTGAATGGATAGCTGCAACTTCAATTGATGAAGCATTATGCCAAATTGCCAATGGCACAAGTTGAAGATAAGACAAACATCATGTACAAAAAAAGAAACAAACAAACAAAGGAGAATATCAAAACTAAAAAGATGTTTCAAGGAGCAAAAATATAGATATTAAAAAACAAACCCCCAAACACACTGTTTTCTTTCTCGTTTCAGCTCCCATCAGCAAACCAATTCACTCTTCTGGAAAATCTTTGACGGAACAGCAAACCGAGCTGAGAATGATCGAAAGTGGTTATCTGGGTCAGCCCACATCAATCCCTGATCAAAATTCTGCGAGTACGTATAAGGATCATAGGAAGGGACCTGCTTTAGATTCGAAGTGATACAACCGAAATACTTCTTCTTTTCCTTCTTCAATCTTCTCCATAGGATTCTCCACCTTGATAACCTGGATCCGGCCACCATTATGTTCAATGACACAACCCTTTCGTACCCATTTTTCACATGCTTCAGGCTCGACCTGAAGTTAGCAGTATCTGAGCTCCACCAACTGTGGAAGTCCATGGGAAAAAGAACAGCACCAAATGTTTTTATTTTTTTCAGATCTTAGAACGTGAAAAAGTGTGTTTTCGATAGCAAAGAGTGTAAACTCATGCTCTGGCCTATTTATATGCGGAGCCTCATTATAAAGTCAAATCATATAATACGTTTAACCTAAGTATAAAATCATGTCACTGCTGGGGGTGGTGGTAAACTCGTCATTTTATATTTTCTAAAAGGATGTCATGAAAATGTGATAATCCTGAAATTATGCCACACTTTATGGTCGCTTTTGAATTACCCATCAGACTCATCCTCTAAGCCTTTTGTAGTAATTGGACTGGAAGACATTTTTTAGACTATTTAGGGACAGCTGACTGGCCATTGAACTTGGCCTTAATGAAGCAGATAGCCTGTGATTTTGGCAATGTTTACATGGTGCAGTTCCAAAAATTAAACTTAACATTAATTCAAATTAAATGAGGCAGATCATAAATAAAAACTTCTTTCTTTATAGGCCACTGGCCTGTGTATCCTATCTGGTGCGGGCAATATCCCTCTTTAGAAAGGGCAGGGCACCACACGTTCTGTCCTCCCCAATTTCCTATTTGATCCAATAATTGTTATTATTATTGTGTGGTGACTGGTCAAATAGTAGTGTAGTGGAGAAGGGCCATCCAACTCCAAGTACTTTGATCTATGAATATGTTTAGGTGCTTCCAATTTAATTCTCCTACATTGTGAAGGTATAAAGCATTCATACATTGGGACGGAAATGCTGGCTTTCTACCTTATTGCATTATTCATATGTCACGAGTGCATGAACTTCTTCAATAAGATACGTAGTTATAAACTATACAGTCGATAGATTATATTAAAATGGAAAACCATTAGGTAATTAGGACTGCTTATATAAATATCAATTAACTGACAGATAGATAGGAAGGTTTCTCTGTGTTCAGGGACTACCTATCAAGTGAAGTCAACTTGTCCAGAAACTCATTAGAGCTATTTTTTAACGTGGCAGTTAAAAACTGGTTGAATGCAGTTCGAAATATACTCGAGCTTAAAAAACTGAAGAAATTTGGAAGAATACAAGATACAACATCTAATTTTTTCTGTTATTATAAGATTGCTTTCAATAAAGAAATTGTGTTCATAATGTGCATGGCCAATTTTATCGAACACAAAGAAGCGTAGTTGGTGGGAATTGTTGATGAGTAACTGAGTTAGTTGCTTTGAGCAGACACCCCATGCCCTCATTAAACTTACTTGCTGGAAGGAACAAGAGTTGGTAAGGCAATTGGAATTCATTGAATGAATTGGGGGACCAAATCAGGGACTTTTGGACCATCTATCTATATACAACCAACGAGGAATAGTACATTGAAATCCGTAGAAATGGTGCCAAAATTATGTAGTAGAGAGAAGGAACAATGAAATCTACTTCCCCAAAAATTGTATGCAACTGTGTTTTTGCCGGGAGAAATCATTAGCTGTCACTTATTAGCCAGGGGATTAGGTGAAACTTCAAGCTCTTCTGATTTTCTGGAAGTCTGGTGCCTCTGCAAATAAGCAGTTGAGGATATGAAGGCCTCGACTCAGTATAATGACCATAATACAATCTTTGTAACCAGTTCACTTCAGGTGGTTGGATTTTTCAAGTTTTTGTCATCAATTATTTACCGTCATTATTGTCCAGTATGATTAGGTTCTTCTGCCAATCCCCTCAACCTTTTCTACTGCATTTGATTAGGTTCTTCTGTCAAAGCGTAGGCAAATACATGTAGCCTTTTATTAAGTACATTTTGATTAAATAGATCAGAATTTTCATATCATACTTCTGGTTTGGCTTTGATATGTTAATTTTTTCTGTTGTCTGCAGAAACTTGTGTCATTAGAAGATGCTCTGTTTCGAGCCGTCTAGGCTGTGACATAGACCTACCAATAGAACTGCCGACAACTTTAATGAACCGGGTGGGTCTTGATGTAACAAGATATGGTTGCACCAACACTCCTACCGTCACACCGTGAACCCCACAGCTCGGTCCTAGCGAAGACCTATGTTTACTTTGATCTCAAACAAAGTTAACAGAATAGGTTGTATGGAAAAGACTCTTAATTTCTAGCACATGGAGATGTTGGGCTTGCATATTCTCTGTTTTCACTTCACCAGCACCAACAGTTTCGTTTCTGTGGTAGGACCTGAAGATGGTCTGGGCGCTTTTTTTAGGCCCATTTTCACTCTCCCTCCATCCCGCAACACACACACAAGCCTGAAGATTCAATTTTTAATTTCCCACTTGGAAGGAAAAGGAAGGCTGGTACTTGGGTTTCGAAAATCGACAAGCGTGTAACTCATTTGAATAAGCAATATAGAAAGTAAGGGGATGTGCTTGCATGTACATCTTCATTGCCATTTGAAGGAGATAAAAAGCATCCGATGGTAATTTGTCACCATGAGAATGAGAAAGGACGAAGGTTGGACAGACACCAAGGTTTTTGTTAGTCCAATATTTTCGACCTCAATCCTATACATGTGCAATAGAATGTGCTATCCATCAACAAAAAACATGAACAGTAATGTCACTTTTCGTTCTGAGTTTTGTTATTTCCACTAGTATCGATTGATGAAATTTAAAATTAAAAACAACAATTTTCTTTTAACGGGAGATTGCTACAAAACGTCAAAACCTAGTGGGTGGAAAGTGGAAAGACTCCTCTAGACGATGAAGGTATTTATTTATGCATAAATAAATTCGTGGCCTCACTGGCGCATGACCCAAATAGTATAATCGTAATCAAGACTCAGTTTTTCCATCCAAATCTTGTGCACATACATACTTCCATTTTAACCGATCAGCTATTCTAAAAAAGGTCAAGATGGTTACAGGTAGAGAGATGCTTCTCATCATCTCCTATTACGCAATTTACATATATTTAACAATAATATATTAACAATAATATAGGAAAAATGCAATAAAAATGAATATTAATACGTGGTGTGTGAGGATGATGAATTCTTTCCAAATATAAACCAGACCAAAACTCGTTTACATGACCAAGACATACATGGCAGAATTTTATTACTTGGGAAGCACGAAGTACATGGAAATTTTAGGCTTCTAGCAGGTAAATCCTTTTTACTTTGTATGCGAGTGCAACAAAGTGAAAGTGTATAGATTCTGTCAGGACATGGGTCCTCTTTGACCTACCCATATATACTCAGAACGATGATATCTACACCTGAATGAGCCCGGGTGACGTGTGGGTGAACACATGCAGTACTTCTTTGTCGCCCCTTCTCTATTCAACTCTCTAGCTAGCTCGGTTTGTGCTTGCCGGTTAGCCACCTCCACCGTGGCCGTCTCTGCCCATGCAATTTGCCTTCTTCTTCCTCTTCTATTTCTCCGGTCATCGGCGACTTCAACCAAGAAAAAGTCTGGGTGACACATCAAGATTTATTCTTCTTCTTATTTTCGGTTGATATATATATTTGATTTGAATTAGGTGGGATGACTATGTTCCATTCTTAGTAGTGAAGGAAAGCAAGGAAGGCAAAGAAGCCAAGGAAAGTTGAGGTATAATTAAAGAGAAAAGTTTTTGGATTTGTTCTCAGAAAAGGGGGTGCTTTTTTGTTGGCCTTTTATTTGTCAGTAGAATTATAACCACACGGGGACTGGGCCTAAAAGTTTAAGCTTATCTGCATCAGAGACTAGCTCTGGCGGCAACCTCATCGCAAAGAGCAGGAGCTATGACTATGAGGAGGTAAAGGTTTACGCACAAGTTTCCAACCAGTCAGCTTCGGTTTCTTGTTTGGTTGTGGGTTCTTTTTGGATTCAATGGAAAATGAAGCTGGAAACCTGCTTAGCGGTGGGCCAAGTTGATGCGTGGGCTACGGGTGTACTAAAACGAGGTTTTTGTCTGTTGGTTTGGTTTCCAATACGCAACCTTCTGATTTTAGTTCTTGAACTTGCAAATTTAACCTTCAAGTTTGCTATTTGAGGCCAAACCAAAGTAAACCAGCACAAGTTGCACCATCACTTGCTACTATGTAAACACCACCACGAAGAATATATTCACCATACAAAAGTCATAACCCTGGCTTGATTCCCCAAAGCACTTGCACAAAACTACTGGGAAATTCTGGTAGGTAAAGGTAATATTTAATTGTCTCTGTAATTATCAGAGAATAATTATCTTTGTAAATGCAAAAGTTTGTTAGCTATAATTAGATGACTAGGATCTATTTGCATTATTGGATGAATGTAATTTATCTTTATCTTTATCTATGAATATTTAAATTCAAATATAAGAGGTTAAATAGATAAATGTTCAAAAGACTGATAGAGATTGACGGTTCGAAAAGATGGGAGATTTGAAGTGATCTGAAATATAAAAGTAAAAAAGAAGATATTGAATAGATGTGAATTTCAAACTATCAAGAGTATCCAATTATTCTAAATTAATAATTGAAGCAGCCATATCTTGAAAAAGCTTCAGCACTAGGCGTCAGTAGTCTGTTAACAGCGTAACAGAATTATAAATGAAGGTAATCGTCAACAGAAATAGATAAGCACTAGACAACTTATTTAAAGAGGTTTTGGGTCAAGGTTTAAGCATCATTTCAATCAGTATCTTGTTTAAGAGCTTGGAGTTTTGAGACAACTCCAAACATACAAGTGTGAGAGAATTCTTGTGAAGAATTTTCTACTCTTCCATTTTTTCTACTTGAGTGCATATATATTTCAGGTGGGAGTAAAAGTATTCGAGATCAGTCTTTAGAGATTCTAATAGGAAAGTCAATAGATTAAAGATTATTAGAGATTCTAGTTGCTACTAAAGTAGGAGACAAACGAGTTATTTATCAGAGCAAGTAAGAAAATTTAGTTACAAAAGTTTTGTAATATGAAAACAGTACTTGTAATTAATCTTCATTTAATATAATTGACTAACCTGTATTTGATTGCTCCTAAGAATTTTACCATTGAAGAGTTTTTCATTGGGTTTTCCTTCCTAACGAATATCGGTGTTATGTTATTTCATCATTTTTGCTATTCAATATTGATATCTAATCAATTTATTGATTGTTCTTGTAAAGCATAAAACCAAAATACAGGGGTACCTCGGGAATTTCAATCTTTACACCCGAGTCACTTCCCCTACAATCACCATATATTAAAATATATATTTCACAATGCCCACCCAATAGTACAGAATTATATCATATGACTACAGAAACCAGGCATGTGGTGTATAGAATATTAGCATGGACTGTCCATGCTTCAAAGTTCATATACTCGAACCTGTTTCAATATGTAAACAAATTTAGGGAGCTTAGACACCCTCTGAACCTTCTTGCTCTGCAGCACCTTGTGCATGGCAGTCAAATTCATCACTGATAGCATAAATAGATCAAAGTTAGTATAAAAAATTCAACCAGAGTCCTTAACTGCATAACTATGACTACTGAGCGGCTGATTGCAACAAGCCAAAAGTTTTTAAAGCAATTTGATTTTATTTGCATGGTGCAATTTGAGGACTTTGGCCCATTGTGCATGGATGGTCTCAATTGAAAATTTCTTCATGTGATAGGGTGAGAGCCATGGTGTATATGCGGAGAGTAGTGTCATTCAAATAGAGACTTTAGTCTTTTTGCTGCTCACCTCAGCGACACAATTCTGCCGAAGAATTGTCTGATTGATTGTATTTACTAACACCTCACATGATACTTTTGCCTGTAGAAAATTTGTTGTAAATACAATATGAAGGATCAGTAACTTTGAAACAATTGGGAATGTAAGAGAAAAGTGGACGAATATTAGAAGCAATAAACATGGAGGACCAAAATATCATTTGATGAGGACCTATTTTTTGTCATTTATCTCTCTTGAGGCTCGTGACCAGACTTCAGATGTGCTTCATCGCAATATCATATTGAGAAAGGAAGTGGATATGTGAAGAGGAAGACTGGACGAAGAACTGAATTCGACTTCTTCCAACAAGAAATCATGAAATAGAACAAAATAGGAAGGAAAATCACACTTTGGAGCATTTCCAAACCATGTCAATCTCCAAGACGTCTGCCACTCGAACAATCTCTGGTTTTTCTTGATAATGTTAACTCTCATTCTTATTAAAAATTCCAAAATTGGGCAACAAGAAGAAGAAATGCCTCTAGAGACTACTAAAAAAATGATCTGTCAATAAACTATCTGTCCTGAATGTTTCCTGAGAAACCGCAAACCATCCTAAACCAGTAATGTCTTCAAGTCATGCCACTCATGCCAGTATAAATTTCTCTTTAAGGTGTTTAGGATAGAGTTGAAATTTCCCCACTTTGATGGACAAAATAACTCAGGTTCATCAAACTTCACAAAAAAATAAAGGTTTGATTTATGAAGACATGTAAGAAAAGCAAACTCACAAACTAATGTGTATATCATATTGCAAATTTTTTTTTTTTCTGCAAAGCAGAGTTAACGTCTCACACGTAAACACGTAAATATGTGAGCTTTACTTAAATCTCTTTCTAAACTTAACACCTCAAAATCTATTTTAGTCGATCTATTTATTTTAGTTAAAATAATATATGACATAATAAAGCTCCTATGATCCTATACAGTCCGATCACCCCTTCCCCTTAATGTTATTAAATAAAATTTAGAAATGCCAACTCTCTTGTAAACAGAGATGCTTAGATTTTCACAAATCAGGTCTATTTAGTTTTGTAATTGATAGATTAATAATAGGTAATGAAATTCATAGAAGGTGAAAGAGCATGTAACTCAAGATTCTACTTGATCTTCACAGTGAAGCAAAATGTGAGATTTCTGTCACTAATGACATCTATTCCGCACATCAATCGGTAATAATAATTATTCGACCCTCCAAACTATTATTAAAGTTTGGTTTGAATGAAAGGTGTCCGCACTGTCACGTTTTCTTCCATATACATGATCATGACATTAAAATGTCACTCGTTTTTAGCTTAAAGCTTAATTTAAGAGAATTTGGCAATAACTTCAACGTTAGATTTCACTCACATTTGAACTAAAGTTAACTTCAAAGTTCAAATTCTAACCAGAATATCTTATGTCAAATGAAAATATTATTTCAAGTGAAGATCTTACCATCAGTGGGACTTGAATGAAGGACAGGCCGAGCCGGCCTTTAATCTCCGTTCGAGTATCAAACGGCACCCTTCCCTTGGCTAGGTCCTTAAGCAGGTACATCGCGTCGGACATGAGCTCCACTCCGTCGAACTCCAACTGGGCATCCACGTAGGACGAACCTCTTGCCCTCACGTGTCCCCGGTCAGACCTCACGTGACCCAGCTTCTTTCCCCTGTACCCGACTGCCACGTCAATCATCGTGTAGTCGATAGAGTAAACGTCGGTGTTTCGGACCTTCACCGTCACGAACATGGATATGTCCACAGATACGCGGGGAAAAGTGTGGACGTGGATCCGGTTCAGGCGGAGCCTAACGATCTTGACGTCCGGGTCGGCGGGCCAGAAGATGTAAACGACGGCGGCTAGGAGGATGATCAAACCGGTGCAGATTATACGTAACCGGCGACGGTTGGAGTGGAAGTATGGGGTTAGAACGACGTAGTTCTGGTGCGGGGGAATGGGTACGTGTATGGGGTGGTAGTAGTCAGCTTTGGAGGTAGCCATGGTGACCGTTCGAGAAATCTTTTAGGAGTGAGGAGGGGTTTTTGAATTTTGATTGGTGGGGTATAAAGGGGAAAAAGAAAGAAAAATATGTAAGGGCATTTTAGTACTTAGGGCTGGTTTGTTATTTAATTATTTTTGTATGGACGCAGGAAATTGTTGTGGGGTAGACTTTCTATTTCGTGGTCGTTTATTCAATTGAATGTGTCGTTTATGCAATTATTGGACATTATGTACAAGGGGGGAAGGAATAAAGTAACAAAAGACTTTGTATGATAATTATTGGAGTGCAATGGGAAAATAGGACCTCGGAGAAAAACTGGAAAAAGGTCGAAAATATGATTAATGTTGCCACGCCAACAAGGATGTGGATGTGGAGAGGATGCTTTGGGGAAAGTAGAAGAATTATATAAGCTAAGTATGTTGTTTTATTCATTTTTTGGACCACCAAAGTTACAATGTTTTTTAAAGTACATGTACATGTGTTAGAGTGTCCGTGAAGAAATCTCTCTTTTGTCTATAAATATGTTTTATTTTTTCCCTTTTTCTTACCCTTAAAGTATAATTTGTCTCAAAGTTTGGTCAGGAGCTAAAAACCATGATATGACACCTAATATCACTACGCATATATATATATATATAAATTAAGTTTTCATCAACTGTTAGGTATAGTAATTTGATAAACAAACGTTACCGGGAAGAAAGTCCACAAAGTATAGGTGGTGCTAGAAAGGACTAATTGACGAGACAGAGACGCGTCCATCTTCCTACCTCTCTTCTTAGTATCAACAATAAAATGATATTTTCATTAAAAAAATAAAAATAAAAACATACCTGCCCAATATTTTGAAGATAAGTGATTTTTGGGTTTTGGTTTTATTACATATTTAAAATTGTGATAGAAAATATAGCTTATAATGTAACAATAAACTCTGTATTTTAAAAATTATTTTTTGTTTGATAAATATATATTTAAAGCGTTTTTAAAGTTAATTACAGTATTTTTTTTAAAATATACAATTATTCACATAAGTTTTTTCATAAAAACTTTAATTTTGTATTTTTTAAAAAAATTGATTTTCAATTTTTTTTTAATCGACTAATTTTTTTCTTTAAAGTTAATAAATATATCATTTTTTCTTTAAAATACTTTTTAACTGTTTAAAAATATTTTTTATATTTCAAAACGTAATTCTAAACACATACTTAAAAAAATAGCATTCAATAAATACCATAAAGTCTACCATCTATCTTTCATACTATAAAAGCTATACTATAAAATTTGAAGCTCTGACGAAAATTATAGATAAAACGAGGAGGAAATGTAAATTGATGGTAGGTAAATATATAGGGATTTTGCATATATCTGTCTTTTGTACATGAGGATCTATTAAGGGCAGCTACCTTGTATCTTTGCGTGACGTCCATTTATATCATTTTCAGCGTACAAGAGCGACCTTCTCCCATACATACATAAAGAGTTGCTTGCAGGACTGGTGATTTACTTGTTTGGCAGTAGCAGCTTGAGGATTGTAGACTTTCGCCTTAAGTCTGACTCCTGCTCCATTTATGTATTCACCTTATACGCATTCATGCCTTGCTCAGTTTAGCTTGAGAAATCATTTTAATTTAATTTAATTTATTTTATCTTATTTATTATTATATTTTTTAAAAATTTATTTATAAATATAATAAATTATTCAATTATTTTAAATTTTTAAAATTTTAAAATAATAATAATATTAAAAAATAATAATTTAATTAACTTTCAATTTTATCTCATGTTGCAGGATATGATCAACTCAATAATCACCACTTTAATGCCCAAAAAAATAGTACATCCATAAACATAATAAATATTATAAAACTAAACAGAAAAAAGGGTAATTGCAAGAGAATTTATTTAGTACTCGTATCATTCTAACAATCGGTTTCACCTTCGTACCTTCATTCAAAATGATCAAATGCTTATATATTTATATATATATATATATATAGAGAGAGAGAGAGAGAGAGAGAGAGAGAGAGAGAAGCGGTAACAATTTTGGCTTAAAGGCCAAAATTCAATTTGGCTTCTACATGATCATTCACATGGTTAAGTCGGTCATTCTTATGTCAGTTTATAATATTCATTCTTGAATAACAACTCATAAATAATATGGTTCGTTAAAACTTTACTAAGGAAAAATTTGATAAGAAAAAAAATTAATAACAAAAGAAAAAGAGTACAGTTTTATGTATACTGTCAAGTGTTTTATGATTGATTCATTAAAACATTGCAAAGGAATATTCAATAGGACAAAATTTTAGCAAAGAGAAAATAGTACAATCAATATAAATTTTTAATACATTTACTTACTCTAAAAAGTGCATGACGATAGATCATTAAGTTTTCACATTCTAATATTTTGTAGAATTTTCTTAAATGTCGCAGTTGATAATGTTTTTGTGAATAGATCTGTCAGATTATCACTTGATCATATCTGCTTGAAATCAATTTTATCTTTTTCCCGAAATTCGTGAGTATAAAATAATTTTGTGAAATATGTTTACAATTTAGTTTTGATATATCATCCTCTATTTTAAGTGATACAAGTAACATTATTTTCGTATAAAGTTGTTAGGCTATCATTGATCATGAGAAGACCACACTTTTCTTGAATATGTTGAATCATTAATCTTAATCAAATACATTCTCAACTTATTTCGTAAATTGTAATAATTTCTGAGTGATTTGAAGATGTGGCAGATAATATTTACTTGACAAACCTCCATGATATAGCAAAATTTCCATGATATAGCAGAATCTCCATAAGTAAACATGTATTTAGTTTGAAATCTACTTTTGTATGGATTTGAAAGATAACCTGCATCTACGTATCCAACCAACTGTGGATTTGATCCATGTTATTAAAATTATCTCATATCAACCGTATCTCGGAGGTAATGAAAGACATATTTAATATCATTCCTATGCCTTCAAGTTAATACAAAACTATATCTAGCAAGTAGATTAACTGAAAATACAATATCAGGCCGAATGCGATTTGCAAGATATATCAAAACTCTAATTGCACTGAGATATGGTACTTTAGAACAAAGTTTTTCTTCATCTTCTTCACAAGAGCTAAATAGATCTTTTTGCACATCAATGATTGAACAGCCATTGGAGTATTCAGGAGATGGACTTTATCCATATAAAAGTGTTTCAAGATTTTCTCTGTATATATTTATTGATGAATAAGGACTTCATTTGATAAATACTCAAGCTGTAGGTCGAGAAAAAGTTTCGTTTTGTCAAGATCTTTCATTTCAGATTTATTTTTTAAATATATAACTGTAATTGTTCTTGTGATCTTTTGAGGAGTTTCAACCAGATTTAAATTATCAACTTAAACTGCAATAATGATAAATCTGGACTCTAATTTTTTAATAAAAACACATTGGTATATAGGATTATTTTTAAATCCTTCTTTTAATGGATATTCGTTAAAACGATTATACCACATGCGTTCGGATTGCTTTAACCCATATAAAATTTTTGAAACTTGATAGAATACATACTTATAGATACACTTAGATTAGATGCTTCAGACGTTTAATATCTTTCAGATATTCTCATATATATATATATATATATCATGATCTAATAACCCATAAAAATATAAAGTGATCACATCCATCAACTGTATATCTAATCTTTTTGTAACTACTAAATTAATAAAAAATCTGAATATAATTGTATCCATAATGGATGAATGTTTTCTCATAATTAATTATGAGTTTCTGCAGAAAATACCTTATGTGATAAGTTGTACTTTGTATCGTACGATTTTATTTTTCTCATTACATTTTCATACAAATACATATATATATATATATATCCAACATGCATTACACCATTTGGTATTTAGACAACAGGTCCAAATACTTCTCGTTTTGCTAGCGAGTCTAATTCAGTTTCAATAATTGCTTTCCATTTTGGCAAATTATTTCTACGTCGACATTTTTCAACGATTTTTGACTCACTTTTTTCATCACTTATGATAGTCAATGACCATTTTATATGAAAATATATTGTCGACATCAATTTTGTTTCTATCCAAAATTTCTCATCAATTTTGTTTCTATCCAAAATTTCTCCTGTACTCATATAATGTATCGACATTTCGTTATTTTCATGTATCTGTTTCTTTTCAGAAGAAGACATTTCACGAAATATCTCTTCAAAAGATCATTTTTCAGGAGATTTTTGAATAGAATATTTAATTTATTCAGGAGTATCAACTATGCTTGTGGCTTGTGTTATGGGTATGCATTTTTTAAGAATACCAAATTTATTTTGTATATTTCTCTTTCGAAGAATTTTATCTTTTACACCAAAGGTTTTTCACGCTTCAAACATGTCTTAAACTCATCTATTACTGTTTTGACAACTTGTATTTCAATGATTACAAATCCTTGCTGGAGCATTAACACTATGAATATGTGATTTTATTACACCTTTAGTATAAGTAAATACATCTAATAATTGATTTGTAATATTTTATAAATAGATAATCTTTTGAATTTTTAGTTTACATTCATTTGTAGGAGGATCAAATTGAGATAGAACTTTATTTTCTCAAATAATTTCTTGTCATACTTAAGGTATCGACTTTTATTATCTGATAACGGAAAAATGGATTCGTCAAAATGATAATTCTCAAAATATGCTTTAAACATATCCTTTATAAGAGGCTTAAGATATCTAATAATATATAGGTAATCAAAACTAATATATATCTGAAATTTACGTTGAAAACTCATTTTTGTACGTTGTGGAGGTACAATTGAAACATACACAATACATTCAAAAACACGAATATGAGAAATATTTGGTTATTAATCAAATGATAATTGTAATAGATAATATTTATGATATGTAAATGGTCTAATTTTAATCAATGATGTTGCATGAAATATAGCATATCTCTAGACAGAAATATGTAGTTTTGATTTCATAAGTAAATGTCTAGCAATTAACTGAAATTTTTTTTATCAATAATTTAGTTAAACCATTTTGAGTGTATGTGTAACATGATGTTCAATATCTATTTCTATTAATATGCAATAGTTATCAAAAATTTAAGATGTAAATTCACCTATGTTATCGAATCGAATAGTTTTAATTAAATAGTCAGAAAATTGTACTCGTAGTTTAATTATTAGGACAAAAAGTCTGGTAAATGTAACATTTCTAATAGAAAATAGACAAAGATGCGATCATTGACTTGATGCATCAATCAAATTTAAAAATTATCTAAATGGTATACTTGATAGATGAATAGACTCACATATATTCTCATGAATTCTTTATAAAAATAATGGAGATTTAACAATAACTTTTGAGCGAAATGGTTTAGTAATCAATTTACTTTGAGAATAAGCAGAACACTAATATTCATTGGATAAAATAATTTTTTTTATTCTTTAAAGAATGCTCATACGAAATATCAATGATTCGTCTCATTATTATTAATATCGGATATCCAAGGTAATGATGTCAAGTCATAAATATTTTGAATTCAATGTACTTCTGATACACTACCACATATGATTCAATTGTTCTTATTTTTACATAATACAATCTAGAGAGCAGATAATTTTTCTAATACAAGCTTCTGGTCTAAAATTATTTTAGTAGTGAGGAGATACTCTTTATTACCTTCATTAGTGGTTTTAATATGAAAATCATTACGATATATATTTTTAAAACTCAATAAATTTTTTCTAAATTGTGAAGAAAAAGAGTATCATCAATACAAAATTTGGTACTGTTACGCAATACAATATAAGCTCTTCTGGAGCTCTCAATTAGATTCGATGAAGTTGATATAGTATGGACATAAATTTTACTTATTGTTAGATTTTAAAAATATTTCTTTTCTTTAAAGATTGTGTGAGTTATAGTATTATCAATCAGACATACATATCTATTATTTATCTTAAAAATAAAAAATTTATCAGAATAATCTATAATTTTGAAATAGAAGATTACTAATATTAATATTAACAAAACTTCGTACTAATCATAATGTGTTATAAAATTAAAAAAAAAAAGGAAATTGCAAGAGAATTTATTCATAACTTATATTATTTTAACAATCGGATTCACCTTCGTACAAAGTGATCAAAGCTCATACGTGTAAAGAGCGAGAGAGCGCTTAAGAAGCAGTGACAATTTCGGCTTAAAGGCCAAAATTCAATTGTTAAGACGGTCATTCATATGTCGGCTTATAACAGTAAATATATATATATTTTTTTTTTATCAAAATTCTCAGTTTTTCACTGGTGTAGGTGCTAGAGGATGCTTTCCAAAGATGGAAAGATTAGATTACTATCATTAAAAGCATACCTAAAAAGTGCAACAAACCTACCAGTCATCGCCTCACAAAACTACCAGTCTTATATTGAAGTTCTTGATCCCCTTTCTTCTTCTCTATCCACTCCTTTCTGTCGAAACTTCGTGTGAATTTTGTTCTCTTTCTCTAGCTGTCTCTCAAGAGCCTCTCTCTTTCATTCAAGCTTTACAGTTTTGATCGAAGTAATCAAAATGGACAGGCCAGGCAACAAGATTATACAAGCCAAGCTGGTGGGTACGTTTTACCCTTTTCTTGATTCATTCCTTTTACTTCTTTCTTCAACTGGGTTCTTTTGTCCTCTTATTTATCCCGACACAAAATCATCATTTTGTTGTCTGTGTTTGTATTTGCATGTATAGTATACCGTATATGCGCTGCTATGTATGGGAGTAATTTATTTCTTCTGCTTAAAGCTCAATATGGAATACATATTGACTAGGAAATTGTTGTCTTTTAAGCATATTTTGGGGGCTACAGATTCTCAAGACAGTGAATAGTATTAATTAACAAGAAGTTCTATCTCAAACGTGGGATGGAAGGTGGGCTCGTGGAGTCCATGACCCAACACACTGTGCATGAATAAATTACCAATTAAAAAAGGTTTCCCAGTAATTTCGGTGCACAGAATATGAAAGTTATTAGGCCGCTTGAGGAAATTGGATTCAGTGGTATAATCTCAGTATTTGGATTTTGCTAAATTTGCTTGCAGGATGTTGGATTACCTAGTTTTTTCTGGGTTTTTTACTTTTTTTTTCCCCTCTGCCTTCCAAGCCCATCCTGGTCTATTCATTAATCACATGACAAGCTGAATAGATGCTCTGGAACTCAGTTTTTAATCTGCACCAAAGGAAGACATCTTCTGATGTTTGCTATTGTTTTTCACAGTGGATCCTTATAATGTCTCCATTATTTAGCAACTTATAATGTCTCCAAGTTGAGACCTAGCTAATTGAAGAAGAGTTTCTGGCTTTGTGGTTCTTGACTTGTTTTTTTAAGATAGAAAATATCCAGTAACTCCTCATGTTTAGTTTATAGTTTAGCAAGAAACTTACCTGATGACTGATCTGCACCTCTCTAATTCAAGACTTGCAAACATCTTCTCCACAGGTGGTTCTAGGGGATATGGGAACTGGGAAGACCAGTTTAGTCTTAAGATTTGTCAAAGGCCAATTTGTTGATCATCAGGTTCGTATTTTTCTCATATGTTTAATTGCCACAAAAGTTCTCTTGCATTGAAGTTATTTCTTGGGTGTCCATTTAACAAGAATCTCTGACATTTCTCTAAATGCAGGAACCAACAATTGGAGCAGCTTTTTTCACTCAGATGCTGTCCTTAGCTGAAGCCACGGTGAAGTTTGATATATGGGATACGGCAGGACAAGAGCGATATCATAGCTTAGCTCCTATGTATTATCGTGGTGCTGCAGCAGCTTTGGTTGTATATGACATATCAAGCATGGTACTTTTTTTTTTTATATTAAAGGATGATAACTTTTTGGTAAATTAATGACACACTAGCAAATTTTGATTTAAAGGATCGGCCATGTTTTTTCTCTTTAATCCACTACTCTGTTTACAACACCAGATTCCATTATCCTATCTTTGCAATATCTTTTTGAGTCCTAATGCTTTATATGATGTTATGGCTTCAGGATACATTCACTCGAGCCAAACAATGGGTTCAAGAATTGCATAGACAAGGTGAGGTCATCCTCAACATTGCTGAAGTAATTCACTTTGACATTAAAATCATTTGGATGATCTCAGACTCACTATCTCTCTTCTTGACTCAGAATCTTAGACATTCTTAGATAATTAGATTATATTTATTAGGATTTATTCCGTGTTTAGAAAAAGGTTCAAATTGAATATTTTACAAGACTAATATTTTCAGCTTTTTTTTTAGGTGCTGAGAAGCGCACTACCAAACTCGCCCTTAGTCATCAGTTTCTCTTTCCATCCAAATATGTTGGCCTGTTCATCGGTCTTTTAGTTTAAGATCATACGATCTGCATCTTTCTTTTATGTAGTCCCTGCAGTTACAATTAAAAATTCACCCAACCCTGTTTAGAAGAGCATTAGGTCTTTTCACATGTGGATCCATAGGTAAAAAAATGCAGGTTTTTTTAGGATGGTTATTCGGTGATTGCTGATATATTGCTAATCATGATATTACCATATCACCATTTGTAGGAAATCAAAATATGGTGATGGCATTAGTTGCAAACAAGTCTGACCTGGACGCAAAGAGAGAGGTTAAGACCGAGGTATTTAAGTTATTTCTGTACGAATATAAGGTTTATACATACTTCTATTAACTTTGCCAAATCCAACTGCACCTCTTTGTTCATATAAGATTTACACATATATTTAAGATTCGTGTGCTGAGGACTTGCATAGATCTTAATCTTTTTTTTTTCTTTCTTTAAATGATTGCAGGAGGGGGAGAAATTTTCTCAAGAAAATGGGATGTTTTTCATTGAAACATCTGCAAAAACTGCACACAATACCAGTGAACTCTTCCACGAAATAGGTAAATTTCAAATTCATCAAATCAATAGAAGCTAGTGGCATTCAATTCAACTATCAAGAAAAGTGGCAAAGTACAGCAAAGTGCCACACAAAATAAGAAAGAACGGTCACATTTACAGTATAGAAGCCACAAACATCCTGATGCAGGGTCATGCTATTAAATTTAGTATTACATGGTCATGATCATTGGAAATACAAGCATGTAGAATGCTTAGTTTGGTTTTTGTTGCATGTACTAGAGGTGATGTCATATTAGCTTGAAAGCCATCTCTTATATATTTTTCATTGATACCTTTTCTTTTAGAGTAATTATTGAAACTTAAAATCTGCATGGCTTGGACCATTTTAATCAGTTCTTACCTTTTGCAGCTAAAAGACTAGCAAAAGCAGCCCCTTCAAAGCAAGGCGGGATGAATCTACTCAACGAAACACGAGATAGAAGAAGAAAACTACGTTGTTGTACAGGTTGACGTCCCTACCACTTCAAGTGTCCTTGAGAAATCAATGAATGTCATCATCCTCTTGGATTTCATTGTGAAAACAAGCTTATTTTTCAGAACCAGGCCATTTGTTAAAGTTTTATAGCGCCTCCTATATCTGAATTGGTTAATTGGTTCCATATTAGTACTATTGTTTAGTGTACGAGGGACTCCCAATCTGTAAATAAGAATTTGCTGACAAAAAACCAATAATCTTTATAAATGAACCAAATTCAAGGGCAAGTTGTCATGCTTACAGAAAATTTTGGTAGGATCTTGCGAGAATGATGCTTACAGAAGCTCCGAAAATAGAAACAGGTGATCATTGAATTTTAGTGGAGTGTGCACGTTATAATTTTTTGATAATTTGAAAGAATAATGTGTCAGTTTAGTAGTTGGGGATATAATGAGAAAACATGTTAATTCAAGGGTGGAAAGTATACTTTTCATAGTATAAAATAACCTTTCAAAGTCAAAACAATAAGTTGTAATTTATGTAATGAATATAACAAACACAAATAAGTAAGTTATCCAATGCTTATAAAACCATTATCATAATGATCTCTGACTTGGATTCGGGGGCTGTGATACGGACCTCAAGTTTCTGTACATTTTTGAACATGCCCGAGAAAAATTTGAGAGTTCTCTAAAGAGCTCTGGCAAGTGAGTTTTTAAACTTGCCAAAGACTTCTCCCTCACTTGAAGGCAATGCCTCTGGTAAGCTTCCTTCTCCTCTTCCAACCTCTTCTGCACCGTGTCCACCATAAACTGCTTTTCCACGAGGATATCATTTTGAGTTTTATCTTCTGCCCCCTCGGGATCCGACTCGTCTGGTGCCCGCCGTTGCATGTACTTGCGATGCCAATCTTGATATTGCCGGGTCTTGCGGGCAAGCTCCTTGCGGGTGTCTTCACATTTTTGCTTCAACTTCAGCTCTTCATCTTGGTGCTGCAATATTGAACTTATTACGGCACCAAAGTTGTGTATAGCCGTTCGAGCAAATTCATCGGGTAGTTTCTCCAGATGATCGTGCCAAGCACGGAGCAGTCGATGAATAGGGGGATTTTCAATTGGTGGAACAGAAACCTTCTCTTTCAAATTGCTGTCAACGGGGATGAGATTTAGTTTTAACCAATTGTTGAGGGCCTTAATGTACTCTTTCTGATAGTTTACTAGCTTGTGAAAATGTGAATGCCAGTCCTGCACAACCGCCCAAAGCTGGTATGTGCGCTCATGGTGGTGCTCACTTGTTTCCTTTGGCGATTGGGAGATGTCAAGAGATCTCAATGCCATCACTTTCTTTGACTGGTCCTCATGGTAAGACTGTATGATTTCCCACATGGTGGCCATCCTGCAGTTCATACGTCAATTTATAAGGGTACAACCATTAACAAATTATCCACCTCATGGTTTAAAAATTACACTCTTTCTTTTCTTGCGTACTTATATTTGATATCCCTCAATGCCTCTAGTTAAATTATGGAGCATCATCAGAATTACATAACAGGACATAGGAGATATATATCAAGCGTTATGAAGAAAATTTATTCTGTCTCAAAAACAAATCAGGTACCAAATCAAATATAACTTTTATACTACTTCCTCTATAGTCACTTACCCTTCAACAAGCTGAAAAAGTTTTGGGAATAATTGGTCGTCACGTAATCGACTTATCTCTAAAACCGTTGAATCCATGGATTGCATATCAACAATATATCTTGTATGAAGATGACTTACTGCCGCTTTTGCTTTCTCCAGTGCTTCAGAGTTGGTACCTCTTTTCTTTATCTTGTCCAGTGAACCTACCTTTTTTTGGTACTCAAACTTCATCAGCTCACCTGTCTATCCAGCAACATTCAATGCAAGATGTAATTTTAGTTCTTTGTTTTTTTCAGAAAAAGGGAAGTCCATAAGACAGTAAAGATGGCTTTAAGGGTGCGTAGGGAAATATATATATAATCAAGCAATAGATCCTCATTTCATGAATAAATGTGAAGGAAAAACACCAATTAGAAACGTACCTTCACTTCATCATATAGCTTTTTCTCCCATGCCAGCAACTTATCCAGCACTGTGGCATGAGTTTCGTGCTCTTCTGAGTCAAAGTCATCCTTCCAATCATCAGCATTGGCGCCATTCAACCCTTTACATGACCTATTCCATGTAATAACTCGCATCACTGTAGCGGAATGATCAATATGTCCTGTCAAGAAATTATATATATATGACTGCTGTGTTAAAGATCACTACAAAACAGCAACGAGATCAAGGTTTTTAATTGGTGACAATCACAATCACAAACCAATCGGCATTCATCAGTCACATAAGCACCAGCACATGAGTATGTAACAATGCTGTAAGGATAACCGTCAAAGTCACTTTCCACCAAATCTATCAACATCTCAACTTATAAAACGCTTTTAAAAACTGAACAAATTCAAGCATATTATTATAATTACCTCGATTATCAGCAAAATTAGAGTGATAGTGCAACTTGGTTGCCTCAAGCAACTTTGAAACCTCGTGGGCACTCTCGGAAGCCTTCAAGAAATCGTCATCAAGTTCTAAAAATATTTGTAATAAATTCAAATTAGACTTCGCCACCTTCACCTTCTTCACAAACCTCCCCGCTGCAGGCATCGCTGCCTCGATCTTCTGATCAGTTCCCTTAACTTCTTCGCCGCCGCCGCCGCCAACACCACGATCATCGCCCACCGGCCTCTTAGACTTTTCCTCCGATACCTTCCGCTCCATCTCCCCTTTACTCACAGAAATCTCCACAAACTCCGGCACCGGAATCGCGTCGTTAAAGGTCGTTCCGGGCATGTTATCCATTGAGAAAATGTATTCGTACGGAGTATTGTGCTCATGTTGAGGCGGCATCGGTGCGGCCTCCTCCCGCGACACAACCGGCGGTGGGCCCCCCTCGTCTTCCACAACTCTGGAGTTTCTATGACTACTACCGCTACGCCTTTTCAGCCGAGTACGGGGATCCTCACCGTCGGACTCGTCACCCTCCTCCTCGATGATCGTCCCGGTAACGGGCCTCTGCGGATCGGGCTTGATCTCGGGCATGGTGGCGGCACGCTGGAGCGGGAAAGAGAAGTTGGGGAGAGGGGGAGGGGGAGGGAAGGGATCGAACGTTGGGGCGGAGGTGGAGGCGGCGGAGGAGGAGGATACGGTGGGATGAACAGAGGGGGAGGAATGGAAGTGGGCAACCTCGCCGTTGGCAAAATCGCTGAGGGCAGCGCCGGTGTTCTTGAGATAGGTGGCGTAGGATGAGTGGGCAGCGGCGAAGGCGTTGCGGGCCGATACCGCATCCTTCATGTAGAGTTTGCGGTCTTTGCACCGCAACACAGCCTCCTCGTTCTCGATCTTCGACTGGCCGCAACCCATTCTCCTCTCCTAAACACTCGATGATGCGGAATTTAGCATGTAAATTGCGTTTGCGCGACGCAGAGAGAGAGAGAGAGAGAGAGAGAGAGCGAGACAGGCAGGAAGAATGGAAAATGATGATTTCTTCAGTGTAATTGTTTAGAAGTTTAGCAAAGGAACAAGGAACCAAAACGATTCGGGGGATCGGAGATTATAAAATAAATAGAGGGGCATAATGAACAATTCAACGGTAATGTGTCTTTAAACACTCCAATTTAGAAGAGGGAAAGATTGGAGCTCAAGCTTTTGTTTTCCATACGAATATCTTCAATTATATTATATTATATTATATTTTATCGGTGGCCCACTTGATCTCTCGAATTCCTCACCTGTAAGTTGACTGGAAAAACATCTAGTACAACAAGAAAACAAGGCCGAACGTATCCTCGTACGCACTGGAGTCGAGAGTGCCGAGACAAACGTGGATGTAGCGAATAGCGTCGTTCTGGCATGTCAGGTACCGTCAGAGTTGTGGAACAGAGGATCTTTGCTGACCTCGTGTTCCCTCGTGTTGGAAGGATAGGCCTAAGAGTATTTTTAATAGAATAGTTATTTTTTTTAATTATATTTTTTATATAATTTGTTAAAAATTTATATTATATTTGGTCAATAATTACTAAAAAAATTATTGAAAAAAATTATAAAGTACACTTTATTTTTAAAAGTAAATAATAAAATTAAAATTTTTTTCGAAGAAAAATTTAATTTACTATTCACTTTTAAAAATAAAATGTACTTTTTAATATTTTTCAATAATTTTTTAATAGCTATTAATTAAATATGAAAATTATGTGAAAAGTATAATTTTAAAAAAAATTTAACTATTTCATTAAGAATACTAGCTAATTATTTTTTATTATCTTATAGTATATATTTTTTTTAATATTAAAAAGTTAAAAAACATACATTTTTATCGGTACTAACTTCTTTATCGATAATGACTTCTTTAATCTAAAGCACTCACAATGATATATGTATTTTTTTCCTTTAAAATATATATATTTTTATTTTATTTATTCACTTTTATACTGTATTATTCCTATCTTTTTTACATCTATATTATTTAAATATATATATTTTTTCATTTCAAATATTTTCATTTAAAGTGAAAGAGAATTGAAAAATCAGCCTAGAAAAAAATAAAAGCAAATAAAAAAAAAAATTGAAGTGATGAACGGGACCTGCTACATGTAGCGGGTCTATTGTTCATAAAGGTATAATATTTTTATTTTAAAGGGTCGGTTGGAGAGGATGTTTAAAGAAATAGGTATTTTAAAGTATAGGATTGAGAGTGCTCCAATATCTATTAAGTAAAAAATATATATATAGTTAATAAAAAATAATAAGCATATTATTATCCGTATTGAAATGGAAAATGATGCACTCCAATAAAAGTTTTATTTCTTACTTAGTTATTGAAAAAATATTTTAAAAATATTTCTAAAAAAAAAAAAAAACAAAACAAAATGTGCTGGACGTGATTTGGCCGTGTTGGGATAACATGAAACAGGGACCCTCTGCAAATAACAGGAATCTGGTCGCTTTCTTTCTTTAACGCTTTTACAGTTGTTTAAACTTTAAAGTGGCTATGGGACCGGGACCGACCCAATTTAAGTTGAGAAATGCTATTTTTTCATTTTTATTATTATTATTATTATTTACAACTTAGTAATTAAGAAGGTATTTTTTAATGATATTGTAAGTTTTTTTCTTTCATTCATTAAAAATATTTATAAATATAAAATAAATAAATAAATAATATTTAAAAATAAAAACAAGTTTTGCTCTTCTCGAAAAATCTTCGGAGCACATCTTGATATTATTCTTCTTATTGCATACGCTTCCAATTATTTCTTCACTTAAGAAAACTATAAGAAAAATTGGCAATCAAAATATTACTTAATTATTTCTTAGTTAAACCCAAAAAAGAAAAATACACTAAAGTATTTCATAAGAAGTCGCGAGCATGAAATATTGTAGGGCTTGATACTGTTTTGCATAGATCTAGCGCATATAAAAAAACACAACTATACAATAAAATAATAAAAAAATGAAAGCTACAAATGATAAAGAATTGTGGAAAGTAAATAATAAATGGAATTGAAGAAGCGGCTCCTCAACTTTACACTCGGTCCTTTTCTTCTTGGAGAAGGCAAAGAGGAGTGATGGGACAGTAGAGCTTTGGAAAAGGCCAGGCATGCTGATTCAGATGCTCCCATATATGATTGTGACAATAAACTCGGGTCTAGTAGACCCACACATCATCATGTCCCGTTCAAACATCAACTACGAGCAAACAAGATAGGCCCCATGATTTTTGGTAAACTCAAGCCCATCATATACATTTATGAAACAGAGGAAACTGCGCAGTGTTTCTTTTTTCTTTATTTAGCTTTATTTTTTCAAGAGAAATGCGAAGGACTCAATACATTTATCGTGAAGTTGGTACATGTGCATGTCTTCCAAGATGATCAGTATATGTTTAACCCATACTCGGAAAAATAATTTGTTACATCATAAATAATTTAACCTAAACCGAACTAATTCAGACTGAAATATTTAAGAATAAATTTTTAATATATAAAATATTGTTTTATGTAGTAATATATAAATTAATCGTATAATTTTCATTTAATATATTATCATTAACCATATAAAATATAAAATAATATATGTTATCAATTAACTAATATATCATATGATAAGCAATAAGATAATATATATTAGAGATAAGCTGGGATTTGATCCGACTGAATTCTATAAGTTTTGCAGCCCCCTTCGTCGCTGGTAGCAGTGGGCTACACCGCCCATCCCATCGAGACCGACAAGCTTTGGCCAGGGGCGGACCCACGTTCAAGGTTGGGGGGGCTGTAGCCCCCCCAAAATTTTCTAAAATATTAACCTATTATATATATGGTATATATATTTACATATATATAATATATAATTATCTCTTAAATTATAAAAAAATTAAAAATTTCCTCCCAAATTTTTATTAAAATTATCCTCTTAAATCCCAATATACATATAATTTTATTTTAACTTTTAATTTTATTAAAATTTAAATTTTAACTCACATAATCTCATAATTATTTTAACAGTTTAATTCTAAAAAAAAATAATTGTAAATTTATATGATTGTTAAAATTAATTAATTATACTCACTCAAATAGTCTCACTCTAACTTAATAGTATGATTATGATATATAGATTGTTAAAAATCTAACAGCGATATATTATTAGTTATTAGAAATTTTTATATTTATTTTTTATCTATAATTTTTTTTTTTCAAATCATAAAAAATATGAACAAGTTAAGAACAAATGATTTTAAAAAAAATCCTGAATAATTCAAAAACTAATATGTCTAAAAAGTTTGTTAACAACGAAATGTAATACTTCTCTCACTAATAAGCATTTTTTTAAAATTTATATATTACATTTTATCGATCGCCCCCCCAAACATTAAGTCCTAGTTCCGCCCCTGGCTTTGGCGATCCTACTCCTGCAACGACGACTTTCGGTGTGCCTACCGCAGCCTTTAACCTGTTTCGAACCCATTAAGTCTGCTGGTCTCGATGGGATGGGCGGTGTCGTCTACCGCCACCACCGGCGGAAGGGGTTGGGTGAGGTCGAAAACTCCTATTAAATCATATTTATTTTTTATTTTTTATTGTGTTTTTTATTATATATTTTTTATTATATTATTTTATTGTATTTTCTAAATTTTTTTATTGTATTTTTATAATAATTATAAGAGTTTAGGAGATGGGCTACAAAACGTTAGAGTACAGCCCGATTGCACCCCAACATCTCCCCATATATTAATATATGTAGATACATACTCTACTATTTACACCGAATTAAAGTCATTAAGTGATTTTTTTAGGATACCTAAGTTGCAAGTAAGGATAAATAATGTATGAACAATAAAATTATTTAGTATTCATATATCTTTTATAAAATATTTTGAATTTTAACTCAGGTCATTATAAATACTAAAGGACTAAGTTAATAACTATTAACATAATAAATACAATTATAATTAATTAATTTTTAATGAATACATAATCCACATTAAAGAGTTCATTTAGTTTTAATTTTACTAATTTAATTATTTTTTTATTAACTTATTTTTCAAAAAAAGAAAAAAATCATTTGCTAATAGTTTAATTCGGTATATAGGTGTAATTGGTTTGGTCCGTCCTGACAAAGAACGTGGACCGAAATTTTCATTCCTTGACCCCACTATAAGAGAGTATCAAAGAATTTTGACTATACATAAAGCAGAACTCCAAATTTATGTGATCACAGGTTGTGAAGATCACTTTTTAAAGGATTTTCCTTTTTCTTTGTAAGCAATTTTCAAGGATTTGTCACTACAGAACTTAAAAGAAGACAGAATTAGTTGAAACCTCATAAAAAAAAAAAATGGACTTCTACAGGTAGAAGCTTAATTTGCATAACTTCAGTCTCATTGTCATGGGAGTCTTATCTAATTCAGGATCTTCGTCTCTCGTACTTAATCTGCCAAAGCTCAACATCATTTCCTCTATCGTACTCCTTCACATACTGTGGAACTTGTGCAACATTGATGCGCTTGCCAACAAAACATGGCGTTTCAAAATCCTCACATTCTGCATCACAGTCACATAACCCCATAATTTAGCTGATATCAAAGAGAACCCACGGTAAGGAACCTCTTAGACGGTAAACAAGCTTACCTTTTTCATCTCTCAGGTAACTAAAGAAATGTGAATACCCATTTGCAACAACATCAAGATCACTGAGACTGAAGTTGTAGCGCTTTTCCAATGCCAAGTATAACACCTGAGTAAAATAGAAGGTCATTGTCATATATTTGATCGACATGTGAGGACTTTAAAAGGGTTCTGATTTGGAAAGACAAGGTATGTCAACAACTGTACCAGAGAGGATATTTGGCACGCATGAAATAACTAATCATTTTAAGTATCTGAGAGATCCATTCCGACTTAGTTCACCACCATAAAAATTCATTACGTTTTAGGCCATCAAAATAAAGGATGATGGATTCTAACAACCCGGTCGTTATTGATTTTTACCTTTTCTGAACCCAGTGACATCAATCTCTCTAAAACACTGAAAAAGGCATCGGTCAAGTCATCACTGTAAACTACATCAGCAGCTAAAAGCAAAGAAGCTTCCTGGACTTCTTCAACTTCAGAAAGGGTCCATGTGTACCTGGATGACGCTACTAAACAAAATGATTCAGGTTACCAAAATATTGAGATATAGTAAAATTTGGGAGCGAGGCCGGGTGGGTGGTGGATAAAAAATGGGTATTCAACAATTCCTAAAAACATTTCTTGAAGGTTATCTGTTTCTCTAAATACATAAAAAGGCAAACTCTTGTTGAACCAAGCATCTTTTGGCTGTCCTCTACCTTAACTGCTCTGCGCTGTCAACTAAAACAATATCTCACCTTTTGTTCAGAGGGGACTTGCTTGGGCTTACTCTAGGAGGCCAGGGGCTCATCCAATCAAGTTCACGTACTTGCACAGCAGCTCGACCGTTGAACAGCCCCGAATTAAGGTCAACATTCTTGGCACAGTTTTCAAGGATTTCGTCACCATGGTCTGCCAACAATTAGCAAGTCTTTTTAACAAAACATATAAATGTATCACTTCCTGAAGTTAGTGTTGCTCACATCCTGACAACAAGTTCATGCATTGATTGGCTTTTCTTTCAAACCCCTATTTTTTTCTGCCAGGAAGGTTTGAAAATATTTTTTTATAAGTAAATAATTACATTAACAGAATAGGCATAGCTCAAGTCCACAAGATGACATACAAGAGGAAACACCTGTCTAGGATGAAGAAAAGGAAAAAGAAAATCATGAAGTCCTAGACCATTTGAAAATATATCCGACAACAGAAGGTGAAAGGATCATAATATGGTATAAGCACCGGAAACTTGAGGTTCCTGAGATGATCATCAGCTCAATCAAGTCTAAACCTTTAATTCCTCATCTAGTTTGTAAATTAGGCATGATTCACACAGATACTTCCAATCCTAAACAATTCATAATATACCAAGACAGCTTTATCAGAGACTATTAGCAAGTGGTAAGACATATACCTGAGCATGAAGAGTTATGGATTTATTGTTAAAGCAATGTTATCAAATTACAGCCTTACACGCTTTATATGGGTGAAGACATGTTTATGTCAATGAAGGATTTGAATCTCTTAATGAGAGTATTGGGACAGAAATGGATCGTGAAAGCTTCAATTTAAATTTTTTTTTGGTTAAAAATGTTATTGGTTATAATAACCTGGAGTAAAGATTTTCTCTCCTAACACAGTCTTCTCTTAAGATAACTCTAATTTCATGCACTCTATTTGACACTGGCTTCTAAGTTTCCATTTCCCAATTTAACAATTGTCTGTCTGTGAGTGCCTGTGGTAAAATATCAGCACACTGTATTTGAGACATAGCTGGTCAGGCATTTATCCGTCCATCAAATTAAAACATTTCCGCCAACTTATCGAGACCAAAACCTTTGAAGAATGCATGATTTGAAATACTTTCCCATGAGCAAAGATTGATACTTGGTAGAGGCAAGTTACCATACCAGTCAGAAACACTTTCTCTGCAACACGCGCAAGTAATATACCCACCAATCCTGGTCAAGAATGTAAGAAAAATCTTGTAATCCAAGAAATAGTCTTTCATATAGACAGTAGAATTTGAAGCAAAAGATTTAATACACAATCTTATATAAATTTGAAGCAATGTCACAGAAACTTATAATTTTCATTTTCTTGATCGGTCCAGATGGAAGTTAATAATACAAGTATTGCTTGCAGGGAAAAAAAAAACTTGGGACCAAAGTTTTTCATTCCCGAGAACAGCAGCTCTTGATAGAACTGCAAGTTGATCATTTCCCTCGCAGTTGTCTAAAAGGTATTTAAGTTTTCAAATTTTAAAGTAAGGTGCATTGATGGTGGGTTATCCAGAATCTAAGTCTTGTATAACATATCATTTAAGAACTTAAACATGGGTCTTTTTATCAACCACAAATCTACCAACATCATCATCAAGTGAAGACCCCATATTGTATTAGTAAAAACATAATCAAGTCTATGAGTAGGTTAACCCCTGATGAGATACCTATGGGAAATATTTTTCAGTACATATAATTGTATCATCTTGATAAACCATCACATTCAGGTTCGGTTGTAGGTTTGAAATTGACGTTAGTTGGTGAAATGCACCAAAATAATCAACGTAGGAATACTGATGATCGGCATACCTGTTCCAGCACCAAGCTCTAATGCAACAATTCTATCATACTCAGATGAAGTAGACATCTTATGCAACACAAAATCACATAACACTAATTCTGCTTTCCAAACCTGAAAGGAGGAAATAAGAATGGAGATCAAACAACAATAACCTGCAAACCAACTATTGGAATCAAACGCGGCATAGAAATCCAAAAGAAAAGATCAACAATAAACCAACAACTACCTGCAAACCGACACTTGGAATCGAAGATGTGATATTATGCCGGACGGTCAACCTATGGCAATGGGAAAACGGTTCTGCAGATTAAAAGAACACACGCATAAAAAATTAGCTTTGAAGCTTGGATGTCTGCATATGTAGTGATAAATAGATACAGTATATGTGTGCCGGAAGATTACTGTTGCGTCTAATTAGAACAAGATCACCGTCTTCGTCCACGCCAATCGTTTGATTCATAGAAGCCGTTTCATCTTCATTTTCAGAAGCATCAGCAGATTTACAAGATGGAAGAGAAATGGTGAAGTGGGAAATGTGGGAAATGTGGGGCCCGGATAGGCCAGGTGGGCATCCCAGGTGGACCTCGCTCATCACCTGCATCTCCTCCGCTGTTGCTGTCTCTACATCGTTCATTTGGCTCGAAATATAAACAGTTCCTTCTTCTCGAGATGATGATGATGACATTGGTCGAGATGGTGATAGACCGGTAGTGCTGGAGAGCAAAACCCTAAATCCCCAATTTCAACGTGCTTTTTCATGCATGTCCGGAATTTGTAATTGTATTCGAGAAGAGTAAAGAGTTTGAATTTAAGACGAGTAATTGAGATAAATTAGAATAAGTAATTGAGATAAATTAAAATTTAAAATAAATAATTAGGATAAATTAAAATATTAAATAAATTATAAATAATTAAATTTTAATTATAAATAATTAATAAAATTCATCAAAGATACACATGAGTCCATGACATAACCCTTTTTACATGCATTGTTGGTTTTTCTTTTAAGAAAAAGAAAATTTCGACGGTAGTCACCAGCAAAAAAATAGTAGTATTTTTCTTATAATTTTTTTTTAAATAAAAATAATATTAAAAATATATTTTAATAATATTTCATTCAATTTTTAATTTTAATTCTAACTCGGCTCCTCTATATCACCAAATGAATATAAATATATTTAAGAAAAAGAATTATTTGTATTTAAATTTTTTTTTAATACTTATAATGGACTTTTAAGAGATGCAGATTTGGAGCCTTTGCTCGTGAAGATCAAAATAACAAAATAGCAATCCAAAACTCTGTGGGAAGAAAGTGAACGCAATATAAGAAATATAATAATGTTGTAGGGTAGAATACGTAGATATTGTATAATTATTTATAAAATAAAATAAAATCTGCTATTAATTATTATTTATATATATATATATAAGTGCCGTACTTACTCATTTTCTTAGAGGAAAGAGTACTGCAATATAAAACAGAGTATTTTCCTGAAAGAAAATCTCTACGATCATATGACAAGAAGATGAACTTAGATGGAGAAATTCGCAAGGGAAGAAAGTGATCAGAGCGTGTACTTTTCTACAGATGCTTGCAAGTAATATGAGAGAGAGAGAGAGAGAGAGAGAGAGAGAGAGCAATCCCACAATGACTATTCAAGGAATTTCTCTATGAGAATAGAATACATGGAAATACTAACAAAGAAAAGGAAGACGAATTTCAGAATTTAATAGGAATCTAGTGGCTTAGAATGCCCAAACACCAATCTTTTCAGCATGTTGTTGCTTGCGAAATAGTAAAGCAAACCCCTGTGCTGCCTGCTAGTTGCAGACAATATTAGTTGCATTGCTTTGGTTGTTGCCCCGGTATAAGGAATAAAGCAGTTCCATGATGGTCGATGGACATATAGCAGGTAATGAATATAACAAAATATAGAATGGAAAGAATTGCTTTCTTAATTTCTAATTCTGTCATCTTTCATCTTCCCCTGAGAGCTGCAACCCGAGCTGCCAACTCATCATACTCTGGTAGTTTAGGATGCACATGCCCAGCAATGCTCAGCATCTCTGGTTGCAAGGAACTGGCTCGAACATGCCTTTTTGTTGCCTCGGTTGAAGTTATTTCTAGTGGAGTAGATGCTGCTCTAGCAAGTGGAGAATCCAAATCAGAGGTTGTTCTATTCCTCCTCCTGTATTCACATTCTGATTCTTGTTTTGTTCCAGACGAATCTATCTCCGTAACACCATATCCTGGTGGTGGTTTCAAGTTTCTCCTCCTAACTGATTTTGGTTTCGGCTTATCTTCAATGACAGGCTCGTTTACACGTCGAGCTTCCTCCTCGTCCACATGACTTTTAGCTGAACTGATTTCATTTTTGTCAGCTCTCTTTTTATGATAAGGTGGAGATTTGTAGGTCAACGGCCTCTTAATTTCTACTTCATCCTCAGAAACACTTCCAACTGAACTTGAAGAATTCTTGGATAAATCTGCAGTCGTCTCATCTTCACTACTAATAGGCATCCGGTATCTATCATTTCTGTTGGTAATAACAGCCCTTTCATTGCTCAGTATGCTCCCAGCCTTCTGTTTATATCGTTCCGGTACTCCATCATCCTTGTTTTTCTGCCGTCTGTCATCATCATCGCTTGAAGATCCACATTTAGGATTCTCCTGCAAGAAGTCATACATGTTGCAAATATTAATCAGCAACACAAAGAAAGGTTAATGAGCTAATACAATTATGGGCAAGTAGAGACTAAATTGAAGTATGCAGTGGAGAATGCTGAAACTACACCACTATTCAATCGTTGTCCCACTCTTCTTAGATGGCAGTGTTCTAAATATCCTTAGATTCATCCTTGTTAAAAATATAAAATTCATGGCTTAACAAACACTCCAACATCCACTGAGTGGTATAATGGTGAGGTAATGGTGTAATTTCTGATATTACTCGTGTAACAATTGTAAAGTGAAGCCAGGTGTGATGTAGAGATTGGAGGACCGTGTTTATTTCATAGAAAGTAAGAAGGCTGGCTGCCTCAATGACCTCCCCCTTCAGAGGTTAAGAAAAGTACTTCCAAATATTGAATTGCTTTTCATTCCCTTCTGAATGCCTATAATCAATTTTGGAGGAAACTACAGTAATAGGCAGTGAAGCTTACTTGTTTGGGCAAAGTATAGAGTTTTTGTTCCAAACCCTTGCTATCCCATTCTATATTAGTTTCTTGTGCAATGTCTTGCAGTAACTGAAGCTTCATGTCCTTTGTAGGAGGATTTGACCTCAATTTTGCAACAAACTGATTAAGCAAAACCATCAGCTCGGTCAGGATTCCAAACCAAAGGAGTACTATGTACTTTCTGGTATGAATGAAGCTATGAATATCAGAGACTGGGCAATAATAGTGCACACAAATTTACCTCTTTACTTGTAAAAGATTCGAGGGAATTTCCATATTTCTCAGTAAACATAGCTCGAAGGTCACGTAGTTCGGGCAAATCAGCAAATCTTGCTGCAGCATATATCAAAGATGCTACAGCTTCTTTACACTCCTCAGGGCAATCCCTACGTAAGGATAAAACAAACAAGTGCAGTGGAATGCATGAGAATCTCATAATTAACACAGTTTAATTTAGTAAAAGTATAACTTTCGTACTGATAAACTATAACTAACACCCTGAAGATTGAAGCCCAAAGTTAGCTCTAAAATTGTTATGTGTATTTGATGATAAAGCAAATGTATTGAAATCACTTAAACCCATTTCAAAGAAGCATGTTTGTCGTGGCAGCTAAATCCTGTTTAAGATATCATTCCTAATCTAAGTTCAGCATGCACAAGTAGCTAAATCCAAAAGGAAAATTCTAGTGAGCCTAATAACCAGATTGGATGGAAGATTTGGGGATGTTAGAGGAAAAAAAAGAAAGGAGCTTTTAAATTGTTCCCACAACGGGTGTATTGGTATAACCAGACAAGTTTCCTCTCGTTTCTTCTACACATCCAAACAAGAGAAAAAAAGTTGATTTCCCATCCCTATCCTTTCTCCTCTAATCTTCAACTCCCAATCATAGTGTGAATTGAAAGAGAGAAAACAGGAGAGCAGCTTATTCAAGCATTTGCTTCGACTCCAGGTAAGATATCATAAAACCTCAAATAGTTAGTGCATCTGAGCAAAGTCACTGCAGGTTGGGCAGCCACGTGTACCTCTGTTTGTGCATGACGGAGAGATGGCTGGAGATACACCCACAAAGCTTCTCAATGAATTCGTAACAGCTTGTCATGTTTTGCTCGACTAGAAGCCCTTCAGCCTGCTCACCAAAGAGATGATTTATCAATATATGCAAACATTATCCGTATCTGCAAGCCCTTCACCCAGTAAGCCGTAAAACTTTCTGCTTAATGCCACTCTTCTCTCCAACCCTTCCATTTTATCGTCAGTCAGAAGAGAGGGGAAAAATTAGAGACAAAGAAAATGACAAAGATAAACCCAACCGAAATCAAAAGCACTTTTACGAGGCCTGCAACTGTTCTTGCTGAAATGAACCGTAGTTCTCCAAAAACCCTGAGGCTACAATTTGGTCAAATGCACCGAAAAACTATAATAGAAAGAGTGATTCCATCCCTAAAACAGGGGATATGTGGGGAAGGAAGGTCACACATGCATGATCGATTTAATGTCGGGTGATATGCCACTGTGGCAATGCAAAAACATTGGGTCCCACTTATGAGGGCCTTTTTTTCTTCTTCTTTAAAAGAACTTATAAAAGAGCACGACCCGTGAAATAAATTTCTGCCAATTTTCTATCCCTCTTAAGAGTTTGACGGAGGAAATCCCGAAGAAATCTCAACAATCGGCGGAGGTATTAAATAAATAGAGAGATACAAAGCATGTAAGGATGCAAAAAAACTGCCAGATTTTATGCGTATACACGGAAAAGAATGAACAATTCCAAATTAAAAAAGTAAAAATAACAACCTTAAGTTATCTATAACCCACTGATAATCAAACCATCTACGACAAATGCAGAAACCGACACAAAAGTCTAGGACACAGAAATCCCTTAAGGGAAAAGACAACATTTTTAACGAGTTCAGGTTATAATTATTGATATCATCTATGATGAAAAACTAATCTTGAATCTGAGTTTATAACATATCTATTCGGAGAAAAACTGGGAAAATACCGGAATATCATAGGACTGAAACCCAAATGAACCTAACACTTACCCTGCCATAGGCATTGATGTCGAGGCCACTCCTGAGAAGATCAGCAACATCATTCTTCAAATACTTCTGCACCGCTTTCCTTTTCTTCATTATCCCCTCAAGCCGAGTATTTACCAGCTTTAGATTTGATTTGCTATATCAAGGTAAGCCAAATTAAAACAACCCCAACAATCCATATATACATATGAAAGAAACAAATAACCACAATATATAAGAGCAGAATAAAAAGAAAGAAAAGTTACGTCGGGTTTTGACGAACCATTTCGAGTAGAATTTGGACTTGAAGATTCCGTCGAACATGTTGATGATGTCCTAGAACTTTGGATAAAAGCTTTTCCACGGTAAAAGAGAGGGAAAGATGAAGACGACGTTTGCCGGGAAGGGTAAATAAAGATTGTAAAATGGTTGAAGAATATGTAATATTAAGGTAAAGAACAAAAATGGGATTCAGGTTATGTCAAGAATCAGCATTCGAGAAAACCCGAAGAAAAGCAATATGGGAGAGAGATCCAAAGAGTCGCAGAATTAAAGGGTGAAGATGGAGAGACGGAAATCAATACTATTTGTTCATACATACATATGGGAGAGGAAGAGGGAGAGAGGAAAGGTCAAGCAGAATCAATGTATGCCCCGGAAAAACAAGAAGAAAGAATTAGCTTTGTATTATCAAGGGAAAAGAAAAAGAAAGAATTATAGTTGGCCAGAGAGAGAGATGGGGGGAAGAGTTCTGCCACGTCGGACAGTCGACGAGCTCTCTCTCTCTCTCTCTCTCTCTCTCTCTCGGTGAGAGTATTTGCGCGCGTTTAATCGTCCCGCGGTCGTTACAAGAACTCTAATTACCATAATACCCTCGATAGGAACTCTACACTCGGAATTTGGTCGGAATTCATGGAGACCAGCTTTATCGGTCGAGATTTAATTTATTTAAGCTACCGAAATTCCACGTCGTTAATTAAATCCTAAAAATAGGTAATAATAATATAAAAAAAAAAAACGGAAGATTGTATTATTTTCATCATCAAAGTACGAACCCATCATTTTTTTATTTTTACCAAATCTTGCGGCGGTTTGCAATTCTTTACAATTTCCTAAAATAAAACATGTGTTTTTGAGACATGCCCTTATAACAATGACACCCTGTTCAGTGAAAATTATTAGAACTTTTCCTGTTAAAGAAAATATAGTTATCGAACCATCAACTCGATCAACTATTTGACATCTTCATCTCTCATATATTATCTATTAAATTCAATACAATTATATATATATATATATAAACTATGGTGTCCAATAACGGTTACATCAAACGGTTTGGGATTCCGGATTAGTTATATATGTATATTATACCTTCAAATAATATATAAATCTAAAGCATTTGACTTTAATATGTTGGATTTGTGCACTCTATAATTATATGAGTAATGTTATATATGATTATAGAATGTATAAGTATTATGTAATTATTTTGAAGAAAAATAAAATTTATTATTAAAAAATTAATCTTTTTATGTATATTCTGTATTTATTTATTTATCTTTTTGTTTATTTGTTAGGGATGTTAATAGATTTTAAAACAAATAAAAAAAGAAAACAGAGAACAATTAATGTTCCTTATTTTTCGAAATATGAAGAAAAATGGGTAGCTTCCCGTTAATTGCTGGCCTAGCTTCACGGGCCGGCATGGAAAATTTCTATTGCAGTTTGCAACAAGGATGTCATCCAAAACTACTAAAAAATATAAAATAAAAATAAAAAAGAGGATGTCAACCAAAAACAAATTGGACAGATGAAAAATCATTTCATCCAAATAACAAATGTTGACTTCCATTAATCAAGCTGGCAACCTCGACATACAGACACATACATCACATTTCAATTAAGATGATACATCTATAAATTAAAAGAATAATGATATATACAATAATAAAAAATGTAATAATTTAAAAATAATGAATTTATTATTAAAAAAATTAACTTTTTTACATGTAAATCTCGTATTTTTACACTATACTTATATACTCTATGATTACCAATATCATTCCTCTAAATTAAAAGTTGCATGCTTCTTGAGTACTAATGAAACTTAACTAAACTTGCAATTATTCTCTTTTATATATAATAGAGTTTACAGGGTGGTGCCTTTTGATCTTTGATAGGATTTCAATCTCTTTTTCAAAAAGAAAATGTCGCTCATCATCTTTTTTATTACTAATTTATTATTATTTTATTATGATTATTAAATGATTAAAAATTATTTTTTATATTTACTGATGAGACTATTATTTAATATCACATCAATGGATATTAAGATGATGATGATAAAAAAATGAAAAATAATTTTTTTTTAATCAAAGTTTGGAATGAACCCATCAATGTAATAAAAAATTAAATAAGGTGGAAATTATAAAATAAAGGTTCTATTTTATCTGTTCTATTTGCATTAAATGTATAGAGGGAATTACGTGCAAACAAATGGCAAAAGTTCAATGCCTTTAATAATTTTCTTTCACTTTTCTGGCCCAGTTGTGTTTCAAATTTTCAATGTTAGTACTAAAAACTGAAAAGAGTAATAATCATTATATCCAATAGGCAATAGGATCGTTCTCGCAATTAAGTTGTGTCTGTACATTTTGTAAAAGGAAGCTGCTCCTCGTTCCGGTGAAAACCATTCCGATTTTCATATCGTTTTTACTTTATTTTTTATTTTAGTTTTTTTATATTATATATTTTTTCCATAATTTTTTTAATATTTTAAAAATATAAAAAAACTATAATATTATTTAAAAATATTTACTTAAAAATTATATTAAAAAAATATTAAAAACGGGATAAAAATCAAGATGGCAAGAAGAGGGAGAAATAACATTTTCCTTTATTTAAACGACCTTATTGAACGGGACAAATGAATCCGTTCATAAATATAATATATAAAATGTACTTTTGTTAAATCACGAGGGTATCTCAGTAATCCTAGCATCGGTTGCAGCCCCGTCGTCGAAAAGAGATGATTCGGATTAAATCGAATATCCAATGGTGTTAGTTTAATCTTTCCACGATGTGGCGTCCATTTTAGGCGAGGAAAGGGTGATCAGTCACGCAAGCATCCACGTGTCATCAACTAAATGGTTGCTGTGCTTTAAGAAAGTGAGTCAAGCCCAGCGAGACCTGGTTGGAAAGGTTGCTTACTAAAATACAGCTGTGAGAATAACATATAAATTAAGGGAGACGCTATTCACTCCGGTCAAATGTTTTTTGATTGGGTCTCTTTTTTTTTTTAATTTTTTTTATATAAGTTTTAAATAAATATTTTTAAATAATGTTATAGTTTTTTATATTTTTAAAAAATATTTTAAGATATTATTATTCAAAAATACTTACTTACAAATCATATAAAAAAAAGTTTTTAAAAAATGTGAAACAAGACCCAATCAGAATCCATTTTACCAGGAAGAAAATCATTTTTCATAAATTAATATCCATTTTTAAATTCTCCTTTATATATATTTATATATATATTATCTAATTTATTTACTTTCCTTCTTAATTGTCAAGCCTAAACTCGTTTATGGGTCAAAGGTCTCTTGGTGATATAGATTATGAAGAAAAAGCCAGTTGTTGCAGTACTGGGGGGGAAAAAGTGCTCTTTTTGGGCTTGACTCAAGGCTTTAAGGTTTATGAAGTTGCCATAAAATAATGCATTTGTCACGAGAATCACGGAGTGGTGAATCGATTGTGGCTTGTACGCTTTAAGTTCTAATGCTTCCTCTTTTGATCAAAAGGAAATTTTGATTCTGTGTGTAGTGAAACTATTCTTCTTATCGGATGTAAAATTATTACAAAAATGATATTTTGTATAAGAGGTTTTATTACAAGAAAAATAGATATATGTAATTAATTAATTATAATTAAAATAATTATTTATAATAAAAATATATTATTTATAATGAAAATAATCATTTTAATTACAGTTAAATAATTATATATACCTATTTTTTTATAGTATTTTTGACCAACGATATTTATAGTTATAAAGTAGTAAGTATCACATAATTCTTTTTTAAAAAAATATACTGCCATGCATCTATCAATACACGATGGATATTGTGCCCTATAGTGCATTTACATTTTTGTTTTTCCTTCTGTTTAAATATTTCTTAAAACATTTTTAAATATTTGTATAAAAAATACAAATTTATTAATATTTACTTCTTTAACTAACAAGTAAAAAAATTAAAATAAACTAGGGATCAAATTGGGGGACAAACCCAAACCCACTAGGTGACATATATTAATGGTTATTCTATGGAAATGCACATTCGAACGTGGGAATTCCGTGGATCGCTTGAGGCAATAAAAAAGATATTCTTTTGTGGAAGTTGCTGTGACTTATAATCACTAAAAATTAAACTACTTTTGGGTCATGTGAAGTTCGGTGGTGTCGTCAAGTACGGACCCGCAAATCACGTGTTCGGCATAATGTTCACACCTAAACCATTGATGAATGCATGGGATGACCAGTTCCATCAGACTACAGTGCTAGGGAGTGACACATGGGCTTATTATTCATGTCTATAGAAATTTCAGTGTTCGAAGGTCAAGCTATGAAATTTAAGATTCGGTAAGAATTAGAATAGGAGATGAGTTAAGATGAGTATTAGTTTATTTCTTAATATTATTATTATTTTGAGTTTTAAAATAGTTGAATTAGAATTTAAAAAATATGTATTAAAATTTAAAAATTATGTATTCGAATTTGTGTTTTATATAAAAATTTTAAAAAATATAATAATAAATTTAAGATGAATTGAGACAAATTCGTCTATCTATAAATCCAAACCAACTCTAAATCTTCATCAAAATATTGACAATAGATTTTCATATAGGATACCAAAAAGAAGGGAATGCTACTATGCCTTTTCATTTTGATATTTCAATTGGACACTTCATGCATCTTAATTTTTTATTCTACTCAATAATTAAGAAAGTAATTCTGAGTGTTTTGATATTTTTTGATATTTTTTTAAAAATATTTAAATATGTTAAAAAAATATGAAAGAAAAATAACAAAAAGAATGCTTTTTCTATTTTTTTATCATTAATTTTTTTATAATTTTAAAATATTTTTAAAAATATCAATATACTAATAATCACTTATTTAATTATTAAATAAAATAAAAAATAAAAAATTGGCTAAATAGTTTCTTCAAAAAATATAAATTTACATATATATCAAAAAAATCTTGTTATATTTGAAGAAAATTTTGAATTTATTATTTACTTTTAAAGAGTAAAATTATTTTTATTCTTCTTCTTTTTTTTTTTACTTTTTTTTTTATCAAATATGACAAGATTTTTTTGATATGTATTAAAAGTTATACTTTTTAAAAAAAAATTAATCAATTCAATATTAATGCTATAAGATACCAAAATTGAGATATCAAATTTATATTTTTTGTTATGGTGGTTTTCGTGGTTGGGTATTTTTGTTTCAGCTTTTGCAAGTTGTTGAAGCTACGGTAGTTTTAGACCACCACGTGCCTCGTTTCCAATCTCGTCGTCCGCCTATCCTACTGTCGCCCAGAGATCTTGTCGATCGGATTGGCGCGTGCTACACATGCGCGGGGTTGGTTTATGCGCTTCGCAATTTAGTGCGATATTTTCCGCCGTATGCTGTTGTTCATGTGCTGCTGAGCTACTGTAACTTACGGTTTCCACTCCTAGCGAGGCGTGTGTGTTCCTGCGTCTCCACCGCCGACTAGTTTTGGTTGTATTCTTGTGTTTTGTTGTAATTTATTTGCTGGTTGTATATATTTGTTTGTATAGAGAAATTTATGTTTGAGAAATAGTCTTTCAGACTTAGTTCGTAGAGTTTTAGTTTTCTTCTCTTTTTAGAGAAGTAGTTTAGTACACTCCATCATTAGAGATAATGTTTTTAGTGTTTTAGATTTTATCTGAGAGTTGTAAAAATCTATACATTCATCTGTAATTAGTTAATGCATAAACTGAATTTCTTAATTATAAGAGTCATATTGTAAATGTTTTCTTTATAATTGAATAAATGTTGACAATTTTTCTCCAAAAAAAAATTAAAAAAGAAAGTAAAGATGGTAGAAAAGTCAAAGCAATATTGCTGGCAGCAGGTGTCTGCAGAGTGGAATAAGAGCAATAATGCAATATAGGTTCTTAAAAGTTGATTTAGAAAAGAGAGAAGAATTTTCATACTTGGCTAGCAGCTGGCAGCGAGTTGGTAATGACTCATCACTCATGAACAGGAAAATCAAATCCATCACTATCAAGTATCAAGGAGGGATATCTGGAAATGATTATTAGATAAACTTACGAAATAATGAAGGTATAGAAGGCAGTTAGCTTGGGGTTGAAGCTCTTGTTGTTGGAAAATGATAGGTGCATCGTTGGAACTGTTGATGTTCTTTTTTTTTTTTTTAATTTGTTTTACTTTGTGATTAAGTCAATGTTGATCATTTTTTTCTTCTATAAAAAATATTTAAAAATGTTAAAAATATATGCAAAAAATAAAAAATAAACACAATGCATTAGCCATTAATAAGAGCTCCCAACGGTGGGAGTAGTAGCTCCCCTTATTGTATTATCATTATTACATGACAAATATTTTAGTTATAAAGTAATTTTATATAAATAATTTTATAAATTGATATGATTTGATATATTAGATTATAAAATTATTTTTAATATAAAATAAATCAAATCAAATCAAATCAAATTAATTTATGAAATTTTTTTATATAATTTTTTTATGGATGACACTGGAGTGCGGTAGGATTATACTCTAGCGTCATTGCAGCTCCTAATCTCTTATAAAAACACAATAAAAATTATTAAAAATTATAATAAAAAAAAAATTTAGAAAATACAATAAAAAATATAATAAAATGAAGAAAACATAATAAAAAATATAATAAAAAACACAATAAAAAAATAAAATTAAAATGAATTTTTAAGGTAAATTCGACCTCACCTAACCCCAGCTGCCGTTGGAGGCGGTGGGCAACACTGCCCACCACATCGGGATCAGAGGGAGGACCGGGTTCAAAACGGGTTTAAGGCCGCCAGGGGCACACCTGAAGTCGTCGGGATTCGTTGTCGCATGGGTAAAATCTTCGGTTTCCGCCAATCTCAATGGGGTGAGCGGTATTACCCACTGCTACCAATAACAATAAGGACTGCAAATTACATTAAATTCAGTCGAACCCCAATTTTTCTCTCTTTTTAATATATGTACCAGTCCTCTTATTTACTAATGGATATTACTTCCCCGCGTCGCTCGGTACAAGCACTTGTAATTGAAGTTTGGGTCCTGCCACGGCTATTGAGAGTAGGATCGACAATTATAAATGTATTCTTTTATTTTTTTATATTGTAATAAATTTTGTATTGAATTTTTTTAAAGATAAAAATATCAATTTATTACTAACTATTTTCTTAATTATCAAATAAAAAAATAAACTAAATTATTTATAGAAATTCTCATATAATTAGATGTTATTTAAATATTAAATTAAGATAAAAGTTGAATAAAATAAATTAAAATAATATTTTTTAAGATTTTAAATATTTTAAAATATTATTAAAAAAATAAAATCAAATACTTTTTTTATACAAAAAGTGACTTTAGTATTCTCCTTGAAGGTTGGACCGATTACTTTTTATTACAAATGCCAGCTCATTATAGTTGACGAAGAAAAATTGTATAATTCCTAACTAGACAATTACTGTATAAGTTTTTTTTAAATAAAAATTAAAAAGTTTATATAATATCTTTAATTATTAATGAGATTTATATTTTAAAAAATACGTATATAGAACTTGTCTATTTAAAATTTTCAATACAGGTATACCCTATATATATATATATAGGTTTTAATTTTATTTAACAACTCATAATAATCGTAAAAGCAACGCAGTTTAGCGAGTTGCAATTCGATTACAAGAAAACCTGTGTTGTAAACTTGTAACTATAATCCGTTGCAGGAAGGAGGACCCAAACTTCATAAGGCCTCCAAAAAGAACCAGTAATAGAAGAAAGCCCACTTTCATCGATTCTAATGCCAGGCCCTTTAACTGAATAATTATGTTTTAAAAAATTACGTGTAAAATACACCTTTTATGTTGTTAATATGATAAAATCTTTTACAAATTGAATCACGCCATATAAATGTTGTAAATGATGTATATAATGTGAAATACAGTCATAGGTTCTGCAAGTATTAGTACATCATGCATTTCTTCTAAAAATAAATATGATTTATTATTAAAAAATTAGCTTTTTTATAAAAAAAAAATTATATTTATTCACTTTTTTCACTCTTATGTCTGTTCTTTCCCTTTGCTTTGAAGGAGGTGGAAGATGTCAGAATTGATCTACTACGTATCTGCTCAAAAAACACTCAGCATTGATTTCCTTCGCAAATTATGTTATAAAAAGTCACACAAAAAAGGTTCAGGTTCAATCTGAAACAGATGGATAGATATAGGCTTGTTCATCCGGGTGAGATTGTATCCAGCTCAATTTAAATTTTTATTTATTTTTTAATTTTTTTTTAAATTAAAAAAAAAATTGAATTCAAATTTTAGATTTTCAGACATATGCTTACTCTTCCTATTCGTTCCAGCAAGGGGATAGGAAAAGGTAGGAACGAAGGACAGGTCATATTTCATAATATTAATATATGTTCAGTACTGATGCCTTGTCAAATTTTATGTTCTTTCGACGCCAACAATCTATGTTTACATTGTGACCAGACGTGAACGTATGTGCGTGTGTATGTTTACATTTTTCTCGTTGACTTATCGTCGTTATCGACTTGTTAAGAAAAAGAGAAAATAATGAGTAATGTAGACAGGCCAGAGAGGCCTCTGTTCCTTGAATTTTTTTTTGTTGACAGATGAATTGTTTTCCATTTTTTTTTTATTAAATTTCAATAATGCTGCGTAGAGAAACGGGGAGGGTTTTTTCTTCCCAAGGGGCTTTGAAAGCTTCTAATAAAGATTGGATCATTGAAAGTCGTTTTACATGAACAAAAGACCATTTATTTCTTTTTCTTTTTTCTTTTATTCAAATTATTTACAGTCATTTTTGTTTTCTTTTTATGCATTCTATTAATGTATTATGTGTTACCTTCGTATTAAAAATAAAATATGCAAATTTCATGAGCAAATTCCAAGTCATTTTTGTTTTTGTTTTTATGAGTAATAGATCATAACTCTGATATGTTGATTGGGAAATAACTACAAATTCAGTACATTTGCGTGTTTGAGCTGCAACATGCTTTGACCCAAAGAGAGGAAGAAAAAAACTACTCTATTTTTCAATTTTGGCTGCAGCTTGTTGCCGAGCTTTGTGGATCCGCCGGGTCCAGTCCTCATCATCTATCGTCAAATTACCTTGAAGAAAAAAAGGAAAAACCAACACCATTCATGACACTGGTTGTGCCACATCTTCAGATCAAATGTATATCTGCAGGTTTTTCTCGGTTTATAGCAGTCTAACTGGTACCTGCTTGTCATATCTTGATATGAAACAATTCGTTCTGTACCATAATTGCTGCCCATTAATGAATTGCAAAGGAAGAACCCTTTTCTTTCCTTGGCTTTTATGTTTCTTTCTCCTCATGATCAGCTCTTCTTGTTCCGACACGGACACATTAGCACAAGGCCAAGAGCTCAAACACGGGGATCATTTGTTTTCAGCTTCCGGTATTTTCAGGCTAGGATTCTTCAAGCCTGCCCATGCTAATACTTCTTATTTGGGAATATGGTACAACACAAACAACGACAAGCCTGTCTGGGTTGCCAATCGAGACACCCCAATCTTCGGCAACTCAGGAACTCTTCGAATTGATGATCATGGTAACTTGAAACTCTCGTTCAGCGAAGGAGATTCCATTGTCATATATTCAGTTCAAGCATCAAGTAACACTAGTGCCATACTGCTAGATACCGGGAATTTTGTGCTACGTGAATTGAACCCAGATGGATCAATAAAGCAGGAACTTTGGCAAAGCTTTGATTCTTCTACCGACACACTTCTGCCAAAAATGAAACTGGGAATCGACAACAAATCTGGGCTGAGTTGGTCTCTAACATCATGGATAAGCGATGAGGTGCCTGCCTTGGGGTCCTTTACCCTTGGCATGGACCCCAACGACAGGAATCAAATGGCAATCTGGTGGAGTGGGAACATGTACTGGAATAGCGGGCCTTTGGAAAACAGCGACAGGTTCTCTGACTACAGATTTAGCTTCATTTCCAACGAGAATGAAACGTATTTCACTTATGATGTTAGCAAAGACATTACCATTTTTCCGAGGTTGACTTTAAATGAAAAAGGTGAGATTTTGGTTCTCATGCCGGATTCCATGATTCCACAAGTGTCGTGTAGTACTTCGGCCCCTTCCTTGAGAGCTGGTTGTGTTGAACAAAAGCTTCCCAAGTGCAGGAGCCCTCGGGACAAATTTGTGTCCCAAAAGGGTTTGATGACTGCAGATGGATTCACATTCGGCAAAAGTGACAACCTGAGTCTTTCTGATTGCCGGGCACTGTGCTTGAATAACTGTTCTTGCGTCGCCTATGCTTCTACAAATGATGATGGTACTGGCTGTGAGATATGGGGCAAAGATTCGAGTTTTACGGAGCAAAACAGGAAGGAACTAAGAAGCATTTTCATCATTGACACCAAAAGTAAGTGTTTATGGTAAAAAAAATTTCTCGGTAAATATGGTCTGCATTGATTGAATTAATTTTAAAACGCAATTTTAACTTCTTTCCATAATTCTCCCATATTTGAATATCTAATTATTTAGATTTTTCCCATAAAACAAAGAATTTGTTTGCTCTCATGACAGATAAAACTGTTTTTGAACGCAGTAAAAATCTGGTGGATATGGGTGATAATTGTGTGTGGAGGAGCCAGCACTTTTCCCCTGTTGTTCTCTGTGTGCTATGTAATCTGGAGGAAGAAGAAAGAAGAAGCAAACCGCTCAGAAAAGATGAAGCAAGCAATGCTGTTACGTGAACTTGGAGGTAATGCAATGTCCTACACTTTAACTGGCAAATTAAAGAAACGCTGGAGAGATCAGAAGGCGGGTCCGGAGTTGCAGATATTCAGCTATGAGAGCATATCTGATGCTACAGATAATTTCTCCACCGCAAACAAGCTTGGAGAGGGCGGCTTCGGACTAGTTTATAAGGTAAATTCTCAAGAATTAAATTGCTGATTGTGTAGTTGATTTACTGAAAAACAAATTGGATATGATCTCAGGGAAAACTGCTTGATGGGCAAGAAATAGCCATTAAGAGACTTTCGAGAAGTTCGGGACAAGGGCTGGTTGAATTCAAGAACGAGGCTATACTCATTGCCAAACTCCAGCACACTAATCTTGTGAGGATTTTAGGATTCTGCATTCAAGGAGGAGAAAAAATATTGATTTATGAATACATGCCTAACAAAAGCTTAGATTTCTTCCTTTTTGGTAGGCCATATTTAGATCTTTGCTCGTTTTGCATATGAAGTAGTTATGTCTATCGCTTATGTTTCCTGCATTTTATTTTTTACCATGCGACAGATTCCTCCAGAAAGAATTTACTAAACTGGAAGAAACGCTTCAGCATCATTGAAGGGATTGCTCAAGGACTTGTTTATCTCCATAAATATTCCAGATTAAGAGTAATTCATCGAGATCTGAAAGCAAGCAACATTTTACTCGACAAAGACATGAATCCAAAAATATCTGATTTTGGTATGGCTAGAATATTTGGATTGAATGGGTCTGAAGAAAAGACAAATCGAGTTGTTGGAACTCTGTAAGTATAAATTACACCTCCAACCAAGTTTTTTTTTTTTTTTTTGTTAATGTTTTTGTGTGTAAACTAAACATGAGAAAGCATTCCATTCTTAAGGACTGAAATGCTCTATTCAATTATCAATTCAGTGGTTATATGTCTCCAGAATATGCCATGAAAGGCATTGTGTCATTCAAAACTGATGTGTTCAGCTTCGGAGTCATCCTACTAGAAATTGTGAGTGGGAAGAAGAATATCAGCCGAAGTGTTTCTGAGCACTCACTCCTTATAGAATATGTAAGTCTTTTATTAGTTTTTTTAACAAATAATTCTGGGATTTTTCCCTGAACAGTAAAATATTTTGTTGATAAACTGCAACGGGAGAATTTTACAGGCATGGCAGCTTTGGAATGAAGGCAGAGCTTTGGAGATAGTGGACTCGACAATGGAGGAACCATGCCATCCTGATGAAGCACTAAGATGCATTCATGCTGGTCTATTGTGTGTACAAGAACATGCAGCCGATAGGCCAACCATGTCAGAAGTTGTTTCCATGCTTTCAAAGGAAAATGTCCGACTACCTGCGCCTAAGCAACCGGCGTTTATTATTGATGCCGGTGAGGAAGTGCCAGAGGATACCAACGACAAGTTAAATAATTGTTCCATAAATGATGTAACGATTTCTGTGATAGATGTCAGATAATTACACCAATATTAGTGTTTTAATTTATCTTTTGCATTACTCATACTTGGTTCAATAAGTTGTTGTAAGTACTTTTTCCCCCCTTTTAGCCAAACCCTCTTATCAATGTTTATAGCATCATGAAATTGATTCAGTGATGTTGTTAGATCTGTTGAAAATTCAACACCAACACGTCGAACGTGGAAGCTTCTATGATGAATTCAACTGAGTTGAGACAATTGTAAGGACACATGAACGACGGAGATGAGGCAAGCATAGATGGACACATTGATAAAATCAATCAGAGTTTGAAGATTTTTTAACAATCATCGATCGAGATTTTTCTTGTTAAACTGACTTAATCTTCCTATAAATACATGTATAAGCCACAGAAATATGCATATGTGAGATTAGAAGTACATAGTGATGTGAGAGTTGAGAGAAACACTGTAATTTTGATTTGTGTTTAAATCAAATATCTACTTTGTGTGGACGTAGGTCAAATTGTCCGAACCACGTTAAATCTTAGTCCTCATCTTATTTATGAGTGTGCACCGATCCCATCAAGATCAAGAGAAGGTTCAAGCCACCTCAAGACCATATTCTAAAAGAACTAGTAAGTGGTATAGTTAGAGTTTCATTAAAATTATCATAAAGAGTATAAAAAAAAAAAAAATTCCCGAGCAACGTGGGAAAGTCTAATAGATAAGTGGTATATACATCTACACTCGTCAATCAGTACATGGTATAAAAAAATGTATAGGGAATACAAGGTTCAAGAAGAAAAATTGGAGTTGTTTGCAAAATATGCTTGTTTGTGGTGCATCCAAGTTTTTCTCCTGCGAAGACAAGAAAGTCTAATAGATAAACTAATTATAGGCTTCGATGGGACTGTTAATCGTTCAATTTGTGAGAAAGTTCAACCATCCAACTGGACAAAGAAGCATATCTGGTCCTTGAATCTATGAACACCTCATCCATGTTTTTTCACCCATGCAGACAAGAAAGTCCAAAAGACAAAATTATAGTCTTTAATGGGATCGTTACTCGTCGAATTTGTTAGAAAGTTCAAATTTTCAAAATAAATTTGTTATGTTTTGTTGTGGACAAAATACACATACTAACGATCATAAATAAAAATTGAAGTAAACACAATCAATTACACGACACAGAATTTATGTAGTTCGACAAATTACCAACATGCATAGAGCTGCGAAAATCTTATTAATCAGAGGAGATTACAATTACTCAATCTCAACTTACTTTCTCTAAGGCTTTTTGCTCTCTCACATAATATGCACTCACTAGACAATTATTTTCTCTCAAAATATTCTGAAAAACGTATTTAAGCAATTAAATATAACATATTTATAGCAAAAAGGGCACTAAAAATCCTAATTCTAAAACTCCTGCGAATCTCGCTCAAGTCGTATGTCGAGCGAGTATCGAGCGAAGTCTCTTTCTGAATCTCGCTCGAGCCAGGATTTTCAACTCTCAGACCAGTTTTCAAATGCAACCTAAAAATCTCTCACTTGGAGATTGAGTCTCCACATGTTATCCCTTATTTCCAACCAAGTCCTATCATTTTTGTAGCTCAAAACTTCAGTCTTCAAGTCAAAAAATAACTGAAGTTTCGACTTCAGTTTCCCACGTACATCACCCTTAGTTAGCACATTTATTGGGTAATTCACAACTCTCACTGCACTAGAGAATCCAATCTTGAATCGTTCTTGCAACCTTAGCCAACTTCTCCACGCTTACATGACGTACGACAAAACTGACTCTCTTTGGCTTCCTCATAAGTTTCGCACGATCAAGCCTGCCTTTTTGCACTCTGGTATTTCTCAGAACATCACTGGACCCTGATGTCAAACACGAAGAGTTAAATATCTTACAATGTAATAAAACTAGCACAGCCTTAGTGATCTTCCAAACTCTTTTAGAGAAGGCTACTGGATAACCGTTGTCATCAAGCTGCCCCACAAAGATCAGGTTTTTCTTCAGATTTGAAACATTTCTGACTTGCTGTAAAGTTCACACACCCCTATTTGGAAGTATGATGCGCACATTAGTCACTCTCACCACATCCAGTGCCTCTCCATTAGCCACATACATCTTCCTAAAATCACTAATAACATAATTCTGCATGATCTCTCGATGTGAGAGGTGCTATGCAACGAAATTCTTGAATCCAACACCCAATCATCATTCGAATTATGTATTGCAAGAAGTAGGGCATCATGAATTCCTTTTGCCACTACATTCACATCATCATCCTCAACACTTTCTTGATTCCTGTAATTTTTCTTAATGTAGCCTAGCTTGCCACAACTCCAACACGTGATCTAGTGTTTAGATCTCGTCTTGCTCTTCCCTCTGCTCTTGGAGCCTGACTTATCACGTCTTCTGTCCTGACTGTCAACATTCAAGGCCGATCTCGAACTTGAGAACTCGCCGAAGTCTCTCCTACGTACATTTTCAGCAAAGATCATGTCATATACGTTGTCATATTTTAAATTCATCTTGCCGGCTGAACTACTCACAGCCACCCTTATGACCTCCCAACTATTTGACAGTGATACCAACAGAATCAACGCTCTGATCTGATCATCAAATTCAATCTCTACATAAGACAATTGATTTGCGATCGAGTTGAATTCATTCAAGTGTTGGGCCACAAATATACTTTCCAACATCTTCAAATTGAACATTTTTTTTATCAAGTACACTTTATTATTTGCCGAAAGCTTTTCATACATACTTGAAAAAATCTTCATGAGACCCTTCGTGATCTTCTCCTTACTGATATTGTGTGTCATTGTTGTGGATAAGGTCAACTGAACAATCCCCAGAACTTGTCAATCCAACAGGATCCACTCATCATCTTTCATGCTCTCTGGCTTCGTCCCAATAGTGGAAGATGAAGTCTCTTCTTGTAGAGATAATCCTCGATCTATATCTTCCAGTACCCAAAATCAGTGCTGTCAAACTTCTCAATCCTAGGTGTGTTCACTTTATCTTCAGCCATCGTTGTCCTTTAGATCCAACATTGGCTCTTGATACTAGTTGTTATACTTTGTTGTAGGTAAAACACACACACCAACAATCACAAATAAAAAGTGAAAGCAGATACAATCAATCACACGACACCGGATTTACAAGGTTCAACAAATTTCCTACGTCTACAGAGCTGCAGAAATCTTATTAACCAAAATAGATTACAATCACTCAATCTCAACCCACTCTCTCTAAGACTTTTTGCTCCCTCTCACAATATGTATTCACTAAACATTTGTTCTCTTTTAGAATATATTAAAAAACGTGTTTAAGTAGTCAAATACAATATATTTATAGCAAAAATGATACTGGAACCCTAATTTCGAAATTCTTTCGAATCTCGCTTTAGTCGTATGTCGAGCTAGTATCGAGCTAAATCTCTTTCTGAATCTTGCTCGAACTAAGGTCGAGTCAGTGTCAAGCTAGTCTTACTGAAGCTAGGGTTGTGCCAGTGTCGAACAAGATTCTAGACACATGATTTTTAGCTCCCAAATCAATCTCTACATGTAACCCAACAAAATAAGCTTAATCGGGAACAAAGAAGCATATTAGATCTTTGAATTTATGAAGTAATATATACGGGCCTTAGTCAAGTCAACCTCAGCTTCTAGTGATTGGCAGTTAATATACAAAAATGTTAATTTGATACCTCAACAGTGTCGTTAATAAAGCCAGCGGTTTGCTATAAACGGTTGGCAAGTAATTACAATTTTTACCAACTCATTTGTGATCTGAAAAATTCTCCACCGATGCTCACCAAAGGAGCAGACATTATCATCTTTTTGAGTCTGTTTTACTTCTTCCTTATGAGACACAGTCATTCCGACACAGATGTATTGGCACAAGGCCAGAAGCTTAGAGATGGGGAGCACCTGGTCTCAGCTGATGAGACATTCAGGTTGGAATTTTTCAGTCCAGGCACTTCACGAAACCGGTATGTGGGAATTCTGTACGACATAGCTGATGAAAGAGTCGATTTTGTTGCCAACAAAAAGGCGGTGTGGGTTGCTAATCGAGACAACCCAATTGCTGATAACTCTGGTGTTCTTATGGTTGATGAATCTGGCAGATTGATCATTTCACACAGTGGAGGCAGTAATATTCTTGTGTCAAATTCTGTTAAAGCAGCAAAGAATGCTAGCGCCATGCTGATGGATTCAGGCAACTTTGTATTGAGAGAGGAATATTCAGATGGATCATTGAGTGAGCAGACTCTGTGGCAAAGTTTTGATTATCCTACAGATACTATTTTGCCTGGCATGAAACTAGGAATTAAAATAAAACCTATGGAGATTTGGTCACTGACTTCATGGATAAGCGAAAACAACCCTGCCAAAGGTTCTTTCACCCTCACTACTGGTTACAACATGGATGGTACAACCGAGTTGGTCATTTGGTATGAAGGGAATATCTACTGGAGTAGCGGGAATTGGCAAAACGACCATTTTGAGTTTTTGAGATTCAATATAAGTATCTACAATTTTAGCTGCATCTCCAATGAAGATGAAAGATATCTCGTATATTCATCCTATAAAAATCGTAGTATATCAGGATTTATGATAAATCCCATAGGTGAAATACTAGGGATATCAAGGCAGGCACCTTTTGGTGCCGGTGCTGGTTCTTGTTGCTATAAATACAGTCCCGGCTGTAAAAAACAACAATTACCCGACCGCAGGAAGCCTGATAATCGGTTTGAGCGAAGAAAAGGTTCCATGTCTGGTGAAGGATTCCAGTTTGACGGAAATTACAACTTGAGTCTCTTCGATTGTCAGCTGAAGTGCTTGAATAATTGTTCTTGCATTGCTTATGCTTACACGGATTACAACCAAACTAGCTGTACAATTTGGATCAAGGGAGTGGATTTCAAAAAAGCATTTATTCTTATAGCAGGGACCAGGGAGATCTATGTTCTAACACCAGAAAAAGGTGAGTTTACCTCATCTGTGACAATTGTTCAGGGTTCACTGTAAACATAGACAAGAAATATGGAAGCCTTCCCTAATAAATTAATTATTATCTAGAAAACAACCCTACTCAAAACACACACAAGCACATAGACATTCTGCATATAGAATAATGGTGGCAACGATTATTTGTTACAGCAGCAAACAGGTGGATATGGCTTGTGGCGTCTGTGACTGGATTTGTAGCTTTAATGGTTCTGTACTTACTATACAGTTTGATCCAAAGAAAAGGCAGAAAAGAAGGTAATCTTAAAGAACGAATTAGAACTAGTTAGTATATTACAAACCACTTTCTGTTTGAGTTTTCCAAATTGATTGATAGGGGAGAGTGAAGCAGAGCAAGAAATCTTGCTATGTGAGCTAGGAGCTAGTAGTAGTAGCACAACACAAGCTATCAATCCTAGGAAAAGAAAGAAACTCGAAGCAGGCAGGAAGAAGGGCGGGATGCTACAATTTTTTAGCTTTGATAGCATATCAAAAGCCACAAGCAATTTTGCGACTTCAAGTAAGCGTGGAGAAGGTGGTTATGGACCCGTCTATAAGGTATCCTGCAGAGAACCTTTAAAATAAAATGATCTGAGAACTACTGATAAGTTTTTTTATTACAGTATTATAAGTAACTTGTTAGTTGTTTTTCAGGGAATATTACCTGATGGTCAAGAAGTTGCAATAAAGAGGCTCTCTAGAAATTCTAGACAAGGAGTAGAGGAATTCAAGAATGAACTTATGCTAATTGCCAAGTTGCAACACACTAATCTTGTTAAACTTGTTGGGTGCTGCATTCAAAGAGAAGAGAAGATGCTGATATATGAGTACATGTGCAACAAAAGCTTGGATTTCTTTCTCTTCGGTTGACAAATTTTAATGCTTAAATTATTTCACTGGTTCTTTTTTCAGTAGAAAAGGGGGAAAAAAGGCAATATTTGTCCTAACATTCACAAATTGCTCTAGACAGATCCTATGAAAAAGAATTTATTAGATTGGACAAAACGCTTCAACATCATTCAAGGAATTGCTCAAGGACTTCTTTACCTTCATCAATATTCAAGATTGAAAATAGTGCATAGAGATCTGAAAGCTAGTAACATCTTGCTTGATGATGAGATGAATCCAAAGATATCTGATTTTGGCATGGCTAGGATATTTGGGAAAGATGAATCTGAAGCAAAGACGAAGAGAGTTGTTGGAACACAGTAAGTAAATAATTAAGTATGCTTGTGTATTCATCATTCATGCATGCATATATGATATAGCAGTCCCTAAAGGCAAAGTTTTTGATGAACTGTTATACAGTGGCTATATGTCTCCCGAGTATGTATTGTGGGGACGTTTTCAGCAAAATCTGATGTATTCAGCTTAGGAGTATTACTCCTAGAAATTGTCAGTGGTAAGAGGAATAACAGTTTTTGTCATCCTGAAAAAGGATCAAGCCTTGTAGGATATGTAAGTTCCAATTTTATGCGATCCTTTTACTTGGCTTTATATCTATAAGATAGCTACATATCTGCTCAAAATGAGACCTTGACATTTCTTCTTCCTTTTTTTTTTTTCAGGTATGGGAATTGTGGGGGCAAGGAAGATGCTTAGAAATTGCAGATCCAGCAACATTGGGGAATTCCCGTGATGCAAAGGAAGTTTTGAGGTGCATTCACTTAGGTCTTCTGTGCGTACAAGACAATCCAACAGATAGGCCATCCACGTCGGATGTTGCCTCCATGCTCACTAATTATTCTGTCTCTCTACCTCCACCAAAACCATCAGCATTTTACATCAACAGGAGTTTGCCAGAGAGCAATTTGGAGAAATTTAATTCAAATAACGTATCGATTTCAGAGATGGAAGCCAGATGAAATGCCAATGATTCTTCATCAACGCAGCCACAAAAAAAGTCTTAAGAAATTTTAGAATCTGATATATATGTAGGTTTGTGTACGTTTGCAAAGCTGATTTCAAATCATTCTGGGCTTTGGTTATTTTTGGATTAAAATGCACGGATGTAAGCTGATGATACATTGGAATATTTAACTATTTTAGTACAGGCGAAGTTGTAATTAGCAAAATGCAGATGGATGTATGCTGATGAACAGACTTAATAAAGGAATGGATTAGCAAAACTCAGATGGATATACTTAGCATGTTTTGCGGCAAAGTTTTGATTACCCAAACGATTGGCTTTTGCCTAGCATGAAACTAGGAGTACTGAACCTGAAAGCTCTGCATTTTTGGCCGCTAAAACATCACGGCCAAAGGTTCTTTTACCCTCATGACCACTGCATACAGTATGGATGGTTCTACTACATGATTACTTGTCTGTGATCATTTGGTGGAAAGGGATACGCCTACTGGACTATCAGGAACTGGCAAAATGGAAAATCACGAATTTCTTTTGCGATTAATTGCTTGAATAATTTGGTTCTTCTGTTCTTGCTTGGCTTATGCTTACACTGATTACGATCAAAATTAGCAGTAAATTTTGGATCAAGGGGTTGATTTCGAAGAGAAAGTAAATTAATTTTAGCCAACGTTCCTTCTAATTTGCAGCGCATTATCACACACCCAAAAGTACTAATTTGCCAACATTTCCCTGTCCACGAGGGAACGGAGTTACGGAATGCATCTAGAGGAAGAAGAGAGGAGGTCGTCATAGCCATCCAGACCAATGATAAAAGCAATCGATCACGAACGTAGCACGTGCAAGTCCCACCCCTTGTTTGTGTAATCCCATTCTCTCTGTGGAGTCATAAATTTCTGCGTCAAAAGTTCAGGCGCTCTCTGCCCGCCTCCGATCCAGCTGCCGCATCCAGAGTCCAGACCGCAGTCATGTCGTCTAAGCAAGCTAGTGTCCTCTCTTTGAAACCCTAGATTCTAGGTTTGATTCTCAATTTATTAAAAAATAAATCTTTAAAACAGTGAATTAAGAATATTTATTACACTCATAATTAATATTTAAAAAGAATTTATTAATTTATTCTTAAATATTATTCATAAATAGGATGAATATTTTTAAATAGTAGATATTTTCTAACATTATTATTTTATATTAATATTAAAAAATAAGTATGCCAATAAAATATATAGAGAAAAATTTTAAAAATATTTTTTAAAATAATTATCAAAAAACTAAATCAATTTCCAATTCTAAATGAGAGTGTTCTTAAGCGGAAGAAACCCTATTTTGTTCGATATTTTTGTTTTAACTCTTTTGTGTGAAAAAAAAAATGAGCAATGTTAAGAAGAATCTAATATTTATTACACATATTTATATGAATAGTTTATATGTATTATTTATATAAATATGTATAATGAATAAATATGTGTAATAAATAAGAAGAATTAGTTATTTTTAGATTTTGTAAGGAGAAAGGCAAAGCCTTTGAAGCAACCCAAGTCTGACAAGAAGGAATACGATGAGGTACCATGTTCAGATTTATTTGAAATTTCACGGAATTGTTTGTCAAATCTTGTAGCTTTAATCGATAAGCCATCTATTTAGTATGGCAATAATCCAACTTCGCTGAGATAAGAGGGGTTTTATTTCTTTGGCCAATGCTGATATTTCATTGTTTCGGAGATGGCTGTCTGTAACTTTGTAATTCTTTAAGTATCTAAATTTCGTATATATTTATTCATACACTCAATTATAATTCATAATTTTACAACGAACAAAAATGTTAAGCTGAAAAAGAACCCTTAAAGTTTCAAATTTTTGTGTAACTAATCATAGGGAAGGGAAACTTGGAATTTTGTGAACTTTTTAAAACTGAATGGGCTTCTAATTTTGAGCTAGAAACTTCACTTTTGCATGAAATGGTACGTATCTATTCACTCCTCTGTTATAACGAACCTGTGCTTGATTATTTATTTCATTTCTTGATTTGTGCATGTTCGGCGTTTAGCTCATATATTGCAAACCATAGTGTCGCATGTCTATAATTTTTTACACAGGAAAACGGGCCCTTTTTTTGAATCTTCTGAATTCCTGCCCTTGATTGTGCTGTTTCTTCATTCGTTTGGTTTATCCATAGTCTGGATCAATTCTGTCTGTTGGAGTCGGATATTTTTGTATCAAATTACTACAAGTTCTATAGTGACGTGATGAAGTTAGATTTTCTCCTACTATATCTGAACTTAGTTATTTGTTTCTTTGGAATTTTTATGGTCATGCCTTGTACCTTCATAATACCCTGTGTTTCCATTTGCTGGTTTTTAGTGTGCTCCTTATGTTTTAAGTGTAACCTTGCCTAACTTTGGTTTCTATTGCTGTTGTTGCTGACTTTTTTGAGAATGAGTACATCGTTCCATTTGAAAACAACCATATCAACCGGGTTTCTAGTTGTCCGTACACTATCCATAGTCTATTCTAGAAGGACAATGGAGCTTATAGAGTTCTTTGCCAGCGATTGTTTCTTAAGCATGTATTAAACCTCTTTTCAATTGCATCTAGCTGCCTCTATGTTAAGCCTGCCTCATTATATGGTTTGGACGTCACTGTTAATTGATTAATTAGACGTTCATTTACTTGGCGGCATTTATCACAATCTGGTTTCATCTGCTCGCTGCAGGTTGACTTGGCCAATCTTCAGAAGAAGAAGGAAGAGGAAAAGGTAATTTGTTGGGCTATATGGCTCAGTATTACCTTCTGTTTAAGGGTTATTCAATTAATTCTTAATGTGATTCAACTTGTATGATAAGTAGGCACTCAAGGAGCTTAGAGCCAAGGCACAAAACGGACCCGTTGGAGGTGCTTGACTCAAGAAAAGCGGGAAGAAATAAGGGTTTTAAGACCCAAAATTGTGGATTGTATCAATGCTTCTGCTCGTGACAAACATTATTATGATGATATCTATGATGCGATGATCTTGCATCTTTCCAAGTATGTTGCTAAGCTTACGGAGTACTGTTTATGTAAGATTATATATTTCCAGGCTGCATGTTTGTGCCATTTGCATGATTCTAAAATGTCACTGTCTCTGTGATCCAAATGGTAAAACACATTTCACAAGTTTGTTGATCCCGATGGTTAACTAGAATTGTGTTGGCGAACCCTTCTCGCTGTGTCAATATCTTCTAAACTGCAATTGTCACAACCCGTAAGAGGTTGCTGGCAATTGTCACCGAATTCCTTTAATCAAGCCAGCCTTCATGAGGAGCTGCCGACAATGAAGGTGGTAGAGGTGTTTTGGTGGAGTTAAATTTCGGGGATATATCAAACCTTCGCCCAGGCTTGGGCCTCACCCATATTATGTAATTCAAATGCACGAATTGACCAAGATGGTTATGAGTAGAGAAGCAACTGTTTATAAAATGATTTTGAAGTTGGGGATCGTACAAATGTCGTGCAGTCTTTTTGAAAATATTGAATAAATATGTGATTCATATTTTAAAAAATATTAATTTCTTTATAATAAATTTTACTTTTTTTTTTAAATAATTATGCAATATTGAATAAAATAAGTGCAATGAATCTATGTTGTTTTAAACGTGATAGCAGATCATCCATGATAACTGATAAGGAGGAAATCACGCATGGAGTTACATCTCTATAATTGAGGAAAGTCTGTTGTTAATATTTTTAATGTATATGTTACACTGGATAGCTATCTATATATTAGCTGCTTTATTATAATTATTAGATACCTTGTATAGGCTATAGCTACACTATGTATCTATTATAAAAGGAAATACATTGATACCTCTAATCTCATCCCACGAGATAAGAGTTTCTCAGAAACTATGGCTAACGAGAAGATAGAGAGAATTCTTGTTTTCTTGCAACTATGACTTCTAGTTTATACTCTTCCATAAATAATACCATCACTGAATATCCTTATCCTATGACACAAAATTGACTCAACATAATACCATCTTGTGTCACTTCATTTTTCATCAACAAAATTCCTACACAAATGCTAAATATCATTAAGAGCTACGACTTGCAAGATTTTGTGACTGGTGAAACACAAGCACCACCACAACTGATTGCCAATGGTAATTCATAAGGTGCACCAGCTTCGTTCTAATTATTTATGGGCCATTGCCACCAGGTCCCTCGAAATGGTCTCTCTTGATGTTTGGAGTCCAGCCCCTTACTTTTCTAGGCTAGGTTTTAAATATTATGTTGCCTTTGTAGATCAATTTACCAGGTATACCTAGTTTTATCCAATAAAATTTAAATCTAATGTGTCGTAAATTTTTTCCAACTTCTTATCTCTTGTTCAGTGTTTATTTAATTTGAAATTAATCACATTACAATCTGATGGAGGAGGAGAATGCAAATTACTTACACCCATTTGTCACAAACTTGAAATCCAACATTGGTTCTCATGTCCCCATACCTATCAACAAAATGGGTTTGTAAAATGCAAGCACCATCACATCGTTGAAACTGGGCTTGCTTTATTGACCCACTCATCCATTCCCTTCCATTTTTGAGCTGATGCATTTTCCACGGCAATTTACCTTATCAATCGTCTCCCTTCCTCCACTACCGATAATCAATCTCCATATTTTAATGTTTATAAAAAAAATTCTGATTATTACTTCTTAAAGGTTTTTTGTTGTCTTTGTTTTCTAATCTTCGTTCATATAATTCTCACAAAGGACATTATCGATCAGTTCCTTGCCTTTTTCTGGGCTATGGTAACACACACAAAGTTACATATGTCTGGACTGAAAAACCCAAAGAACCTACATCTCTCGGGATGTCATCTTCCGTGAAGATGATTTTCCCTACAACTCTCAGCCCAACCCGTCTTCTCAGCCCAAACACACTCCTTCTAAACCTCCCGCCCTACACCAATATTATTGCTTTATTTTTATCTTTTGCATTACTCATATTTCTATGGTCAATGAAGTTGTTAGAACAAGGGAAGATTGCATCCAAGTTTTTCTCCTACGAAGACAAGAAAGTCTAATACATAAACTTATAGGTTTCAATGGGAACGCTACTCGTTCAATTTGTGAGAAAGTTCAACTATCCAAACGGGACAAGGAAGCATATTAAATAAGCAAATCTGGTCTTTGAATCAATGAACACCTCGTCTATGTTTTTCTCCCTTGCAGACAAGAAAGACCAAAAGATAAAAATTTATTATTTTTAATTGGACCGCTACTCGTCCAATTTGTTAGAAAGTTCAATTTCCAAGATAAACTTAATTATAGCCTTTCTGGTGACTGGCAGTTAATATACAAAAATATTAATTTCATACCTTAACATTGACGTTAATAAATTATAAAGCCAGCAGTTAGCTATAAACGATTGGCAATTAATTACAATTCTCACCAATTCATTTGTCATCTGAAAAACTCTCCACCGATGTTCACCAAAGGAACAGACGTTATCATCTTTTTGAGTCTGTTTTACTTCTTTCTTATAAGACAGAGTCATTCCGACACAGATGTATTGGCACAAGGCCAGAAGCTTAGAGATGGGGAGCACCTGGTCTCAGCTGATGAGACATTCAGGTTGGAATTTTTCAGTCCAGGCACTTCAAGAAACCGGTATGTGGGAATTCTGTACGACATAACTGATGAAAGAGTCGATTTTGTTGCCAACAACAAGGTGGTGTGGGTTGCTAATCGAGACAACCCAATTGCTGACAACTCTGGTGTTCTTGTGGTTGATGAATCTGGTAGATTGATCATTTCACACAGTGGAGGCAGTAGTATTCTTGTGTCAAATTCTGTTGCAGCAGCAAAGAATGCTAGCGCCATGCTGCTGGATTCAGGCAACTTTGTATTGAGAGAGCAATATTCAGATGGATCATTCAGTGAGCAGATTTTGTGGCAAAGTTTTGATTATCCTACAGATACGATTTTGCCTGGCATGAAACTAGGAATGAAGATGAAAACTCTGGAGATTTGGTCACTGACTTCATGGATAAGCGAAAACAGCCCTGCCAAAGGTTCTTTCACCCTCACTACTGGTTACAACGCGGATGGTACAAGTCAGTTGGTCATTTGGCATGAAGGGAACCTCTACTGGAGTAGCGGGAATTGGCAAAACGACCATTTTGAGTTTTTGAGACTCAATAGAAGTATTTACAATTTTAGCTGCATCTCCAATGAAGAGGAAAGATATCTCGTATATTCATCCTATAAAAATCGTAGTATATCAGGATTTATGATAAATCCCACAGGGGAAATACTAGGGATATCAAGGCAGGCACCTTTTGGTGCCGGTGCCGGTGCTTGTTCTTATAAATACAGTCCCGGCTGTATCAAACAACAATTCCCCGACTGCAGGAAGCCTAATGATCGGTTTGAGCGAAGAAAAGGTGCCATGTCTGGTGAAGGATTCCAGTTTGATGGAAACAACAACTTGAGTCTCTTTGATTGTCAGGTAAAGTGCTTGAATAATTGTTCTTGCATTGCTTATGCTTACACGGATTACAACCAAACTAGCTGTACAATTTGGATCAAGGGAGTGGACTTCAAAGAAAGCAATTATTCTTATAGCAGGGAGATCTATGTTCTAACACCAGAAAAAGGTAAGTTTACCTCATCTCTGACAATAAATATGGAAGCCTTCCCTAATAACTTAATTATTATCTAGAAAACAACCCTACTCAAAACACACACAAGCACACAGACGTATTCTGCATATAGACTAATGGTGGCAACGATGATTTGTTACTGCAGCAAAGAGGTGGATATGGATTGTGGCATCTGTGAATGGATTTGTAGCTTTAATGGTTCTATACTTAATATACAATTTGATCCAAAGAGAAGGCAGAAAAAAAGGTATTCTTAAAGAACTAATTAGAACTGTGTCTGTAGGCGGTTGGTTAGTCAATTAGTATCAATTAGTGTATTACAAACCACTTTTTGTTTGACTTTTCCAAATTGATTGATAGGGGAGTGTGAAGCAGAGCAAGAAATCTTGCTATATGAGCTAGAAGCTAGTAGTAGAAGCACAACACAAACTATCGATCCTGGGAAGAGAAAGAAACTCGAAGTAGGCACGAAGAAGGGCAGAATGCTACAATTTTTCAGCTTTAAAAGCATTTCAACAGCCACAAACAATTTTGCAACTTCAAGTAAGCTTGGAGAAGGTGGTTATGGACCCGTTTATAAGGTATCCTGCAGAGACACTTTAAAATAAAATGATCTGAGAACTACTGATAAGTTGTTTTATTACAGTATTATAAGTAACTTGTTAGTTGTTTTTCAGGGAATATTACCTGATGGTCAAGAAGTTGCCATAAAAAGGCTCTCTAGAAATTCTAGACAAGGAGTAGAGGAATTCAAGAATGAACTTATGCTAATTGCCAAACTGCAACACACTAATCTCGTTAGACTTGTTGGGTGCTGCATTCAAAAAGAAGAGAAGATGCTGATATATGAGTACATGTGCAACAAAAGCTTGGATTTCTTTCTCTTCGGTTGACAAATTTTAATGCTCAAATTATTTGCCTGATTCTTCTTTTTGTGGAAAAGGGAAACGAAGGGCAATATTCTTCCTAACATTCACAAATTGCTTCTTGACAGATCCTATGAAAAAGAATTTATTAGATTGGACAAAACGCTTCAACATCATTCAAGGAATTGCTCAAGGACTTCTTTACCTTCATCAATTTTCAAGGTTGAAAATAGTGCATAGAGATCTGAAAGCTAGTAACATCTTGCTTGATGATGAGATGAATCCAAAGATATCTGATTTTGGCATGGCTAGGATATTTGGGAAAGATGAATCTGAAGCAAAGACAAAGAGAGTTGTTGGAACACAGTAAGTAAATAATTAAGTATGCTTGTGTATTCATCATTCATGCATGCATATATGATATAGCAGTCCCTAAAGACAAAGTTTTTGCTGAACTGTTATACAGTGGTTATATGTCTCCCGAGTATGTATTGAGGGGGACGTTTTCAGCAAAATCTGATGTATTCAGCTTAGGAGTATTACTCCTAGAAATTGTCAGTGGCAAGAGGAATAACAGTTTTTGTCATCCTGAAAAAGGATCAAGCCTTGTTGGATATGTAAGTTCCAATTTTATGCGATCCTTTTACTTGGCTTTCTATCTATTATATAGCTACATATCTGCTCAAAATGAAACCTTGACATTTCTTCTTCCTTTTTTTTCAGGTATGGGAATTGTGGGGAGAAGGAAGATGCTTAGAGATTGCAGATCCAGCAACATTGGGCAATTCCCGTGATGCAAAGGAAGTTTTGAGGTGCATTCACTTAGGTCTTCTGTGCGTACAAGACAGTCCAACAGATAGGCCATGCATGTCGTATGTTGCTTCCATGCTCACTAATTATTCTGTTTCTCTACCTCCACCAAAGCAATCAGCATTTTACATCAACAGGAGTTTGCCAGAGAGCAATTTGGAGAATTTTAATTCAAATAACGTATCAATTTCAGAGATGGAAGCCAGATGAAATGCCACTGATTCTTCCATCAACGCAGCCACAAAAAAGTCTTTAAGAAATTTAGAATCTGATATATTAGTCATGTGGGTTTGAGTACGTTTGCAAAGCTTATTTCAAATCATTCTTGGTTTGTGTTATTTTGGATTAAAATGCACGGATGTAAGCTGATGATACATTTCTATCAGGTTGGAATATTTTACCATTTTAGTACAGATAAAGTTGTAATTAGCAAAATGCAGATGGATGTAAGCTGATGAACAGACTAATATTAAGGAAGGAATTAGCAAAACTCAGATGGATAAACTAAGCAGGTTTTGCGGCAAAGTTTTGATTACCCAAACGATTGGCTTTTGCCCAGCATGAAACTAGGAGTACTGAACCTGAAAGCTCTGCATTTTTGGCCTCTAACTTGGGGCATAAGCTCAAAAACATCCCCGCCAAAGGTTCTTTTACCCTCATGAGTCCATGACCACTGCTTACAGCATGGATGGTACTTCTACAGTACTTGTCTGTGATCATTTGGTGGAAAGGGATACGCCTACTGGACTATTAGGAACTGGCAAAATGGAAAATCACGAATTTCTTTTGCGATTAATTGCTTGAATAATTGGGTTATTCTGTTCTTGCTTGGCTTGTGCGTACACTGATTGCAACTAAAATTAGTTGCAAAATTTGGATCAAGGGGTGAATTTCGAAGAAAGTAATTATTTTTAGACAACGTTCCTTCTAAATCTACGGCATTATCACACACCCAAAATGGGACTAATTTGCCAACATTTTTACCTGTCCAAGGAAACGAAATGCATCCAGAGAAAGGGTTGTAACTTGTAAGAGTCATTCATGATTCATACTACTATAATAAAGGCAATCGATCACGAACGTAGCACGTGCAAGTCCCACCCCTTCCGTTTATATAATCCTATTCTCTCTTTCTTTATCTGCGGAGTCATAAATTTTTGCGTCAAAAGTTCAGGGCTCTCTCTGCCCTGCTCTGATTCAGCTGACGCATCCATAGTCCAGACCAGATCGCAGTTTTAGATTGCAGTTATGTCGTCTAAGCAAGGTAGGGTCCCTCTCTTTGAAACCCTAGATTCGTTAGATTTGATTTTCAATTTATAATTAAGGTCTCCGTGTCTTTTCTGTTAGTCAGGAGGAAAAAGCCCTAGATTTTGTTCGATATTTTAACTGCTTTGTGTGAAAAACAAATTAGTGGTTTTTTGGGTTTTGTAGGTGGGAAGGCAAAGCCTTTGAAGCAACCCAAGTCCGACAAGAAAGAATACGACTAGGTACTATTTTCGATTTATTGAAATCTCACAGAATTATTTGTCAAATCTTGTAGCTTTGATCGATAAGCCATCTATTTAGTATGGCAATTATCCAGCTTCGCTGAGATAGAGGGGTTTAATTGCTTGGGCCGATACTGATATTTTGTTGTTTCGGAGATTCTCTTTTGAAACCCCGGCTGTCTGTTTGGTTAACCCAGGAACATACAGAAGATAGTAAAGGTGATTTTTCTTAGAAAGTTGAAGTGGCGGGAATTAATTTGTAATTCTTGAAGTAATATTTAAAACCCAAAATTTTTAAAACTGTAAGGGCTTCTAATTTTGAGCTAGAAACTTCATTTTTGCATGAAATGGTACGCATCTATCCACTCCTCTGATATAACGAACCTGTGCTTATCAAGTGCTTGATTGTTTGATTTCGTTTCTTGAATTGTGCAGTGTTTTAGCTCATATATTGCAAACCAATAATAGTGTCGCATGTCTAAACAGGCCCTTTTTGGATCTTCCGAATACCTGCCCTTGATTGTGCTGTTTGTTCATTTGTTTGGGTTATTCGTAGTCTGGATTAATTCTGTGTCTCTTGGAGTCGGATATGTTTGTATCAAATTACCATAAGTTCCCTAGTGACTTGATGAATTTTCTCCTACTTTATATCTGAACTTAGTTATATGTTTGTTTGGAATTTTTATGGTCATGCCTTGTACCTTCATAATACCCTGTGTTTCCATTTGCTGGTTTTTAGTGTGCTCCTTATGTTCTAAGTGTAACCTTGCCTAACGTTGGTTTCTATGGCTGTTGTTGCTGAATATTTTGAGAATGAGTACATCGTTCCATTTGAAAACAACCATATCAACCGGGTTTCTAGTTGTCCGTACACTGGCCATAGTCTATACTAGAAGGACAATGGAGCTTATAGAGTTCTTTGCCAGCGATTGTTTCTTAAGCATGTATTAAACCTCTTTTTAATTGCATCTAGGCTGCCTCTATGTTAAGCCTGCCTCATTATATGGTTTGGACCTCACTCTTAATTGATTAATTAGACGTTCATTTACTTGGCGGCATTTATCACAATCTGGTTTCATCTGCTCGTCTGCTCGCTGCAGGTTGACTTGGCCAATCTTCAAAAGAAGAAGGAAGAGGAAAAGGTAATTTGTTGGTTATATGGCTCAGTATCACCGTCCATTTAAGGGTTCTTCGATTAATTCTAAATTTGATTCAACTTGTATGATGGGTAGGCACTCAAGGAACTTAGAGCCAAGGCACAGAGGGGACCCGTTGGAGGTGCTGGACTCAAGAAAAGCGGGAAGAAATAAGGGTTTTAAGACCCAAAATTGTGGATTGTATCAATGCTTCTGCTTGTGACAAACATTATTATGATGATATATATGATGCAATGATCTTGCTTCTTTCCGAGTGTGTTGCTAAGCTTATGGAGTACTCTTCATGTAAGATTTTATGTATTTCCAGGCTGCATGTTTGTGCTATTTGCATGTTCCTAAAATGTCATTCTCTGTGTTCCAAATGGTGAAACACATTTCACAAGTTTGTTGATTCCGATGGTTAACCATTGTTAAAGTGAATTGTGTTGGCGAACCCTTCTCACTGTGCCAATATCTTCTAAACATCATTTGTCACCAAATTCCTTTAATCAAGCCAGCCTTCATGAGGATCTGCCGACAAATGAAGGTGGTAGAGGAGTTTTGGTGGAGTTAAAACTTCGGGGATATATCAAACCTTCGCCCAGGCTTGGGCCTTACGCATTATGTAATTCAAATGCACGTATTGGCCAAGATGGTTGAGTAGAGAAGTAACTGTCTATAAAATGAGAAATGATAGTCGTGGATCGTGCAATCTTTTGAAAAAACTGAATAAATATGTAATTCATTTAAAAAAAATGAATTTTTTCATAATCGACTTTATTTTTTATTTTTTAAATAATTGTGCAATAATTACACATTCATCTTTTTAAACCCTCGTTTCCTCTCTCTCTCTCTCGTTATCATGAAGTGCAATGAATCTACGTTGTTTTAAACGTGACTCACTTTAATTGCCGACAATATAGAAAGAAGCTGAGATAGTTGACTTCTCTCAATCATCTGAACACTGTTTATAGGCATCCATTTTCTTAAGAAAATCATACTCAAACAGGAAATCATCTTTTCAATTGGACCTACCGCAATCATGCCATCACAATCTGTGAAACAATACCATACTCAACCAAAAACACTTTTGTGCTCTTATAACAAAATTGCCCAGGACAACTTGGAACGAGGGTAGAATCTGCACCTGCGGAGAGGTAGTCTCTGAGAGAAATATGATAACAGTCGAAGACGTCAAGAGTAAGAAGATGACGATGAAGAAGAATAAGCGCAGTCCTGGTGCCAAGTACGTCGAGACTCAAGACTCTTCAACCCCATAACAGACACTAGATTAATAGATTCCAGTTCAGACCAGCGGTCCATGCCTTTTCGGCTAAATAACTAACAGCAGCAGGTTTAATATTGGGTCCATGGAATCTGTAAATTGTAATGATTAGCACAAAATATAAATGCTATTAGACTGGCCCATTATCGTCTTTTCCCCGTTGCTTCTCTGTCGGTCACCTACCTTTCGGCCCGTGTGCTGTACGGATCTTCAGCTGTGTTTAATTTTCATATCCTCTCACAAGTGGCAAATTTTCGTACCAAAATTTTTTAAGTTTTTTTTTTTTTTTTTTTGCCCCAGATTTGAGAAGTTAAAATAATAATAATTTGAGTTTTAGTACTTTATAACTGTTTAAATAAGTTTTTAAAAAAATCAAATACTTAATAAATATTATGAAATTATCATAATCCAAATTTTTTTTTCTCAAATGAATCCAGATTTGAGTTGGAGTAAAGGTCGGTTCTTTTTTATTTCCTAGCAAGGAAATGATGACTGATGAGTGGTTGCTCTTATCACTTTCTAATGGTTTCCATGGTCACTTTCTAAGGGTTGTCATCATGGTCACTAATAAATAATGGGCTGTGCCAACATTCACACACATATAAATAATAAAATTACTGTTTATGTGAACAGTAATTTACTGTTTATAATGCAATTTACAGTAATTTAATCAGTGTCGAGTCCCGACTTAATGCATTATTAAAACATAATGGAATCCTAATGCGATAGGATGTGACACTGACTACCCATTAAAGGAGAAAAATAATACACTGAACAAAAGTATTTCGAATTGCATTACACGGCATGAGAACTTACATACATCCCAAGTTCATGAAAACCATGTTTAAATAGAGAGAATAAGAAAAATTATTGCATATATTTATTGATTAGGGCGATAAGTAATAACGTGTTGATTACAACATGCAAGTATGATTAAGAATTAATGGTGCTTTTGACTCTTTAATAATAGTTTAATCACAATGATTTACTCTTCATTTTTATTTTCTTTTCCTTCTCATTATAATAATAAATAACGTGTTTACTACCAATTATTACCGTGTGGAGGATAAGTATCATCCTAAGTCTTCACTTATGTGAACCTTTCTCTTTCACTACTATTGCCTAATTACAATAATTCTATGCAAGTCAAAAGTACAATAGTTACAAACATTAAAGGAGATTATGTAACTATCTTAATAAGATTAGTGAATTCATATAAAATCATTAGGTCAATGTCGTTACAATGTGGATTAATTGGACTAATGTGTGAGCAAAAACATATATAATTTTTCGATTTTATGATTTTTTTTTTTTTCATGTTCTATGATTAGAATGTCGATAAAAGATGATCATTCTGTGATATAATCAATACTGAATAAGTTACATTGTATCAAGACCGAACTCAAGAGAGTAAAACAAATATATACACACACATATAATATATATATATATATATATGGATATATATTTCAAATCTACCCATAGTTTAAGTGGGAAGGATTGGTTTAATTAGATTTTCATTCTGTATGCGTACCTAGCACTCAAACACACTAATTACTTTACATGAGTCAGTTAACCAAAACTTTGGATTAGTACCACGTGTAAGAATTTGGATAAGCATTTCTCATTGTTTAAATATGGACAAATATTGGTGGAATATAAAAAGTGGCAAATATAAAAGGAAAGGAACCGTTGTTTTTATATTTTTCTCAACAAGAGTACCAAGTGACTGCCAAATTATACGAGGTTTACAAGTCCAATGTACCATTATTGTGGATCAGGAAAGAAAACTCGTATATTGTGGCTATCGAGGATTGACAGGAAAGGGAAGCTCGAAACAATGACTCCTCAACATAAAAGAATAGGGTATCGGTTTGAAGAGTTAGATTGGATGAAAATTTTATGAATATAATAAAATAATTTTTGAATAGTAATAAAATAATTTAAATTGAATATTTTTTGAATTTTGTGAAAAGAGAAAGAAAAATCTAAATAAAACATTATTATAAGATTAATATTTTGTAATAATATAATTTTATAATATTATTTATGTTCAGATAGGGGTAGACCCACGTTTGGGGGAAGGGGGAGAAAGAGGGGGCGGGGATACCATCCCCAAAGTTTTTCAAAAATTTATCTATAATATAAATATATATAACTTTTTTATATATATAATTAAAATTCTCTGATTATTAAAAAAAATTCCCCCTAAAGTTTTTTTACTAAATTTTTTTTTTTTAAATCTTAATATACATCCATTTATATTCTAACTTTTAACTTCATTTAAACTCAACTTTTAATTCAAATAATCTCACAGTTACTCTTACAGTTTAACTCTAGCAAAAAAAATTGATTATAAATTTATATGATTGTAAAATTGATTAATTATATTCACTTATTTAGTTTCACTCAAACTTATATGATTGTGAGAAGTTTGTTAAAAATTTAATAGCGTCACATAATTACTTATTAGAAAGTTTTCAATTTTATTCGTGATATATAAATTTTTCTTAAATTATAAAAAAAATATGAACAAGTATTCAAGAATAATTGATTTTTTTATAAAAAAAAAAAGACGTGAACAATTTGAAGAGTAATATATGTTTAGCGAGCTCGATAACAACAGAATATGATACTTCTATCACTGATGACCATCCTTCTAAAATTTATACGCACCGCATATTTTATCGATTGCCTTTCAAACACAAAATTCTAGTTCTGCATCTTTGTTCAGAGATTTAAAAATTTTGGAATTTTTTTTTATAAAATTAAAAAAATTGTAATAATTAATTCAAAAATATTATATTTAAATTATATTTAAAAATAAAATGAGATCAATTCTCTGTCTCATCGTAAGCCCCCTAAATCCTTCAGTTTCCTCAAAGTAGTTTCATCAAAATCTTGAGGCGTCCATGTGACTGTCAAAGTGTGCAGGTGCTTATACAATGCTACAGGACTGGCCCATTATCGTCTTTTCCCCGTTGCTTCTCTTTCGGCCTCCTACCTTTCGGTCCGGGTGCCGTACAGATATCTATCTGTGTTAAATTTCCATACCTACCAAGATTTTTTAAAGATTTATTTTTCCAGATTTGAGAAATTAAAGTTATAATAATTTGAGTTGTATCATTTTCTAACTGTTTAAATAAGTTTTTAAATAATATTAAATACTTAATAAATATTATGAAATCATAATTCAAATTCTGATTTTTTTTTTCTAAAAGGAAACCAGATTTTTGGAGTAAAGGTTGGTTCTTTTTCTTTCCTAGGAAGGAAATGATGAGTGGTTGTTCTTATCATCACTTTCTAATGGTTGTCATGGTCACTTTCTATTGGTTGTTATGGTCACACTATTAAATACTTTTTAATATTTACAAGTGGAAAAGATGAGTGAACCAGCTTTTGGGGGATTCATGGGAGGTTCATTTGGATATCAAAGATCCCATATCAATTCCATAACCCTATTCTTAATCAGTGTCGAGTCCCGACTTAATGCATTATTAGAAAATAATGGAATTCTAATGAGAGAGGATGTGACACTGACTACCCATTAAAGGAGAAAAAAAAATACTGAACAAAATCTTTATCTAGTGCCTTCAAATTCTCCTTTGGATTATTTGGTAATTAGCCTTCTTTTTTTAAAATTAAAAAAATAATAATAATAATAAATTTACAGATCAGCAAGGAATTGTTGTGCTGTGTTGTCCAACACTAGTTTCACATTTTGCTATAAAATAGTAAAATCTCATAGGGGTAGGAAGCATTAACCAATGGTTTGATTTGGGAAGTCAATTATTGGACTAAAGTTTTTTGTTCACGTGGTGTTGTCAACGTGGGGCCTGCCTTCGATTGCAGAATTTAACACAAACTCTTCTCAAGTAGCACAGGTGACATCATTCCTGTGCGAGAAATAACGTTTGCCAATGCACAACCTTTTCTTTGTTGTTGTTTTTTTTAATCTCCAACAAACCCAACTCACCTACCATGCGCATAAAGCCACAGATCTGCGCCCACCACTTTTGTCCCCACTGTTTGTATCGAACCTCTCTAAATAGAACATAGCTATTTTACCATGAATAGTAATAAATAAATAATATTTTAATATCAAACTGAATTTTAAAGATTTTGTTTGAATGGTGAAAGTCTTTTATTTTATTTTATTATTATAATTATTTTAAATTTTATATAAATTATAATAAATATTTTAAATTTTAAAATAATATAATATTAAAAAATAATATTTTATTTAATTTTTAACTTTCATTTTAACTCAGTATGCAAACTATATCTAGTTTGCCAAGAGCTCTCTTATCATTTGAAGGTTTCTTGACATGCGTAGCCCAAAAACACTCGTAAAAAGGCACCCATTTCACCATTTTGGCTAGTCTGCAGTAGTATTCCTGCAAAGACAACCCCAAATTTTAGGAAGAAGCACGGAGAAGTATATAGATTATTATAAAGGAAAAAATTCTCAAAGTTGGTGTACTTTGTTCTTTATCAGTCACTTAAAGCCACAAAGTGGCAGATCAATACTCCTGTTGAAAATTGTCTGTACCTACTCCAAAACTTTCAATAATGAACCTCACTATATGACATATGTCTCACACCTTGTCAACAGAACAACAGCACATGAGCTCGTTGTAAGGACAGCTCACCCTCCCATGATAACACATCCTTCGACTCTATTATTCATCTCTCTCTATTCTGGACTCGCCATTTGCCATAACTTGTTTTTGCTGCCACATGCAGCATCTCCAAACCTTTTTAATTATATCTATTTGATCATATTGATTCAATTTCTTACTAAGTGTATTGATAGAGAAGGACAATTTTAACAGGAAAAAAAAACACTAAAACTTATTCCAATCGCTTATTACAAATGACAGCTGAGAAATCGAAAATCAAACGAGGATTTCTAATGGGGCAAACATATGATCTATCTTCCCATCATTTCGGGTAGATTAATAAATGATAAGATTCAGGTGATTCGTATCAAACCCTCCTGCCATTATGCCATATATGTGTTGTTTATGATTTGTGTCGCAAATTTTTGCCAAAAAAAGTAAAAAACTGACTAAACATGAGAAAATTTGTTGAAAGAGCACGATTTTACTGTTTGCATTGGAGAGTGTTTTTAAAGAGTACTGTTATATATATATAAATTATATGAGAAAAAAATCAGTAATTTTATAGTATTCTTTAAATTTATAATAAAATTAACTATAAAAATTAACTTATTATATTAAATTATATTATTTTATAAAAAAAAATTTATATAATTTGTTTTATAGTTAAAGCATTTAAAAAAAAAAGTAACACTAGATTCAAAGCACCACAACAAAGGAGGCGACGTGTGGTGCATCTATTGTTCACGTGGCATCCTGCCATGTTTCCTCTTGGACCATATAAGGTGGCCCTTCCGTTTTTTTTTTTAATTTCCAATGGATTTCCACCATAATAGTGACCGGTGGCTTTATGTTTCAACGTTACGTCCTCTGTCCAAAACTAAATAGAAATAAAACCTCGGAGCCCTGTAAATTCTAGGACTTAGGTCCTTAGGATGTTCATTTGCTCTGTTCTCTCTCTATCTTAGCTATAAATGGTGAGATAAATATTGAGAAGGAAACGAGGAAAAAAAAATCAGATTGAATTTTTGGATTTGGCAGGTTTTGAGAAGAATAGAGCGGGGGAAATTTTGTTATTTTTGCAAGGAATGAAATAAATGATTGGTCGGTAAAGAGTGAGAGTGAGAAGGAGGTACACGAAAGTGTAATTAGCGCATCGGCAATCCTTGTAAGCAAAATAATATTTGCTTGGACACACGCAGAGACAGAGACGCACCCACACAAACCCAGATCAATAGTCTCATCCGTGTAAGCAAAAGGAAGCACGAGATTTGATTACCTGGGTTTGTAGAAAACACAAAAACAGGCGAAAGGAGAACTGGGTTTTCATCAGAAGTGAAAAAAACCCGCAGTTTCTTTGTGTTAGAAAATAATGGAGTTGGAGCCAGAGTTTCTCGCAACCAGTTGGGGTAGAGAATTTGTGGCCGGAGGCTTTGGAGGCATTGCCGGTATAGTCTCTGGTTTTCCGCTCGATACGCTCCGTATCCGGCAACAGCAATCGAATGCCGGCTCTGCCTTTAGCATCCTTCGCAATGTCATGGCCACCGAAGGGCCTGCAGCTCTCTACAGAGGCATGGGTGCACCTTTGGCTTCTGTCACTTTTCAGGTCTTTCCTTTCCTTGTTGATTTGCTCGTTTGATTTATCATATCAATTTTTTTTTTATTTTGTTTATATTTTTCTCAAGTCTGGCACGATCTTCCATGACTTGGCTTTAGATTTCATGGAGGATCGGCTGTAGTCCGCTTCATGTGAGTGTGAGGTATTCGAACCTTACTGAGATTGACTACCCATTTTCCCAGCTATGTATAGCTTATCAACCTTGTTTGGTTCTAAAGACTTGATGGCTTTTAATTTTGATTCCGGGTGTTTTTTTTTTTTTTTTTTGGTTTGAGTTTTTACTGATTATAGCATACGAAAAGTATTACTGATGTGCAGTCAGAATTTAGTCTTTTTAGATTATGAAAAGTATTATGGTTTTTGGTATATACTGGAAATCATAACACGCTCCTTCTAGTCGAGTCCCTATCAGGCTACCTGGGTAAACCAACCGTCATCATCTCATATCTGTCACCAGAGGTCTTTTATGTGTCTTTCTTTATGTGTCTTTCTTTTCTCTAAATTTGGTTCTTTCGTAAACCAGAGGAGTGAGGGACGAAGGAATACTACTTTGGTCCCCACTCCCAGCTCGACTATGTGGTGGTACCTGAGTCTGATTGTGTGGTGGTTCCTCTTTTGGGACCCCTATGACATGCCAATCCTTGACTGAAGTTAATAATTATTGGCTTTCTGAACAGTTATGCCCTTTTATATACTCACGCAGAGAGGCTTCTGGTACCTTTATCGAAATATTTTTTGCATATTGTGTTCTGTGATGCCTAGACTTGGGGCCCAGGTGGGTGTCCAGGGACATGGCAATATCAAAGGTACATAATAGGAGCTTTGTTCCCATTAGAAGGTTTAGTTCGCAATGGTTTACACGCACAAATTGCCAATCCTCATAAACAGAGAGCCGAGTTTTAGTTCAGATGAATTGCTTTAAAAATGGCTTGTCTTTCAGTAGAAAGATGTTGTCATCTGTATTGTTCAATGAATACACTGCAAATGCTAGATGCTTGCAATATAAATATTGGTAAATTAAGTGCATTGACCCAAAAACATTAACCTTCTAAGTTAAAGGTTAATACAATTTACATCCCATTTTTTGGTCCAGAAAATAGGGAAAAGAAAACTGGAAAAGGCTTCCTTTACCTGTTCTTAAACGACCATAATTGAGCTTCATTTATGTATACTTTCCAAGCATGTATATCTGCAATGTGATTGTCACCTTCATGGTGATGGTTTTTGGTTGATGTTACAGTTGGTTCCACGACTGGAGCCATGCTGACTATTATTCTTTTCTATATTGCAGAATGCTATGGTTTTTCAAATCTATGCTGTCCTTTCCAGAGCATTTGACTCATCTCTTTCCGCTAGAGATCCTCCTTCCTACAAAGGTGTTGCTCTAGGAGGATTTTTTACCGGCGCTGTTCAGAGCCTACTTCTCACTCCTGTAGAACTAGTGAAAATCAGACTTCAACTGCAGAATAATGTCTATGCAAAACTCCATCATGCAGATTCTCATGAAGGTCCTATGAGCGTTATCAAAAGCATATTCAAAACCGAAGGTTTAAGGGGAATGTACCGAGGTCTAACTATAACTGTAATGAGGGATGCACCAGCTCATTCTCTGTACTTCTGGACATATGAGTATATGAGAGAGCAGCTTCACCCCGGCTGCAGAAAGAGCAGCCAGGAAAGCCTACAAACAATGATGGTAGCGGGAGGGCTAGCAGGAGTTGCCAGCTGGGTTTGCTGCTACCCCCTGGATGTTGTAAAGACCCGACTTCAAGCTCAATCGCAATCTTCTCTACCAAAATATACTGGGATTGTCGATTGCTTCCGCAAGAGTGTCAAAGAAGAGGGTCACAGGGTGCTCTGGCGAGGATTAGGAACTGCGGTTGCTCGGGCATTTGTGGTGAATGGGGCTGTATTTTCTGCTTATGAGATCTCTCTGAGGTGCCTATTTAACAGTGGAAGCATCCAAACAGAGAATGCAATTTAGAAATGCTTCTCTTCCTGGAAAAGATGACTAACTCAATTGTTGATCATCTTCTATGCTTATCCACAAAAGCTACAGGAACAATTGCAGAAGTTCGTGTAATGTCATTATTGTTGCAGCACTGCTTGACGCATTTTTCAAACATGTTTACATTCGAGTAAAAAAAAAAATGCTGGCACTGAAGAGTGAAGATTATGTCTCTGTTGTGCTTACTAAGTCTCTGTTTCCTCTGCAGCATTTTAATTGATTGGCAACTTATGGACCTTCGAAAAATTGCCACCTGGTTTCTATATAGCTATTTTAGTTTTCTAGAACCTTGTAAACCAAAAGTTTCTAAAGTGCTTTTGCAGTTCTTCATAATATCCATGTAGAAATAATATGACCAGTACGATTTGGGCAATTTGATTCGCCAGTTTTCTTATCATTAGTCTGTGAATTCCCTTGCAAGCGGCAGGATAAGATTCATCGTTTAGGTAAAACAGTAATATAAAAGCAAACTTATTTGCTGCATACTGGATAAAAAAGATTCATTCTTCCATATGTTCACGTTCAAACTACAGATTCCTTCTTACATATCTTCAGATTCAAAGTATTCATGACTGCCTTCTTCTGTGTTGGCATCAGTTATAACCCATCCGAGGCTCTCTGCCAACACAGGGATCAATATTGCATTGCCCAACAGCTCAATCAATTGCAGAAGCTCACATACACGAAACCGAAAGACTTGACAACATGGTCCACTCCGCAAAGACACCAACCAAAATCAGTAGGACCGCCTATCCAGCAGTCCCAAACTCACCACCTCAACTTAGGCACCATTTGGATACAGAAACGGTATCATTTCATCTCATCCATACTATAATTATAATTTCTTCAAAATTTTATATAAAATATGAGAAACAATTCAAACTTTTTCAAATTTTAAAACAGTAATAATATTAAAAAATAATATTCTAATAATATTTTTTTAATTTTTAATTTTTATCTAAAATTATCTCATCTCATCGATACGTAGAAGTAGGGTCCGCTCCTGCAGTAATCTTCGCTTGTTTTGTACAGTTGACTACCATACTCGTCTCCCCTGAAGCATTAAGTCTAGTCCCTTTTCAATTCCAGGATCATTGAGCCAACCACAACCCAAGACTCTGACTCCAATTCAACAAACCGAACATTTAATCCGATGCAGAGATATAGCCCATCCAATAAAGCCCGGCCTTTGTGTTAGACTAGACCCCCAACCACAGTGGACTACTAGACCGTCACCACACTGTCCACACCACATAGGTCCTAAAATACCCAAAGAATTCCCATCATATTGAACTTCACATAACTAGATTTATCTACATCTTAAAACAAGAATATTTGACTGCTTACAGAGAATAAGAACACACGATGGCTACAACAGAACAGGATTCACAGTGGTTCGTAACCACTGTAACTTGAGTAGACTCCTCTCCCAGAAGGACTTGATCCTCCATTTTAAACTAGCCATACTCCAAACTTGATTCTCCATTATTGCTGCACATCTTCTCAATCAAAGACACCAAGAAATAAGAGATGGTAAGAGACCAGCCACAAGAGCGAACTCTTGAATTCCCCTTAGCTTTGTGAAACCTGAGATTCATCCTCTACATCCAGAGCTGAGCTTTCATGCATCTAATACCCAACATACCAGCAAAATACCCCACATCTGGTTTGTCAATGGACTTGCCATTAGGTAGACCACAACACTCACACTTCGAAGCCAAAATCCTACCACATGTTCCTTTTCTTTTCTTATCAATGTTAGCTCACGTTATTCTGATGAAGAATTGACTAAATTCAATAAAAGATGTTGAATGCGATTCTAGAAAAAAGAACTTATCAGGATTTTGCCTTTCTGCATGCTAAAGATTATAACAACAGGTGGTAGAATTTCAAAAAAAAATGGAAAAGGGAATGTAAGTATTATTATTACTTTTTTTTTTCTGTGACATGCTATAATGAATGGTAGGCTGGTTTTGATGGAATCAGTTCGTTCATGCAAAGAACGGCTCAGCAACTATTTGTTTCTTTGTTCTTTTCTAAAATGACTCTTTTAGTCTTTAGGGGTGGAGCTCTTAGGCCCAGTTTATTTTGGAAAGTGGGTTCAACTCATCTAATCTCATTTCGTACTTTCAACTCATTTTAACCACTCATTTTCAATTTCAATTCATCTCAACCACTCATTTTAATACTATTCATAACTCATCTCATCTCTGAATCCAAGCGAACCAACCTGTCCTTAGCGATATCCTGTCTCTCTCATAATTCATCTTGAGAGGACATCACCCCCAAATCATGAATCCTACACCATGAAACTCTATACAAAAATTCAATCAAGTGAACTTTGTCCAAAGACTACTATGGCCTCGTTTGGATTCGAATTCATTTCATCTCATTTCATCTCAATAATTTTTTAAAATTTTCATATAAAATATAATAAATAATATAACTTTTTCAAATATTCTAAAAATATTTTATTTAGTTTTTTATCTTTCATCTAAACTTATCTCATCTCTTCTCTGAATCTAAAAGATGCTAATTCATTTACGTGAAAAATTTAGCCAAAAAATTTCGAGACACTACAAATTTTGTATTATTTATACAAGCTATACTATTAATATTTTGAATATCATATCGGTGAGTATACCAGTCAAACTATTGAAATAAAATATTTTGGTATCAAAATCATTTTGTGTACAATTTTAAAATATTTTATATATAAATACATATATAAATTATATTTCAAAATAATAGCCAATATATGCATAAATTATATATATAATTAGTATAGTCTAAATTAATATTAAAAAATGTTGGAAAAAAAAAGTGAAATATCGAAATTCGATACTGCTAAAATGCAAGTACCAGTCGATACCAGCCGATATTTTGACTAGAATTTTGTGCATCGGCTGGTACATAATACACTCATAATTTGTATCGGACAACTGATCAGTACGACATATTTTGACCATATCAATCAATACGATAATATTAAAAACTATGCAATCAACCCTTCAAAATTTGAATTGTCGGCCTTTAGGATTGTAAAAAACTTTGGATGTTGGTCAACCTGACTAGACTGGTGGTTTGATCCCGTTATGAATGAATTCGATTCAATATTGGATCCTATTTAGCAAAATCGATAGAAAACCAACCCGATTCTGATTTTGTCGGACTTGTACATACATATATTATGTTTAATTTTTTATATTATATATCAAGTACTTTTATATAAATTTTTTATTAAATTTAATTTTTATAATATATTAAACATATTATATACTAAATTACTAATTAATATAATATGAAATTTTAATATAACATTTGATATAGTATAAAATTAATCTTATAAATCTTAGAGTGGTTCTAGAGCCACAACTGGGATCCCACTAAGGCCAAATGTTTTTTTATCTTTTGGTTTTTCCTGCATACTTTTTTTTAACAATTCTAATACTTAAAAAATAACAATATTATTAAAAAATATTTATTTAATCATTAACTAAAAATAAAAAATAAATATTTAATGGAGTGTGACTTTTGATATAACATATAAGTTTTAATTTTGTAACATAAAATTAATATAACATTACTACAACATAAAATAAAGAATATGGGTCGATCACTTGCTAAAATTTTGTAGTATGATTTTATTTATTTATAAAATCAAAAATCAGACTAAACCACATTGTAATTGAAAAAATTAGAAGTTTCGATTTCATTGATGAATTAACTAGTATAGATTTTAAATTTTGTAAAATTGGTGTATGGCAATTCTGTTCTTAGAAGTATCCAAAACCAAATTGGACCAATGACACTCCCAACTTGTCTCTTTGGTTTTTTGTGAAAGCCTCATTCTTTACCCTTATTCAAACGTATTTATTTATTTGAGAAGACGATGAAGCAAGCAATAATAACACAGGACTATAGGTTTTTTTTTTTTTTTTACAATTGTTTTATTGAATTAGACAATTTAATTACGAAGAGTGATAAATATATTACATTTATAAGAGAAATGTTTTTGTCATAAAAAAAAAATTCATAAAAATGTATTTACAAATTAAGTTGTTTGATATAATATATTAGATTATAATATTATTTTTATTATAAAATATATCTAACGAATCCAACGGTAGTTTGTATATAATTTTTTCTACAACATACTTTTATTATAAATGAACGTGGTAAATTAAATTATAATATTAATTTTGTTATAAAATATATCTAATGCATCATATGAATATATTTATAAAATATTAGTCAACCGATAATAGAGCACTTTATTTTGAAATATGATGACATAGACTTCGATTGAATACAACATGTCAACCGATAATTTTTTTTAATTTGTATATAAAATATTATAAAAATTTATTATTTTTTCCAAATTTTAAAATATAAAAATATTAAAAATATTATTTTAATAATAATTTATTCAACTTTTAACTTTCATCTAAAATCATATCATCTCATTTTACCATGGGCCTATGTCTTGAAAACCTTACAGTCTCTCTTCTAAGACTATAGAAGGTCTATCTTTGGGCAGGCTTGTAACGACCCTGCCCTCAAGAGGGTGAAATAGTATTTCGTGACTTTTATTTTTCCAAAACTAGTTTAAAAAAAATGGAACTAATTTTATTTGTTTTAAAAATTCTACAATTCATACCCATGACGCAAGATTTTACGTTATAAAGTAAAATATACTTTTATAATAAAAGAGGTTTACGACAGAAAATATTTGATTTACAAAATTAAAAGGATTTTTAATATTTTTCTTATTGCCCAGATGACTAACACAAGAGGCGAGTGAATTGAGTTGTATTTAAAAAAAATAACAATTATAAATCAAATATATAATATAAAATATAAACAACATATAAAATAATAATAAATATAAAGAGTAAGGGTAAGAGAGAAGCAAACTCAGTATGTTAACGAGATTCGGCCCCACTGCCTACGTCCTCGCCTCAAGCTACCTTTTGAGGATCCCCAAATCCACTATTCAATCTCCTTTAGGTGGAGATAGAAACCTATTACACCTTTGAGCAGCACCGCTCCAAAGAATCCGTGTAGAACACCTCCTACACTTCCAATCACCTTACACTTGGTGATTTAACTATTTTTTTTGTAGAACACCTTCTACACTTCCAATCACCTTACACTTGGTGATTTAACTATTCCCCGTGTAGAACACCTTCAACACACACAAGGGTTATACACACCCTTTTACAAATACAAAAATTGATAGTAGGTAGACTATCAAAATACACTCTTCAATGAGTGAGATAGAAACAATACAGCGCAACTTATATCTCTCTCAACAAAAACAAGAATTAAGGCTCAAAACTTTAGAATAGAGAGAATGAGAGCTTTGAAGGAATGATGCAAAACTTAGCAATAGATGTGTAAACTCTTGTTGTGTGTTTTGCAAAACTCAAGTGAGCTATTTATAGGCAAATGAGTTTTCAATTTCAAATTTGAAAAGATTCCCATGTCAAAAACATCATCATTCACTTTTCAAAAATTTCAAATCTAATATTTTTACTTTTTGCATGTGACAAGAGGAGCACACTTTACTTTTAAAAAATTTCAAATATAATCATTTACTTTTTGCATATGACAAAAGGAGCACACTTTACTTTTCAAAATTTTCAAACAAAGACATCTACCTTTTGCATAAGTCAAGAAAAGCATCAACCACTTTTGAAAATATTCAAATAAAACATGCACATGTGAAATATGACAATCAATCATCTTAATATTTTCAAAGTTCAAACCTTTAATCATGTCATGCACATGTGAAAGATGACAATCAATCATCTTTCAAAATTTTCAAAATTCAAATCTTTAATCATGTCATGCACATGTGAAAGATGACAATCAATCATCTTTCAAAATTTTCAAAATATTCATGCACATATGAAAAATGTATTTTAATACTTTGTGATAAAATATTTATTTTGAACCTTAATCCTAATTTCGAATTTTTAAGAGATTTATAAAATTACTCTATGATTTTAATGTGAACTTGTTCCCTTCTTGCTCATACTTGCTTCCTTGATGTGCTTGATTATATTGTGTGGACAACTTGAACTTGAGACTCCTTTATTCTTTAAATTCATTTGTTATCATCAAAATTCATGTGTAGATTTATACGAAATTTGAAATCTTGGGTTCAACATTTCTTTTCATGCCTAGACTATTATTCTCTTCCCTTTGGACTTTCTGCATTCTGCTGCACACTTCTATGTACGAGAGGGACACACGAAAATTAAAACGAGTCAAATACTCAGTAAATATTACTTCATACCATTTTTAATATAACAAAATAGGTTTTTCAGTTGTGCAATCACCACCCATACATACGTACATATATACAAAAAAAAAAAACATACATTTTTTTTCATAATTATAACCCTATTACGTCTTCCATTCTTAAGGATCTTAGTGTACTGCCTTCATTTCATGAAGAATCCGAAAATCCTTCTTATTCTCAACAATTTATTTAAGCCGTTAACAAATAAACAATCATCAACATTTCTGCAATTACCTACAAAGTAAGCACAATAAATATAACAAGCAAATATCAAATATGCAAACCATGTACAATAAGCAGCCACAACAACTAGCAACTACAAATAATTAATAACAACTAGCAGACAACCATTCATTCACATCATACATGACACATAACATGACATTCATTCTAGTTCTTTTCTCTTTTATTTGAATCTCCCTTTAAATCTCGAGTCTTCTTTTAGACTATGGGTCTTCCTTTAAACCTTTACGTATTTTCATACATTATAACATTCACTCGTTCACTATTTCTTTTTCTTTACCTTATTTTTCTTAGACTTTTTCTCTTATATTATCTTTCATATTCTTTCTATATTTTCCTTTCTTAGCCAGTTATCTATAGATAAATATCGTTTAGAAGCATATCCATGAACCGAACGCATGTGCGTGACTTAATATCGTCAGGACATAGGGTCGTCGCATAGGGACATCGCATAAGATCATTACAGAGTGTCCTTGCATAGCGTCAGTTCATGACATTCTTTTATAAGTTCATGAGACAAAAATCTCAAGCTTTATTTTATATTTTTCAGCGAATACATCCAATAATTATCACATATGGATCTCCAATCACAAGCATATAATTATGCATTTGGAGTTCGATAAATGGGCTATTAAAAATGACCATTATACACATATATTGGCATCTTTAGCCCTATTATATTTTCTTTACTAGTCCGATAAACTTTAAAGGCGTATAAACATAACACTTACATGGTTTCCATGCTATTCTCATACCATGCAATCTAATCATCAGTACATCACATAGAAATTAACCTACAAACATACACATAACTAGCATCAATATATATAACACAAACAATTAAACTAGAACGAATATACACTTCACTTAGGATACTCTCATGCTATCTCCATGTCATTGAAGTCCTTATTCACTATGTTAAAACTATCGAGAACTCACTTACGAACACTCTTCAACTATCCTCGTATCCTTAAAGTTCTTATTCATTATATTAAGACCACCGGGAACTCACTTAAGGACACTAGGATAGTTCTCCTCTATCCCTGGGTTCTCACGTGACTTTTACCATGATTCACTTTTGAGGATCAACCTACAAACAATACATCTTTCAATTGACCTTATACTGATGCACGACTTAGATTGACCAAGTCACACATTCTAATATTATAGAACACTACGGCATCCAAGTCTATGTATCATCATCATCATCATCATCTTCACCCATGCATACCTTGTGACATTAGACAAGCTCTCAGGCTTAACATCACATACATTTACTCAAGATAGAGTATTCATTACATGTGGTAATTTTGTCCAGTACACGTTTCACCAAATATATATGTACCCTACATCCACGTCATCTAAGATCAACATAGAATATGTTGATCACCTACTTGTGCAACAAGTACCATAGATCGATATCAAACTTCTCCATGCTGGTTAGCAATACTAACCCACTTTTTGGCTCTTTATAAGTTCATCCCAACACTTAACACAATAAGGTCCATCTCAAATATACATTCGTCGTGTCACGTAGTTCGAGACTATTATTGAGGTACACCATTATTATCGACCACTTCACGTGACATTACGCCACATGACTCATATATTAACTCCCAACTCAACGTGAGTACAGTTCCTTGCGTACTCTTACTCTTGTCATTTCCCATTATGTCACTGCCACGTGACTCCGTTGCTATGCATGTACTTTGAGACATATTACGGCTAGATAGTGACAACTGTCATTGGGGTTACCGGTAACATCACAACTATTCTGGGACACTACTCTACAATTTTCGACACTTTAGGCTCCCTACACTTCTCAATCATGCAACCATCCATCTTCGTGATACACCTTACAGTGCATCACAACTATAGCACATAGAGTATACTCAACGCGCACTCCATCCCACTCATACTACACCACATCAAGTACACTCCACGTATATTCTCTCTACAACACATTACACCACAACCCATACGATACACACTATATGGTGCATCACTCTATCCCATAGAAAATACTTCATGTGTACTCCTTACAAATACAGTACTGCTCTACATCACCATACAGTGCACACCACATAGTGCATCATTTCATCATACGGAGTACACTCCACGCGTATTTCATTCACAACACTTGCCACAATATCATCACTGCACACATAGCACCCTCATACTTTACAACAAAGTCCACAACACTATTTCAAGGTACAACTCCCAACACTTCAAAAACACAGCCACAACTACCACAGCATAGGCAACCAACTCCTATCATAACTACACGGCGAACTTCACAATACCAACATTACAACCAACTAATCAATCAATCAACATAAATACAAAAGAGAGAAGGTTATACCATAACGAGATAAATTTGTTCGTTACTCGCTTCCTGGCACGGCTAGTGGCATCGATAGCCACTAATTTGAACATTAATTGTTCCGTCGAGGTTAATGACGTGATCTCGAAATGAGAATGTCTTGGGGTTCGAATATAGGATTTTGGTTACTAAAACTGGGTCGTGTGAGGATGTCCAACATGATGGAGAATTCTTTGGTGGTGGTGGACGAGTCATATGTTGCAATTAACACCACATAAGGTGACATCAATCACAAAAAGTGGCGATTTGAGTTAGGGTGATTGGTTTGACATGAGAATATGGGGAAATACTCATCGGAGAAATGTGAATCAAATAGTGGTGGAAGTGAAGCGATGCAACCATTGAAATGTGGCGAATCTAGTTTGGAAAATGAGAAAACTCATTTTTAGATTTATGTTTGTAAGAGGAAGGTGAGGCCATGGCTGGACAAGGGGAGCTAATGGGAGGTCGATGGAGGCAAGGGAACCCTTAGATGGTGATGGTGACACCAATGGGTGGCCAACGACGGTACTGAGTTGTTATACTTGTTTACAACACCCAATCAAGTGGAAGAAGAAAGGGAGAGATAGGGGTTGGTGGTGGTGGACGAAGAGTCGCTGGAGGATGGAGGAGCTTGCTGGTGAAGTGCGGTGGTCGGAGGGGAGCTCACCGCGGTACGACGTGGCTCGAAGTGGGCTGAAACCCATTTTGGGTTTTGGTTCGCACGTGGGAGGTGGGATGGCCGGAGGTAACACCACGGGTGCAGATGAGCTTGCCGGCATGAGGGGGTCCCGGTGGTGTGGGCGGTGAGAACTGATGGCTGGCGGTGGAGTCTAGGTGGAGAGATGAGAGGGAAGAAAGTGAGAGTTGGAGTTTCCTCTTTAGATTATTTATAAGCTCTAAGCTTTGGGATATTCAAACAGAGAAAATGTGGGCTTAAAACATGGATACAAAAAATACGTAAAATTAATTTAACTTAAAAACATTCGGAGTGATTAAATATAATATTATTTTAATTTAATTTTAGTTTATAAAATAATATTACTCATCATTAATTAAATAATGTAACTTTACTAATTATTTAAAAGCATAAAATCATATATTTAAATCAGAGATTAAAGTATAATTAAAATTCTACAATATTTTGAATAATTAAAACCATGGTAATAAAATGATTTTGTACAATTATGATATTTTAGAGCTCTTCAAAATATTATAATTTTATTTTCTTATAAATCAGGTTTTGGTCCAATAACATTGGAAATACTTCATATAATAATTTCATGACATTTAAAATAATGCAAACACTGGGTGTATTATAAAATCAATTATTATTTTTTAATAGGTTTGGGGTTTGGCACGTGTATCAGGGCTTGACACGTGCATCGAGACTTATTCCAATCGAGTGAGAGAGAAACTGGCTATTATATTATTTACTTGAGATTCAATAAACATTAGAAGAAAAAAAGAGTGGGTGTTACAAGGCCACCAGGTTTCGTTTACGCTACAGTTTCACAAGATTGAACTTTTTTTATTCAATCGAAGTTAAGGAGTTCCAGAACACAAGGGAATAAACTTTCATTATCGAGACTAGCTCATATATGTACCCGGCATTTTGTTCTTAATGACAAATGTCGTGGCAGGAAAGAGAGCTTATGGGTAAATTTGCTTTCTTGTACTTCAGCTTTCAGAGGCAGCCTATAGTTAGCATTTGGTGACTTTAATGCTCTAATAAAATAGAATGAAAGGGTGGGTGATTGAGAAATTATTTCAACTTATTTCATTTAATTTCATCTTTATCCAGTATTGCTATATACGAACGTAGGGTGTGTAAACGTCACCTAATCGTTTTGAAAAAAGAGTGAGGTCTACTATTAAACAAATGATTTTTTTATACGAGTCTCGTATTTGACTAACTCTTTCCAAAACAATTATATGGAACTTGCATATGTTATGACTGCAAATATAATTTTTCTAAGAATAATAAGTAGGTCACTATTCATCCATCCCAACACCAACACCAAAACTAACACTAACACCAACACCAACCAAAATTTTATCATACTGATCGGTATGTTGGAAATTTATCGTATTGGCTAATTGGCTAGTACAAAAAATGTTGTGTTTTGTTTCACTTAGTTATTGGCCGAAATATCAAATTTTGGCAGATAAATTTTTTTTAACTAATCTTTTAATAAGTTTGTATTTTATTTTATTTATATATATATAAAGTATATTTTATTTGTATGAATTACAAAAAGAATAATAATTCTATATTTTATAATATATATAATTTATTCATATATAAATTATTCTAAAATAAAACACAAAACGATACTAACATCTATATATTTTATGACACTACCTTGATCGATCTGACCTCCCATACAATATTCAAAATTTTGACATCCAAGAGTCGCGGCGCCATAATCCCTCAAGAAAAGCGATGAAAAATTTGAATTTGAAGGGAAGTCAAGCGCGCAACGTAACGCCATTTGGCATTTAGCACCAAATAATTAATATGCAGTGGTCCCTTCCCAACCATGTGGGACGGTGGGGGTCGCCGTGCCGATCTTCCCAAAAAACTTTAAAATGCCGCCGGAACGGGTCCCAAGTCCCAACAAAGCCTACACGTCGTTTTCGTCTCGCACGTGCTACGCCTTTCCTCCAACGCGGTGGTGACTCACTCGTTCCAGCAGTTCAAAAATTGAAGCTCCTCTGTCTCTCTCCTGTCTATCTATCTCGATTCTCACCAACACAGCACCACAACTTCCACTTCTGTTTACGTTTAAGCTTCTATTCTGTTTTGTCAGGATAATTAATTATTCGATTCACTCAGAGAGGTTTCTTCATCTTTCTCCCCGTCTTTCTATCGGAGCTTTCCTTGCATCTTTGCGGTCTCTACTTTCTGATATGATCTCTGCTAAAGGCTTTTTTTTCCACAGAGAGAGAGTGCGTGTTTTAGACAGAGAATGTGAAGCTCCGATTCATTGCTTTAATCAGATTTGACGACGTTATTGAGGAAGAACCTTCGATAGCAACCTCAATCCGGTTTTAGACGGAGAAAGCGAATTCTGAGAGGGAAAGCGATAAGTGTGTGTTTTGCGGGGTTCGAGCTTAATCGGAAGTCAAGAGAGAGGTTCCGAGCCGGCAGCATTTCCACCGAGGTTTGATCTGGTCTTTGCGATATGAACGGGGCGGGGAGGCAGGGGCAGAGATCTGGTGCGGCCGGGGTGCACCACCAGCGCCAGTACTCGGGAAACTTTCTGGATAATTCGTCCAGTGATCGCTGGCTTCAGTCCACTGGTTTTCAGCACCTCCATTCCTCCAGCTCTTTCATTCCTCCTCTTCAGGTTCCCATATTTCTGTTTGGTTCCCAATTTAAATCTACTGAAAACCCTTACAACTCAATACAAACATTCCTCAATCTCATGTTAGACGATAGTGTTTATTGTGTGTGTTTGTGGATTTGGTGCTGTAGTCCTAGATCGCAGCCGTATGATTATGTTCGATTTGTGCTATTGTGCTTAAAGCAGGAGCCCGGATTCTATGGTGGTGGTGGTGGTGGAGGGCGGGGGTCGATGATGTATAGGAATGGGCAAAGTGGATTAAGTGGAGGAAATGAGTTTTACTTGGAGCCATCAACGCCTCTAGGTAACTCTCGGTCGAGGAAGAATGGTGAAGACTCGCCCAATGAGTTCAGTCCGGGACTCTTGGATCTGCATTCTTTCAATACAGAGCTTCTAGCCGAGGTGAGTCTCTTGGCATTTTCAACAATGACTTAATTAATTTTAGATGCTAGCCCACAATTACAAAGGCCTCATCTTCAATGGCCCTTGCTTTTTAATCGGTGATGTGTATTTGGCATTAAGTGGCACCATTTCCTTTTAATGAATCTTTTGATTCTTTGTATGGAGTCACTGGTATGGACTTTTGTGGTAACCCGTTTTCATTTCGGTAATTTTATTTCAAATGCTTATATTGGGGCTCCTGTTATAGGATTCATATGTTAATGCCTTGACCAGATAGATGCTTTTCATGGTTTTTGTTTATGAAGAATAAGAAACAGGTTTCATTCTTAGCCTGAGTAACTTAATTTAGAACACAAACTTCGAATGCTTCTTTGTTTGAGTCGGGCTTTTTTTTTTCTCCCATGTCTATCTGCCAGAGAGTAGTTTTTTCTTTATTTTTATAGTTTAATTTTTTGAAGACAACAGTGACTGAAATAGCTCTGTATGCTTAGCTCTGGTTTCCACCATTATTTTACTTATATGAAAAGCTCTGCTGATGTTGTTATCTGTCTTGTGGGTAGATGCCGGTCTCTGGTCTGTATGATGGTGCTTCTATGTATCATCATATTCGTGGCAGAAGCTTTGATGACGCTGATCCTTACATTTCAAACTACAAACAAACTGGCAGAGCTAGTGGTCTGCCAGAAAACAACCTCATGAAGAGCTTCACAACAGATAAAGAGAAATCCAGTTCCATAGCAAAGATAAAAGTTGTGGTATGTTCTTTCTGATCCTTTCACTTCACCTCCAATTGTTATATTTTTAATTGCTGGGGTTGAATTCCGTTGTTTATCCTAGTGAAATGCAATGCCCAAACAATCAGACACTATCACATTATCGAGGTGACTTGCTTTGCATGAGGAATTATCCTTTCGTTTCAGGATCTGACCTGTTTGACTGACATGGATTCATGATCTTTCTCTTATTCCAAGAGTTTCTTCCAATGTTCTTAATACAGGTGCGCAAGAGACCACTTAATAAGAAGGAATTAGGAAAGAATGAGGAAGATATTATAGAGACACATTCTAATTCCCTTACAGTTTATGAGACAAAGCTTAAGGTAAGTCACTACGGTCAAATGCAACATATACCACCATTCTGATGTAGTTTTTAAAATTATTTTTTTTAAAAATTTACAGAATACCAAACAAGAGAGATTAAAAAAATGCTTCTCACATTTGGGCCTTACGAAACTGTGCCATGCATGTACACAATATAAATAACAAATTAAATTTGAATTGAAAGAATATGCTCATGTTTGTTTTGATGTGGTAAGTTCTTAGAATCATCGGAATGTTCTGTAGGTTGACCTCACAGAATATGTGGAGAAGCATGAATTTGTTTTTGATGCAGTGCTGAATGAGGAAGTCTCAAACGATGAGGTGAGTCTATTACAAATAAAATGATTAGGATGGAAAATAAGTCTAGAACATGTACAAATTATGCAATTGAGTTAGCAGAAGAAATACACCCGAACTTGGCTTCAGATTATTCAATCTTCAATTTTCTTTCTCCTTTCTAGGTGTATCGTGAGACAGTGGAGCCCATAGTTCCCATTATTTTTCAACGCACAAAAGCTACTTGCTTTGCATATGGACAAACAGGTTAATAACTGCCTCCCAAACCTCACTGATCCTGTTACAGACCTTTTGGCAAACTCAATGTCAGAATTGTTCCATGCTTATTTAATTTCTAAATTCACTCTGATATAGTATGGTCACTTAATGCTTACTTTGTTTTGGAATTATTTTCACTTTATCATTTAAGTTTTTCATGAGGATGTACATGGTTTGACCTGTATCTTCCATGTTCACCAACTTCTAATAAAAGGTCATCTTTGTAGCCTGGCAATTATCAACGTCATTCAAAACATAGACCACTTTGCTTTGTCTCGTAATATATACTTCTGAATGTGTTTTGGTTTCAGGATATGGTGATTGGTGAGTCACTATCAGCTTGCTCATGCCCATAAAATGTTGATGTCTTGCCTATGTTGTCTCGAACAGTGGATTCATAATAATCATGATGGTCTTTCATAGTCAAAGCTGCTCAATAAACTTCTACTTGTTGTTTCTCTGCTTTTTCAGGGAGTGGAAAAACTTATACAATGAAGCCGTTGCCCATCAAGGCATCACGTGATATCTTGAGGTTGATGCATCATACTTACCGGAATCAAAACTTTCAGTTGTTTGTGAGCTTCTTTGAGATATATGGAGGAAAATTATATGATCTCCTCAATGATAGGAAGTAAGTTTCTATAGCCTTCCTCATTGGGTTATTAGCTGCAACCTCAAAGGTTGCTACAAATATAAAAACTTTCATTTTCTAGAAAACTTTGCATGAGAGAGGATGGGAAGCAGAAAGTTTGCATTGTTGGCTTGCAAGAGTACAAAGTATCAGATGTGGAAACAATTAAGGAGCTCATTGAGAAAGGAAGTTCCACAAGAAGTACTGGAACAACTGGCGCAAATGAGGAATCCTCCCGTTCACATGCCATACTTCAGCTTGCTATCAAGAGGTCAGTAGATGGCAGTGAGTCAAAGCCACCTCGTGTTGTTGGAAAGCTCTCCTTTATAGATCTTGCTGGAAGTGAACGTGGTGCTGACACTACAGATAATGACAAACAGACAAGGTATTGTTCACTTTCAATGCTAGAATAAAGCAAAGATACCTGCTTCATGGTTTGGTAATATTTCTTGATGTGATGTGCACAGAGCTCATTGAGTCACTATGTAAATTGTAGGACATCTGCCATTTGCGCCTTTCCATTATCTTAGTCATTGGATTGCTACGCTTACAAGGGTTTTATAAATAAATGGGTAGAACATTTGCATTGAAGTGAAATAATTCAGTGCCAAAATATAATTTGACAGGTCTAGTTTAAATTCTGTAATGCAGGAACTCCCAATTGTCTTGATGTTTGTACCATTCTACTATAGGCCACTATATAGTGCATTCTGATTGTTTATATTGACATGGGGAGATATGAGTGCCAAAGGTGGTTTCAAAACTTACCAATAAAAAAGGAGTTTTCAATACTTAAATTATAGTGGCTAAAGATCACATCCAATTCCATGACTCTCTCTTGCATTTATCTTATGCATGTTCAATATATGAATCCATATAAGTGATGCGTGGTGGAATATGCTGTTTGTATCTTTTCTTGATTTGTTTGTTAATTAGCTGTTTCAAACTTGCGATACAGAATGGAAGGTGCTGAGATCAATAAGAGCTTACTTGCATTAAAGGAATGCATTAGGGCTCTTGACAATGACCAGGGTCATATTCCTTTCAGAGGAAGCAAACTGACAGAAGTACTGAGGGATTCATTTGTTGGTGACTCACGCACTGTTATGATATCATGCATATCACCAAGCTCCGGGTCATGTGAACATACTCTGAATACATTAAGATATGCTGACAGGTGAAATTACGTATTTTGATCAGAGTAAATATTAATACTCATTTCTAAGCAACCCCCACCCACTTTCTGCAAGTATGCTAATGTAAATCATATATTACACTCCAGAGTGAAGAGTCTTTCGAAGGGAACCAATCCTAAGAAGGATATATTATCATCAACCTTCAACCTTAAGGAATCAACTACTGTGCCCTTGTCTTCAGTTCCTGCATCCAACTTTGAGGAGGATGCATCGGATTCATCACCTGAACATACTGAAAGGGATGATTTTGATGCATCTGAAGGGCCCTATCAGGTAGGAAACCCTTTTTGGAAGAAGAATTGGAAGATAGAGTCATACAATCTCTCTACTTCCGAGGACAGAATAAGGAAACCAAATGGTCAGACTAAATGGAAGGACCTGCCAAAATTGGAATCCAAGAAGTCTCATTCAAATGATTATCTGTCTGCCCTCTTACAGGTAGACAAAGTAAAATTAACGTTTTCCATTAAATATTTGTATAAACCAACCCTACTGACAGCTAGAACTTGTGCTGTACATCTTCAGGAGGAGGAAGATCTTGTAAATGCTCACCGAAAACAAGTAGAGGAGACTATGACTATTGTTAGAGAGGTATATGATTTCATCCTTCTAGACTTTTATTTGTATCATGATTAATCATTAAGCCAAAACTTTAGAATATCTGCACTAGGTCGGTGTGAAAGAAAATTGGCATGCCCATGTTTAGCTTGGCAGAGCCCACACCACCAGATAGAGTTCCTGAGGAACTCTCAAAAGCAAATTATGGTATGCTTCTGTTTGTTTTGGTAGCCAGACAAGGTGTCATCGATTTTTTCTCAAGTTTGCATCCATCGTCTTGGTTATCTTGAGCACTGAGATTCTGTTCCTTTGATTTGTTTCTTGCATGCCTTGTGAGGATGCTATGATCGATTCAACTTTTGTACATGTTTCCTTGCCTTTGCAGGAGATGAACCTACTGGTTGAGGCTGACCAACCAGGTAATCATCTGGACGATTATATTTCCAGATTGAATGCTATTCTATCCCAGAAGGCTGCAGGCATCCTGCAACTACAAAATCGTTTGGCTCATTTCCAGAAGAGTTTGAAGGAGCATAACGTTTTAGAATCTACTTGTGGTTACTGATTTCATTTGGAGGGGGAATGCTAGTGAATCATACAGGGTCATTTTAAGAATAATGAGGTTATGCCTTTTTTAATTTTAATTGGAGCATTACGTGATGCGGCATCTCGTGGCAGCATGCTGGATTATTCACTACTCAAGTCTGTCTTTGGTAATGTTTGCTGGATTTGAGGGTTGGAGTTTTTCCTTTGATTAAGGTGCACGTTCTCTTTCATGGTATATTATTATAGATATAATTCTTTTTTCCCCCCTAAGCAAGCTATGGACAAGATGTTGGATTCATATGCCGAGTGGTATGCTTTTGTAAAGATTTACAGCATTGTAATTTGACGATAAATTGAATGGGTTCTTGTTTGAACTACCTCCTTTGTTTTTCAGTGATTGATTCCTGTCGTCTGCTAGTTATAATTAATACGTTCACATGCCATTCGGCATTACCCTATGGTGTTTTGCAGCAGATACTTCAATGATGACACGAGAAAGCCAGCCCTTGTCGTCCCGTGGAGTGATGTTAAATGTTTATTTACTAAAGAACAGCCAACCCACCCATAACCTGAGTTCTGACAATATTATGTGAAAATTCATGAGCCTGTTAATATGACAGGGGACATTATGAATCTCACCCAACAGAGCTTGTCCGAAGGTCGTGAACAGAATTGATTGAAGAGTAGTGTTAAGGCAACTTTACTACTATTCTAGGATTATCTCACGTATTAATGTTTTTAATAATCTCGTATGTTTGTAAACCTATTTATCTAATGAGGAATGATTATTAAGTAATGATGAGATAGTGACGTAACATTTTTTAGATTGAATGTTTTTGTTAGGCAACCAATGTGGTATGCACTGGAACATGATGATGGATATAGGAAAATTTTATGTCATGTCAATTAAAATTAATGATTGCATAAAAGTTTTAATTACACGACATGTTGTGAGAAGATAAGAGCTTTATGTCGTTTGTATTTCGAGATCATCTCATAATTTTTCAAACACATGGCACGGCTAAGTGTGAGTAATAATGGGCTGATGGGCTAGGCCCCTTAGGCTCATCTTACAACAATCGTAGTGGATTCCAATACGGTGACCTAACTGACTTCGAGCCTCGATGGCGTTCTAAATTTCAAATCACATCACAACCTACCTTCAGCGTCTGTACGAAGTCCAACCCGAAGTGGCGAGGGTATAAAGGTATTCATGTTTAAGCATATTTCTATATAAAATATTATTTTTTAGTATTATTGTTTTGAAATTTAAAAAAAGTAAAAATTAAAAATTATATTTATATAAAAATTTGGAAAAATTTATAAAAAGATAAATGAAACACTTTCCCTATCCGGCCTAAGTCTTGAAAGCCACAGTGGGACAGATCCAACTCAGTTGTTAAAAAGTGGGGTGCGGAAGAGGGTTCCACCGGTGGGAGAGGGGGCATGTAGCCTGTAGTACCTGTTAAGCCAACATCAGCGTTTTATGTCCTATATGCTTTCTATTTTCACCTGCTTTTGTTGAAGAATTGAACCCCCTGAACTCTGAAGCATTTTGACTTATTCTGCTACTTGAATGCATCTCTGCTGTTGTATCATATTTTTAGCACCCAGAAAAAGGGTAATCTCTGTTGATTCTTAATCATCCGAACAAATAACTGTGGTGGTTTTTCCCAAAAACATAATAATTGTTCGTTTTCAGTTTTCATGAGTTTTTATGGGGCATTATATTGTTCCATTAATCACAGGAGTTTGAAGAAGATGAATTTATTTAAACGAACATGCTTTTACACAGAAAGAGGCTAAACCGTGTGAAAAGGGAACATCCTATGGACTAACGACGCTGGAAAGCAATTCCAGCAAGTTGTAGGAGAGAACTTTACTCTCAAACTACAGTGAACAATTCTGTATCCAATCATCCTCTTAAACTACAGATTCACTGAATGCATCATAAACTACAGGCAATGGGATTGAAGAACTCTTTTAACTTCATGATATATTTTGTCCAAAGCCAAAAAAAATACAAGCTCAGGGAAATAGCAATTGTGTTTGAATGGTCATCAAATCTGGAAACCAACTGCACAAAAACATGGATACATGCAGAGGAAACGAAAAGAAAAGAAAACAAGTCGAGAGAAAAGGAAAAAATAAAAAATAAAAAATACACAGATCCGAATGGACAATGAAAAATTCACTCGAAAGTTCATCTACAATCTAATGGAGCCAAGTCTCCTCTTTGAAGTATTGATGCTGGAGGCCTGTGGAACAGAGTATTCTGTGTATATGTCCGTAAAAAACTTGTCAACAAGATCTTGATAAACAGGGCTGGTAAGGCGAGAATAGTAGTGGAGAGCCTCTTCAACGTCCAGCACTTGTTCAACATCACCTGCCTCCATCATCTCTAAATCCTTCATCTTTTGTGCTAACCCATTTCCCTTTCCATTCTTCTTCTTTGAGCATGCCTCTTCTGCTTTTCCTGTTTGGAGACTTTCTTTGGTCCGCCT